>JAPFRF010000005.1:23057768-24367768 GCA_029282475.1 Phrynocephalus forsythii
GCAGGTCAATTTTTTTAAAAAAATAAAATTATGTTGGCCTATGATATTCCAAATCTATATTTGCAGCACTCCTGGAATTATATCTGAGAATTAAACACTGTACCTTATGAATAATTTATGCAGCTTTCTTCCTGCTGTTTCGAAGGGGAATCCTGAAATGAATGGGTTGATTTGTTTATCAGAACAAGAATTCTCTTGCTTTGTCTTTTGCTTAAAAAAAATAAGCCTTCCCACACAGTCTGTATGCTTAGCACATGATAATATTTGTCTCTGTGAGGTTTAAGAGGAAGAAAATAGTTATTTACTGGGAATAAATTGCCAGTAATCAACTCTGAAAACCCTAAGAACAACGAGTCAGTGGCTCAATAGCTCCTTATTATTTTTAGAAAGTGCTAAGAAGTACAGGGATTTCTTCCTCACCTTTTTTCCTTCTTCTAAAATGCCAACATATTGCTCAAGAGTACAGTTCATAAAAATGGTTCCTTCCAGGGCAAATGAGTTCAAATCAGCCCTGTCTTCTGTGCATTCCTCTCTAAAACAATACCCATTACAGTGTCTTGGTTTCTCCTTGTCCCCTTGGCCTCCAATATATCACGTTTAACAGTGTGCCTGTTTAGTGATGTCTTTCTTTAAAGCACTTGCACTGTTTGCCACAAATCATTGGGTTGTGCTGTGCACTGCAAGCTCAGGCGCTTGATCCGGACATCTGCTATGCTACTATTAGCTACAGGCTAGCTAAGTATTTAATGTCAGGCTTATTTTTTCCCTTTCCTCTTCTCTCCTACCTCCCTTGCTGGCTTCAATTTATCAGTATGAGATAATCCCCCGCTTGATTAGGTGGGTAGGTGATGACAACAACTCTGGCCAGACAGCTGCCGAGGAGGCAGCTGCAGATACGAACGGGATGTTTAGATATATATTATTGCCGATAAAACGAGAGAGGTTTTGCTGCAGCTTTCCCTCTGTGGCAAGGTGAAAGTGACATTACACTTCTCTTGACCTTTTCCATGCATTAACTCAAGCACTGGTACCTTTGCCTCCCCTCCAAAAGGTGATCTTGTTTGCGGGCTGAGATATTGGCTAGAAAGTAGAGATTCGCAGGAATGGCTGCCGGGCAGCGATAATTACCGTGAACAAAGGTGTGTGTGTGTGTGTGTGTGTGTGTGTGTGTGTGTGTGTGTGTGTGTGTGTGTGTGTGTGTGTGTGTGTGTGTGTTTTACAACAGCAGCAGCTTAAATGTGACAGCACTCAAGTGATTCTTACACACGGCAACGAAGGAAAAATACAAATAGCCATGAAACTCATACCTACTAGGTGTATAGCCCAATCCCCCTCGTTTCTCTGTTTCTGCAAAGTTAATCAGAGGTGTTGTTTCTCTATTCCAGATGTTTAGCTGAGCTTCACCGGTTTCGCTAGCCTGATTTTTTTTGTCAAGGCAGGGTGCATGCTCCCTCCCAAAGGAGGGTGCACTGTTTCTTATAGTTCCTCAGCTAAACAGGAACAAATATTTGTAAGGAGCTTGTGTGTAAAAATGTTTTTTTTAAGAGCAAGATCAATCCTCATCCAATACATGGACTTTTCTATGCCACTTCAGTTTACATGTCTTGTAATGGTTTACAGGTATAAAGCCTTCAGGTGGCCCATGCATTCTTGGAGACCATGCTGAGAGGTAGCCTGACTACACTATTTCCAAAGCACTACAATAGACTTGGAATCTTGTTTAGCCATCTGAATATCTGGCTGGTTTCTGGCAGCCCAAATCCGGATAGATTGCTAATGGCGACATGCTGTTGCCGTGAAATTCTGTTTTAAATTGTGAAACAGAATACAGTTACTGCTCCTCTTGCCAGGGCATTTTCCAACCACTGGGGGGGAGATAGGGAAGCACAGAGTTCCCACTATATGTGTCATGGTGTTGACAGGATTTTTAAGAAAACATTCTGCTGCTATATGTCTGAAGAAGTGGACATGTCCACGAAACGTTAAAATATGAAAGTTAGTCTTTAAGGTGACACATGTTTATGTCTTTTGTTATGTTATGTTTTCTTTTCTTTTTCTTTGATTTTTGCCTGAAATTAAGAAAACATGACTCTTTCAGCAGTCAGAGTTTGACTTTGGCTATTGGGAAAGTGATAACTATGGTCATGTGGTGAGTTTGACAAAGGTTTGGCTCACAATCAAAATGGACAATTAAAACATCAAAATACAATAAAATTAGAATAATCATGTAAATGGTGATACATTAAAAACACCATAAAATTGCCATCAGGACCCACAATCAGTTAAAAACTTTTGGAACTGGCAAATGGGCTGATTTAAATGGGCTGATTTAATCAAAGTCAGTCACCTCAATACAGTATATATGAATGGGAAGGAGGAATTGTGCCCTTTTATGAACAAAAGGAAAAGCTGGACTACTGCTTATGACTATTGCTGCCAGAATCCTCCGGGGCAGCATGCCTAGAGGCATTCTGGGAAATGTATTTAAAGATAGTACCCCTTCCAAGCTCTGGGAAAGTTCACGTGAACAGCAAAACAGATCAGATGCTACAGAATTATCTGATAACAATCAAGGCTGGACCTCGTCTTGGTTGCCCTACTATATGCCAGAAACACACTGGGCTAGTGCATCCTTGTTGGAGTAAGATGTTTAATTATTGTCCGACATAATCACTGGTGGCTTCAAGCATGTTTGGTTGACACAGAATGCGAGTGCAGTGGTTCTGTCCTTATTTACTGTAGTTGAAATGATCTTGAAGAGTGGTGTTGGGCAATGGCTTGTTCAGTTTGTTGTAACCCCATGTAAGCTGTGTTGTGGTCATCTAAACCAGAAAAAAGTAAGGCACAGATACTATAACCAAATACATCATATCTTTAGCTGCATCCAAGCTTTGGAACTTTCCCAAAAGGAGATTAAGCCCCAAACCGTTGCCTTGACCACTGCCTGGAGATATCTAGTTTTTAGACTAAAACTTCAAGTCCCTCAGCTGGCAAAATAACTAATATTTCCCAGCTCTGGTTAGGATGCAGCAAAATATATGATGTACAGTATTTAGCCACACTATCTGTGCCTTATTACATTTTTCTTGTTTTGATGATCACATTTTACATGGGGTTGTTCTTGGTAAATATTTGAAAACTATGCTTTTAAAAATACCTTGGTTCAAGAGCATTTTGCAAGTCAAGCAAGCATATCTTCTAAATTTTGCCTTGATCAACAAGCAATCTCTTGATATACAAGCAATGGAGCAGGTCAAGTGAACACATGTGAGCCAATGGTGGCTCTCTTTTTCTTCCCCTGCTGGATTGCAGGGGATACTCTGGAACGTTCCATCTCAGGCAGCTACACAGCAGAGGGAGAAGAGAGACATGCAGGTCTCCCTTGCACCAGCCAGGAACATTTTCAAAGGGGAGTGCAGGTTAGGGTTTTGTTTTTCTTTATATTTATATTTTTATTTAATTTATTTTCAATGTCCTTTCTTATTTTTCAAACAATTTCTAGTCATGGGGCAGCTCGTCAAATGTGTACAGTATATATTGGCTACAAATTGCACTTTATTATTGTCACATTAAAAACACGGAGTAAAATCCAGTTGTTAGTCCCAAGCAGAGCAGATTCCACAGCCAGGTACCTAAACCATGGTGTGGATGTGGACTTCTAGCCAAATTCTTTTGTAAGTTTTGGCATTTTGTTTGTACATTATGTGGTCCATGGGACCCCAGAACAATTTGTCCAAGTTTCCATTATTTCTTATGGGGAAATTTGCTTTGATATAAAAGTGGTTTGGTTTACAAGCATGTTTCTGGAAGAAATAATGCTTGTAAACCAAGGTATTACTGTATTTATATGATAGTTTTCTTCCTGTGAACTCCAATTGGCATTCACAGCTTTCCTGCTCTCCGCTTTATCCTCACAGAGACCATGTGAACTAAGTCCAGTAGAAGATGGGTGCCTGAAAGATCAGCCAGAGAGTTTCATTGCTGAGTGGGAAATACAACCTGGACCTCCCAAGGTATAGCTAATGGAAAAATGCAGTACTCTCAGGCCATATACACCAACTTCCAATTTATTTCTGGGATTAATTGAAAAGGATAATTATGACCAGCACCGGGGAAGTGCGGGAAATGGAGAAATACCGATCACAAGAAATCACAAAGTGACTGATTTTTGTGACAACCAAACATTCTGGAGCACCGCACCGCCCCCCCCCCCCCGCGACAGCCATAATAGTGAAACAGCTCCCAAGTGGCATTGGCCTAATATATTCTAGTTGTTTTAATAACTTCTCTCTGCTTTTAAATTTGCCTTCCTTGGGAATATTATTTTATCACAATGGTTTTTCTGATCTCCCTTGCACCCCACCCCAAATGTACTTCTTTTTTGCTATTCTGGATGCATTTCTCCATGAAAAAGTAGAATATTTTTTTTTTAAAAAAAAAAAGAATATTTTGAAAAAAAAAATGTCCTTGCAAAGTCCCAGAACCTTGAGGTCAGTGTTTCTTAAATATGTCCCATATCTTGTGGGGGTGAAGACTCCAAAACTCTGCATACTTAGGAAGTCAAACCTTGGTCTCTGAAGGGTTACATTTTGTTCTACTGATTGTGGGCTGAGAATCTTCTGCTCTAATCTAATTACCAGAAGTTCATTTTTTACATCTAGGTGAGAGAATGATCCTCTGAATAATTAATCTCCCTCCCTTTCCACCCTGTATAAGTACTATTATATTTCTTCCTATCCCCTAACCTTAGGGCTTCTAAGCTTTTCAATCACACCTACTGTGTGATTCCATTCTTCAGGAATGGCTTCTCTCTAGTCACTAGATGTCACAAGACAGATGTTCATATCAACTGCAGGAAAATCAACTAGCCTCCACCAACCTCTAGGTAGGTTTTCTCCTACCTAGGGCATATTTTGTCAATATACTTCATGCAGGTTCTTCTGCAGCTTCTCTGAAAGGTTTTCTAGCTGGGAAGTAAGTATATACTGTATATTTAAACACTTATATCAGATAAAAAGATAGATAAATAGTAAAGTTAAAATCCACATTCTTCTGTGCATGTTATGTTTGCATTATGTGTTAGTTGTAGCAGCAATAGCATGATATTTTGTTCTAAACCCAACCTGTGGTCCGAAGCAGAACAAAAGTGCTCAATCAATTGTTGAATCGTGCATCAACACTTATGTAAATCCCGCTAAGTCTGTGGGACTTCTCTAATTGGAACAACTAAATGGATTTAGGAATTTGCTTCCATTTAAAGAAGGGGGGGGAGTTTTCTTGCCAGCAGCTGGAGGAGGGTTGTCATGCTTCTTTTACCTTTGGAAAACAATGTATCTTTTGGGACTCTAGTGGGTGATGGCAGAAGCTTATGTTTATGTGTTTAAGTCCTTTTAATTTTCAGTGGGAAACTCACAGCACAGTATCATACCTATGCTTTTACTTAAATAAAAGACTTGCTGGGTTCAGTGGACTACATTCCTAGATAGAGATGTGAAGGCCCAGGAAAAAAACTGGAAAAAAAGAAAAAAAAGCATTTTCCCCATTTTTTCCTGAAGCCTTTTTTGTCCCCCCCCCCAAAAAAAAGGAAAAATAGAAACAAAAATGATTATGGAATGTTTTATTTTAACATGATGAATAAAATATTTTAAGACAGCATGTCCAAATATTTTCCAAATCATTTGTAAAAAAATATCATTGAAATTTAGTCCCACTCCCTTCTATACATTCCCCCCTCTTCAATTCTTTTTCTGAAAATGAGGTTTTTATTTGCTTTTTAATACTGTGAAGAGAAAATACGAATAATTGTTAACTCTGGATTTTAATGATTGTTTTGTAGAGGTTTTTTTATTCCACATAAACTAGCAAAGAGTTCAGGAGATTGTTACTCCATTTGTTATTTACAATTACAAATAAATATTATTTAAAAACTAAATTCTGTTTGTAATAATTGTTTGGAAACACTATATTTTAATATGCTAGTTGCGATAATTTTATGCAAAGTCAAATTGTCCATAGTCATATTTTATGTTCCTAAAGTAACAGAATAACTTTCAAGCTGTAAAAGGGAGGGGGGTGCTAATGTAGCATTTTTTTCATTTTTTCCAAAAATTTCAGGTTTTTTTTTCTGAGCTTCAAAATTTTTGGAAATTTTACTTCTCTACTCCTAGGTCAGGGGTGCCCAAACTTTTTGTAAGGAGGGCCATATTTGGTGGCTGAGAATGTGTCAGGGGCCGGTTGCTCCCTGACCCTGCCACCCCACTGCAAGCCCCACCCACTGAACAATAAGCCCCACCCACTGACCCCTTGCAACCCCACCTGCGGGAAGGAAGGAAGGTGGGGACCAAAGGAAGCACAGGGAGCCTGTTTAAAAAAACATGGGGTGAAGGAGGGGCAGGCAGGCCAGCCAGCTGCGGGCCACTCAGAATGGCCTGACGGGCCGGATTTGGCCCCTGGGCCGGACTTTGGGCAGGGCTGTCCTAGGTAAATGTGTCAAGGATGAGGAATAAATCTAACTCAAGTCAGTAGGACATAATTTCGACTAAACATGTGCAGTTTTACACAATAAATTCTACTTGAAACATGAGACTTAGAACTGTTTGTGATACAGCAGGAGAACACCATCTCCAGAAGTCTGTTGTTGCTCTAATAATATCATCATCAATACTACTGTTACTATTATAGTTTTGGAGGAGATAGCTATGGTACTCTGTGCAAGCAGACACATTAGTGTTTTTACCAGTTCCACAGTGAGTTTTCCATGACTGACTGGGGATAGAACCCTCCAGAGTCCTAGTCCTTCACACCATCCAATATACCACACTGGGTACACCATTAAGATCCTAGGCATGTCTATATTCACATATCATAATTATGTTTAAAATACTTATCCTTCACCAGCCCTGGAGAAGGATCCTGGAGACACAAGGAGCCTGGGAATTAGACCTGCTGGCCCTGCTGGGCGATGGGCCACCTGTGTTGCTGTGGTTGTGTGTTGTACAAATTTCTAGGAAGCAAGAAGTACCTAAGTCTACTGTTAACATGAAAGGAGATGATGTGGAAACGGATATTGTACTTTTCTTGCTAGCAGAGTTTGCATGTATACTTCTTTTCGGAGAACATCTGCACCTAAGATGTGCCCAATCCATCAGGAAACAATCCAGTCAAAGTGGAACATCTCTACAACTGCCAGTGATATCAAATCTTCCTCAATCTGCCTGGGATGCATCCTTGTTTTCTCCTCTTTCCATGTTCATATTCTGTACATCACCAGAGATGGGGAAAATTGTCTTTTGAACATTTCACAGTGTACCTCTGTCATGCTGGCCAATTCCTACAATGGTTGAGCTATGCTAGCAAATGTAGTTCAAAAAACTAACCTTTTCCCCACCTCTGCCAATTCTGCACATTCAGTTGAATCTGGAGAAGTGAAAAATTATGCCCATTATAAGATAGATTACTAGTATGCACTAAAGCCTCAATTTAACATTTCCAGGTACTGCACCTTTGCTTGGCTTCCTCCCACCTACACTGAACGCCAACATGAAATGCCGCCAGCTCAGCTGGGACTCCGGCATCCTGAATATATGTAAATGTACACTTTAAAGAAAGAGGTCAGGATCATACAAATCACACCTTGTCTTCAAATTAACCCAGCAAATGAAAGCTGCTTCAAAGTCTGTCAACATATGGCTTGTCGATGTAACCAGCATCCAGATTCCTGCTTCTCTGTGACACACACGTATGTACAAAAAGCAAGCAGGCAAACAAGGCTGGGCGGGAGGTGGGGGGGGGAGATACTTGATCGGGAGGTTAGGAGTATCAACATGTAGAAAAATCAAAGCTACTGAGGAGCGAGCAGCAGACATTTCTATTAAGTTGCTCTGACAGCCGGCTTTGGTCTCCTAAAGCACAGCCAAGAAATCCTGAATGTGGCTCTGTTGTGATTCTTTAAGTGGAAAACCAAAGCTGCTCCAGATACTATGGGCAGGTCCCTTGATGCTGGCAGACAGCATGTTTTATGGAGTGGAATGGCTAGCCTAAATTGCATGCCACGGTGTCTCCTTGAAGCACAGCCTGCTCCCTAGGAGACAGCAGGCTGGAGCTGCTAAAGAATATTAACAAGTTGATCGGGGAGAGAAGGGATGACCTTTTCTGTTGGTCTCTAAGCAGGAGAGATGGAATCCCGGGGAATTTAACTGCTAGTTATGACACTCTACCCACCTGCTCTGGTGTTAGCATTCAGTAAAAGGGTGAAAAGGAGGTCAGCAGGCGTGGGCAGAGCATCACTCCAGAGCATGGGCAGATACACTGCTTGGACGCAGGCATGGAGTGGGAAAGGAATGTTTCCACTCAGTGATTCTTGCCCTATTAAAAGGTGCCTCCTTCACATGCTGTAGCAGGCAGGACACAGATGCTTTGTACCCGGGACAGTGTGTATATCTGGTAAGGTATAAAGGTCAAAACCACCGCCCCAAATTTTACCAACAAAGGATGGGGTAGTTGCTATTTACAGGGAAAAAACAAAACAAAGAAAGGATTAGTTCAGGCTTGCTTTTTCCTTATGTGCAAATTCTGACCAAAAACTAGCAAAGAGAAAACTCTTATCTATTTGTAATTTGCAATTCGAGCTTTGTTGGGGTCTGAATACATGCAGATGAGGCTCACTCAAGGTTTGACAGGGCCCTACATCTAACACCTTCAGCTGGGCTTCCTGTCATACAAATCATTACCTCCCCCCTCCATAACATATTAGGTTCAGCTGGTGGTGTCATCATCAAGGGTGACATGCTGACAAGTGCTATAGTGACTCTGGGTTGCCATTTAAATTTGTCACGACATGGCTGCCATTTAATGGGCCCCGGGATGTTGCCTTATAGTGCCAGGTGTGCATAATAGCTTCACCTGGACATTACCTGGATGCTGAACCACATTTGCTACAAGGAAGTGACTCTCACAGCTATTCCTCTGACCCAAAAACCAAAACAAAAAAACCAAAAAGATCCCCCTTATTTTCGCTTTGAAGTAAGATTTCTAGAGGTCACATTTAGAGCGCAAATATGCATGGAAAACCCATAGGAAATCTTGCAGAACTCCTTGGATGTTTCATGGCCTTCACATGGAAAGACAACACTTCCAGTGTAAAGTACATGTTTTCTGCTCAAGATTCCATGGAAAGGGGCACTGAAAGACATAGAATGTGTCTACGTATGTCTTGCACAAAAGATCACATTAAATTATTGAGGAGGGGGGAGAGGGAATAGTAAAACAGGAAGAATGAAACAGAGGGTCTCATTTTCATAGGAAGCTGGGAAATTATAGTGTTACAGAGGAAGCCTGTTGCAAATCCCCCAACACCTCATTAATAATAGCAGAAAAGGGACATTATTACCTTTCTGCTCTTTTTAAGAAGAAAAAAATCCATTAAAAAGTACAATTATTGAAATAGTGGGGGTGGGGGGAACCACTGAATATACACCACAAGCATTTTAGTCCTCAAAATTTAATGAGAAGAGAGACAGCAAGATGAAGAGTGAGAGAAATAAATGAAACAAAAAAAAGCCAAGCATATATTACACATAAGCCAGTGTGACACAGTGGATAAGAGTGCCAGACTAGGAGCAGTGGGTTCAAATCCTTATGACCAAGGAAGCTCACTGGAATATGGTAAACTAGTCCTTGAACCTCTAGTATTGCTTGAAAATCGTATTAAGGTCACCACAGCTCTGAAGAATTTTGACTACACATTACATACTAAAAGGTTACACAAAAAATCCCTTGTTTGCTGGCTGTTTATTATTTGCAAAAGGGTCTTCTTCATTATACCTCTAATCTCATCACCTCATATTTTCCACAGAAGATCTTGTATTTTGTGCAGAAAACTAGGTATTTTGCTGTTAGGGATACATTTTGTATCTTAGATTTCGCACCATTTTTGAAAATGTCACTGCTGATGGAATAAGCACTGGTCTTTTTGCTGTCTTGTAGGAGCAAAACATCTTATAGCAGTGTCCCTTTGTACGTTATGAAAAACCATTTTTATGTCAAAGAGAAAAATGTTTGTAAGCATCCATGACATCCTTACTTGTGATTAGGGATGGGCAATTTGTTTTGGAACCATCAGGTTCCGAAACAACCCACACGAGCCCAGGTGGTGCTTGGAACCCTCTGTCACACATGCAGCCAACATATTACCTTTCTCTGTGCCAGCATGGAACTGAGGAACACGAGGAAGCAGACTGCAACGTCATCTTTGCTTGCTCCGTGGTGCTAGACAATCAGACAGGGAGGCACTATGATGTATGTCCCTGCACAGCTCCTGATTGGCCAGCACCATGGAGCAAGCAAAGATGATGTCACAGCCTGCTTCCTGGTCGGAGCTCAGCTACGTGCTGGCACAAAGAAAGGCTGTGTATGTGTGTCAGAGGGTTCCAAGCACCACCTGGGCTTGTGTGGGTCATTTCAGAACCTACTGGTTCCGAAACGAATTGCCCATCCCTACTTAAGATGCATTACTTACAAGCTCTGAACATGCTTTGAGTTGATAAATGCAAAGAGTCCTTGGGGTTCAATCAAAAACATGCCACATATGTGTGTATCTTTGAATGTAGGGGTTGCCCACATCATTTTGCTGCCTAATCCTACGGAAAAAAATGGCACTCTTCCCCATAATTCCTCATTCAGAAACCAAATGAAATGGCAGGTGAATTTTTATTCGTCCACCCTCTACAATGCTTAGAAGCAGGGAAACAGCAGGCCATGTTCACTCACCACTCTTTACTGCAACATATTGCCATCTCACAAACACAAGTTAGTATGGTGGCTGCTCACAATCCACCATGGTTCAGCAGAACCAGCACCAGGGTGCATCCTATCTTATAGGATGTACTTTATAGCTGGCAATCTCTCTCTTTGTTTGCGAAACCAGGGATTTTTCCTAAAGTGCAGCCTTTGAAGGCCTAGGAGAATTAGACAAGGCAAGCCAAAGCCCATGGTCCAACAACACATAAGATGTCCACAACAAATACAAAAACATGGAAGCAATAAATGACAAAGAGACTACTGCTTGGTGCAGCTGTCTTACTTTGCCTTATTTCATGAACAGCAAGGCCGAGCTTGAACCAGGAGCTATAGCTTGCCTTGTCCGGTTCTTCTAGAGCAGTGGTTCTCAATGTGGGTGCCCAGATGTTCTTGGACTACAGCTCTCAGAAATTCTGGCCAGCACAGCTATGATGAAGGCTTTGGGGAATTTTAATCCAAGAAGATAGGGGGCACACAAGGTTAGGGACCAATGTCCATCAAAGACAGCACTGTTGGGTCTTCTTTGTGTGAAATCTGGGTTTTAAAATCCAGTTTTAGCATTTTCAGAGAGCAAGGCTAATGCAAACGACAGTTCTGCCCTTCACCAGAATTCATTCCCTACAGTCATTTCAACCCCACATTACTGAAATTGGTGTGTAAGCAAATCACTCCAAACAAGCTTCCTGCCTAAATGACTACCGATAAAACAACAGAAATCAATCAAAGCATTCTTTTCAGTTTTGTGGAGCTAAATGCTGCTTTGGAGGTTAATGATCTGATGATGATTGAGAGGAGAAGAATGAAAGGATTAGAGGCACAAAAATATAGTCAGTAAACCCGTTATGCTTTCTGAATGCAAGGCAATACAAGAACATAAACTGACCAAAATGTAGGTTTTCCCCCATTTAGGGATTCTCTCTCTGTGAAACAAGAATTATTATTTGGAAGGGAGCCGGGAGGGATAGTATAACAGATCATCAAGTGCAGACCCTCTCAAGGAGGCACAGTGGGGGAATTGAACTCCCAACCTCTCTGGCTTTTCAGCCTAAGCCACTAGGACTTGGAAGCATTAATGAAGAAATACAATGAAACACCTAGGTGACTCATGGGTTGCGTGCTTCTAGGGACATATTGTTGAACTTGGCCATAATGAATCATAGAATAGTGATGCTGGAAGGGGGCTATATCAACATTAAGTCTACACACATACACACACTCCACGCAGGAATACAAACCAAAGGATAGCTGACACATGGTTGTCCAAATTTCTCTTGAATGCCTCCAGTGTTGGAGCACTCGCCACCTCTCAAGGTAATTGGTTCCGTTGTCGTACTGCTCCTACAGTTAGGAATTCCCGCTCCTGATGTTCAGTCGAAAGCTGGGTCCTCTTAAACTTCAGCCCACTGTTGTGCGTCCTGCACTTTGGGATGATTGAGAACCGAGCCTGTTGCTCCTCTGTATGACAGCCCGTCAAATATGTGACAGCATCATATCACCCCTCTGTCTTCTTTTCTCTAGGCTGAACATGCCCAGTTCTTCCAGTCGTTCCTCGTAGAGCTTGGTTTCCAGCCCCCTGATAATACTTAGGCTGCTTTCACACAAACCCTAAAATCTGCTGCAAAGTGCTCGCAGATGCAGAGCATAAAATTGTTTTCCCACCAGCAGCGGACTTAAAAAATAAATAAAGTATGGCCATGCCCACTTAAGCACGACCCAACACATTTTACAAGGTCTTGAGGAGGTAAAATTGTTCCGATGCGGATTTTAAAGCAGTGCATGCCTGGCCAGCTCCTCCGCCTTCTGTTTGTTTTTGTTGTCCCCCCCCCCCTTTAACAGACAGGAATCCCTAACGGGCTTCCTGTCCTGCTACAATTAGCTGCTGCCAACTGGGGGAAGCGTGTTGGCAGGCAGAGGTGAGCCCACATTTTTTTCTCCCTCCCCTCAATCCACAGCCGACAGAAGCAATAGAATCGGAGTGCAGGAGGGTGGGAACACAGGAACCAGGACAGCAACCACATGATCTCTGGTTGGGGGGGGGATCCGCATTTAAGTTGCCAGCGGATTTTAGTGGTCGTATGAAAGCAGTCACAGTCACCCTCCTCGGAACGTATTCCAATTTGGCAGCAAATTGCAGCAAACCAAGCCTCTCTTTTCATGGTGACAATTTAAGTCAACCTGAAAAAGTCAGGCCCTTCCCTCAGGAGAATCATTCACACCCAAAGCCCTTCTACAAATACATACTCTATTTAGTCTGTACAAATAATATCAGCCATCTTTTCCAGTTTGAGTTGGGGGCTGTTTTTGCTTCATCACATATGCTAGCACAGCTTTACAAACTTCCAGCAGTATTTTGCAACTGAGTTAATCCAAGGCAGACTGCAAGCGGTCATTTACAGTTATGGCAGTGTTTTGTGAAAAGAATCCATCCATACATTAGGAAGCTGGTTGCTGTGACCTGCAATGCGAGCTGCAGGACAGGAAGCTCAGATTTTCAGACCATTCATTCAATCCATTTACTTTAATGGATTCTTTGGAAGGCTGTGTGAAAAAAGGTTAATGAATTACTCGTTCTGTATAGAACAGTGAACCCAAAGCTTGTGGAAAACTTGACTGATGTTACTGGCTGAAACGCCTGGAAACTGTAACACGTTAGCACCCAATGTGCAAGAATCTACGTTGAACTATCCTTGGTTCTAAATTAATTGGGGAGGGGGTATGCCTGTTTGTTTACTGGCATCATTTCCAGTCATTTGGCTGCAAAAGCAACAAATTTAAATCTACACAGGTTAACATTCAAGTGTAATTTTCAAGCAGAAAGAACTGCATCCCCTGCAAATAAGAGTGCATTTTGTTCCACTTCACACATACATTTCTTGTCATTCAGCTGAGGAATTACTACACTTGTATTTTTTTAAAAAAATAAGTGTCCAAGTAAGTAAAGCTGACTAATCTCCAGTCCCTCCTAGAGAATTTAACCAGCGCATTCTTATGAGGGACATGAGCCTTCCTTGGCAGGCCAGGGGGTGTGCAACCCCTGCCTTCTAAGTATCAATAAGAGGCCAGGGCAGACCTCTCTCTTTATGCTGTTCAGCTGCTTATTCCTGTGCATTTGCCAGGACCCAAACAGCACTGAGCACCTTGGAAGCATACAGTAAGGGCTATGCCAAAGCATCTGTAGCTGTTTTCACTAGGGAGGAGGTTAAAAACCTCTTTGCCTGGCTTTTGGCATGTATGGAAGTGAGTCAGCATCTGTGTGCATTTTAAATGATGACCCCATTTTTAAAACACACACACACACACACACACACACACACACACACACACACACACACACACACACACACACACACACACACACACACACACACACACACACACACACACAACATGTCTTGTAGCATTCTAGGCACCTGAAGGAGCCACAATGCAGAGGAGGCTTTCAGAATGCTAACTGTAGCATACAGATGAAGAAAATTCAACTTCTTTTAACTAATATTCAATTACAGTGGACCCTTGTATAACAGACAGCTTGTATAACATAAAATTTGTACAACATAAAAAATTCCGGAGATAGGGGAAATTTGCTTAACATAATCACCTATGGGAAAAATTCGTACAACATAAAAATGGGATCACTCTGTTTTCAATGCATTCCTATGGGAATTTGTATAAAGGAAAATTTGCTTAACATAATTTCATTTGGAACGAATTAATTCCTTTATACAAGGTACCACAGTATTATTATTATTTTAAAAACCTCTGGTTTATGAATGTGGGATATTATGCTTCTGTACTCACGATTCAAAAATCCAAGAAGTGACCCAATATTGCTGCAAAATATTCTGCCCACGTTGCCAGCATGAAAAAGGATGTCAAGCTTTAAATAGCAAAGGGGCAGCCTGAATGTTGACACCAATGGCAGCAGTCAAGATGGTCTATAGAAGTGGTTCTCAAACTGTGGATCCCCAGATGTTCCTAGACTGCAAACCCCAGAAGTCTTCATCACTAGCTGAGGTGGCCAGGATTTCTGGGGGTTGTAGTCCAGGAACATCTGGGGATGGGGACCCACAGGTTGAGAACCACTGGTCTACAGCAGTGGTTCTCAACCTGTGGGTCCCCAGATGTTCCTGGACTGCAATTGCCAGAAGTCTTCATCACTAGCTGAGCTGGCCAGGATTTCTGGGAGTTGTAGTCCAGGAACATCTGGGGACCCACAGGTTGAGAACCACTGGTCCACAGGATACCCTCATCTGCTCATTACCATTCACACTTGTTGAAAACCAGCCCTGACAACTGCTTTTTGTTTGGGTGAGAAGTGGTGAACTGATGAAAAAAGGAGTCTGCTTCTGGGATTTCCCATTGCATGGCATCACTTTGTGAATAGTATCGGTGCTGGGGGCGGGGGTCCTGTTCAACATCATGACAGTTTGTGGAGTGTCTCTGGGTTCCATGATTCCCCATACTATTTCACATATGCATGAAAAAACTGAAAGAGGCTGTTCAACTCTGGGAAGGTGCTAAAAGACAAGATCCTCCCTCTTTGGGTATGCAAAAGCAGTTAAAGCAAAAGATTATCTCCCTTCCCACCCCCATATGCAACTTTTCTTTTATCTACAATTTCCATATTTTTACTAGGAGGCAGGCACAAAGGCTCTTGGTTCTTAACAAGAGTAAAGCAGTGCTTTTAAAAAAAAATCACAATTCAAAAATCATTTAGGCAACTGTCCTCAAATTTGGCACAGAGCAAAAACACTTTCTGCTACATCTGTTCAAAATTTGGTGCTGATCTGATTCCACTTCATAGTTATGTGTGAAAGCAAATCCTTAGCAGGGAACATTTCGAATTTAATTAGCTGCTCACGCTCAGCTACAAAGAACAACTTATTGTGGTATAGGAATAGAAAAATCAAAGAGCCTAATGAGTCCAGACTAAGTATGGCTTAGCTTAATTTTGTTTGGTTTAGTTTACTTAGATGCCCGTATGGACAATGGGCTATATTCAAAGAGGTTCACAATTAAGTATCAACTTACCAGTACACTTAAGCTTTAGAAAAGCACATTACAGAATACCCGAAGAAATCCATTGAAGACAAGGCAACTGAATAGAAATATGACCTCTTCCAATTTGGGACTTCTATGATAAATTGATCCCGATGTATTGAGGATGAGGTAAATTGATCCCGATGTATTGAGGATGAGGTAAATTGATCCCGATGTATTGAGGATGAGGTAAAATCATGATGATAAATTGATCTCGATGTATTGAGGATGAGGTAAAATCATGACATACAGCTGTCCCCTGGATTTAACAGGGCAAGATAATAACTTGGCTTACTGTTGATTTGACAACCACAACTGCTGTTTCAGACCCCAGATAAGTACCTACCCTTTTTTTCTGTCCAAGGTCTGAGTTCAGGGTTGGTTTGAATGACTCTGGTAAGGATAGGTTCCCTCCCACACCGGCATTTGGAATTACTGATGAACTCCCTGTTAGGAGGTTCTTCGTAACGTTGAGAGATTTAAGCCAGTTTGATTTTAACGTGTTAGGCAAGCACATCTTTAGGGTTCCAGGACCATATCCTTACATTTATGTGCAGCAGTGCAGCCACAAGTATAGGGCTCCACCACCCGTGATCTTTCAGTGACATGCAGCCTACCAACAATGTGTTTGTACAGCCAGAGAAAGAACAATGCTGTCCAAGGTTGTTAAGACTGTGGAGAGAATAATTAGGTTGTACTCTCCTTACTTTAGACCAAATCTATGATTCCAGGTGTTATAAGAAAGCAGCAGAGATTGTGCAGGATCTCACACACCCTGGAAATGATCTCTTTCAGCTTCTGCCCTCTAGGAGGAGATACAGGG
The DNA here is from genome assembly GCA_029282475.1 of Phrynocephalus forsythii. Taxonomy (NCBI): domain Eukaryota; kingdom Metazoa; phylum Chordata; class Lepidosauria; order Squamata; family Agamidae; genus Phrynocephalus; species Phrynocephalus forsythii. The sequence continues at coordinate 23,074,429 of JAPFRF010000005.1, forward strand.
TCATTAAGACCAGGACTAGCCGCTTGAGGGATAGTTTCTATCCAAGAGTGGTCTTGGCTTTGAATGCAGCGAAATGCAGTTTCTGAAGGAGCTTCTGTAATTAGTTTTTAGAGGTTTTAAGGTTTTTTAAAGAGTTTTTCAAGTGTGCTGTTAGTGGGTTAAATGTGTGTATGTGGGGTGGGGGATAGATATTTATGTATGGTTGTACTGTTAGGTCCTGTAAAAGCTGGTGTGGATTATTTCAGTCTCATTGTTCTACACAGGACAATGACAATAAAGATTTATCTTTCTATTTATTCTGCTCCCTGCTTGGGGAACCACACATTTTCCCAGTTGTAAGCACTTTGCAAAAAACAAACAAACAAACAAACAAACAAACAAACAAACACAGCACTGTGTTTTCAATGGGATGAATGGGATTGATTTTTTTTTAAAGCAAGCACAAGTAGGATTGTGTGAGGAATCCAATCACAGCCACTCCTCTGGACGCTGCACATACCTGAAAGACCCTAGGTTGCCCACTTTCGATCTAGATGGATGACTGTTTCAGTTTTAGCTTTGCCCACATTAAAATGTTTCCACTTTCAAGTTCTATCCATTGCATATATGAGAACATATGTGACTTTGGGGATGTGACTGATACAAAAAGGGACCTGCAACAACATTCTCTCTCTCTCTCTCTCTCTCTCTCTCTCTCTCTCTCTCTCTCACACACACACACACACACACACACACACACACACACACACACACACACACACACACACACACAAAGTGCCTGGCTAGCAATTGCAATATACTGAAAGGTTTCCTGATTTGATGACTTGGCAGCTCTTAAAGTTTAATGGCCTAGTCTTTTGCTCACTTGAATTAGGATTCTTTTGCATCATAAATACAAGACGATATTTGCAAAATGCAAGGTTTTTAATGTAAAAATAAGTTTTTTTCTGTTTTTTTAAAAAAACACAGCCCTATTTTTGGACAAATATTAAAATCCAATGATGATGATGATGATGATGATGATGCAGTAAACATCGCACAAAGTTGCCCCCAGAGGAAATAAAACTTTTGGATGTGCTTCATTATCACTGGCAAGAAGTAAATTGATATCTGTACTTCACAATACATGGCCTGAGAAATGTCCCAAGAAATTTCCACATGTGAAAAAGCATACATGAGGGTTGGAGAAGCATGCGTTGAAAATGGGTGCAAAATACTATGGAATACAATTTAGTCAACACATTTAAGCAGTGCACACAGCAGATTAATTTTTTTAAAAAAATTAAAAAACAAGAACATTTTTAACAAACAAAACTTAACAAAAGAAAGTGACAGTATCAGCTGATTTAAAAAATCGACTCCAAACCAAATGAAACCAGTCCTGGGTCAACTGTGGAAACAGGAAAGCAAGGATATGGGCAGGTGTGAACTTGCTTGATCTCTACATCTCTGATTAGGAGAATACTTACCTGCATGCCCCCAAAAGCTTTGCCTCTTGATTGCTCCAAATCAAGTTGCTATTCAAGGCACAAAGAGAGGCTGACTTCCCAAAGTGTTGATGAGGCAAAAATAATAACGTCATAATGTCATCTGGAGCAACGTGCTAATTAGTGAGCAGCCTCAATCAGTTCCCAGAAGTATTGTGAAATATAACACATACTCTTTGGAATATGGGGATGCAGAACAGCACCCACCCTTTTCTTTGCTAATTGTTGGCAAAGTGTTTAGAGACCATTCTAAATACTTTGAATAATTCAAAGGAAAAAGGCTTTCCCCTCTTTAGTCCAGCTGAAGTCTTTGGAAGTCTTGGAAGTCTCCAGCTAAGATCTATTCAAGGCTGCCTGCTGGTCACAGGATAATTAGCTCCAGTTGCTTATGCTCAAGTCTGTTAGATGTCGGGAGCAGAGGAAAATGTGCTTTGTTTTGACAAGTAAAGGAACAGCTCCTCGCCCCCTTTTTGCATTTATTTCGGCGTTAGGCGCATTAAGGAGGATTATCACAGGGGCACTAAAATATGTAATCAATCCTTTTAAAAAGATCTCATACATCCAGGCTTCCTGCCATGCAGACGCAGACTTTCGATGCATGCCCTGAGAATCAAGTCCATGGGGGTTTCGGTGGGCACGTTCCTTTTTTACCCTCCAGACATGCGGTGGACTGGTGGGGGGAAAAGCCAGCCTTTTGGGGGGGGGGAATGACCTCCACAACTAGAAAAGCCCTCTCCACCCAGATGAGCGGGGCTGGCTGTGTTTATTCAATGGTGACAAAACCCTCACAGATCCATTTATCTTGAGGACGTCTTCCTTGGGTCCCCTTGTTTTGGTTGTCCAGCTGAGGTGCTGCTTATTTCCTTCAGGTGTTCCAGTTCCGAATCTCTATACGTTGCATATTAAAGGCGTGATGCTAACTCAAAGAGGTGCCTCAGAAGCAATGCCTTCCGCCACTAGAAATCCCCCTTCTCCCCAAAATGCCTTCAGGCTAGCAGGGATCCTCTCAGGCCAGCTGTCCTCTTGCCCAGAGAAACGGCTGCTATGCTGGCAACCCATTAGGCCAAGGTGGGAACAGTCCAAAATAATTCCCCGCATTCCCCAAGCTAGATTCAGCACAGATCCATCTCAGCTCTGCTGGCTTTTCACTTTCTTGGCTAGTTAGGACCGTGCGCTAAATCCCTATTTAATTTCCTCCATAATCCTTTTCTCACCAAATGGACTCTTGGAACTCTCTGTGGTATGTATAAGCAAGGTAAATGTAAGGGGCTCGTTGCCATCTAAAAGCAAAGCAGAACAAGGAGTTCTACTTATATACCGCCCCATACCACTTCCAAGTAGTCTCTGGGTGGTTTATAGTTCTTAATTACAGTATGCAGGCTACACATTGCCTCCCCCCAGCTATCTGGGTACTCATTTTACCGACCTTGGAAGGATGGAAGGCTGAGTCAACCATGAGCTGGCTACCTGGGATTGAACCCCAGGTTGTGAGCACAGTTTTACCTGCAGTACAGGCATTTAACCACTGCGCCACGAGATCTAGAAGTAATTCTCCAACAGCTTCTACCAAGGAGAGGTCATCACAAATGTGCACAGCATTCGAAGAGTACACGAAGCCTCTTGATGGTCCTGTAAAATTTTAGTTTACTTCCATGGATACACACATAGCAACTTGGGTCTTTTTAAGGGGAAAGGTGGGGTAAAGAAAATATTTTGAATAAATAATAAATAAGTACTGATGGAGACACTAGTCCATTTCCAATCTTCATAAACTTTGTGTGCATTTACTTATACTGGTGTTCCATCCCACGCCTATATAAATATTCTATGAACTTTGTTCCAGCCCAGTCCCCCAGCCCCGGTACGTGTTATACATATTTTATACAAAAATATGCAATTGGGAGCATTTAACAGAACAATGAAAATACTTTCTGGTAAGTACTTTGTGCTTAGGCTTGGGTTGCCAATTTCAGAGAAGAGAGAAGAACAAGAACAACCAGAGTTTTCCTTGGTTATTGGTTGAGAAACAGCAGATCCGTTTGGGTTGCTTTAAAATGCAGACACAAACTCACCAACACAGTAGGACCGAAGATGTCTGTTGGTTCTGTTTTATCCTATACTTAAATTTTTGTAAACTTTCAGGTTCCTTCCACCCTCAAAGGGTTTCTGAATTTTTGAAACTTCCTTGAAAATCCAATTATCTTTTATTTTTAACCACCAAACACAATAGGTACAGGTATTCTCAGCATGAAGAGGCGCCTGTTGTACAAATGCATCTTAGATCAAATCAAGCCTGAACTATTTCTGGTGACAATAAAAAAATGACAAAACCTGAGGCTACAATACTTTGGGCACATCATGAGAAAGCAAGGTTTTCTGGAAGACTCAATAAAACTGGGAAAGATGAAAGGCAGCAGGGAAAAAATTATTTTCATTTTATTTTATTATTAATTGTACAGTCCATTTATTCTATATATTTCCTTGTTTTGTTTTGTTATATTGCTGTATTTGTTCATGTTGTTTGTTTGTGTTGTTAACTGCCCGGAGTTCCTCCTGGGAGATGGGCGGTATAAAAATAATAAATAAATAAATAAATAAATAAATAAATAAATAAATAAATAAATAAATAAGGAAAACCAAATATGAAATATCCTAAAGGAGCCACAGCTTTGAGCTCGTGAGAGCTGAGCATGGCTGTTGAGGACACAACATTCTGAAGGTAACATAAGGTCACCATAAACCGAATGTAACTTCACAGCACATATCAAAAGCCATTTATTATACACCTGTTAACATGGAGAAGTTTCTCCTTCTAATTCAGCACTAACATGGTTGATTCTAGGGTTTCAAATGCAGTCTTTTCAATGTTAAAACATTTAAAGCCTGTGATCTAGGATTTAGATTTAGCAGAGGCTTGACAGCCTAACACATCTGTACTCATACCTTCATTCTCCATCCTCAAAAAAATTCTTGCATCTTTTTCTTAAATAGAAAAAGACCCTTTGAATCTTCTAGTGGCCAAAAATATATTGTAAAACGTTTTAAACAATTTTAAGGTGTGGCTCCCCCGACGAACATGGGGGTCCTAAAATATGGCATATCTGCCCTTGGCACAGGTGGGCAGAGGAGGATTTTTTTGATGTCTTGGTGTTAAAAACAATCTTAAAATGTTTTTTGGGGGGGAAAGATGACATGGATTTTACCAAACTCCAGAAGACAGTGGAAGACAGAAGGGCCTGGTGTGCTCTGGGCCATGGGGACACAAAGAGTCGGACAGGACTGAACAACCAAATGACAACAATCGAAATGTCAGGGACCACATATGAACTCCTACAGGCTGCATGTACCTGAAAGATCACATGTCCCCAACCCCTGATCCAAATGGATGAATCTGACAGTTTTAGGATTTCCACTTTATGTTTCCACTCTTGAGTTCTTTCCATTCCAAATACGTACGAAAAAATACGTAACTTTGGGGACATCAATACCAAAAAAGGACCCGAAACAAAATTCTCCTGCCTCTCTCCGCCCTCCCCCCACCCCCACAAATGAGTGCCTGCCTGGCTATCAATTGCCATATATTGCATTGCTGAGCTATAGTAATTGAGCTTTCCAGTGAAGTTTCCTGTTGGCAGCTATTCCAGTTTAATGGCCGATTATTTTGCTCTCTTCAACAAGGATTCATTTACAGCATATCCCCTAGCTCAGGATTTGATTGAAACAGTTCCTTATTTCCCTTGTCTTTCTCCTCTGTACGTATTACACCTAACCTTGAGAATATAACCTTTCAGCAGAATTAATACAGGAACACTGCACTACAGAACACATGCAATAATAGATACCTGTTGAGCTCCCTGCATTACTATGGGTTTCTTTTAAGACTTACGAAGACTATCAAGGTCAATTAGGTCAAGATTCTAAGGAGGTAAAAGTAATTTTCCAGTCATCCAATAATAAGCTGTTGTCTGATGCTCCTGACAGAAAATAAACATGGAATGGAGAACAAGAACGTTTCTCGAGTCAGGTCACTGGAAGCTTTTAAGCATAATGATAGTGATTGTGTATTTCGTTGAAAGCCACCCTAGAAATGGCCCTTAATAATCTTGAGAAATAGCTGGGATTTTCAGCTGACTTCTATGTTGAACATCCTGATGAACATGCAGGGTGATTCAAATATTTCAGAAATCTCCTGATTCTAATATTTAGTGACACCATTGTTACCGGAACAATAGGGGCCACCTTTGTTCACCCTTGCTATTCTGGACTACCAGCCAGAGTCTTTCTGCCAGCACATCCCCTGAACTTCAGAAAGCGAATATTTCAGCTGTGTGAAATCTAAATGTAGAGCCAGCGCAGACGTTCAGAGGTACCATCAGGATAACCACTGACGCCCAATTCTGCCTGACTCTGATCTAAGGGAGTTTGTTTATCTCCATTGTTAGGAAGTTCCACACCAAAGTTTGTCCAAAGTGTGCAACAGTCTGGAACTTATTATGCGTTCTTTCAAGGAACACAAGACGGATTCTGTGAAAGGTCAAATGAAAATGAAGCACCAGCCACAGGCAAAGAAATCACATTAAGTAAGTCTGTGTTTATTTTCTGAGAATATAAACACTGGTGGTCACAGATGTCTTTTGTTTAGAGCTTGGAATGCTGGGGATAATCAAATCCATGAAAAACTGTCTCCAGTGATAGAGGTCCGATTTGGCCATAGTGACACATGCCTTAGTTACATCCCAGCTAGATTTCTGCAACACACCCTACTTGGGGCTGCCTATGAAAAGAGTCAGGAAACTTCAGCCAGTCCAAAAAGCAGTAGCCAGACTGCTAACACAGCCTGGACAAGGGGATTACCCACATCCTTTGTGATAGCAGCTTCACTGGCTGCCAATCTGTTTCCAGGAAGAATTCCAAGTGAGAGTTCCAACCCGTAAAGCCCTAAACAGCTTGGGCCCAAGCTATTTCAAGGACCGACTCTCCCTTTATGAGCCACATCTCACGTGCTAAGATCATTGGTTGTGACTGATAGAGATCTGGGAGAGGGTCTTCTCTGTTGCTGCTCCAATACCTTGGATCTCCCCTGCCACAGAAGGCTAGCTTGTCCCCATTGTGCAGTCCTTCCTCAAACAGGTGAAGAGCTTTCTGTCAGGCAAGCTTTCCTTGAGCGAATGCCTATTTGGTTGGGGTTTTAGAAAGGGACTGTTGTATCTTATTGCACTGGATGTGTTTTGGCTTTGCTTACGTTTGTTGGCTTTGTATTCATCGATCTGATTGCATCCTCACTGCTATTAAGCTCAGGTAGTGTCTTTTAATTGTTATAAACTGGCCATGTGGAAATATTGGGGTGTCTCAGGGATACTGAGGAATCTTCATGTGGGCCTCTGAAGGCCACACATGAGGCTACAGATGGCCAATCCCCTTGCATAATGCTACAGCTGTCATGGTGGATGAAACAGTTCCTCAAGCACCAACCTCCAGAATTGACCACGGAGGCAAAAATGTCGAGAATGAAGCACAAGGCTGTGACAAAACCCTGGAAACAGGATTAATTAATATACAAATCATCAGCCAATCCCAGCAGGAGGGCGGGGAATGGTATGATATAAAAAGGGTGGAGCCTAGTCAGTAGGGGGCAGTTGAGTTCAGTTGAGAGTGAGTGCTGGGAGAGAACACTGTTCTCTGAGAGTTCTGTCAGGCAGTGAGGGCTATACTGTTTAATAGTTATTGAAGACAGGGAGGCTTGTAGAGCTGATTAAATCTATTACAGTATATGTTAAAGGCAACACATACCATCCTCTGATATTGTTATATTTATTATCTTCTCAATAAACTTTGTTATTATTTTTATATTATTCATCTGAGTCTGTCCCAATTCATGAGGCGACGAGTTTAAAAGGTGGCAGCATTAATAAGTGAATAAAAGGTGGCAGCAGTACCATTTCCATCACAGAATTCAGTGTGTAAAAGGGAGGTGTCGTCACAATTTAGTGGCACAGCAGTGGGATGTCGAAATAAACCCGGTTGTGCCTTTGAAAACCCAGTCTGTGAAAGGGGTGACGTCACAAAGGCCCACAAATGTAAGGCAGGATGCAATGGTGAAATTGTTATCCCCATCGCTAACAACAGAGGGAAAGTTATTTTCTGCTGTTCTCAGCAAGGGAATTAGAATGATGATTATTTTTGTGTAAATAATGCAATAACACAAGTAACTTAGACAGTGGTCTCTACATCTCTTTCCCCAGATCAGATAACCAGTTGAAAAGGACGCCCGCTGAGAGGAAAACAAAAACAAAACAGAGTTATCTTAAGCCTCCGGCTGAATTTGTTCATGGTTGGCGAGCTGCATTTGGCTTGGTATATCACCAGTTACAGAGTCTCAGTGTAGGATCTGTTAATTTATCCAAGTAAATCTTAATTCAAATCTCTAAGGATCTCTCTCTGATGAAAAATCTTTTCATCATTTTCTGAACACAGCGGAAAACTCTCTGTTAGTAACAAGACGAGAGGAAATGAGAAGAGAACAAAGGGGTTTTGCATGTTTGCTTTTAATTTACATTTTTGCAAGCTATCCTGAAGCCTTATTTCCATATTCTACGTGTGTCTGGTTAATATATATTTGTTGTGTTTTAAATTCTCTCTGCTCTATTTTCTCTGGAGCTGCAGGTAGTTTTTAATATGCTTTCCTATAATATGTTTACCACTATGTTTTAAGTGGTTCTTTTATAATTTGGCTCTTTCTCTGGCTCATTTAACTTGTGCTTCTGCAGTTAGGAATGACTGTGAAAGAGCTCTGAACTACCTTAAACTAGGTGAGATGGAAATACTTGGGTTGTCATGTCCTATAAATCAACACTTTTTTTTCTTAATGCAGTTTTGCTTAGGATCTGCATGAAACTTCTGGAATAATAACTTGGCCTTAGAAAAGCAGACTTTTTAAAATGCAGCAGTAGTCCGATGCAATATAAGAAACTAATATAGCATCTACTGTTAAGCATATCAGCTAATGACCTGCCAGAATGAGATCTGGTAGACAAGGATGTTGGAAGGTATTTGGGTTCTATGCCCCAAGTCCAGGTCTTGAGCACCAAGTACCAAGTCCAAATCCAAGTCTGTGGTACCAAGTCCTGAGTCCCAAGCCCTAAGTTCGTCCCAATTAATACAAGGTATAGGGTCAACTTGGATCTTCTGTCTGATCTGCCTTCTTTTTACAAAGACTAGTACTCTGAGAATACTATACTGTACTCTTCTTCCCAAATATTCCTCCAATCTCTGATAAGCACACTAGTTTTCTTTGCTCACCCCAGCCCCAAAATAAAGAGGCAAGACAAAAATTGTGGAGTTGAAATTGGGCCTAAGTTAACTGTGATGAGCAAATCAAGGGGACCTCATAAAAGTGCAAGTGGCATCAATTAAAGGGCCTAATTAACTTGAGGAGGGTGGTGTCCCCTAGAACAGGTCTGGCCAGCCCTCATCTACCTTCAGGGGTCAATTTTAATGCCCTGACTAATATTCTCAATATCCTGACGTATTAATATTGAGGGCTGCCGGGTAAATTAAGAACACTCTACTTTCTAATACTGCCTAACTTTGTTTGCCCCTTTCACTAACCACCAAATGTGGCTGGTTAAAGGGTAAAGACTGCACTTTACCTGAGGAGAAAGGGATGGGCGAAAACTCACTGCTACTCCCGGCCAATCTGAGTAGCAGTCAAAAATTCCCATCCGGCCCTGATGCAACCCACTAGTCTCATTCTCCTAAAAGGGTGGGTTGTAGGGAAAATGCCACGAGCCAAAAGAGCCCAGGCTCCGTGGCTATGGGGCCACATGATCCACAATTCTGACAGTGCTCTGGTGTGGGGAGGCAAAAGGGCTCCTCCAGCACTGAATGGCTTTTTGGAGCGGCCATTCTCTAAATGGAATTCCCATAATTTCTTCTCCATTTCTCTCCATTTGTCATTTGATCAAGCACCAGAGTTCCATGTATCTCCATTGCCACTTTTAATCCCCAGCATCTCTAGTAGGTCTAGAAAAATCATCTATCAGTAAGCCAGTCAATGCTGAGGGATGCCATTTTCCCCCTTACTTGAAGCCAGTGACTACATGCCATTCTTCATCATTTCATGTATCTTCAAACCTGCTTTGTCCAGTAACCCCGTTCGGAATTTGAGCACTATCAAACTACGTCAAATTAAAGTACTTGCACATGCACAAAAACATTTTGTTTATTTTCAGATTGTGAGATGAATCACAGAGAAATAAGAAAGATAATGGGTGCATGACTGCATGTCATAGTAGGGCAGCATGGGTTTTTTCATATTTTCAATTTGAAATGCTAATGCTGGATATGTTCAACCTATGCAGTCTTGTTTACTATTTTGAATACACCACACTTGGAAAATCAGAGTTCTCATGAATATATTTCTCTTTTAAAAAAAATGAAAAGGGCAATGAGAAACAACACATGGTGAGTGTAATATGATCTATATCTATCTATCTATCTATCTATCTATCTATCTATCTATCTATCTATCTATCTATCTATCTATCTATCTATCTATCTATCTATCTATCTATCTATCTATCTATCTGGTGATAACACAATGCAGTCATCTAAAAGCATTTTTATTCAGTGAGGCCAATCAACTCAGTGCCCTGGGAAAAGAAAAAAATATATATGCTACTTATGAAATAAATTCATATCTGGATAAAATATCCATCCCCAGAAAGTAGACCATACACATGTGCACTTCAGACATTTATAAATATAAATTTGCTTGTCCAACTGTGCAGCTACAACAAACACACACATACAGTATTTTTCTGTCTATCAGATGCTGCCATGGACAAGATGGCCCCTCTCCCTGACTTTTGAACCCAAAATTAACAAAAGGAACAAATTCACAGCTCTTTCACTGCCCTTCCTTTCCAAAACACCTCTCTACTTTGTTTTGTTTTTGTTTTTGTTTGTGCAGAAGTTGGAGCAGTCTTTTCAGCAGTTAAAGGCTTACTTCTGTCTAGAAGATGACCCTCAGTTTTAAGGCTAACGAGCCTAGAGAAAATATAGTCTTATAGTTGAAAAAAATATGACACGTTCTCTACATTTTCTCTGGGATAGTGGATATACATTACACAAAAACAATGAGGAGATAGATAAGCAATCCTCCTCCATAGTTCATTCATGGTTGCTTATGGCATACCAATGCCAAACTTAATTTACTAATATTTCTGGTGTGATTCTTGCTTACAGTGCCATTATGTGTCTATCCTGTGTATAAGAGAGAGATGAGAGAGAGCAGTGGAAGCAAAAATATGTATTGCTCTCTCTCTCTCTCTCTCTCTCTCTCCCTCTCTCTCAAGACTGATACGGATGATCTGGCAATAGTGATGTGTATTTTTCCATAAGAACTGATGTGAAATGCACACATGTACATGCTCAGTCAGTGTGGCTTGGTCATGTGCCACCTACCTGGATCTCCCTTAGCCCAATTTAAAGCAAGTCTTCAAAGGTGGCCCAGGAAAACATTTTCACTTATTGCTGTCATAAAACGATGCCTCCAAGGCTCAGCGGATGTGTTCCAATGTCTTCTCTGTAGTCTGTCCTCAGTGAAGAACATCAAGTTCATAAGGACATTACTGAATTAATAATGAATGAACATTTTGCTTAGCTTCACAGAGTGGGATGAAAGGAGGAAACACTATTCTTCCCGTCCCCCATTAGGCTCCCCCCCAGTCAAGGCTAACTGAATTCTGTAGGTTAGAATGAAGATGTTTATTTATTTATTTATTTATTTATTTATTTATTTATTTATTTATTTATTTATTTATTTATTCTATATCGCCCCCTTAGTGCAATCTGCACTACCCGGGGCAGTTTACAAAATAGTCATAAAATACAAATGCTTTAAAAAAACAGAGCTGTAAATAAGATCCAATTAAAATACAGTTAATACAGTTAAAATCCAATTAACAGAACTTATAAAACACATTTTCAACAGCCATTAACAGAATCTGTTAGACGGTAAACACCTCATCCTGCCCGATTTTTGGGGAGGGCAAAATAAAAGCCATAATAAAAAGATGTGCCCCCTCTCAGATGGGTGGTGGAAGGGTGGGGGAGAGAAGACGACAATGACTCTGATAATAATGGCAGAGCTAAGAGTATGGAAAGGCTTTTCTATGCCTTAGTAGTATAATCTCTCACTCCATCTATGGTAATTCCTGTAATTTCTTGCCAATATGTTTTAGCTCAGCAACAAGCTACATTTACTGTGGGACTTTGATAAGCCAGAACTTGGCATTCTTTCTAATGTTCTAAAGGTCATTAAGTGCCCTGGTTTAGGACAGTGTTGGTGAACTTGGGTGTTCTTCTGTGGGGCTGCCCCTGACATGTTCAGAACCTTCAGCAGGTTCTGAATCCTGCAACCAGACGGCTCACTGGCAATCAGTTACAGGGAGCACATAACTTGCTTATTACAACAGCTTCACCAGCTGCAAGTCTGTTTCCTGGTCCAAACCCAAGTGCTGACAGTTACCTACAAAGACAATTAGCCTGGACCCTATAGCCTTGGGTCCAGGCTATTTGAAGCATCCCATCACCCCATATAAGCCTTCTTAGATGGCTCCTCCATAGGCTCCACTGATTCAATGGGCCTACTCAGGTTGCAGTTTACTACTGGTTTTCAACTACTACATGTGTTTGTGTAACATTAAAATGAAGAGTTTAGGATGGGAAGTGTAGAGTGAGTTGTTTTATGGAAGGGGTTTCCAAACTGTGCCTTGCAGTTCCGTGAGATGCCTGGGATGAAAACCCAGAGCATCATGGAAAACAGGACAGAACATAGAGCTATGAAGGATGTAGGGGAGCTGTTCCTAGGTCTATAAAGGGGAGCTGTTAACAGCACCTTGTCAAACAGGAACTAGAAGTAAAGGGCCTGTGTCTGCCTTTCTTTGACCCATCTCTATGGTTCCAATCCCTTATGTATTGGGATCTGGAAGGAGAAGGGCCCTTGGGAATATCTGTGGGGTGTGTGTGTGGGGTGTGGGGGGGGAGGAGATGGGATGGCTGGGGAAGGGTGTCAAGATCCTGCTCCTGGTGGCAGTGAGACCTCTGATGGTTCCTCCAAAGAAAGGAAGTGGCTGCCAGTGGTCAGTAAATCAAGGGAGCTGTGAGTCCAAAATGTTTGGGTACCACTATCTGGAATGCTAGTTTGCTGCGTTGCACAACATCTAAAGCAGCCTGATCGTGCAGCGATTATATATGGATCAGAGAACAGGGTTAGTCCCAATCTTCCAGAAAGCCCAAACCTTGAATGCAGCTAGAAATGTTTTGGTGTACCTCTTGTCTGATTTTATCAGGAGTGAACAAAGCATGGCCTTAAAACTTCATGCCGCCCCTACCCTGTTTTTTGTCACTGCCTTCCAGGCCTCCCGCAGCTATTCTTGGAAACCACCAAGGACCCTTCTAAATATAGGTTGCAGGTCCCCCTGCATTATTTCAACACCTGATCTTTCAAACAAGAACTCAACTTCCAGACACTTCGTTTCACCATTTGCCTGCACATTTTTTTGGATTTTTTTTCACAGCAAGTTTACTGCCACTCACTTTGGAGAGGTGTCAACTTACTGCCATCCATCTCAGTCAGCTGTAAACCTGGAAATAAAATGAGGCAACGTGGGCCCTGGAAAAAAATCCCAGCAATACTGGAAAGGCTGGCGTGTTGGGCTACAGTAATCCTTGTTTGTAAGATCTTTCATGGATCCTGATGGATCTCCATTTCCACCTCCATCCATTTCCATTGCCCAGGATAAAATCTGCAAAACTCAAGACTGTAACCTAATATCCCGTGGACTTGAAAAAGGAAAGCTGCAGTGTAGAGAACTAAACTAATTCAACCACCACTGTTCAGTGCCTGAGCAGGTGACCAAACTGTCAAACAGCTTCAGCCTTGCTTCATGACTGACATTTATTCTTCTCAGCTGTTAATTCTAATTTTGATCCCATCTGGGAGAGACCCTGCACAGGTGAAGAAACAAAGGAGATTTCAAAGGCTCCCTGCACTTTCCCCCAAGAGAATGACACTGCTGGGACCCATTCCATATGTAGGCACAGTTCATTGTTCTCTGGCATATTATTGAATCTTGCACCTGAAGATTTTATGCAGAACCCATATTCTTACCATATTCATAATTTTATCTTAGATTTTTAACAAGCATTACTCCTGACAATATCTGACCTCCCCTATTGGTACTTGAGTGTTCCTTGACGTTTTTAATAAGCTTTAGAGCTGCTGGATTAGCCCTGAATGTCAAGCACCACAATTAGAATTGCTGATGGTATGCAAAAAAGAGGGTCCCTTTCCAGCCAAATTTTTAAAAAATAATCCTAAAAAATAAAATAAAAAGGTCTGCCTTAATGCCAAAGAACTTGGCACTTGGCTGTTTTGTATTTGATAACATTTATCATGGCATCTCTTGGCGTAGAGAAACTTTTGATGACCTGTGCGCCTTGAACAGTTTGGGACAGATGGCTCCTCTCCAGAGGAAATGAAAGGCTTGTTGAATTAGACCCCTTGGGACCAGTTAGGCAGGATAAGAAAAAGTCAAAGTGAGATGAAGGCAGAAGGCAAACTGAAATTAAAGGCTGCAGTGGTCTTCTTGCCAAATTTGTCCACCTTTGTCCCACGTAGCCGGCAGTTTCAGATCACAAGGACACCATCTACTTTGGTTCATTGAACAACTGCTTCTCTTTTAGATAATGTTCTCTGGCCTCCTCTCTACAATGTGTTGAGTTACCACTCCATCACCTATGGTGCTGGTTGTCAGTTCAGGGTTTCTCCTAATCCTGTTCTGTGTGGAGCACTGACTGCTGGACACTGATTCATCTCATACAAGCCAGTAGAACTCTGCTTGGCCTTATGAGGGGTGATGCCCCACCAATTAAAGTTACACTCTGAGGGGGTACTCTTACTTAGAGCTTAGACACTACCAGAGGCAGCTTAACCTTCTCTCATTCCTTTTGATTTCCATCTTAACTCTCTACAGCTGGCAAGGGTGGTTTTTGTGGTCCAACCTTAAAGGAAAACTGGGCAAGTTCTGGCTTTTTAGATCTTGTTGAATGCTAACTCCCCTCAGCTGTAGCCAGCACAGCCAATGAGGTGAGACTGTCAGAACTGCAGTCCAACTACCTCTGGAAAGCCATAAGTTGCAGATCTGTAGTGCAACTGAGGGGGCATCCGAACCCTCTGCAGACCAACAGAAACACAGCAACATGGAACATACATAAACATTGTCAATGTAGAGAAAATCCAATTCACGCATGTCAATCTGACTTATACATGAGTTGTATTTTGTTTACCAGACTGTGTGCCACCTACTTTTTTAATTCAATGCCTCCCAATTGAATTAAAATACAATGACTGAAGTCCCATTCACAGCAGATGGATTCAGAATGTTTGTGTGTTCAGGATTAAAAGAAGCAGAAAATCAAGGGTGCAAATATGGGGGGAAACAGGTTTAAATGAATTGGAAATCCTGTGCCCAACCACTGTCGTTCAACCTAACTAATTCCCACGGTTCCTGTTGTATGAATGAACTAATTATGCATTCTCATTGGAGAGGAGATGGGAGAAAAATATATAGAATAAAATGAAAATTATGATTGAATCTTTTCTTCCTAACATTATCCATCAGAAAATGTTCCTTATGAGGAAAGGCTAAAACCTTTGGGGCTCTTTAGTCTGGAAAAAGGTGCCTGATGGGGGATATGATTGAGACATACAAAATAATGCAGGGCACAAGTAAAGTGGATAGAGGGACGCTCTTCTCCCTCTCACAAAATACCAGAACTAGGGGACATACACTCAAACCAAGGGTTGGGAGTGTAAGAACAGACAAAAGAATTTGTTTTTTACCAATGTGTAAAAAGGATGTGGTGATGGCATCTGACTTGGATGCCTTCAAAAGGGAATTGGACAGATTCCTGGAGGAAAAGTCCATCACAGGTTACAAACCATGATGGAGATGTGTAATCTCCAGGCTTAAAACCAGGGTACTTCAAGGGCCAGATGCAGGGGAGTGGTATCAGGAGATAGATACCTAGTCTCGTGCACTCCCAGATGCATTTGGTGGGGCCACTGTGAGATACAGGAAGCTGGACTAGATGGGCCTTTGGCCTGATCCAGCATGGCTCTTCTTACGTTCTTATGTAAAGTCCTGGATATGTGTGAGTCTCTCATTTGAGATTCTGGCTCTAGAGGATACATCTGTTTTCATGGAGGCTCCCCTTTCATTGAAAAAAATGTGCCTTCCACCCTTGCATGCACCTGCTCCAGCACCTGCTTTGCAGCAGCTATAAATACTTTCCCTTCCTGATTTTCAAGTTATGAAACGTCCCATTATTTCTAGTGCAATATTATCTAAGATAAGGAAGGAGGGTCATTTGCTTGTTAGGGCTGACAGGTAAAGGAGCAGAAAGACAGCTGGTTTCTGTCAGTTGTAAGTGCACAGAATGCAATATGTTGCCAGACTAACAAGAATGGAGGACAATGTCAATCAATATTTTCTCCTCTAAGGAATCCATTTTTCTGTCACGGGTGCACCTGTAAATGCTAACTGTGAAATCTTATAAGAGCAACTAGTGGGTCCTTTTCTAAAATGCAACATCACACATTGTGCCTCCAACTCATCTTCTCTCATGACATGGACACTTGTCGTGTTGTCACAAACATGCAGCAATGGTGGAGGTGGGGGGTAATGCTGGCCATTCTTACACTTGAAGAAAATAAAGCAACCATCATTTGTGCATTTAATAATGATTTAAAGCAGGGGACTTCTGGTTTCACTGTAAAATGCATCTGTTTTGGGCAGAACACTAGGAGCGTGCCAGAGAAGAGGCTATCGTGCCTGGATACAAAGCACAGTTTATTTATTTTTTTATAGCAAAGGTAGGGGGCCCTGGGCCACCCATGTTTTGAACTATGCCTCCGTCATTCCCTGACAGGTGGCCATGGCAGATAGCAGGACAAAAGTTCCTTCTCCTTTCCGAAGGGTGCTCCTGAAAAAGTCCACCATGATGGTTTTGTAGACATACAGTGTACATTTCACACCTCTGTTGGTAGGGTAGGATGAAGCTATCCAGGCCTTCCAACTGTTAAATGGCAATTGCATCCTTCCCCCATTTGAGCTGGGTGAAGGATGTTGGGAACTGCAATCCAATACCACCTGAGGGCGTACAGCTCTTCCTCATGGTTGTTCTGAAAAAGCCGACATGGGCCTGAGACCAACAGCAGAAAAGTAGTCAAAGAAATCCTGGGGGCCGCCATTCATATGCAGGAATCAAGTTTCTGATCATTTTGTTTTACTACGCCTTGAAACTCTCCAAGGTTGTTGTTCTTACTTACTTACTTACTTACTGGAAATATACAGCAGTGCATGAGGTTTGCGTCAACACCAAGCTCTTTGTTTATGAATGGATAGACTTTCTGACACAAGTCACACTCTAAGACAGTGGTTCTCAACCTTCCTAATGCCTACAACCACATGTTGTGGTGACCCCTCGCCCTGCTTGGAAGAGGCCACAAGTCCCCTTTGGCAGGCCACTGCCACAGGTGCCACAGAGAACTTCCCTCTACAGACACCCTCAGACAACTGCAGCCTCCGGTGCCACTGACTGACATCCCCTCCGACCTATCAAGCTGTAACTCACTCTTGCCCTCCCCCCCCCTCCTCGAGACCCAAGCCATTTGTGCCTTTTTCTTCACTGGCTCATGGTGGCCCCTGTGAAATGGTCGTCCGTTTACCAAAGGGGTCCCGACCCCCAGATTGGGAACAACTGCTCTAAGACAAATGTTCTTTTCCTTACTCCTTCAGATGGACAAAGCTTTCAATGTTACATATCTGAGACATCAAACATGAAAGCAACGCTGCCCTGTCTCTCAATGGATTGCTTACAAAACAAATGTTTATTTGCCTAATGTTGATGGAGGAGACCTCCCACTAGAAAAAGCAACAGGCCAAAATCAAACTGAGGAAAACCCATGCTTGTAAGGGCAATGATGCTGTCATTTTCCTCCTTTTGTGTGATGTTCTTTGCATAATCAGTCCCCTATTTCACAATCAGTGTCCAGGAGAGCCTGGTGGGAAAGGGGGGGGGTGATTGCATGATGGCCCTTATGTGATTACTTAAGCTAATAGGATTCTGCCTGTAACGTCATCTTCTTCTTGATCTGGTGGCTACACTAGAAGACCAGATCAGAAGGAATCAGCTTCACTTCAATTTGATTTGAAGTCTGTATTGCATTTAACACTGTAATCAGTATTCACATGGGAGCTGAGGAATGTTTTGAGAGTTCAATGTTTGCACCGGGTGCAACTGCATTTGGCATTGCAACCAAAGCCCTCCTTCTTTCATTCCTTCCTTCCTCTAGTCCTGCCTCTGGCTTTCATTTTCTGGTTTGTTGTAAAGCAACTTGGTTTTCAAATGCACACATTCCATGGTGTTGTCTTTCATTTCATCTTACTTGCTTACTTTTCCATTTTTCTTTTGCCGCTTTTTCCATTATCATAATTTGCAGAGGTGTCCAGCAATTACCCCTTCATCTCCTCTTGCTGACCATCCCGATTTTCAAATTTAAATGTTATTTTCTTTGAGTTCCAGGCACCCACTCTCTCGGTTCTCCTCTTCCTCCTGTCAATCCACTCCTGTGCTTATTGAACCCTGCTCCACTCTCTTTCCCATATGCTCCCTCAGTCAGAAACACATGGGTGTATGCTACCCACTCATAGAAGGGCAGAGAATTTGGTCAGACTCCTTCCTGCAGCCCCTCCCTGTTCAATAAAAGATGGCAGTTGCACCAAATGATGTGGTGGCTTCTTTTCCCTCCCTCCCTCATTTTCATCCCTATTTTCTTCCTCTCACACATACATACCACACACCCCATACACACTCCCTGCTCTCTTTTATCACCTTCCCTTGCCCTCCCGCTCTTTTTTCCTAGCTGGTTCTTCTCCTTCTGCCCTCCCATCCTCCTTGTCTACATCCCACTCTATCTTTACACAAATCCACACAGAGAAAAGCCCTTTCAACTTCTTCCCGCAATAAAAAAGGAAAAAAACCCTCCGCGGGAGAGGAAAAAAAACCTGCTTTGCAAGTAAAGAACCCTGGATGGATTCAAATCAGTATTTGCATCATGTGGGTATTTTATTATTATTATTATTATTATTATTATTATTATTATTATTATTATTATTATTATTATTATTATTATTATTATTATTATTATGTTTTATAAGCAGAGAAAATCCCAACGTATTGGATGGTGTAGTTGAGTTCTGAGTCCCTCGGTTGTACAGCTGCAGAAGCTATTTGAGGCATTAAAAAATTTTAGGCTATTGCTTATAATATTCCCTAACCCCCTCTTGCTCCAATGTGTAGCCAGGACCTCTCTCTCTCTTTGCCTTGACTGTCTCCTTATTATGTATTCAGGATGACCATACACATATCGGATAGGAGCCTATGGCACTGTGTAGAGGTTTTTCAAGGTCTGCAATAAAGTGCAACAATTCTTCTTGTTAATACCTAATTTCCCGGCTTCCTCCTCTACCGTTTCCTTCCTCTGTGCCTCTTAATTTCCCCCTGATTTGTCTTTGTTTAATGAGAATTGTCAATTTTAGAATTATCATTCCACGTTCTGTTTTTGAATTTTATTCCACACTTTTCCACAGAGCTGTCCAATAGTCCCTCTAAATAGCTTAGTTGGCTATTTAGTCCACCCGCAACTATCTCTGCTTCTGTGATGTAGAGAGATTGAGAGTCTAACGAAATTAGCTTGTCCTTTTTTGCAAACCAGGTTCAGCCAAACAGAGACCAGTTTCAAAAATATAAAAACCCATGTGGCTCTAAAGCTCTAAAGGCCAAGAAGATCTAAAGCCAAAGGACATCTATTGAATCATATACCAGATGAAAACTCTATATGAACTGGCGTATTCCTATCATGTAGCTACATACCTCTGCCCATGAATTATTATCTGACACATTTGTATTATCTGTTTTATTCTTGCAGCATCATATATCTCTGCCTGCTAACCGATGGATAAATGGTTCAGTTATTTCATACAACTTGTTTGTTAGCACTGGGTATAGCGGCTACACCCTCCAGTTAGACAGGGAAAGGGGGAGAGATGAATGCAGAATTTCTCCACTGAATTTTGTTACGAATGCCTCATGCTGTCATGCTCACATGCTGTGTGAGCAACAACATCCAGATGAAGGCTGGCCACACAATTTCCTGCTCTTGAGAACTAGGTATGAACATTATGGGCCAAGAAGGAATCATGTGAGGTTCCACATTGTCCATCAGTTAGCAGAATGTTGAGTTTGGTGAACCGGAAAGCTGGTTCTATATAGGTGTTGCTCTTCTTTTAACCATTGTCATCCACTACAATCTTAGACTTCTGGTCTCCTGTGAACACCAGTGCTGACAATGCAGTTCTAGAACAAACTGATACACTGGTGTTCAAACAAAGGTTAAGATTTGCCTAATAATAAGTGATCCTGATGGGACAGGCTGAAGCAAGGCTATGTGATCTGCTGTTGAACCCATGAGGTTTAGGTGGTCTGAAGATTTGCAAGCTTATGTCAAAACCAAGTGACGGGCTGCATTCTAATATGATTTGATGCACTGCAGAAGTGGCTGACATGCCTAGCCTCAGGTGCTCATCCTTCTTTATCCCTGTCCAAGGAAAGTAGAAAACTACAATATGTCATGTTCCATCCCCACATCTAGCAAAAACCAAAGAGCTGTTGCAGCAGAAGTAATAGATATGATGAAGAGGGGAAACCTCAGAAAGAATAATAGGATGTGTGATCTAAAAATGACAGTCTGTTGCTGCAACCAGGGAGTAAATCCTTAAACTGAATGGACTTGCGTTCTGTGTAAATTTGCATAGGGTCCTCTGGTGTGCGCGCATCTGCTATTAAGGCTCAAATCAGTCCTAGTTACCATACATGTAAAGCCTCTTTACATCAACACCTGACACATCTCATTAAATGCTACAGTGGACCCTCGTATAACAAGAGATTTGTCTAAGAGAAAATCTGCTTAAAGGAAAACATTTCTGGAGATCGGGGGAAATTGCTTAACAGAATCGCCTATGGGGAGAATCCATACAACCGAAAAATGGTCGTGATTAGGAATCGATCTTTGGGATGCAGAGTGTATCCCCCAAACATCAGTGCTGGCTCGGCTCATCAGAGCTACTACAGCATGCTCGTTCCGGGTGGCCACCCCTCGGGGGGCCCATAAGGTAGCTACTGGCAACTGGGCCTTCTCAGTGGCTGGTCCATCTAGTTGGAACAAACTGCCAAGCGAGATACGCCAGGCCCCATCCCTAGCTGTATTCAAAAAGTCTGTGAAAACTTGGCTATTTAGGGAGGCATTCAGCGATTGCTAATGTGTTTTGTGTCCCCTGTGTTTGATGTTACACTGTTATTATTTGGGTTTTGCCTCATGCCAGGCTATTTGTCTTTTATCCTTTTATTGTATTTATGTTTGATTTTGATCTTTGGTTTTCACATGTTTTGTTTTATGTAAATCGCCCAGAGTTCCCTTTGGGAAAAAAAATAAATAAATAAATAAATAAATAAATAAATAAATAAATAAATAAATAATCCATTTTCAATGCATTCCTATGGGAAATTTGTACAAAGGAAAATGTGCTTAACAGAATTTCATTTGGAACAAATTAATTCCTTTATACAAGGTACCACTGTATTAGGAATAGCATTCTGAATGAGGGTACATTGAACCGGGTCCTAGCCATTGAACTAAAGTACATATGATTCTGTATTCACATACAACTGCTTCAACTCTGGCAATTACATTAACAGTTCAATGGCTAGGACCCAGACACTTATGTAGCAACAAGGTTCGCAAGCACAACATCATAAATGACACAATGTTAAAAAGTTTCAAATCACTTAAACTTCCCAGGACATTCTGCTACTTATCTGAAGGTTTCTGTTACAGAAAATAAGCATTACAAAAGGTGAGTGAAGAGAGAAAAACAGCTAGGTAAGCTGCATATACAAATTCCAAATTATGTCTAAAGGCTTAAACAAAGACAAAGATTCTTAACTTATATGTAATATTAACTAGTTTTCTTTACATTCTTATAAACTGTGTGTGTGTGTGTGCATGCATGTGTGTGTGTGTGTGTGTGTGTGTGTGTGTGTGTGTGTGTGTGTGTGTGTGTGTGTGTGTGTGTGTGTGTGTGTGTGTGTGTGTGTGTGCGTGCGTGCGCGCGCGTACTACTACCTGGTTCAACAGCTTTGCACTTTAAAGATTAATTCATATTTACCTGATAGTCTAATAATTACTTTAATAATGACCAGGATATTTATGTAATTAATTTATGTTGTTGTTTTTTTCCTTTGAGTGGATCAGCTTGTTGTGTGCATGGTTAGCTTTTTCCTGATGACAATGGGAGAATAATATTGCACAACAAGATCAGACCATTTCCCGGCTTTTTGAATCGTGGTTCAAGGAAGCATAATATATCACATCTGGGGTTCCTGAAGCAAATCAGCATAACTTTGTGGAATACTGAATATACTTCTGTTGGTGAGTCAGTTGTTGTGTGAGAGTCAATGTGTGTGTCAGTGTGGGACACAATTTGGTTCTGACACACAAAAGTGGTAACTGTAGGTGTTATCACTACTAACTGATAAAAATAGTGCACTGATAAAGGCAATAAATGCTAAAAGCAGGACATGAAGTTACCAGAAATGAATGGATTAAATTTTAATGCCTTAGCAATGATTCTCTTTGACAGTTGTCAACTTTCTTCATAGTCATGCTTTTAAAGCCTTTGTAACCAGTCAGCCTCATAATCAAAACCCAGAAGGAAAAAGTATGTGTTGTCAAGAGGAATCAAGATTCACTAAATTGTGTCCATTATGGAACAACCTTCACCAAGTCCTTCTACACACGCATGCACATGCACACGCACGGACATGCACACACAGAGAAAGAGGGGGGGACTGATTTCAGACCCAAATCCATGCCCATCACACCACATTAATAGCCCACCAACTAAACACAGGTTGCTTTCCTAGCTTGTCAGGGGAGAAAAAAAGCCAGAGCTTGATTTGGATGTTACAACAAGAAAATTGTGGATAAATCACTTGTGGTTGAAGCAGAAACAGGCATGCTATTCCACTGTCTCATTCTTGAGAAACCAAAAAGCTCTCCAGGAAGTATGAAGCTTTTCACATTTTGATTTCACATGCCAAGAAGTGTACAAAAATATAGAATCTTTCATGTTATGGGATGATTTAAAGTTCCATTAGGCACTGAGGACACAGACTGGCACAAGGGTGTTTCCTGAGGGAGTCTGACTGTACATTCTTTCTTGAGGTGTTATGGACTCGCTAGAGATGTTTCGGTGTGCTGAAAGCTAATAGAATGGGGTAAAGGTAAAAGAGTGTGCAAGGCAGTCAGTGTGCTAAAGAAGATTTATGACTTTCCAGTTAAACAAGAATGAGAGACCCGACAGTTACATTTACGGCTATAATGTTTTTCTAGCGTGAAATAACTCAAGCTACCTGAAGACTTAAGAGTGAGACACAGCAGGGGAGGAAAGGCAGTACTGTGCATTGTGTGTAAGCCATGCAACTGTGAGAAAGACTCAAGTGCTTCATTCACACAAGCTGGATCAGTTTCTGAGAGACCATCTTTCTGCTTCCAGAACAAATAGTCTGGCACTGCAAAGAATCCACCCATCCCGGCCCCATGCTGGAACGTTCTATCTATCTATCTATCTATCTATCTATCTATCTATCTATCTATCTATCTATCTATCTATCTATCTATCTATCTATCTATCTATCTATCTATCTATAGTGAAAATGTTTCAGATAGAATAGATGACTCATGTCTGCCTTCATGTTCACCATCCATGAGTGTGATTTGTCAAATCAAATCAAAGTTACACTAAACAAAAATTAAAACTCTGTGAACAATAAGCAAACTCTATCAGGCAATGAAAATATTTGCTGCATCATTTTAGGATCAGACATACTAAAATATAGTGAGTGTTGACAAAAAATAATCATTGAAGATTTGTTGGATGAGTTAGTAAGGCAAAATTTTTGGTCTGATCAAAGATGGTCCCCTACCTATAGCATATTTTACTGAATGTACTTGAAACCCAAAAAGTAATGCAGATCAGGGAATAGAAATAAAATAAAATAAAAAGCAGAAAGGATGAAAAACAGAGAACTCTAAACGCTTGGCTCATGAATAGCCTCTGTTGCTGAAGAGCTAGCCTTCCATTGCAAAACAGCAATCAATATTCCAACTCAGTGTTTTACAGCCCCGTTCTTTTTAAATCATCTTGTTGCCGTTATTTTAAGCCTGAAGTGAAGATCATTTGCTTCTTATTTGCAGCATTGTTGCACAGGGTCCCCTTTTAAAGAATTTTTGAAAATTTGCATATTTCTTCACATGCATAATGCAAGGAAGCTGAAAGTTCAAAGAAAATTCAAATGTGGAAGAAAATGAAGATGACGCATTCATGCTCTCTGAGCGGGGCCTTGCAGTAACTTTTAGGATCTGAGTCACTATGAATTCAAGTGTACATATGTGCTGAATTTGAGTTGGCACCACACTTTAATGTATCATTGCTGCACGCTTTATAAGCAGGTGGGCAGGCACTAGGAATTCCTCTCCATGCTAAGAACAGCTGAAGACACTCTTGAACCCCCACCATTTTGTTTCCTGATGAGACTGTGTGAAGGGTCCCTCCCAAAGAACCCAAGTCATCTAGGCAGATTCGTTCGAGGACTCTTGAAATAGTCTACAATATAGAAGACATTGGAATGACCTTGGGAGATGGGCAGGCACTTTTTGGATTGCTGCAGTTCAATTCAATGGCCTTCTGCGATCCAGATAAGGCAAAGCACACTTTATGAAAGTTAGTTCCCCCGTCCTTTTCTCTCTCTTTCATATAAGCAGTAGCATACACCAGTGGGCAGACTACTACCATAAGCAAATCAGTGAGCCACTACAAGTATTTGTAGATCCTGGTTAAAAGCTATGGGCAACAGACCTGCTCAAATATTCATAGGCACTTCTTACCTGAAACGCCCCTTGAACAGGGAGAACTGGCTTTCTTGGTGGGAACAAAGAAAATAACTCACATATGATTTGTTTGAACAGTGGTCAGTCTGCATGGGGAATTGCAGTCCAAGCCATTGCTTTTCCAAGGATCTAACGGAAAGGCATTGGTACCTGGAAGCACCATGTTCTCTCACTCTCACTGTAGAAAACCCTGCAATCCCTTTACAAGGATTTTTAAACCTGTGAGCAAGCAGATGGAATTTTAAGGTACCTTAAGAATGCTCTCTCCAAAGAAGAAGCAGGGTGAGAGAGTGTACAGATCTCTGCATTTAAAAAAAACCCAACAACCTCAGACTTCTCTTTTGAATATAAACCTCTGAGTATGACAGAAACATCCCAAAGAAACACTGAGTGAAAATACATAGGCCAAAATCCTGTTGCTTAGAGCAGCAAATCCCACTATAGCAGGCTCATTGAATCAATGGGGTTTAAGAAGTCCCCACCAGCACTCTGCGAGTTCCATGGATTCCATTTCCAACCAATAATACTTATTTTAGTATGTTATACCTGCCTAGTTAAAGTAGGCTCATCATAGTCAACAAAACCAGTTTGGAAAGTCAATTCACACACACACACAAACACCCACTGATTCAATGGGCCTACTCTAGTGCAATTTAAAGTACTAAGAAACAGGATCTCAGCCCCCAAAGTGTGTAAAAATGTGTAAAATGAACACAATGAACTTATTCTTCACAGATGTCTACGAGTAATATTATAAGCATTGCTTCTCTGAGAATGATTGACCTGAACAACCAACATTGGCTGCAACTGGATACGCTTATCTCTTTTCTTCTCCCCAGCAAGAATAAAGTTTAACTGAAGAAGGCATTTAATTAAATTGAATTCATTTACGCATCCTGCTTGTTACTCTTGCTCGACTTGTCCCTTCCCATTCTATGCCACTGCTCACATACCACTTCAACAGTATGGGAGAGACTACAGCTTGTCTCCTTGTTATGCTTGTTTGTCTTGGTGACACCCTTCATTCTCTTTGATTCTGCCATTCTGACTTGAGGACATGCATATGTGCATGGAATACTATATGGCCTGCCAAACCAAAGACTTCATAAAGTGGGGAAGGTGTTTAATTTCATTGCCAAACGTACACATTTTCAAAAGCATTTCTACACCTGCTTTGCATCCCAAAGGACTTCTTTAAAAAAATTAAGAAAGTGTGTATGATCAAAAACAAGTTCTACATCAGAGGTCTGGGATGGGGTGGGCTGGGCTGGGCTGGGGGTGGGCTGGGAGAGAAACTAAGGTGGTGACCAAAAGGGGATTTGCCCAAGTATGACTTTTGGAATTATACAAGCTCTTAAATGGTGCAACATGTTTTATGGCTGGTCCCTACAGCAGAAGATCAAAAGGACACACATAATTTATAAGTGCATTGGTGCAATTTCAGATATAAAGGCTTTTCCACCAAGACTTGAACACACCATTCCCACTTGCCCTTCCTGGCCCTCTGTGTGCTTGGAATTGATGAAATGCAAGCAACAATTTTCCCCACAGAAACCACAAGGCAAATGTAACAAGTAATCAATCTTCCGAGCAGCAATCAGGCAACCACTTAACAAACATGCTATACAAACATAATAATTAATCTCGGGCGCTGACCTGAATAGCAATTAATATAATCAGCCTCCATTGGCATGTTGGTTGTACGCCGGTTTTGTTTCCCAACTTGTCAAAGGTAGGACGTTGCCACTCTGTATAAATATGCCAGCTGGCACTGGGGAATGCTAATTTCAGGTGGAGTAGGTGACACCAATGTACAAGCGGCAATGGGGCACTCACGCTTCTGTGTTCGGAGGGAAGGAAAACACGGTGTCGGTGTCAGAGTGGAACAAGAATGACGAGTGCTCTCGAACTAAAAGAATGTCGACTTCTAACCGCACAAGACAGACAGATCTTTGTGGCCTGTGAATATTAAATGAGACAAATGGAAGGGGGAAAGCGATTTCAGTGGCCTCAGGTTCATCTCCACCTGATACTCTTGCCAGCCTTTTCTTAATTAAAAGCCCTCTGCCGCGTGAAAAGCCAAGGACTCCCTTTGCCCCCTCCCCCTGCAATTCCAGTGTGAAATTAAGCAATCTGGGTTGAATAATCACCCCACTGAGGCTGGAACTAAGTGTTAGGCTCAACAAAAGGTGGCTGCCAAGTACAGCAGTCTGTTGTCAAGATTCTTTCCACTCTTTGCAGATCATTTCAACGGGCTAATCTGTGACATAATGTTTCTTGCATGGGGTGGGTCTCCAACTGACATCATTAGCTGCTCTGGCCCTGGCAGGTGAAATGCATGGGGAAGATGTCAAATGGCCCACATACTCATCAAAAGATTGGAAGTAGGACTCAGAGTAATGATTAAAACTTGGGGAAATGACCTACACCTTAAAACGGAGATCATAAGTGAAACACACAATGAGAAAAGCTGCAGAGATCAGAATGCTGGGCTGTGAGGCCCATTTTCAAGCTTTGCTTTTTTTCAGGCCATGTTTCTGGCCACAAGCATGGGGGTGAAGAGGAGGGAGGGAAAGATTTATTTCCTTCCTTCCTTCCTTCCTTCCTTCCTTCCTTCCTTCCTTCCTATCAGACTTCCTTTTAAAAGCTTCACTGAACACAGAAAAAATTGGGGCACTACACTGATCTTAAAGCAATACCAGATCAAATGTCAATTCATCATGTCCAGTGGCCTGTCTTCTCCATCTTCAGTCCATAGGGGAAAAGTTTTTCTGTAAGCCTAGTATTGTCTGAATTACTTTCTACAACTAAGTACAGCATTAGTGAATTAAGCCCTGATGCATTGATCTGACAAAATGCAAGCCAAGAATATGAAGGCTGTTTTTCCTCCGGAGGGCGCAGACAAAATTGTTCTATAGCAATGTTCCACCATTTCCACTTCCGACCGAAGGCATATAAGCACAGTTAAAAGGTGTAATCTGTTGCTGAGAGATCTTAGAATAGAAAGGCACCTAATTACTTCTTGAACTGAAGAGCATGTCCAACATAAGGGGTGGGGGGAAATAGCAAATAATAGTTTCCCATGGTATAGAAACTGCCTTATGCATGTACGTACTGACAACGTAACAGCGGATAAACGCATCAGAGTCTATGGGAATAGTAAACCCTGGATGACTGCTGAGGTAAGGTCACTTCTGAGAGCCCGGAACTCTGCCTTTAAGGCAGGGGACATGGATACATATAGAGAGGCTAGGGCTAATCTTAGAAGAGGTATAAAGGCAGCAAAACAAAAATATAAACAAAAGGTGGAGAACTACTTAGCTGATAACAACACAAAGGGAGTATGGCAAGGACTGCAGCATTTAACTAACTTTAGGGGCAAGATGAGGAACACGGCTGAGGCTGATGCCTCACTGGCAGAGGAGCTGTATATTTTCTTTGCTCGCTATGAGGTTAAAAGACCAGGCCCCATAGTACCTGCTTGCCAGTCTTCAAATTCTCAGCCACTCATTTTATATGAACATCAAGTGAGAGCTGCATTGAGGGCTGTGAATCCCAGTAAAGCTGCAGGCCCAGACGGGGTCCTGGGGATAGTGGTAAAAAATTGTGCTGATCAGTTAGCAGGGGTTCTGACAAGAATTTTTAACATCTCCCTGCAAACGGCTTGCATTCCATCATGTTTGAAAGCAGCTACCATTGTCCCAGTCCCAAAGAAAACAGCAGTTAATTGCCTAAATGACTACAGACCTATTGCATTAACGTCTGTAGTGATGAAATGCTTTGAAAGATTGGTTCTCCAATACCTTAAAACATGTTTTCCACCAGACTTTGATAAACATCAGTTTGCCTATAGGAGAAACAGATCAACAGATGATGCCATAGCTACTGCCTTACACCTTGCAGTGAGTCATCTGGAGACACCTGGAAATTATGTTAGGATGCTTTTCATTGATTACAGTTCAGCTTTTAACACCATCCTACCAAGCATTCTTATTAAAAAGCTGGCTGATTTGGACCTTTCTTCTACCATCTGTGATTGGATCAAGGACTTTCTAAGGGACCGCTCACAAACAGTGAGGGTTGGGCCTTTCACATCTACTTCCCTGAAGCTTAGTTGGCTCCCCACAGGGCTGTGTGCTTAGTCCCTTCCTGTATTCACTGTACACATATGATTGTGTATCATCTGATCCATCTACTGTGATTATTAAGTTCAGACGATACCACCATAATGGGTCTTATTACAGGGGAGATGAATCACCGTACAGGAATGAGGTCCAAAAATTATCCACATGGTGCCTAGAAAACAACTTGCATCTAAATATTACCAAGACAAAGGAGATGGTACTGGACTTCCGGAGGAAGAGAGAGGAACTAGCCCCATTGTACATCCAGGGGGTGTGTGGAGAGAGTTTCTTCCTTTAAATTTCTGGGAGTTTTCCTCAGTGAGGATCTATCCTGGGGAATTAATACAACCAAAGTAGTCAGGAAGGCCCAGCAGAGACTGCATTTCCTTAGGGTCTTGCGTAAGAACAAAGTGAAGCAACAACTGATTATCTCCTTCTACAGGTCCACAGTTGAAAGCATCCTCACATATTGCATTACCGTTTGGTATGCTGGATTGACAGCTGCTGACAGGAAGACACTACAGAGGGTGGTAAGCACAGCTCAGTATATCATGGGCTGTCCCCTGAGTGCACTGGACGACATCGCTAGGGATCGTTGCCTCAGGAGGGTCGGAAAAATTCTTAAGGATGACTCACACCCCGGTCAGCACTTTTTTACCTTGTTACCATCAGGCAGAAGATATCGTAGTATAGCCTGCCGTACCAACAGACTGAAGAACAGTTTTTATCCATGGGCTGTCAGACTGCTGAATGGGAAATAATCCCAGGACAAGTATAGAATAACTGACCTGTGGGCTGGCGCATTCTGTGTCAAGTACACAGGGTGCAATAAGACTGAGTGATTGCCAGTGAGATGGGGGCGGGATGGTGGTGGGGGTGGGCATGGGAGACTCAGCCAATTTCATTGTGCACATGTTGTACATTGACAATAAAGGTATTATTATTATTATTATTATTATTACAGAAAGCTCACTTTCTGTGTAGGCAGATTAAAATCACAGGGATCCACATCCCTCTGGATAAATACTAAATGAGTGAATAATTGAGTGTTGCAATTCCTTGTGTAGGCAAGTTTCAAGACCAGGATTCAAATGAGAACCCGGGTTCCTCTGGGTGCTCCATTTCAATATTCAAAGGCCTAAATCTCAGGATCTACTGTCCCAGTAGAGGATGATGATATTTTGAAGTGGATCGGTTGCCCCCAAGGGATCCTGGGGAAGGAGACAAGTGCTTAGAGTTGAGATAAAAATGGGAGTGCTTCTGAGGAAATCTTTTTTAAAAGGAAGTACAAGCTTCTGATAGGGTAAATGTGGGCCAGGGCAAATCTATGAGCCAAGCCATATACATTTCAGAGGGCATAAGCAATATTATTTATAATGAGCTCAATATTTTGCCAATAAAGTACTGTGAGTACTGTCTTGCCATGTAGAAGGAAACATTGGGTACCAAAGACCAAATGAACAGCAGCAACAACAAAAAGCAACAACACTCATAATAAACTTCTAAACCTTTTCAACACATTTTCCTGGGAAGTATAATTAACTGCAAATCTTATGGTGTCTCCCCACGTCTCTCATTATTTTTCTTATATCATCTCATTAAGACTTACCATTTCTAATCTCGTGAGCTGCTTCAGTGATGATAGCATGCAACTGATGGCAGCCTTAAGATGTGGTGAAAACATACAAGCTGAACACACATTCCAATGTATGTATTCACACACATGTATGCGCGCGTGCACGCGCGCGCACGCACACACACACACACACACACACACAGAGAGAAAGACACACACACAGACACACACACACATACATACATGCGCATGCACGTGCACACACACATATATCTGTGCATTGTTTAAAAATGTTTATGTTTATGTGTATGTTTATGTATATGTACAGTGGACCCTTGTATAACAAACAGCTTGTATAGCATAAAATTTGTACAACATAAAAAATTCCGGAGATAGGGGAAATTTGCTTAACATATTCGCTTATGGGGAGAATCTGTACAACATAAAAATGGGATTACTCTGTTTTCAATGCATTCCTATGGAAATTTGTATAAAGGAAAATTTGCTTAACATAATTTCATTTGGAACGAATTAATTCCTTTATACAAGGTACCACTGTATATGTTTAAAAATGTTATAGACAACTGGTGGGAGAGGTCCATAGACTACATGCATATTTCCCCAGGACATGGAATGATGGCATGATCTGTGCTTTCCCATGTGCTTTAGGGTGACTGGACCTATTACAAAATGATCAGGTATTTTCATTTTTTCCTTCCTTCCTTCCTTCCTTTGATTTATATACTACCTCTTTATTGAAAACACTGCTCTGGTAGGTTTATACTTCACCTTGCTACTTCATTTTGTTAAAAAAATCTAAGCATTAATTTCTCTGTCTCTATATTACACAATTCCCACACAAAAGCTTACCTCCGCTGACGTGGATCCTTATGCCAGTGGGCACTAATTGCCCTCTCCTCTTGTCCAGAGATGGGCAGGCAGGGATGCCCATTGGTATCTTCTAAGGCTGGCTCGAGGAAGAGTTAATAGAGCTGTTATGGGAGGCTCCTACACCCCCACCTAGGCTCTCTTTCCAGCTGGCAGACCACCTGCCCTCCTTGGGCCAAGTGTGACTTGTGTGGTTTCTTAGGGTCCTGATAGGAATTTCTAGCCTGCTTTACCTGCTGCTATTGTCACAAGAAAAAGGAAAAGGTTTCACTTTTGTTTTATATGAGGGTGGGTATGTTTGGTTCTGTTCTGTCCTCTTCACTAGCCTCAAAGCACTGGAAGAAAATACAGAGCAACAAAAAAATAATTCTGATTAAATTTCATGCCCATTCATTGAAACTTAGTCCCACTCCCTTCTATACATTTCCCCCCTCTTCAATTCTTTTTATGAGAATGAAGTTTTTATTTTATTTTTATTTAATATTGTGAAGAGGAAAAATGAATACAGTAAATGTGAATTCTGGATTTTTGTAAAGGTTTTTTTTTCTTCCACATAAACTAGTAAACAGTTCAAGAGATTATTACTCCATTTGTTACTTAAAATTAACTTAGGAAGAACGGGGGTGTGACTTAAGAAGCAGCTTTTTACAACTGCCCATATTGCCTCCAGAAGACTCTAGCCCAGGCTGCAACATCACCTAGCTCTGGACTTTAAGTACACTATCTAACAAAGGACTTTAAAAGTAAACTCCTGGTAAAGCCCTTCTTTTACCATGTCTGAAGTTCTGGGACCTGCATTGAAGAAGGATGATCTACTGCACTCGAAAGGTTGCAATGTTGATTTTTTTATTTTTTATTTTAGTAGTGACCTATAAAGGTATCGCCTGTAACCTATTTTTGCAATTAAACATATAAACAGATCCTGGCCTCAGAGCCATAAAACTATACTTTACAGCTGTATAAACCCTGGCCTAACGTTCCCACCATTTCTACT
Organism: Phrynocephalus forsythii; assembly: GCA_029282475.1. NCBI lineage: Eukaryota > Metazoa > Chordata > Lepidosauria > Squamata > Agamidae > Phrynocephalus > Phrynocephalus forsythii. The sequence goes on from JAPFRF010000005.1 coordinate 23,106,635, forward strand.
AATCAACTCTCCCTCCTCTTCTTCCCCCTCCTTCTCTCCCCCTCTCCCCAACTCTATATACTACAGCCAATGAATATCTGGTATGAAATGTATATCCCATCCCATATTATACTGCAGACCTCATTCTGCTGTTATATGTCTGAAGGAGTGGGCGTGTAGTCCACGAAACGTTACATTAAAATATGAAACTTGGTCTTTAAAGTGCCACATGTCTTGTGTTTTGTTTTGTTTTGTTTTGTTTTGATTTTTGCCTGAAATTCTTGAAAAGACTAACACGGCTACCCTCTCTGAAACCTTTGTATTTGTCTCCTTATTTCTGGACTCAGAGGGCAATGACCTGTTGATTATTCAACCCAAAGGGACGTGGTAGGAAAAACAAGAAGCAGCCAAATAAAGCTTTTGAGTCTTTTTAAGGGGGTCACAATATGTATCCTGTTTTTGTTTGTTTGTTTTGTTTTGTTTGCTGCCAATAGACAGACTGGCTGCCCGTCCAGAATATACACATGTGAGGCGTGTATTCACATACATGAAATTAAGGAGGTGGGTGAGAATGGCAAGAAAAGATGCTTCGTGATCCAGAGGGAAGGCCCAGGTGAAGAAAACCAGTATCGCAAAGTGATTCAATAGCAGGACCAGGCAGGAAGTTCAATGAGAGTGAAGAGCTGAAGGCAAGCTTTTATCAACAAAGTTCTTCCTGAAATATAGTACCTGTTTGAGTCTTGAAATGGGTAAGGGGGGTAAGGGTTCTAAGCCTCCTTCCCAGTCATTCCTTGCCCCTTTGTAACTTCTACCTCACATGAGCTAAAGCACGACGGATTAGAAAATAATTAGAGGTAGATGTTTCAGGAGGGAGAGGACAATCTTGAAAAAACTTATCTGCTGCCATCACGTGTACTTTTGGTGTCAAAATGGAATGCTTTACCTAGTGGATGGGATTTCTTTCCTCCTTCAAAGCTGAAGAGGACTAAGACTGCCAGTGAGAATTGCCTTTTCAGATTTCAGACCCGTATTGACAGAATTATCTTCACCATATGGAAGCGCGATCCAGTTTTCTTACCACATGCATGCTTTGGCAACTTGGTAAACTGTTTTCTGCATTTGCTAAATTGAACAATTTAGCCAGTGATTTCATCCTGAAAGGCTGTAACAAATGTTCACACATTTTCATACCCTTAGACAAGAAAAGTGGATGCCTCAACACATTAAGACAGTTTGCTTTAAAAAGGTGTCAATTGCTGAGTGTTGGATTTTTTTTGCTTCTCCGTGAGAAACAAAATGCTGCAGTTGGTTGGGATGGGAGACGGGAGGTGTCTAACAGCAGCATCAACAAGTAGGCATGGCCATGGGCTGGCTCTCTGATGACCAATCGAGACAGTGGTGGCATTTGGAAATTATTGTCTATGATTTTGACTCTTGGACCCTGTTAGAAGTTCAGCACAGGCACCTCTACAAATTTCAAGTCTGGTTATTCAGAACCTCAGGATCAACTGACTTCATAACAGCCACTGTTTCCCTTCTACATTCAGAAAAATCTGGCAGCAGTTTTGTCCATTTAGCCCTAAAATCCTATAGTCACAGTGAGTGGGGCTACCAGACTTTGCTATACAGATGTACCTCGGATAATGAATTTAATTTGTTCTCCAAGGCAATTCATTATCTGAAAAAAAATGTTATCCGAAACGCAGTTTCCCAGTGAAATGAATGGGAAACCAATTAATCTGTTCTGGAGGTCTGCAAACAAAAAAAGCTGGTTTTTTTCCCCAGACTTCTTTATAAAGTGCACTTAAAAGGCATGCAATGCTGGAATACCACCCACAACACACACACCCAGAGTGCAGTGCAAACACAGAGAAATGAAGGCACCAAGCATAGCTCAGCCTTTTCCCGTCCAAAGTGCCAAGGGAAAAAAATTCAGAGAAACAAGCAAGTAAAGTGCAGTCCATTTTTGCCTCCAAAGCAATGGAGAACACTTGCAAACCCAGATAAAATGAAGGCACCAAGTCTAGCTCAGCCTTTTCCCATACAAAGTGTGGGGAGGGGGAGAATCCAAACAGAGAAACAAGCAGCAAGTAAAATGCAGCCTGTTTTTGCCTCCAAAGCAATGGAGAACGCTTGCAAACACGGAGAAATGAAACCACCAAGCCTAGCCCAGCATTTTCCAGCCCAAAGTGCAAAGGGAAAAAATCCAACCAGACAAACATAAGCATAAAACCAAAAAGCCTAGCCCAGCATTTTCCAGCCCAAAGTGCAACGAAAAGCAGTGCAAAGGTTAATAAAAGCTAGCTCCCTACCTTTCCAAGTCCAAATCCCTCAGCAAAATATGTTCAGAATGGCTCCAAAACACCATGAAAAAATGTTCTAACTTCTCCCTCCCCTCCACAAACTACAGGGGCTGCAATGCATCCTGGGTACACTATTTTGCAAGTCATTTTGAAACATTCATTATCCGAGGCAGCCCTTAGGTAACATTATGTTATCCGAGGCAATCCTATACCCGGAAATTTCAATTCGTTATCCAAAAAAATGTTATCAGGGGTATTCATTATCAAGGTATTACTGCATTACAGAAGGTAGTGAAGGCCCCCTAGAGCAGAATGGACTCTTGCTATCATTGCCACCACTGAGCCTATGGAAATAAATGGAGGTAGTGAAAAAGCTTGAAGTGGGCAGAGATGTGTAGATAAGAGGAGGGAATCAGATGCCACTGTATTCCCAGAGATCCCATCTGGTGTATAGCCCGTAGAGTTGGAAAATATGTTCCCATTAACCAGGTTTTTGTGCACATTTATGTAATACAGTATATAGATAATGGAAGTATTATGTAAAAGGACATGCGTACCTCTTGGCCTTCTCTTTTTGGCTTTTGGCTTTTTAGTGCCAGACAAAGACCATTTTAATTAGATTTTTTTAAGCTGGATTCATGAGCAGCAGGGTTTTATAATTTGTATTGCATGTTGTTTTAAATTGTACTATATTTTATAGTTTTAGTAATTGTATTGTTTTATAGTTTTAATACATTGTTGTATGCCGCCTGGTACTGGGGTGGCTAAAAATTTTTGTAAATAAATACATGAATAAATGTATACAAGGGTACGTGCACAACCACAACCACAAATGCATACATTGTAAAAATATGCCCATACACCCTATAACCAATGGGAGAAAGAAAGAAAGAAAGAAAGAAAGAAAGAAAGAAAGAAAGAAAGAAAGAAAGAAAGAAAGAAAGAAAGAAAGAAATGTGTGTACAATGGGGACATAGCATATCAAAACACCCACAAATTTGCATGTGAGGGCAAGTATGCCTCACAACCCAAAACACAATTTGATTAGATTAAAAGACTACTGGGAATTGGGGGGAATGCAAGGACAATAGATATAAAAGATTTCGACGTCCGGGTAGTGATGGAACCTACATAATACACAAGGTGGGCCATCAAGGTGTAGTAATACATTGGATGGGGGGGGGCACTAAGTGATGTGCAATTAGTTTTTTTTAATCATTCCCTGTTGATCACATAATGAACAATGCCAATTATAATTGGATGGGAAAGAAAGAATGGCATTGCCTAAGCAAATAAGATTTTTCTTGCTCCCCTACAGAGCTAGCTACTCATTACAGCACGGAGGAAGCCCTATTTGCTCAGGTCGCAAGGAAGCCCAACATTATTTCTCAGTCCTGCCTGCTTTTCTTCTTCACTCCTTGTCTTTAATAGGTTCTGAGGGTGGGGGGGGGGAAAGGAGCTGGTGCTTTCTCTCTCCTTTTGAACCACTTCCAAGCCTCCTATGGTCTTCTCGCTAGCAAAAGAGATGAAAGAAATAGGACCTAAGGAATAAGAAGCTTAAGGATTCTATGCAAAAGCTAGCAAGATGACTCAAAGCTAGAGTGAGCCCAAGCCAAGAGCTGTCAATGTAAAGTTCCGAAACCCCACAGACGTCAGCAATTAAATCACAGTAAAATGATAAACTGTACTGGGAGAATTATTGGCTTCCTCCATTTTGATATGAAGGGAGAGGTGCTGTTGCTTTTCCTTAGTATGGTGGAATGTCTTCTGATTTAAACGATCTATAAATTACCTTCATCGGGGTGGCTTACATGACCAGTGCATGACAGCACAGCCCTTCCCACTGAAACTTATAGTGACCAGATGACCATGATACTGCCATTCATGCTATATATGTGCACTGTCAGATTCACAACCCCAGTCCTCACACCAATTAAAATTAAATGCTCAGATTTAATCCAATTTAATTCCACTCATTTTGATGTCCAAGCACTTCTGCTCAACAAGGGCAATACTCGGGGGGGGGGGGCTAGTATAATCACTGTGCAATAAATACATCACAATTGAAGTGGGAGGGGGGGACCAAAGTGTCACTCTTGTGCATTCAGCTTGACCTTTGTTTCCCTATGGCATTCTATTAATCCAGTGCTTTCCAAACCTGTGAAACTGAAGGAATCCTGTTTTTCTCTGACTTGAACACCAATTGAATGCTGGGTGGACCACCCTTCTTTTCACACCTTAAAAGATATAAGCATGTTCTTAGCTAACAGTGAAAAAAACCTTTTGAGTTGTAATTCTGTATTCTTTTTTACACAATTATGTTAACACCTCTCCTCTGCCACCCATACTCCCCCCCTCCCTTTTTGGCTGTCTCCTCTTTGCATGTCATATGTCAAACACTCTTTTATATCTCTGTCTTTGCTGTGACCATTACTATGTATCAGTTAAATTAAATGTTGATTGAAGTACACCCATTTGCAGATCTAAGACAATGATGATTCCATAGCTTTTCATAATCCTCATAGTTAAAGGTTTTGGTGTTGTCTATGAGAGCATAGCCTATAAAGCATAAACTGATCTTCTTCTGAAATTCTTTGGTAGAATCCAGTAAGAAATGAATATTTGAAATGTTATCTCTAGTGCCTCTTTTAGGGATGAGCACAAAACGAAAAATGAAATGCTGTTCTGTCATGTCATTATGTAACAAAATGAAACAAAATGAAACAAAGAAGTAGCATTTTGTTACAGATGAAATAAAATGGTGTTTTTTCTCATTGTATGAACCATTTCGTTTCAACTGTAAACCAGTCCCTTACCTGCTGGTGTCCTGCCACCGCCAAGACTGCCCAGCCAGGCTGGAGAGTGCAAAAGAGTGCCTACCAGGCCAGCCTGGGCCTCCTCCTCCTCCTCTGCTGCTGTCACCTCATGCCCCAGCTGTCCTCAGAGGTCAAGCGACCCAGCAGTAGGCCGTACCACCACCACCGCTGAAAGCCCTGGCCGGCCAGGGAGTCTGAGCGGTCCAGCGGTAGATCTCTCTCTCTCTCTCTCTCTCTCTCTCTCTCTCTCTCTCTCTCTCTCTCTCTGTGTGTGTGTGTGTGTGTGTGTGTGTGTGTGTGTGTGTGTGTGTGTGTGTGTGTGTGTGTGTGTGTGTGTGTGAGAGAGAGAGAGAGAGAGAGAGAGAGAGAGAGAGAGAGAGAGATCTGGTCCATTTGAATAGTTGTCACTTCAACTGTCTGGAGTAGGTATTCGATCAACAGGTTGCCGGCTTCACAGAATTCTATGAGTCATTCTCATGTTTGATATCTGACTCTTAGTTCAAACTGCCCAACAATATTTGGTTCTGCTTCATTTACTACTTTCATTTCTTTTACACTTTTGACACTGACTTGAAAAAGTAGATTATTTTTCTTATCTATAAAAATTTTATAGCGGGTAAGGGATTCGAATAAAAATACGGGGAAACCTGTCAACAAATATAACAAACCGATTAGCAATTTAGCAGAACTCTGGATGGGCACCAGTGGTAATCTGTCACTTGCTGAGGATCTTCAAGATCCTTATTGTATACCCCCACAGATTCTCTTTGACCTAACGTCAAGAGGCACAATGTGTGGCCACCTGAATCATTTTCATTTAGCTCCCAGCATCTTGAATACTAAAGAATCAGTACTATGAAATAATAAGAAAAATAAATCCCATGGGGAGGGGGGAATCTATTAGAGAAATAGATCAAGACAGAGACAACGTTAAGTCTCCAGAAAGCAGAGCTAACTGTATATATCTGAATACAGAAAAATCAATTGTGCCATAAAGCACAGATCTATTTATATCAGTTCACTAAAAGAAGCTCTAGCTAGGAACTTAAGAATACACAAGGTGTCCAGATACGCTCTAGCACCAGCTATGTTACTTATACATTGCATTTAATAACTGTACTCCTATTGTGCAGTTAGGTAGAAGTTGTAACATTAGAGACTAACTGCCATACGTTAAGAAATCTCCATGGATATCACCTATCGCACACTAAGTTGCGGGACTCAGTATGCAACAAATAGTGATTACAGAGATTTCTTAACTCACAAGAATTTACTGCTAAATGTTGCACCTTTTCTGTAACTGTGCAACAGGATTTTGGCCACTGAAGTGTATCATTTAAACTGCAGACCTCTGAAGAAACTCAGCTGCTAAGAACACAGTCATCTGGGGGTTGGGAGGTGTTAAGAATACACTCAGCTCAGCTGTACAAGCCATGAAATACTTTGTATGTAAGAATCAACATGGTAGACCCTCTAAAATGAACAGACAACCTCTGCCAGCCAAATAACACTGCAGAAATGCACTCCAGTTGGACAGAATCATCCAGGAACTTGGTAACAGCACAGCTGTTTTAAATGCCCAACATGGAGATGCATCTGGTCCCCAATGCTGCACAAAATGAAAACTGCTAGCTGTGGCTGATGGGAGCTGCGGTCCACCCACCTTTGGAGAGCTGCACTTTGCCCACCGCCGCTGTAATCCTACCCCCACTTACCTGAGAGTATGCTCCCCTGGAAACAATGTGTTTTATTTCTGAGTTGAGATTATAGGAATGCATTGCTAATCAAGTCCCTGCTAAAGAATAAATGCATGCCGGAAGGAAGTAGGAATAAATATTTAATTCCCCTTTACCTGAAATCTCTAGAGCATCTTGAATCGGCATCATAGCAGCCTTAAGTACTTCAATTAAGTGGAAAGTGCTTTGCCAAAGCACTGGAGGAGGTTTCAAAGCCCCCAAACCAAACGTTTTAGTTGTGGCTGTATTAAAACTCCGCAAATGCATAAAATATGAACTACTTAAGTTGTCCAGTTTAATTAAGAATTGTGGGTACATAGGAAAGGATGGAGAGACGCCCAGTGTGATGTAGTGGATAGAGGAATGGATTAGGAGCTCGGGAGGCATGGGTTCAAATCCCTATGCAGTCGGGAAAACTCAGATGGGGTGTAAAAGCTGCTCCTTAAATATCTCGCTTACCTTCAAAGTCCTATTAGAGTTACTATATAAAGGGGTTTCAACTTGATGGCACATAACAAAGCGTGCCCTGCTTATTTCAAGTGCAGCATTATAGCCAAATAATTATCGCCTTGGGATGGCTAGAAGTATTTGAGTTCTCCACAGTCTTGCAATGTATTCTTTAGAGCAAACCTGGGATCACTTGGGGATCTGAAATTAGTCATGCTGTTTGAAGCTTTCTTGGTGGTAATGTTCTTCTCCCCTTTCTGTTTAGCTTTCAACTTTATGTGCTTCTCCATTCTTCTACCTTGCAATTGTTTCTTTGTGGCTTGGAGAGCCAGAAATATTATCTGCTTTTTTTTCATGTAAGAGCTCAACTTTGAAAGGCAGAAAAAGAAAAATCCTGGTGCATGCTTTAGTGTCTGTAAAACTTACAGAAAGTTCAATTTAAAAAAAAAAACACTGCATGAAGGAAGGAATATGTTGAGAAATGCAAGAAATACAGCTCTTCTCCCTGAAATGCTAGATTTCAGTGAGCAGGAAGTTTTTGACATGGTGAGCCCTCTGCCAAGTAGTGGCTCTTAGTGTTTTCTAAAATAGGTCAGGTCTAAGAAATGTATTTAGATCATTTTTTTTTCAGATAGGGAGTCAAACAAGTCCCATTATCAGCGACAGGGTATTATGGCTGCTCTCACACATCATGATAACTACGGATACATAAACCAAGATATCATGAGATGCAAACTCTAGAGAAATAATTGGTGGAAAGCGGTAGTAAAATTAATGAAAGCATCCCATCTTCCATTGTTCCCCTTTCTATCCCAGACCTGGCTGTTCTGCCAGCTCTCCTGTGCAAGAACACATTAGCAATTCATCCAAAGAGCAAATGTCATTATACATAGGAAGCCAGGGGAATTATTTTGCATTTGATTTCCTAGTTCTGATAGCATTATTATTGATTTAAATATTCTCTAGCTTGACACAGGTTAGACACAACAGATCACTCCATTTTTGAACTGTCAGTCATCATAATCCTGAGCTACCCAAACGTGGCTAGTTTTAGACAGTGCCAGATAAAGAGGTCAGATTCTCAACTCACTCGCTCCCCAACTTCAACAAAAGCCCACTTAGGCAAGCAGAATTGCTCAAGCTTCTTAGGAAAGCCAACCATCACACTTTTTAAACTATACATGGTGGAAAAACTGGGGCAGGTCAGTATGTTTTTCATATTACAGCAGTAGCAGTAGCAGTAGCAGTAATTCAACAATAATAAAACTTTCAAATAACATTAACAGAGCATATTCTTTGGAAATACAATATAAACCAGGCCTGTGCAACAGGTAGCCATGGAGAGTTCAAAAGTAGCCCTCTGGCCATCAACAAAAAAAGTGAGGGGATAAGTTCTCCACCCCTCCCTCCCCTATCTCAAGGACCACTACAGCCCCAGCAAAGTCCTGGGTCTGCCAGTCCAATGTCTCAGCCGAATGAGGCAGTTCAAGGGCCATGGTGCAGTACCCTGTTTCCCCCTGCTGACCAGATGATCAGCGTGCCACTGTCTTGTGACCAGATGAGTTGCTGGCGTGGAGGGGAGGGGAGGGGAGTGAAGGGGACAGTGAGAGTTGGGGTCACAGGCGTGACCATCTCCTCTGCATGGTGGGATCTCCCCTCTTCTTCCCCATCGGAGAATACCTTCCTCTCACCCTTCCCTTCCCTTCCTTTCCCTTCCCTTCCCTTCCCTTCCCTCCCCCCTCCTCCTCCCCCATGGCTGCCTCACAGAGACCATGACCCGCCACCACTGCTGCTCCTCCTGCTCCCCTTCTAAGCCATTCCCTCCTCCTTGTGCCGCCATGTTGATGTGATTGCCTCGCCGCTGGCTCAGCCCGCCCCTGCTGCGTAGCAAACATGGCGGAGGTGAGTGAGAGCCGCCAGCAGCAGCGGCAGTGGTAGTGTAGGGGCTGGAAGGGAGAAGGGGGGGAGGAGGAGAGGAGGCTAGAGGGGGAGGAGAGTCGAGTCAGGCCCCAGGCGGGTTGGGAGGGAAAGTGCACCTTTTTTTAAAAAAAGTCTTCTAGCACCCAGGCAAGCGGAGGTGGTGGATGCCCGGCCTGCTCGCAAGCATGCACACACCTCCCTTGCTCCCGCTTGAGCCAAGTGCAAGGGAGGCATGTGCATGATCACATAGGTTTCCCCTTGGAAGGGATGATGTGCACATACATGCGCGCACCTCCCATGCACCCACCCACACTGACTCAAGCGTGTGCAAGTGAAGCGGGTGCATGGGCAGCCTTCCCATAGGAATGCAGTGAAATCTGTTCTCTCTAGAACAGATTAATTGATTTTAAATGCATCCCGATGGGAAACTGCTGCTCTACTTACACATTTTTTTACTTATGAGCATGTGCTCGGAACAGATAAAATTCATAAGCAGAGGCTTTAGTGCAGTAGCCCTCAGACACTTTGGGGCTGGAAAAAGTAGACCCCAGCCTGTTCAAAGTTGGGCAACCCTGATATAAACCATATTAGGTACCATCAAACATCATGGTACTGGAGAAAGTAATCTCTCCCAATAAATACCCCACCTTGTAGAAGAGAGAAACCACATCAGCCCAGTGATACAGAAAGACAAGGCACCCCTCAATCATGTTCTGTCCCAAATGAACTAATATCATAGGTGCTCTAAAAAAACAACATTTCTTGGGATGTTGGTTATCTAGGAGGATTCTCACAGAACAGAGGAATAGTGAAAAGATCACACACACACACACACACACACACACACACACACACACACACACACACACAGAGAGAGAGAGAGAGAGAGAGAGAGAGAGAGAGAGAGAGAGAGAGAGAGAGAGAGAGAGAGATGTCTTTGTTATGACTTTACAGAAATACATCCCTTGATTCTTGGCTTATTAGGAAGAGTGAGGCAAACAAAAAGTTTCTCCAGTGTCAGTGCTGTCAGCACTGAGGCCCAGATCCTGTTTCCTTGGCTGTGCAATCTTGATGCCTAAACCTTATGAGATGTAAAAGTGCAGGTCTTGTGAGATTTTGGACACTATATAAGCAGCTCTAGTTCTCAAGAGAAACCTTCTTGATCCAATGCCCCCCTCCCTCAGTGGAAAGCAATGCATTCTGTTTCTCAGGGACCAATCAAGCGTTGTGGTCAGGAGCAGGCCACACAGCACTCCCTCTGCTGCTCCTGGGCTTCACCTCCTTAACTCCTTTTTTGAGTGTCACCTCTTTGCAACAACACTTTAACAGCTAATTCATTAATTGCAATATCCAAGGAATGTGACATTGCAGGTGCCCTTGTGAAATTACATTTCCCAGTGCCATTAGTACCTAGCAAACTTCCCAAGGAATAGAGAAGAAGGGAGGAGGTTGCATCAAGAGAGGGAGATCTGGTTTCCATGACAGATACAACAGGAGCAATGAATCAACTTCAAAAGCATTGCGCCTTAAGGAAGGATGCAGTACAGGGTCACTCCTGACTGCCAGCTCCACTTTTTCTACTGCTGGGCAGAGTCGGTTCTGCCTTGAGACAGAAGTGCTCTTGAGTACAAATATTCATCTTATGCCCCATAATTCTATCACATACCAGCACACAAATACTACAAAGATCAACACACATGATGAATGCAGGGAAATGACTCACGTGAAATATTTCAAATGACATACTCTCACTCTTGGACTCTAAAACCCTGTGGTTCTTATATATTCTCAGTCATTCTGTGAAATATAAACCACTCCCATGCAGTCTGGAAGTTGAGTCATGGCTACTGGACTTCTTTTTTGAGAGATAGAAACATTTCACTGTTCATCCAAACAGCTTCATCGGTCTGTTTGGATGAACAGCGAAACGTTTCTATCTCTCAAAAAAGAAGTCCAGTAGCCATGACTCAACTTCCAGATAAACTCACCTGGATGACTGAGAATCTTCACAGACACTCCCATGCAGATTTTCATATGATTTAGGGAGGGAGAGTATTATCGTTTTATTGTAGATTATTAAGAGGTCACCTGTTAGCCTTGTGTCAGTTTAATTGAGCCCCGACTTAAATTTGATGGCTTGGGTTTGCAAAGGCGCCGAGGGGGTCTGTTTATTAATTTAAGCAGCAATGTTAGATGAGAGCTGCCAGTCAAGGATCTGAGTCCTGTGCAGAATCTTTTCGAAAATGCTACAAGCACATTTCTTTCCCAATAAGAGCTGCAACATATCAGTTGTTGAAAGTATCTCAGAAAGTTCTCCTCCTTGTGGACTTTGAAACTGTCTATGCCACATTTCGTTTACATCATATATCATCAGGTGAGACTCACTTCAACCTTCAAGATGTTTGGATGCTACTAGAGCAGTGATGGCCAACCTTTTAGAGAACGAGTGCCCAAATTGAGATTCAAAACCCACTAATTATTTACAAAGTGCCAATAAAGCAATTTAACCTGAATGTAGGTGGCTGTGAAAGGGTGGTGTTGCATGCCAACAGAAAGGGCTCCGAGTGCCACCTTTGGCACACGTGAGATGGGTTTGCCAACACTGTACAAGAGGGTTCTGGGAAAACTTGCCATGGCACAGCCAAGTAGGCAGACATATTTTAAAAAAATAAAAATAAAATCTAAAGTAAATACATTGTCATCCCATGAAAATGTTCTTCCCATGTGCAAAAAAACCCATGAAAAAGTCCAAATGATGTTACCATATTTTTTCCGTATATACCACACTACTGTTTTCTAAAATCATGACACAAAAAATTAAGGGGTGTGGTATGCATGGAAGTAAGCCTTTCAGGATGGGTGGGGGCATTATGACACTCACAGCAACCTCTGTCCCTTGGAAGCAAGAGAGGAGGAGGAAGGTGTGTGTGGAGAACCTAGAGATGTAAAATTTCTGGAAATTTTGAAGCTCGAAAAAAACCCCAATTTTTTCCCATCTCCCCTGCCCCTGGGGAAAAAAAAGAAATTTTTCTCCCTTTTACAGCTTGAAAGTCATTCTGTTGCTTTAGGAACATAAAATATGACTATTGACAATTTGACTTGGCATAAAATTATCACAACTGGCATATTAAAATATAGTGTATCCAAACAATTATTACAAACATAGCTTATTTTTTATAAACTAATGTAGCTAAATGATTCAATTTTCTAGAATCAGATAACTCTTACCTTTTTAAATTAATTAATTTAATTTAATTAAGCATATACTTTCAGATTCCTTTTGTTGCTCTGTATTTTCTTCCACTGTTTTGAGGCCTAGTGAAGACAGAACGGAACCAAACATACCTACCCACATGCAAAAACAAAAGTGAAACTTTTTTCTTGTGACAGTAGCAGCACTGCCTAAGGAAGAAATGCATATTGTTCTTGCATTGGAGAGTTCAGTTTTTAACAAAGGACTTGCTTTTCCTCAGTGCACAAAAATTAGAATAATCTGATACTATGCATATTTTTTAGAAATGATTTGGAAAATATTTGAACACACTGTTTTAAAATATTTTATTCATCATGTTAAAATAAAACACTCCATAGTCATTTTTTTCTGTTTTATTTTTTATTTTTATTTTTTTGGAAAAAACAAAACAAAAAGGCTTCAGGAAAAAAATGAAATAAACATGTTTTTTTTTTTCTAAAATTGTCAGGATTTTTCCTGGGTCTTCACATCTCTAGGAGGGACGATATAGCCCTGCCCCTGTCCTTCTGATCGGCTGACAAGGGAGGTGCAGGCAAGTAGAAGCAGTCTGGATGCTTTGGCCCGGGCATGAGGCAGCCATTAGGCAGCAGCTGGTGGAAAGACTCAGCAGTCATTAAACAGGTAGGTTGTTAAGTGAGGAGTGGCTGTATTTAATGTATAAATGAAGAGTTGCAGAACTATGGTCTACCATTACATTATACTAAATTCTACACACACTTTTTTTCAGCAAGAGACAATGTTGGGATTAAATCAATGTGCTTCATTATTTTATCACTAATTATGCATGAGATTGGTCCTCTTAATTTCATCTTGTGGTCTAACCAAGTGAAATGTAGTTGAACTGGTTCACTTAAATACCATGTCACCTGTGAAACTCACAGTCCTGCCTTCTATGGCCTGACCGGTCTTTTTAAGAGTGTGGGAATGCCCCTGATTTTATGTGTTGTCCACTTTTCCTTGCTATATATTTCTTTGTAGGGCTTTAAATATATAAAATTTTATTATCAAAAAAGCCGGATCTATCTTTGAATGGATATTATAGTCTAAATCACAAAGCATGCTAGTGGTCAGTTATCACAGGAGTGACTCTTGCTCTTTAAAGTTTAAGGAACAGGCAGGGGCGTATCTAGGGGGTGCAGAAGGATACATCTGTCCCGGGTGCAGAAATCTGAGGGTGCCTAGAGGGGGAGGGGGAGGAGGAAGCCCTGCGCCTCCCACTGCTGCATGCCAGGTGAGTGGCAAAGCAAGTAGGCAGGCAGGCAGGCATGCGAGCGTGGTGCCTGCAGCGCCCTCCTCCTCCAACTCTTTGTTGCCACTGTGGGAGACCTAAGGCACCTGCACACGATAATGCATGCATGCACGCACAAACTCTCTCTCTCTCTCTCTCTCTCTCTCTCTCTCTCTCTCTCACACACACACACACACACACACACACACACACACACACACACACACACACACACACACACACACACACCATGCCTGCAGGATTGCCCCCCCTTGCTGGGTGGATGTGGGGTTGGGGAGGGCTAGAGGGGTACAAAAACAACTTTGTTTCCAGGTGCCCCCAAACCTCGTTACGCCGCTGGGAACAGGTACAAGCCTGCAGGAGCAGTGGGATTTGGCATTCCCTTCAAGTTCAGCCAACAGAAGCAGTTTTTTTTTAAAAGTGGAATGACGACACCCCCCCCACACACACTGCCCCCTGTTCTACGTGACTGTGCTACTGTATAAGGGAGGGCCTTGAGACAACACAAGGCACTTGCTGAAGGAAAATAAAGTTATTCCTTTAACTCAAGTTCAAGGCATACAGCAAGTGACAGTTCTGTGAGGTGGAAACTGAAGGACAAGGAGGATGCACTTCAGATGGGTGAAGGAAGGAAGGAGAAAGCAGCATGCTGAGAAATGGAAACCTGATAGAAATCTCTAATGAGGCAGAGAAGCAGATGACACACTGTTAAGTGTGTGCTTTCCTATTATTTCTCTTGACTCCAGGAAAGGTTCTGCTGGGCTGCTGCTTAGATCCAAACAGTTATTTGAAAGCTCTTAAATATTCTGAGGGGCTCTGTGAACTTCTGTTCCATTTTAGCTTCTAGAAAAGAAGACCTAGGACTCTGCTATGAAAGATTTCTACCAGCTTTACACCTAGGCATTTACGTGGTTTGGATGCACACCTCAGTGGGTTTGAATCTGAATTATAAGGAGGCTAGATTCTGTTATAAATCTAGACTTTGAGCAGGGTGACCTAAGGCAGAATGGTCAGTGCTGAGAAACCAACGTTTTTATAAGGCACCTGCTGGGCAATACCAGTAGAAGAAAGTTGGAGGGGCAGATCTTTCACACACAGTAGCAGATACACTCTTGTCAGTATTGCTCAGAAGAAGACACTAGTAAACCACAACTTGATATGCTATCATATTTAACTAGAATGCAAAAGTAGGAAACAAGGCAAAAATCAATATATAATCTGAAAATTTTGCCTAGTAATTAGAAAAGATGCAGGTGAATGCCTCACCGAGTTCCGTGAAGCCAATATGTTTACTGCAACTATATGAGGCAACTGGAGGAATGTCTGTACTTGTGGGCATCATCATACGGTCAATGTAGAAAACAAAAAGACTATATAACCAGAAGCAGAAGACGGAGAAGCTCTATTCTCTCTGCAAGAACATGCCAACAGCAGACTGTAATATTGGCCATGACCTTTTAATTTCAAGATTTAGAGGAAAGCTGGAGAACATTAAAATAATTTCAGCATTGCAGAACGCAGCCTGATGAAAAAGCTTACTGGACTAGACTAGAAAACCACACTGTGTTAATTTTTGAGATTTTAATGTTGACTTAATGATGCACAACAATGAATTGAGGGTAACTAAATTTTAAATGTATTATGTTTAAAAAATCAAAGAAACACTGCAACCTGTACTACAACAGTTTCACTACTTGCTGTGGTTTCTGCACAAGACTAGCCGCTGCATCCCTTTCCTTTTTGCAAAGTGCTTCACATTCTTTAGTGCCCTCTCCCGTGCATTATGCCAGCATGGCCTTTCAAATCTAGAAGGCAAATGTAAAATGGAGAAATAATGGGTCCTTCAAGGCCATACAGTACTGACACTAATAACGCCCCCCCCCAGATCTGTCCAGTGGTTTATCCACTATTAAATCACACAGATTTGACTTTTTATCTGGATTAACTGATTGATGGCCAGTCCTAGATATGAGCTTGCTGTATGTCAAGGCTGAGACATGCAACCTTCCAGACCTGAGACCAGAGCAACATCTCCAGTGTTACAGGTTGCTAAACCTTACTGTAAGCAAGCACTCACGAATGTATTTTTGAATTTCAGTCCAAACTCTGCTCCACCACGCCTTAAGAAAATATGCTTCCCTTCCTCAAACTTAAAATTGACATTCCCAACATCAGTTGCATACATGCCTCAAAGTGAGAAGGTAAGGATGGCCTTGATAGCTCAGACCTGAGAGTTCGTCCAGTCTTGCATTATATCTGTGACCCTGGTAATGCACAGACCTTGGAAAATTTCTACACAGGTCATGATGGATAGCTATGCCCTGTTGTTTAATCAATGCATAATGAGACTGCACTATTACAGTCATGTAACTCACACAGTTCCATTTATCGTACAACCAATGACCTTGTCAACAGTTCAGACCTTCATATTCCTCCTTCCCTGGACCAATGAGATGCTAACATTTTCTGTTTTTTTGAACCACTATAGCACAGGACAAAGAGCTTTGGAAACCATAACAAAATCCAAAATGGCGTGATCTGATTTGCACCTGCCCGACTAATACTTAAATCAGAATATAGGGGGCATTTCCCCCTTCAGATTGTGTTCTTCTTTGAACAGTGCAGTGCATTTCCCAAATTTAAAAAAAATGTTAAGTTATTTTAAAGTTTTAGTATAAAATATGTTCAGAAACAAATAGATGAGGGAAACTAGTGGAAATACATAAATTGGGTGGAATACTTCTGGTTTTTTTTTATGAAGATACAAATTTTCATGTGGATTTCTTTAAAGCCACAAATAAAAGCAGCAATGTGACAGACCAAGCTAAATGAATTAATTCATTAGAAAGTAAACACACCAATGTGCACATCCTCTATTAAAGTACCAAGGCTTCCTCTTTAAAGGAGAAAAAAACCCTCAAATGTTTATGGATTCCAGTGTGGCTCGCCACACTGTTGAGACTGTGGTGAGGGAGCAATACTGGAGCACAAAGATTTATGTACATTGAAGCATCTTAGAGGTAACAGAATGCATTCAGTTGCCTCGTAAAGGAGACAAACACACATGTTCTAAAGGTAGCTGATACCAAATCCCAATTCCCAAAGGCAAACTCCAACTCCAGCCCCACCTTGTATGGAATCAATGAAATGAGTAGGGCTTCTCTCATTCATTTCTTTCAATCAATGAAAGCTCAATGACTTCACTGGGTCCTTGCTAGGTGGGATGAACATTCATTGCAATTATTCTGTTTAAGAGGCTTTGCTGTGCTGACAGGACGTCTCTGCAGATGAATATTACTTAAGGCTTCTGTTACCTTGCATGCAAATGCTCAACTGGGACATTTATGCTCTTCTTGCATTAATAGTCTGATTTTGGTTTGAATGATATTAACAGTCAACCAGTAGAGACTACAATACAATTTCTTCCAGGGGGGAAAAGAAAGAAAAGAAAATTGTTTTCATGTGAGTTTTTCAGGCGGTTTGGCTATGTTCTGGAAGTTTTGTTCTTGACGTTTTGTCAGTCTCTGTGGCCAGCATCCTCAGAGGGCTTTGCTGATTTTTTGTCTAAAAATCAACAAAGCCTGACTTCCAGTACTGAAAACTACAGCCTGCAAAAAAAAAAAAAAAAAAAATCAAAGTTCAGTGATTCACACCCAGCCACAAGCACCAGAGAGAACTTCTAGTTCACTGAACTCCTTGCCCTCTAAAGATGCCAGCCACAGAGACTGGTGAAACTTCAGAAAGAAAAACTTCAAGAACACAGCCAGAGCCCCAAAAAACTCACAACAGCTATCAGTTCCTGGTTGTGAAAGCCTTCAAGAATACAAAATACAAGGGAAAATGGCTTTCTACCACTTTGCCCTGTTCTTTGTTAAAGCTGTAATCATTCTGCTGTATATCTACATTGGAGTAGGGGTAACCAAAGGCCTGCAGAAAGATGCTAGACCATTGCTGAAACCAAGCATACTTAATGGTAATGGATGCTAGGAATTACAATCAACTACCAGCTAGAAAGGCACAGGAGCCCAACCCTCAAGTCTATAGGCACACTGCAATTTCAGAACCAATGGGATCCTATAACACCCCCCCTTTCATTTGTGAGGGATGGAAGTGTCCAGTTCTTGTGATTAGAATACTAACCCAGAAGGGGAATTTGATGAAAGCTCCAAGATTAGAATGTGACGGTGCAAAACATCCAAGAAGCATGGCATCTACCCTCTGATCACCACAGTTATCATCTCTATGACCTGGAAGTCTTGACCATGTCTCTCCATTTCCTTTCCGACATTTTTCAATAGTACAGTATTGGAAACATTTTATTCATCACACTCCAAAGGAAAATGTTTTACGAAAGGAGTGGACATGATAACCAGGATTTTTAAAAGCAACCATTTCCTTGGGGGACATTTTTTAAAGTAACTTGTGGCAGGTGGAACCAACCCAGATTTCTCAGTCTTTTTCCTAAATTTGGACAGAGGACTAGTACTTTTAGTGACAGCGTATGGCTAAGACTCTACAAAAATGAATACTTAACACTTCTGTAAAGCAACTTGTTTCGATAGTCCTGTGTCCCCTACAAGAGCTACTGTACATGATTTCCTTTGATGCAACATACACTGGATACCACATATCTGCAATATGACCTAAGGTTTTCTTAAAATAGCAGAAGCATATTTCTGGCCATTGTGATTTTTGATTCAGAGAATGATCAAAAGGGGACAGCTCTGCCATCTGCACACTCAATCCCCCCCTTCCATGTACTTCACTTTCAACACCTTCCCACCTCAAGTCCTGTCATGAATTACTCTGATTGCTGTTGAAACTCAGCAACAAAGTTCACATTGTCAGATTGCAGCCATGGCCTCTTGCAATCATCCCCGCCATAGCTGTGGGAGACCTTCAGAAGTCACACTGCCGAGTTCTATTCCTATAAAAAGCCCTTTAATATTATTTAGTGGCATGCCACTAGAAATAGTAAAGACTTCAACAAAGTTTCCAAAACGATGAAATCAGAGAGAGACGGAGAGAGTTCATCTTGGTTGGCAAAATGTCCACACTTTGGCATTAGGAGACACCTCTGCCATGCAAGTGACATCACTGTACCTTCCTGTCTCTAACGGGGCTGCAAAATTTCACTCAGACACTCCTGAGAACATTTAAAATTGACATTTAATGCTGTTTTAGAATTTCTCTCTTTGCTCAAAGAAAGAAAACATGAATACAGTACACGGTAAATGGTTCAGGAATATGTCAGGTTTGGAGTATCCCCACACATGATGTGTAAACACCCCCAATTCAACTCCCGTACTCTGTACAGTCAATGCCTTTACTGTAAGATGGGAGAATTTAGAGTGAGTCTCTATAGACAAGAGATTTTCTATTCTATTCAGCCTCAATTTGAAATATCAATGATATGGCAAGGGGTTTAGAGGCATATGGGCTTGACATGGACACATCTTTTAGATATATAGATTCTGGGGCAGCAGGCACATGCAGTATTTTCCCATGAATAAGACTATATTTTTGTCTAAAATTGTTAAACTAAAGATTGAATGTCATCTTATACATGGGAGTAAGCTTGTGATTCTCCTTCACCGCGTGCTGATAAAACTATTTTGCCCAAGGGGTGTGACAAGAACTCCCCCCACAAACGTATCCATTAACATGTGGCTGGGAATGGGGATGGGGGTGGGTGGACATGGCGCAAGTGTGAAATCCCTCTGGGTACCGAAGAAGAAGAAGAAGAAGAAGAAGAAGAAGAAGAAGAAGAAGAAGAAGAAGAAGAAGAAGAAGAAGAAGAAGAAGAAGAAGAAGAAGACTGAGATTTCCTGGAGCAGCAGCAGAGAAGGAAATACTGAACAATATTTTTATTCTCTTTCTCACCATTTTCCTGCACAGAATTAAGTCTGGCAACTCAATGTTGCCTGTGTTGTGCATAATATCCTTTGCAGGATGTTTGTATATTTTGAATATTTTAATAGCATCAGGAGAGCTTTGTTTTGGTCCCACCGCCTTCATGGGATGAGAACAAAGGAAATGGCCTTCTCTGTTGTTGATCCCAGGTTTTAGAACTCCCTACTAGAGGAGGTTGTCCTGGCCTCATCTTAGGGCTTTTTCACACGACCCCTAAGATCTGCTGGCCACTTAAATTCGGACCAGAGATCTTAAGGGTTTGTCGCTGTTCCTGCATTCCCACCCCCTCCGCACTCCTGGCTGCTGGCTGCGTGAGGGGAGGGAGAAAAAAAGGAAGAAAAGAATGCCGCTCACCTCCGTTCTGCCGTCCCGGCACTGCATTCAGATTTCTTAAAGGGGCAGGGGGCAAAAAAGAACAAAGAGAAGCAAGGAGAGCCGGGCAGTCACTACGTTATATCCGCATCAGGAATTTTCACCTCCAGAGAGCAGGTACCTGAAAAGTGCACTGGGACGCGCTTAGGTGGGCATGGTCGCACTTAATTATCTGTAAACTCCGGAGCTGCTGGGGAAACAATTTTAAGCTGGGAGCTGGGAGCCATTTGCGGCGGAGTTTAGGGGTCGTGTACAAAGGGCGTTAGCTGTTCTTCCACAAGCAGCCAAAGACGTTAAGTAGAGATGAAGAATTTCTGAAGATGTTGAAGCCATGGGGGAATATTAGCAACAAACAGGAAAAAATGGGCAAAATCCAGTCCCCCTTCCAAAGTTACACCTCTGTTCTTCAGGCAAGCTTTCCCTCAGTAACTAGATGCCTGATATTTTTGGAAGGATTGTTATGCATTACCCTTTTAATTTTTATTTATTTAGTATACTGTATCTTGTGTTTACCATTTCTCAGAGGGGCATTTGTTTCTTCCTTAATATTAGTATACAGATCATGAGTGTTGTCCTTTAATGTGCTGTCCTTTAATCTTAATGAATCTTCTGAATCTTATTGTCATGTTATTCCTATATTTAAAAATACCCGTATTGGCAAAATCCCCGTAAACTACGTTCACTCGTGTGATACAATCAAATGTAAATCTCATCTATGAATTGCTGCAAATTAAGAAATGTAAGCTTCTCCTACCATCCATTGGGCTGTATGCTACCTTTCCCTTTTGTGACAATTAGTTGCTGAGATTTATACCGATCATATGCCAGCATAAGAACAAAATAAGAATTTGGTTGTAAATTAAAAATAAAAAAAAACTGAAATGATGCTTGATATCAGGGAAAGAGCATTCTTTAAAGTGAATGCCACTATCGTTATCATCTGAGGTGGGTTTTTAAATGGATTCTTGTGCTGTGTTGTTTCAAATGTGTTTTTGTACTGATTTCATTTTCCATTTTAAATATTGTCTTTTAAAGGTTGTAAGCTGCCTTGGGCCCTTCTTAAGGAGAAAGGAGGGGATAAAGATATTTTAAACAAACAAACAAATAAATAATCTTAGAATTGTATTGCTGGGAGGCACCCTATGGATTGTTAAGAGCGTGGGCAGTGTCTCAGGCAGACAGGTCAAAAGTTGCTCAGGGCTTCACATATTTACCACAACATCTTAAAACATTTCCCCAGAGCTTCCATCTTCAATGTATAACTAGCTTGGCACTACATTTATGAGTGCTGAGTTCTTCAGACACTTGTATTAGACAACCACCATGCCGTAGTTCCTATCTTTCCCGATAAGACCACATAGAGAGAAATGCAGCTGCTCCTCTCATACATTCCTATATAGAACTCTCTTATCACCTGGCTGTAGAGAGCTGATGAATACCGACTGTTGCATTTTAAGAGCAGAGATAACTCATTAGTAAACACAAGGATGTCTGTCTAATTGCTTGAAACATGTCTCTGCTAGTACCTTTTTTACAGCACCTGGAGGGGATAAATATGCCCACAGTTTTAATTAATTTCACTTCTTTTGTTGCACCTGTACAGCTGGAAGAAATGGCATTTTAATGTACGTACAATCAAGCCCTTCTTCAAGAGTCAGAAACACGGTCTGGCAATAACCACAAAATAGAGCATTTCTCTTGGTTTAATTAAAGGGCTGGCAGGGCATTAATTGGGGATGGGGTAGGGAGGGTGGATAAAGCTTTACAATGGTAATTATTCTAGCTCAAACCAGGAGGCAAGCTCCCTTGTCTCAGTTCAGAAATTGCTGCATTCTCCTACACTATGGTTTTAATTAAGAAGATAGCAAAGCAGTATTTGTAACCTTAGCAAACAAAACACAGCAAATTCTGCCTTCCTGGTTTCATCAAGTGTGTCACAGAAAACTAATATAACACAGTGGGGAAATCCTGTTTGTCCCAGTGTAACACTAAATTACATGAGTGTAAATGTGCCAGGCATTAAACCCAGCAATAAAGAATTGTGTCAATCAGTTTTACAATCAGTCATGCATCCATGGTGCATCCAACTGTGCATCAGTGGATTGTTCAACTGTAGGTAACACTGCTACCCTAATGCTAGTACAACTAGCACAGGCACAACTTTGAGGCACTTGCTCAGTTGCACATCACGATCTGGGCCAGTGTCTGGAATTCTATTACACAACTTTAGAGAACACATTTCAGAGAGACGAGTCCAGGAGGATGCTCTGGTCGATAGTGTCAAAAGCAACTGAAAGGTCCAATAAAACCAAAAGGGACACAGATCCCCTATCCATTTCCCTGTGTAGGTCATCTACCAAGGCAACCAGTGCAGTCTCAGTCCCATAACCAGGCGTGAAGCCAGATTGAGCTGGATCCAGATAGTTTATTTCATCCAGAAACCTCTGGAGCTGCAAGGCCACAACCTGCTCTAGGATGTTACCCAAGAATGGAATATTAGATACCACCCTTTTTATATTTGCCAGTTCCCCAGTAAACCAAGCAGCCAGTTTGGCTGTACTTTGAAGCAGGAGACAGTTAGGAGCAATCAGGTCAATGGCTTTGCTCATTTCCCCATTCCAGAGATCAATTAAGGATTTAATGGAATCACTCATCAAAGAGGTGGGAAACTCCCCTAAGGCAGCTACAAAACCATCTAGATCCATCAAACTTCTTGGATGAATTACCTTTGTCTGACTTCCACCCCTACCCAGGCTCTGAGTTCCAATGAGCCTAAAGTGCCCCAGATAATGGTCTGTCCGTGACAATGGAACTACAGAAAGTTTACCCCAAGGTTCCCAATATCCATACGATGGCAGAAGACCAGATCTAAGGTGTGGCCTGCAGAATGAGTAGGGGCAGACACCATTTGAGATAGACCCATGGTTGTCCTGGAGGTCATGAAGTCTTCGGAAACCCGAAGAGCTGCCTCGGCATAGATGTTAAAGTCCCCTAGTATGATGAGCCAGGGGGATTCCTTTATCAATTCAGTTAGCTGAGGTAGAGAAGTTGTTGTACCTCGGGGAGGGTGGTATACCAAGAGAATTCCTATCTTGTCCCTGGTTCCTACTTTTAGGAACATACAGGTGAAACTCCAAAAAAATAGAATATTGCTCAAAAGTTGATTTATTTCAGTAATGCAACTTTAAAAGTGAAACTAATATATTGGATAGACTCATTACATGCAAAGCAGGATAGTTAAAGTCTTAATTTGTTATAATTGTGATAACAATTTTTTTTAGCTTCACCTGTAGTTATTTAGGAGAAGGACCATGCCAACTATTCATGCTTAACACTTCATTTGAGGTCAGAGGCTGGTTGTGCTTCAATCATAAACTTCTAGTGTTTTTCGTACTATGTTATCCACAAGAAAATAGAAGCCACTTGTTTTCAGGTGTGTGTCTGTCCTATGGAAGTTGATGAATATAGTTAAAAACTGGTCATGTGACATCTGCTGGAGGAGGTTACACTCCCTATAAAAACGGAAGTGTGCAGCTTGGGGATGCTCCTGGATTCATCTCTGAGGCTGGATGCCCAGGTTTCAGCAGTTGCCAACAGTTAAAACCGACATGCCAGCTGCACCTGTTTTCTGAGAGCTCTCATTTAGCCATAGTAACATATACTCTACTTACATCTCAGCTGGATTACTGTAACACTTTTTATGTGGGGCTGCCTTTGGCAAGTATTCAGAATCTTCAAAGGCTCCAAAACGCAGCAGCCAGAGTGCTAACTGGGGCTGGTTACAGGGAACATATAATTCCCCTGTAACAGCAGCTCCACTGGCTGACATCCATTTCCAGGCACAATTCCAAGTGCTGATTTTAACTTATAAAGTCCTCATCTCCCTCTATCAGCCTGCCCTGGCATTAAGATAATCAGGGGAAGCCTTTCTCTCAAGGCCATTACTCTCACAGGCATGTTTGATGGGGACGCTGTAAAAGGCCTTCTCCGGAATACCTTCCCATGGGAAACGGATCATTCTGTCTAAAAAACATGAGTCACTTTATGTGGTTTACAAGACAGAAGCAGAAGAAGCAGAATAATTAAAATTCAGTAAATTGAATTAAAAGCAAAAGGAAGGCAAAAAAAAAAACCCCACATGTGATAAAAGCCAGCATTAAATGCTTGTCTACTTAGAAACATGTTCACATGGCGGTGGAAGGCAGGTCAAGAGCAATAGCACCACATTCTGTGTCACCGGAACAACTCAACCCCCATCCAAAGGGAAGATAGAGTACCCTGGGAAATTCCCGAGATTTACACACACATAGAAGCATAACTAATATGAAGCAGAAAAACAGAGAGAATGACTAGAGAGTATCAGTGGCAAAAAGTTACTTTTACTAATAGTTGCCATAAATCTAAGACAAATACGAGTGATATTCTTATTGCAATACCCATATGAAGAATGCAGACATTCAAAGTTTGGTCACAGTGTTGGAGAGCAACACAAATGCGTAAACTTTTCATCTCATTTGGACCAACGAAGCCAGCAATGATATTCATACAGCTCTACTGATACAACTATCTGGAAAGACTCAGAGAGAGAGAGAGAGAGAGAGAGAGAGAGAGAGAGAGAGAGAGAGAGAGAGAGAGAGAGAGAACTACTTCATTATAAGAGAGAGAGAGACTTTACAGAAATACATCCCTTGATTCTTATGCTCACCTGTTGCTCCCCAGCTTATACTATATCCATGATCTGGAAATATGCTGAGGTGCTGTTGATACTTAAGTACAGTGGGCCCTTGTATAACAAACAGCTTGTATAACATAAAATTTGTACAACATAAAAATTCCAGAGATGGGGGAAATTTGCTTAACATAATTGCCTATGGAGAAAATCCGTACAACATAAAAATGGGATCACTCCATTTTCAATGCATTCCTATGGGAATGTGTATAAAGGAAAATTTGCTTAACATAATTTCATTTGGAACGAATTAATTCCTTTATACAAGGTACCACTGTATTAGTTTTGTATTCAAGATTTCCTGTTTTCTTCTGGAAATTGTACTGGAAGTGTTCTTGTGTCATACTCTTTGATGCTTATTTGCTCCACAGTCTTTTCGGTGATTCTGTGACTTCTGAAACTGTTTTCAAAGTTTACCCTTTTTGACTTTTTTTTTCTTTCAAAATATTTAATAGAAGACAAAACATTTCACAGGAAATTGGTTATTCTGCGAATTGGAGGGTTGTTGGCACTAAAGAAAGAGCTTGTTTCAGTCAGTTACTGAGTGCCTGTGTATTTTGCGGGTGTTTTGGCCTTCTTACCTTGCGGGGTTGGCATGAGAGCCAAAAGTGCTAGACTTGTGGTGTCTCTCTGAAACACAGAGCAGTCAAGACTGAATGAAAGTGTTGGGGAAGTTACTGGGCAGGAAGCTTATCTTAAACCACCAGCACAAATGGCCCTCCTAGATTTGATCTGCACCGAGAAACCCTGGCCACTGTGACTAAGAGATTAATGGATTTATTTAACCCAGCATAATCTTTACATAATAGAATAAGTTATGATTGAATTTGAAGAAATATCAAGTACTTCACTAAGCTCAGGATAATGTCTGGGGCTGAAAGGGGCATATGTACCTCCATACTTGACATTATTCTGTAGTATTTCACCCCTTCTGTCCAGAAGTATATTTAAAGTCAAATGAACTGGGTGTGAAGAGCTCTTTGAGGAATGCCATCACTGTGAATTCCTGAACGAGGAATTGTGGAAACTTCATCTCCTTCTTCTGGACAAATCAAATCACTTGGTTTAGCATTCTTTTCATGTTTCAAATCCTGCTTTCAGCTCAAAGCTGCACTCAAACGATGTTCTACACCAGCACTTTGTAAGAAAATATGTTGGCAATCTCTTTTTTTCACATATCCAAGAATATATTTCAAGGCAAAGCTCCTTAAGTTTTTTAGAAAAACCACTTACCATCACAAATTAAGGTACGAATGGGCTAGCATGACATTAAGAATGGATGCCTGCAAAACTAATAGGCATTGTGAATAGACTGGTTTATTTATTTCTGCATTTGTATGCCTGTGAATACACTCTTCCTCTATGCCTTATGATAATTTTCTACTAGCTCTTTATTTTTTCATTAGATTTATTTTGAAAATGCTAAATGATTTTGATTTACAGTATTTGTGTTTTCTTCTTCTTTTTTATTATTATTATTATTATTATTATTATTATTATTATTATTATTATTATTATTATTATTATTATTGATGTCATATTGGTTTTCATTTATTAGTCTGTTTATGTACTATTTTAAGTTGTTTCATGTGTTTTCTTGTATTTTGCTTATGTTTGTAAACCGCCCAGAGTAGCTTTTTGCTAGATGGTTGCGGTATATAAATAAAATAAATAAAGAAATAATAATACAGTAACCCCCCGCCAATTGCGGGGGTTAGGGGCCAACCCCACCCACGATCCATGAAAATCTGCAATATGCGGAAGCGGGGGGGAGGGCTGGAGGCGAGGGGGGGCGATCCGCCCAAGGCTTCTCCGGGGTGCGTGGGAGGGCCACACGGAGCAACCCGGCTGCCCCCCTGCTGCCCCCCCATGGTTCCGGTACTGAGGTCCCGCGATGTAGTGGGACCACAATGCTGGAACTGTGAAATGGCGGGGGGTCACTGTATGCCCATATTAAACCAATCTACTCTTCCAGCTGCCTTGAGTTCTTTTTAAGGAAAAAGGCAAATAATATTTGTCTGAAAGTTGTCTGAGCAAGTGCAATCCACAAACACCCCAAAACAAAATAAAAATCTCTGCCAGATGATTTTTGCTTTTTGTTACAGCTGTCATTCATAATTGATATCCCACCTAACAATGTTGGCTTTTGTCTGTTTCTCATTTTTCCATTATATTACTTTGTTGGGTTTCTTTCCAAGTCTTCATGAAAATCAGTATGAATTTTGTGCACGTGTTTCATAATGTACACAACCTTGGAAACATTTTTTCCAAGCAATGCTACCTAATTTAACATATTTGTATAAAGATTTCAGCAAAATGTACACATTTTTGCATGAAATAATATATGCCTTAAATTAGTACACATTAAAAAGCACACCAAATTTGTTTCCACCTATAGATTGGAGCAGCCTTTACCAGCATGAAACAAGAATTGAGCAGTGTAGCAATTCTAGCTTTCTGGAGGCCAGAGTTTGGGAAAGTTACTTTCTTAGACTACCACACTTAAAACTTTTCAATTACTATAGTCCAAAATTTGAACCTTGTTTCCCAGTTCTGCTATAAGCAAGAGAATGGTCTCTCAAAGATTATCCAAGTTATACTGGTGTTGTTGCAGTTAAGTGCCATTAAGTTGCCTCTTTGTTATGGAGACCCTATGAATGATTGATCTCCAAAACATCATGTCCTCAACTGCTCTCCTCAGCCTTTGCAAATTCAAGCCCACGGCTTTGTTTAGGGAGTCTAATCCATCTCTTATTTAGGCTTTCTCTTTTCTTGCTGTCTTCCAAAGTTACATTACATATTCGTAAAGCTCCAAATGAAGTAATGGACAGAATTTACTGTACCTGTGTATTGGTAGAGCAGGCAGCTCTCCGTTACAAATTTTGAAGTTGCTCCACCTTTTATGGGGGGGGGTGCACCTGGATGCCCATCCAATCCATTTGAAAAGCCCACAACATTAGACTTATTAATGAGGCAGCTAATAATTTGGGAGGACGCCACAGAGTCCTGTGACCTCACAGGAGGTGTGCTGTGTTCTTTGAACTGCCTGAGTTTTGGAGCATATGAAGAATAGAGAGGCAGGATCTAAGCTTACCTTAGCTCCAGCCAAGCCCCAGCCAAGCAGAACTGATCAAGCTCCCAGACATAGTCAATTAGAGACAGGTGTAGGATGTGGGAGCTTGAAGGTAGAGAATAATAAAAGGGTAGGATTCTGGCATATCCAAACCATCCAATGGCCGGCCACAGGGAAATCCTGGGAGTGTATACAAACAGGCCCTTGGCCATTTTAGCAGTTGTTTTATCCCTATGCAACCGGTGTGTGTGTGTGTGTGTGTGATGGAATAATGAGCTGAATTATAACTTTGGGCGTTGTCTGGATCTGTCAGACCCACTACATTACAAGGTGGATATCATTCATGGCCTCAGCTGGATGTCAGCAATTTGCTGCCAATTTCCATGCAATATTCAGGCTTTCTGCAGCAACTTTGACTGTTAGCAGGGCAATAAGTCATTTTAAGATATTAAGTGCCCCCATTTTATCCTCAATCATTTTCAGGCCGAAATGCCTGAACATGGCACTGGCACACTCTAAGACTACCATGGTCAGATCCATGCCTCCCGTGGCTCTTAAAATCAAGGAAGTGATGGCTGAACAGGCCACCCAGATTACAGACTCCTCCCTGTGGCAAAGGTATATGTTTTCCTGCCTGAAGGAGACAACGATCCAGCCCATTCTCTGAAAGGCCAACTTGGTGGCAGATTAAATATTTACAGCTTTGTTGCCAATGACCTTCCTCATTTCATGGACAAACTGATCCACAGTGGCTTGGCTGGCCAGTTGCAAGCATGCTGGGTGGTCCTTCAGGTTTTTCCTTTGTTGTCTCCATTTTATGTATAAATATAGCTGTAAGCCACTGAGAATAATTGTTTTTTATTTTGAGTGACTGGGTTGTTGAAAGAGGGGTGGGAGTGGTCTGTCAAGTGTCACTTTTTGGCGGGACATTCACGGACCAATCACTCTTTCCGCTGTCTTAACAAAAAATTATTTTTCCCTGAAATGTCCCACATTTCTGGTGGTGGGCAGCTGAGCTCCTGATACTGCTGGGCAGCCGTGCAGCCAACTGCCAGGTGGCCCACCATACAGCACTTCTCCCTTCGCAACACCTAACCCACATACCACCAGCTATCCAGATTGTTATATATCAGGGCTGTTCAACTTTGAACCAGTCAAGGTCTACTTTTTCCGGCCCAAAGTACCTGAGGGCTACTACACTAAAACCTCTACTTATGAATTTTATCTGTTCCGAGCACGTGCTCATAACTAAAAACTTTTGTACATAGAGCAGCCATGGGAATGCATTGAAAACCAATTAATCCATTCTGGAGGGAACAGATTTCAATGTGCCATGGCCCTTGAACTGCCCTGCTCAGCTGAGAACAGTGGGCTGGCAGACCCAGAACTTTGCTTGCGCAGTGGTGGTCCTTGGGATGGGGGAGGGAGGGATGGAGAACTTATCCCCTCACTTTATTGATGGTCGGCGGGCTACTTTTGAACCCTTCACGGGCTACCAGTAGCCCGCGGTCTACCTGTTGGGCAGGCCTGGTATATATATATATATCCCCTAAAAAGCCAAGATACCTAGGTCACAGTGAGCATTTTGATGACACCGCAAGGGATTCTGGGAACACTATATGCAAATGAGGCTGACACGGAAGAAAACCGAATCTTTCCACCTAAAAAAACCACCCTATCTACCCGTTTTGAAAATCGAAAACATATAAATATTTCAAAGTATCATATATATATGCGAAGCACCGGTATCCATCCCATATATATCTATCTGTTTATATCTTTATCCATTGTATATATGTGTTAGTTATAGTATGGTATATATATATATGTTTGGGGGTTATATATATATATATATTTATATGTTATATATAAAAAGCCCCCTAGCTGAAGGGCCTGGCTGCCAGTGCCCCACCTCCCTGGAGCTACCAGTCCCACTTGAAAGCTATGGTGATTGGGGGATCAAACAGCAGCCTGGCATTAAAAAATCCTTTCCTCTATGAGGGAGATGCAAAAAAAAAATGACATGGAGGGAGTGGGATTTTTGCATAATACAAGCATGGCTCCAAACTCCTTAATGAGGCAGAGATGCCATTCATTTCAGTGGGAGTTTGGCTGAGAAATGAGGCAGGCGTTGGCCTTGTTCCAACGTTGTACTTTGAGAGCAGCATGGTGTGTCTACCATGGAACTACTGCCATATGTAGGGATGCTGTGAAAGCAGTCAAACTTAATAAAGTCTTCTGGGACATGTGAAGAACCCTCAGCTTTAAGGGACATTTTATTAAATTCATAACTCCGAAACCCTAGCCGTTGGGATCTGAACAATTATGCACAGCAATTATGCCATGCTCCAATCTATAGGTGGAAACAACAATGGCAGGATTGATATGTCTCTTCTCCCCACCTTTTTTGTTGTGGGGGGGGGGAGGAAGGGGAGGCTTAGGGGATTATAGTGAGCTTTGGCACTTGGTAAGAACTTATTGAGGAGCCAGATGCTATTTTTTTATGCCTTCTTTTAGAACCAGGCTTTTAGTGATGCACTTCTTAGGGTCATCAACCGCTGTTCTAGTTAGATCAAAATACACTGGCCTGAAAGGGGTGATGCTCTTTTGACCCACACGTCTTCCAACCGCTGTGAAGGCGGAAGCTTCATAAAGAATTCCGCCTGACCCTCAGCTTGTGAAAATCTGCCGTAAGCAACACTTACACACCAGTGGCTACCTCAAAAAAGCCAAACCTGGAAAGGAGACTTTTTTTTTCAATTAAATGCCAGTCTTTGCCAGAAGGATGGGCATTCTATCCCTGTCTTTGAAACAGGAATGGCAGGCAGTGGTAGGAAGGCTGTTATCCCATTTTTCAAATAAATCTGAGATCCAAATGAACATTGTAAAAATAATCAGGGACATTATGTGGATTTGTGAAACGCTCAGAAAGATGTCTGATCCATTAACTGTCCGATGAGATTATAAGAAAAGCTAAATGTAGCCCATCCCCCTGCTCCTAATAATCTTTCTGGAGTATTCAGATTTCTCTCTCTCTCTCTCTCTCTCTCTCTCTCTCTCTCTCTCTCTCTTAAAGGAAAGCAATATGTTTTTCTCCTGCTATCATGTACCTCTTGCCTCTTTTCCCCCCTGCATTCAGCACAGCCTGTATGCCTTGGGTGTGTTTCTACTTTTCAAACCAACTTACCTATCGTGCTGGGAGATTAAAATGACTCCTGAGGAAGGAAGATGGTATCGGATGAAGACACGGACATTGTAAAGATTCAATTGATGGTTCAAGTTGGGCGGTAACTGACTCTCTAGAGAAGGAGGGTATCGGTCCAAAACATGGCAGTTATACAGATTTAATTGATGGTTCAAGTCATTCTTTCTCCTCACCAGGCTATCTTGTCCCTATGCAGAGACTGCCTTCTCCTTGATGTGCATCCCTAGGCACCTAGTTTGATAACAGAAGCCTTCCTGAGCAGTGGTGTCTACTGAGAGCAGAGTCTTGATAGCTACTGCATCAGGCATGTCCAAACTTCGGCCCTCCAGATGTTTTGGACCTCAACTCCCACAGTCCTTTGCCATTGGCAATCTAAGTTTAGAATTTTGGGAGTTGTGGTCCAAAACATCAGGAGGGCCGAAGTTTGGACATGCCTGTAGTACATCAAGAGAATGGAATGACTTCCATAAGCAGACTGGGGCAACAGACCAAAAAAACTGGTTAAGTGTGTACTGGTTTCTGCTGCTGGTTTCTCTTGGATTCTGCATAGGGTTGTTTGGACTTTTTATTCTTTTTTAATTATTCTTTTTTTAAAAAAAGTCTGCACCTTTCTCACTCACTAAGGCAAAAAGATAGAATATAGTTTCTCTCTCTCTCAACAAGAAACACAAAAAAGATAGGCAACTCCCTCCCCCACGTACAGCTGTCCGAATCAGACATCCAGGAACATGTTCCTGGACAAGTCCAATACCTGCCATATGATTCAACTGCCTTTAGTTGAAACACATGAGTTACAATCTGTTGTTTTTGCTCTTTTTAGTTAAAACTAACTTCCCATAGTTGAATAAGGCCACATGTAACAAAAACAAAATATGCACAACATATGTGGTTCTGAAACCTGCCCATATCTCTCCCCCACCATTCATTCTGATTTCTGAATGCATAATTGGCAGTGAATGCAAAGCACCATGTAAATAAATAAACAAGATTTAGGAAGAGAGAATAAACTTGATCCTGTGTTCCGTAACTTGGGGAACAGCAGTCGATTTGAGCGGGATATATAAAACTCTTGACAGGATGTTGCTGTGAAGCAACCTAAAGGATGCTGAGAATTTCAGACATGATTAAGTGGCACACAAACACTGCAGGAAGAGAACCACATACATATGAAGCAGAGCCTTATAGGAATAGAAAGCAGCCACCAATTATGCTCTAAATGGATATACAGACTCACAAGGTTCTAGATCTATTCTAAAATACATATTTTGAAAAGTGCAAAGAGAGAGCGAGCACATTTCATTAAACTGCAGCAAAATGCACTATTATCTAAAGAGTCAATTGCATATAGATTTAAAGAAGCATCCGTGTGCAGTCTGGGACCAAAATACAGGCTCAAAGACAATGGAAGTGCTCTGTTCCAAAACAAGCAAAACTGACATCATAAAATGGAGCAATTGTGAGAATCCTCTTTCTCAAAACAGAGAGAGCCAGGATGAAATGCAAATCAGCGCTTCCTACTTAATGAATAATGCAAATAAGCTCTCTCCCAGCAAGGCAGTCAGCAGGAATCTTCCCCTGCTTCACCTCACATTTCTTGAAAATGTTTGCACCATGTGTCACAAGAAATTAGAGAACAGCATCACTGAGTAATGGAAAAGACTCCACACTTCAAGTTGGCCAAGTCAACCAGGTGCATTAAAATGCAGGGGGCAGAAAGGGTGGTTATCTGACACCTCATTAAAGTGAAAAGCTGGCTATTTCCCCCATCTTCTGGCTAACAGAGCTGTAAGATGCTGCAATTTGCAATCTTCTTTTTTTCCAAGAGACAACCTTGCACCACATTCCTGCTGTAAGGTTTGAAGAATGGGAAAGGAAAATCACCAAGCTTTCTTGCCTGCCTTAAATGGTGTGTGATTTACAGGAGCTCGCCTCATCCCTTATGTCCCACCAGAAATCCTTCTATCAGCAGCAGGGAGGGATCAAAACGTGGTAAATCCAAATACAAATGAATCTACACCACCCAGACAAACAAGTGGATCGGAATAAAGCTGTTCCCCACCCACCCACCCCCAGATTTCTACACTTCACGGAATAGTCCGAGGTAGAGATGGACACGAAATGACCATTTTTTTCGTTACCGTTCTCCATTATTCATTCCATTACATAACAGTACGAATAACAACTGTTGCGATGGGGACAGGCTCGAACCGAACAGAACCAAGAAAATTTTCTTCGGTTCTGTTCGTTTCCGTTACTGGCGTCGCGCCGCTCGCACAATGAAAAATGGAGCAGCAGAGGGCGGTAAGAGGGGGCTGGGATCCCACCTCCGTGCACGGAGGCGGGATCCCAGCCCTGTCCAGCCATCTCAACAAGCGGAGGGCGGCGAGAGGGGGCTGGGCCCGGTGGAGCCTCTTTGCCCCCTCCCCGCCAGAGCCAATGCGAGACATTGCCAGTGTCGCGAGAAGAGGTGGGATCCGAGCCCTTATGGGCTGGGCTCCGGGATCTCGGCCATGTGGCGAAGTGGCAACGGTGCAGCTGGCTCAGAAGCCGGAGCGGAGGGCATCGTTGGAGCATGGGGGGGAGTGCAGAGGCACCCCCCACAGGTTTCCCGGTTCAAGGCCGGGGGGTGCAGGGCGGTGGTCTGCTGGGGAGGTGGCTCCTGGGGCAGAGTGGTTCCCAGGGAGAAGGGCCCCAGTTAGGGTGGTGCTGCATGAAGCTCCGGGGGTAGCGACCCAACGGGGGTGGCAGACAGTGCGGCAGATCGGTCCTTGGGGAGGGGGCCCAAGGGAGGGTGGCGCTCAGCGGTGCTCCGGGGATGGCGGCCTGTTGGGGGTGGTGATCGGAGCAGGCTCCGGGAGGACTCCCTGTGGCCACGGGATTGCTCTCCCGACAGGCTTGCCACAGGCTCCAGTGGTGCCCGGCCCCAGGAGGGCTCCCTGTGGCTGCAGGACAGCTCTCCCAGGAGGCTTGCCCTGGCCCCAGGAGGACTCCCCGCGGCCGTGGGAATGCTCTCCAGGCCTGCATGCCA
Source organism: Phrynocephalus forsythii (assembly GCA_029282475.1). Lineage (NCBI taxonomy): Eukaryota > Metazoa > Chordata > Lepidosauria > Squamata > Agamidae > Phrynocephalus > Phrynocephalus forsythii. The sequence continues at coordinate 23,140,658 of JAPFRF010000005.1, forward strand.
CCAGCTCCGGTGGTGCCCGGCCCTGGGAGGGCTCCCTGTGGCCGCAGCTTGTCGCACCCGAAAAACAAAGAAACGGAAACGAAGTGGGCCCCGAAAAATGGAAACAGAACGAAGCATACCCCAGGGCCAGAATAATGACCACGAAATGCCATTTTGGCATTTCGTGCCCATCTCTAGTCCGAGACAGTTCTCCACTCAAACTGACACAATCATGATACCTTCTAATTTTAAAACGCCTACTTTGAGCAAAGATTGAATTAGAAATGGTTCTTCTCTTAAGAGAAACTGTGGTGAGAAATGCATGTTTCAGTTTATTAAACCAGTGTGGATGCGTGGGAGATGCAGTAAAACAATAAAATGTTTATGGGATCTGTGTATTTACAAATTTTACAATTCAGAAAAACACCAAGATATCGGTAATCCAAGCCTGAAATCCTACTCTTATAAATTCTGCAGGATAAGGCTGATTTATATAATCTGCGCAAATTTTGGGAAAATAAATATTTCCTTCTCTTGACCCAAGGCCTCCTGAGTCCTGTGCAATCATTTTAATTAGCCAAAAAATGCCATCAGTGAGAAAGTAAACCATAATTTTTGGTCATTAAAGACTTCCAACTCCCAAAAATCACAGCACACATGCAAGCAAGCACACATGAAAGCACACACATATGCGCGTGCATACATGTGAATGTGTGTATGTGCATGCATGCATGCACACACACACACACACACACACACACACACACACACACACACACACACACACACACACACACACACACACACACACACACACACAGAGGATTTCTGTAAATGAAAGGGATTCCACTAGATCTATGCTGGGCTCAAGATAGAGGAAAGGAAATATTTTAATTTCTCCCCAAAAGGTCCCATCGGATAATATTATCAGCCTTACGCTGTGAAATCTACACAAACAGGATTTCAACCAGTGACTTCTAAACCTCCCCTGGCTTTTAAAAACAGTTTCTAATACCTTTCAGATATATATACAACCAGTGATAGAGCTGGATATGTTTGGATATGTTGAAAGAAAGAGAAGGGGGAGGGAAAGATAAAAGGGGAAGGAAAATATAAAGGTAAAAAAGAAGAAAGGGAAACCCTATGAACATAGAAAGGTTCCAAGGTTGCTACTTTTTATTTATAGCAAATCACCAGTGAACCCATCATTTTTCAAATCAACACTGCCTCATTGCCTAGATATCCTTATTCCAGGTACTGGCACTCAAAATGTGGGACATGCCGCCAAGACGGGCTTAAGTGACTTGACTCGGACTCCCCCCACACACACACACAAACACACAGTGACACGGCCTTGAACCATGACTCAGAAACCAACCACCTCTTCCTTTATTCCTGGGGTGGGGGTGGGATTTCTTATTTTTAATAGGGACATGAACTCAGTACCAAAATTTCAGCCTTGGATACAAAGAACTACCAGCATCCCTACTTGATACAGATCAAATACACCGGTACAGTACACATTCAAAAGTCACCAGAGAAGTTAGTAGTTCTAACTAATGAAGGAGTATATTTGGATTTAATCTGACACTGTGACAGAGTCCCCATGTTTCAAGTTTTTAGATGAGATCCCCTCTTCTGCATCAACTTCCTGACATGTGTTCATCCTTGTTTCTTCTGCTCTATTCATTCTGCACTCTGACTCTCTTTCTCTGTCCAAATGAACATAATTGTTCACATGGCTTTCCAAGTGAAAATGAAGGACAAGGGCAGTGGTTCCCAACTGTTCCTCATGTTGTGGTGACCCCTTGCCTTGCTTGGAAGAGGCCACAAGCCCCCTATGGCAGGCCACTGCCACTGGTGTCATAGAGGACATCCCACTACAGGCAACCTCAACCAATCGCAGCCTTCAGTGCCATTGACTGACATCCCTTCCAACCTATCAAGCTGTAACTCACTCCTTCCCCCTTCCTCCCCCTCCTCCTCCAGACCCAAGCCGTTTGTTCCTTTTTTGCTTCACTGGCTCATGGTGACCCCCGTGAAATGGTCCTTTGACCCCCCCAAAGGGGTCCCAACCCCCAGGTTGGGAACCACTGGGCAAGGGGCTACAAAATGGCATTTAGTCTCTATCACTGCCAAACTTCATTGCAAGCTTTTCTCCTGGAGATTTTGCACAGCCTGAACATGTCCCTTTCTCTATGCAGAAAAAAAGATTTTATTGGGACTGGGAGTGGGTGGGCAGGTTATGGTGTCAGGATTCACCTGCGTTTGCACCTTGTCCCAATTCTCATTGCAGATAGGTTCACCTGAAGCAGGCCTTTGAATTGTTTGACAGACCCAGTTATACAGAGCTTGTATATTCTTGGTTAACACAGCTTCTCTGCTTTCTGGTCTTTCTTCCTAATTTCCCAACTCATAAGATCTGGCTACAATGTGTAAAACTGGCTATCTAAATAACTATGATTTCTCCATTAACCCCTCAACAAGATTTTAGAATCTTTCATCAAGGTTCTTTTCTCGGTCTCACTACCATCAGAGAGATGTAAAAGCAAGGCCTTCTCAACCAAGACATTCTCAACCATTCCCAGGCTTTGGAACTGCACTGTGCTAGTACATACATCATAGTGTTAACAGAGAGGCTCAGGGGCATCCCTTCTCTACCGTCCTTCCCTTAGATTGATTGATTTCTTTTGCTTAATCGGTAGTCATTTAGGCAAGAAGCTTGTTTGGAGGGATTTGCTTACACATTGATTTCAGTAATGTGGGGCTGAAATGATTGTGGGGAATGAATTCTGGTGAAGGGCAGAACTGTCATTTGCATTAGACTTGCTCTCTGAATATGCTAAAACTGCATTTTAAAACCCGGATTTCACACAGAGAGAAGACCCAACAGTGTTGCCTTTGATGGACATTGGTCCTTGTCCCATGTTCTTGGACTTCAACTCCCAGAAGCCCTTGCCTCTAGCTTGGCTGGCCAGGATTTCTAGGAGCTGCAGTCCAAGAACATCTGGGGCCCCAAGGTTGGGAACCTCTGTATTAGAATATCAACACCTTTTTATCGAGAAAGGCCTTGGGCATGAAGGTTGGACTGCAGCCGCAAAAGTTTGGAGGACCATCTGGCTATGCCTTTTATTACTGCATTTCCAGTTTTTTTAAAAAAATGTTTTATTTTCATAATTAGGGTTTTTTTTTTCTTTTTAAGGCATACTTTGTTATCATGATTTGCACTTTTTATATATATATAAAGTTTTTGTCAGTATATTAGTTACATTGTGGTAGTCTCTGGGCGGTAAAAAATTCTGGAGATATGGAAAATTTGCTTAACAGAATTGCGTATGGGACGAATCTGTGCAACATAAAAAGGATCGTGATTAGGGATTCCTCTGTTTTCAATACATTCCTATGGGAAATTTGTACAAAGGAAAATGTGCTTAACATAATTTCATTTGGAATGAATTAATTCCTTTATACAACCTACCACTGTATATATAAAAGTATAATGACACCCCTAAATCTATCGACATGGTGCTCAACAACTCACAATGCCCAGTCACCTTCCTCTTAACTGTTAAGATTTTGGCAGAGTGCTTTGATCCTGTACCAAACAGCTCTGACAGATCAGTACGCTTGCTGAAAACTCACAGGGAAAGGTGAATCGAGATAATGAACATGAAAACAAGACCAAACAAATTTTTATCAGGTGCCCTTTTAGGGGAAATCTCTAAAGAAGCCTTTTTATCATGAGCTTGCCAAGCAGTCATAACTGAAAAGAGGCTTCAGTGCTCCATTTCTTTTTTTCTTTTCTTTTTAGCTAGGATTGATAAGGTCTCTAAAAATTGTGTAATACGTGAAAACAGGGTTACAACACGCACTGCAAAACTGATTTTGCTTACAATCTCTTTTTCTATCTCTTGCATCTCTATTATCCTCTCCTGTTTCTGCCTCCTTCCAATTTAATGTAGGTCATAAACTTTTGCAGGGTCTTGGGATCCTGCCTTGTTTTCTTTTAATATAATCACATTCTATGGGATGATGATGGCAATGACCCTGTTTTTTAAAAAAAAAAAAAAACTAATGGCATTGCACTGGTGTTGATGAAAATGAACAATACTGTAATAGGGATGACAAGAAATTCATTCCCATCAGTTTGTTTGCCAGATTGTATCTAATCTACATTTTCTGGTACCAACCGGATCCAAACAAAATGTGTAATACAAAACTACATTTGTAATCCAATTTATAAACCCCACCATGAGTTTATGAATGTGTAACATTTGAAAAATGTGTATGGAGAATTGGACCCTACTGCTTTGAATGTGTTTTGATGTTATTTATGCTTTTCGTATGGTATCCACTTGATTTCTTTTCGTATTTTTATAATCAGTTACTGTAATGGGTTTGTACTGGGTTTTAATGATGTAAGCCAGTCTAGGCCCTTTGAAGGAGACCGGTGGGGTAAAATGGTATAAGTAATAAAATTAATTAAATGAATGAATTAATGAATTTCAAAACTGTGCACATGCATTCTTTGGCCAGTGAATAAAGCCTTGCTTCTGTGTGAAAAGAATCAAAACAAAATTTGAAATCCAGTGTTAAGTGCACTTGGAATAAGTAGGCACTGAAGAACTGTGGTGATCTTGGGTTTCATTAATTTACAAATCATTAAATAAATAAATAAATAAAAGAAAAATATATTTACTGCTTAGAACTAATTTGAGTTTGCTTACAAGATGACATCCAGCAAAGGAAAAATCTAGAGGCTGAGTTAAAACATTTTTAACATTAAAACATGTTAATAAGGTTATGTTTTCTCTCAAAATACATATTTTTATCTCTTTTTGACAGACCTCCAGAACCAGAAGTGAACTGGAACATTCTAACAAGTATCTTAGTCTGATAGAGGAGGAGATGTTAATTCTTAATAAAAATCATGGACATCTTATTTCTTGGGCATGTAAAACTATGTTTCTGAACACCTGGTAGCTAGTTGTGCCAGTTACACACTTTCTAATATAAATATACAATTTTCCAAGTCAAAATGAAGACATCCTGACCCTGTTCTTGTTTAGAGATGTGCTTAATTTATTAAGGCTTAAAGATGTATGGAGAATATCCAGGTTGGTATAAGACTTATATATAAGATGTCAAGTTGTCATACTTGACTGTTTGAAATATAGTTGCACCTTTAGAATAAGAACTCTTCGGTCAGGGTGCAATATCAAAGCAAAGGAATATAATAAACCAACTGGTACAAATCAGTGACCCAGCTGACTCTCCATTTTTTAAATAACACTGACCATGGTTTCCTTTAAGCAGACTGTATGGTCTCTGCATATGCATGCAGGCTTGTGTGTGTGCGTGTGTGTGTTTGTGTGTGTGTTTGGGGAGAGAGAAAGAGAGAGAGAGAGAGAGAGAGAGAGGGAGGGAGGGAGGGAGAGAGAAAGAGAGAGAGAACTACTTCATTATAAGGTTATGCAGATAATTTTCTTCCACTCCTGGATGCTTTAAAGGCACTTGAGCAATGAGTACAAAGTCATAAGCATTTTCAAACAAATATGCTAACAAAGCTCCTTAAGCATTTTCAAGTGGAAGCATGGAGAGGTTTACTGGTTGGCCCATACGTCAGTCCCACTTCAACTGTATTTATAAGCCTTCCTCAGAGTTTAAAGCTTTAAAGCGGATAGGACTCTAATAGTTTGTGGACATGGTGGCACTTGTCTAAGTTCACTCCCAGTCTTTCCCCTCCATCTAGTTGTCAATTGGCCCTTTCAAGTAGGAAAGTCTGAAGAGGCACTTGTAAATGCTTATAGCGCGTCCATGATAAAATGTTCCACCTTCTCTAGGAAACATGTAGAACTGAACAAGGTTACAAGCTGTCTTTGGACTGGTGAGCTGAATATACAAAGGTCTGATTGACATACTGGAGACATCAGGGTGAGGCATAGGTCATTTCCATTATTCCCATCATAATTAATACCCACCTACTTTCAAATGACAACCTCTGAACAGTGCTATAATGTAAATCAGCATTTGTATAGAGCTTCCAAGTTTCTAAAAAACTGGTGTTTGGGGAATAGGAGTCTTTTCTTTAGCCATTCATTTTGGGGTTCCATGCTGTTCTAGTCTCTTTCTAATGTCTTCTAAGATCTACAAGAAGTTGGTGTGACATGTTCTTCAGAGCTGTGCTACAACCTACTCTCTGTGTGCCAATGACAGCCAGATCTTCCCATCTGAACCAGCAGTGTTGATTTCAGTGACAGCCTGATTGGTTATGGGTTAGATGAGTGTGAATAAAATGATTGTTCTGCACCAGTAAGCCAAAATCAATATAAGCTGGGAGATGCACCGAGAACTTTGCCATCCGACAGCTATTCAGCCATGGTCCAATAATTGCTTAAAGTATTTATGTATCACTTTCCTGCTTATCAAAGCCCTCAAAGCAATGCACACATATAAAATACAAGGAAATCAGGGCAAGCTCAAAACAAAGCAGAAAGCTCTTCTGAAACCTTTCTTAAAATTTCACAATGGTGTCATTTGATAGCAAGGGCAGAAACTAGATTAGCTTTGCAGCACTTGGAGCAAAAGCTAGAAATATTAGCAAAGCACCTCACACAACCTCTCTGTTAAAGTTGCAGATACTGTATTTTCTAACAAGAGCAGAAGCAATATTCATCACTGGCCAAATAGACCAGCTGGACCAGTAGTTGCCAAGCTGATGCTGTTCAAAAGGTTTATATGAAGACCAAGTATCTGACATGGGCAAATGTGAGAGCAAATGCCGACTTAACACTAGCCAGACCTATCTTGATCAAGCTATACATTACAGATTATACCTCATAGGAATTTCATAAATACAGTGGTACCTCGCAAGACGAATGCCCTGTAAGACAAATGAATTTTCCAAGAATAATAATGTTTTGTAAGTCGAAATTTTCCCTATGGGATGCCTTGTAGGACAAGAAAAGGTTGCAAAATTTTAAAAAAGTTCCTATGGGAACCTGTGTTTTGTATATAAAAAAATATAAGACGAATTGACTCATAGAATGAATTAAATTCGTCTTATGAGGCATCACTATACTGAGAATTTATTTATTTATTTATTTATTTATTTGATTTATTTATTTATTTATTTATCTTGTATCCCGCCTATCTTCCTGTCAAGATATGTAAAAGTTGATAAAATATATGTTATGTATATTTAACAGATAGTGGAAAGAGAGTTGTAAAATGGAGGCAGTTAGATTCTCCAGTTTCATGATGTTAATCCACAAGTGTAAGAGATAAGTAATCACAGGCATGTTACGTGATGAAGCACAGGTGGAAGAATTTATAACATAATGGTTACATCAGATTGCATCAGATTGTAATTAGTGATGACTCATATCTGATGGGTGCTGAACTGTATAAAAGCACTAGCTTGCCATATGTTAGGTGGGTCTGTCTATGGTGAGAGACAGAACCCCACACTCTGTTGTTTGTATATATTGCTTGGATGTTATGCTTTGTATATAATTTTGATGTATATATGAATATATGAGTTTTTACTCTACCCATTGTCATTGTCTTCCGTTAACCTAACTCTGCAATACTTTATATCAATACTGACATTTTATCTGCACGCTACTGCTGCACTGCTCTGTGCCAAACACATTTAAGTATTACATTTTTTGCTTAAATCCTGATACTTCCCAGTGGGAACTCTGGGCAACTTACAACAATAAAACAGGTAATAAAAACACACACAGAAAGGCAAGACCAGGCATAGTTAATGCAGGGGGGCAAGATGGCAGCAAGACCCATGCATAGTAAAGCAAGGGAAAGAAAAAAAAAGAACCTAACTAACTGAAATGGTCGCCAAACGCCTCCCTGAAGAGGAGGTGGGTCTTCAAGGCCTTCTTGAAGGCGGGCAGCTCACTGGAGAGATGATTCCAAAGCATGGGGCCCACCACAGAGAAGGTGCGGTCTCGCGTACACGATTTCCGCGCCTCCCTGGGTGTGGCCACCCTCAGAGAGCGCGCCTGCGCCAGTCTCGTGGGTCTGGACCCGGTTGACCTTTGAGAGATATGCTCCGCCAGGTACTCTGGTCCCAGGCCGTGGAGGGCTTTGAAAGTCAAAACCAGGACCTTGAACCTGATCCGGAGGAGAGCTGAGAATCCCGTCATGCATGCCATTGTTTGGGATTTTGCGTTCTTTCTTATGTTACTAGTCATTATGAAGGAAACCCCACTTAATTTGCAAGTATGACTGCTTGGCCGCACAAGTCAGCCAGAATCCAATACTGGTTTTCAGCTTCTTTTTAAAACTACAGTGGTACCTCTACTTACGAGCGGCTTGACTTAGCAGCAATTTGACTTAAGAGTGAAAAACCATTGCCCTTTAACTGCTGCCTTACAAATTTTAGATGTGGTCTGCTCTACTTACAATTTATTTTATTTTATTTTACTGATTATTTTCAATTTCTTTTTTATATAGGGCTGCTCTACTTTAAGAGTTGTTCGACTTAAAAGCATGCATTCAGAATGGATTAAACTCGTAAGTAGAGGTACCACTGTACCTGCAACAGAAGAGTCTGGCCTGGTTTTACCAGGTCATTAATAGCATACATAACTTGAAAAGAATGTAGTCCCTTGAAGGGCAGAAGGAAAGCATAATGTCATGCATAACTGATTAAAACATACAGTATTTAAAACTTATGTGAGTTTCATGATAACTGTTGCCAATTCCCCCTTTTAAAAATTAGCATTTTATGAGTCTCTGTTGATGATAATATTCCTTGCTATTTTTAAACACTGCTAGTAACTGACTGACTTTTGATAGAACACACATACCTTTTCTGACCAACCAGACATCCAGTCCTAATAAAATATATTCACTGTAGGCCATGCCTCAACAGAGTAGCTGTTTTTTGCGGTTTTAACTTAATAACTTTCAAAATTGTGAGGGGCTGTTTCCAGTGAAAAAGGAAGATCAGCAGTTAAAAACAAAACTGGACAGATGGGAAGAAGCTAGAAATTGCTAAGCTCCCAATCTAAGAGAAAAACAATTAATATCTATACTTTTATAGCAGGGGGAGAAAGTCAGTAACTCAGCCTGAACAAGTTATGTGTTTCAAACCCTTGGTTTCTAGTTGGGATTCCACAACTATGTTTAGTGTGTCCTATAACACTGATATGAGGAAGCCTTGTGAAACTATACATGCACACAAGCACAACACACACTTCCAAAAATAACTTCCTTGTTTTCACAAGGAAGTATAAGGCAAAAATAGACCTCAGTGTGAACACAGAATTCCCCACACCCTTGACAAGTTAAATCACATCACGAGAACCCATTACTTAAAGAAAACAGACTGTATGATACTAGAAATGGGCACAAAATGAAAATATTTTGCTTTGTTTTGTTTTGTTTCTTTAGTAGTTTTGTTTCATTACTAATGAAATTTTAAAAGAACTTTGGAATGAAACGGAATGCTATATAATTGTTCTCCTGGGTCCTAGAGGAACCAAAATTGCAGGGGAGCTTCCTAAAGCAATTCCCTGTAAGCCCCCCCCAAAAAAAATTTGGAGAGGTTTGGGGTACTAACCCCTAGGAGAAAATCATTTGTAATTAAGGGAACCTCTTGAGGAAGCTTCTCCCACAGGGGACTGATATAAGTTCTTCCTGGCTCAATTAGAATTATTTTGTCCTAGGGAGACTCCCTTTGGAGTTTAATAACTCAGCCCCCTGAACCCCAAACCTCTCCAAATGTGCAGGGAATTACAGGGAAGAGCTTGAGGAAGTTCCCCTGTGAATTTGGTTCCTCTAGGACAAACTGTTTCATTCCTAGAAGAAAAAATGTTGTTTCATTTTGTTCCGTAACAAAACATGTCCTACCATTTTGTTATGTATCAAACTGACAAAACAGTGTTTCGTTTTTCCTGCCCATCTCTAACTGATACATTTTGCCACATTATATGCATCATCAGTAAATAATAAACAAACCTGAGGGTTTCAAACATTCCAGTAGAATTAAAAATAACAACTTCAGTTCTTTGTTACACTGTTGCTTTTGTAACAATGGGGATATTATTATTTTTTTCTTTACATTTCAAGCTACTACAGTCAAACATCTTATGACTCATTGCCTCTGCACTCACTTCTAGGTAGCATTTCTTCCCATTTTTCACACCAATCCTGTATTTGTTTTCTCCTTCCTGTCGCTGTTCTGTCTTCCTTTCTGTTGGACTTAAAACGTAACAAGGCAACCACAAGCAGGTCTACTCAAAAGTAAACTGAGCAGAGTTCCACAAGTATCACTGCCAAGTAAATATAATAGAATCAGAGAATAATTCAGCTACAAGGCCACTGAGTCCAACGTAAGAGCAGGAATGTACCCTTAGAACCTGATAGCACAGAGGTCAGATTTTTGTTTAGAAGACTGCAAGCTGCTATTGTTCACTACAAAAAATATTAATTTTAACATAAATAAATGCTATGTGTATACTGGGATAATGAGACTTAAGACCTATGTTACATGGCTTAGCATGAATAATGCAATGTGAATTAATACAGACAATAAAATGCCTGCCATTACCATGGCATCCATCATTCGGCCAGTGCCCCACATCCTCTAGTGCTACTACAGAAATGGCATAGCTTTTGAAGGGCAATTGCCTCAAGTTAAGAAATAACTACAGACACACTACAGTTACACAATCCAGTATTGGAAGAGGTAGCCATGTTAAAGTCTGTGCAAGCATAACAGGCAAAATTCAAAGAAACAATGCAAAACAAAAGAGAAAAACATGTTGCATCTTAAAGACTATTAAATTTTAATGTAAGCAGTATGTTACTAACATATAATATATATGGTGATTACCTAGGCAGGAGAATTTGGATCCATATGTTGTGTAAAGTGCGCATTCCATTTCGTCTACAAATTCAGAGCTTCTCCTGGACTTTCAGGTAGCAGCTGTGGCCGGGGGGGGGGGCTTTGCCCAGCTTCAGCTGGTGCTCCAGCTGCGGTCATACCTGGATCATGAAGACCTGGCCACGGTGATCCATGCCACAATGATATCAAGGTTAGACTATTGCAACACGCACTGAGGGGCTGCCCCTGAAGACAGTTCGGAAACTACAACTGGTACAGAATGTGGCAACCCGTGTAGTTACTGGAGCTAGGCATTTCAACTCTGCTGGGCTGCTTCTCCAGTGACTGCATGGCTGCCCATTCGTTTCCAGGCCCAATTCAAGGTGCTGGTTATGACCTTTAAAGCCCTACACAGCTCGGGACCAGGATATCTGAGAAACCGCCTACTTCCACATAATCCCCTTAGGTAATCAGAGAAGGCCCTTTTACGAGTGCCATCACCCAGGGAGATGCATGGGGCGGCGGCAAGAAACAGGGCCTTCTCAGTAGAGGCACCAGTATTATGGAATTCCCTCTCTTTGAGCCGAGAACTGCCTCCTCCCTGGAAACATTTAAACGAAGCCTCAAGACTTTTTTTATTTGGGCAAGCCTTCTGAGCCTCCAGCCTTTTACAAATTCTTTATTTATAACACTGTAATATTCACTTTTATCAGCTGGGGGACTTTTAAATTCTGCTGCTACTGTTGTTTTAGTATTGTTTTTGACAGTATTTATTATTGTTTTTAAAATTATCTTTAGTATTCTAATATTGTCATGTGAAATTATTGTTGTAAGCCCCTTTGTGTCTCTTCAGAGAGAAAGGCGGCATAAAAATAAAGTTTTTGTTTGTTTGTTTGTTTGTTTGTTTGTTTGTTTGTTTAGGGCCACAAGATAAAAGAAGCAAATACCACATGACCTTGATTCTTGGTTCATACTGTATCAGGAATGGCACTCTGTATTTGTCCCTCATAATAGTTGCACTTTTAATCCATTTGAAAATATGGATTTCCCCCCCTTAGTGCATGCTGTTGAGGTTTTGTTTTTCTCCTTTTTCCTACCATACTTCAGTCCATTGTAAATGTCAGACAGCAGCAGATCAATTGCCAATATCCAGCAGAAGCATCATTCCTACTCTCAGGTGTGACAAGGAAAATAAAATAAAATAAAATAATTGAAACTAATTCAGACAGTGGCTTTCAAGAGTTTAACAGATAAAACTCAAAAAGTGCCCAACTGTTAGAAAGTGTTACACTTCTGCGAACATGCTCTTTCATCATAAAGAGTCTTTTTAATGGCTTTTTAATAACCTAGTTGAAAAAGGCTTTCCTTCTGCTTCTCGGCATATGGAAACAAACATGCAATTAAAATGTTCCTCTTCTCCCGTCCCCTTTAAAACATATTCCATATAGGTAAACATGCTAAAGAAAGAGCAGGGGCACATCTTCGGGGAGGGAGACTCAGGCTGCTTTCACACGACCCCTAAAATCTGCTGACAACTTAAATGCGGATCCCCCCAATCAGAGATCATGTGGTTTTTGTCCTGGTTGCCCTGTTCCCACCCTCCCGGCCTCTGATTCTATTGCTTCTGTCTGCTGTGAGGGGAAGGAGAAAAAAAATGCAGGCTTACCTCTGCCTGCCGTGGGCAGCAGCTAATTGTAGCAGGACAGGAAGCCCTTATGGATTCCTGTCTGTTAAAGGGGGGGGGACAAGCAGAAGATGGAGGAGGACCAGGCATGCAATGCTTTAAAATCCGCCTGGGAACAGCAACAAGGATTTTACCTCCTCGAGACCAGGTACTTCTAAAATGTGCTTAAATGGGCGTGGTCGTACTATATATTTTTTAAAGTCTGCTGCTGGTGGGAAAACAATTTTATGCTCTGCATCTGTGAGCAGTTTGCAGTGGATTTTAGGGGTCGTGTGAAAGCAGCCTCAGTGACAAGACTGGGTACCAGGTAATTGGTGGTGGTACTACTACTGATGGAGATTCAAGATCTCCACTTACTTACCATTTACATCAACAATGTTCTGGTTTCAACATAAAAACGAACTCAAATGCCAGCTGTTGCCAATGAATGCTATACTAGCAGCAGCTACTAGGTATCTATTACCTCCAGCATCAAAGATAGGAAGTTTCTCAATATTAGTTGCTGTGAGACATGGGTGAGGGGGCACTACAGTACTCATGTCTTATTTGTGGGCTTCCCATGGGTACCTGATTAGCTACTGTGGAAAACAGAATGCTGCACGAGGCAGACCTATGGTTTGACCCAGAACGGTCCGTACTTATGTTCCTGTAAGCCAGAAATATCCAGTGATGAAGTGGACAGATTTTGTATGTCTTTAATTGCTCCAACAACCATTGCCAGTACCACTATGACAAATACAAGAACCTTATTTTGGCAGCCTTTTCCACCACATCCAGCTCCAGTGCAAGCCACATTATCAAATTCTACAATGAAATCACTCTAGTTTTCCTGGTGGACCTTTCTTCTTCTCTTTTTTCTTCTATTCCTATGAGATGCTCATGGTAGGGATGTAAAACCCTGCAGTATTTTTTAGAAGTTTCATGGTGATCTTTCTGGGAGAAACTCCAAGCTGCACGATTGCTACAATGCCTTCACTCTGTTGTCTTTCTGGAAATAGGCAAAGACCTTTCTCTTCAGGCAAGCTTTCTCTGAAAGATGGACTACCTATTATCCATCTTTTATAGACATGGGCACGACTTGGCGAAATTCTCGTTTCGTTTCCGTTCCTCGTTTCCATTACGCAATGGAAACGGTAACGACAATTACTCCGCCAGAACTCGAACTCGAACCGAAAAAAGAAAAATTGGGTCTGATTTGTTGTTGTCGTTCCTGGCATCGCAGCGATCGCGCGATGCCAAGCGGCACAGAAAAAAAGTTTTAAAAATAAAAAACCCCGATTCCCGGCCAAAAAAAGCAGGCGAAAATATGCCTGCCTGAGTGAGGGCACCTACCAGAGGGGTGGTTTCTGGGGGGGGGGTACCCGGCCTCCCCCCCTCTCCTGTCCTGGGCTGCTCTGGTGGGGGGCATCCTCGTCGTCTCGCCAACTCGCCATGCCATGCGGTGCGGACGGGGGATCCAAAATGGGGCGACCACAATATTTATTTTGAAATCGTGGTCCAAAAACACACCAAAGCACCACAGAAACATGCGAAAATAGCTATTTTAAAACTGCCTGAATTTTTACAGTAGCAGCAGTGGGTTTTTCTTTGCAACAAAACGTCTCCATTTATTTTATTTTATTTTATTTTTATTTTTATTTTTTTACACCTGCGCAATGATGGGCTGGCCATGGGAGAGGACCATTCAAATTTTTGGAGCCATTCCACCAATTGCATGGCCACTTGGCCAGGTTTTGACTGAGACTTCTGGGATGTGCCAGTAGGGCATAAAAAGCCCACTAACCCTAGCCTGAACCCGAACCCCAACCCGAATCCATACGCCAGTACACTGTCCTTCTTAGTGGGTCAGAGAGGCACCCAGAGGTGCACCCCACGAACTCACCCTAACCTTACCCGTAACCCTAAGCCTAGCCCTTGTGCTAACCCTAACCCTAAGCCAGATATGTGTACTCGCACTGCACTACAGTGCAAGTACCCTTCCCTTCTTAGTGATCCAGAGGGCGCCCATAGGGGTCCTCTCTCACTTTGTTCCTCCCCATCCTCAGCCCAAGTGCACCGTATGCCAGTGAGTCACAGTAGAGGCACCCGAAAGACAAGTGCCTCTGCCTGCCACTGCAACTTGGTATGCATATCCAATTGGCTATGCGTACCCTTTTGTAGCGGGCCAGAGGAGGCACCCACCCCAGAGAGGTGCCTCCAGGAGCCCGCTTTCCCTTAATATTTATTTATTTATTTATTTATTGTATTTATATCCCGCTTAATAGCGGGCCAGAGGAGGCACCCACCCCAGAGAGGTGCCTCCAGGAGCCCGCTTTCCCTTCATAGCGGGCCAGAGGAGGCACCCACCCCAGAGAGGTGCCTCCAGGAGCCCGCTACCCCCCAAACCAGTACTAACGACAGATGAAAAAACGACAAACGAAACGACAAATTTTTGAGAAATTTCACGACAAACAGAAACAAGCCGAAACGGGCCGGCTCCGACACACGACAACTCGAAATGTCATTTTTCCTGGTTGTGCCCATCTCTAGTCTTTTATATGAATCTACAGGATCACATAGACTTTGTGTTTATGTCAGACTGCTGAATGGGAAATAATTCCATGATAAGTATAGAACAACTGATGGGGGTGGGAAAGGGAGACTCAGCCAATTTCATTGTGCACATGTTGTACATTGACAATAAAGGTATTATTATAATTATTATTAATATAACTACTTATAACCTTATATTGACACTATGTTTTCAATGTTAGTTTCCATCATTCATAACTTTACATGGAACCTTATTCCCCTTTAACTGCTCACATTCTCTTGTAGCTTTAATGGAATGCTGTACGATGTCCTTCCATTCCCTGTTCTCAACACTTGAACATGTCTTAATTGTACTGGACTCTATATTATCCCTCATTCTGTAAGCTGCCTCGAGTCCTTTTTCCCAAGGAGAAAGGCGGAGTAAAAAACACTCTAAAATAAATAATAAATAAATGGCATCTTTACTGAAGGATTCACTGGAAAAGGCTTTCAGCTGGGCAGAGCTTGGCTCTTCCAAGTATAGAACAGAAATACATACATACATACATACATACATACATACATACATACATACATACATACATACATACATACATACATACATACATACATACATACATGTGGGAAACGAGATCAAGGTAGCTTTATAGTACCAGAGGATGATAAAGAGCCCTCTCTTTTGTGGGAAGCTGGGAAATGTTTGAAGGGGATATCTTAATAGGGAACCTCTCATGATATTGGGAAAAATCACCAAGAATGAAGAAATTTTCAAGTACTCACCAGGTATTTGCTCAAGTTTTCTGGAGGATGCTCTGGCATCCTTCAGCACTATAAAAGTTGCCAATGAATTTTAACTACCATGGCAGTGGCCTGAAGTTTTGCAGTCAAGTAATCAGCGCAAAGCTGACTATCTTGTAGCAGGGTCCCACTTAAATCAATGGGACTTCAGTTCCAAAGGTTCAATGATCAAGGTACCCCACTGATTTCAGTGAAGGTATACATTACGCGAATCCACTAGACTTAAACTATATTTACTTCAGTTGACTGGCAGCAGAGATGATTTTGATACATTTCCAATGACTCCAGTTACACATTCAGCAAATGATCCAAGCAGAGATCTCTCTAGCTGGAGGAAACTGGATGTCTGGTAAAGTCTGGAGTGAAGGAAAAAAACTAAAGTTACTGGGCAGCCTTTTTATGGGTGTTCCTTGGCCAACATGTGGTTAATTCTCTTAGAAAATTAGTTAATCTCGCTCAAGTGTCAGCAAAACTGGGATTCAGGCTATTCCCTAACAACCAAGAGTAACTGTGCACATGACTGAAAGAAAGAGATTAATAACCCCCCAAAAGTACAAGAAACCATTCTCTTCATAGGGCATACATGTTATTAAAATTCATTCAAAGGCTACTCTCCATAATTACATTCACGCTGTCAAGACTTAAATATCAAGACACTGTCACTGCCAAGCACCTGTTCCCATGTGGATTTATTAAATTCTAGAGACCAAAAAAGTACTAAAAATATAACCTTAAGAAATGATGTGTTTATGGACATTTCTGCCTTGGGCTATTACTGAACCTTTTGCTCTTAAGAGACTAACATTTTTATATCTCAAGCCTTTTTTGCCTCACTCCATTAGATAAAGCATCCAGGATTACTGCCAATTTTTCAAAGCCAAATAGTGTGTGAAGATTGGGAACTTATGTTCTCATCGCTGAACCATGCAGCTGCTAACCTGATTTATTTGCAAGACAGAGGAATTCTCCTTCTTTCTTGCCTTTCTTTCAGAAATTACACTTTTATATTAAACAAAGCGATGCCAAACCATTAAGGGGTCGAACAATAGTGACAGGGTTGTATTTCTTTCCTCCATGTTTTCCCTGCTATTAGAGCAACAAACACACATCACAATCACAGGGGTTGCTGAATACCTATCGCAATCTGGATGTAGAACCAGGGACCCACAGAGTGCATGAGGTAGTATCAGAAGATATGGACACCAACATCTGAAAGGAAAGCTGGTAAACCAGTGATATGCTATTTCTTTTTATCTCTTATGCTTAAGAACTAGATGGAGAGCTCAGTGGTTTAGGTATCTTGGTGCGGAGCTAGAAGTTGGGAATTTGGTTCTCTGCTGTGCCTCCTGCAAGTAGATCCTGTGGCCTTGGGCAAACTGTACAATCTCAGCATGGCCAAAGGGGAAAAAAGGAATGGTGAACCCCTTATGAGCACTCTTTATCTGGAAAACCTTTGAAAAGGCTGTTTGTAAGTCAGAATTGACTTGATGGTACACGTTTATTACGATGCTTACAACCTAGCTTTCTTCCAGTGAGCCTGAGGTAGCATCCTCTGCCCTCCCCCTCTGTCCTTAGAGATCCAGTGCGTGAAAGTCAGCGGTCCAAGGTCACACACAGAACTTCACTGACTCCTACTTCTACCAATGTACCCCAGTGGATTACTTACAATAGATGTTGCCTACATTCCTGGTACAATTCTAAAGCCCCACACTAAAGCCGGTACACCAGGAAAAGAAAAGAAAAAAAGGATTACGGCTTGGCTGGTTTCAACATTCCTTCTAATTTTCCATCACGGCTAGACAGGGCCCTGCCCATGTGTGTATGTGTGTGTGCTCAGCTGCAACTGGAACCAAATGGGCAGCAGCATGAGTGCCAATATGGTGCTACACAGCTACACAGCTTAGAGGGAACCCTGGCTACTTGGAAAGCAACCCAGGGACTGAAATCAGGATTTATATTAGCCACACCTAACAAGTCCCACTGTGATTTATATAAATAGCATAAAGTTTAGATCCAACCCAATCATAGCCAACCATGAAAGCAATGATGAAAGATGACCCCCAGTTTCTATGAGGGAAGATGCTGAACTCAGTACCAATGGAATGGGTGTCCGTAGTTTGCAGATGACAGCTTGGCATCTAGCAAGGGAGAACAGGACCTCAAGATATGATCGCCGTAATGGAATGAGGCAGTAGGGACTGCTCTTTTGATTTCAATAAAGGGGCTGCAATAGACTCAGAATATTCCTGGAAGTATCTAGGCCTCAATCTTTAGACATTGGAAGTGGAAAGTACGGGGGGGGGATCATTTCCTCCGCTTTCTGACTCCTCCGTTTTTGTCTTAAACTTTATTTTCAAGGAATCATTCTTCAGAGAATCTTGGATCTTCCTTCTCTGTGGCAAGGAGGCCATCAGCGTTCCACAGCACATGAAGATCTTAGGGAAAATAAATTATTTGCATCTCCTCCATGGCCTAACTTCATGATCTAAGGAACACAGACTCTGGATTAACATTCTCTTCCTCTGGAAGCCTCCATCGATGGCTCATCCTCTTACTCATTATGAAAAGTTATTCTCCAGCATATGGCTTTAAAAAAATCATTTGATTTCATAAAACTACCATCCAATTTCAACAAGATGATTTTCAGCTACTCTAGTAGCATGATTATTTATCAAACCCCGATTTCACCCCCAAACTATTCTTATGTGACTGAAGACAAAAATGTCCTTTGAACTACAGGGCCATTAATTTTTCCCCTTGCTTTCCAAGTCTTTTTTTTTTAAATCACAAATTTACAGTCAAATATATCATAGCATAAGCTTGTTTATAATTTACAAACATGCATCTGAGTGGATTAATGAATGACAGTCAAATCTGTTTTTTTGTGTGTGGAATGAGGGTCTTTAATTTGGATTCATGAAACATATATTAATGTATTTTTGTTGTCGTTGTTCTTCCCTTTAGGGGGAAAAGGAAACAAGCATCCCCCAGCAAGCCATAATTTAGGCTTAGTGATATTAGGAGCATTTATGTTCTTTTAACAAGGCTAAAAGGCATGCTACTTCAAACAGCATAGGATAACTTCAACCTATGATGCACATTCTTGTTTTTGATCTTATAAACAGCCAAAAGAAATCAGTTTAAACCCTGGTAGTCTCCATGGTTTCCTCTATATTCCACTCATCACTCTTCTTTCTCAATGGTCTTTCTTTCTCTCCATCCTGGTACTCACTGCAATCCCCCTCCCATGTTCACCTGCTTCCCTTCTCTTTCCAACCTCCAAGGCGGTTACTTCACATCCTTCTTTGTTCTGCGACTAGTTTTGTACCATGACAGCGTTGGTTGCAATCACGTGGTTTTGTCCCCATTTCAGTGTTCCCATGGTCATGATAACTTGTCTCGTGACAAGTGTTACCTCACGGTCTTGTACCGTGACAAACACTGTATTTGTATAGCTTCCTTTTTCCTTTTTGGGGGGCTTAAAAATTTTTTTGATATTTTGCTTCTGAAAAATCAAAAACAAAACAAAACCCAGACACAGTTTTCTGAGAGAAATGGATGTTTTGTTGTGTGATAGCCGTTACTACATGGTGTCTTGTCTCAGAACAGAAAAAGGGAACAAAGAGTGAAAAGGAAACCCTATCCCAGCACCAGGTACAGTATTGTCGCACTTGGCACCCATTCCAGGGGTGTGGTCAAGACAAATTTCATGAGTTGTGCAATGGATGTGAAGTAACATTTTTTTTTTACCGCTCCTCAGCGCAACACTAACAGAGATAAAACGGATGTGAAGTAACCGCCCAAGTCTGTTTTAAGAGCTGGTGGGCACGTGGGTGGTCTCTGTTTCCCAAAAGAGAGGAACATGGTGTACAGTTGCCTTGATGAACCCTGGGGGCCATGCCCCAGGCATCTCTTCAGCTTCACTCCCCCAGAGAACATTAATGAAGTCTGACACCTTGTGAGTTACAGTGGTACTGCAGGTTACAGATTGATTTTAATTGAGCCAAGGCCAGAATCCTATTAGTTACTTATATTGGCTACAGTTGAACAAGTTGCCATCAGTATCCCTCTGTCCACCTATAGTGTATCTAAACAATTATTACAAATAGAATTTACTTTTTAAATAATATTTATTTGTAATTATTGTAGTAATTAAAATATTATTCACACAAAGGTTATAAATTAATGTAGCTAAATGATTTGATTTTCTGGAATCAGATAAATGTAAACTCTTACCAAAATTACCTACCCACATGCAAAAACAAAGGTGAAACTTTTTTTTGTGACAATAGCAGCACCGCCTAAAGGAAGAAATGCATCTTGTTCTTGCATTGAAGAGTTCAGTTTGTAACCTAGGACTTGCTTGTCCTCAGTGCACAGAAATTAGAATAATCTGATACTATGCATATTTTTAAGAAATGGTTTGGAAAGTATTTGAACACCCTGTCTGAAGGTATTTTATTCATCATGTTAAAATAAAACATTCCATAATCTTTTTTTCTTTTCTTTTTTCAATTTTTCCAAAACAACAACAACAACAACAACAACAACAACAACAACAACAACAACAACAAAGGCTTCAGGAAAAGAACATGGGGAAGAAACCATCTCCATCCCCTAAATTTTTTCCAGGTCTTCACATGTCTATCCCTGTGTAGGAAACCTAGGAAACCTGAAGTAGAAAAAGAGCAGCCTCATTCAGCCGGATGCCAGTCATGTATTTGGGAGCAGGGGTGTGGCTGGGAAGCAGAGCCAAGCATGGCTGGTCAGGTAAGGAAAGCAAAGTTCTACTCACTTCTTGACTTCTGCACATGTTCCACATACATGGGAACCACAATGAAGATATGAAGAAAGGCAGCACCAATGCACATCCAAGCCATTTTTATTTTGGGCTTACGGCCCAGCCAATGGGAGGTGGTGTCAGCCTGAGAAAACCGTTCCCACACAATGTGCACTTGTGATCTTGTTTAGTGCTAGCCATAACCATTTGGACTAGAGCCAATTTTCTTCAGATATGGTCACCACTATTCCAGAAAATTCTGCAACTTTGGATGCGTTGATTGGGTAAAGCGCACAAGGAGACAAAGAGGAAAGCTAAAATGGATTTCATGTCTCCAGTGCTAGCTCATATTTATTTATTTATTTATTTATTTATTTATTTATTTATTTATTTATTTATTTATTTATTTAGCTTGTATGCCACCCACTACTCAAAGGTCTCTGGGCGACTCACAATCAAAATAAACAATTAAACCATCAGAATTACAATAAAATTAGAACAATAAAAAGATGTAAATACAATAAATACAATACATTAAAAACACAACACTAAAATTGCCATCAAGACCCACAATCATCAGTTTAAAAACTTCTGGAACAGGAAGGTTTTTACCTGGCGCTGAAATGTTATCAACATCAGCGCCAAGCGGGTCTCACTTGGGAGGGCATTCCATAGTCTGGGGGCAGTTGCTGAAAAGGCCCTATACCTGCAAGCCATCCATTTCACCTCCTTGAGGGATGGCTCTTTTCAGGAGGACTCTGACTAGATCTTAATTGCCGTGTAGGTTCATATGGAAGGAGGCGGTCCTTCAGGTATCTAGGTCCTAAGCCACTTAGGGATTTATATGTCAGAACAAGCACTTTGAATTGGGCTCGGGCAGCAACTGGTAACCAATGAAGGTGATACAGAATCGGTGTAATGTGTTCCTTGGTGGCCCTGCCACTCACCAGCTGCACACATGGTTCTGAACCAGTTGCAATCGCTGGACCATTTTCAAAGGCTGCCCCATGTAAAGTGCATTGCAGTAATCAATATGGGATGTTACCAGTGCATGCATAACTGTCATGAGGCTCCGTTCGTCCAGGTAGGGGCGCAGCTGATATATATTCTGCAGCTGGAGAAAGGCACCCCTGGCCACCGAGTCCACCTGGGCTTCCAGAGTTAGACCGGGGTCCAGGAGCACCCCCAAGTTAAGGACCCTGTCCTTTAGGGGGAGTGCAACGCTGTCCAGGACAGGGAAGTGGCCCTCTAACCTGTCCGGTGAAGCACCCACTAACAGCACTTCTGGCTTGTCTGGATTGACTTTCAATTTATTAACCCTCATCCAGTCCATTATCTGATCCAGATACGAGTTCAGAACAGAAACTACCTCACCTGGATTTGTGGAAAATGAGAGGTAGAGCTGAGTATCGTCAGCATATTGCTGACTCCTCAGCCCAAACTTCCTGATGACCTCTCCCAGAGGTTCCATGTAAATGTTAAACAGCGTGGGAGATAGTATATTTAATTTTGAGCTACACTCTGTGTAAGCTCAGAAGCCTGTCTGTTGATACAGACACCTATCTATGTCTGTGTGTAGAGCACACTAGTAAGGGTTAACTCCCAAACTGTTCTAAGCCTGTTGTATAATGTGGTTTATTTCTATTTTTCCTCTTAAATCTTACATTTTCCTATGCTTTAAATAAAATCTTCTCCACACTTGTAGTGTTTATTGGGAATTTGATACATCAATTAGTTCCCTATAAACAAGAAAGCAAACTCATGTTAATGGGTTATTTCTGTAGATCACTTCAGTCTTATCTTATTCATTAAAAACAGGTTGGCCAGCTTCCTTGCATAATAGGTATAGGAAGCTGCTCTATTCAAATTGTCCTTTAAAAATTTTTCACCCAAATCCAGCTGGGTATAATAGCACACATACTTTTACATAGGGGGTGGGGAAAGACCTTTGGGTAGGGGGCAGCACATAAAAACTGAACTGCAGCTGAATTGAGTCCCAAAGCCCTAAGGGTGTACCCAAGACAGGGTTGTGCAGGTGGCACCACACATGCATGCAAGTGTCTGCACTCGGCTCAAGCTGCAGCATTTCCTGGCAAACCCTGCTCCAGTCAGTCACTTGTTGGCCAAAACAAGGCCAACAGAAAACACAGCACAATGTCTCTTGCAAGCCAAGCATTTCTGTGTCGTGACCAGTGAGTGGCACAATGGTGCTATCCAGCCTACTTTCTATGTCACTTCCATCCTGAATAGAGATGGGCACGAATAAAAAAACTGGCATTTCGTTTGTCATTTGGAGGGTCCGTTTCGGTTTGTTTCCACTTTTCGTGAATTTTTGCAAAAATCCATTTTTATTTTCGTTCGTTTCATTTCCATTTCGTTACCATTTATTTCATTTTTTGTGATTTTTTTTTTTAGGATTTTAAGCAATTCACTCATATTGCAGTAACGGAAATGAAACGCACGACAAAATTTCCGGTGTTTCTGTTTGTTTCGTTTCATTTTAGAGACAAAATTTGTTTGTCATTTCGTTACATAATGAAACAAAAAACAAAAACAGAAACGAAAAATTGTTCGTTTTGTGCCCATCTCTAATCCTGAATATTTATAAAGCAACCTTTGACCATCTGCCTCTCCAAATACTCCCGGTGGCTTCACAATAACATTAAATGAAGACGATCAAAATAGGAGACCCAGTGAAACCAGCCACAACCAGAGCCAAAGTGGTACAATGCCTAGTCCCCAGGTGCAAGGAGCAGAACTTCGCAAGAGGGAGGGAGGAAGCCTGGCTCTACATTTTAAAATGTAGTTTTCAAAAAGAAAAAGGGGAGTTATGCAGTCTGAATTGGCTATTCTTCCTTGCATGATAAATTATCGGCTAGCAACCTTCCCAAAAGGATTCATTCTTGATATTGCGGCTGCAGCACTATATTGATTTGTTATTCTGAGGTACCCATGCATATATTATTTCCAAACAAAGCCCCATTTTCATTTTTCATTTTGCATTACAGACCAGTCTGACGGATGAGAGCCGATGGTTTAATTATTTCAGTAAACATGATCATGCCACTGCTAACTACACCGGAGAGCCCTTTATTTTCCTGATTCCACCCACCCCCACCTCACCCTAGAAAAGCAAGCCTCCTCATAATGAAAGGCATGCTGTATTAATGATGCTGAAAACCTCTAAGGAAAACATTTGAGGTCCAACTCATAACATTATGCCAGAATTACATGCACAGAAGAGTTTTTAATCATCTTTGTTTCTTAAATTAGCTTTGATTGGCGCTGAAATCCATAGCGGCACTCAACGGCTCGCTTTTCCACTGCCGTCAGCACTTCTGCTTCGTAAATTGTACAAATGTACACGACGTCTTCCACCGGTAGGCTCCTTCAAGACTTCTTTATAACCTCTCCAGGAAGACGGGGGAAATATTGGCTGCAGACAATTCCAGGATAATGTTACCACTTTCTAAGCCGCTTCAACATTGTCCTGGGTCAGGACAACCAGATCTGCCCAAGTCCTAAGAGCAAAACAACTGCAGCAGTTTTAACCTTCAGAACCACAGCTGTTTATTGCAAATGACAAGGAAACACAAACTCTGTTCTTCTTGCTTGCTATCACCCTCCCACTCCTTCCTACAAAGCAACACTGCTTGGGGGTACTAGCCAACCAACCCCTTTGTGAAAAAAAAAAAAAATATGGTCCATTTTCTGGTGTAACCTGTATCTACAGCACCCAAGGAGGGATGCTGTCCAAATATCAACCTGTCCAAATATCAACTTGGGACTGATGGATTTCACATTACCTGATCCAGCTTGCAGTGGGGCATCCTTTGTTTTGACTCCATTTTATCAAACTGCTACTGTTTTCACTTTGCATCTTCTATGTGGTGGTCATAATAAGCCAGCAAGCTGCACAATTTATGTTGACTTAACAGAGTTGTGGGGGTACATTGTGGTCAAAGGGCAGCTTATCCATTCCAACAATGGGTTCCCAACCAAGGAAGGATCTGAACCCAGGTCTCCAAAGTTCTAGTCCAACATATTTATAGCTTATCAAATGCATGTTGACTGCACATGCACACTTACTGAAACACTGGATAAACACAAATCTTCATGCCTTCCAGAGACTCGAAAAGCTACCACTTGGGAATACAGCTCCCTGTATCTCCCAAATAAGTAATTTCCATAAAATCTTATGATGACGTCAAGGGGAAAGGATACCTTAGTGTGCAGTGACTTTTTTGATCCGTAGGAGCAGAAGGGTGGATTGACATAATACTGTAATGGGGAGCAGAAGCACCCTGATTCATTTTGCACATCATTCTAATAAGTGTGCCTAATGTACTCCTCCTGGTGCCCTTGTTTCCACATGGGACAAGGTGGGAGGGGCAGAATAAGCCAGCCGCTGGGGCAATCTATGTGTGCTGCAATTTTTCGAAACAACAGTAATTTTAGACATCTTTTAATTAAATCAGAGGAAAACAGAACAGGGTACCGAAGCAAGCCATGCAACAACAGCAAAAGGGAAAGTGTGAGGCCTGCTCTTAGAGAAGCCGGGTGGCAAAATAGTTTACTGCACAACTAAACATTTGGAGACACCACCAGCTCAGTTCACCACCACCATCAAGACCACAATATGATATGGGGGCTGCAACAGAATCTTGCCACAGAGCTGCACCTCCAAAGGGAAATGTTCTTGTTCAAGATTCCAGCCAGACATGTCCTCTGCTAGGATACTGCATCATCACTCGGGAGTCTGGCAGTGGCCTGGACACAGAACGGAAGGCAGAAGGTTTTGTGGTATCAGTGGGAAGAGACGCACGGCCCAGGTCCCACTCCTGAGCCAGTAAGGCCTGACACTTGGACACTTGCAGAAGTGAGGCTTCCATATCTGCAACAACCTCCTGACCTTACCACTGTCAAGATCTAACCTTCTTCAGAAACTCGGTAATCCTACCAATCAAGAATGTCAGTGGCAGAGATTATGACGCTGCAAACCTTAAAACCTCCTTCCAAAAGCTTTGATATCCATCTTCCAAACTCAGCAAGAGATACCTGAAAGACGCTCAGAAATCTCCCCCAAGTTGAACACGTTCTGTTCTATGGTGATAAACAATACAGACGAAAGGTCCCGGTAGCCTAGCTAGTACAAAAGGTTAATTCTGACTGGCAGCACTTCTTAAAAGCTTTTGAAGAAGAAACCTTCCCAGCCCAACCTGGAAACCACCACCACCCCACACTGAACTTTTAAAATGTTTTATATGCAGGCAGTCAACTCAGCCACTTCTCCAACCTTGTGCATCCCACTCATGGATCAAGCAGAGCCCTCTGTGCAAAACTCAAGGTGTACTTCCAAATGACATCCTTTGATCTAAGCACAGGTTACCTGAGATTTACAATGGTCATTGGCAGGTATCAGAAGCTCAGTCTATTCACAAGTTCTCATGAGCCAGCTGTGCATAACAATGCTTTTGCTGCCTCTTGTACCAATACAGGCTCCACTGCAGCCAAGCTACTTCACTGAAAGTGGAGATGTGCCAGCTGAACCAGAACTGATGTCTACAACATTTAGGGAGAAATAGAGAAATTTCAACAGCATAACATCTGGGTGCTGAAGATATGTTGGCTGAACATTCAGCCAGTTTCTTCCACTTTTGAACCTAAATTCTATCTATCTATCTATCTATCTATCTATCTATCTATCTATCTATCTATCTATCTATCTATCTATCTATCTATCTATCTATCTATCTATCTATCTAAAATACCCCTATCTCTCATTTCTTCCCAAAAGGACCCAAGGTGGCTACAACACCAAGGTCTACATCACGTTCATTTCAATCAGACTGCTGACTCCATGCCATTTTAGCATGTCTTATACATGCCACCTCCACAAATACAGTAGCTGGTAAAATGCATACTTCCACCTGAACTATAGATCAAGGCTTCAAATTGTGAGATTTAATTTTAAAAATCAGCATCTATACCCCTCTACCCTTTCCCTTGCATCTGAGAGGTTCAAGAATTAACGCTGTCAGGTTTTTGACTGGATCTCCGAAGTCAAATCAACTCCTGAGATGTGAAATTGTAAGACCTCACACATAAATTGCGCCGGCATTTTTGTCCACTGCTATTCATCATCAGTGGGTTATTCATCTCATGGCAGAGAAACATCCGTCACCCTTGAACTTTAAGAGACGTCCTTTGGGTTCATTCAATCGCTGGGAAAGGGAGGGAGGGGCCATGAGCAACTCTAACAGCACTTGTAGGGCTCAGGAGCCTGTCTCAAATGACTTCTCATAAATGAAAACAAATGTTAACATAAAAGCGGCTCTGAAAAAGATGGTTGCAAGAAAGAGCTGCTGGTGGTGAGATTTTTTTTTCTCAGGGCCTCAGCTCTTGTGAATGCTGATCTCCTTATACAGGAAGTCCATTGGCCAAAGGAACACGATGAGCTCATATTACATATGCCATTACCACAGCAATACATCCTGGCAATTCAATCTATCAGGTATATTTGCACATTGAGCCCAATCAAGAGCTGAAGCAGGGCCATTGACCACCCAAACTGCACCACTGGGGAAAGAACACACCTTTTATGAAAAGAGAACAGTGAAAGACCCGCAATGGATGTCAACCAATCTGCACATTACCCAATGACTGCTCAATCTCACGTTCCATCTTTAAAAGCTTCCTGTTTACCAGAAGCTTCTCAGATCTATACTATATGTCATGCAGCTGTTATCTGAAGCCCAAAACTTTGGCCTTGGTCGGCAATGCTGAAACTAAGGATATTTACTCTTTTCATCCTGGGTTATCTGCACTCTTATAGCGATACCATAATATAACATTCCGGTCTTTTCCAGCCTTACCATTCCACAGAAGGTCTCCGGTGGATTTCCACATGTTATATTAGGTGGATCCAGGTTTACTTTCACATATTTCATCATATCCATAGCTTCCGGTTGACAGGCTGTGTAATCCCAGAATTTGCCTTCATCTGTGTAAATCTGGGTCTTGCATACGTCATAGTGTCCCCACACTGAAGGATAGTGCTGTATCACTGACGACACTGTAACCCAAAGGGTGTGAAGTGACAAGAATCTTGACAAATACATCTCTAAATCCTTGACGGGACTTTGATAACTATAACCAGTCTATATTATACATCTATGTACACATAGGAAGCTGATGTTCTTGTAAAACGTGTTCCAGAATCCTATAAGCAAAATGATGATGGTTGTTTTGTTTTGTTTTTAGAGTCGGAAACTTTGGTGGAAGCCTATCATATTGAAGAATGTGTGTTGCGGCGTATCGAGGGTCTTTCAGCACCTACGGAACTATCATTCAAAAGCCGATGACAAGTTTAGCAGGGTTTCCGGGCTGTCAGTAATCCTGAGCAATCCTTCCCTTCCGTCACATATAAGGGATGGCCAGACAGACGGATAAATCAGTGGGCAGGGCAAAGAGATGAGCCTCTACAGCTTCTATGACATCAATCATTCTCTCCTTCTGGCACCAGCACCCTTTTAGAAACAATAAAAGTAAGAGTTATTGTCTAAGGATCAATGCATTAGAAAAGATATGATATGTTGACATTTCAAAAGCCTTGATACAATATAAGGTAAATTGGAATAATCTTGGTAACCTTTATCAGAGATGCTTTGTGGGAATGAATCAGGCATCAGCATCACTCACTGCCAAAATTATTTTGACGTGAGAAATTTCACTCCTCTCTAACAAAGACATATGGAACATTCTCAGTGAGTTCTGGGATTTCCCTCTCCCCCCAGTTCCCTCCCCATCCCCATTTGTTTGTTTCAAAATATTATTTGCAAAACCCAAGAGCAAGCACTTAGAACCGTTCTCGTATGTCATAACCAGATCAGGGATACATAAATCCCAGCCCACCCAATGTGGCGGGTCTTTTATTTCAATGACAAAGGACTGACAACAACTTGAGTGCTTTTCATCTCTTGCAAAGAAGACCTCAGAGGCCTCAAAATGTTTCGTAGACATTTTAGCTTTTGTTAGCTTAATAAGAGAGATATTATGTCTGTCTCTTTGGATTCCCCCCAACCCCTCATTAGAATTGGAAGAGCTCA
The DNA here is from genome assembly GCA_029282475.1 of Phrynocephalus forsythii. NCBI lineage: Eukaryota > Metazoa > Chordata > Lepidosauria > Squamata > Agamidae > Phrynocephalus > Phrynocephalus forsythii. The sequence continues at coordinate 23,169,391 of JAPFRF010000005.1, forward strand.
ACTTCTTTTGTTTAATTGTGTTTAATGACAAAGATAGCAGTTGGCTCATTTGCAGCTTACAATAATAAATCCCCTCTGTTTAGATTTTCTGTATTTTCGATGATGAGGAGGACGACAACGAGGAGGCACCAATTTCCATAACAGAAACTATCTCTCTAGAAGTCCCTTTCTATTCGCTCCAGCTGAACATAAAGCACTGTGGTTTAATTTCATTTTCATTTATTTAATTGCAAAATCTGAAAGGAATGTGTGTGTGTGTGTGGGGGGGGAATCCTGCACAGATCTATGCGACATTTCCAACGCCAAGGACAGACCTATGATTCTGTTTAACATCCCCTGCAAGGAATTTCACCCCAGCCTCCTGGTGTTCTAGTGGATTCTAGTTTAGATGTGGTGGAAGGATTGCCCACCATCTTCTTCATAAGGTCAAGCTGGGAAATGTTTTCAAGCAGTAAAACACAGAAAGATTTCCCACTCCACCCAACTCGAGTCATCTTTTGCTTGACATTGAAGCAGTGCTTCCCAACCTTGGGCAAGCCAGGTATTCTTTGACTCCATCACCCAGAAACCCTGGCCAGCACAGCTGGTGGTGAAGGCTTCTGGGAAATGAAACCACTACCCCAGAGTGCAGGGCTAGCTGCTCAAAAATGGAAAACTCCTAGAGAGGACAAAGGCCTTTCAGCCACCGTGGTTTCTGGCCATGCTACTTGGGGCATTCGGGGGAACATGTATGTAATCCAAGCCCCTACTCAAAACAATCAACAGATTTCCAGTCTATGTGAAGTCCTTCATGGTAGACTGTGCCAACTCTGTTAGAAAGCCTGGTCATGATTTTATTCAGGTGTTCTGTCTCAGCAGTCCAGTGTCTGGAGAATACTGTCATCTCTGCGAATGCAGGATTTAGCCATTCCTGGTCAAAGATACAATCCTAAGAACATACACAACCAAAAGCGTTCCTAGGTACCAACTTAAGTTTTTCTTTAACAACTGATTCCTAGCAAATGGGCTCACCAACTGGACTTCAAGGGAACAAGAATGTGTAACTTTTTCAATACAAACAGCAGAATCTGAGAATCATGTCCTAACCCATCTGTTTCTTATGATGATTGCATCGTATCTCACCACCTAACTAAATCTTTACTCATGAGAAGTTAACAAGTGTGTATTTTTTTTTAAAAAAGCTACTTGCTTCCATTTGCCCATTTCAAGTTTGACCTTCTCATTATATCATTATTTTCTGCAGGGCCCCATATGAGGAAAAAAGGGCATCATTCTGACAATTTCTAGATTTCTACAGCTGTTTCCAAAACGATCTCCTATCTCAAAGAGAGGGTGGTGGGGAGGGAGAACCAGATCTTCAAAGCAATTTTGTAAACAAGTTCTTTCTACTCAAATAAGACAAAGTCTTGAAACCGAGCGTAGCTGCAGATCCTACACAGTGCCAACAGATGGTTGAGTTGTGTTTCCATAGCAAATTACAATAATTGCCTTATGGATGCAGTGCAATTTCCTATTATATTCATTTCATAAAATGGTTATCATACAGCTGTTACATGCAAAACATCGCATAAGAAAGCATCCTGGCTAGTCCAAATCTGCTCATAGCAATGTGCTTCTACGAGACTCAAACTTCAAATTTCAATTTGTCACAAAATTAGACACAACTTTAAGAAAAGCAGCTTGAATATGCATCTAAAATTTAAAGCATCTTGTCCGTCTCTCTTCATTTTCTACATCCTTCGTTTTCTCTAATTGCCCCCAAATTACATTATGTGTTAATTCAGTAATTTAGACACCATGTTTTATATACTCCAAATTTCAGAGGATGTTCTACTGTGTCATTCAAAAAGCAAATTTCAAAAAGACGACATGTATTTTAATACATGTTCACTGAGGAAATAATTCCGTTTCTTACATAATTTGATAAATTAAATACATGGTAACAGAAAAAATCTGCCTAAGATACGATGAGGAAGTAGGAACCTTGTTCTATTAATACTATTAATAAGTAGTAATTAATATTAATATTAATAATTAATATTAATTTTCTGTTACTGACTGTGGAAACAGGACATATTGTTTCCCTTCAAATTACTCCTAAGTAAATGTATTTCAATAGCTTATGTGTAACACAACGTGAGAACTCCTTCCTCTTCCAACAACCCCCTTTTTTTTTCTTATTTTCAGGAAATGAAGAGAAACAAACTACGATCAAGAACGCAGAATGCGGAGATTAAATGCAAAAATGAATACTGTCACTAGTCATTGGGCTGCACCCTTTCTCCAGGGTAATGGATTCTCATTAGAACAAGTTAGAACCATGATGATAGCCCTTACATAGAATTATAGACTATTGCATCGATCCAATTCAGTCTGCGGAGAAGGGGAAAGCGATGACAGCTAGGCAGGTGACTTGAGTATGAGACATATGCCAGAACATGCAACCGGCATGCTTGACAAGGAGCAGCCAATTATAGCTTAAATTTCTGGCACCTGTCCAGTATGTGATTAATGGCTTTCCATTACCTTTCAGACATATTATTAATGTATTAAAAATGTCATGCTTTGGCAAGAGCTAACGTGGCACAGCTTAGCTGGCTGTCAGCTATTAACGAGCTCTCATTGACACAGAGGGCGAGACTGACTAAATATCATATAATCAGGTTCATGGGATTTGGGGATATGATCTTATGTCCCAGATGAGATTTGTTGGGGTGGGCGGGTCATAAAATTCAGGCCTTAATTGTCACAAACCACGAAGCCAACTTATTTTTTTATACTACCCCTAAGGACCCGATGTCCACTGCTTTAATCCCAAACTGATTTTGAGTAGAAGTGACCATTATTTCAGTGTGATTCATATCATCGTTGGCCAAACGAGCAGTCCTAGGATGATTAACTTTCTGACAGTGGCAGTGGTCAAAATCTTCAAAGAATACAAGCCACTGGTGGTAGGATTTCACTCATTTTACCTATTTTCATATCTGAGCCACCACGACCAAGTGTCAATAATTGACAGGTCCAGACCTCTCCAACCCCTGCTAACCATCCGATCGAGAAGTCTGCCCTGTTAAACTGAAATCATCGGCATAATCTCATATACACAAACTGACGTCTTCACTGACTGGGAGAAGGAAAGGCAATCGCAACCTGCCGAGGGGGGAAAATAGATTATGCTAACTATATTCCGTCAAGCCGCAGCCCATGGGAAGCAGGAGCTGCCCTTTGTTACTAGCAATAACTCATCCCTCTCAAAAGGATTCTGACCCTTGAATTTCCATGTGAGCCCTGCCCTCTACAGTCATGGGGGAGGGGAGATTCCCTGCCCACCAGGAAGCCTCAGGTCAGAATACCAATGAACAACATGGTGGGGGGGATGGTTGGACAGCGTGTTGAAAATGTAACACGATTGACGAAGCACTGAGCACCCAGAAGCGGCCCGTCTTTTACACATCTGTTCATCAAGCCCTAAACAAGGGGCTTCCCAAGGAGCGGTCCCTTCCTCAGCATCTAAATAGATGGCTGCCGTCCAGGTTCGCGCGTGGTATTCATTATGCACAGCTAAATCTGATCCCCCCACCCCCACCCCCCAAAAAAGTGTATTCTGGCTGTAATTAATTATGATTAAAGGCAACTGTCAATGCTGATTAGTATTTTGCTGGCAAACACTGCTTCTCACAGTGGGCTTGGTCGCTGCGCATGGGTGACTTTCTCCACCTACGCTCACAACGATCGCTCGCTCTCGTTAGGAAAAATTATCACCAAGAAGCTGATGGGGTGTTTGTATCAGGAAGACTCTCCAGGTGAAGAAAACCTTTACCACCTGGATTTTTTTAAATTAAAAAGAATACAATCCCAAGCACCAGGGCTAGACTCATTTACTTGGAAATGAGTGCTATAGTTATGCATTACAAGGAAGCCAACTTAGGTTTGCAGCCTTTCATTAATTACACTGGCACAAAGAAATCAAATAAAATTTAGTCCTTTGGTTTTATGTGATGACATTTGCTGAAACACAGATACAAATAGATACACACAGGAAAAAAATCTAATCATCCATAAAGCAGCTTCATCAATAGCAATTTGAGAACTGCCGTGGGTATAGGATTCCCATACAGATTTTTACCCTTTTAAATGTGTTTTCTTAAAATGTTCCATTAATATTCTTATAAATGAAATAATAAATCCTGCTACCAGTTTTACCACTGCCCACACCCCTCCAGAAACTAGACCTTTGCCTTCCAGCATTTAAAACCAAACTGCTGTGTTTCAAAAAATTAAAACGCGGATTTAAAAATGCAAGCTAAATACAAGCAAATAAGAGGCTAATTCAGGGTATCTGAATACCCTTTCAGATTTGGAACAGAGGTAAGAAAGGTCATTTTTTCCACCTTTCTCCACCACACCAAAAACACAATACAGTGTGAAATCCCTGCATTGAAAGCCAACCTACTGCTTTTAATAAATGTTACATTTAGTCTGCTGATCAAACAAAAATTAGAACCATGCGGGGCATATGCGTTACACCCTCTGCTTTGAAAGGCTATATAAGATCCACTATGGAGAAGGGGAAACACCCCCCCCCAAAGATTTTAGTGGTAGAGATATAATTTAAAAGAACAACAGCAACTATCGATACAATGCTACAGATATTGCCCCCTCCAGAATGTATAGAGAATATTGGGATTTTCATTGGTCGTAAGATAGAAGGGTTCAATGACCGGGATCTGAAAAAAATTGAGGCCAATGTACAATATTCATAACTGCTCAGAACATGTATAGCAATAACCCCCTCAAGTTGATGATGCCTGGCTCTGTCTTTAATCAACTTCCGCAGAAAGACCTTTCTTTGGCAGTGGTTAGGCATAACCACAAATTTATCACAGACATGCTTTTGGGGAAAGACAAGTGCTTACATATTATAAAGGAAGTCCAGGGGGATGCAATCACAAACTTAAGAAGCCTTCCTGCACAGGGGGGGGGGAAAGTCTATTCAAATTAACTAACTTACCTATGAGCAATCCTCTGTAGCCTCTCCTACTGTAAGTCTTTCCCGTACAGTTCCCAACTGGATTTCAATGCTCCTGGTATTTTCAACATATTCTAAGAATCGTCAGCTTGAGAGGCTGAACAGCCCTGGTTCCACTGAAACACTTATATCTTGAATAACTAATCTGAGACCGTCCTGGGTGAAATTTAGGCAGGCATATCGATCAAGGTATAAATATCCATCTCCAACAAACTGCGGCTCAATATTTAGAACAGATTCAAGCAATGCCTTTTACAAAACCGGTGTTTCCCTTCAAAATAGCCGAGTTAACGAAAATTTGTATTCTGCCATCAGAGTAAGGGCTTGATCTCTTGAACATTAGAATCAACTTAACTGAACTTCTTTTTCAGAGTACAGTAACTGTAACATGGATATGTAGATATATTTTGACAGTCTAATCCTATACACATTCAAGCGGATGGGAGCCCCATGGAGTTCACCTGAATATGCTTTTTCAAACAGATTTAATGAGTGGGCTGTTTTGGTAGTCATAATTTTTGGCCACTAGTGAGCTGCTCTGCTTATACTGTATGTTCATTTTTATATATTTGAAAACTGGGAAGCTGATAAAGAAAAAAGGGAGGAAGGGAGCTTTATATAGAGAACTCACAAACTAAAGCCATTACTTTTCTCTCTCTCTCTCTCTCTCTCTCTCTCTCTCTCTCTCTCTCTCTCTCTCTCTCTCTCTCTCTTTTTTTTTTTTAAGGCAATGAGATCCAGATATTCAGAGTTCAAGAGTTCTATCTGTTGATTACAACTTTGCCTTGCAGTTCACCATCAATTGATGGTTCAAGCCTTCTACAAGGTGAACTGTTTTCACTCGGACACTGGAACAAGCGGAAGGAAACCACCTCTTCTTTTAGACCTGAAATAGAAATAATTTGCAGGCAGTCCAATGATGGTATCTTTTTTATATCCCCCCTCTGCCTTAGGGGGAATCTTTAATCATATAAGAGAAATTCACAGCTGGGATTCAAAATTAAATTACTGTCTCTGGCTCAACTGTGTTTAAAAGGGTTTTCAAGCTATTCCTTGTTTAACAAGCACGTGCTGTTTACTATCCTCGTTAACATTTTTCTAATAATATATTTTTTAAAAAAACTAATTGGGGGAAAAATCCCATTCCCTTTTTCTATAAGTGCAAGTGAGGTCTCTTCCTTTTTAAATACAGGACGGATTTTCTTTTCCTTTAGAAACAACAACTAAAAGCTACTCCGTGTCAGCTTCCGTGACGGAAGGTTTCCATATGAACCAGAACTGAATCCCGTAGTTCTGAGTTTTAGAAGAAGGCACTTTTCTAAAAGAACAATGTTATAAGGTGATCATACGGCATCTCTAGCGACACTGTCTCGGAAGCAGAGGTGCTGCCGGTTTCTCTGATAGGCACGAACATATTCCGTACGTTATAAAAAGGTCCGTTCCCGGCTAGCCCCTCTAAACGAAGCATCCCGCCTAGCACAATTTTCTCCTCGCAACGGGACCGGGACTGGGACCGAGAATCCGGCGGTCCGCGGAAGACGCCCCGATGACCAGTAGAGGGCGCAGTTTCTATTTGAATCTAAGTTTGATCCCTCTTGTAAAACCTCTTAATTGGTTACTGCACGGGAGGAGGAAAAGGCAATAAAACCCCAATCATCCTGCTTGCTCTTGCTCCAAAGGTATCCCACCCACGACTACGCTCCATAAACACCAAAGTACCGGTGACAGTCCCCCTTCCGAAGGATGTGGAGGCATAAGAGGCCGATAGGACCAACCTAGCGCAGGTGCCTGTCCCTAATCCTCTCTTCCCACCTTTGCCATTTTCCAGGTAGCTCCGCAAAAGCTAAAGCACTTTTTCCCAGCCGGGCCGCATCATCATGCCCTCCCACCTCATCCGAGACCGTCCTGGGTCAGCTGTGCGTAGCCACGTTAGGTCCACTTGAATGCGGCCATCGGGCTCAGTGGGGTAAAGTGTGTGTGGGGGAGTTAGAGGCCAGTTGGCTGGCGAGGGGGAGGTCGCAGCCCTTCCCCCCCGGAGTCAATGTTGGCAGCGCAGCTTGAAGTTTCCTTGCAAGGCGAATTCCACTTGCAAGGCAAATTTCACTTGCCAGATCCTGGGGGTGGAGGTGGGGGTGGGAGAGAACTCGCCGGGAACTTCGTCGACTCTTTTTCCCCTGCTTAGGGGGACACTCCCCACACACACAACACACACATGCACAGAGTCTAGCACTGGAAGGAGAGCCAGAGAGATCGGCACCGTAACTCAATGTACGGAGGGGTCGCCGAGAGAGAGAGAGAGAGAGAGAGAGAGAGAGAGAGAGAGAGAGAGAGAGAAGGGGCGTAGGGAAAAAAATAGAGAGAGGCCAAAGAAATCACCCACCGCCTGCACTTGGGACCTTCGGGCGAGTGCCGGGGCTTCAGTCCGTTCCTCGCTGGGCAGCCGTCTAGGTAAAGGGGGGGGGCGACCTGGGAGGAGTAACCCCGGTGGCCGCGCTTCGGCCGCTCCTCCCCAAGTGCGCCTCGGGTCTTGCCTCCTCCTCCTCCTCCTCCTCCGCTGTCACCCGCGGGAGCCGAAGCAAAAGAGAGAGGGGGGAAAAGGGGGGGGCAAGAAAGTTGCTGCTCTCACGCCAAAAGGGGAAAAAAAAGGGGGGGGGGAATACGACGACTTGAGATCGGCGACCGGTCGAGGCGAAAGAAGACGGCGGCGGCGACGACGAAGGGAGAGGAGAGGAGAGGAAAGAAACGCACCGATAGAGACCGGAGGGGGCGGAGGGGGACTCGGGCAGCTCCGGCTCGCCGCTGCCTCGCCGCGCGCCCGGGTGCCTTGGCCACTCCTCTGGCGCGGCCCCCTTTGGAGCTCAGCCCGGCTTGGACGACGAGGAGGACGGCGACGGGGCGGGAGATCCGGGAGCCGCGCGTCGTCGGGCCGTCTCCGAGAGGCGAGGGATGGGACGCGGGCGGCGGTCTCTTCTTTGCCCGTCTCTCGCGCAATGCCCTTCGCTCGCTCGCTCTTTCTCTCCTCGGCGCCGCGGCTTCTCTGTCTCCCCCCGCTTTTCCCCTTCTTCTTCTTCTTCTTCCTCCTCCTCCTCTCGGCCGTCCCGTCCGCAGCCCCGCCTTCGCCTCGGAGCCCGCGCGGGCTCTCCCGCGGCTTCCCCCCCGCCGAGGCGCCTCAAACTTTTCCCGGGGAAGGGGCGCTCCGATCCCGCCGCCGCCGCTGATGCTGCTGCCGATGCTGCTTGCCCGCCCTCGCCGCCGCCGCCGCTGCTACTGCCGATCGCCGCGGCGGCTCGAGGGCCTTGGGCTGCTGGGGTGGCTGGCGGTGGTCCTGGCGAGGCTCCCGCGGCGTCGTCGAGGGGCAGTGGCGTCGGTGGCGGTGTGGCGGGACTCCCCCCTTAGCGTTCATTTTATTTTCGCCCGCCGACGTGGAAGGGACGCCGAAGGGACATCAATCACCGCAATTAGCCCCGGCGCCGCCACCGAGCACCGATCCTTCGCTTCCCACCAGGGCTACAGCCGGGGCGCGTCGCGGCGCTCCAGTCAGAAATGTCACTGCACATCAGCGTCGACGACGGCCAGACGGGGGACCCCTCGGAGGGAAGCGGCACCCGCCGCCGCTGCCGCCGCCCCCTCCTCGCTCGCGCGTCCACACGTGCCCACCCCGATCCAGCTTTTTTAAATTCCGTTTTTTTTTCTTTTTATTTGCTAGACTGCAAATTCTCCTTGGGCGGCGGCGGCGGCGGCGGCCCCAGGTCTGCAGTGACCAAGAAGAAAACTTAAGGACAGGATGGGGAGGGAGGCAGGAGGAGGACAAAAAAAAAGGGGGGGGAGAGGAGAGCGAGGCGCAGGAGTGGTGGCACCGACGTTTCACTTAAAAGCAATCTTCGCCCGCAACTGCCAGCAAGTAGGGAGATGGCAAACCTTATACTGTACCACCGCCAGCCCGGAGCGCTCAGAGCGGTCCTAACGCCGACGACGTCTCGCCCTGCCGCCGTCTCCCCCGCATCGCCGCCCGGCATCCCGCTTACGCACCCCCGAAATAAACCTCGGTGGCATTCCCATTCCTTCGCCCTTCGCAGGCGTCGCTCCTCTTGGCAAGGCAAAAGAAGCTTAAAATGTCTCTATATGCTTATAGGTTTCTGTTTCACTTATCTTTGCACGAAAGGCGACGGATATCCTATGTCCGATCCTAAAGTTAGGCATCGATTTTTTTCTCCAGGCTTTTAAAGGAACGTTACTTCCAAGCAAAGGTGGTGCGAAGATTTTTGCAACCCCTCCTTGGGGCACGTAAGCTTGCTTTCGATGATGTAGCGCCTTAAGGCGAAACCTGCCCTGTAGTTCTTACAATGAGGATGGTTCGTGAATGACCCACACACGCCTGGCTAAGTAATCTGAGCATTGAACACGGAACCCATCCTCTGGAAGGAACCGGACGGGGACGGTAGCTTTCTCTGCGTCCTTGACATTTCAACTTGTGGGCACCCCCTTGATTCCCTTTTAAGTGTCACACAATCACTTCACCCTTTAAGCTCAACTATTTGGCTCCTTAAAGCAAACAGAATGCTCCCTTCCTGTCAGCCCACAGGATCTGCAGCTGACTTCAACTGGAACAAATAGATGGTGACTGGCGTGACATCTCTCCCCCAATTGAAGCAGGCTGGTTAAAGGGGCAAAGGAGATGCCCTTATGACACAGGGAAAGGAGATCCCTCCCAGGCTCCAGTGCCTGTTGAGCGGGTTGACTTGCTCCACTCAATGAGGCCCTGATGAAACTCCTGGTTCTTACTGCAGTAGGACCCCATATCCACTGATTCATTATCCACTGCTTCAGTTATCCAGGGTTGGGGGGGGATAATTCAGCAGCTGCAAAGCAAGCTACTGTCACAAACAGCAGCTGTAAAGCAAGCTACTGTCACAAAACAGCAGCCGTAAAGCAATCTACTGTCACAAAACAGAAGTTTTGGGAATTTTTTGTGTTCTCTCTTATCCAGGGTTTTCATTATCCACGGGAAGTCCTAGAACCAGTCCCCAGGGGATACCGGGGTCCTACTGTATTGAAATAGGCTGTGGGACTGAGGAATAACTGGACACTGGATACAGAGACGGTGAAGAACGTTTCAGGCTCCAGCCATTACAGAGAATCACAGGCATAGGCTAAGTGTTCCACTGAAATCCAAGATGCTTCAAAAGGTCTCTCTATGGTTGCATCTCACCCTACAGTGACATCACAATCAAACGTCATAGTAATGAACCAAGGGCCCTCTGGACCCTTGAAATCTATGCACATAGAATTGGCCAGCACCTCTCACCACTGAACTGGGGAGTAAACTCCATTAAAATTATTGGAGCTTGTATAGGAGTAAATATGCACAGGATTTTACTCAATGCCTTCATACCGAGCACATTTTTCTTCTTCTTTGCTGCCGTAGGCAAAGGGTGTTGCATTGCAGCTGAAGTTAAGCACGTTTAAGTCCTATTGATTCCATGTACTTACCCTTAACCCTCCTATGGAAACCAATAGGATTTAAAAGGGCTTAGCATTGGCTGGATGGCAGCCTCAATTTATTGTTTATTGGCACTGCCCTATTGTGGCCGATGATGCTCGAGACAGCTGATAACAACAATGTGTATGTGATTTAATAAAGCACGATGCAATAGTAAAACCATATGCTTTTTGGAAAACCATGAAACACAAGGAAAGTAAAACACCAATAACATTGTTAGACAACATGGAGAAGCCCAGTTTGCTCCTGCAGATACTGTGGGACTGCCGCTCCCAGAAGTCTGAGTCAGAACAGCCAGTGGTAAGAGGTGCTGGGAGATGTAGTTGAACTACCTGGAGAGATGCTCTTTGCCTATGCATAGTACCACCAATGTTATTCCAGTTCCACACTCCTTGTTTTCATTTTTTTTAAAAAAATTTTTTTTGCTCAAATCATATTGTGCAGTTACTCAGGGCTCGATCACACAAGCCAAAAGAAGTCAAGTTATACCGTTTTTGCCATTATTAAGATCACTTCAAAAATTTCCATTCTCGTGGCTAACATATTCCTTTGCCCCAGCAACCAATTTATTTCCTTCTTGCCAGTGGGGTTGTTTTAAAATGTAATGATCGATCACACATTGATGTAATACATTTTGATTCTGTGCACATGAACATTGCTACCAATTTATTTAGTGAATGAAGGGATCAGGTTTTTGGGTGCTGTAGACACTTCAGGGCCACTGAGTTTGGACCTCCTTTTTAAAAATTAAAATTAAAAAAATTAAAGCATATTGGTAAATCACTTGTCACAGAAACAACATGAATACATTGCTCAGAAGGTGACAGCATTTCCCTACTCCTTTGTGAGCAGGGAAAGAGGGCTCAAACAGAGAACATTTCCTATGTGGGATTGTTTAAGGGAGAAAAGAAAGAGATATCAGCATTTATCAGTATATTGATATCTCAATAAAGTTTTTTTAAATTAATTAGGGGGTGGTAGAGGTGACATTTCCCCAGAATTAACACAGTAAAATAATCAGTTTAAAATACAGTATTTTCCCCATGTATAAGACTATATTTTGTTTAAAACTGTTAGACTAAAAATTGAGGTTCATCTTATATATGGACATAAGCTGAGGAGAGAACTGTGCATTTGCAAAACTGTAATTTGGGTTGGAAAAGTGGGGGGTCGTCTTATACATGGGGGGCATCTGATAGATGGAAATGAAACTATTCTTTTCACAAAAATGTGACCATACCCACTGATGAACAGAGCTGCAACTGGTGGAGGAGGGGCAGCATGTCCCCTGCTGGGGAGGCATGGAATCCATATTTGACCTGTGCAGCGTAGACCATAGTTGTGGCCTTGCTGATGAATACACCACATGGCCACATTTTAAAATGCATGGATTCCAAAAGGGGATGAAAACAAAATGATTCTTTTGGCACATGTGATCTAGCGCTTTAGTAGCAGATGGCTGTAAACTAAGAAATATCCATAGCCGTTAACGTGTTCCATGCTAAATCCCATGGCTTGGGATGCAGAAGATAATGCCTATGGTGTCAATTTACAGCAGTTCACATCCCAGAGTTGTGCTCTTTGTATAAACTATACAACAGGATTTCAGCCACCATGTTACTATTGTGTTATGTTTAATTATACTGTATTTGCCTTGGTGGTGGCAGCCATCTTGAGTGTCATCTGCTAAAAATTAGGACTGAATTAGAACAATGAGTTGAAATAATTCTCAGTATGCTTGCAGATGTCCATAAAGTCAGGAACCTAAGTAGAAATTGCTTTCCTTGCTTGTAGAAGATCATAATCATATATGTAGCTAAACAGACCCTACCCCTCTGGTCACTTCTATGCAAGTAGTTCCCATTTCAAGCATGTTCACATATTCATTGGAAGCTGGATATTCTAGGTGTATGAGACTTTTTGTTTCCATTTATTTATGGATGCTGTTTTTTTAGCAAATGCTCATCAGTATATATTTGGGGGAGTCATCGTTCAGCTGCCTAGATGCTCTAAGTACATCAGATGTCGCCCGATTTTGGAAGCTAAGCAGGGTTGGCCCTGGTTAGTACTTGGATGGGCGACCACCAGGGAATACCAGGTGCTGTAGGCAACTGGAGTAGGAACTGACAAACCACTCCAGTATTCCTGCCAAGAAAACTCCATGGACATGGGGTCACAGAGAGTCGGTCACAACTGTAATGACACAACACACACACACACACACACACACACACACACACACACACACACACACACACACACACACACACACACACACACACACACACACACAGTTCAAAAGATGAGAGATGTTTGTGTTTTGAACTGCAGCTCTCAGACTCCCCCAGATAGCATGGTCACCTGAGTGTTGCCCCCCCACAACCACTGTTTCCCATCTTGGCATATGCCTAGAATTTGCTGGACTTTGGGTATGGATGTTATTCATATACAGCCTACCTACCACTCCTTATTGGAGATGTTGTCACAGGAAGGGCTTTGCTGGGTGTCTTAGAATAGCTGGGGACTCTTTGTTCTTCCCTAGACAGTTGAGCAGGCTGACCCTGAGGGCAAGTTAATGGACAGGAGACACACTCTACACACAACAAGCATCCTGCCAAAAAAGCCTTGAGCTGACACAGCTTTCTATCTTATTGTCCTTGCATTCCCAACATTTGTAACAGCCTATTTGGCAAGCCTTTGGCTGTGTTTGTTGTTGTTCCTACTGAGTACCTCTGACTCTGTGTTTGGCTGACCTCCTGGTTCTCACTCTGTATAGGGGATCTGTTAAGTGATTACGTTGCTCCCCAGGGCTGGCTCATTTTGTCGTCTCAGACTGAGGAGACAATGGTAGTGCCCCAGTGTCTTGTGACAAATTCCATATACATGCTCGATTCCGTCCCTATTTGAGGACAGGGGAATGGCTCGATGTTTTGCTGCCACTACCACTACTTCTGCCACCCAGAATCTCTCTTTATTTCACGAGACTTTCTCTGTTGTTCAGCCTGCAGCAATCTGGGGGTGCCTGGAGGGGGAGCAGGAGGAGAAAGCCATGTGCCATCCTGCCAGCAGTCCTCCTTTCACCTTGCTAAGATGTGGCAATCCTTAGTCGGGGAAAAGGAGGAGAGGGAAGTGGGCAATTTTTTTTCCAAGCAGCACCTCCGTTGATTGTTCCCCCTCCTCCTTCCCCCACCCCCACTAAGGCTTTGGGATCATTAGCCCAGGGAAAGGAGGAGAGGGAAGCGTGCAACAGATGTGCTGCTTGGGGAAAAACATATCATCTCCTGCTTCGCTCTTCTGCTTTCCCCAGGCTAATGATTGTCAAGCCTTAGCCAGGGGAAAGGAGAAGGGGGAAGCATGCTATGGAGGTGAGGCTTGGAAAAAAATTGCTTGCTTGGCGCTATCTACATGCTGTGTGGTTTGCACAGGAGAGTTTTAACTGGAAAGGAGACCCACAAAGAGGACATGAGAAAGAGTGATCCTTCTTTCCCTCGCCCACTGTTTCCCCAGGATCTGCCCCTTTTCTGGGTGTGTGAGACATGATTGGAGGGAGGAGAGGGTGCAAAAATGGACTTTGTCCCCGGGCACTCCAAACTCTAGCTATGCCCTTGGGATCACCCCTTGGTAGAGATACCTAGTAAGTTTTGTTCTCACTAGAAACAGCATTCACAAGTACATTGCTTCGCTTTTCCTAATGGATGTCATGTGATTCTTAGGACTGTGTGGTTTGATGAGCTCTTGAGATACAAAAGGATGACAAGCTCACAAATGTTTTGTTATGTGTTGTTCCTGGTAGCTGTAAGTTTCAGGATGGCAGCAGCAGAGGCAGGAGAGTGTGTGCATGAGGGGAAAGGATCCGCATTCCCAGCCCTGAAACATGTCAACCTCGATTCAAGTGCAGCCAAAGAAAGAAAAGGCCATAGTGTGTCCCCAAGGACCAAGTTGGACTGTCGGATTTCTCATTGATTTCTCCTGCCTAATTCAGTTTCCAGTTTGTCCAATCAATAAGCGATTATTTGGAGATCAATCCAGCCCTAACAATTTTAGTGCCTTCAACAGCTTTATTTGTAGTTTCTAACAATAGGGGAGTGCATGGAGAGAGACAAAGAAAATCAGGGAGTAATTAGAGACATGACTTAATCTAGTGGATATTGCATTAAGGGCAGTGAGAAAAACCCATCTGAAATTGTTGCAACTACAAAGAGCCATCTTAAGAACCAACAGAATATTGCCTGTGCTGTATCATTTCACAGGTGAAAATAAGTGAATAAACTATATTCATCTTCCCACTTTTTTTAAAGATGGCAAAATAGTAGCAGCAAATCCTAAAGATTTCTGTGATGGGGAAATATTTGAAATCTGTACTTGTCACATTCCCTTTTTGCAGCACATATTAATGTTCCTATTGGATCATATGCTGAGTTACCAGAGACAGCTCTTTAAAATCCTTTCCATCTAGTTAAGTGATGTGTGTGTATGTGTTGTGTCGTTACAGTCATGACCGACTCTTCGTGACCCCATGTCCATGGAGTTTTCTTGGCAGGAATACTGGAATGGTTTGCCAGTTCCTACTCCGGTTGCCTACAGCACCTGGTATTCCCTGGTGGTCTCCCATCCAAGTACTAACCAGGGCCGACCCTGCTTAGCTTCCGAAATCGGGCGAGATCGGATGTGCTTAGGGCATCTAGGCAGCTATCAGTTAAGTGATCAGTTTTGGCAGGAAAGAGCCAAACATGGAAATGTTACTTTCTTGGAATACAACCCCCAGAATTCCCTCTTGCCACATCAGAATTCCTAGCAGTTGCAATAAATTCATTTTGTTCGTTCGTTCGTTTCATTCTCCAAGCTCTGAGAAAGATGCACAGGATGGTATAAAGGAAAGCCAGCTTTCCCATTGCTTTTGAAAGCCCTTTTGGTGGCAACATCCCACAGGGTCAAGGAAGGAAGCTCCTGCTGGAGAAAATCAAGGAGATTTTCCTGCTGCACTGGGGAAGACATTCAGAAGATGCTCCTCCATGTCAAGGTGCCAATGTACTGGATTATTTATTTCAGTGGATCCCAACCTCGAGTCCCCGGGTGTTTGTGGACTGCAGTTCCCAGAAGCCTTCATCACTAAGTGGGCTGGCCAAGATTTCTTGGAGTTGTAGTCCAAGAACATCTCAGGACCCAAGGTTGGGAGCCACTGGCTCATTTGAATTGCACACCATTTGTGAACACTGATAAACACTATGGAGATTTAGTCTGAAGAGATCCACAAACACCTGTTGGGAGTTGGTCTTCCATCTGAGGTAGGCAAAGAGGACACTGAGCCTGTCTTCCATTGACATAATTACTTGATTGCTAACTTGGAGCATTCCGGCCATTTGACGACGCACGTGTAGACTGAAAATAAAGACTGTTTGAGAAATGGTGAAAAAGCTAACCCCACTATATTTGATGTTCAATTTCATGAGAAAGAGGATGTCTTCTTTGTGGAGAGTGAAGGTGTTCTGTTAAACTTTGTGTGGCAAAGTGTAAAAAAAAATCATAGCTTGGCTGGCTCTGGTAGACGTTCAACTTTATTTTAGACTGAATTATCTGCTGCCATGCTCTGTAATATTTCAGAGCACTTCCCTGTACAGCCACATCCTGCTTTCCTCAATATGCTTTCTTCTTGTGGGATCATTGGCTTTTGTAGGCACAGAAGCCATTGAAAACCCTGTTCTCATGCCTTGAGTACACAATTGGGGAGTAGCTTGTTTCTACAGATTGTTTTCTACTTGGTGGCACTGATGAGATGGTTTTGTTATGCAGATAGATGAAATATTTGATGTTAACCAACTAGGACTTGATTCAAACCAAACTCACCCATGAAACTCACTGGGGTCATTTTGGGTCAGCCAGCATCTCACTTTTCTTCTTTCCAATGCCCTTATACCTGAGGATAAGAAAGAGCCACATACATGGTGGAATGCCCTCATGACACCTCTAAGCTCAGAGGAGAAACAGGTGACATATTACACAGTCTTTGTTTAGACAGTCAAGGTCTGAGGAAAAAGTTAGCTTTCCTAACAGTCTTTCTTTTGCTGGTTTTTTTCGTAAGAAGGTCAGAAACCCAAGGTCTGTCTGTTGGGTGGCAGGAGGTAAAACCAAGCCAAACCAACGCAGCAATGTCCCCTACCCACTTCTGCACCCTGGCATGCCATCTCCAATGCTAGAGAGAGTACGAAGAATGAAAACAAAGACCAAAGTATTTTGCACCTTAAAAACGAACTCCTTTCTTTTATGAAGCTATTATAGTCCACTTCCTCAGACACAGAGTTTGGTCATGCAGTTTCTATACGCCATCAAGTTGCCTCCAAGTTCCAACATAGAATGAGTGAACTCCAAAATGTCGTTTCCTTAACAGCCCTGCTCAGCTATGGCACACTCAAGTACTGTATGTGGCTTTCTTTAGAGGGTCAACCAATCTCATATTTGGTCTTCTCTGTTCTCCCACTGCCTTCTCCCTTTCCCAGCATTATTATCTTTTTTCCAGAGAATCCTGCCCTCTCATGAGGTGGTCATTTATAGTACTGTCTAGTAGACGTTACTTGTAGAAGTGAATTATTCTCCCTCCGTTCATCTAATTCCCTTGTAAAGCCACCAAAGTTGATGGACATGAGATGTCTACATATCAGGCTAGCTAATATCACTGTTGGTCCATATGCTGTGAAACAAATGCTTCTTTTTGTCTGCCCAGACCAAAATATTCATTATTCATCTTCATCAGATGAAATTGAGTCCAGCATTATGAAAGAGGAAGATCTTCTCCCCATTCACCACATCCATGCATCATTTTTGATGCCTCTATCATGTTCTTGCACCTTATTTTATTTTATTTTATTTTATTTTTTTATTTGACTTTTATACCACCCATCTAGACCCAGGGCTACTCTGGGCAGTTTACAGCATGTGATAACATAACAATTAAACAAACAAATACATTTTAAAAACCAAAATACAAGGCACATAATAAAATAAAATATACATACATCAACAACAAAAAACTAAAATGAAGCTAAAATGAAGCTTAAAATGGCAAGAGATTGATAAAATGGTGGGGGGAGAGAGAAGAGAAGAGAAGTGGTTTAAAAATAGTGCCTTACTAAATGTTTGAAGAATCAGGGAACGCCATTCTATACAAAGAGGTCTTCAATAGTTTTTTAAAAGTTTGAAGCGAGGGTACCAGCCGAATTTCAGGGGGTAGATGGTTCCATAACTTGGGAGCAACCACAGAGAAGGCCCTACTCCTTGTTACAGCTTTCCGGGCCTCCCTCGGGGTTGGGACTCCCAGGTGTCCTGCCTGGCTGGCACGGGTGATCCTGGCAGTTCTTCTTGGGAGGAGCAGCTCTGTCAGTTACTGAGGTCCCAAACCATTTAGGGCTTTGTATTTATTATCCCCAAAAAAAAACAACAGTATTCCACATGTTGTGAGCTTTTGTGCTGACTAGGATTGGCATGGAGGTTCTGTGGATGATTTCTGCTTTGGAATTACCCCCCTCCCCCATATGTAAAGCGTTGTCCCCCTTTTGTAGCTTATAGTGGAAACGCTTCTGATGGGATGTTTACTTTTCCTGTCGCGACGTTCAGTTTGATGACTCTGAATTTCAGCACCAGGAGGATGAAAACATGTATTTTGGTATGTTTCTTTACACCCCAATTGATGATGTGTGGGGTCAACATTGCTAACAATGTACAACAGCTGTTTAGTTGTTGTGGGACTGCATCATGTTTTGAGTGGTAAGCTATCTGTTGGATGTGTGGCATTCTATTCTGAACCAGTAAAGGGCAGTAGTGGCCAATGAAAAATATCTAATTATTTGCCCAAATTTTAAATAATGGAAGTGTTTATAGTTTGAACAGAGAAGCAATTAATTTAGTCTGGTTTCTCTCACTTTCTCCACTTGAAGATTTTTTTTTTAAAAAAAAAGCTATCCACAGCACGGTCTCCAAATGAGAAATTTAGAATGATAAATTACCACCTTTGAAACTTCATGTAAGGACACTTTTGCTTACCAAGAAGCTGGATATCGACTGTTCAGTGTGTTCTAAAATCTACAGCCCCAAAATGATTTAAACAGAATAACAGGAAGGCTAGTAACCAACCTGCAGAACAGAGTCTGAGTTTGCCTTTTCCCTTCCTCCCTCCCCATCTGTTTCTCCTTATGTGCTATCTATGTCTTTTAAGATTATATGCCTGAAGCGTGGGACTGCCCACAACTGATATTTTATGGGCTACAATGGGACAGGTGGCTTCTGAACCAAGAAGAAATAAGGGGAGGGTGTTCTTCACCCCACCCCTGATCACAAGCCACTTGCGTTCTAGTATATTGGGCTGAACAGTGGGCAAAACACAACACATGATACAAAATGCAGCACACAAGTGTATTTAGGGAATACATGGGAGAGGACCATCTCTGTGGCTGCTCCCAGACTTTGGAACTCCCTCCCACAGGAGGCCAGGCTGTTCCCATTTTAACTGCCCTTCCACAATCAGTTGAAGACCTTTCTCTTCAGATAAGCTTTCCATGAGCAACAGGTTGCCTGAGTGGAGTTTTTAAAGGGATTGCTGTAGGAGCCCCATGGCACAGTAGTTAAATGCCTGTACTTCAGGTAAAACTGTGCTCAGGACCTGGGGTTCAATCCCAGGTAGCAGGCTCATGAATTACTCAGCCTTCCATCCTTCCGAGGTTGGTATAATGAGTACCCAGGTTGATTGGGGGCAATGTGTAACCTGCATACTGTAATTAAACTGTAAACCATCCAGAGACCACTTGAAGTGGTATGGGGTGGTATTTAAGCAGAACACTTTGCTTTAGCGTTGAATGTGTTTTGGTGTTGCTTAACTGTTTTTAGTATGGTCTTCATTTGATCCTTTTAGTATTTCTATACATACTGTAGTTAGCCTTAATTATTGTTTTTAATTATGGAAACCACCTTGGGTCTTTTTAAAGAGAAAATTAGTTTAAATAAATAAATAATAAATGTCTATGAACTTCATAACACATACAAATATGCATCAACTTTTTCATAAACATCATTACCAGTTTTCCCCATCAGTGAAATTTTGACAATAAGAAGGATACAAACCACTCATTGAGAACATTCTGGACCAGCACATTAGCAACATTGTCCAACTCACCATCAACCAATATGGCTTCATTAAAGGATGCTGAATGACCAAAGCCATCTTTGCAGCTTGTCACCTTATAGAAAAACACAGAGAAAAGACTCAACCATTACAAATGGCATTCCTAGACCTGGAGAAAGCTTTCAATTGTGCCTTCTGTGACTAAGGGGGGGGGGCAGGCAGCACCATTCATTGACTAAGTCAAAATGCTATACTGGTACACCAGCAGCTGTGTGTAATGCTCAACTGTGTGTAATGCTCAACCTTTCTAACAGTTTTTCAGTAATGGTTGGACTATGCCAGGTATGGCGAATCTATGGTATGTGTGCCAAAAGTGGCACGTGGAGAGCTTTCGCCTGGCATGCAACAGGCTCCCTGCCCCTCCATGTCCCCCTCCGCTGGACCAGTCATGAGGAATTTTTGGAGGGGAACGTGGGAGGGGGCAGGGAGCATGTCACGTGCCAGGACGACCCTACGGCCGCCGTCCCCATCACCACCCTCGTCTCCACCCCCTGCCGAGCCCAACTCCTCCTCCGCCGCCGCCCGCCGCCGCCGTCCCCATCACCGCCCTCACCCTGCCCCTGCCAACCCAGCCTCCGCCTCCACCCACCTCTGCCGCCATCCCCATCGCTGCCCTAGCCCCCGCCCCCTGCTGCCCCTGACTCTGACTCCGCCTGCCTCTGCCGCCATCCCTATTGCTGCCCTCGCCCCCTGCCACTGCTGCCAATGACCCTGAGCCCGCCCCCATTGCCCTGCTGCCTCCGCTCCCCACCCCCTGCCCCTGCTGCCAACCCCCCCGGCACCACCACCATCTCCATCACTGAGTCTGGGCACTCGGTGTCAAAAAGGTTCACCATCCCTAGACTATGCCAAGACTCTGCAACATCACTGCTCCTGTTTACTTTGGCCATAGATACCATCACACAAGACCTGCAGAGGCATGTTTTCTGGACCATGCTCTTAAACAGACAGTGTCATGCTTGCTACTACCACTTGGAATTAACTACAGTGCCGAGTTCAGCGGCCTTGGATGAGGGAGTGAAGGGAATGCTTATCAGATGTGCAGATTATACAAACATTGGGTGAACCTGCTAATATTCTCAAAGATAAAAGCAAAATTCAGAAAGATCTCATTAGGCTCCAGGATGGGGCTGAAAAAAAAGAATGAACTTTACTGGGGATTAAATACAAAGTTCTACACCCAGGAAAAAGAATCCAAATCCACAGTTACAAGAAAGGAAACACTTGGCTCAGTATACGGATGTTGAGTCATGGCAACTGGACTCAACTTGTGAGATCAAAATGTTTCGCTGCTCATCCAAGTCGCTCCATTGACTCAACTTCTGGATAACCTCACCTGGATGACTGAGAATCTCAACAGACTTGGCTCATTAGTACTATGCATGAGAAGGGTCTTGGGATTATTGCAGAGCAGTGGTTCCCAACCTTCGGTCACCCAGCTGTTCTTGGAATGCAGTTCCCAGAAGCCTTCCCCATCAGCTACGGTGGCTGGGGTTTCTGGGCAGTGCAGTTTGTTTATTATTTATTTATTAAATTTATATACCACTCCATCTAGCTACACAGCTACTCTGGGCGGTTGCTACTTGTGCTACCCACGGTTGGAAACCACTGTTGTAGACTACAAGCTGAACATGAGTCAACATTGCATGCATCTGTTCTTAAATAGTCCAAGGCAGGCATACCAGTGTGGTTCTATCATGAAACACAGACATTTTGCTGATTCTTTGTCATTTCTTGTAAGTCTTTAAGTTTTTCTCCCTCAGGGAACAGAAAGCAATGGCATTTCCACAATTCATTTTCCTTAAAACCCAACAGGTTTGTGTATTAACTAGACACAAATCATCAGGATTCTAGCTTGCTCTGGTTTGTCAATTCAATATAGCAGACTAAGGGGAATAAGGTTGTGTTTTTGTTCTGTTAAAAAAACATGCTAAGAAGATGCTGTAATCAACAACCTAATGAACTGTGCATAATATGTCAATAGTGGAGTGATAAATGGATAAATGGGGGAATCTCAGAAAAACATCAATGGGAGCTGCTTTGTGAAAAGTGGCCATGGAGAGGAAATGCAAATCGGGAGGAGAATGCTTCAGTGCAATTGCCTCTTGTTTGAATGATACTAGATCACTGTATTAAACAGGGTCTTTTCCAAGTGGCTCATGTTAGAATTTTCCTCTTGAGTTTGCAGCGCATGTTTTTTCCCCAATGGCTGTAGCACAGTTTTCGTAGAGGTAGAATGGCAAGCAAGAAGACATTCCGCCACTACTACCACCACCACCACCACCACCACCACCACCACCACCACCACCACCACCACCCAGATAAACTGGGCAAATCTATGGAAAACTGAAGGGCTGCCAGGCAAAATGGTAAACCAGTCATCTAGTCTAAAACAGCACAGGACCGGAACGTAACTACATATGTACTTCTAGTCCATGGTCAGGCAGCTGTGCTCCTCCAGATGATGTTGGAATACAACCCACATCTATGGCTGTGCTGGCTAGGACTGACCGTAGTTGCAGTCTCTCTGTGTTGGGGGACAGAGTGGCTATTTTTGAAATGACTCTACGTCACCTGCAGGAGACCGTTTTGGAGTAAACTATTCCCTTTTCCGTCTGAATTGTGTCTCCTCTAAATTCTGCCATTGCCAGACCATCTCCTGTGATCCCACCAAAGTCTGATCTAAAATATGCATGGGAAGGATTAGCTAAAGGTGCAATTGGGGATGTGGGGTGGGATTTGTCCCACTGTTTGGTCCAGTATAGGGACAGGCTAGTTCACTCCTTTTGCCAGCAATCAGATTACACAATGGCTTGCCCATACCAGCTTGTCTCCAATGTGTTCTTACCTACACCTTTCTAAGTCCCTGTCAGTGGTTACTGATTTTCTGGTGCAGGTATGATCACTCTGGTGTCATTTCCAGAACATGTGATCACTCAGATTGAACCAAAGTGGAGTTTGCAGATTTAACTTTCTTTTCTGCTTTCAGTTTTCCAGTATTGTTAACTGGCTTAAGGAGATGGCTTAACCACATCATTATATTGGGAAGTCCTTAGGAAGCAAAAACTTTTTTTTTTTTTTAGAAAAGTCTATTAGGACAGCACTATTGCACTATTCCACTTAGGAAAAAAATAAAGAAATCAAAAGCGTTCTCTGAGAAATGGTAAAGAGAAGGTGGCAAGGAGGCGAATTTGCCTAATATTACTTTTTTAAAGGGGTGTGCCAAACAGGGCTGTTTGAGCTGCATATACAGTACCATCTGAAAGTAAGGATCACACCAAATGACATCCCAGACCTCAACCTGACTTTAAGCAGCCCTGTTTAGCTGGATCTACCTGCTCTAACTGAACCATGTAGACAGGTTCTAAGTGTGTCTTATCTTTCAGACTTCGAAGGCCATGGATGCAGCAGAACCAAGATGAGTAAAGTTAAAAAATGGGTAGCAGAAATGTGTGTGTGTGTGTTGTGTCGTTACAGTCGTGACCGACTCTTCGTGGCTCCATATCCATGGAGTTTTCTTGGCAGGAATACTGGAGTGGTTTGCCAGTTCCTACTCCAGGCGCCTACAGCACCTGGTATTCCTTGGAGGTCTCCCATCCAAGTACTAACCAGGGCCGACCCTGCTTAGCTTCTGAAATCAGGCAAGATCAGATGTGCTTAGGGCATCTAGGCAGCTGCAGAAATGTGCTTGCAAATCAAATGGGAAAGTAGGTTTTTCATGGATGTAGGGATTTTTCATGGTTCTAGGAATTTCTCTTTTAGGTCATATATCACTAAGGTCAATAAGAAAGAGTGTTGCATTTGAGTTGTGGACAAGATTGTGTCTAATATCCTGTTCTCTAAAAGTGGGGTGGAAAAGAACGTGCACGAGCGTTCCCCTTGGCACAGCATATTCCGGGAAGTGGCAAGGGCATCTATTTCGCCAACCATGAATCAGTCTGCCTTTGTCAGGACAGTCTGGGTGTATCTGGCCTCTTTGTTCTTTGAGCAAAGCCATCTCCAATTTGCCACCTCTCCTTGTTCAAAAATCGCACAACAGCTGTCAATGAGTTAAGGAGAATTTGGCTAATTTTGCATTGCCCAGCTGTGTGACAGTTCAAACGATAAGCATTTCCCAGCATGAGTTCCTTGAAATGTGTTTCATGATAAAGTCATTAAAAACTGTGGTTTCCAATACATTTTGCCATTGCTTCATGCTGAGCAGTGCAGAAATGTTAGTGGTGGGAGTGGGGGTGGGGATTGTGACTCAGTGTCATTTTGTCACTGGACCATCCCAGAAACTGTGATTAGAATCTGGTAATGAATAATACACACTGTGTCACCAGAACTGCTGGTTCTCAGCATATGTCTACCCAAAAATTATAGTGCCGTATGCTAATTTTAAGCATTACTATTCCAGAATCCATGCGGTGTGAGGCGAAATATCTTACCAGTTAATTTCTTCTGTTTTGTTATATATCATACTTCAAACTGTGCCTGAAAGATTTGTTTGAAAATTATGAAGCTTGTTTAGCCATTCATCTGGATTTGTATATTTTTTATGCTTGTCTGTCTCTTTTCTGCATCTGATGATGGTCCTCAATGCAGGCATTTGGGGGATCATTCTGCATAGGTGTCTTACCCTTTGTGCTGGTTGGTGCTGAATGAGCACAGACTATACAAGGAGTTCCACACATCCAATTTGTTTTCCCTTGAAGAAATCAAAACCTCTTCAAGATAGGTTCACAAATAATGCAAAAATCTTGAAGAAACAGTTTTAAAAATATTCTTCTCCTTTTGCATTATTGCTGTTGTGGTACTAGATTAATGGGGAACTGAAACCTTCTAGTACAATGCAAGGATCTGCACTGCATTAGAAATGAAATGAAACAAAATAATACAAGCCTACAGGAAGTAGTTTTAAAAAACCTGAAAACCAGGGTTTTTGTCACTTTTTGTCATGATACAGTGTTAAGTCTCGTGTCATCTGAATGACCAGAATGAAACTGATAGAATTGAAACCCTAGGACCTTCTGAGTTACAAGGATTTTGGCATAACCTGTCACTCCCTTTGGCTTTCCTCGTTCTCCTGAACATAGCTGCAATCCTCCCAACATCTGGGATAAAAACTGATTTCCTTTTTTCTTGTAGTTGCTGGAGTGGTCCACAGGCAAAATGGTGATGTTCTCATCCCTGCTGAGGGATGTCAGAGCACTTCTCTCCTGGCTGGTGAGGTTGGATGGTAGTGGTTGAGTACTGGAGAGTGTAGTAGAGATTCTATCCTGAGTAGTTCAGCTTCTGCTGCTGTCAGATTGTTGTGAATGGCCCAATTCTGAAGCTGTGATGAAATCCAGAACAGGAACCTGTTTGGGTGTGGTGGCAAAATTTAGGTCTTTGGATAGAACCTCCCTCTCTGCCTGGGTGAGTTCCCTTTACCCATTTGTCCTTTACACTTCCTGTCATGGTCCCATCATCCCTCTTCCTCCTGTCAATTTCTTTTAATGACTGTTTCCGGGAGAGGAGAAGATCAAACTGCTTCATTTGCCTCTCTTTGCCTTTGCAATGCTGGGCCAGTTGTGCGTTCTGGACAAAAATCTATGAGTGCATCCAGTGCTGGTTTGGATAGGGTGGAAAGAAGTTCCTGGTGAAGGTGGTATTTTCTGTGTTCTAAAGTGTCTATGGTGAATTGAACTTTTCTGATCCTTTCATTATGCAGTTGTTTTTGAGCTCTCTGAAGGATATTGTTAGCCCTATGACTTCTTACTGTAGATCATAGGCCAGTGTTGGCGAACCTACGGCACGAGTGGAGCCCTTTCAGTGGGCACCCAACATCACCCCTTCATAGCCACCTGTATTAGGGTTAATTTGCTGTATTGGCACTTTGTGAATAATTAGTGGGTTTTGAATTGCAGTTTGGGCACTCAGTCTCCAAAAGGTTCGCCATCACTGTCATAGGCAAAGGCTTGTTGGCGGTGAGGCTCTATTGTCTGCATCTCAGTTTGAAACGCAAGTGGTTCATGTAGTCTGCTGCTTTTCTTGCTGTTCTTTCATATTCTCGCACCAACTTCAGAGCATCTTCCCCAAATTGCATAGCAATATGTCTGTGAAGATTCTCAGTCATCCAGGTGAGTTTATCTGGAAGTTGGGTCATGGCAACTTGACTTCTCTTTCTTGAGAAACTGAAACATTTCACTGCTCGTTCAAACAGCTTCATCAGTCTGAAGAAAGCTAGTTGTGAGTCCTTCATTTTATAGTTTACTTTGACCTCTTGTTACCCTGGTTTGAAATAGGCTCATAAGATGAACAATGGCCTGAATAGGCTTTTTAGGGAGACAACAGTCTCAATAGCCTTAAGGTGAATAACGACCTAAGGTGCTGAAATTCATAAAGTATGGGTTGTTAGCTATTGCCTTGGTGGTGAAATCATGAAGGCTTTTTGATTTGTCTGGTATTGCCGAAATCACATCCTAATAAGTGGCAGATAGACTGTGCCTGAGGGCCTCCCAACTCTGTTGACAGAGGGTTTTTCAATGCTCCTATGAATGGCTTTCTTGGCCCCTCTCTCAAACCACCTGTCTTCGCTGTCTAATATGTGTACATCCTCATATTTTAATGAGTGGAGGATAAATGTTGTCACTAAAAGACAACATTTAAAGTTGAAAACAGTAAGCATACAAATGCTTTTTTAAAAAATCAAGCAAATACAACTCTTGGAGATGGGCAAACAAAAACAATACTAAAAGCATGTTCAAGCCACAACAGTAACTGAAGGAAAGCTTACTGGAAGAGAAAAGTCTTTGCCTGCTTGTGGAAGGACAGCAAAGAGGGAGCCAGCCATTCGCTCTCCCAAAGAACTGCTCCTCATCTGTCTCTATGGAGTGATCCATTTGTCTACATTTTTCACTCTCTGCGGTGGGACACTGGCTCTGGGGATGACTATGATGCACTCTTCCCTTTCCAGATTGAAACATTGCTAGGGACCCTAAATGGATTGCACTGCAAAGATGGAGGCTATACTTGGAGGCTATATTTCACAGGGGCTCTGTTATTAAACAAATCTCTCTCTCTCTCTCTCTCTCTCTCTCTCTCTCTCTCTCTCTCTCTGTGTGTGTGTGTGTGTGTGTGTGTGTGTGTGTGTGTGTGTGTGTGTGTGTGTGTGTGTGTGTGTGTGTGTGTGTCTCTCTCTCTCTCTGTGTGTGTCTGTATCTGTGTATGTCTCTCTGTGTGTGTTTGAGGGGGTAAAACTATAATTGCATTGCTTGGTTTAAAAATGCTACAAAATAGCTCTGGTTTGATTGATTATGTCCTGTGGTGTTGTCACAGGTGCTAGCCAATCATCACTTTCTCCAGTTACCTGGATGCAAACTGAAATATAAGTCACAGAATTGATATCTTCCATATCATTTACACTTCTAGTAAATTGAGAGAGAGAGAGAGAGAGAGAGAGAGAGAGAGAGAGAGAGAGAGAGAGAGAGAGAGAGAGTTTTGTTAAAATGCATTCCAGGTTGCCTGATTTGATTTTGAAGATTATAACATGTGGAGCAATTATTCTGATCTCTGAGCCGAACCCAAGTAGCATTTCTTCCAGTCTAATTAATTTTCCAGCCAGGTGGCATTAAGTGATTTGGGAATGGCTTGTCTGAAACAAGAGGCACCTCTGAGCCTTTAAAATGTTGTTTGTTGCTGCATGCACAGGCCCAGTCTTCCTGTGCTCCGTTCTAAGTGTTTTTTGTAAGTAGACAGTATGATCTCTGTTGTCTTTCTGTTTACTATGTCCCCTTATCCATCCTTATGCATTGGGTAGCTCAGCAGATGACTGATTCTGGTGAACCTGAAGTTTAACTGGGAAGAGGTGGGAAGATGAGGTACCCTAAGCAATCACCGCCTTCTAAACACATGGAAGAACCATTCTGGTGGCAATGGTGCTCCATTCTGGAATATATACCAATCATAGGACGCCCATGAGGATAATCATGTACAGTTATTTGGAAACTTTCAGTTCTAGGGGCCACATGTGGCCCCCAAGATTGCTTGGTCTTGGGGGTGTCCAAACTTTTTGCAAGGAGGGTGAGATTTGGTGAGGTGAAAATGTGTGGGGGCCGATCATTCAGCCGCATTTGGCCCCTGGGCCGGACTTTGGACAAGTCTCTATAACATGCAATGAGGAAGGGAGGATGCTGCAGCAACGGAGCCGGGGGCGGTTAGGCTGGGCAGGGGGCTGGGCTGTGTTGGACAGAGGCAGGGAGGGCAGGCAAAACATAAAACTGCAAGCTGATGCCTCCATCTGGTATGGGGAAGGGCCAGCTGGCAGGGATGCATGACAGGCTGAGCCAGTGGGGAGAAGAAGCCGCAGGCCGCTTGAAATTTGAAAACAGGAAAACAGGCCTGGGCCTGACTTTGGACCTGCCTGGTCTAGACTATAAATTTGCTTTTATATCTGATCTGTGACATCAGATAAGAGACTATTCAAAAGAATTGCAATTCTGACTTCTAAAGGTTTCCTAGGTATAGAGTACAACAGAAGTGGTTTGCCTGTCCTGTCTTCTGAGGGTTTCTCTAGGACTCTGTTTCTTGCCCAGATTGCAAAGGCTGGCTCTCCTTTTAGGACGTACAGTGGGGAACTGAATTCCTGACCTCTGGCTCTGCAGCCAAGTATGCAATGCACTGAGCTATCAGACAGCAAGAGGCTATTTACATGAATTGACTTATTTTTAAGTATTTATTTTCTATACAATAAACAAATATAAACACATAGATTGCTCATTGCCTGTTATTTATTTATTTATTTATTTTTATTTATTTATTTATTTATTTATTTATTTATTTATTTATTTATGCATTTGTATACTGTATACAATTCAGTATACAAATTGTATATATTTGTATCCCATTCCCCAAAGGGAACTCTGGGCGGTTCACACAAAAAGGTTAAAAACAGAAACATCAGTTAAAAAAAAGGTATTAGGCAAGAGGCATAAAACTTGACAGTAAGGAAGAAAAGAAACACCTTGGTACAATCCTAGCAGTCGACAAAGGCATCCCTGAACAGCCAGGTTTTAAGGGCTTTCTTGAATGATGCCAGTGAGGGAGCCTGGCGTATCTCTCTGGAAAGAGAAGGCCCGTTTACGGGTTGCTACCCTATGGGCCTCTCTAGGGGTGGCTACCCGGAGAGAGAGCTGAAGAGGATCGGGTGGGTCAGGCCAGCTCTGATCGTAGGGAGATACGCTCTGCCAGATAATCAGGACCCAGGGCATGTTACATAGGTCATTCACAATTATTTCCCCAACATTTCAGCCCATTGTGGTTCATAGCAACTTTCTGATCTTAGAACATATTTTCATACTTTCATGTTTAAATCCCTTTTTATCCCATCAATATTCTGTCTATTTTTATTCATATCTA
The DNA here is from genome assembly GCA_029282475.1 of Phrynocephalus forsythii. Taxonomy (NCBI): domain Eukaryota; kingdom Metazoa; phylum Chordata; class Lepidosauria; order Squamata; family Agamidae; genus Phrynocephalus; species Phrynocephalus forsythii. Next base: position 23,198,470 of record JAPFRF010000005.1, read on the forward strand.
TTTCATCTAATGCAAAAAATTGAAATGACCAAATAAAATATTGCAGTAATCGATCTGATCTTAGCAATATACTCAATCCTAATAGTTTAATTCTTCAATAAACTAAGCTACTTTTAAAAAACCTTTAACTAACTTAATATACCCTTAACAAAACATATTTACCTATTCTTCTAAGACTTAAATAATTGTTACATAATTTCAAAGACCTTGAGGTTGTTGGAAATGATATCACCTGATAGGAATTTTGCCTGACGCCATCTACTTGATTCCATTCTGCTCAGTGCCTTTAGCTCCATTCATTCATGGAATACAGTGATCCAATGCAGGCCAATGATTTATCTGTCTATGTAATTATGTCATTTATATCTTATATTTTGACCAAATCTTACTATTTAATAATAATTAAGTACAAAATAAAAACAGCATGGTAATTAAAGTGTACCATTTGATTATGAACTAGAGATGGGCACTAAACACAGTTCATCAGATGGCTCCCAGCTCCGGAGCTTAAAAATGTTTCCCCACCAGCTCCGGAGTTTACAGGAAATTAAGTGCGACCACGCCCACTTTAGCGCATCCCAGGGCACCTTTCAAGTACCTGCTCTCTGGAGGTGAAAATTCTTTGATGCGGTGTAACAATAGTGAGTGCGCGGCTTTCCTCGCTTCTGTTTGTTGTTGTTTTGGCTCCTGCTCCTTTAAGAGCTACTTAAGAGACTGGAATGTTGCCGCGGCAAGAGCGAGAGGCAGAACGGAGATGAGCCACGTTCTTTCTTCCTTTTTCTCCCTCCCCTCACGCAGCCAGCAGCCAGGAAGTGCAGAGGGTTGGGGACACAGGAAGAGCGACAAGCCCCTAAGATCTCTGGTCCGAATTTAAGTGGCCAGCGGATCTTAGAGGTTGTGTGAAAAGGCTCATGGTTTCCTGGATCAGGCCCGCAAGTGCTGCACAGGCACCCTGGATTCTGCACTCTCTCTCCTTCTATGGGTATCTACTCAGAGATAGAAGCAGGGCAGGGGTGCCCACAGTAAATGTGGGCATCCTGACCAGGCACCCACAGGAGGGAGTGGGGTGCAGAATTCAGGGAGCCCGCACAACTCTTTGGGCCTGAATCGGATTCACTGAACTTGGCCAAACTAATGAACCATAGTCAGTGTCCATCTCTATTATGAACATAATTAAAAACACAATAATAAAACCACAGGTAGCCCCCAAGGGGGCAGATGCTGTTCAGCTGCCAATCAGCTTACATTGTCTGGTGATACAAAGAACACAAACTAAGGCGGTTACTTCATGTCCCGTTCGTCTCTCCTTGCTGTCCCGCTTGGGACCGGTACAAAAAAACTTACTTCACATCCATACCATGACAATAAAAAGTTGTCTCGACCAGGCCCCCAGAACCGGGAACAGAGTGTGACAAGCTGTACCTGCCCCTGGGCTGGGTAATTCTGTTTTCAAGTTTTGTTCCCAGTTCCTGTTCTGAGACAAGGGGCCATGTGGTAACAACTGTCACACAACAACCAGTGTCTACCTAGTGTTCAGCGGCTGAAGCAGCATTCAACATTAGTTTTTCTATGGGAAACACCATGCAGTGCAAATGTTTATTAAAGAAAGTCCAGAAAATTCTGTAGCATTGTTGTGTAAATCCCGGAAGACCAGTACATCGAAATATTGAAAAAGTTTTATTTATGATATTTTTAAAACGGTTAGAAATCAAGACAAATTCAGAATTTGTCATGGAACAAGACCGTGAAGTAACAGTTGTCACGAGACAAGTAATCACACCCGTGAGTAAATGGAAACAGGGACTGAACAGGGACAAAAACCCATGACCACGAACAACGCTGTCACAGTACAAATGTAATTGTGGAACAAGGTAGGATGTGAAGTAACCACCTAAGGAGTCAATTTCACTGCCTTTGAAAGAGAATTCCAGAGTCAACAAGATCGTATTAGGGCATTTAGTGTTAGGGGCATGTAACAGTTAAGATGGGCCCAAGTGGTACAGCAGACAGATTGCCAGACTAGGAATCGAGATACCTGGGTTCAAGCCCCGCTTCAGCCATAGAGGTTCACTGGTATTGGGACTGGTAATGATAAGCGACACCTTGGAGATCTCACATACTTTGAAAATCCAAATAGTGTTGCCAGAAGTCAGGTGTGGCTTGAGGCACTGGCAAAGATGCAACAATGGGAACATGCCAGCTTCGCCACCTCCGCTTACTCCCATGAAAAGCAATGGATCTGGAGGGCAGTGCCCTTCTGCAGATGGGCAGGGCAGGGTCTTCGCATAAACGCTGGAACCTTGAAAATCAGTTTCCAGCTACACATCAAAGCTATGCATACAGACTATGGTTTCTTCTATTAATTAGACGCCTCACGTGAAAAGCGTGACCTCAGAGGTGGTGAAAGCAGCTCTTTTTCTTCTTCTCCTACATGTAGGTTTCCATCAGAGGATGAGAAAGGATCATGTCCAGTCGCACTGGGAGGAGTCAGACTGCTGGGAGGACTCTCCCTTACAGTGATTTCTCTGTGCTGGAATTGCTCCAAAAAGAGTAGCCCTGCAATTGGACAAAAAAAGGGCGGTGGTACAATTTGGGCACAAATCCAGGTCTGTCTGTCTGTCTGTCTGTCTGTCTGTCTGTCTGTCTGTCTGTCTCTCTCTCTCTCTCTTTCATGTCATGTGATTGTTTGGAAACAGCTTGTTCCGGATCATACCTCAAGTGGCCCACCTGATTGCACCCTCAGGTTGATCCTATCCCAACGTTTTACTGACAGTGTTTTGTTTGTGTGTGTTCCCAAAGCAAAGCAAACTATTCTGCTTCTATACTGTCCCATAGTGCTTCACGTTCTCTCTGGGTGGCTGATGCTTTAATTGAGTAGGCTACACAGTGCCCCCCCCGGTGAATCATTTACCAACCACAGAAGGATAGAAGGCTGAGTCAACCACAAGCCAGCTCCCTGGGATTGAACCTCAAGTTGTGAGCACAGTTTTGGCTGCAGTTACAGGCATTTAACCACTGTGCCAGGAGGCTCCTAGGCCTTGACTCCCTGGCTTTGCTCACAACTGCTATTTCTCAGCACCCAGCTCACCACTGCCAGATACCTATGGTAGAACCTTGACAGTAGCTCAACAAGTTAATTTTCCCTTGCACTTAAAATTTAATATTGTGTCTGCTTGCCTGTCTATCAGATATAGAAAGGCAGATCTTATTTGATTACTCTGCCACAATCCATTCTATTCCACTTACTCCTGTATGTATAATTATTATTCTTCACCACATTACCATACTATTGCTTAATATAGTTTCTATTTTATGAGAATGGTTCTGCAACACGATGAGAGTGCTGAAATTATGGAAGCATTTCCATTTCCATTTTTTGTCCCTTTTGCCTTGCAACAAAAGATGCTGACTTTTAAATGCTATTCGTGGTATGTCCTTTCCAAATTTCCATTATTTATTTTTTGCATGTTGAATTGAACAGTAATCCAATCGTCCTGCATGACAATGTCATGACTGTACTCCAGAATAAACACACACCATCTGATCCACGGTATTGATTCATAAACCTTAATTTCCTAGAATGCTTTGGAACTGCTCTGTGGCACCGTTTTGTCCAATCTGCTGCAGCTTCTTCAATCTGGCATCCTTCAGCTCTGTTGGACTGTGTCTCCCATCATGCTTAGCCAATGTAAATAATAACCCAGTAGTCTCCATTGCCAGTCTTCTTCCCACAATGCCCCACCTACAAAACCAACCAGGCTTGCAGTTGAATCTTTTCTTGACTTGAGCCACAGAACAACATTCTCCACAACCGTTCTGGTCAGGAAAATTTAGGAGATACAGGCCAGATGTGGCACTTCCTTCATTTCCATGGCACCCACTGTTTGTTGCTGGACAACTTCCACACACTGCTAAATGGTTGCACTGGATGTTCTGACTTTGATTCATCTAAGCAAGTTTTGGGTTTAGTCAGTGATTGCATGAGAGATCTTCCTGAGGGTGGGTGGGGAAGGGGTGGTTGTAAAGAAATAAGACCTACTGATAGTTCCAGTGCTGATGATGTTGACAGTAGCCATTAAAGAACAGGTGAGGACTTGGATTACACACAAAAGTATATAATAGTCACAGTTCTTTATAGTCAGATAATGGTAAATAAATCACTGGCTACAGACAGAGCATCTCTGAACAATAAGGTAAAAGTAAAGGTAATTTAACTGGATAATTAAGTCCAGTTATTTCTGACTCGAGAGGCTGATGCTCATCTCCATTTATGAACTGAAGAGCCATTGTTTGTCTATAGACATATTTTTGTGGTCTTGTGACCAGCACATGACTAAACATGCAAACACATGGAATGCAGTTGCCTTCCCATCGAAGTGGTGCTTTCAAACCACTAGGTGGACAGGAGCTTCTGGGAAAAGCATTGGGAGGTCACCCCATTGAGCGGATTTGAACTGCTGACCTTTTGATCCACAAGGCCAGTGGCTCAGCAGTTTAACTTGCAGTGCCACCTACATCCCCCCAGTGACTCCCAAAGCTTTAATGCCATGTGATGTGTGTGTGTGTGTGTGTGTGTGTGTGTGTGTGTGTGTGTGTGTGTGTGTGTGTGTGTGTGTGTGTGTGTGTGTGTGTGTTAGAGAGAGGGGGGAGTTAAAATTCAAGTCACACTGTTCTCATTTCTGTAAAAGTTTATTTTCAGTATGTGCAAAAATGAAGATCTGCCATCATAATGAGCGGACACTATCCCTCTACCTATCTAGGCATGCCTTCTGACTAAGCAACAACAACAGCGATCCTAGGACATTGTGTTGAATAATCCCATTACACCTGATTCATAGAATAGAATTAGTGGGAGTGGGGGATATGAGATTGATGTGCCTGGCATATTCCTACCACCCTTTATGCCCAGCACATGTTGTAGTTAGTAGGGCACAAGGGACAGCAGGCAGCTGAGAATGGAGCCCCGTAGACAACCTCCCATGTTGCTTCTCTCCTATTCTTCCCTCTCCCAAGTCTCCTGGAATTCAATGAGGCTCTGGCGCTCCCATTTCTGTCAAAAAAGCTGGTGGGAGTGCCTTGTCTAGCCATGACTTGAGGCTGTGTTGGGGCAGCACCCCACTGTTTGGCCCATGGGCCTGTTGCCCACTGGCTTTCAGATGGAATGGTTGGAGAGGGCCAAGAGGAAAAGCAAATGAAAGAGAACTGAATGTTCCAAGATGTTTTATTCTTGGCCATATTCCATTATTTGCTTTCGTAAAACTGCAACATGTACACACCTCTTCCTGTTCAAACTCCTTCAGAGGACTTCAAGACACAATGGTGTGTTGGGTCACATGCCTATTTTTGTCCTGAAAACTTGTGACTCCAGTTTCCTCAAGCAATTCAATACACAGAAGACACTATGAGGGAAAGGGCAGGTGTTTAGAAATAGGAATGCATTTATATATGTTTCAAAGTACGTGTCTCTTTCTCCGGATGACATCTGTGAAGAGCGCTACTGTGTTTGCAGATTTCAAGACCTATATTTTCCCTTAGACCTATGCACATTTTATTAGTACCATACATATGCAGGCTTCTGATTTCCATTCTGCCCAAATGTTGCAAAACAAAAAACAAAAAACGGCCTGACAGTTTTTATTAATGCATGCCTCCATAAGAGCTGTCAATAACTATTCATCAATGTGTCGTTACTGGCTAGTTGTTTTCAGTGTTTTGCAGTTCCCGTAATGGGATGTGATAATGCTAGTTTAAAATAGCTATGGTTCCAGTCACTTCGCATCAGCCTGGAAAAAGACGACAGTCCATAGGAGGAAAGAGAAGCTTAAATCGAAAACAAAATACACAAACATGCTGCTGTGCAGTAAAGACTGTGCTTGGGGTGGAGCTCTGAAAATACAGTGGAAACTAGCTTAAGGGACCAATTAGGGCCAAGAATATAAAAATAACTCTTTCAGACAGAAAGAGAGGAACAAAGCAACCAGCCCAGCAAACATGGTGATCAATTCCTATTTTCTATTCCTATTTTCTATTTCTATATACCTGAGGAAGAAATCTAGCCCAGAAATCACGTTTCATATTGTTAAGATTGGGCAACTCTTTTATTACAGCTTGTCTGATTTCTTAAAATTAACAAGATCTAGACAAAGGGATGGCTTGTAGACATAGGGCCTTCTAGGCAGCTGCCCACAAAGCTATGGAATGCCCTCCCGATTGAGATCTGCCTGGCGCCAACATTGATGACATTTCAGCACCAGGTAAAAACCTTCCTGTTCCAGAAGTTTTTTTTATTGATACAATATAGACTGTGGGTCTTCTGATGGCAATTTTAGTGTAATGATTTTAGTGTAAGGTTTTTATTATTGTTTTTATTATTTATTGATATTCTATTTTTAAACTCTTTTAATTCTTTTGATTGTAAGCCGCCCAGACACCTTTGGGTAGTGGGTGGCATATAAGTTGTAAAAATAAACAAACAAACAAATATTTGTTCATATTTTGGGTGGATGTATAGCCCGATGCTTTTGGGTGATCAACTAAGTCTGAGTTTGAGTTTCATCCATGTTTTTGGTGCTAAAGTAGGATGGTCACTTCTTTTTTTTAGCCCCTCCAGAATTCCTCATTTTCAACACCTGTATGGTATCCCCTGTTTCTCTTTATGCCAGAAAGAGGAGCAGCAAAATGAGATGAGCTTGCACTTCACATCGTTTTTGAAGAATGTGTCCAAATTGTAGAACGCATATTCTGGATTAGATGTAGTTGAGGTTGAAATAATTTAAAATAGTGGAGAAATCACAAGGGACAAGTTTTTCCATTCCTACCTGATTTGACTGTGTGCATGCAGCTGTGACAGCTGGTTGGAACCACTGAGTTTGCACCTGTTTTGCACACATAGCACTGTAGTGTCCAGACCACAGAGCTACTACTCAGTTACTCAGTTACTCCATCGTTTGGGTCATGTCTCTCACCATCTATTTGGTGACCTGTTGACCCAGTTTCTCTCCATAGTAGTTTTTCTCCCCTTTTCTAAGCAACCTGTAGCCTGTGGGTTTCCTTTGGCTTCCAGGAATGTGTTTGTAGCCCTCAACGACAATCCAGACCCCCATCCCTAAAAACGAATCACTCCCTTATTGGCAAAAGAGGCACGTTTACAAGATATAAACAGTTGTGAGGAAAAGAGAAGGCAGCATTGGATATTTGGGCACATGCTGGTTTTTCAAAATGATCATTTTTTTAATTCAATGCAGCAAAACTTTGGCTTGCAAACTGGTATATATAGCCCTCTGCACCTTACAAGGCTAAGAGTGCAGACTGTAACTAAGATGCTTGATAGCTCAGTGACTCAGGTCTTTGGCTGTGCAGCCAAAGCTTGGGAACTCTTGAGATGGGCTGGACTCAATCCATAGGGGCCCTTCCAGCTCTGCAGTTCAAAGGTTGTTCATCGTCGTCGTCGTCCGTCGTCATCATCATCATCATCATCATCATCATCATCATCATCATCATCATCATCATCATCATCATCATCATCATCATCCATGGGCAGCATTATACAAACATTAGGTGTACTCTAGCTATGTGTTATTTCTTAGAATCCTGTTTGGAAACCTGGCGGGGATGGATGCGCTGACTAGAACAAAAAAACACTGACTTTGCAGTGCTGGTGCTTTGCCGAGCCAGGTTGAAAGAAAGAGAACTTGGATTAAAAAGGGCCACACTGACTTTGCAGTGATTTTAAATTACTTATCTGAGTAACTTTAGGAGGGCCTTGCATCATCAAAATGGTAACAACAAATTGATTATGAACCTGTTGAACTGCAGTGAGGATGCCGATGAGATCTTTTGGCATCAACGCTTGATTGCTGTTTAAAAAGAATGCCGAAGATGTGAAGATGTAAAAACCTTAACCTTCTCTGTCTCCATAAACATTTGGGAAATGGTCAAAAATTCCCATTCACAGCACTGATGTGTCACAATTGAGGAGCCAGGCTTCATTATCTTCAACCAGCCGGCAAAGGTGCCCCTGCTCAGCACGAGGCCGGGCGGAGCATCCATTGCACATAGTTATGAACCTGGCATTGCTGTTTAAAAGAATGGTTGAAAACCTTCTCCTTCTCTGTCTCCATAAACATCTGGGATTACCTGATGTGTCACCTTCATTATCTTCAAAGCTTCTTCAATTATTTGTCTTTCATTTGTAGGCGCACAGAGGACTCACAGAGCAATGCTGCCAAAGTGCCTTGCCATGAATGATTAACTAGTTTTGTTGGAGATCAGGATCTTGATCTTGATTTTCTTTCTTTCTTTCTTTCTTTCTTTCTTTCTTTCTTTCTTTCTTTCTTTCTTTCTTTCTTTCTTTCTTTCTTTCTTTCTTTCTTTCTTTCTTCCTCTTCCTCTTCCTCTTCCTCCTCCTTCTTTTTCACCAAAATTGGTAACTGTACTAATATTATTTAAGCCAGGGAGCCTCGTCTTTATCAATTTTCTGAACAACAATCAACATTGACCAAGCTGTTCTGAAATTAAAGTCTGCACCAGAATCCTAGATCATATGCTGTTCCTTGAGAGGAACACACTGTGACTATATTTCAAGAGGCTATCTTTAATTTTATGACCAAACATTTCAGTCATGTATATAGTGCCAAGCTGAAACACTGTAAAATTGACTCAGCATTTTAATAAAACTTTTAATCATCACTATCATACTCAGATTTATAGAGTTGCAAAACACTAAGGTTACAAATTCAACATTACATTTTTACTGTAAGGTTGTGGAAGAGAAGGAGTAGGTGGGAATGCGGGAAGAAACATATTTCTTTGGCAGCAAATGACACATTAAGGGGGAGAAGATTAGATGATGTAAGCTAAGAGCCGTGTCTTAAATAGAACTCTCTGACAAGACTTTTGAGTGAGTGTTGTGTGTGTACGATATGTGCTGTCAAACTGCATCTGACTTGCTGCAAGCCAAATATGATTTTCAGTAAGTGAGATATTAGAGGGCTGGCTTAACCCTCACTAATGAGTTTTTATGGCTGAGTGGGCTTTCAAACCCAGGTCTCCTGTTCCCACATCAGAGGGGGCAGGAACATTTGAGCTGGGTGGTGGATGATGACAATTCCTGGTAATTACAAAGTCCCTTGGCTGTATATTATCTCCAGTACTGGAGGGAGCACACCTCTTCATGGGTGTTGCTAAGCAAACAGCAGCCTAGGGCAGCTGAAATCAAGTCTTCCATAGTAGATGTTGAGATGTCAGCATATGCTGACAGAGGTGTGAATTGCATGATATTCTCTGCACATGCAAAGGAGTGTGACCATGCAACCGCACTCCACTCAAGCATTCTCTCGGTTTCTGCCAACTCCACTCCATAGCCTGTTGAGTGACTTCTACATAACCCAGGGCTCGATGCAGCTGGGGGCTAGTTTCCAGGGGTTCCATCCATTTTAAGAGTGGGTAACTCTTTCTCTCCATATTACAGTCCCGGTATTCTGTGATATTCCTTTAAGATTTGCAGGTGCTTTGATTCCCCCGCACCTAGGCCAGGATGGGAGCCAAAGTATGAATGCACCTTTGATGCTTGGTCTCTTTCGCTATCAGTAACTCCTTCTCTCTAGTCTGTTGTTTATGTTTAATTTGGTTTGAATTCACTGAGTTAGTTGAAATCACTGAGTTAGAGTTAGTTTTAATAGTTTTAGTATTGTACATTTCCCAGAGTAGCCCTGTAGCCTGATGGGTGGTAAATAAATAAATAAATAAATAAATAAATAAATAAATAAATAAATATGTATATGTATATGTATATGTATATGTATATGTATACGTCACACTGGTATTTACCTGCAGAGTAGCATAGGACCAAGACTGTAGTTCTTGGTATTTGTGGCTGTATGCTGCAGCTGATTCCAAGTAGCTGAAGAAGAATATTGTTCTTTGCTTTGTATTTCAGTAGTGTTTCTTATGGGTCAGTGTACTGCCATAAAGCCTTTGCTCAGAGGAACACTTCCAAAAGTTGTTGGGCTTGACTCATGTCTACTACACTGTTCTTGGTTCAAAGCACTAAAGCAGAGCCTTGCTCTTTTCTTAAAGGATGCTTTCTAGACAGCCTTGCAGGGTACTTGTGAGAAGCATGGGAGGCATCCTCCAAACCCTTAACACCTAGAAAGCTAGGATATCCTACAATCACATCTCCAGTCTGTGCACTTCTTCAATTGGAGCCCTTCAAGGTCAAGCAATGACAAGTCTATGAAGAAACATAAAGCCATGCCCGGTCTAGATAGAAAGCTACTAACGAACATGATGGAACAGTGAGCCTGTTTGTTCAGTAGGAATTATATCAATTCTGGAACAGAAATGTCACTTGGATGACTCCATGCAAAGCACTGCCTCCTCTGAGTAACCAGAAAGCTCTCATTTCCTTAAATGTTATTTTCCTCTTCTTTGTTAGAAAGAAAGAAAGAAAGAAAGAAAGAAAGAAAGAAAGAAAGAAAGAAAGAAAGAAAGAAAGAAAGAAAGAAAGAAAGAAAGAAAAGATTGGGTACCTGTTGAGCAAAAAATAGATCTGATAGGTTTCCATCTGTTTCCTTGTCAATCAACCCTTTCAGATTATTTCCATTTGCTGGTTACTGTTAAGAGCCCTGTGCGCTCATCTCTATGGAATCTCACAAGCACATTGCCAGTGGGGAAAACAGCTCATTTGGGAGGCTGTTTGTATAGCAGAGGCATTCAAACAATATGTTGGCCTTTCTTCTCTCTTCCTGCTTGAAGCAACTCCAGTTTACTGTTGGTTAGGACGGATGACAACTGCTTGCTCATTCGAGATATATTATTATGACGTAGATCAGCAAACTCCCCACTACCACCACCAAATGAACACAACTTGGAAGTTGTTGGGGTTGTTTTTTTTTTTGGATGAAGCCTTTAGGATCCCCCAGTTGTGGAACTGTTCAAAGTTGTAGTCCGAAAAGTAACTTTCCAAAACACACAGTAGGATATCAAAATACAGTTTAAGCAGCAAAAGGAAATGGGCATCATTACCAAAGTCCATGTTTACATCCAATAAACAATCATTTATAGGGGAATCCTTCAGAAGCGAGTGGGTGAAGGATTGGAGGACAACCACATCATCATCATGTCTGCCTCTTGCAACTTAGAAATCATGGTGTGTTGCGTCATTACAGTCATGACTGACTCTTCGTGACCCCATCTCCATGGAGTTTTCTTAGCAGGAATACTGGAGTGGTTTGCCAGTTCCTACTCCAGGCTGCCTACAGCACCTGGTATTCCCTGGCGGTCTCCCATCCAAGTACTAACCAGGGCCGACCCTGCTTAGCTTCCGAAATCAGGCGAGATTGGAGGTGCTTAGGGCATCTAGGCTATAAATCATGGTAGGATTCTGAAAATGTGCAACTGGGATAACTTACAGAAGTGTGTCAGTTTGGTATACCCGAAAAGCACCAGACTAGTAGCTGATAGCTGGCCTGCAGAATTGCAACCCTCTGCTTTCCTCCAAAATCTGTTCTAGAGGATTTCCTGGCAGGCACAAATGGGCTTAGTAAAGAGGGGAGGGATTGGTCCCTCTGTCTCCTATAACATAAAAAAGTTCCACCAGTGGAACTACTTTAATGGATTCTGGCTATATGCGCATTTCTGGCTATATGAACATTTAATTTTGGTTCTAAAGAAATTCTGATTTGATTGGTTATAATCTTAGAGTTTTGCTACTAATTCCACCTGGGCTCCATCAGAACAGGCTTTGATAAGAATGTGCAGGATCTCTGTCAGATATTTCTACCTTGTTGAATCTAGAGTAGGAGAGCACAAGAGGCATGGCACCATTCATGTTCTTGGCATAAGCATGAAGGGCTTGTCGGAAAAAAATAAGTGGCAGGCCTACCAGATCCTGAGCTGAACTGGAATCCTGGTGTGGGCATTTACATGATTCACTCTGTTGCACTTGCATTCTAGGTCAGGATCTGTTACTGGCTATTTCAAGGACAGAGTTGGGGGAGAGTTTCCATTGGAGCAAACAACAGCCTCTTTTCCGGTGCTTAACAGCACATGTGTGGCATAGGGAGGTGTAAATAGCACCTTGTGTAACAGACAAGGGAAATAAGATCATCATCATCATCTTAAAATTGGAGAACTGAAAAGGACCGTATAGATCAGTCGTTCTCAACCTGTGGGTCCCCAGATGTTCCTGGACTGCAACTCCCAGAAACCCCTTCCAGCACAGAGAGTGGTGGAGGCTTCTGGGAGTTGCAGTCCAGGAACATCTGCGGACCCACAGGTTGAGAACCATTGGTATAGATCATCGTCCAGCCCCTGTCAAGGAGGCACAGTTGGGGATCAAACTCCCAATCTCTGGCTCCACAACCAGATACCTAAACCACTAAGCTATGCAGTAGTTCCTATTTTCTTTTGGGTATTTGATGAAACAAGGAAAGGACATCTTTAATATCTGACAAGGTTACAGATAACTATTCAGGTAAAAAAAAAAGAATCAAGGGTTTAGTCATCTGGGTCTCTGAGGCTGCTATCTCACCTGAGGAAGATCCTGATCTTCTGAAGGTCTAGCTTTTCCTCTTCCTCCCCTCACATGACTGAAGATGTGGGGTAGTAGTTCCCACGTATAAAGGTTCTTTTAAAAACACAGTTCAACCCCCATGGCCAGCAGGTGGTGCTAGGATTAAAAAAAGGACCAGCTGGCTAGCGGTAGAGCTTGGGGAAGTTAAAAAAAAGCAGCATCCGATCCAGCTTCCTGGTGCTTGGAGGGTGGGGGGGGGAATTAAAAAAATAAATTAAAAAACAGCGCCGATTGGCCCCAGGAACAGTCGGTCATGCTATGAGGGGGAAAAAAAGAAGTAAAAACGGATCATCTATGAGATCCCATGACGTCTGCCTCTTTAAAAGGTGGATTTTTTAAGCAAGGCAAAAAATTCCCTACCTTTCCGGTAAGTCTTGGAAACCTCGCTTAAGAGGATTTTTTTTCCTTCCAAAAAGCCCGGTGGCCGTGGGAATGGCATTTTGGGACACAGTTTATCTACAAATTTAATCTGCATTTAAAGGGATATGGGATAGGGGCCTAAGCTTCCATCAAATATTCCTATAAAATGTGAAACTCAAGTCCTGGAGTGATTTACAATGGGAAAAAGGAATTCCTATTGGCATTAATAATGGTTAATATAGAATTCCTAATGGTAAATAAGGCCCAGTTTGTTCCTGTCAAAAAGAGCTCACCCCAGAAAAGCCCAGTTCTCATTATAGAAGGCTTTCTTTCTTTTGGATAAAGAAGTTCTTGTCCTCTCTTCAGTGGTGGACCATCCTTCATACTAGGATGCACTAATTTTTGCTTCCTTTGTAGCAGACTAGATCTTTTTATTTTGTTTACTATCCTGGTCAAACCCTAGGCCTACAGGCCAGATCTGTGACCACATTTGGTCTCAACATATGTCATATGTTGGAAGATCTTCAACATTTCTTACTTACTCTCTTTGGCTTTGGAGCTAATCTTCTGCAGTCTTTCAGTATTCTTGCAGGGACCAGTTGTGGGCTCTTTCAGCCTGAAAATGACCCTCTACACATACATGTTTTAAAAGCAATTGTTAACACAGAAGCACTTGCAAGCGGGTTGTATTTTCTGTCTTAAAGCTGCTGTTCTGTCTCACATGGTGAATGTGTCACTTTTGGATGGGGGAGGAACATGGAAGCTATGGACTGCCTTCATTGGCATCTTTCCGTCTCGAAAGACTATGGTATCATGCCTGGAGTAGAGATCCTAAAAACAACACCTAGTGTGACTAAATAGACCAATTCGGGAATGGCAGTCTCTACTGCACTGGGGGCAGATGTATTCTGTTTCCTGCCTGGTCCTCGAGTTTCATTCTTTCCGTGCCTGCCTCTTTTCCTCTGCCTGTTGGACAAATGCCTCTTCAAATTTATGTAGACCATGCTGTATCTCTTGCCTCCAGACAGTGCGATCGGAGGTCAGGGTTTCCCATCTGTTGAGGTCCATTCCCAAGGCCTTCAGGTCCCTCTTACAGATATCCTTATACCACAGCTCTGGTCTCCCTCTGGGGCGCTTTCCCTGCACTAGTTCTCCATATAGAAGATCTTTTGGGATCCAGCCGTCATCCATTCTCACAACGTGTCCAAGCCAGCATAGGCATCACTGTTTCCATAAAGTGTACATGCTAGGGATTCCAGCTCAATTCAGGACTATGCTATTTGGAACTTTGTCGTGCCAGGTAATGTTGAATATTCGCCTAAGACAGTGCATGTGGAAGGTATTAAGCTTTCTTTCCTGTCAGGCATGGATGGTCCAAGACTTGCTGCAATACAAAAGTGTGCTCAGTACAAAAGCTTTACAGACCTGTATCTTTGTATGTTCTGTCAGCTTCTTATTGAGCCATACTCTCTTTGTTAGTCTAGAAAACATAGTAGCTGCTTTACCTATACGTTTATTCAGCTCAGACTCTTAGTGATAGTGTATCTGAGATAGTTGAGCCAAGATACACAAAGTCATGGACAACTTCCAGTTCTTTTGCAGAAATTGTAATGCGAGGAGGAGAGTCCACATTCTGGCCCATTATTTGTGTTTTTTCAGGCTGATTTCTAGCCCAAAATCTTTGCAAGTTTTACTAAAATGATCCATGAGTTGTTGGAGATCTTCGGCAGAGTGAGCAGTAATGGACTGCATGGAGCATCAGGATACCCCTGGAGCACCCCAATCCCCCTACCATTTATGGAGGTGTCAGTCCTCCTGTGCCCAAGAAAGTTACATTGGAGCATCACCAATTTAAAACTCATTTGAGGAACTTGGGTGATCTAAAATTGCCTGAAGGACATGTCCTACTTCCTAATGAGAATCTTAGCTCTAAGTCAGGAATACAAAATTCTTGAGACCCCAGATGCCTGAGACTGTAAGTCGCACAATCCTTCACCATTGTTGGGTGTGTCTTGCTTAGTTGGCGAGCATCATTTGGGTCCCATGGTGGGTTGGGACTTGTGGTCTAAGGAACCATTTCATCCGCTGTGGAGTATTGTGGATTGGCCGCACGGAGGATTGCCACATGTTTGCGGTCTTTGCCTATAACTTGCTGGATCTCTACTTTATTTGACAGAAGGGGAAGGGCTCCCCGGATGTCTTCCCATGTCGGGCGAGTGGTCAAAAATAATAATTCCAACAGGGTAATGACAGTCTGTGTCTTGGATGTCTAAGTCCCTGTTAGCTGCTTCATTTGCATGAGTTCAGTGCCGTTCCATGGACGCGAGTGCCAAATTTTTGTCAGAGGGAGCTGTAGGGCAAAACTTTTACAAGGGCAGAGATCCCCATTTCTGCTTTAAAAAGTGTGAGCTCCACTGGGAGATGAGTGTTCTGCTCTAAAACTGGTTGAAAGCAACATTATGTTACTCATTTGAAGGCTATTTTAAGCAATGTAAACTCTACCATGGAACACGTATTGCATGTTATTACATGGTTTGAAATGGCATCATGTACTCCACTGAGAAACATGAATCTTAAATATAGAATTTAGCGGGGTCCTGCTAACAATTTTTCCATTCTAATACATGAGCTGAAAGTACCATTAATATCCTTATTCATTTTATTTAACATATTTTATCACTGTTTTCCATTAAAATCTCTAATTAATCTCTAATTAAACATTAAAATAACCTTACATGCAATAACTCATTCCAGATTTTTTTAAAATCAGAAAACACTACCTATTCAAGATACTTTCCTAGAAAAAGTGATGTATTTGCAGGTGTGGCTCTTCTCTTGGGCAAAATAAAGCAGTTGCTTCAGGAGCAGTTTTTTAGTGCCATGAAAAATCAAGTTGGTACCTGTTCACACTATCCTTTAATTTTTACTTCGTCTTTTTAAAACAATAGGGTGATATATTCCTTGAATCTCATGGTTTCTTCATTGCAGAATGAGTTGCCAAGATTTTGTTTTTGGATCTCCCATGACCTTACATATAGGCTGATACTTCACGTCCCTCTCGCTGCAGTTCGCAGCCCCGCTGGAGACCGGTTCGAAGGAACGTAACCTCACGTCCTTGTGGGGTCAATCCGAGTTCGAAGGAACGTAACCTCACGTCCTTGTGGGGTCAATCCGAGTTCAAAGGAATGGAACCTCATGTCCTTGTGGGGTCAATCCGAGTTCACCCCGACCACGCCCCCTGAACTGCGCTCCAAGCGGGGTGAGAGATTCCCGTCCTGGAGCTTGGGAATCTTTTCAATCCACTTCTCGATCCGTGTTGAAAACTGATTTCAACACAGAGGCAAGTTCACCTCAGCTCGAGGAGATCAAGCGCTCGAGTCATGTGAGACTCAATTTTTTTAGCATTTGTCTCATTTGACCTGTCAAGAGATGGGAGACAAATTCTAGCCAAGAAAGACAAAAATCATCCTTATCGGCATGCCATTGACTTTTCAGGTCGCAGATCCTAAGATTCTTTGTACACAGATCTTTTGTACATCACCCAGAGTAGCAAATGGCTAGATGGGCAGCCTAAAAGCTCAATCAATCAATCAATCAATCAATCAATCACACAGTGGAATAGAAGAGAAGCTGTGCAATCTTGTCTGTTGTCCTGAGAAGAAAACTCCTGTGAGTTCAGGGAACTTACTCCCAGGGAAGCCTTCATGGGATCTCTTGACCCAAGTCTCCTGTGTCTCTTCTCAACTGCAGTTTTAGTGATTTTTCCCCACCAACACATCTCTGAATGACTGAATATAATCTATTTCATGTACACACAGCCTTTGATGGAAGAGAGCTTTCCTGTTCTTTGGGAGTTGGGAGATCCACTCGGAATGTTCGTTCTTATGACACGTATACACACATATACCAAGATACCAAGAAAGAGCCAGCATTCCCCAGAGACCTGGAATGAGGTACAAGAACTCTCAACATCAAAGGGCAAGTCTGCTTCCACCAGGTAATATTATTTTAATTCAATCCGGTTCCAATTGCCATACCTAGTGGACTTACAATTTTTTTTACCCCAAACCCAGAATGAAGCACATGGGTCCTCCTTTGTATCAACCCTTTTCTCCCCCCCCCCCCCGCCCAGGCCAAAAGGGATTTGTATGTCTCGTATTGCCAAATGGAACTGGATATGGGAGGGGGTGGTATATGACCCATGTTCCTTTGTTTGAAGAACGGGGGGTATGACTTAAGAAGCAGCTTTTTACAACCGCCCTTCTTGCCTCTAACAAGACTCCTGCCCTGGCTACAACATCACCTAGCCATGGATTTTAAGAACATCACCTAACCAAGGACTTTAAAAGTAACCTCCTGGTGAAGCACATCTTTTACCATGTCTGAACTTCTGGGACCTGCTTTGAAGAAGGGTGATTTACACTAGAAAGCTTGCAATGTTCCTTTTTAAAAGTGGCCTATAAAGGTATTGCCTGTAACCTACTTTTGCAATTGTGTTTTGTGATGGCCACACAGCTCAACTCCTTTTTGCCTTCCTAGCCAAGAACTCTGAGCGCAGCTTAAAGCACCTGCTGAGTTTTGGATCGGAGTCAACCCTATTATGCAAAACTGAAGTGATCCTATTTATTGAAATCCTTGGAAAATATCATATCAAGGCCATGATGTTAAAAGCAAGCAAGCAACTTTCAGAAGTAGCCATTCTGTTTCACCTGTGCCCAAAAGCCAAATACAATTGTACGCATACATAAAACTCTCTATCTCTCCATCTCTATAATGCACAGAAGGGTTGAAAAACTGCAGAAGTGATTTACAGAGCCCCAAAAATTCATGCCATTGTTTCAGAATGAAATGAATAGACTGGCTGTGAGCAACAGCAATTACAATCTCCAGCTGTGAAGAGAATGGGCGGGGAAATTAACCCCGGACCTCTTTTTGATTAACCAGCTTTTCGAGGACTAACATAAGCGCTTTATTCTCTGGAAGGAAAGGCTTCCAAGTAGGATATAGAGTTGTTTTTAACAGAGGTAATCTTCTAATATGCTAGCCCTAACCGAGGGAAAAGACAGAGGTGGGCGAGGTAATCCCAACACAAAGTTGATTTAACCTTCATTACTCCTCAGCTTTGTAGCTTTAAGATGGCTGAGCGTGACACTTCAACGTAGCTTAGCTCTCATGATGCTAAATATGGTTGTGCCTTCCTCAAGGTTTTTCCTGTCCCACCTTTTACCCTAGTTGACCCTGACTGCTGTTATTTGGAGGGTGTTAGAGGAATAAAATCAACCTCTTGGTACATTTGCAATGAGGAGAAAAACAGCAACAACATTGGGCAAGAATCTTAAATGTTGATAGTGTGCAGTATGGCTCTCAAAACTGTTATTGAAGACTGGAGGTTTAAGTTTAAGATTTGGGGGAGAGGCAATTTCAGATACCCATGTTTATCCATGGCACTATAAGGGGTTAAGCCTGAAGTATTATTTGGAAATACATAAAATCTACTATTCCCTTGTTTGTATGTGTTGCGGGGGGGGGGGGGATACAACTGAAGACTTAATCTAGTGAATGGGAAAGACATGCTGGTGAGTTTGAACTGATCTTATTTATTTATTTATTTATTTATTTATTTATTTATTTATTTATTTATTTATTGCACTTATATACCGCTCTATTTCCCATAAGAGGACTCAGGGCGGTTTACAACAATAGAGATAAAACAATAATTACTTATCAGTAATTGCTTGAGTTATTGCTTTATGTTAAGATTAGAATATTGAGCTGTTGGATTTGCCACCAACATGCAGAGATTAATTATTTTATTAAATTGTTCTGTATGCAGAACATATCACATGGAAAGCTGGAGTAGATTTGGAGGAAGGAGCAGTGAAAATTGGTGAAAGAAGCATCATTAATTTAAGATCTCCAAATGATGTTTTTTGTATAGGTGTTGTAAGTTTTTTGGGCTGTTTGGCCATGTTCTGTAAGTTTTTCTTTCTGATGTTCCACGAGACTCTGTGGCCAGCATCTTAAGACGGCAAGGAGCTCAGGGAACTAGGAGTTCTCTCTTTGCTCTGGGGTATAGAGTGAGTGAGACTGTGAGATTTTAAAGTTGTGGGAAAGGGGAACTTGTCTCATCAACCACAGAGAAGGATCGCTGCCACCACTGATTGCGGTGAAACTTCTTAATCCCTGTATCACAATAAAATGACCAACACCTATTCTCCTGCATAGGACAAATTCCATGTGATGTTACAGTAGCATCCACGTATATGCAGATTAACCATCCATGGATTCAGTTTTCCAAGGTTGGAAAGCAGTGACAGGAGGGGCTGGGCCACCAGCAGTGTGGCAGCTGTGGAGGCTTCACGGCACTCAGTGGTGTAGGCCAGGAGCACCCACCCATGACATCAGCAGCAGTGGCAGGGGCTGGGGGCATCCCCCAGGGCCTTGGCAGAGATGGTTGCAGAGGGACATGGTCAAAACCCCGAGCCTACCTTCTGTCAGGTTGGTGGCAAAGGTGTGTGGTGCCATGGCAGGGGTCATTGGGGCACTTCTGCCACACTGATGGCAGTGTTAGTAGTGGGTGGGGAGGTCCTCCACCTCCTTCTCCTGATGGCAGGCTCACCTGTACCCTGGACATCTCCTCCAGGTGCAACCTGTCAGCCACCGGAAGGGTGCCCATCCTGCATCTGGTGAGCACAACGAGGAAGACAAGGAGGAAAAGTGGCCTGGGCAGTGCAGAGGGCACAAAGGACTGGTGGTGTGTCACCACTGCTTTCACCCACAGCACCCCTCTACACCCTCCACAGCTGTCGCCACCATCATCCTTGGTTCAAAGCATTCACTCTTATCCACAGATTTTGCTATATTTGGGGCGGCCCAGAAATAATCCCCTGCAGATACAGGGGTCCTACCATATTATCACTTCTATCATGTTGCCTCCAAGTTCTGACTCTGCTCACTTGCTTTAGGAAAAACCAGCTTCACCACAGCAACAAGAAAAGGCTATGTTAGGAAGCCCTAAAGAGCAAATGTTTTGTAAAAGATATTAGAAAGAAAGTATTAGAAATAAAATGGCATGGGAAGTGTGAAAGCGCCTCCTGGAATGGGAAAACAATGCAGTGTGATAAAGGGAAAGATTTGAGCACCACAGGTTCATAGTGTAGGGAGGTGAATGTTTTTCTTAGCTCCAATCACAGGTCCCAATGTATTACAAAGCTGAAATTCCAGTCTGCATTCCCATTCTGTTATAGGTTAACGGAGATTTACTTTTTCATTGTTCTTTAGGAAGGGCACAATTCCCCCTCCCCTGCTTATTTGTGATCTAGTAGTGTTGTGTGGCAAGAAAACTTCCCCTTCTATTAGTTGGTTGCTAGGTCCCCCCCGGGACACCTCACCATATTTGCCTTTCTAATTTTCTCTGACAGTAATGTCTCCATCTGCGGCTTGCCAGTTCTACCACAGCAGGGGCACCGACCTGCTCCATCGATATCTGGTCAACGTGTGTGATAATGAAGGCAAACACAGCTGTGAACCTGGGTGTCATTCTCTCACAGAGCAGTGCTTCTCCATTATTAGTCATTGCTTTGGGTGCTAATAATTATGCCGACCTTCCTTGTGTGTGTTTCCTGCTGTTGCACGGCTGATAACAAACAACAACAATTGCTTGCAGATTCTTTATACAACCAAAAGCACACCCTTCCCTTCCCCCTCGCATTTGGACAAAGAAACAGGGAAGAAAATAAACAGAAAACTTCTACATTGAGTCATAGAACAGCGAAGTTGGAAGGGGCCTACAAAACCATCATGTCCAACCTCTTGGTCCATGCAAGAACACAAATCAAAGGATTTCTGCCAGGTGGTTGTCCAAATCTCATTTGAATGCTTCCAGTGTTGGACCACGCGTCACCTCCTGAGGTAATTGGTTCTCTTGCCACTCTGCAATAGGAGGCATTTCCTGATATTCAGGTGAAAGCTTCGTTCTTGCAGGATTTGTTCTTGACAAAGCTGTGTTGGCTTTTAGTTATTACTTCATAGTTTTCTGGGTGCTTGCATAGTGACTTCTTTAATAATCTGTCCAGGATTTTTTTCCTGGGATTGATGTCAGGCTGACTGGCCTGCAGTCTATGGGTTCCTCTTTTTTGCCCTTTTGAAGATAGGGACAGTATTAGCCCTCCTATTACATAGAGAGGGCTAATGTCCCTTTGGTTAGTTCAAAAGAGACATCATTTTCCTCTGCCTGATATTCTAAACTTTCTGTCTCACCTCCTTTTAACAAACAAACAAACAAACAAGCAAACAAACAATTAATTATTGGCATTATATAGAACTTGATTATTGAACTTAGAATAATATGATATTAATAATGCAACCCAGTCGGGGCAGGGAAGTAGGAAAGAGATGGAAAGAGCAGGGGAGGGAGGGAGTCCGATGCAGAAGAATTGTGTAATGCTAAGATTGGCCAGGTTTATGTCACCAGGATGGCAGCAGTATTATGGCTTTCTTGTTCATTTGCTTTCTTATCTCCCACAGGAACTAGGTGGATGGGGAATATGTGTGCCAGATTCCTAAAAGCAAATACAGAGGATTGAGCAGGTGGAAAACAGCAATAGGCTAATGCCTCCAGAGATCATGCAGCAGCATGTGTCTCAGCATGGAGACACAGCCCATGGCTTCTACCCACTTGTCAACTGAAAGCAAGCTAATTCACAGCTTCTGGGATAGCTGTTAAATTATCACACATGTGTTGCTGTTAAAGCCAGGTTGCTCGGTTTGGTCTTCAGTGTGAGCTGATATACGAAACCCCTAATCCAGAATAATTAAAGAAAAGAGAGACCCTTGTCCAGATGGTCATCAGCTTGAATTCTAGTGGGCTTTCCTTCACATTCTTTGAGTTGCCTTTTAGTAACTGCTCCTAACATGGTAGAGCGGTATTAGTGGCCATGGTTTCTGTGCCTATGCTGGGGAAGATGTCAAGGGTAGGCCTGGTTCTTCAACTGTAGACAATCATTCTCCTTCAGTAGGATAGAAACCAGCTATGTTGTATATTTCCAGGGACATCTCTCTAAGAGCCTTTGTACACGACCCCTAAACTCCGCCGCAAATGGCTGCCAGCTCCGGAGCTTACAATTGTTTCCCCACCAGCTCCGGAGTTTGCAGAAAATTAAGTGCGACCACGTCCACCTAAGCGCGTCCCAGCGCACTTTTCATGTACCTGCTCTTGGCAGGTGAAAATCCCTGATGCGGATTTAAGGGAGTGAGTGCCGGGCTCTCCTTGCTTCTGTTTGTTGTTGTTTTTGCCCCCCCCTTTAAGAGAAGGAATCAGGACTACGACGGGGCTCCGGGTGGCTTCAGAGGTGAGCCTGCATTTTTTTCTTCCTCCCCTCACGCAGACGGGAGCAAGGAAGTGCGGAGGGGTGGGGAGGTAGGAAGAGCAACGAACCCCCAAGATCTCTGGTCCGAATTTAAGTGGCCAGCGGATCTTAGGGGTCGTGTGAAAAGGCCCTAAGATGCCTCCCTAATTCCTAAGGGAATTATTATGGTGAAAAGGGTCATTGCTGACATGTCCAGTGACTCCTGACAACTCTCCTGTCAGGGTTTGAGAACTGTCCTGGTTTTTCAGAGTTAAGCAGGATCAGGGAGTGGAGGCAGGAAAGAGAAGGCATATTGATCTCCTTTTCAGTTTTGTTCTGCTTTGTTCTGGAATTACGGTGTGATGAATATGTTGTTTGGATTTCTCCTACTTTCACACCTTCCAAATATTTTGCTCTTCTGTCTACAGCAGACAAATGTGGTAAGTCTGCCTGTTTCCAATATACAGTAGAGACATAAGATACCTGCCTACTGAGTAGCTGCTGAAAAGGAGAGCTTATCAGAGGGGAATGGTGGTAACTGAGCATCTTAAACATGGTTTAATACATAGAGATTCAGACCTAGAGTGTGTTTTCCTACATATTTCAGTTTTTTAGAAGCTTAAGTGCTTTGTACATCACATATCAAGACATTGGTGAATGCTGGTACTAGAGATGGGCACGAATAAAAAAATGGCATTTCGTTTGTCGTTTGTCGTTTGGAGGGTCTGTTTCGGTTCGTTTCCGTTTTTCGCAAATTTTTGCAAAAAAATCGTTTTCATTTTCATTCATTTCGTTACCATTTTGTTACCATTTATTTCAATTTTTTGTGATTTTTTTAGGATTTTAAGCAATTCACTCATATTGCAGTAATGGAAACGAAACACACGACAAAATTTCCGGTGTTTCTGTTCGTTTCGTTTCATTTTAGAGACAAAATTCGTTTGTCATTTCGTTACATAACGAAACGAAAAAATGAAAACAGAAACGAAAAATTGTTTGTTTCGTGCCCATCTCTAGCTGGTACTATACATTTTAAAATTAAAAAAATAATTATTTTGTGGGCTGCATTCAGCTTTGTAGATTCTACATGCCTTTGACAGACTGAAATATATCATGCCAATTTTCTCAACAATATAAGGCATGGAGACATTATGAATTTATCCCTAGATATCAATTGAGAAGGGCTAATTCCATTTTTAAAATAATGGGTTTATTTATTCATTTATTTATTTTAGAGTATTTTTACTCCGCCTTTCTCATTGGAAAAGGACCCAAGGCGGCTTACAGTAATGAGGGATAATATACAGTACAGTATAATTAAGACAAGTTCAAATATTGAGAACAGGGAATTGAGGAATATCTTACAGCATTAAAAGACATTACATTAAAGCTACAAGAAAACTCAGCTAAAAGGAGAGTAAAATTCCATGTAAAAGTTATGAGTGATGGAAACTAACATTGAAAACACAGTGTTAATGTAATCACACAAGGTTATAAGTGGTTTTAAACACAAAGTCTATGTGATCGATGAAGCTGTTTGGATGAACAGCGAAACATTTCTATCTCTCAAAAAAGAAGTCCAGTAGCCATGACTCAACTCCCAGTTAAATGAACCTAGTTGACTGAGAATCTTCACAGACGTATATCTATGTGATCCTATAGATTCATACAAAAGACACGTAATAGGTAGTCCATCATTCAGGGAAAGCTTGCTTGAAGAGAAAAGTATTTTCCTGTTTCCAGAAAGATATCAGAGATAGGGCAGCCTTGGCCTCCAGTGGAAGTGAGTTCCAGAGTCTGGGCACCACAGCTGAGAAGGCCCTTTCATGTGTTCCCACGTGATGTACTGTGGAGACACAACTAACAAGGAATCCAGAAACCTGGCAGTGCCATCTGCTCCTAAACCCAAGGAAGCCAATGACAGGCAAATTAAATCAGAAGAAGGAAGGGAAGGGGTTAACACTTCCTCCAGGTGGAAGCTGTAAGACAACAGTTAGGGCACATGGAAATAGGAGAGGGGAAAAATGTGGGAGATTCGAACAAGGAGAAAACTGTTAAGGAGAGAGGGTATAAAAGGGAGGAGAAAAGGGTCTTGCCTCCAGACTGGGATTATGTCTGGATGGAGAACCCAGGCACTGGCAACTGGGAAAAGTTAATGATGCCAAAGAAGGAAGCGGAAAGTTACAGGAGACCAGCCCGTCACCTGGGCTGTTCATACTGGGGCAAGAGACAGGCTTGGGAGTATAGGATAAATTGAAAAGAAATCAGGTTGCAGTTAGAGAGAGAAAAAGCCTCCACCCGCAAGACAGAGGAGTTACAGGCGTTAGGTTACTCTCCGAGTGGACGGGCACTGAGACCAGCCGTTCGCCCAGAACGGGTCATCCTAGAAGGGAAAAGGTCTGTTTGGTGCTTGAAGATCACGGACCGTGGAACCAGCCCATAGGAGAGGGAAGATCCGGGATGGAGGAAAACCTGGACACCCAAGGATGACAAGTGATGTGGACTGAGTTTTTTGGGGGACTGGAACCAGAAAATAACAGTTTATTTTTGGACTTATTAAAGGACAATCCTTTGAACCCTTTTCTCACACCAGAAGGGACTATAGAGAAAGTTCAGCCCAAAGTGGAATTGTTTGTTTTAATGAATAATTGTTAAATAGACCGAGTTCTGTTTTATCACAAATGAGTCCTTTATTGGAGGTGGAACATTCATGCATCAGGTGTGACATCAAACCCTCACACGTATCTGTGGGGGTGGCGGGATGGAGAGAAAGGCCCTCCTGATGACCTTAACACCTGAGCCAGATGTGATCTTTGAGGTAGCTAGGACCTAGTTCATACAGTGCTTTGTAGGTCAAGGTCAGCACCTTGAATTGTGCCCAGTAGCTGATTGGCAGTCAGTGGAAATGCTTTAATAGGGGTGTAATGTGGTTTCTGTATCCCACCCCAGTCAGAAGTCTGGCTGATGCATTTTGTTCCTGTGGAATTTACAATTTGAATTTGAAGTTAGTAAAATATGTACATATTTTTAATATTAATTCTTTCTTTCACGAATTAACTAATAGGTAACACATATACTTTTAAATCTAAGTGCTGTAAGAGATCGGTTTGTAGAACATTCTTCTCTCCTCTTCTTTGGCACCACCGTAACACCCAAAATTGACCATGAGACAGCAGTGTGAAGCACAAGTCCGAACCAGCTCTTGAGCTATGTAGCAATCTTACTTCCACCATTTAACATGGCCAAAGAAAAAGTTACAGTTATCTTTAAAAATTATCCTTGGTTAAGTCCCAGTTTTAATGCAATGAAGATGCACAGTACTTATCGTATTGAGGGAAAGGAATTATGTTAGCTCTCTGTTCCTTGTAACTAGTCAATTCCACAATCGGCAGCTGAGTGAAAAAAGCTGAGTGAAGCATGTTAGTGTCTGTTTGTAAAAAGACTTAGGACATGGCCACATCTATTAAATGTTTTCTAGTTATGCCCTATTGATCTCAGAATTTGAATTTGCAGTAAGACAATGTAAGACCATTGATGCATTTTTACTCTCCTCCATGCTAAGTCAGCATCAATTCCCACCTGCCTGGAAGAATAATTTTTTTGTTTGGGGCACATTGCAAAACATTTAGTTTCCTTTGTGCATGACGGTACCAAAACGTTGTTTGGGGGAAAGCTGTCATGTGATACAGCCCCCATTACTGCTGTTTGACTGTCCCTTTATTTTTATTTTTAGGAATTGTGACTGGAGTGGCAATACATGGGAAAACATTGGTCATCCTGCAAACCTATTTGCGGATCATTCCACCAGGGGGTGCATCTTCCGCTGAGGCTCTTCGTGTTTTCCTCTTGGGGACCACGTGGCAGAACTGCAACAAGAACTCTAAGTTTCTCTGCTGCAAGGGGCACAAGCCCAGCAGAGAAACACAGAGCCCTTTTACACGACCCCTAAGATCCGCTGGTAGCTTAAATTCGGATCCCCCAGCCAGATATCATGTGGGTTTTGTTCCTCTTCCTGTGTTCCCACCCTTCCGCACTCTGTTGGTTCTGTCTGCAGTGAGGGGAGGGAGAAAAAAGGGAAAGAAAAATACAGGCTCACGTCAGCTCTCCTCCATCTGCCGTCGGAGCAGCCCCGTAGGGATTCCTGTCTGTTAAAGGTGCGGCAGGGACAACAAAAACAAACAGAAGGCGAGGAGAGCCTGGCATCCACAGCTTTATAATCCGCATCGGAATTTTTTTTACCTCCGGAGACCAGGTACTTGTAAAGTGCGCTGGGGTGTGCTTAAGTGGGCGTGGACATACTTTGCTTTTTAAAAAGTCCGCTGCTGGTGGGAAAACAATGTTATGTTCCAGATCTGCAAGTGTTTTGCAGCGGATTTTAGGGGTTGTGTAAAAGGGCTCTCAGATCCATCAAGGAAATGTTGCTGAAGCATTGATGTAACAATTTGTTTTTGTTTGTTTGTTTTAAAGTAGAAAAGGGGTCTGAGAGACATAAACAACCTAGCAGGAAATATTCCAGTACTGAATATCACATTAGGTTTAGGGAAATGTGGTAATTCAAAAACACATTGGGACACACATCCTGGAATATAGGCCATGTGACTATGAAGCAAGGCA
This sequence comes from Phrynocephalus forsythii, assembly GCA_029282475.1. Taxonomy (NCBI): domain Eukaryota; kingdom Metazoa; phylum Chordata; class Lepidosauria; order Squamata; family Agamidae; genus Phrynocephalus; species Phrynocephalus forsythii. The sequence continues at coordinate 23,225,365 of JAPFRF010000005.1, forward strand.
AACAAGGGATGAAAAGTCTCAGGAGAATATTTTGCAGGTGTGACCACAGCTTTAGATATTCATTTTAGTTTCAGCAAGTAGAGCTACCTCACTATGAGTTTCAGATAAAAATTAATGGAGGTGGATTTTATTTCCACCCAAAATGCTACTAGAAATAGACTCATTCATGTATCATTAATGGAGAATTATATACGTGGATTGATTTTATGAAGTGGTACCTGAGAGCCTGCCTCTTAGCTTCCACTGTGAATGTACACTAGTTTGATGTACTGTTTTGGATATGGCCTTCAAAACTCCATCAGCCCATCAACCCTCTCCATATGCTCTTTCCATAAGATTGATAAAGGACTGGCTCATCAGGATTGGGAGAAATAGTGATGATGCTGTAACTACAAGTGGGAAAAAAATACTTTGACCTGAAGGGCCATAAATCTCTTGTTAGACAGAATACCACTAATTTTGCATGCACACACACACAAACACACGTGACTGGCTATTTAAAAAGAGGAAAACCTTCTGCATGTATCTATTATGGGAAGATTTGCTTTATGGAATTTCCAAAGTAGTGTCTATGCTTGCCAATTTGAAATATATTATCATAGCCCCCCACCCCCAATAAGTTTTAAGGACTCTTTTTCTCCATTTGCTTTCCCATAATTTGGCTTTGTTTTCTATGACCATGGTTGGAGCTGGCTTTAATACCAGAATAATTTGCCCTTCTGACTTGGCAGCAGAGTTGACCTCCCTCGTGTAGTATTAATGTTAATTCCCATCTGGCAGCTGGCCCCAGATTCATACGGAGCTAAACAAAATTTTGTCCTTTGCTTTTTCAAAATGCTTAACCATGGGGTTAGTGTCATGATCCAGGATTCACGTTTCTTTGTGACCTCTTGTGTGTGAGCTATGGTCGAAGAGACTGAGATCTGAAAATTGGTTTCAGAAGTCACACACCAGACAGACCCTATCTTCATGAAACTTCTCACTGTGGTGTCTGCCAAAATCTACCCAAAAATATTGCTCCCAGTCATCTCAAAGTCTGTTATTTAGAATGTTGTAGTTTCCTTTGTATCAAACTATACATATTTTTCTTGTCACCTGTTTTGTAGCAAATGGAGGCGTAGTATTATCCATAGTAAACTGTGCTTGTTTAGAGGACTGTTTCTCATATTGTTCAGACATGATACAATAGCCAAATGCTACAGACTATCAGGGTAGTAATAAATGGGTAGATAAACATGAGGCCTTCAAGGACGTGGTGAACACATGCCTAGCTGGGATTATTTCACTGTTACCAGTCTCTATCCTGTTTCCAAATGTGGACACCAACGGCTCAGGGGTGGAACACTTCACATTTATTCTCTGCAATCCCCAGTAGCCAGGACTCCCTCTGTTTGAAGCACCAAGGTTTTCAGCTTGCACATGGGGTTAATGGATTCCCATTTCTAGAAATGGCTGGAAAAGAAGAACAGTTAAGAATGAACAGGATACTGGGCATTATCTTACCCTAGTCACATTTGGATATTTTTATTTGTAATATTTTTAGCTAAGAAAGAAACACGCGATCTACTTTTCCTTCCAGAAATCACTTGTTCAAGCCACTTCCAAAAGATAAGAGTGCAAAAAAAAAAAAAAAACAACAACAACAAGAATTGTTGAAAACATGTACAACAAGCTAAGTATTGTAAAGCTAAAAGCTGCAAGCCACATGGGGCAAAGCCAGAAGCAGAACCAAAGACAATTAGACAATAGCAGAGGCGTATGCTTGTTTAAAGGGGAAATATATTGTATGACATCCCATACTGTTCATTTTCCATGCTGTCGGCTGATAAAGTGAAGTGGGACTAAAAAGAAAAAAATTATAATGCAATGTTGTCACAGAACCTTCACTCAGAATTGGCTTTCAGAAAGAAGATGGAGTACAAGCAGATTCCATAACACTACTCAGTAAGGATTAGGGAGAAATCCATCTCTCCCTCCCCACGCCGTCTTCACGACAATACACTTCGGCTTTTTGTTGCTTTAACAACATGATACACTGATTGTGATAATATCTTTTTGTTAGCAGCTTAACTTCTGTGTAATACTTGTAATTGCTGCTTTCAACTGTTGTACTGCCAATTGTCTTGCTTTTTTTTTTTTAAAAATGGACTAAAATGAAGACTAGAAAATTAGCAGGGGGAGAGAGAGAGTTCAGTAAGACTTATGGTGCTCCTTTCCTGCCATAAAGGAATTATGCTCTTCAGATCATGCTGGACGGCTGTACCCATCAGCTGTAATGAGTGCCTCTGTGGGCTACGGCTGATAGCCGCTGCAGCATAACAAGCTCTGGAGGACTGCACTTGCTATAATGATTCCCTTAATAAGGGCAAAACTGGAGGCAGCCCACAAACTTTTTCTGAAAGAATTATATGTGGAGGGATTCACTTCGGTCAGGTGTAGCCAGGATTTGGAGCACCTGGGGACAAAGTTCATTTTTGTGCCCTTCCTGCCCCCCCACACATTGTACCCACCCAGCAATGGGGGGGGCAAACCCTGCAGGTGTGGGGAGGGTGCATGCATGCACGTGCCGACAAGTGGACAGGCGTGTGCCTTACACCTCTCCCCCCAAGGTGAGAAAGAGGAGGAGGAGGGCGCCACAGCCACTGCACTCCTGCCTTCCTGCCTGCTATGCCACTCACCTGGCGCGTGGCAGTGGAGGGGGTGCCTCTCATCAAGCTTTAGGGGAAAGGAAGACTGCTGGGCGGTGGGAGGGTGCACAGCTTCCTCCTCCTGCTCCCCCTCCAGGCGTCCCCAGATTGCTGCACCCGGGGCAGATGTACCCTTATGCCCCCTCAGATACGCCCCTGGTTTTGGTTCCTTTCCAGTTTGTGTAGTGTGCCAGATTAATGCTTTTTCAAGAAATTAAGTCATAATAGGTTAGACATCATTTTAATGGATTTGTGTGTGGTTTTGTTTGTGGGACATTTTTATCCCCTATTTGTTTTTCCGATTGGCCGTGTTCTTTTTTTAACTTTTCTTAGAAGCTGGTGAACAGAAATGCAAATACCCAAACACAAACTGTAGCATCTGTTCGCAATATCCATATTGACATTCACCATCCAAGGTGTGAAAGTTAAATGAGGCAGCAAAGAATGCATCCTCATGTGTTATTTTCATTCATTATTTTAATACTCTTTTAAGATATCTAAATTTCCTTCAAGGGCATTATGTTGCTGATTCCATTTGTAAAGCAAATATCATAGCTACGTTATTACATTTTATTCTTAATGAGATGCATTTCAACTTTATGGATTGTTTTCTCTGTTAAATGTTTCCATTCCTGTTTAAATCATTAGCTTGGACCACCACAGTACAGCTAAGGTATAATGCATTATTCTAATGCTTTCCTTGCAGCAGTCCAGAATTTCCACCTTGGTTTCCCCTGGAGAAGCCCAAGGAAATTGGTTACCAATGTGTTGCATTTTGTGCCCATTCATATCAAGGTGCACAGCATCCCAAGGCAATATTCCTGGCAATGGTAACAAGAATAAAGAGCTGCATGGATTAGCTTTGCCTTTGTTACTGCAAGCTATGGCCGTAGCTGTCATCTAGAGATGGGACTTTGGGGTTAACACAAATGAGTGGGTGGGATACACTAAAAGGACTCTTGTGTTCAGTTTCAGTTTCAGTTCAGTTTTTCATTGATTTCAGAAATAGAGCTTTTGAAAACCAAGTACAGTGGTACCTCAAATTACGAATTTAATCCATTCCGAATGCATGCTCCTAAATTGAACTACTCTTAAGTTGGGGTACCTATCTAAAAGAAAATGAAAGAATAAGTTAAAAATAATAATAAAAAAATTAAAATATTTCTAAGTCGAGCAGACCATATCTAAAATTTGTAAGGCTGCAGTAAAAACGCCAACAGTTTTCCACTCTTAAGTTGAATTGCTCTTAAGTCGAGCTGCTCTTAAGTTGGGGCACCACTGTATTTCTTTTTATCAAAGGGAGGATCATGAAACCCCAGCTGTTTATCAGGCAGTGATTTCAACAATACCCAGACAAATCAAAAATACTTCATGCCTTCACCACCAAGGACATAGCTAATGACCCATACTTTAGTGGCTTCAACCCTTTAGGCCATTGTAGACCTTAAGACTATTGAGACTGTTGTCTACCTAACGAGCCTATTCAGGCCATAGTTCATTTTATAAGCCTATTTCTGACTAGGGTGACAAGAGGTCAACATGAATTATAAAATGAAGGACTCACAACTAGTTTTCTTCAGACTGATGAAGCTGTTTGGATGAGCAGCAAAGTGTTTCAGTCTCTCAAGAAAAAGAAGTCCAGTTGCCATGACTCAACTTCCACACGTACCCTTTTATGTTTAATTTAAGGACCAATGCCCTCAAAACACTTGAAAAAATGAGGTACCCTCTTGAAAGAATCCAAAACATATACATTCTAAATGTTTTTCCCCATGCATACCAATCATGAAGATGGTTTCTAGCTGCCCACACACTTATAGAGAAATATGACACTCTTCAAGGTCACTTTGCTTGACTTTGTTCCCTTCATTTTGCCCACCATTATAAGAACAAACTCTCCACATGTAATGATACATGAATTCAGCACTTTTTCATGAAATGGAGGACGCTAATGAGGCATCCTCACATGCAGCAGCTGCATACATGTTCAGCAGCACATGGGAACAGCGATGTCCCAAACTTTGAATACATGGAAGGAAGACAATTATTTATTTATTTATTTATTTATTTATTTGATTTTTAGCCCACCCATCTTCCGAGACGGAACTCTGGGCGGCTTCTAAAAAACTGAACAAGTCAGCGAACAATACAATATAAAGCAAACAAATTGGACGACAATACAATAATAGACAACAACAGCAATATAAAACAGCATTCTAAAACATCTGAGGCATCTTGACATCTTGACATCTTGGCATAACAGTCACAGCTCAGCAGCAACAATAGTTGGCAAATGTGTAGATGGCAAGGAAAAAAAAAATTAAATTGCGCCGCCAAAAGCCTCATTAAAGAGCAGAGTTTTTAATGCTCGGCGAAAGGCTAATAGGGACTCTGTTGAGCGCACATCAGGTGGTAAGCTGTTCCAAAGGGAAGGGGCAGCCACCGAGAAGGCCCGCTTATGGGTGATGGACTTTCAGGCCTCTCTCAGGGTGGTGACCCGGAGCGAGTGCTCTCGCGACTCCCGAACTGGACGGGCCGAAGTTGATCGCTGGACGATACGCTCTGACAGGTAGTCTGGGCCCAGGCCATGGAGGGTTTTATAAACTAAAACCAAGACACGCATTATTGGTACAAGTAATATACTCATATAATATACTAAAATACTACTAATAAACTAATATTGGAATATGTGTAGAAAATAATGAGAGTGAGTGGGCCCTTGTGATCCCCCAAATGGCCTCACCCACTTTTTCTTTGACTTGTAGGCCAAGCAAAGCTCAGTAAAGAGAGGCCATGCTGAAGGACAGTTGAACATGTAATTAATAGTTATGGAAAATCATTTTTAATATCATCTTTATTTAAGCTATGTTTCGACTCCTTCATTAGCTGTTTCACTACTCAACCTTGTACACCTACCTGTATGTTTTTCAGTTCTGAGCTTCGGGTTTAATATACTAATATTAGAATATATGGAGGAATTTGGCGATCAGTTTGAGTAGGGGATGTTTCTCTTTATATCATTTGAACTTCATTTATTTAGTCATTTTTAAATGTATCCTCTCCCTTGTGGTTTTATGCCAGCTCCTGTACTTTGAAAAAACAGGATAATTAATTATAATAGGTTCTAATGAGAGGAATGTGCCTTCTGTTAAAATGTCATTGGTTTTATGTTTTCGTGATTCTTTATTTAAAGAATTCCCAGGATCACCTTCTCAGAGAACACTAAAAATAACTCACAAGAGAGAAAACAGCAAAAACACAATGGTTGTGATGTGTGTGGTCTGTCAGAGGTACAATAGGCTGTAGTTGCTGTATTTTCTACTTGTCTGGAACTACAAGGGATTGAGGAGGCAAGAGTGGCCATTCATCCCTCTTTAGAGACAGGAGTTCTTTGTTTGAAGGCATCCTCTGATTGAAAGTTGGTTCACGCCACTTCTGACGTAAGACCAAGAACTGCAACAGGGGAAACCAGAGGCCTTGGGGTCGCTCATTGTGAATGAAAAGGCATACATATACCCCTAATCATAATGCATTCAACTAACAACAAAATACATAGTGCCAAAAATGAAAAGAGGAAAAAACTGTACTCTGCTGATCATGAAAAACTTGTACTGTATATCACAGGTAATACCCTTACTTGCGAGGAGTCATTACAAGTTTGGAGCTGACCTTGTGCTTTCTTTCACTCTGTGGGAGATGCTTCATATTTTTGATGTTGATTATCCATGATTTACATATTTATGCATGGATGAGCATGTGCAAATCTCTGTTTTCTTTTGTGCTTTTATACTGAGATGAATTCAGCTCCTTTTTAATGGGTCTTTGTCAGTGGCTAGTCTAGTGAGGCCTCTATTGCCAAACCTTAATGCGTGCAAATAGGGCTGGTTGTGTGTCACAAACTTTCCACTTCTTAGTTGTGGGTGACAGATGGACCTTTATCTTTGAGCTGAGTAATTCCTCCACCCCTCTGTCTCACACACATTGGATAACCAGAATATAACTAGGCATATCCTTCCATACTGTTAATGAGGTCCTATAATTCTTACTCTATTCTAGTAGAGCAGTGTTTGAAGAATGAAAAGAAGCAGGTTGGATCCAGGCAGGAGAGACAACCTAGGGCAGTATTGGTGAACTTATGGCATGGGTGCCAAAGGTGCCACTCGGAGCCCTTTCTGTGGGCACCCAACATCGCCCCTTCACAGCCACCTGTATTCAGGTTAAATTCCTCTATTGGCACTTTGCGAACAATTAGTGGGTTTTGAATTGCAATTTGGGCATTCGGTCTCTAAAAGGTTTGCCATCACTGACCTAGGGTTACCCTGGGTTTCTTCAGGTGTATTTAAGCTAAACAGTTATATCAGTTTGGCTTAAGCTAAACAGTTATATCAGTAGAATTCTCTACTCAACACCTCTTAAGGACATTGATTGTTGCAGTCTTTTTTCCACGGTTGGCACAAATCCTGCTGCACAGTCAGGCTGGTAGAAAGGAAATGGAGCAACTTGCAACAGCAAAGTTTGCTCATTAACAAGTCTCTGCTTGGATGCCACATTGTGTGCCAGCCAGGTGTCTTGGCATGTGGCCAGGGATCCAGGTGAGGACGCATTAATAAACTGGCTGCTGCAGGTACATCATTTTGCTTCCAGCACTGTTAACACAGCAGGATTTTGACTAATGTGTTTCAACCTTGACATCTATTACAGAGTTAACCACCGATTTCTAGACTGGTAGAACTGGAACTGCTTCCCTGTGTTGAGGTGCAGTGCCCTGGCAAAACATGAATGCAGTGAAATGTGTGCGATCAATCATTTGAAAATGTTCTCCTTTAAATTGCAGCCGCCCTCATCTTCTAGCTAGCATTCATTCCTGTGGCTTCACTTCTATCTGTGAAGGCTGCTTTGAAAACCACTTTTAGCTGACCAAGGGATATCCACCATTGGAACATTTATCCATTAATCTTTCATTTATTGATGAGAGCCTATAGAATTGTGGGTGGTTCCATTCATTGTTAATCACACAGAAAGCCTTGTTTGTCACCAAACAGTTGGCTGAAACAATGACAGCATATTTTCCCTTATAACAATGATCCCCGTGCAGGCATGTCCAAACTTTGGAACGCCAGATGTTTTGGACCACAACTGCCCCAGTCCTTTGTCATTGGCAATCTAAGCTTAGAATTCTGGGAGCTGTGGTCCAAAACATCAGGATGGCTGACGTTTGGGCATGCCTGTGGACTAGAAATGTACTTAAAGCAGCATCAGCAGCAACTATCACCACCACCCTGAACATGTGAAATCCAGGATAATTGATGGACTTAACAAACATTAGGAAGCATCCATAACATCTCGGTAAAACCTCAGTGAACAGATAAAATGGGAACCTTAAGCACACAAGGTACCATAGAAACCTTGATTTGTTTCTGTTAACAGGTCGGCAGCCAGATTCAATACAGTAAACCTATTTTAACACGAGGTGGGGGAATCAAATGCTCTCCACGGTTGATCCTAGTTGATAGCCTGGATGCAGCATTTTAAATCACTGGCAGATGCTCTATGGGTGTTTATACACGACCCCTAAACTCCACCGCAAATGGCTCCCAGCTCTGGAGCTTTAAAATGTTTCCCCACCAGCTCCGGAGTTTACAGGCAATTAAGTGTGACCCCGCCCACTTTAGCGCGACCCAGCGCACTTTTCTTCTACCTTCTCTCTGGAGGTGAAAATTCTTTGATGCGGTGCAACGATAGTGAGTGCAGGGCTCTCCTTGCTTCTGTTTGCTGTTTTTTTGGCTCCCGCCCCTTTAAGAGCTACTTAAGAGTTACTTAAGAGCTACTGGAATGTTGCCGGGGCAAGAGCCGGCAAGAGCGAGAGGCAGAACGGGAGGTGAGCCACGGTCTTTCTTCCTTTTTTTCCTCCCTCCCCTCACGCAGCCAGCAGCCAGGGTGGGAACACAGGAAGAGCGACAAGCCCCTAAGATCTCTGGTCCAAATTTAAGGGACCAGCGGATCTTTGGGGTTGTGTAAAAGCACCCTATGTTCTTCAAAGGGAACTCCATATAGCCCCTGCTACTGCAGTCCAAACAGAATGCAACTTATCACGGCCACTTTGCCAATTACTGAGTACTAGGTCAGCCGTTGTCTTGCATGCATGAGCAGCATTTCTCAAAATATACTTACCAAACACTGATGACTGTGCCTTGCATAGTTATATAGAATAGATAATGATGGATAAACTGCCTTCTGGGAAAGCTTATCTGCTGTGATGGATCTTTATACTGACAAATCCCTGCTAATCTTCTAAAGAACCCTACAGTTCCTTTGAACACCATTTGAAAACAAAGACCTATTCCCAAATGCATGTGACTACTAATAGAATCTCATTTCTTTTCTAAATGAACACCCATCCAATGCTTTGATGTCCACTCCCTTTCACTACAACTTTTTGCTAAGCACACACTTTTAAACGCTACCAGAATAACACACACCAGTCAAGGGGTTGGTCTTTATGGCCTTATAGGACCCCATAACTCCATTAGCCAATTACTGCAGGATTATGTGATGGATGATAGCATGTCAGTTAAAACTGGTCTAGTTATTCATGCCCCACGTGGCAGGTATCAAAAAGAATCCCCTACACCGTAGCCTACAGCAGAACTTTAATCTGAGTGCTCAGGTTTTCCTCATAACCTGAGGGAGATCCATGACAGAACAAAAAGATGATGATGATGATGATGATGATGATGATGATGATGATGATGATGATGATGATGATGATGATGATGATGATGTCTCCTGTAGAAGCAATCACTCAAACAATCCAACTCTTCAGTACTCTCTTCCTGAAAACATTTCACAATTATTATTTTCAGCACTGCAAAGTATTGTTCCACATTTTCAAAAGAAATAGGTTGAAGTCAGCTTTAGGCCACCATGTCTTTATTGTCTGCTACTATGTCTTTATTGTATGCAGGTGGTAATAGCAGAATAGGATTTTCATGCTCCTAACAGCTAGTCGAGGCAGACACTTATGTACAGAAATTTATATTTTTTGTATTGCTTTGTTTCTCATTATTCTAACCTATGCCCTTTCAAGGAGAAAAGTGGGGTTAAAATTCAAACTGGAAGCTTCACCATGAGTTCCTGAACATTATGGACTCTTGACACCAGGTGAGCAGTGGTGCATGCTAAGAAAAAGCACCCAACAGGTAAAACTATTTATTTAGCTCTAATTGGGCTAAAAGTACATGTTCCTGTCGGTTTAACTAATTTTTTTTTTAGCATAGTTGCCTTCTGTCCAAAGTCACTTTAGAATTTTAATATTGACATTTGGAGGCAATGATATTGAAATTAGCTGTGGATAAAGCCAAGCTTGAAATGAAGACCAAACAAGCTGTGATGCTAAGCAGATTGCTTGAAGTAACCATGGAAGGTACTTTGTGTACTAGGACTTATATCTTCCAGCAGGGAAATCACATGTACTAGAGCAGGGGACACAACTAGAATCACCCCCTTTCTACCTGTGTTCTAGGAGAAAAAAAACTTCTCTCTAACAGCAGCTTTAAAAATGGTGGTTGTAAAATTTCACACTACACATTTAGCATTTATGTCTAAGCTGGCCTGAGGTTTTCAGGTGGGTCACACGTGACTGTCCATTACAAGTGTCATGCAACATGCATATAGAATGTAAAGCCATCAGAGGAAATGCACAAGAGAGCCAACTCAATAATCTAGCAGTGTATTTGTTAATATAAGAGGAATAGACACGGTTGGCCAATGAGGTGACATTTTCCATGTACGATCTTGGGAAATACAGTTTATTTAAAATACATCATCTTGGAAGAGTGAAATACATCTCTTTTGCTTTAGAATTTAGCTTGCCAATTTAGCTCTCCTGGTACTCCAGTTCAGTGTCTGATTAAACAGTAATGACGTGGCATGGCTCCAAGACTACCGTATGGTTCTAGCACCTGATTTTGGAATGGGTTGAATTACCTGGTGGGATAGTGGCATGGTTTTAAAGAAATGTTTATTACTTCTCCCCTCTGCCTTGTGAATCAGCAGGACTGGGTGCATGGGAGGGAGTGGGTTGTTTGCCAGGTCTCCAATTGTTGGCAGGCATCACTAAAGCTCCCTTTCAAATGTGGATTGAAGCTAACAGGGCGACAGCCAGATACAATTAGGCAAATTTCCTTTGCTCTCCCTGGGATTTAGTATCCCGTTAAGTCATGCACTTTATTTAATTTAACTTCCTCATCTGTGTAAACATTTGGATGCCCTGGAAGGAATGTAAAAATGAAGCTAAGCAACAGCAAACTTTGAAGAGTCCTATTGATGCTTTCTTACCATCACCATTTGGTTGAAGATGATTGTCAGGTCTTAGGAAAAGTAGGAGCAGTTGAGGAATTCCAGAGAGGTACCCAAATTAGACAGTTCAGCAAAACCAACCAAGAATCTTTCAGCATTTTTAGCAAATAATCAGAGTACACATGTTACACTTTCAGGTTGCCCAAGACTCTTCGTGATTTCTTTGTGGCTGAGATAAAAAATGGCAGGACTGGATCCATGCTTACTCATGCTTCAAGTGCACTTGCTGAACTCAATGAGGTTGAAATTAGTCCTCAGTCATTTAAGTTTCTGTAGCTGAAATCCACATTTTCTTTCTGCAAATTCTGTAGAGATGGTCTTTGATCATTAAAGGTTTTCTCTCTGCACCCTACAACGCCCAAAGATTCTTAAGAATGAAAGGGACTACCCAAAATCCTTGGGGCCAGAAGCTGGGAGGACTACATGTTCAAGTTTCTTCTAACTTCAGAATTTACCTCAGTTGATGATTTAGGTGATGGAACTTGCACCAACAGGATTTCATTTAATGACTCCAGTGAGTTTGGCATGCTATTTGTGATAAAGTCTGGATCTGTTATTTGTCTTTCTCAAGCCATCATTCAGGTTAAAAATATATTCAGATTGAAAAAAGAGATGAAGTATGTCTGTGAAGATTCACAGTCATCTAGGTGAGACTATCTGGAAGTTGAGTCATGGCAACTGGACTTATTTTCTTGAGGAAACTGAAATGTTTCGCCTCTTCCAAGCAGCTTCATCAGTCTGAGGAAGGTTAGTGGCGAGTCCTCCATTTTATAGTTCACCTTCATTTTACATCACCCTGGTTTGAATAGGCTCATAAATTGGACAATAACCTGTATAGCTTTGTTAGGTCACCAGTAGCCTGGATAGATGCATAGGTGGACCATGATCTGAATAGGCCCATTAGGAGGATAATGGCCTAGGGTGCATGAAAGTCCCACCTATGCAACCTTTCGCAACACCCATTAAATATGGGTCATTAGCTATGGCCTTGCTGGTGGAGGTGTGAAGTGCTTCTGAATTGTCTGGGGATTGATGAAAGGGCTGCTGGATAAGTAGCAGACAGAATGTGTCTGAGTCCCCCACCTCAACTCTGACAGGTTGATGGAACATGCATTTTTAAAATTGATATCTTGAAAGGAAACATCTAAATAATGTTTTGAGATATATATATTTTAAATCTGCAGACTGTTGTTGAGAATTGCAACAGAATTGTTGATGAACATGACCCAGACCTCATATCGACAATGTTGTCCGTTGAATCATCTTTATTATTTAACTGCTGTTTCATGCTATTGTTGGTCTGTTTTTATTGTTTGCTAGCCATTCAGAATAGTGCATAGCCATAATGGGGTGGTAAATAAATAAATAAATAAATAAATAAATAAATAAATAGTAAAACCATGCATCCCTAATTGCATTGGGTTTATTAAATACCAGCATCCAGGGGCTACTTCTGCACATTGGGGGGTGATCCCTGCCAGGAAAATAAGGAGGGGAGAAAATGCTTGTCAGGTTGTGATTTTCCCCCACCTGCCTGCCCCATGTTTTTCTTCCCAGAATATACTTATAAGTTATCATTAAACATCAAAACTTAAATATGCCTGACTATTGGCTGCATATACCTTTGGCAAAACGTATTTAACACAAAGTAACAAAACTTGTATATGGATGGGTTTGCACTTACTTGGCATGATGAAAACATTAATCAAGCTTACATCGTTCTTAACGGTGTTCTGATTCATGTGAAGCAATGGGTTGAAACCACATGGAAGCAGAGCCAGGAATATATATGAAGTATCATTATAGACCCGTGTTCACAACGCTGTGGTAAAGTTAATCACATTTGGCTCAGGCACAAGCAATGATGAGCAGAAATATCCTAATCACAGTTTTGTCATTTTGAGTTTTCTTTAGATAGTAAATCTTTTATTGTGGACATCCATTAAAGGAAAATTACATCTAAGCTTGTGGATACTAATTCAGTTTTTCATTATCCTGGACTTGCAAACAAAATTGCAAGAATTGTGCAATGTTGCAGGAAACCTGGCAACTTTGTACAAAAATAGACAATTTGGCCGTAAACACTATTTTGGCCAATACAAGAACCATATCAATTGCTTGCAGTTTCAGCTGGTGGAAAGAAGAATATTTTAATCCCTTTTCTTTGTCTACATTCAGTTAAATAAATTCAAGCTGATTGGACTGACAACTTGCTTGAATACTGGTGTTGGGGCAATTTCATCCACATAACTAAAACAACAACAACACTGTTGTTCAAGGCAGGCTACATGGTACACATTAGTCTTTTGCCCAATGGAAGAAGTTTATTAGCAGTGAGGAGAAGAATGCTTATGAGTTGGGTCAACTCTGCTATTAAGCAGCACACAGATAGGATTTAAATAATAAGAAAGGGCAGAAAATTACAAGTCATTCAATTGGTTTTTGTTCCCGCCTTCATCTTTTTATTGTCCAACACTGAGATGTGAAAAGGTGCCTTTAGAACTTTCTGTCTTGGATAACCAAAAGTACCTGATCATCTCTGAGTACTGTACTGATTATGTTGTCACAAGTGGTTTGTGGGAGAGGCAGTTTCTATTCCTTTCCCCACAACATGTTTTGGACACCAGCCCTACTGAGAAGAAATGGCTGGGAGGGTTGCTGCCTCTGCTACATCATCACACTCTCCAACAAATCAAATCCCCTTGAGATGGACATTACCTGCTTACACCAGGCATGACCAAACTTCGGCCCTCCAGATGCTTTGGACCACAACTCCCACAGTCCTTTGTCATTGGCAATCTAAGCTTAGAATTCTCAGAGTTGTGGTCCAAAACATCAGGAGGGCCGAAGTTTGGACATGCCTGGCTTACACTGTAGCGGCTTCTAACTGCAGAATGTTGGCCTCCATAGCGCCTATTCAATGAGTAGAAATATGAGTATGAGTAGATTGCAACCTGATTATCTTACAAGAATAATTTGTTATAATAAAACTGTAAGAGCTGGGCATCATACGTATTGATCACATAGCTGTGTTTTATTTATTTATTTTAGAGTATTTTTTTATCCCACCTTTCTCCTTGGAAAAGGGCCTAAGGCAGCTTACAGTAATGAGGGATAATATACAGTCTATAATTAAGACATGTTCAAGTATTGAGAACAAGGAATTGAAGGACATATTATACTTACAGCAATAATAGACATTACATTAAAGCTACAAGGTAATAAGTAGTTATAAATATGTCTATGTAGACCTATACATTCATATAAAAGACACATAATGGTAGCCCATCATTCAGAGAAAGCTTGCCTGTAGAGAAAGGTCTTTACCTGTTTCCAGAAGGACAACAGAGATGAGGCAGTCCTGGCCTCCAGTGGGAGGGACTTCCAGAGTCTGGGCACAGCAGCCGAGAAAGCCCTTTCATGTGTTGCCATGAGATGTACCTAAGAGGGTGGTGGGATGGAGAGAAGGGCCTCTCCTGATGACCTTAACACTCGAGTTTGTTCATACTGTGAGATTCAATCTTTGAGTTAGCTAGGACCCAGTTCATACAGTGCTTTGTAGGTCAAGGTCAGCAACTTGAATTGTGCCTGATAGTTGATTGGCACCCAGTGGAGCTGCTTTAATAGGGGTGTAATGTGATCTCTGTACCCTGCCCCAGTCAGCAGTCTGACTGCTGCATTTTATACCCACTGAAGTTTCCTGAGGCTTTTCATCGGTAGCCCCACATAGAGTGCCTTACCATAGTCTAGCTGGGACATCATTAGGGCATGTGTCAATGTGGCTAGAGCTGGTTTCTCAAGAAAGGGGCATAACTTGTGTACTAGCCTTAATTGTGCAAATGTGCTCCTGGCCACAACCATGACCTGGGCATCCAAGCTCAAGAATGAGTCCAATAACACCCCCAAATTGTGTTCCTGATTTTTCAACCAGAGGGTGACCCCATCTAGTACAGGTTGCATGCCTACCCCTCTGAATTGTCTGGGTTTTGTTTCATTTTGTTCATTCTCATCCAGTTCATTACTGAAGCTAAACACTCATGTGAAGTTGAGATAGTAGCTCCCTTAGAGTCCGGAGGTGACAAGAGGTAGAGCTGGGTATCATCAGCATACTGGTGGAACCTAACATCAAAAGCCCTGATAGTCTCCCCCAGTGGTGTCATATAGGTGTTAAATAACATAGGAGACAGAACAGAAGCCTTGGGAACTCCACAGGTCAGTGGCTGTAGTGTCAAACATGAATCATCTAACACCACTTTCTGCATTCTATCCTTCAGGAAGGACTGGAGCCACTTTAATGCAGTACCCCCCCATTCCCATTTCAGAGAGATGAGTCAGGAGGGTGCTATGGTCTGTTTTCAAAAGCAGTTGAGAGGTCTAGCAAAACCAAAAGGGACACAGATTCCCTATCCATTTTCCTGCATGTCATCTACCAATGCAACCAGTGCCATCTCAGTCCTATAGCCAGGCCTAAAGCCAGATTGAAATGGATCCAGGTAGTTTATCTCATCCAGAAACCTATCTGAAATAATCTGCTCTAGGACTTTCCCTAAGAATGGGATATTCAATACTGGTCGGTAATTGTTCAGCATCATTGGGTCTAAGGAACACTCCTTTAAGCATGCTGGAATCCTGCCCTGTTGTAAGGAGGCATTAACTACTTTTCCTAACCAGTCTGCCATACCTTCTCTGGCAGATTTTATGATCCATGAGAGGCAAGGATCCAACAGACATGTGGTGGCATTCACCTCCCCAAGGGTCCTGACCTCATCATCTGGCTGTAAGAGCTGAAAGTCATCCATTAATACAGGACAAGGAGGGTGGGGTGTTTTATTTACATGATCTGGATCAATAGCTGCATCCAAGGTAGCCTGGATATGTTCAATTTTGCCTGCAAAGTGTTGTGCAAATTCTTTGCAGCGAGATACAGAGTGGTCTGTGTTATCTGTTCACGGGTCAGCGTGCAACAGACTATTGACTATTCTGAAAAGCTGTCCTGGGCGATTTTGTGCCAAATCAATGGTGGTAGAGAAAAAAATGATTTCTTTGCTGATTCCACTGCCTTGGAGTAAGCCTTCCAAAGTCTTTCACTGTTTCTTTGTCTGTTTCAATCTTGGTTTCCCACCAATGTCTTTCAGCCCTACGGGCCACCCGTTTCAACTTTGCCAACTCCCCACTTAACCAATCAGCCAATTTGGGTCTATTTTGAGAAAGGAGGCATTTAGGAGCTATACAGTTAATGGCTTTGCTCATTTCCCCATTCCAGAGTTTCAATCAATAGAATCACCCATTGGAGAGGTAGGGAACTCCCCAAGGATGGTCATTATCATCTGGATTCATCAATTTTCTGGGATGTATTGCTTTTGTCTGACTCCCCCCCCCAGGCCAGGCTGTGAGTTACAGCAAGCCTAAAGCTTTGGCTTACCATTTTAAAAGAGGAAATAATTTGAATTACATATTCTCATGTGGCAGGAGTTCCCCAAGGTAAGGCCTCCTTCACTGTGCATGAAAGGACCAGGGATCGAGCAAATTCCACGGTTCTACAACTGGGTTTGAAATACCTTTGATTTTGCATAAGAAGGAGGTTTGCAGTGACAATTTATAGTTTAGGATATGCAGAATGGGATAGGAAGGAAGACAAGAGACCAATTAGTGGAAGGGCTGAAGGAGAGTTTAAGCTGTGCACCCATAAATTACCTGCTCCCACTATACACATAAATTATCATTGCTGCTTTGTCTTGACGTTCTGATGCAACGAGGAAGACTCTGGACTATAGCTTTGCTTTCAGTGTTTCTGCTTTCCATCAAGTAATACCTGCTAGGAATTCTATCCTATTGAACAAAATTATATGACTCGGCACAGAAGGCCTCTTCAAGATATCTTTCAAACGTCAAATATGAAGTGGATAAATAATGTGCATATCAATTGTATATTAAGATGGCAATTCTGCATTGGGAAACAGCACATAGCATCTACTACCACAGCATGTGTGAATAGTTTAGAGAGATGGCATATGTTAAGAGCCCATTGACATGGTGCCCTAGGAAATCATGCACTTGAAATGGGCCATGCATTTTGTTACGCTACAGCTGACAATGCTGCCTGGATAACAAAGATGCAAATAGGCATTAGATTGACTGAGCTTATGCCTCTACCCATTATTTAGGCATGACTATATTGTTTCAGCCCTATTCATTCACTGTGCAAAGCAAATCAACAACTCTCTTGGTTTTTAATGGACTCTCTCTAGTCATCTGTACTGAGAAAAAACAAAAAACAAATGCTTGCTGACTTTATAAATTTGAAATAGAGATGAGCGCAAATTAAAAATGAATCAGTGATAACCATGGATGTTGCTGATTCACAGAATATTCGTCCCTTCATACTCATCAGTTCCAGAGGCCCCTGACAAATACGAAGGAACAAATGTTTACCCCATTTAATTCATCCATTTGTAGGACTTTCCTTGGGGAAATAGACAGAGAGGGCAGGCGAAATCCCTTCTTGGAGTTTAGGCAAGACAATATGTATATGGTGGTGGCAGGATTAGGTTAGAGAGATAACAGGGGCAGAGGGAAGGGGTGGGGAGGGCAAGTTGTGAGGGGAGGGAGCTGTACATTTTATTTTGAAGACAAGCATGGTTCTGTCTTTAAAAAAAATGAACTAACAAATAAATTTGTCAGTTTATCAGTTCATGGAGGGGTTGTGTTTCATCACCCTTGACAAACCACTAACCATGATGAACACTCATTTTGCAGATCTACCCATCTCTAGTTAGGAAACTTTTTGCCCCAAATCAGGTTGGTTTGACTCCAAGGTGTCTTTCCCCTGATGTTAGGTGTGTCAAGTGGGGGGGGGCGTAGGAACTGATAGCTGTGAAACACAGAATATCTTGAAGAGGGTGTAGAATTCTCTTTTCCAGATCAGTTTTTAGAATATAACATTTTTTTAAAAAAGAACACAGGATAGAGACACACTGCAGGTGCTGCTGGGCTGTGGTTCAGGTCATCTTTGACCATTAAAACCATGCCAACTTTGAGCTGAACAAAATTAACGCCTGAGAACATCTTTTATTCATTTATTTTAACCAACTGTTTCTGTTTCTGTCTATTCCTCTGACCACTTCAGTGCCCTTCATTCTAACTCTAATACCTATTAAAATAAATATACTAATTACATAGCCCAAGAAATCCCAAGAACCGGAAGGAGTTCAAGTGTAGTGTTTGTGTTTTCGTAGACGATAAACCCCACTGCCTTGTTAACACCCTCTTTCTTCCTGCATGTCCAGATAGACATTTCTCCTGCAATTAGATCTTATTCCATATGCTGGAGCTCTGTCTATCCTGTATTATGATCTTGCTGCACCTAGCACAGCTTCCATAAGTGACATAGAGAAAGGGGGATGTATTGATGATGGTAAAGCTGCAAGGTCAGAATATGCCTCTATATTTGACCCTAATCCCATGTACCAAACCATGACTATAAATATGATCTCAAGTAGGGTATGATGGGTAGCCTTTGGCTGACCATTCACTTTTCTTCCTTTCTTCTCTCTCCCCCCCTCTCTGTCAACATAAAATATCATCTCTGAATTTCCAGGAGCTACCAGCTCCTCAGCTGTGTAAGCAGAATGTCACAGAAGAATGAGCAAGCCTGTGAGCAGATCTCCCTCACAGTCTCTTACTGATTTTTGTTACATGTGGATGCATTTTATAGGCTCAGAACCTTCTCCATTGAGTGACAGCTGAGTCTGTAAGTCATGAGAGTGCATTCTTAACATCATTGTAAATCATGCTGCTTCAGAATTATTAGTACTGTGATCAGGGCTGGATTTAGATGAGGAGAGGCCCTAGGCCAGTGATGGCAAACCTTTTGAAGACCGAGTGCCCAAACTGTGAATCAAAACCCACTAATTTTCCACAAAGTGCCAATACAGCAATTTAACCTGAAATACAGGAGGCTGTGAAGGGGCAATGTCGGGTGCCCACAGAAAGGGCTCCGAGTGCCACCTTTGGCACCCATGCCATAGGTTTGCCAACGCTGCCCTAGGCTATTCCACTTGTGAAGCCCCTCCCAATCCACCGACCTCACTACTAGAAGAAAATTGGATTTATTCTGGGGGGTAGGCACCTGCACATTTTTGGACTTCTTCAGGATGAGGTTCAGTTACCACCAACCTCATCCTGGTCTCCTGCCTTCTACAGATAGTTCTGGATCCCTCCAAGGATCCCTTCTCATTGCTGCCTTTCCTGATCCCCAAGGTTTCTCTCTGCCAGTGGCAATCTGTAGCAAGAGCCTCCTGGCTTCTCTGAGGGTTCCAGGATGACTCTCCCCTCGCAGGCTGGCTGGAACATTTATATCTTGTGAACCCAG
Source organism: Phrynocephalus forsythii (assembly GCA_029282475.1). NCBI lineage: Eukaryota > Metazoa > Chordata > Lepidosauria > Squamata > Agamidae > Phrynocephalus > Phrynocephalus forsythii. Next base: position 23,244,781 of record JAPFRF010000005.1, read on the forward strand.
CTCCTGGCTTTCCTGCATTCCTTCTGGATTTATGTGCTGCCCTGCTTTTAAGTATTTCTCCCATGCAGACTTGTAAAGAAGAATAGTTTGGGAAATGATTTTATGTGGCTATGTTTAGATGCTGTCAGGATTTGCTTCCTAAATTCACTCCAAAGTAATCCAGTCCTTGCTTGCTGAGTGGATTTCTGTCTTCAACAAAGGTAGAGTGCATGGATTTCTGTTGAGAGTGGATTCTCTCCTGCCCCTTCTTTTGTACTTAAAGGGCTTAACGTTACTTCATTCAACTTCCTTCTCTGTAAAATGTGAATTATTTCTGAAACAAAACAAAAATAAGTGGCTTTAAATGAACAGTTTCTATGGATGATGATAATAATGACAACCCCACTGCGTACATTACCTAGCTTTTCAAACAGGGCTTTTCCAGGTCCCCTTTTATTATTTATTTATTTATTTATTTATTTATTTATTTATTTATTTATTTATTTTATTTTATTTTATTTTATTTTATTTTATTTTATTTTATTTTTATACCACCCGTCTTCCGTGGGAACTCCGGGCGGTTTACAGTAGAATTAAAAACAGCAATACAGCACAGAGTAAAAGTCAAATAAAATCAAGACAACAATGAGGGAAAACCCTCAGCAAGAGGCATCAAAGGGGCAGGGAAAAAAAAGAAAAGAAAAGACAAACAAACAGTAAATGAAATTAAAGGTCACCTTTAATTTCTGATGGCAGGTCGCCTTTTCTTATGGCAGTTCATTTATTGATGTTGTTATTCATGGCGATGACACACAGCTGTGTAGATCACCCCATAATGCTATGCATTCATGAGCTCCTAGTCATTTGCTTCTCTTTGCAGTCATTTGTTGTTTCTCCTTCATGTTGAATGGGTGGCTGGGAATCCAAGATATGGATGTACCTCTGATGTGCCCTTGGGTTTGCTTTTTGTGGCCCTTTGGCTCTGCCTCGAGTGACCTCGCCTTCTATACAGTACCAGTAACGCCAGGAGGCAGCAGCTACTGTTGTCTAAAACACCTCCGTAAGCTAATAAAAGGGTGAATGCTGGGCTGAAGCAAGCATGTGTTCTAGAACTCTTCAGTGGCACATTTATGCGCAGATATGTACTCATGGTTTCAGATTAATAGTCCCTTTGGAGTGAAAAATTCTGGCAGCACTTTGAGTTGTTGCTTTTGCTGTCATCACACATGATCAGGTTATTGCTGAATGCATGACAACAACCCTAGCCATGCATTTTTTTTTTTTAGGTGAGATGCCACTATTGCCACTCCCCTAGTGGGTTTCAGTAGATCCAGGGCTGCAGAGTGCTCATTTTATGCCTAATATGTATTGTTTTATTATTATAATTAAATAATTAAATAATATTGCAAAACAATATTTTATATCAATGCCCATATATATTAAATATGAACTGCAGACACATCATGTGTGCTTAATATGTCGTAAATTAGGGCATGAAGTCTGGTTCGATTTCAGGATTTTATCTTATGTAGTAGAGTTAGGTTGGTTGATCTGAAGTTGACCTGAAGGTCAAGTTACATTAAATAAGTGGCAAAGTTGAACTTCTGTTTTCACCCTCCAGTAAAGTTGTGAGAACTTGATCTGAATCATGAGCGGTGGGCAGCTGCTGTCTTCATGAAATTCAGCCCTCAGTCGCACCAGTGAAGGCACCTCTCTTTCTTTCTTTCTCAAATTGTCCTGTGGTCTATTCATAGAAACACAGTTTTGGAATAGGCAATAAAATTGTTGTATCATTAAAAAGTTGCATATCAGGCAAGCCACTGAGTTCTACGGAGCTCTTCATCAGGCAACAATAATATCAAATTGGATGGCATAGAACTGCTTGAAGCTTGTGCTGTCTGTCTGTACTGAGGAAAAGTGGTCATCTTATTAGTACTGTAATTTTCTTTTTATCCAGCTGTATCTAGAACTTAGCACATGGTGGGAAAGCAGTCACTTGGGGGGGATTAAATCTCACCTCCATTTATGCAGTAACCTCAATCTAGATCAAAGTCAATGTGTTTACTTTAGAGTAAAATATGGCATTGTCGGCGAGAAAAGAATCTTGGAGTGGTGGGGAAAAGGAAACACAGTAGAATGAATAATTTCAGGCTAATCTAGGATTGTTGTTCAGTCATTCAGTTGTGTCTGACTCTTCGTGACCCCATGGACCAGAGCTCGCCAGGCCTTCCTATCTTCCACTGCCTCCCAGAGTTTGGTCAAATCCATATTGGTTGCATCGATGACACCGTCCAACCATCTCATTCTCTGCCATCCTTTTTTCCTTTTGCCTTCAATCTTTCCCAACATCAGGGACTTTTCCAAGGAGTCCCCTCTCCTCATGAGGAGGCCAAAGTACTGGAGCCTCAGCTTCAAAATCTGTCCTTCCACTGAATATTCGGGGATGATTTCTTTCAGGATTGATAGGTTTGATCTCCTTGCAGTCCAGGGGACTCTCAAGACTCTCCTCCAGCACCACAGCTCAAAAGCATCAATTATGGGGTGATCAGCCTTCTTTATAGTTCAGTTTCACTTCCATACATCACTACTGGAAAAACCATAGCTTTGACTATCCAGATCTTAGTTGGCAAAGTGATGTCTCTGCTCTTTAGGATGCTATCTAGGTTTGCCATTGCTTTCTTCCCAAGAAGCAGGCATCTTTTTATTTCGTTGCTGCAGTCGCCATCTGCAGTGATCAAGGAGCCCAAGAAAATAAACTCTGTCATTGCCTCCATTTCTTCCCCTTCTATTTGCCAGGAGGTGATGGGACCGGTGCCCATGATCTTAGTTTTTTTGATGTTCAGCTTCAGCCCATTTTTATTCTCCTCTTTCACCCTCATTAAGAGGTTCTTTAATTCCTCCTCAGTTTCTGCTATCAGAGTAGTATCATCTGCGTATCTGAGGTTGCTGATATTTCTTCCAGCAATCTTAATTCCGGCTTGTGATTCATCCAGACCTGCCTTTCTCATGATGTACTCTGCATATAAGTTAAATAGGCAAGGTGACAGTATACAGCCTTGTCATACTCCTTTCCCAATTCTAAACCAGTCAGTTGTTCCATATCCAGTTCTGACGGTTGCTGCTTGTCCCACATATAGATTTCTTAGGAGACAGACAAGGTGGTCAGGCACTCCCATTCCTTTAAGAACTTGCCATAGTTTGTTGTGGTCCACACAGTCAAAGGCTTTGACATAATCAATGATGCAGAAGTAGATGTTTTTCTGGAACTCTCTGGCTTTCTCCATAATCCAGCGCATGTTGGCGATTTGATCTCTAGTTCCTCTGCCCCTTTGAAATCCAGCTTGCACTTGTGGAAGTTCTCCCAATTATGTCTTATAGAACCTGTGGCAACACTGGACATTCTGAGGACACAAGGTGTCTCTTTTCTAAAAATGTCACTTCCTGTCCAGGTCCAAAGCTCGGAGCCTGGGAGATAGATAACTAGAAATCCACTGGAATCCCCTCTAAGAGTGCTAGGCCTCTGCCTTGCCTGTCTGGAATCACAACTGCACAGAGATTCCAGCTAGACCTTTTTGATCAAGACTGGAGTAGATTGTAAAATGTCACTTTGGGTCTTCATGTTCTGGTCCAGAGTTTCATACTGTATACGGTCTGCTCTCTATGCAGCTATTAAGGCTGCAGGAGACCTGCCCATTTAGAGCCCTTGATTGCTGTCGGGCCACCTACTCCTCCTTGGATCCTTGCCCAGCCTGGTTAATAAAAGCCGCCAGGCCAATTACGAATGAATGGGCCACAGTAATAATTAATGGCTCTCTCCTTGAGGGCAGGGATTTACCAATTCGGAAAAAAACCCTAATGTGGGAGCAGACCAAATTCATAACTCTAGGCATGTTGCCAATATTTCCTGTATGAGCGAGGTCCTGGAGAGGGTGGTGGCAGATCAGCTTCAGGGTCTTCTGGATGACACAAATGCCCTCGATCCTTTTCAGTCGGGCTTCAGGCCATGCCATAATATGGAAATGGCATTGGTCACCCTGCACGATGATCTTTTGAGGGAGTCCGACAAGGACAAAATGTCCCTGTTGATCCTCTATCTCTCAGCGGCCTTTGATACCGTCAACCACGGTATCCTCCTGGGGAGGCTCTCCGAGTTGGGGATTGGAGGCACTGCTTTGCAGTGGTTCCGTTCCTTCTTGGAGGACCAACCCCAGCGAGTGTGGCTGGATGTGATGACCTCTGCCCCTTGGTCCCTCAATTGTGGGGTGCCACAGGGGTCGGTCATCTCTCCCGTGCTCTTCAACTAGAGATGGGCACGAATCAAAAAATGGCATTTCATTTGTCGTTTGTCGTTTGGAGGGTCCGTTTTGCTTCGTTTCCATTTTTGCGAATTTTTGCAAAAAATTGTTTTTGTTTTTGTTCATTTGTTACCATTTTGTTACCATTAATTTCAATTTTTGTGATTTTTTTTAGCATTTTAAGCAATTCACTCATATTGCAGTAACGGAAACGAAATGCACAACAAAATTTCCGGTGTTTCTGTTCATTTCGTTTCATTTTAGAGACAAAATTTGTTTGTCGTTTCATAACGTAACAAAACAAAAAAACAAAAATGGAAACGAAAAAATGTTCATTTCATGCCCATCTCTATCTTCAACATTTATATGAGGCTGCTGGGAAGGGTCATAAGGGGGTATGAAGCTTCGTGTCACCAATATGCAGATGACACCCAGCTGTATATCTCCTTTCCATCTTCTGCAGTGGATTCCATTCCGTCCTTTGAGTGCTACTTGGCAGCTGTCTTGGATTGGATGGGGGCTAATAGGCTGAGGATGAACCCTGTGTGTGGGCCCCCCTGGGGTCTGTGGGTTGGGAAACTCCCTCACTGTTAGGGGTTTTGACTCTCTCAGTGAAGGATGGGGCCCAAAAGTTTGGGTGTCCTGCTGGACCTGGCACTTACCATGGAAACCCAGTGGAGTCAGTGGTCTGTTCTGCTCATTATCAACTGCGGAGGATTGCCCAGCTGCGGACCCTCCTTGACATCAGGGCATTAACTGTGTTGGTTCATGCACTTGTAATCTTGAGAATAGACTACTCTACGTGGGGCTGCCCTTAAGGTTAATGCAGAGATTGCTGCTAGTGCAGAATACAGCTGCCAGACTTCTAATGGGGCAAAGAAGGCATCAACATATTACCCCCATGCTGGCAGCTGTGCACTGGTTGCTTGTGAGCCAAGGACATACTACTTGACTTATAAGTCTCTCATCCAGCCTTTGGCAATTCCATCAATACTAGGAAAGACCTCTCTTCAGTATGGCATTATGTAGGGGATCAATGGTCTCAAGAGCTTGTCGAAAAGATGTGTTCACATGTGTGGGATTGCAATACCCAGAAACCCCATGCTGGCCGGCAGATTCTGGGAGTGGCCATCCAGAAAGTAATTTTTCTAACATCTGCTAAATAATCAGCTTTTGCAGCTTTGGGCCTTTTCACATGACCCCTAAGATCTGCTGGCCCCTTAAATTCGGACCAGAGATCTTGGGGGTTCGTTGCTCTTCCTTCCTCCCCACCACGCCACACTTCCTTGCTTCTGTGTGCGTGAGGGGAGGGAGGAAAAAAAGGCCTTAAAAAGGGACAAAAGAATAAAGCCTTACCTCTGGTGCCGGTGGAAGTTGCTCCGAGCCCCGGTCACTTCCTGGTTCCTCTTAAAGGGGCGGGAGGCAAAAAAACAACAAGAAGAAGAAGCGAGGAGAGCCCTGCACTCTCCGCATCAAAATTTTTCACTCTCCCAGAGCAGGTACTTGAAAGCTGCGCTGGGTCACGCTTAGGTGGGCGGGGTCGCACTTAATTTTCTGTTAGCTCCATTGCTGGTGGGGAAACATTTTTAAGCTCCGGAGCTGGGAGCCATTTGCAGTGGAGCTTAGGGGTCATGTATAAATGCCCTTTGTCTCTTTGAGCAACAAGTGAAACTCATGGGTAAAGAAGCTCTGTGCCTTGTGCTGAAGAAGTTGGGTTGTCTTCCCCAACCTGATGTTAGCTGTACCACTGATGAACTGTCAAGGTATTTCCCTTGCTTTTCATTCCTTTTTCAAAATTGTCTCCTTTCCATTTGTACTAGAGCTCCTTCATTTCTTCATTTCTGTCTTAAAAAGTGATTTCTCCCCACCCCTGCTCTCGTCCTTTTAATTTTGCTCCAGGGGAATCCTCTTAGTACGGAACACTTTGGTCGTGCCAGAGCTGATGGTCTTTTTCTGTCCTGCATCCGGAGGTGATTTCTTTTAACACTCCCCCCCCCATCTCACTTTTCTCTGCTATTAGCAATGCTCTTCAGAACCTTTCACATCTTCTCTGGGTAGCATGATGAGAAAGAGAATGGATGGCATTCAGCATTGGACATTTAAGGTTCTCATTCTGGAATGAATTGTAGTGAAATGAATTTGGATTGGGTTGGACAGAAGGAGTTTGCTCTCAGCGGGAGAAGTTTACAGTGCTATAAAATGGCAAAAATCCAGAGGTAAGTCACAGATAGAGTGGGATCACTGAATCAGTGGAACTTACATGGATATCTTAGTACCAAGTCCTTTTTGATTCAGGATTTTTGCCATGTTCTTGTGACATATGATTGTATTTCAGCCATTTCTCTGTGTGTATGCGAAACAGAGAGGCCCAGGGTGAAAATGACACATCTCGAATATATGGAAAAAAAATGTTATCTTCTAAAATTTTTGATTTACATACTTACACATTTTACAGTTTGATGTGATAGCAGTAGGTGGACACAGAGGGATCTTCAGAAGGCATAACAGAGCTGCCTTTTCTGATGTATGCTACACCAGGAATGGATAAAAGTGATAACATGGCAGCTCACAGCATGTGTGAAAATAACTCCATTTCTTCCTGGATGCACACCTGTACACAATGAGGAGGTTTGAGTGTGTCACAGAAGGTGTGAACGATGCCATCAGGAAGCTCTACTTCAACATGAGCCTAGATCCTTAGCCATGTCATCCAAGGTGGATTGTTTGCAGCTGAGCTACCAGACTGGTGTACCTATTTTACAGACAATGGCAACATCACTCAAGCTAACCTTTGTTAATACTGTGCAGAAGAAGGCAACGCTAAACTAATGCTGAACGTTTCTTGCCTTGAGAATTCAATGATGAGACAGTTGAACATGAAAAAAGAGATGGTGCTGGAAGATGAGACTATTAGGTTTGAAAGCATTACTGGAGAACAGCAAAGGACAAATGTAAATAGCGCTGTCATGAAAGATGCAAATAGATTAAAGTCTACATTCAGAACATATTTGCATTACTAAACTCAATTGACTGTGAGCCAGAAGAACTGTGGCTTGAAAGCGGAGGTATTATTTGAGAAGAGTGCAAGAAGAAAATTCCTGTGGCTAAAAGGGAGGAAGAGGTATCAGACAAGGCTGCAGTTCATTTCCCTATTTCCTATTTTAAATATGAGTTTTCTCATAACACACAAAACTGAGGCTGACATATTTTGGGCACCTCATGGGAAGGCAGGATACACTGGAAAAGACAACAATGGTGGGAAAGGTGGAGGGCAGCAGGGAAGGGGGAAGACTAAATATGAGACTGATTGACTCCATAAAGGATGCCACAGCCTTGGGTTTACAAGGGCTGAATAGATATGTTGAGGACAGGACATTTTGGAGACCAAACAATTCATAGGGTCAACATAGGTTGAAGAGGACATAGCAGCATGTTAAACAACAACAACAGCAGCAACAACAGAAACAGGAACAACAACTTCAGCACCAAAAACAACAACAACAACAACAACAACAACAAGTACAACAATGTGGCTAGATGGAGTGGCATATAAATCTAATAAGCAAGCAAGCAAGCAACTTATAGTCCTTAGAATTGCTGTAGAATTTTGCAAATTTGGCACTCCATTATTTAGAAGAAATATTATTTAGTAGAGACAAAGGGAGGGTGCCCAATCAATAATCCAGTATTGCTGTGATGAGTATCTCTTTGTGGACCAGACAGTGAAATAGTTTTTATCAGAAGCTGATTTTTGTTGGGCGTTGAACTGAAGATATTTGAATGAATGTTGACTTGAGAGAGAGAGAGAGAGAGAGAGAGAGAGAGAGAGAGAGAGAGAGAGAGAGAGAGAGAGAGAGAGAGAGAGTTCTTTAGTCTTTTCCTTGCTCTCACTGTCTTAACATTTATGTTCCTAAGCTTGGTTCACTCTGCATTTTATTTGTTTTTAAATTTTGTGCAGATTTTCTTCTGCTTTCTCCCAGTGAACTGCATTTTAAACATTGTTTTTATGGATCTACAATTTTTTGGGTGCACTTCCCTCCGAATGTATGCATCCTTTTGCTGAAGCATGCCACTTCAGATTTGGAGTATGAATTTCACTGTGCACCTGTGTTTCAGGCTGTGTACTGCTTTAAATAAGTACAACTAGGAATGCTTGTGCTAAAATGCATACCACAAAAATGTATCTGCCATCCTAATTCCCTATACCATAAATATTTCCACACTCATTTCTGACCGCAACATCCAAGTAGATGCTTCTAATGTTTTTTTTTCCCACTGAGAAAGGAGAACCCAAGTTGGCTTAAATGCCAAACCTTCTAATTCTAAGGTGTAACCACCCAGAGTTCCAATTCAGAAGATGGTGCGGTATAGAAATGCTACAAATAATAAACAATAATAAATAACAATAATGTATTCAGCACCACTTGTCTGATAATGTGATTACAAAATGCATGGTAATTAAGATGTGGTTAAAGAATTATTTGATTAATAGTTTGGCTCTTTGGTGGTGGCTCAAGTTAAATATATGTCAGTATTTCTCAAACTTATTTGTGTGCACTTTGAGATTTTTGAAGCACACATCAAAGAAAATCCAACTAATTGATGTGGCCCACATGCACACGTGCACACAGATGCAGTCACACACATGCAAGTGGACACACACAGGCACACTACCCTTAGTACAGAAGCACACCAGAAAAAATGGCTTCATCACAGTTAAATTGATTCTAGGCTTACTTTCCTTACTTAGAATCCTGTAATCAACTCCAGTTTGTAGGTATAATTCTAGGGTTAGTCTAAACCAGTGGTTCTCAAACACTGGGTCCCCAGATGTTCCTGGACTCCAACTCCCAGAAACCTCTTCCAGCACAGCGAGTGGTGGAAGCTTCTGGGAGTTGTAGTCCAAGAACATCTGGGGACCCAGAGGTTGAGAACCACTCATCTAAACCTATATAGAAAAGGAGCTTTGGAAATGTCCTGGATTTACAGTGGCTTCCTTTGCTAATTACATGTGCTTGTGTTTGTTTAAGCACTTCTTTACAAAATTTGTAAGAAGTTTTTCTGGCCAAAAAGGGTCTCATCCTGGAGGGCAGCAGACCCTGACCAAGGGGACAACCAAAACAGTGCTGGATGAACACCCTTGACAATGACGTGAAGTTGTCCCAGGTTCTAGTTGTCCCATCTGGGCCTAGCCCATGACCATGCCAAGTGGAAGGCCATTAAAAGAATAGCGGACCTCACCAACAAGTGGGACGAACACTAAAAAAAAAAGAAGACGTTAGAAGCCCTTTCAATGTAGAGAGTGTTCAATAGTCAAATGCTATCTAGGTATAGCACAAAACAAAACAAACCAAAAAACAAGAACAAAAAACCCACCCCCTTTAAAAAACCACATGCTGAGTAGGATATGCCTTGAAAAGATCATTTGATTAGGAAATAATTTGATGAGAAATAACCCAGAAGAAATGTGTTCAGCTCCTCTCCAGATCTTGGGAAATTCCTTTTAAAAGAAATTTCTTACAGTTCCAATTCTAAGGGCCCAAAATGGAGCTATACAAATAGCTCTACTTTACAAAGTAACTCAATGCGTTTGAATAGGATTACTTTGGAAATCTGAGTTCCACCACATGAAATGCTGCATGAACCTGTAATTGAAAGATATGACATTCCTCCTCCACCATTCAGTGAAGCTACCCTCTTGATGACAAAAGCTCAAAAGTAACAGTTGTACCCCCAAACAAGTGACGTTGTTCCCAATCAACTTAATGAAATCGCCATTCGCCAATTCAGAACAATTTGGGGCAAATTCTGGAAGAAAAGCAAGTGGAAAATGTGAACATTTGGCAACTGGGAAGTGCTTTAGTGGTGATTTGTTTAAAAGGGGGATAGTAAAATATTTAGCAGTATTTTTCTGTGAATAAGACTATATTTTTGTTTAAAATTATGAAGCTAAAAATTGAGGGTCATTTTATGCAAGGACGTAAGCCGAGGTGAGAATTGGGCAGTTGTGAAGCTGCAATTTTGGGTTGGAAAAGCAGAGGTCATCTTATACACAGGAGTGTTGTATAGATGGAAAAATATGGTATCACGACAATCACCGTCAGAAATGTTTAATGCTTTCTTCTTCTTCTTTTTGGTGCATGTGGTAAAATATATGAAATGCCCCCTCTCATGCTCATCCTCTACCCATGGAGTGATGAAAAGTGAGGTGTTATTTCTCTTTGTTAAAGCCATCAAGATGTATCTGATTGGTTGTGACCTTAATACGATTCTCAAAAGTATGTGAGAAATTCAGTGAGGGATTTTACCATTGCCACCTCCCCAGCCCACCAAAGGAGCTCTCATGGCTGACAAGGGATTTGAACGCATCTCTCCTGAGTCCTAGTGTGACATATCTACACACTACATCATTCCACTCCTCTGTTTCTGGTGAGTGCTAAAAATAAGCTATTCTTCATGAATAGTTAAAATTAATTTAAAATACAGTTGCAGTAAAATTCTAAAATAATGACTTCATGATATACTGCTTCATACACTACTTGGTAAATTGGCATTTTCCCGCCTAGTGCTGAGGAAAGAACCTTTTTCCATGATAAACTCTGTTCTCTTTATGTGCCCGTGTTCCAGCTTGCAAAATGTACGTGCTAATATGGATTGATAAAAGTGATAAGAGCATTAATATAACTAATAAAGGTCTTAGCCTACATTGGTTGAAAGAGAACATCTTTATCTTCAAAATCTCTGATTAGAACAGAGCATTTACCAACTGTTCATATGGGAACAGGCCAGGATTCATCATTTAAAGTAATACCTAATTAATCCTGCCTAGCAACAGATGTCAGCCTCATTCCACCACCTCCCCTACATGAAGTCAGTGTTTGCAGCATTTACTGTGAGATAAACACCCCATCGTCATCTTGTAGTCTGGTGCACAGCATCTGGCAGGCTTGTTTAAAGAGAAAGCCAAGCATTCCATTGAGGAAAGAGAATTCTTCAGTGAATTGCAGATGGCCTAGTCAGCTCCATAGCATGCCTAGATGCCCCGACCACATATGATCTCGTTTGATTTCGGAAGCTAAGCAGGGTCGGCCCTGGTTAGTACTTGGATGGGAGATACCAGGGAATGCCAGGTGCTGTAGGTGCCTGGAGTAGGAACTGGCAAGCCACTCCAGTCTTCCTGCCAAGAAAACTCTATGGACATGGGGTCATAAAGAGTTGGTCACGACTCTAATGATACAACAACAGCAGCAGCAGCAGCAACAATAACAACAACAACCAGCTCCATGACATGAGGTGCCTAATATGTCTCTGAAAACACACCTGATTGCTCTCCTGCCTTTGAAGTAAGCATATTTTCTCAAGCACTCTGGCTTGGGGCCCTGCACTTGCGGGGGGGGGGACATTTTCCAAGACCATTGTAGGTCTTAGTGACAAGGCACCCGAAGATGGCGAGGACAAATTCTACCTCCTACCTACTTTCCACAAGGTAACTCTGTGGGTGGTCTTGTCAACCGCACTTGACAACAGCTCTACCATTGCTTGCCAACAACATGAGAGATGTTTAAAGGAATAGTGGAGTGGGTTTGGGGGAAATCAGGAAGTTAGTTCAACGGATAGCTAGTGGATGGGCAGCCAGGCATTCTTATCTGCATTGCACAATGCTGCAATGCTGCAGCCTAAAAAGCTGGGGGCTGGTACCAGGGTTTGGGCCTCAACTTGCAGAAACTGTTCTCAAGTTGGACTTAAGTTGCACCAGTAACATGATGTGGAGTTGACTCTGGTGCCCCCCCCCAAATGACTTGGACTTGATTTGCAACCTGGAACCCACTCCTCGTGTTTTTTTCGGGGGGGGGGGAGCTTGCTTTTAATTGGGACTCAGACTTGTAAGTCAGGACTTGGTACTTGTCACCAAAGACTCAGACTTGAATCCAAAGACTTGCCAATCTCCCTGGCTGTTACAGGCAGAGTCTGCAAGACTCTTTTGGAACTTTCAGGGTCCTCCTGGCCATTCTGTGGCCATTTTGGCTTATGGAATGGAATGGGGGAGCTGTGTGTCAGACAATGGAAGAGTCCTCCTGCAGAAAACTATTGGATGTCTCCTTGCATAACTTCTGAAAAGCATGAAGTACTCATAGAAACAGGAGTACTGTGATCAACCCTGGCTGTAAAGATAACAAATAAGGCCCCATCTTTAGATGGAGTGAGGCACCACCCTCAAAAAAGTAGGTTTGGAGAATCACAGAAAGGCAAGAAGTGTTTTTGTTTTTAAATTTAATTTCTTACTATGTTTACTACAAGGGATAGAGGGATTTCATGCTCCACCAATACCACTTGGTTAGCTTGGGCTACTAGGTATTCTGGAGTGGTGGAGGTGCCCTTTGCAGCTTTGGCTGCTTTCACAAGACCACTAAAATCCACTGCAAAGTAATCAGAGATGCGGAGCATAAAATCGTTTTCCCATGAACAGTGGACTAAAAAAAAAAAAGTGCAGCCCGCCCACTTAAGTGCGACCCAGCACATTTTAGACGTACCTGGTCTCGAGGTGGTAAAATCCTTGTTGCTGTACCGATGCAGATTTTAAACCATTACTCAAGTCCATGGGAACATGGAAAATCCACACTGAAACCTTTTCACCCTCGTTACGGTGTATTTGCTGTGGTTCTCAGTCGTGGGATCAGAACGGTTGCAGATTTTCAAAATGCGACCATGGAAACATCCGATCCATGACATCAACCATGTGACCGTACTGGTGTGTGTGTGATCTGGATCAAAGTTTGCTGCAGATTTTAGTGGTCGTGTGAAAGCAGCCTTTGTTTCAATGGCTTTGCTGCAATGGTGAAATGTCGAGGTGTTCCCAGGTTGCACTTGCTGCTGACGATAATGATGGAGATCACAACAAGGACGACAGAGGCAGATGTGGGGCTCATTCTGTCTGTGGGAAGAAGAGCAGGAGAATGAACAGCCTGACTCGACATTGGAATCACAGTGGCTGCACACACTGTCTTAAATCACACAACAGCGGCTGGACATTCTTCTTTAATAAGTGGCATGTCTGCAGCACACTGGGTGCATTATTCACATCAGTGTCTCTGTCATTTTACAAAATCGGGCATTTGAGGAGCTTGCAGTTTAAACTAGACAAAGAGCAGAAGGAGGAATGTCAAAGCTCACAGCATTCCAAAAATGTCGTGAGCTTTGACATTCCAAAAAAGAAAAGAAAAAAGAGGAGGGGGAGCATTAACGTAGAACAAAAGCAGAGGAGACACATCTTTGAAAGACAGACTCATCATGCCTCCCCCCTGCTACTGTTCACTTTCCGTCTTTTCCAACCCATTCCTGGTCTGCAGTGTTTCAAAAGTGAGTGGATGCAATCAAAAAGGACAGCAGAAAAAGTTATGGCATCCTTTCACAAATGGAAGGACGAGCAATTCATTGAAGCATCTGTATTTTATATCATTTCTGAATAGGGATAAATATTTGACAAATAATTCTGGTACATTTTTAAGGAAAGGAAAAAGGTATTCCTATATTTTAAAAAAATCTATCTTAGACTTCTTGGTATTACTGCATTTTTTATATAGGACAGCATATGGGACTCAGAGCTAGGTGTCTTATGAAATATGTCAAAACTACAGCAAATGCTGGCAGAATATACTGTAACAAGGCATGGTCCAGCTTCTTCTCTCTGCTAATCATTTCAATTCCTGGTATAAATGAACAAGCAATGGATTCCAATGTCAATGTGAGATGAAATCTAATCTAATAGCTAAATCCTGAACATGAAACATTTATTCATTGTCACAATTTTCAGTTTTGCAACACAGAACTTTGCAAGAGCTGTATGGTGCTCTGAGTGTTGGACTGGACGTTCTAAAATCCAGTTTCAAATATAGCGCAGGCTTGTTGTGTGAGGATAAAATGGTGAGGAGGAGAACCATATACAGTGGTACCTTGTAGAAAGGAATTAATTCGTTCCAAATGAAATTATGTTAAGCAAATTTTCCTTTATACAAATTTCCCAAAGGAATGCATTGAAAACGGAATAATCCGATTTTTATGTTGTACGAATTCGCCCCATAGGCAATTCTGTTAAGCAAATTTTCCCTGTCTCCGGAATTTTTTATGTTGTACAGATTCTGTGTTATACAAACCGTTTGTTATACAAGGGTCCACTGTATGTCACCTGGAACTCAATGGGGAAAAGGTGGAATACAAGTGAAACAAATTGAGAGTTGTACAATTTTATACCAATTTATCTCATCATGTGCAGACAACTCAGTTCTGACTTATGGGGACTCTTTTCTGGGTTGTCTAGGTATACAGTACTCAGAAATGATTTATCATTCCCTTCTTCTGGGGGCATTGGGGTTACGAACTCTTGACCTCTGGCTCCACAGCCAGATAAACCACTGAGCTATTCTACCATCTTCTATACCATTTCCCCCTGGTATAATTAAACCAGAAGAACATGCTCACTAAGAACATGTCAATCCATGCTTCCCTAATAATTGTGTGTGAGAGTGCTAGTTCTTCCTGCTAATGGGGACAGGGAAGTATTTTATGGTGCAACCGCCATCACTGAGTGACATTTTTGTGCAAATGGGCTGCAGCTGCACAAAACTACAAAAGCTGCTACTTCATTTCATGGGCTTTTAAGAATGAGAAGCAGTGGACAGGGTATATGCTTTTTCCTTGAACAATACTTCTGTGCTTGCTGGACGTGCATGGTTCCTCAAAGGAAAAAGGTACTAGTTTTGTTCGAAAAAAGTTATGCAAATTGTGAAGAGCTGAGAAGTGTCAAATTCAAAATCAGTATAGCTATGATGATGTTCAGCCTCTGGTCAGAGAGTAATGAAACAAAAAATACATCTTTAGAAGGAAGCCATTGAAGAAATACAGTACATTGTGGGTTAAATACAAAACAATATGGCTACGTGATGGACTAGAATATTATACTCCAATTTATATTTCTTCATAAATGCTTTGCGGCCTAAGAATGCATATGACCCCTTTCAAGGGATTTTATTGATCATATCAAAACTCTCTAAGAAGTGTCCACTAGATTTTTTTCTGATACATGGTCTCTAATGTTGCCTTGAGATTTCTTTAAAGCCAATTCAGTGGCTTTAGGATCCACTCATCCTTCTCAAGGATTTTCAGCAGTCGATATAAGCTTTGCAAAACATTTTGTTCACACTGAAACACCTTCTTTTTATTTGGGTCCCCCCCCAAGAGCCCCTTGTCCCATTGGCCACCAGATGTCAGATGCACTGTTGACTCTTGTGATGAGAATACATGACACATGCATAAACTGGACTCATTCTGCTGCTATATGTCTGAAGAAGTAGACGTGGTGTAGTCCACAAAATGTTACATTAAAATATGAACGTTAGTCTTTAAGGTACCACACGTTTTGTGTCCTTTGTTTTGTTTTGTTTTTCTTTGATTTTTTGCCTGAAATTCTTGAAAAAACTAACGTAGTTACCCTTTTTGAAACTGGAGATGGTAACTTATGAATCCTAGTTCTGTATTTGAGACAGAGGTTGGAACTACACACTTGCAATAATGCACAGCACAAGTGTATTTATTGCAGGTTAATTACAAGCAGGTACAACCCTCTTGGAACACATGCCCTGCAAATGGCTGACTGATGCTAAGAGGCATTCCATCTATTGACTGTGCCAGGGTTGGGGCAGCAGCTGAGAGTCCTTAGGTTGTTGAAAACCATTTATGTTTTCCTCTAGAAGGTGTGGTTTCAGGCAGTAAAAATATTCTGCATTTGTGATATCAGAACCTCACTTGGGAAGATCTTTAAATAAAACGTGGGGTAATTTTACCCACACCAAAATCAGTTCACTGCTCCGTGTGTCACAATGTGGTATAACTAATAAACATAGATTTGCATCTATGTCAAGAAAGTGATACCAGAAGTCTTAATTTGGAAAAGCACAAACCTCACAGTAAGGATTTTAAAAAGAACATTTCCATAGAGCTACCCCAATTGACCCTAGTAAGCACAGAAGGAGGAACACAAATCAAGCTCAGTTAAAGTTAATACCTTGTTGGTTGACTCATTGGGAGCCTCAATTCTTTTTTTAATCAGTTCATAGTTAGGTGACACAAGATTTAATCAGTGCCCAAATGAATCCAGCCAAGAACTGCTCCTTTTGTACATTTATGCAAGGTGGCGAGCAAGAAGAAATCACTGAAATGACTGCCTTAAATGGAATTTTATTATGGTGGCAGTGGGTGGGATTAATAATAAAGCAATTATCCCCCTATCTCCCTCCACTTAATAAAGCGTAGTAGCAAATGTGGGCCCATGGCTGTTTGGCTATCCATGTTGGTTGAGTTTGCACAGGTGAGACAAAACAGCATATGCTTCATAAGAGAGACCTACTATCAATGTTGAATGGTATGAAGTCCTAAGCAATATTGATTTTAATCGGATTTGACATTCCTGATAGAGGGCTAAATCCAATTCTTTGGCCAGGTACACATGAACAAACTGGATGCATTAAGTCAACAAGTATGGATGCAAGTTCCATTGATTCAATGAGCCTGTTTTAGTTAGGATTTAAAATTGTATTTGGGTGTGGTTGTTAAATTTGGTTCAGACCTGGCACCAGTAAGGAGGGCATGATCCATCAATTTGAAAACGAAGCTTAGCTTCTTCAAAAGAGATCCTTCTGCAGCAGAGGAATTTCTGACGAAAATTCCAGCTTGTACCTGATTCAGTTTCTTTGGCCCTAAACGGAACAAACAGAAACTATGGTTTCATGCCCTGCTACAGGTTTCAATTGAATTTGCTGAAACCAATATATATATATATATTTCATTGCTAATTTTTCTGGAACATATTGTTGCTGTAAATATATTTCAGCTTAATTTTAACCCCCCCCCTTTTTTGCATGCATTTCACTTCCATTTTACCTCATTGTTTGCATTTTCCACTCTTCTCCATAAAAGCAATTTGAGTGGGTAGGAATCACAAGACTTCATGCATCAGATGAATTGGATTCTAGTCTATAAAAACAGATATTGTTTTA
The DNA here is from genome assembly GCA_029282475.1 of Phrynocephalus forsythii. Taxonomy (NCBI): domain Eukaryota; kingdom Metazoa; phylum Chordata; class Lepidosauria; order Squamata; family Agamidae; genus Phrynocephalus; species Phrynocephalus forsythii. The sequence goes on from JAPFRF010000005.1 coordinate 23,262,104, forward strand.
TTCTTTAAGATGCTACAAGATTCTTTGCCTTTTCTTTTACTTCACCAGACATAAAATTTGGAGGTTAAACATGACTGTTCCTAACATATAAATTATATGAATGCATAACTGTAATACAATATCTGTTGCAGTATTTGATGGATATGGAGGAGGATACTATCTCTGTGAGATGAGTGGAAACTGGTGTATTCTAAGCCCCCAAAATAAGCAATACAGAGCATGCATTCAAAATCTTCTTTGATACACACAATAGTCATTATTAAACAGGAAAGTAGCTAGCACATGCTACCAGAGGCGTAGCTAGGGTTTGGAGCAACCGGGAACAAAGTCAGTTTTTGCGTCTCCTCCTGCCCTCAACAGTGTCTCACCCACCCAGCAAGGGGGTCCCAGATCCTGGGGGAACAGTGGGGGGGGGGAGAAGGGTATCTCATTCTCAGGGCCGGCGCGTCCATTAAGGCGAACTAGGCAGTTGCCTAGGGCACCAAAATGGAGAGGGGGCGCTGGCCAGCGTGCTGCCTCCCTGCCCCCCCACCACCGTCCATCCCCACCCACCCACTGCCGCCCACCCCCCCACCTGCCGCCGCCACTGCTACCCCCCACCCCCACCTCCACCTGCCCCCACCCCCGCCCCTCGCCTAGGGTGCAAAAAAACCCTAGCTCATTCTCATGCCCTCTTTATGAGTCTCCTTTCCAGTTAAGGCTCTCCTGTGCAAACCACACAGGGTGCAGATAGTGCCAAGCACACAATGTTTTTTTCCTCTTCCAAGCATCACTTCCGTAGCACTCCTCCTTTCCCTCACCTAAGGCTTGGCTGGGGGAAAGGAGGAAAGAGAAGAAGGTGATGGGATTCCCCAAGCAGCACCTCCGTTGCACACTTTCCTCTCCTCCTTTCCCTGGGCTAAGGATCGCCAAGCCTTAAGTGGGGGAGGGGAAGAGGGGGAGGAATCAGTGGAGGTGCTGCTTGGAAAAAACAACATTGCCTGCTTCCCTCTCCTCCTTTCCTCCGATTAAGGATTGTCAAGCCTTAGCAGGGCAAAAGGAGGACTGCTGGTTGGATGGCACATGGCTTCTTCCTCCTGATCCCCCTCCAGGCGCCCCCAAGTTGCTGCATGCCCTGGGGCAAATGCACTCTTCTGCCCCTAACTAGTTATGCCAGTGCATGCAACAGAAATAAAACTGTCTGTTACAACCAGTACTGACTACATCTACCAAAACAATCAGACCAACTCACCAAGGTGAAGGAGTTACTATTATAATCTAAGCCTATCTCTCACAGATATATGCCATGTACAGTATACTAGACAGAACCACCCAGAGAAATTTTGGTAGATATATTAGTATCAATTTTCTTAATTTAAAACATCTCAATTTTTCCTTATACAAGAGACACTAATTTTGCCTACCAAAATTTACACTGAATAGATCTATGAGCACTCTAAGATTATGAGAAACACGACTTACAAATTCCAAATTGCACCCACTTCTCAAAGCATGTTTTGAAATTCCTCAGATATTTATTTTTATTAAACACACATATCCTGCCCTACATCCAGAAAGCTAGGGTTTGAGTACTCTCAATTTAAAAAGAAAAACATGCTTTGAAGCAGTTTTAAAACTAGAAGGAACAATGTAACAAAAATCAACAAAAATCTTACCAAACGTGAGAATCAAAACACAACCCACTGTTTGGGAAATCAAAGCCAATCAATCATTTGATGCTAAAAACAGACCAATATATGAGCTATAATTGGGCTTCCAAGAGGAGGACGTATCTACAACTGGGGCTCATGACATCATAACTCCAGGGCACGATCGCATAGAAGCAAAAACCTCCCCTCCTGTTTGGCCCCACTATTGAGAAACGCCATATCTGAGTAAAATATCTTAGGCATTATACTGAATAATATATTGGACTTCAGCCAAGGGAAACTGGGACTCCTTCAACTTCCCCTCAACTTCCCCTCACCATGTGTCCATTCCAAACCTTGCTCCTTGGAGAAGGGCAATTTACCTCATAGCACTATGGGTACAGTAAATGAGAGATAACCCAGTGCATTTTCCACAGAGAAGGAAGCTGGCATACAAATACAGCGAATAAAGGAACCCAAATTTAAGCAAACACTGGTCCCTTTTGCCTTCGGAGGGGTGGCTTTTCTGACATATGAAGGCATTCTTGTGCCACTGATAATCTTTTAAGAGCTAAGAGAGGTTAGAGTGAGAAGAGAGACTTGCAAAAACAGATCCTTGAATGTGGGGCTGACAGGCTTTATTTAGAAAGTCAGCATATGCACCGGTTGAATTCATATCTGAAATGTTCCCTGACTTGACAGGCGATCTACAGCACAGTGTATATATTAAGGGAAGTTACTTTTGGATCTGGGGCTTCTGTCCTCCACTTTAGCTAGTCATTGCTGCCACACTCGTCATTTGAAGACAGACATCGATTTTGTTTTGCAGGCAGGCATTCTATCTGCTTGTCTTCTGGCCTCTTTTGAGGAGACACACAACAGGCAGATAAATAATTGCATTTTAAAGACCATTTGATTTATTCAGAATAAGAGTTTGCATTTGTAGTGCATTGGTTTTCCAGTGCCATGGATGTTAACTAGGACTAGTAAGCAAATAGAGGCTAGAAAGTGCTATTAATAACTTTGCTATATTATTTCCTTCTCAGCTTTACCCATTTCAGTTGTGCAGAAGAAAATGCTACTGTCATGTAAAAAGGAGGCCCTTCCTTCTCTTAAAATAACAAAGAGCAAAGACCAAGACATTGTTTAAGATACAATGTACAGTTGAACCAGATATGTGTCAGTGTGTTAACGAACCACAAACAGTAAGGGGCCAAACCATGTTTCAATATACAGTCCCAATATTGGACTGGAGTTTTCGCAAAAAAGACTGAACTTTCCAGAAAGGTCAGGCTTCCATTTTTATTTATTTATTTATTATTGGACTTATATACCGCCCGTCTTCCCAAAGGAACTCCGGGCGGTTTACAGCACAACAAAACAGAAACAAAATAACACAATAAATAACACAACTAAATAAGAAATAAAACAACAGTTGCAAATTACAATTACGGTAAAAATTACAATTACAGATGGCGGGGGAAAAAAACTTTAATCACCAAACGCCTCCCGAAAGAGAAGAGTTTTTAATGCCTTTCAGAAGGCGGGCAGGGTCTCTGCTAGGCGCACTTCTGCTGGAAGGTGGTTCCACATAGTGGGGCCAGCCACAGAGAAGGCTCAGGTACGGGTGGAAGTTCTCCGAGCCTCCCTGGGCATGGCCACACGCAGCATGTGCACCCGTGACAACCTAGTCAGACGGGCCAATGTTAACCGCTGGTCGATACACTCTGCCAGGTAGTCAGGTCCTAGGCCATGGAAGGTTTTGTATATCAAAACCAGGACCTTGAATCTGATTCAGGCCACAACGGGCAGCCAATGCAGGCGGGCCAGAACTGGGGTGATGTGGTCGAACCGACGCACACCAGCCACCAGTCTGGCCGCTGCATTCTGAACCCGCTGCAGTCACTGAAGGAGAGTCAAGGGCAACCCCATGTAGAGCGTGTTACAATAGTCCAGTCTCAAGATCACCAGCGCTTGCACCACAGTTCTGAGGGACTCCCCATCAAGGTATGGACGAATCTGGGTGATTTGATGAAGATGAAAAAAGGCAGTCCTGGCCACGGCCATCACCTGGGCCTCCATGGTGAGCGCTGGGGCCAGGACTACTCCCAGATTCCGGACAGAGTCCGAAGGCAGGAGGGAAACACCCTCCAAAGTTGGAAAAGGGCCTCCATAGCCTGATGGGGAAGCCCCAAAGAACATAACCTCGGTCTTGTCGGGGTTGAGCCTGAGCCTGTTAGCCCTGGTCCACTCCATGACCACGCCCAGGCACTGATCGAGGGTCTGAACAGCCTCATCTGCAGCGGTGGGAAAGGAGACATAGAGCTGAGTGTCATCAGCATACTGATGACAGCAGACTCCATGTCTCCTAATGACCTCAGCCAGCAGCCTAATGTAGATGTTGAACAGCATGGGAGTGAGAGACGACCCCTGTGGAACCCCACAAGGGAGTATCCAAGGGGCCGACAACTCATCCCCATGCTGAACCTGCTGGGAACGGCCCTGGAGGAAGGACCTGAGCCAACTGTAAATAGTGCCCCCGATCCCAACCCCAGAGAGCCGGTCCAGCAGGATACCGTGGTCGATGGTACCAAAGGCTGCTGACAAATCCAGGAGGACCAACAGGGAAGAGCACCCCCTGTCAGTCCCCGGAGGAGGTCATCTTGCAGAGCGACCAAGACTGTCTCAGTTGCCCGACCAGGCCTGAACCCGGACTGGAATGGGTCAAGCAGATGTTCACCCTCCAGAAATGATTGAAGCCAGGTCACGGCCACCCTCTCGATTACCTTGCCCATAAAGGGAACATTAGTAATCGGGTGGTAGTTGGTCAAATCTCCCGACGCTAAGCCTGGTTTTTTCAGGATGGGCTTTACCACAGTCTCCTTCAGGCGAGAGGGAAAAATCCCTTCCCTGAAGGAGGCTGTGGTGATGACAGAAGCCCATTCGGGCATGCTCCCACCAACTGCTTTCATAAGCCAGGATGGGCAAGGGTCGAAGGGGGTGGACGTGGGCTGGCAATGGGAAATAGCCCTGGAGGCCTCAAGCGAGGAAACAGGCCCAAACTCAACCATGCGAGGAGACCGAGGGGGTTCAGTGACAGGGGATGCCGAGGGTGGACTAGGGCAATAGGAGTCAAAACCAGAACGGATGGCCTCTATCCTTGATCGAAAAAAGGCTGCAAAATTCTCACTACTGAAATCAGTAGGAGGAGGCCTAGCCAGTCCAGGATTAGTGAGGTTGCGAACCACACGGAACAATTCCGCTTGGCGGTTCGAGGCCTCACCAATTCTCAGGGAGTGATAAAATCTTTTAGCCTCCCTGATCGCTCGCACATAGTGCTTGGACTGGACAATGATGGCAGCCTTCTTATCTGCCGTTTGGTATTTCCTCCAGCTGCGCTCCAGCCTCTTCCGTTCTTCCTTCATTGCTCGTAACTCCACTGTGAACCACAGAGAGGGACGAGCTCTGCAGCGGATGAGGTGCCTAGGGGCGATCTGGTCGACAGCCCGGGATGTTTCATCAAACCATTGATCTACCATGGTGTGTACCAGATCATCAGCCAGTCTGCCAGGGGGCTCCCCAAGGACTTCCCGAAACCGGACAGGGTCCAGGAGTCTTCAAGGGCAAGCCCACACAGATGGTCGAAGGTCCCCGCGGGGTGGGGCAGTGATTGATACAGAGAAGGACAGCAGGTGATGGTCTGACCATGACACGGGGGTGGGCACAATGTCCCACAACCTCAGACAAGAATCCTCAGACACAGAGGTAAATACCAGATCCAGGGTATGTCCAGAGCTGTGGGTTGGGCATAAAATATGCTGGGACAGGTTCATGGAGGCCATGGACTGCATGAACTCCAGAGCTGCACCAGACAGGCCACCGACAGCATGCACATTGAGATCCCCCAGTACCATAAGGCTGGGGGTTCTCAGAAGTGCAGCGGCAATGAACTCGGTGAGCTCTGAAGGGATTGTGCTGGGTTGTGGGGAGCACGGTAACCGAGCACAATGCCAAATCTGTCCCGCTGCCCAACCAACAGATGGATACATTCCAACCTTGGAATCACCAGCATTGAGGCCCTGCTGACTTGAATAGTATCTCTGTACACAATGGCTACGCCACCCCCCTTACAACCCTCCGACCTTCCCACTCCCTGTACCAGGAACCCAGGGGAGCACAGCTGGGCAAGCGAAGCTCCCCCCTCTGCTCCCACCCAGGTCTCGGTAATGCATGCCAGGTCAGCCCTGCCATCAACAATGGTATCAAAATGATGGGGATTTTATTATGGACCGACCTGGCATTCATCAGGAGGCAAGATAGGTTGGAGGAACAGGCGGAGTGGCTCCGAGACATGTGGCAGTGAGCTGAGGGGTCAGAATGGGGGACAGACGTTAAATGTCTGGCCCGTGTTCTTCTTAACCAACTAACCCCCCAGCTCCTAGCGTAGCGACCACGGCCCGACATGACAGTTATGGCGGTCCCTGCCTGCATGGCGGAGGGAATGAAAAAAAAAAACCTACAAGCTAGGACAAATTAAATGCATTAAAATAAAAGTAAAAAACAGACAATCCAAAAGCAACAAAATACAACAAAGTAAACTAAAACAAACTCATAGGCCAGGGCACAGATGAAAAATACCGGGTTGAGGGGGGGGGAGGGTAGATGGGAAAGGCTAGCACAACCATTCAAACCCTCTCTGAGGTTATCTCCCCCCCACCCATCCCCCCAACCCCATGTTCAACAGCTAGGGCCAGCGCTCCAAGGTGGGGCTGGCAGCGGAAGAGTGGTCGAAGATGATAGTGACCCATCAGGCAGTCTACCTCTCAACCAGAGAGGGAGGAACTCCCAACGGCCGATCCACCGTCCGAGCATCCAAATCGGCGGTCGGATAAACACTGGGCACAGGGTCCCCACGCGGGAACCCCCAAGGTCCAAAAAAGGGGGGGAATAGTTGACCAGGCGGCGGCATCTGACCGCCGCCATAGTCCATCCTGGCAGACAGTTAGACGCAAGCGTAAGTGGGGCAGCTGATGGTTGCGGTGCTGGCCAGAGAGATGGGAAAACTCCAGCAACTGTACCCCCGCCTGAATGTCAAAGCTGGCACCCAGCCGGGCACCGGTGGCTGACCTACCACCCATGCTGGAAGAAGGAAAGCCAAATAATTACAAAACAGAATTGGCAATCTGTTGGTGGCCTTAGTAGTACAGAATGTCTATATTTTGAAATGAACCTGAACAAGGGTACACCACTGAAAACTGTGTGGGATGCCTCTAAGCCTTATTTTAGAGGTTTTGTCATTCAATATATGGCAAGATGGAACAAAGAGAGGAAAAAGCAATTTGAATCAATTCTCAACACGATGAAAAAGCTTGAAATGGATCTAATTCATTATCCCCGCAATGAGCAATTGGACAAAGACTTGGCTTCTTGTAGGCATGAACTAAATCTGATTCTGACGGCAGATTAGCTCACAAAATCAAGTTGTGGAAAATGCAAACAAACCAGGCAGATGGTTAGCCTACAGGTTAAAAAAGGTACAATCTCAAAAACTCATATCATCACTCAAAGACAAAACTGGGGAAAATCAGACAGCGCAGAAACAAATCCAAAAAATTATAGAGGCATACTACCAGAACTTATTCAAGCCGGAGACGATCGACCAAGATGCCATCCTTCATTATCTTGAACAAGCCAATTTCCCCAAACTAACTGAAGAACAGAGAGCCCAGACGAACGCTCCTATCACAATGATGGAAATAACAGAGGCTATCAATCACCAAAAAATAACCAGGGCTCCTGGTCCCGATTCAATAGGCTCAATTCTACAAAAATTCTCGGAGATAGTCTCTGGGAATTGAAAAATCTTTTACATCCATTTTAGAAGGCGAAGATATACCAGACTCTTGAAATTATCACATACGACACTGATTCCCAAAGAAGGGAAACCAAAAGACTCGATACAGAACTACAGGCCAATCACTCTTCTAAATGTGGATTATAAAATCTTTGCAACTATTTTGGCTAATTGATGGCGGTCGATCTTACCCCCTTTGATATCGCATGATCAGTCTGGCTTTCTTCCGAAAAGGCATCTACAATCTAACATCAGAACTTTCCTCAATGTGTTGGAATACTACGAATCTCACCCCGAGAAGCAAGTAGCTTTCGCTTTCATTGATGCTGAGAAAGCTTTTGATAACATATCTTGGACTCTACTTAAAACTCAGTTAGATTATCTACAATGTGGCCATAGAAACGAGCAATTGAACAAATTTATTCCACCCAAAACACCAGGATTACAGTCAATGGCCACCTCACAGACACAGTCAATATATACAAAGGTACCAGGCAAGGATGCCCCCTCTCTCCCCTCTTGTTTATATTAACTCTGGAGGTACTCCTTCATGTTATAAGAAAAACCCCTGGTATTCAAGGCCTACAGAGTAAAGGAGAAGTTTACAAGGTACAAGCCTTTGCAGATGATTTGTTGGTAATTATGGAGAACCCCCAGACCTCCTCTTTAGAACTCTTGAAGACTTTGGAGGCATACTCTAAAATTCCTGGACTAAAGGTAAACAGAGAAAAAACATTGTTGCTTACCAAAAATATGACCTCCTCTATGATTGAAAAACTGGTAAATCAATCGGGTTTCCAACATGCCAGTAAGGTAAAATATCTGGGTATTACTGTATCTAACCGCTGTAACTCTTTACTTGAAGATAATTATGTTAATGTTATAAAAACAATCAAAGCCGACCTCGAAACCTGGTCAAGACTCCAATTATCCTTAATGGGCAGAATTGCTGCAGTTAAAATGAATGTTCTACCCAAACTGCTTTTCTTATTTCAATCCTTGCCTATACTACCTAATTTTAAGATCATTACAGATCTGGAAAAAAGTATACGTATATTCATATGGCAAAAGAAAAAAGCAAGGATTAAAAATGTCTATCTACAGGATAGAACCAAAACTGGTGGCTTTGCCCTTCCTAATTTAGTACTATATTATAAGGCTGCTGCTATGACCTGGATTAAAGATTGTATTTTGATGACAAACAAAAGAATTTTGCAGCTTGAGAGTTATGGCCTAGACAAGGGCTTGCATTATTATTTATGGTACAAAGGTAACTTACCTACTCTCTTCAAAAAACACTGGATAAGGAATGCCCTAGTTAGAATATGGTTATCGATTAAAAAACAATTTTACCCTAAAGCACCACTGTGGCTATCTCCACTAGGAGCGATTTATAGTCCCCATATAAGTGAAGCCTCGAATGCAACTTATAGACACATTCTGAACGATGACCTCTCATTGAAATCATTGGGGCAATTAACATCAGAAGGATATAATTTAGATTGGTGGAAGTATCAACAAATACATTCACACTTCAAAGACCTCACCAAAGAGGGGGGATTTACGCCTACTGATACTCCACTTGATAAAATACTTTCCTCTGGTGACTCTAAACTGCTTAGTAAATTTTACACTATATTGTTAAATGAAAAAATGATTGATACACTGGTCAAAGACAATATGATAAGATGGGCAGAAAACTTTGGTTATTCTATTCATCTAAACAAATGGGACTCTCGGTGGAATACAGTTAAAATTTTTAAATCTATTTCCTTTAAGAAAAACTGTTATAAGATGTTCTATAGATGGCATCTCACACCACACCGACTATCTAAGATGTATAATTGCTCACCCAAATGTTGGAAATGTAAATATGACTGGTACTTTTTATCATATGTGGTGGACATGTAAAGAGGCAAAGGCATATTGGAAAATGGTAAAACTATTTCTAGAAAGATGTTTGAAAATTAAGATAGAGCTTAGACCAGAACTTTTTTTATTAAATATAGTTAATATAAATATTTCATATGATCAGAGATATGTACTTCACTATGTAATTGTTGCTGCAAGGATAGGAAATTTTGGAAACAACCCCAACAGAAGAATTTTCACGAAAAAAATAAGAGAATGCATCGAAATCGATAGACTCTCCGGCTATTTAAAAGGAGACTACGATGAGATCTCTCGGAAAAGATGGCAAGAAGTAACAAACTTATTAGTACTGTGATAATATTTGGCAATTTATCAATATGTTATACTACTTTCTTTTTACTTTGCTTGATATATTCAATGTAAATTTTAAACTCTATTCCTCCCCTTTCTTCCCTTTTCCTTTTTCCTATCCCCCTCCCTTCCCCCTTAAAAAACCCAATAAAATTATAAATACAAAAAAAAAGTAGTACAGAATGTCATGGTTTATAAACAGGAGGTGCCTCATCTATGCCATGCCTCAGTCTAGGTGAGGCATGGCATCTCCCTGGCTTTGGTCACAAGTCTCTTATGGTTTGGTATATCTTGCCATTGGCCTGTCGAGGAATGAAGTCGAAGGTGCCAAATACACCAAGAGAATGGAATGAAGGCATTTTCCAGTTTTACGTAAGTGGTCACAGGAGCGTTTGGATTGTTGAGGCTTTTCTTTCTTTAACACTGCCACAGCTACTTTAAGGCTAAAGTCCATAATGATTTAAAAACATCCCATCTGTTTCTCCTTTCCAGTAAAGGAGACCCTCTATCCTACGAACCGGCATTGCATTCAGGCACTCTCCTGCATGAGAGAAAGCTGCCACAGGATGGGGCAAGAGTACAGTGGTCTTCCACCCTTTCCAAAAAGAGTTGTTTTTGAGGGTCCTTCAGTGCCAAGAGCAGGGCCAGACTTTCGCTGTGGGAGATAAAAAACAAAATGGTTCCTTATTCCATAGATTGGCAGTTGGACTTGAACACTGACAACTGGGTACTGTCCTCTACTACACAGGCATACTAGATAAGGGAGTAGTCAGGGTAAGAGAAGACAATAGGAGGTTTTATGTGAAAAAAGTTGGAGGATGGTGACTGCTGCTTCTTTATATCTGCTGCCTTATGGGGCTCTCTCATTCAACCCAACAAAAGGGCTGGCCCTGGGATTTTGAATAAGTAGTCACCTGTTCACTTCCTTGGCTGTAAAAGCAGTTCAATGGTGTTTCTACATCTTCCCTTGCTGATGTGCATTGACAGAGTTATGGCTAGTTTTTTTAATGCTGTTGCCTTCAAACATTATACAGCAGGTTTTTTGATGGTTTAAAAAAAGATTGGAACTCAAATATGGTAGTATGACAGGGTATTACTTCAGGAGAGGGGGATGCTATTTCCCAGAAACATCTGTCAATGTATGACAATTGTTCCTGATTATTCCACTTGTTCATCTCTTCTGACAGGATATGGCAGCCCATATGGCCTGAACATAGATGAGTCACTTTCTATCTGGCCTTAATTCTGACCTCAAGTAATCATCATTAATGCTGTGTGAGGCATAATTGAATATGTCCGTATCAGACAATGGATTGCCAACATTTGTCCTAGAGGTACTTGAAACAGCTCAGCTATAACGATATTGCCTGAAAAACATTTCCATGAGAGGAAATGACAAATCTAGGGATTTTTTAAAAAAGTACACACAAAGAGATTATGATTATGATGAGTATCAGATGTTATTGCTTGAGGTAGAAGCAGGAAAGAAATGACAGCACAATACAAACAGCAAAGTGAGAAGTGTCGAGAACCCTCTAGTTCTGTGTTATTGTGCAACTAACCAAGCAAGAGCATGGCAACACAATTTCTGAGTGATGGAGGAATTATTCTGATGAGTATGAGCAAATGAAAGGCCAGATTCCAGGAGACAATCAGTGTCTTGACAGATAAACTGTCAAGTAAAGAACACATCACAGTAAACTCCTGCATGGCAGTATTGCTTCACAGCCTCAATGAGCCAACATGCATGGCAGGAGGCTATCAAAGAAATGTGTCTTCAGGAGACTCAAATATCTGCCATTAGTAAGAGCTTGGTGTAAGTGCAGTGTTTAAACTGCTGTACTGCAATTATAACAGTGCTCATGACCTGGGGTTCAGTCCCAAGTAGCAGGCTTGTGGTTGACTCAGTCTTCTATCCTTCCAAGATTGGTAAAATGAGTGCCAATCTCACTGGCCTCTCTCTCTCTCTCTCTCTCTCTCTCTCTCTCTCTCTCTCTCTCTCTGTGTGTGTGTGTGTGTGTGTGTGTGTGTGTGTGTGTGTGTGTGTGTGTGTGTGTGTGTGTAGCCTTGCACAAGTAAATTGTAAACCAGCCAGATAATACCTTAAACACCATGGGGTGGTATTATTAGACCTCTCAGGTGTTTCTGACACTATAGACCACAGCATCATCCTGACTCGTCTCTCTGAAATGGGAATTGGGGAAACTGTATTAGAGTGGCTCCAGTCCTTCCTGCACCTAACACCATGCAGAAAGTGGTGTTAGTGATTTGTGTTCGACACCACAGCCACTGACCTGTGGAATCCATCAGGGTTCTGTTCTGTCTCCTATGTTATTTAACACCTATATGAAACCACTCAGGGGAGATTATCAGGAGTTTGGGGGTTAAGTGCCACCAGTATGCCAATGACACTCAACTCTACCTCTTGTCACCTCTGGATTCTAAGGGAACTGTTATTTTGACTTTGCATAAGTGTTTCGCTGGAGTAATGAACGGGATGAGGATGAATAAATTGAAACTAAACCCAGATAAGACAGAGATGCTTCTGGTCAATTGAAAGGGAGAACAAGGGATAGGGATGCAACCTGTACTGGATGGGGTCACCTAATTGAAAAAAGAGGTGTACAGCTTGGGGTGCTCCTGGATTCTTTCTTGAGCCTAGATGCCCAGGTCACAGCTGTGGCCAGGAGCAGTTTTGCACAATTATAGCTAGTATGCCAGTTATGCCCATTTCTTGAGAAATCTGCTCTGGCCATGGTGACATATGCCCTAGTGACATCCCAGCTAGACTATGGTAACACACTCTATGTGGAACTACTGATGAAAAAATCTCAGGAACCTTCAGTGGGCCCAAAATGCAGCAGACAGATTGCTGACAGGGGTGGGGTACAGAGATCACATTATACTCCTATTAAAGCTGCTCCTCTGGCTGCCAATCAGCTATCAGCCTTTCTCTCCATCCCGCCACCCTCACAGGTACGTCACGTGGGAATACATGAAAGGGCCTTCTCAGTTGCTGCACCCAGATTCTAGAACTCCCTCCCACTGGAGGCCAGGACTGCCCCATCTCTGCTATTTTTCTGGAAACAGGCAAAGACTTTTCTCTTCAGGCAAGCTTTCTCTGCATGATGAACTACCTATTATGTGTTTTTATATGAACTACCATACATGACTATACAGACTTTGTGTTTATCACCATTTATAACTTTGTGTTTATATATATCCTTGTGTGATTGCAGACACTATGTTTTTAATGTTAGTTTCCCTCCCTCATAACTTTTAGATGGTCCACCATACATGATTGCATTGACTGACGTCATAAATACACCAGTGTTTTCAATGTTAGTGCCATCCCTCATAATGAAATTTTCACGCTTTTCTTTAACTTCATGTGTGTTTTATTAGCTTTTATGTTGCCTTTTATTGCTGTAAGATGCCCATCAATTCCCTGTTCTCAAACCTGAATATGTCTTAAATGTATTGGACTGTGTATTGTCCCTCATTACTATAAGCCGCCTTGAGTCCTTTTCCAAGGAGAAAGATGGGGTAAAAATACTCAAAAACACTTTGCTTCATTTGTATTCTTACACCAATTATTCTTTTCTCAAAGTTCTCAAAGTTTTACTTACTGGTAGTGTTTGTCCATCTACAGCTAGAGTGTTCTCACATAGAAGTTGCACATTGTGTGGACAGGCTACCGTGCTCAGTAAGCATTCTAGTACAAGTCGGCAGGCTCTCCAGCAGCTGAGATGAGGCCTGGACTACTTCACCATGTGAGTCATCTGGGTAGAACGTTAAAAATATTTCAATGTAAAGAAGGACATGTTAAAAAGCTTTTTAATTTATCCAATGCTTGACAGTATGCCAATTGGCTGATAGTCCCCCCCACACATATGGTGAAGTCTAGGCCATATGTGTTTGTTTTGACATATAAATCCCTAAACGGCTTAGGACCTAGACACCTGAAGGACCACCTCCTTCCATATAAACCTACCCGGCAATTAAGATCTAGCCAGGGAGCCCTCCTGAAAGAGCCATCCCTCAAGGAGGTGAAAGGGAAGGCTTGTAGGTACAGGGCCTTTTCAGCAGCTGCCCCCAGATTATGGAATGCCCTTCCAAGTGAGACCTGCCTGGTGCTGACATAGATGACATTCCAGTGCCAGATAAAAACCTTCCTGTTCCAGAAGTTTTTAAACTGATTATTGTGGGTTCTGATGGCAATTTTAACTTAGTGTTTTCATGTATTGCATTTATTGTAATTAAATGTTTTTGTTGTTTTGAGTTTATTGTAATTTTGATGTTTTAATTGTCTGAATTATTTATTTTGATTGTGAGCCGCCCAGAGACCTTTGGGTAGTGGGCGGCATACAATAAATAAATAAATAAATAAATAAATAAATAAATAAATAAATAAATAAATATGACCCCTGTAGGAACTGAGGGTGAGATATAAATCAAATGGGTGGGTGGGTGGGTGGATGGATGGATGAAATCTCCTGGCATGAACACTTCCATATTTTCATCAAAGAATTAAGAGGGATGAGAAAGGAAATGAGAAATAATGGTGACTAGTTGCAATTCAGAGCTATGCTCAGACAGATCTGATGCTGATAATAATGAGTGAAGTAGAAAACACTGGGATAAAAAACATGCCACTTACAGGAAACTGATCTGAGCACACTATTTACATTATTTTAAAAGCAGCAATGTAGAAGAAGGTCTACAAGGTTTGTCAAGCTACATGAACTTAAAAAATAAGCTACACCTCTGTTGAAAGGGGGTTTCCTCTGTTTTGAGTCCACCACTAAGAAGGTCCTGTTTCTCATGTATCCCATCTTAACTGAACTCCACTGAAGGCACTCAAGAAGGAAGCCTAGGATACATCTTATGATCTGGGCAGCATTGTAGTGATAAAGGTAGTCTTGCAATTCATCTGATCTCAAAACATTTTGGAGGAACTAGACACTACATTTTAGCAGTAATAGAGCACCTTTGATGGAAATAAAGAAGGCGTGGAAACAGAGACATAACAAGCATAGCTGGACAAACAAAAAACTGTAAGAGGATGGTTAGCATATATTTAAGGGCAATGGGTTTCCCAGTCTTTTTATTTGCAGGCTACAGATTGGACATAGCAGTTGTGAACATAGCAATGAATGCACCCCGCAAGGGTGGAAATATTTCCAACACTGACGAACCCATAGGTCTTCAAGGTAGGCTTCTGAAGCTGGGAACAATCACATGTTTATTTCCTTGAAGCATCTGGCCGGTTGTGGATGCAAACCAGGTAACAAAAGCCATTTGGTCCAGTGCAGTGGAAACCAAGTATGCTGTGGAGTACATAAGAGCACTATAAAAACACAGTTTCTCTGAATTACTAGTGTCTGTCCCTTGGCTGAGTAGACCCATATTTCTTGTTGCAATAAAACATAGGAATATGGACTCTGGAGAACAAAAGGGATTGTTAACTATATTTAATATGGCCATTTGCATGTCCTTGATGATAAAAAGATCAAATGAGGTTTTCCTTGGATCAGTATAAAACATTTGCTTTCAATATTGTAGTCGTTAATTTTGTATTTTCTATAAAATTCTCAGAAGTCAGATGGTTTATCTTCATGTCGAGGTCTTGCTAGAAATTAGCTGTTCCTCCACTGGAAGGAATATTGTTAATAGTGGTGCAATAGAAATCCGTAGCTTGTTGGAAATCTTTGCCGCATGTGAAATCATGCAATTATTGAAACTCAAATTACAGAAATAATAGCAATACATCAGTGTTATAGCAGCTCACAAAGAGGTGATGAAAGATGGTGGCTTATATCTGTATGTCTTTTCTTTAGATTTCTTTCTCGGAAAGTTGTCCAGTCTTAAAGGCTCCAAGCCCACTAAAGCGTAACTACCGGTAAATCCCACAAAATTTGTTACCTGCGCTAACTTTTAAACCTGCACCTCTTCAGGCAAAATGCCATGCCTTGAATGCTTTTGAAAAATACTCATGGCCTGAGATAACCTGAGAGCGCCACATTAGACTTCTATTTTGATTGTTGATATGGATGCTGTTGGATATACCATAGTAGTAGTGAAAGCTTCTGTCTCATGTGCCTTACACAAACATATACAGTATATTAAACAAGCAGTTCATTCAATTGAGCATGTAAATCCTTTCTGATCTCATTCTTGTGGATGAGTAAGAAAAGGCAAAGATGGTAATATATATTTTGTCAGATGTGACTAGAGGTTTTACATTTGCGCAGACAATGTTGTGCAAACTGAGCAAAACTACAGCAACTGTGGTTTACTGCATGGACTTTAAAAAATAAGAGCATTGGATGGTTGTTCACCACTTTTCATCTATCAATGAGTCCATCTGTGCTTGCTATATGTGCATTTATCTTCACAAAGAACAAATATATTCAGTATACATTTCTTTCTTACATGTGTATACTGCACCCCAAATAGTGCGAAAGTACAGTGGACCCTTGTATAACAAACAGCTTGTATAACATAAAATTTGTACAACATAAAAAAATTCCGGAGATAGGGGAAATTTGTTTAACATAATCTCCTAATGGGATTACTCAATTTTCAATGCCTTCCTATGGGAATTTGTATAAAGGAAAATTTGCTTAACATAATTTCATTTGGAATGAATTAATTCCTTTATACAAGTTACCACTGTACTATTCTGGGCAGTTAATCATTTTGACTTCAGTAATTTTGCACAAATTGCACAAATTGCCACAATCTAAATCGGGAAACAAGGAACTTCTTGTTTCAGGCTGAACTGGAGGAATCTGGCTTCCAAATTCTATATTCAGGTGTTCTGTCATGTCTATACCATCTGCATAGTGATGAACAAGCAATTTAGCAAGTATTTTTCTGCATCTTTAATTAATTGTTAAATTTTAACATATAGTGTTTCAGGGTTTTCTAGGTACAGAGTATTCAGAAGTGGTTTACTATTCCCTCTTCTGGGGGCATCCTGGGACTGTGCAGCTTGCCCATGGCCCCACACTCTGGCTCTTCTGGAATGCACAGTGGGAAACTTAACTCCGAATCTTTTGCTCCAAGGTCATAACTAGCTTCATTGTTACATTGTAGACTGTTCTAGTTTTGTTTGTTGAGTTATTTGTACACCGCTCAGAGTGGCCTTGTTGCTAGATGGTGCAGTATATAAGTCTAATAAATAAATAAATAAATAAATAAATAAAAACAATTAATATAAAAATAATTAAATCCTACCACTCATGCGCCCAGCGAAAAGAACATTAAAGATTAAAGATCACTGAATCAAGAAAGGATGAATTAATAACTGTTTGTTATTTTGATGGTTTTAAGTTTTAACATGTTGTTCTATTGTTTTAATGTATTGTTGTATGCCGCCCAGAGACTGTTTGGTGATGGGGTAGCTTATAAAAATCTGTAAATAAATAAATAAATAAACAAATAAATAAAAATAAATAAAAATAATCAAAGGCCATTTGGTATCCTCCCAGTAAGTGGTGGCTAAGGGCAGTTGCATAGCAATTTTCCTGGGTATACTCAACATGTTCAGAATAATTTCCATGTGGAACTGAAACAAAAATTATGAAGCTATCAGCAGTGGCAGCATTTAGTTTATGAAACCAATTTAGTATTCCCTTGGACTCCATTTCCATCTAACAAAATGCAGAAGGGATGATTCTGTAATTGTGGAATTGGCAAGAAACGACTAACATGTGTGAATTTCCTGTTATATGGAAGAGCTAGTATGGGCTTTAAACTTCCACTACTCTTTCTTTCTTTCTTTCTTTCTTTCTTTCTTTCTTTCTTTCTTTCTTTCTTTCTTTCTTTCTTTCTTTCTTTCTTTCAGGAAAAAAATCCTAAATGAAGATGTAACCCATCATTAAATGTCATGACAACTTGGAAGTTTTGTAGCATCAGGAGGAAAGAAATACAAAATAGAGGACAGAGTGAACACAAGAGGTATAGTATGGGCCTAAGTGGTTATTATTTGTTGTGGGCAGAATTAGACATACAGTGGTACCACGAATTACAAATTTAATTTGTTCTGAATACATGCTCTTAAGTCAAACTACTCTTAAGTCGTGGTACCTATCTAAAAAATTTAAAAAATAAGTTAAAAATGGAAAAAATGAAAAAAAAATGTAAGTCGAGCAGGCCATATCTAAAATTTGTAAGGCAGCAGTTAAAATGCCAACAGTTTTCCCGCTCTTAAGTCGAATTGCTCTTAAGTCGAGCTGCTCTTACGTCAGGGTACCACTGTAGTTTTATTGGCTCTGGAAGGAGAAACTAACATGTGTGTGTGGGGGGCAGGATATGGAGTCTGTCTAGAGGCAAAGTTCATTTTAAAAGCTTTTATTCTCCTAAAATGTATAGCTAAAAACAATGGCAATTGGACAGGAAGAAAACCTACTCCATCTCTTTCTTTTCTGTTTGTTGTCTGGAAAACAAAAAATGAAGCCAAAAACAAATGAAAGAATCCCTTTCTCCAGACTGGCAGTATATTCCAGCCCGGTAAAATGGAAGCCTTAGATGCATACCCATCTTGTGATTTACAAATCAAAGGAGGCCCAAAATACAACAGAGAACAACCATACATGGAAGAACAATTGTGCAGCAGGTGGTTTTCTGGCCTAGTAAGCCCCTTGTTGTATGACTGGTGGCCACACAACTGATTTCAAAGGCAGTGTAAGGCTGTAAGTGCAAAGGGGAGCCTGCTGGGAGGTAAGTAGGTTTTGTAGTATTGTTCTTTCACACACACATAATTCAATATGATGCTGGTCAAGGTGTAAGAGAGGAAAATACTTCAACAATGTTCGCAGGCAATAGTAACTGTTTACTGCATCCTGGTGCTGTGTGGTTTTAAGGATCTGTGAGGTTTGCTATGATGGCAACCAGAGCTTGATATGCTGTTAGTGTCCCTGAGCCACTATAAATTTATCTTTCTTTACAACTTTCTAAAATGACCACCAGCCTCAAAACCCAGGATATTGCTCATGTAGATTCACAGGAAAAGTACTGTACCACTGGACATTTGGAAAACTCCTGTTTTCTTTTGACATCTTCATTAAATCTATTAGAAATTAGGAGTGGAAGAAGTTTAATTAGATCCACTCTCTCGATAGTGGTTTTATAACTTCTGGGACTTGCTTTGGGATTGAGAAGAAATGAACGTTGATCTCATTGCTGCCAGGCACAGTCAATCAAAATTACAAAAACATTGCCTGATATTACATAACAGATATGAGTTTTAACTAAAAATCCTAAATATTTATTAAATATCAGTGCCGCATGTACACTGTTTTTGTAGCTCTGATGGTGTTATTTCTGAGATCTGCAACTGCATGTAATGCTGTGTGAAATTTCTTGATATTCTTCCCAAAGCCCAATGACTATGGGAACAATGAACTTTTATTTAAATTTATTTTTAAAGCTGTTCATATACTGAAAAAAGAAAAGGGGGGAAAAGATGGACTATATTTGCATAACTGCAGCTTGTTGTGCAGTGGTTAAACTGCAGTACTGCAGCAAAGACTCTGCTCATGACCTGAATTTAATCCCTCAGGTAGCCAACTCAAGGCTGAGTCAGCCTTTCATCCTTCCAAGGTCAGTAAATTGAGTATCCAGCTTGCTAGAGTAGTGGCAGCAGCAATGCAGTAGCCTGCATAATTAAATTGTAAACCACCCAGACAGTGCTCTAAATGCTACAGGGTGGTATATAATGCAGCACACTTTGAATGTCCAGGTGAAAATAATTTATAGCCTTAATTATAGCGTAAAACAACTTGTTGGCAGTTAGTTGTTTAAACTCACCTCTTTCTACACTTCCATGTTTGGGGATTTGGGAAAATCATTCAAAGAAATGACCCTTCTCTACTTAGCAAATTTATTGCTACACATGAGTGCTTAGTTTTGTAATAAGAAAACACACATACACATACCTCATTTGCAGCTATATACATATGGTTGATAAGTGTTCTTGTTACTGGGATTGAATTTAACCAGCAGTGTAAGTCACTAATTAATACTCACCTCACATCTTTCACCGGTGACTCTGAATAATGTTTGTGAATATCATTATGAGTAATCTGTTTTCCAGGGCTTTGGCAGCTACACTTTTTATGTTGCATGTGCTTCATTTTATTTAATCATCCATGCAATATCCCAAGCAATGTTTGACATGATAGAAGTGACGCAGACTAGATGTGGGCTTCATTTAGAAGAGGAGAAGCTTTCACTTTTTAGCACTGGTGTCGGAGGTACATGATAGAAAGAAACAGTACACTATTGAGTGTTGTTGTTTGCTGTTCAGCCATTTGTGGTTCAGCCACTTCCAGAAATAAGCCTTGCATATCATCACAACTGAGATCATGTCTTGGGTAATTTTCCAGCTCACATCTATGATGTGTCCTCCTCCCTCCTTTATCCAGTGTAAAGGAAGTTCCAAAGTTCCAGACCACTGCTTCCTATGATGGAGTGGCAGGATAAAGGACCAGAGCAGCCATATATGTGCTTTTAAGGTGCAGTGCTGTGCAGAGGTGCCACATGGGAATAGTAGAAAACCTGTTGGCCCAGGTGTAAAGTTATGCCTGGGTAAACTTCCTAGATGTTACACCGAAGCAAAGGGGGATTGCCCCAGGTTCTCCATTGCATGGGGAACCTGGGGCTGTCACCACTGGTAAGACAGACATCAGGCTACTGATAAGCTGATTTCCACATGTAGCATGACATAGTATTCACACCACAAAAGATGGAGCTGAACTTCATGAAGTCTTTTACAGCTCCCCACCCCACCCCTGCACTGCCATCTGTTTTTGAAGTTCATGTCCAACATTTGGGGCATAGTGTCTTGAGTTGGTGCAGCCGTGCTGACAGCTGCTGCTTCCCAGTGGTAATTGGCGTATGCACAGTGTGTTAAAAGACGGAAAGAAAGGGCCCCTTACATTCACTAAAATTACTGTTGGGAAGCAATGCCTGTCACAATGATTACATCAGATCTGACATTGCTTCCTCCACCCGGCTGCACCCATGAGCTGTGCCATGTAGAAGAACTTTGAGTTCCTGAAGATTCTGCAGCCATTCAAAAACATTTCATTAAATTACACATTTTTCCTGGGATAGAAAAGAGGACTGAATACACTAGACTGTCAGGTTCCGTTTATATAATGACTAAATTAGTTGTTGAAGAAATTGTCACTTGGCTGGCATCACTGTAACAAGAGGTCTGGTAGAAGTGTATTGAGGGGGTGTAGGGAGAGAGGGGGGAAAGTGATTTGCTCATTTTCTTTTAAAAAGTGGGTAGTGTCCTTTTATCATAATCAAGACAATACCGCAGGGAATAAAGCATGTCTCTCTTTCTCACCTAACTTACTTCTAGAGATGAGCATGAACTGAAAAAATGGCAATTCATTTTGGTTTAGGAAATAGGAAATAGGAAATAGGAATCTTTATTGTCATTGCCCCCTTGCAGGAACAACGAAATTTTGTGGTTGCTATATAAAACTCATTTAAAACATTTCACATAGATTTAAAAACAGGTACAACACATAATATGACATATAAAATGACTAAAATATGACATATAAAATAAGCTGACTTCAAAGTCCAGGATTTCCGTTTAAGGCCAGTATAGCTCTAAAAAAGAAGCTATTTTTGAGACGGTTTGTTCTTGCCCTAAGTACTCTATATCTCCGTCCCGATGGCAGCAACTCGAAGAGGCAATGACCAGGGTGTGATGGATCTCTTAATATATCTAATGCTTTACAGTGGCACCTGGTAGTATAAATTTGTTCTAGGGTGGGGAGTGAACAGCCTACAATACTCTCTGCAATTCTTATGATTCTGTGCAACACTGTCTTATCCCGGTGGGTACAACTTCCATACCACACACATAACCCGTAAGTAAGCACACTCTCAATTGCACAATGATAGAAGGCCAGCAGCAGCTTTTGTGGAAGATGGTTTTTCCTTAAGGTTCTCAAGAAAAATAGTCTCTGCTGAGCCTTCTTTGCAAGCCCCCTTGTTTTGACACTCCAGGACAGATCCTCCTGTAACTCAATGCCCAAAAATCTAAAACCTGTAACCCTCTCCACACCAGTCCCATCAATCACCAGTGGTTGAATATCAGTTTTCTGCCTCCTAAAGTCTACCACAAGCTCCTTTGTTTTATTTATGTTTAGGTGCAAGTTATTTATTCTGCACCACTTGGCCAACCTCTCCACTTCATCTTTGTAAGCCATCTCACTCTCCTTGCCAGAGATGAGCCCAATCACAGTTGTGTCATCTGCAAACTTAATGATCCTATTGCTAGGATAGGCAGAGACACAATCAAATGTGTAAAGAATATAAAGGAGTGGGCTAAGTACACATCCCTGTGGTGTTCCAATGTTGGTACTAAGAGTATTAGAGGTGTAAGGGTCCAACCGGACCCTCTGAGAACGTTCTGACAGAAAATCCAAGATCCATCCACAAAGTGATGGTGGAAGCCCTAGGCCTTCCAGTTTAGAGATCAAATGTCGTGGAAGAATGGTGTTAAAAGCCGAGCTAAAATCCACAAAGAGCAATGTAGCATAGCCCCCCTCTGCTCCAGATGTTCAAAAACAGCATGAAGAGCACACGCCACAGCATCCTCTGTTGATCTCTTCTTTTTATAGGTGAATTGTATGTGTCCAGTCCCTCTGGTAAACAGGCAATAACATAGTTCCGTACCAACTTTTCAAATCACTTCATGATTACAGATGTAAGTGCTACTGGACGAAAGTCATTCAAGTTTTCTGGATTTGGTTTTTTTGGTATCGAAACAATAATGGCAGACTTTAGGCATGACGGCACAATAGCTTGGGATAGGGATTGATTCAAAATCCCAGTGAAAACTCCTGCTAATTGATCTGCACAATCCTTCAATACTAGAGATGGGCACGACTTGAAAAATTTTTTTCGAGTTGTCGTTAGTCGGGCCGGTTCCGTTTCGGGTCGTTTCCGTTTTTCACAAAAATTCACAAAAATTAGTCGGTTCTTTTTTGTTTTTTTGTTTTCGTTAGTACTGGTTTTTTTAGGGGGTAGCGGGCTCCTGGAGGCACCTCTGTGGGGTGGGTGCCTCCTCTGGCCCGCTATAAAGGGAAAGCGGGCTCCTGGAGGCACCCGTGGGTGTCTCCTATCCTCACCCACTAGGAAGGGGAAGCAGGCTCCAAGAGACCCCTCAACATGGGGGTCTCCCGTCCTCATCTGCTGCTGCAAAATGGCGTGCATAGCCATATGGATATGCATACCAGTTGCAGACAGTGAGACCAGTGAACCCGCCAGAGCCATAGGGTGATGCCTAAGGCTCTCGCACCGCCATGTCTCACAAAGAAGGGAATCGTACTTGCGTGTAGTGCAATGCAAGTAGATCTGGCTTAGGGTTAAGGTGGGTTAGTGCAAGGGCTAGGGTTAGGCTAGTGACGGGTAAGGTTACAGTGGGCTAGTGGGTTGCACCTCTGGGTGCCTCTCTGACCCACTAAGAAGACAGTCTGTGACGTATGGGTAAGTAAGGAGCCAAGGATTAGGGTTAGGGTTAGGGGGCTAGGGCAGGTTTTAGGGGGCTTTTTGGCACATCCCAGAAGTCTCCATGGCCAAGTGGCCATGCGATTGTTGGGATGGCTCCAAAAATTTGCATGGTCGTCCACTCCCACATGGCTGGCCACTCGGCCAGCCCATCATTGCGCAGGTGTAAAATAAAATAAAATAAAATAAAATAAATGGAGGACAGAGGAGGAGAGGAGAGACATTTTGTTGCAAGAAAAAACCCACTGCTACTGTGAAAAATCTGGCAGTTTATAAATTTTCGCATGTTTCTGTTGTGCTTGTGTGTTTTTGGACCACGATTTCAAAAATAATATTGCGTTCGCCGCCCCATTTTGGATCCCCCGCCCGCACCGCATGGCATGGCGACTCGAGTCCGGCTGCCCAGGACGGGGGGGAGGCGGGACCCCCCCTCCAGAAACCACCCCTCCGGTAGGTGCCCTGCGCCCTTAGTCAAGCAGGCATTTTTCCGCCTGCTTTTTTGGCCCGGGAATGGGTGGGGGGAGAGTCTAAAAGTTTTTTCCTGTGCCGTCCGTGCCGCTTGCTTGTGCTTTAATTGCGGCGGCCGGCGGCGAGACTGGGCTTTTTGCTGGCTGCGAGCCTGCGGCGAATCCCACCAGAGCAGCCCGGGACGGGGGATGGGGGGGAGGCCGGGGACCTCCAGAAACAACCCCTCTGGTAGGTGCCCTGAGGCACGGCAGGCATTTTTCCGCCTGCTTTTCGGCCGGGAACCGGGTTTTTTTAACTTTTAAAAAGTTTTTTTCTGTGCCGTGTGGCATCGCGCGATCGCGCGATGCAAGGAACGAGCACGACAAATCAGACCAAAATTGTTCGTTCATCAGTTCAAGCTCGAAGTCTGGCGGAGTAATTCCCGTTACCGTTTCCGTAGAGTAACGGAACCGAGTAATGAAAACGAAAATGGGAATACCGCTAAGTCATGCCCATCTCTATTCAATACCCTTCCAGCAACTCCATCTGGCCCCGTAGCCTTCCTTGGATTGATCCCCTTCAACACCTTCCTCATCTCTCCCTCCTCCACATTAAAAATTACCTTCCCTTGTGCCAATGCTGATAACAATAGTGAAGGTGGCAGAAACTCTGCTGATGTCTCTACTGATGTTGCTTCAAAACGGGCAAAAAAGGCATTCCGTTCCTCTGCCAAAGATAACCCTCCCTCAGCTACTGGGGAAACTTTAGATTTGTACCCAGTCATTTCCTGTACACCTCGCCACACCTCCCTAATGTTGTTACACTGAAAATTATTCTCCAATCTCTGCCTGTATGCCTCTTTAGCCACACGGATGCCCCTCTTCAGATCTGCTCTGGCTGCACTATACAGTGACCTGTTTCCACTTCTAAAAGCAGGTTTATTTTGTTTTAGGGTTTGGTTTGGTTCATTTTGTTTTTAATGATTTTTTCAAATATTTGTTTCATTGGTTCGTTTTGTTCGTTATTTGTTTCCCTCCGCTTTGCACAATTTAATCCATTTGACAGCACGCAGGTGGGAAAAACATTAAAAATAATTAAAAAACACAGATGCTGACAACAACAGCACAAACTGGACAGGCAGCATCCTCATCCTCCTCACCCTCCTCATCTTCAATCATCATTCATCACATTATGCTTACCAGGCGGCGGCCATTTTTTAAAAGTGCTGACTGTGTGGCCCCTGGTGCCGGTTCGGCGCTGTTTTTATTTTTTATAGTTTTTCTTTATTTTAGGGCACCAACCTGGCTACCCCTGGGGCCGGGTCAGCGCTCCTTTTTAAAAAAAAAATTTCAAGTGCTGACCACATGGTTCTTGGGGCCGGGTCAGCACTGGTTTTATTTTTAATATTTTTTTCTTTATTTTAGGGTGCCAACCTGAGAAACAATGGGCTTTCATACTTACTTCTTACTTCTTTGCTTACTTATTGTGTTGAACTAACTTTAGAAATAAACAAACAGATTTATCCCTGCCTAGCTTTACACGGGTTTGACTTAAAACCTGAGAGGGATTCAACTACACTGACACTGGCAAGAATATAGTACATAAATAAAACCAGGTTGGAACTCCCTTTCTTTTAATATAATCACTAAATAAAGAAGATGTAGTGAGCGCCTGGTGTGTTGGGTTGTAGCGGTGAGCATCTATCTTTGAGAGTTAGGACTGAATTTAACTTGTTTTGTTAAATGAAGCGTGTTTTGGCACTGCCTCAATTCAGGCCTCCTGTCGAGTTGATATATCTCTCTTTACTCATGTGCAATTCACCAAATGCTTCCTCTCTTTACTGTGGGAAGCCTCAAACTGCAGAGATAGGCTGATTAATAATTTCCCTTTGGAGGACATTTGGTCTTTTGGAGGTCTTTGGAAGGTCAATGTATAAAAAATTGAATCAGTGATTTCTCTAATATGTTTCACCCCAACCTCAGGGCTCTGTAGTCTCTTGGGAGAGTCAGCAATCACTCGCATTGACTGTATTTTCCCCTTCAGAAAAAAATGAGACTTTTAAATGACTATGCAAGGTTTAGTATTGGGTATATGAAGAGGCTTTAATTGCTTATCCTCATGTTGCACTGTATGCTAGTAAGCTTCTCAGATAAAGATTAATGTTAACTGTTGGGGGCATATGGAATTCACAAATTTAAAGTAAATGGGGGTCAACCTTTTTAAAAAAAGCATTTTCAGACTGCCTGTTTGGAAATTATATTTGAGTAATCAGATGGTTTCCAAATAAAATAAAATAAAATAAAATAAAATAAAATAAAATAATAGTGTGTGTGTGTGTGTGTGTGTGTGTGTGTGTGTGTGTGTGTGTGTGTGTGTGTGTGTGTGTGTGTGTGTGTGTGTGTGTGTGTCCGTCCGTGTGAACACACACATGCATGCATTCATGCATCTTATTCCTGTCATAATATCAGTCAATTTTATTCAGTGGTGTGGTGTTTAAACAGTTCGGTGGTGGACAAATATATAAACACATAGAACCTTCTTTTTTATTTGGCAATATTCTTCAGATTCTGTGGCTGGTCTTCCACTCCCATGAGCCCCAGATAGTATGTTCCGACGGCCAGGGTTGTGAACTGTAGTTTAACAGATGTAGCAACAACTGAAAGGCCAGACACTCCTCATCTTGCTTTTCCACTTTTCCACTGAAAAAGAAATTAGAAAAGGAGGTTTTGTATAGCTTAAGTTTGTGTGCGAGAGTTGAAGACTAAGAATGAGATAAATTGAAAGTGTTACTGGCTTGGAGAAAAAGCAGTTAAGAAAGCAATTAATCACAAAACTATATGTTGACAAATTAAGGCATCTACCCGACTTGTTATTTCTGATGCTGTGGAGTGCTGAAAGCCATCTAAAGAACAGTTGGATGTACAATCATGGGAAGATGGCGGGTGTAGAAGTTAAGTAACTCTTGGCCCTGGTGACAAAAGGGAAGATTTTCTGACTGAACCAGAAAGAAGGCAATATGATTCTAAATATTGAGACTGGCTTCAGAAGAAGTTAGTGTGTGTGTGTTTGTGTATGTGCGTGGAGGTGTGGGGGCATGCGTGAAAGGAAAGGCATGCCTCACAGGAAAGATGCGGGTGAATGAAGAGGTTACTAGGTAAGATTATAAAGGAATTCTCATGGGTAGGGACATGGTGAGAAAAGAAGAGTTACCACTCAGTTCCAAAATGTGTTTTCATCCAGCAGTGGACAGAAGTAGTGATAGATAATGATGATAATAATTATGCTGCCAGTGGCATCTAAAGCATAATTCGCACGTCAGGTAAAAGTATTTCTTGCAGAAACATTAAAATACACTTTCATAGAAAGGGTTTACGTGTGTGTGTGTGTGTGTATATGTGTGTGTGTGTGTGTGTGTGTGTGTGTGTGTGTGTGTGTGTGTGTGTGTGTGTGTGTGTGTGTGTGTGCGTGCGTGTAGGAGTAGGATCTCAGGATACAACAGGGCCCAGATTTTCAGGCAAAAATCAAAGAAAAACAAAACAAAACAAAACATGTGGCACCTTAAAAACTAACTTTCATATTTTAATGTATTTCAATGTAATGTTTCATGGACACGTCCACTTCTTCAGGACATATAGCAGCAGAATGAGGTGTGCAATATAATATGTAATGGGATATGCATTTCTTAACAGATATTCATTGGCTGTAGTATATAGAGTTGGGGAGTAGATAGGGGATGGGGAAGAGGAGGAGGGGGGAGAAGAGGAGGGAGAGTGGATTAGTAGGGATGGTGGGAAGGAGGATTAGGTCAGGGTCTGTAGATATGTGAAGTATAGTTTTATGGCTCTGAGGGCAGGATCTGTTTAAATTATTATATGGCTGATACAGATAGGGATGTGGATATGGATATGGATATATTTTATTGCTGCCTCAAATTTTGGTCCAGAATTGCCCTCATGATAGCGTACATAAATTAGAATAAGATTAGCATTAAAATTTATCTAACATGTACAGTACTGAACTAAAATAATCCAAATCCTCCACCCTAAAAATATGTTCTTTTCTCCCACCCCACTGGCTATCATACACTTTAGCATGTGCCCTCAAGGGATGGGAGGGAGGAGATCCGTCCACGGACAATGATTGGCCAAGATCCCGCAAGCTCTTTAGTTATCACAATACTGTGTATCAATTTTTCCCAGAAAACTGTCATATCCCCCTCCAAACCCCCCTCTCTCCCCCACCCCCCTAGGAAATTAAAAAAAGGGGGAGGGGGAATTAAAAGGGGATGAGGGGGAGGAGAAAAAGGGGGAGAAATAAAGGAGGCAGAAAAGGGAGGGGAAGGGAGAGGGGGAGAGAGAGAGAAAGAAAGAGAGAGAGATGAGCTGGTGGGCTTCAACTGTTCATCATCCTGATGTTGCTGTAGAGGTCCCAGGAGCCAGACTAGGAGAAGTCGAGTCATCTTGAATATTCCATGCTTCCAACAGGTGCTGGCCTTCCTCCAGGAAGTGAATTGTGTGCTGAACTGAACCTTTCCAAACTTTCAAAAACAGGGGGTGGCCCCAAGAGCAGCGATAATTATGTTTCCGTAGTGTTGATGTCACTGGCTTCATCGATTTTCGCCAATCAGAGGTTTCTTTGTAAAGGTCTTGATAGACTTGCAGAGTTTTATCTCCCCTCTTAAGGAACTCAGGATTTGCTCTTATAGAAGACATAAGACGTTCTTTGTTTACATAAGAGGCAAATCTAACTATTATTGGTCTTGGGCTTCCATCTCTTGAATTGCCCAGATAGTGAATCCTCTCTATATCTTCGTCTGCAAGTTGTTTAGATAAAAATGAATTGAGCCAGGTTATCACTTCCTGTTTTAATTCTCCCTTCTTTTGAACTGCAAAATTAATCAGCTTTACATTCTGTCTTCGAGAGTAGTCTTCCATATAGGTTAGTTTTTTTCTTGGCTGTCAGTAACTCCTGTTTTTGAGAGCTAATTTCACTTTCATTTTTTGTTACACGTATATCCAGACTTTTGATCTCCCCTGCCAAGTTTTCGAGTTTCTGGCCATTGCTATCGACCGCTGCCTGTGTCTGCTTGATTTCACGAGATAAATCTTGTTTAGTGCTTTCAACTTTCCGTGAAAGTTCATCCATTTTACACATTACATCTTGCAAACCCAGGCTCATTAGACCCGCCAGTTCTGATTTCATTTGCCACATTTCCTTCATGAAATCTTGGTCTACGGGGGGGTGGGTGGGTTCTAACTTCTTTTCACCCATCACCATTGCTGCCTACCCCTCAACTGGAGGTTCAGTATGTTGTAGAGCTGCACGGGAATATGTTGCGTCAGAAGGTTTCCTGATCCAGGTCTTTAGCAGATGTCAAGCCCCGCACACAGAACACACAGCAAGCCAAGTTCAGTTCTTTGCCAGGAACTTTAGTTGTAATCCAGATAAAGTACAAAGCACAGTCCGAGTCAATCCAGAATAATTTACAGAGCCAAATGCCAAGTTCAAGGGAAACAGAGAAACGTTGTAGTCAGGAAGCCGGTCCAAGGTCAGGAAACAGAGTCAGGATAACACACAGGAATGTGGTGGCAAGGTAAGTGACATGTTGCTCCCACAGAGGGTTCAGGGTAAACTTGCTAGCTTTATCCTAAAACAGGGAGCACACCCATATCTCTGGCAAGGCTCCTGCTAGAACTCAGGGCTTTCAGATCTAATTCTACGCTTATTATTAAAGATCCTTTCCCTAGCTCTCCTGTTAGTTCTCCTTTGCAGGATCCTGCTCCTAGCCCTTATAGGAGGAGGAGATGTGCCCTCAGCTGCATCCTCAGACTCAGCTGCCTGCTGAGTTGAACTACAAGGCTCCTCCTGCTGCTCTCCAGCATTTAACCCCTCCCCATGGTCCCCCTCTTCCGATGGGCCAGGTTTATCTGGATAATTATCATGAAATTGCTGAATCAACTCCGGCGCATGTAAGTTAGACACCGGTTCCCAAGATCGATCTTCTGGTCCATACCCTTCCCAGTCCACTAAGTATTGCAAACCCCCCTGATGTATCCGGGAATCCAAAAATTGGCAGACCTCATACTCCTCTTCTCCTTCTATTAAGATCGGTGGAGGAGGTTCAGGATTTGGTGGTTGGTTGGGGTCAGGATCTTTGGCTGGGACCAAGAGGGAACGATGGAACACGGGATGAATATGGAGGGATGCAGGTAATTGTAGACGGAATGCCACTGGGTTGATTTTTTCTAGGATGGGGTAAGGGCCGATGAATCGAGGATCTAGTTTCCGGGATCGCCCAGGACGGGGGTCGGCAACCTGCGGCTCCGGAGCCGCATGCGGCTCCTAGCAACCTTTGCTGTGGCTCCGGCTCCGGGAGTTTAAAACACCATCCCTCTCCTTGCACCGCAACTTCCTTACAACTTCTCTCTTTCTCTCTCTCTCTCACACTCCCTCCCCCTTCCCTGCCCCTCCTCCTCCTCCTCCAACAAGGAGGCTTTCGGGTTCCGCTCAGGCCGCGCGTGAAGCCCTCCGCGGCCGCAGACGGCCGCCGGGTTA
Organism: Phrynocephalus forsythii; assembly: GCA_029282475.1. Taxonomy (NCBI): domain Eukaryota; kingdom Metazoa; phylum Chordata; class Lepidosauria; order Squamata; family Agamidae; genus Phrynocephalus; species Phrynocephalus forsythii. The sequence goes on from JAPFRF010000005.1 coordinate 23,292,356, forward strand.
GGAAAGGTATAGGAAAGGAGGGAACAAGCGGCCCAGGCCACGGGGGGGAGAGGGAGGAGGAGGAGGAGGAGAAGAAGGCCCTTTTCCGTCTTGTCGGTCCCGCCTTCGCAGGCAGGCAGGCGGGCCCCGCGGAAAGGAGGTAGGCGCTCCGGCTGGGTGGCTGCAGCGGGGAGGGCGGGCGGGCGGGCGAGCGCCTCTAGCCCCCACCGACCCACCCACCCCCAGCTCCACGTACTCAGGCCGAAAGGAGGGAGGCATCAAAAAGGGAGGCGGGCTCTTGGTCGGGAGGAGGGCATGGTAGATGGAAAGAAGGTGCCGCCGAGCGCTTGTTAACGCGTCGTCCCCTCACCCGGGTTGGAGTGGGGAAGGTGCGAGGCTTTCCCCTCCCTCCCAGAAGCCATTTCTGCAACACACACACACACACACACACACACACACACACACACACACACACACACACACACGACTTTCCACCCATTTTTATTGCACACACACACAAACAACCTGGCTTTCCATCCTTTTTCTCCTCACACTCACACACAAGCACACACGGCTTTCCACCCATTTTTGCAACACACACACACACACACACACACACACACACACACACACACACACACACACACACACACGACTTTCCACCTATTTTTATTGCACACACACACACAAACAACCTGGCTTTCCATCCCTTTTCTCCTCACACTCACACACACGCACACATGGCTTTCCACCCATTTTTGCAACACACACACACACACACACACACACACACACACACACACACACATGACTTTCCACCCATTTTATTGCACACACACACAAACAACCTGGCTTTCCATCCTTTTTCTCCTCACACTCACACACACGCACCAGCTTTCCACCCATTTTTGCAACACACACACACACACACACACACACACACACAAAGACTTTCCACCCATTTTTATTGCACACACACACAAACAACCTGGCTTTCCATCCTTTTTCTCCTCACATTCACACACAAGCACACATGGCTTTCCACCCATTTTTGCAACACACACACACACACACACACACACACACACAAGAAGAGGAAATAATTATTTAAATAAATACATATAGATATAAATAAGATATTTGGAGGAGGAGGCGACAAAATCAGGGGGTGCTATGGGGCCCTGGTGATCCATCACTATTGAATATGACTGCATTTGCAGGTGTTGTAAGTCAACCTGATTTTGAGATCTGACAAAGATTATGGGTGTCCAAGTTCAAATGCTTGACCGCTACTCTTGAGGACGTCAGAAGGCCATTCTGGCTCAGAATCATCAATGGAGTGATATTGAAAACCTTCCCAAACAGGACCAACTTGGAAACATGGAATGCCATCCCCAACACTTATATAAACATGAAAAAGTATGCATTTGGGGCTCCACATATGTATGTGAGCAGGTCTTCTCCAACATGAACTATATTAAAAACAAATATCGATCACACCTCACAGACGACAGCTTGCAAGCGTGTGTGAAAATGAAGGTGACATATTACAGCCCTGATGTGCAGACACTGTGCACTGAGGTTCAGGAGCAAAAATCCCATTAACCAGGTAAATTAAATATTTTAATTAGCTATTAATTTGCAAAAATATATTTCACATTGATGAAAAAGTCCTTTTTCTTCTTCAGATTGACAGCTGACTGCACGATCCTGTATATAGCATTAAGGAAAGAAACAATATATGCAGTGTTATATTTGTTTTAAATGTTGCAATGGTTTTGCGGCTCCCAAGTTTTTTTTTTCCGTTGGAAACGGGTCCAAGTGGCTCTTTATGTCTTAAAGGTTGCAGACCCCTGGCCCAGGATGTCTCAGATATCGGGTAGAGAGCCAAACTTTCATGCCTGGAATCAACTGTGGACCTTCTTGTCTTTTCTGATCCGCTGCTTTTTTATATGCTTCCTTGGCATGATTGAGTTGTTCTTTCAATAATTCTTGAATGCCATGAAGTTCATGGATATAAGTATCAGTAGCTGGCACAGAAGTGGAAGGAAGGGTGGTTGGAAAGTACCGAGGATGATACCCATAGTTGGCCATGAATGGGGTTTGACGAGTGGATGAATGTACAGCATTGTTGTGTGCAAACTCAGCTAAAGGCAACAAATCCGCCCAATTGTCCTGTTGATAACATGTATAACAACGTAAATATTGTTCTAAAGTGGCATTGGTGCGCTCAGTCTGACCATCTGACTGTGGGTGATAAGCGGATGACAAGTGAACTTGGGTTCCTGGTGCCTTGTGCATTGCTTGCCAGAAACGAGAGGTGAATTGGGGTCCACGATCCGAAATAAGGTGTTCAGGTAAACCATGAAGCCTGAAGAGGTGTTGTAATTAATGATGAGCTGTTTCTGCTGTGGTAGGAGATTTAGGACAAGGAACGAAGTGGGCCATTTTGGTGAATAAATCTACGAAGACCAGGATGCAGGTAAACCCTTTTGAGCGGGGAAGATCCGTGATAAAATCTAGGGAGACAGCATTCCAGGGACCAGAGGGTGTTGGCAAAGGATGCAACAGACCTGAGGGTTTAGCCACCACATCCTTTGCTTGCCAACAAACTTCACAGGAACCCACATATCGGGAAACATCCGCACGGACCTGTGGCCACCAGAACTCTCTTGCGAGCAGATGCAGGGTTTTGTAAAGTCCAAAGTGTCCAGCAGATAAAGAATCATGAGATAGATGCAATACCTGGTTACGAAGGGGACCAGCAGGAACATATAACCTCCCTCGATGTAGTAATAACCCTTGTTGTGCAGAAAACTCTCCATGCTCCCCATTCTGAAGTTCTTGAAGACGTTGCTGAGTCCATGGATCTCGAGCTTGAGATTCCTGGATTTCTTCTGCCAAGCTGGGACACGGATTTGTGGCTGCGAACACAGAAGAAGGCAAGATGGGTGCCAATAAGGTCTCTTTCACTGGTGCCACATATTCAGGTTTTCTAGATAATGCATCAGCTTTCTTATTCTGAGCCTCAGGAATATACTTGATATGAAAATTGAACCGGGAAAAGAATAAAGACCACCGGATTTGTCGCTGAGACAATCGCCGAGCTGTTTGTAAATGTTCCAGGTTTCTGTGATCAGTTAACACTTGCACAGGGTGTCGAGCTCCCTCAAGGTAATGCCTCCATACATCAAAAGCTGTTTTGATGGCCAACAGTTCACGCTCCCAGATCGTATAATTCTTCTCTGCGGGTTTTAATTGCTGAGAATAGTAAGCACAGGGACGCGGGGGTTGGGAGGGATCCTCTTGTTGAGATAATACTGCTCCCAGGGCAACATTAGATGTGTCAGCCTCCACTATGAACGGCAGTTGTGGATCAGGGTAGCGAAGTAAAGGCTCCGAGGTAAAGCGGGTTTTCAAGGTAGAGAAAGCCTTCTCTGCTTCTGGAGTCCACCAGAAAGGCTCTTTGGGATGAAGGAGATGGTTTAAAGGTGCAGCAATATCGGCATAAGCAGGAATAAACTGACGGTAATAGTTAGCGAAGCCAAGGAACCGTTGCAAGTCCTTACGATTTTGTGGTTGCTGCCATAACAACACAGCCTCTACTTTCTTGGGGTCCATGCGGATACCCTGGGGAGAAATGATATGCCCCAGGAATTCACCTTCTTCAATGTTAAACTCACATTTTTCCAGCTTAGCATAGAGTCCGTTCTCCCGAAGACGCTGTAAGACCTGACAAACATCTTGAACATGTTGAGCTGGATCAGCAGTGTAAATCAGAATGTCATCTAAATACACAATCACACAATGATCTAGGAGATCCTGGAAAATGTCATTCATCATCCTCTGAAACACACTGAGTGCATTGGTCAGACCAAAAGGCATTACTAAATGTTCATATTGACCGTACCGAGTCCGGAATGCAGTTTTCCACTCGTCTCCCTTACGGATACGTACCAAATTATACACCCCCCGAAGGTCCAGCTTAGTATAACACTTAGCCCCTTTCAACCGGTCCAAAAGTTCAGAGATTAAGGGGTAAAGGGTACCGGTCCCTAATAGTGATCTTGTTTAGTGCTCTATAATCATTACAAGGACGAAGTTCCCTCCCTTCTTCTTGACAAATATCACTGGTGCGGACAATGGTGATTTGGAAGGCCGTATGAACCCACGTCGAAGATTTTTATCTAGAAAAGCCCTCAATGCTTTTAATTCTGGTTCGGACATGGGATAAACTCGCACCACAGGAAGAGGTGCCCCAGGAATCAAATCAATGGCACAGTCATAGGGTCGATGTGGAAGTAGCTTGTCAGTCCCCTTTTCCTCAAATACATCTGCAAAGTCTTGGTATGCCTGAGGCAAGACAGGGTCAGATGTATCATGGGCAGATGCCAGTACAGTAGAGGAATGTTGCTTTGAACAAGGAACCTTGAAATATAATTCCCCTTGAACCTAATCCACCAGTGGATTGTGATCTCGCAACCAGGAAAGTCCCAAAACAAGAGGAAACCGGGGCATTCGGGTTACATTAAAGCTAATCTGCTCATTATGATCCATTACCTGAAGATTAAGGGGACAGGTTTCCTGAGCTACCGGCCCAGAACGAAGTAACCAACCCTCAATGGATTCTACTAACAAAGGAGTGTCCTTATTTTGTACTGGAATGTGATGGTACAGCACAAACCCAGCATCCACAAAACAGTGAGCCACCCCAGAGTCTACCATAGCATACACCGGGATCTCTTGACCATCAGGGAGCCCTAGAGTCACAGGTATCAGAAAAGGTCCTTGAGGTGTGATAGTATTGCCTGGGAACCCTTCGGGATGCTCCATTCCTCAGGGTTCCTTCAAGGATGGAGCTTCCCTTTTACTGCTGGAGAGATAGCAGCACTTATTGAGGAATGCTTCAAAGGGCAATTAGAAGCAAAATGTCCTCCTCCCCCACAGTACAGGCAGAGATGATGAAAGTGTCATCTTGCCTTTTCCTCTGGGGTGAGGTGTGGTCAAGCAGCTCCCAGTTGCATAGGCTCTGGATCCACTTCACGGGCCTCCCGGGATTGCAGATGAGACACGGCTGGCAGAGGTTGCTGTTTGCAGTTCTGGCCTCGAGAGAGATGACGGCTTTCCAGGCGTCCATCTATTCTCAGACACAGGGTAATGAGTTCCTGCAATGTGTTTGGTTGTTCTACCCTGCAGAGTTCATCCAGCACTTCATCTGCCAAACCTTCCATATACTGAGAAATCAGTGCCAGCTCGTTCCACTGCAAATCCTGAGCTATCAAACGAAATGCAGTGGTATAATCAAACACTGAGTCTTTGCCCTGTTTCAAAGCTCTGGGTCTCCTGTTGGCGGTAGCAGCCTGCATGGGATTCGGAAAGGCTGAGGAAATATGGTTCAGGAAAGCCTGATAATTATCCAGCAAAGGTGAAGCACTGAGGAGTAAAGGAGTCGCCCATTTACCTGCCTGTCCCTTCAATAAACTGATAATGAAACAGACCTTAGACCTCTCAGTAGGAAATTCTTGAGCCCATACCTCAATGAACAGCTTGCATTGAGCCAAGAATGCAGGGAATTCCTCTAATTTGCCTTCAAACCGGTCAGGAGGCAGCAAAGGGCAACGAGGCTGTAATGATGCTGGAGCTTGCTGCAATTGAACAATTGCCTGTGACAAAAACAGTACTTGGTTTTGCAAAGCTTCCAGTGAAGTCATTCCAACAGCCCCCTCCTTCTCCATTCTGCTTGAATAAGTTTGGTGGGTGGGAGCAAACTGTCAAGCCCAGCACACAGAACACACAGCAAGCCAAGTTCAGTTCTTTGCCAGGAACTTTAGTTGTAATCCAGATAAAGTACAAAGTACAGTCCGAGTCAATCCAGAATAACTTACACAGCCAAATGCCAAGTTCAAGGGAAACAGAGAAATGTCGTAGTCAGGAAGCCGGTCCAAAGTCAGGAAACAGAGTCAGGATAACACACAGGAATGTGGTGGCAAGGTAAGTGACATGTTGCTCCCACAGAGGGTTCAGGGTAAACTTGCTAGCTTTATCCTAAAACAGGGAGCACACCCATATCTCTGGCAAGGCTCCTGCTAGAACTCAGGGCTTTCAGATCTAATTCTACGCTTATTATTAAAGATCCTTTCCCTAGCTCTCCTGTTAGTTCTCCTTTGCAGGATCCTGCTCCTAGCCCTTATAGGAGGAGGAGATGTGCCCTCAGCTGCATCCTCAGACTCAGCTGCCTGCTGAGTTGAACTACAAGGCTCCTTCTGCTGCTCTCCAGCATTTAACCCTTCACATTCGGGTTCCATGACAGGCAGGGTCCTGGCAGCAGACAGGGTTTTTTCTTTTTTGCAGGCATATAAATAAACAGGAATCACACATAAGAAGCTCACGCTATAGCCTGCAAAGTTCAGTCTGTCTCTCCGTAGAAGCTATTCAGACAGTCAAAAACGAAAGTAGCTAGATCATTAATAAATCAAGCTTATCTACTCTTGAAGAAGTATATATTGCTTTTCCTGTCGTCCCCAAAGGCTTTAGTGATACATTACTCACAGCTCCAAGGGCTTTAGACAGTAAATTTTAAAGCTTTTCTCATCTCGGTGCGGAGCTCCGAAATCAAGCGGCCGACATGTTTTGTGGGCGGGACTTCCTCCTTGATTATCAATTCTGTAGAAACAAAGTAAGCTGCCTTGTATTGTACAGAGTTAGATCATTGGTCCACCTAAGCCAGTGGTGGCGAATCTTCAGCACTCCAGATATTTTGGACCACAATTCCCAGAATTCCAAGGGTTTATTGCCAATGACAAAGGACTGTGGGAGTTGTGGTCCAAAACATCTGGAGTGCTGAAGGTTCGCCACCACTGACCTAAGCTCTGTAGTACTGACCCTGCAACAACTCTCCAGTCTAGTGTTTTAGAGAGGACTCCTTAGTCCTACCTGGAAATGCTGGGGCTTGAGACTTTTCTGAATTTAGAAGGTTATTTTACTGTTGGTTACTGTTCTACTCCCAAGCTCTAAAATAATTAGTTACTTTTACAGTTACAAATCTTTACAAGCAGTTCTTTGCTTTCCCATTTCTCTGTCATCAGTTGCAAAAGCATACCTGAATATCTTTGATTCAGCCGCATAAAGCCCTTCATGAGCCATGAGTTGCATCACATGATACCGCACCATGTAGTGAGGCCACATCTCTGTAACTATGTAACTAAAAGTCAAAATTCCAATTCCTGTAATTAATAAGGCACAATGTAAATTATTTTTCAGTAAAACTGTAGTTTTTAAATCACTTAGATTTCTCATTATTAAAAAAGGAATTAATTAAAACTAACCCAAGTAACTAAAAGTAGCTAAGCTCTGGGATCTTTTGCATACCAAGTGTGTGCTTTGTCTATGATAAAATTATGGACCTTCTCCTGTGATCGTACCATATCATGCTCTCATCAGTGTTGCTATTATGATGAATTCTTGCCTGACTGAGCATTCCTTACTTCCTTCTCTCCAGTACTGCTGTCCTTTTTCTGTGTAATGTTTGAACTAGTAGATTTTAAGGAGAATGTGTATTCATGGTGATTACCTGTTTTCCTTCCAATAATATAATTTCCTTATAGTTAAATATTTAATCAATTACCTTTACATTTTAAGTCCACATCCATATTTCCAATAAACAGCTGTAAAACAAAACAAATCCAAAACACAATGTATAGGGTAAAGAATCATGCAAGCTATGATGATATATTTTTCGCCATTCAATGGAGCACCTCTTGTACATGAAATAGTGTTTGACCCTGAAAGTATATAGGTTAGGGGAGAACCTATGCCTTACCTGAGCTATTCAGCAGTAGCAGTTGTGCAAGAGCATCTCTCTATGAGTTTCTCTAAAGCTAACTTGAGCGTGTTCAGAAGCAGAAGCCAGGTGCAAGAGAAATGCACTGTTCTTCAGCTGAAACAAAGCTTGGAAAATCCTCCATTAGTGTCAGTGGAGACACTAAAGTTAAGTTTACTGTAGCAGATAAAGGAGGCACTGAGGGGCATCACTGCTAGAATGAAGAGTTACTTCCACTGTACGAAAATAGACCAGTTGATACCTTTTAGGCTACTAGTAAAATAACAAAACAGTTGCTAATATTTCAAGGGCAACACCCTCTTCCTCAGAGATCTACCAAAAGTTCAACATGACAAAGGGCTCGGTCCCACGTGCCTTTAAAAGCAGTTTAAATTACTAGAAAAACCTGTGTTAAAAATGCCATCCCCACGGCCACCAGGCTTTTTGAAAAAAAAGAAAAAAGAAAACCCAGTAATGCCCCTTTAAGCAAGGTTTCTGTGACTCACCCAGGAGGTAAGGGTGCCTCATTTTGATAATCTACCTTTTAAGGAAGCATACGCTGTGGGACCACACAGATGATCCAGGTTTCTTCTTCTTTTTAACTCATAGCACCGACCGGCTGTTCCTGGGGCCGATCGGTACTGTTTTTTTAATTGTTTTTCACCTTCGGAGAAACAGGAAGCTCCATGTGGTGCCCTAAGCCTTAATTTCCTCCAGCCAAGTGGTCTGTTTTTTTTTCAAATGCTAGCACCACCTGCTGGCCAAGGGGACTGAACTGCACTTTTAAATTAAAAATCAGCTTTGGACGTGTGAACTCCTGTCCCACTTATTCAGTCATGTGATGGGACAAAGAGGAAAAGCCGGACCTTCAGAAGATCAGGATCAAAACCCAGGTGAGATAGCAGCCAAAGATGGAAATGTCAGGAGTTAGTTCTTAGATGTAAAGTTTCTTTTGGCAAGATGAACTAAATGCCGGGAGTTAATTACAACGCATTACTGCCGCATTGATATACTGCTTGATAGTTTGCAAAAGAAAAACCAGTTATGTTGTGGAATATGTGGTACCCCATGGGCACATGTACCAGTAGTTATGAAATCCAAAACAAATAAGTGACAGGGAAAACACTACCCCTAGACCAGATACAACTTTAGTGTGCTGAGTCGTGCTTTGGGGGACATGGTTGCACTTTATTTTGCATAAAGTGTGACAGACATGGGGGAACAATTTTATATTCCACAACTCAGTGTACTTTCTAGAGCAACAAAGTGGATGTGAAGTAACAGTCTTAGTTGAGGCATAAAGCTGACATGTTGTGAAGCTGCAACTGAAGTAAGGGTGGTTTTTTTATTGTCCCGGTTCTTCAAACAACATGTAGCAGGTCACGTCCACACTTTCACATGCCCTCTCTCTATGTGGCATGGTGAGGCTAATGGCCCCTTGCTGGCCAGGGAGGGGGGAGGGTTGGTGCCGAAGAACCATGCATTTTATTTGGCACCTGAGATAAAATTTAGAAAAATCCACTAGGTGTAGCCAATTGGACCAAATAAAAAGGAAAGGAATACCTAGTGGTTGCAGTCTTATCATGTATCCATTGATGGTCCATTTGCCTACTTTATTGGCACTTGTGGGGGGGGGTTGGCTCATTCTTGGTATCTCAGTATTTCCAACTGAAATTTCATTCCAATACACATTGTATTCTGATTCAACTGAAAAAGAACAGCACCACCCTTTCATTGTAATCAGCTCAGGTATTTAAAAGAGATAAAATATGTGAGAGAGTCTTTGTGTGTCTCAAAGGGATTGTTTCTGAATGGTGTCTTACGAATCTTACGGATTCGTAAGACCCCATTATTACTTCAGGATGATATATAGTGCAGCTTAGGGTCAATGCATGTGATACACAGGGACATGCCATTAGATGTGGAGTTCCCTTAAGTTTATTAAGATACCTGATTTTCATGAAATAATTTGTTTTAAAGTTTGTTTTGTATACTTACTGTCTTTAGCTTTTGCACATTATCTTTCAATAATGTGAGCTGTCTTGGAACATTTTTTAAGGAGAAAGGAGGAGTAAAACATTTTAAATAAATAAATAAATAAATAAATAGGTGCTTTATACACTCGTTTAGCTTGTACATTTGTGTTGTGATTGATCATTGAGAGGTAAAATCATTGATGGGTTGGTTTCCATTTATCAGTGGCGAAGCACAAAACTCAGCTAGAATCATGTCGCTATACAGTCCCACTAAAATACTTTCAGCTTCTAATGATAAGCTGTCTGCAATGTTTAATTTGCCCTTTAGTGTTCATGGACTTGATGTCTTTAGGTGACAATATGTATTTCTGTCCATCGCAAGGTATGCATTGATATAGGCATGTATGTTATTTCTGAAGTTTTTAAGGGTTACTATTTTTATTTCTTTCGGGCAGTGCACACACAAAAAATAGATGAATAGAGATACTCTTCTTTGCCAGTTTGTCACAGTACTGAATCAGTACTTGGCAAGTTGTAATTAACATAAAGTAATCTTTTTGGCTTTTCTGAATTATGGGTTCGTTTCCCCCCAATCAACAATTCTCCTGGATCCTTATATCTATCTAATATGCTTTATTGAAAATTGCCCCATGGAAAAACATCAGTACTCTTTTATAATGCAGTCAATTTTATGACTGTGTCACCAAGCCCTTCTCTGTATTCTCCCCATTTTTCTAATGATATACCATTCCCTATTACTATGTGGTTATCATCATTCAACTGTCTATGGTAATTAATTGCTAGTTGGCCTCTGGGCATTTCAAGCTAGTTATAAATGAGGATAAAAATAGTTCTCACATTTAACAGCAAAGTCCACATATTGTTCACAGTAATGATAGTAAACTCGATTGCAAACATGCAGTCCATTAGAAAACACACCCCAACATTTTGTTTCCATTAAATAAAAATAACAAAGCATTGTTGAAACATAGATTTTAACTGGAATTAAACTTCTAGTAACAACATTGTGTATCAACTGTCCAGAAGGGTGAAGGAATTTTCCATAGGCAGCAAACTTTTGAAAATGATGAACATTGTTAGTTATTTATTGTATTATTGTTGCCACTGTTATACCCTGAAGAACTGGGAGATTTGGGGGGGGGGTGATTTTCTATCTCATATGCCAAAACAGCTTCTGTGAGTTTCACTTATGTGTACCTTGAATTGTGATTCCACATGTTGCCTTGAGCAGGAAAATATCTTCAGCGATCTCTGTTCCTCATTACCTTTCTTTAATGCAAGTCCCACATGATTAATTCCATTTTTAATTTTATGGGATGCAAAGCCCCTCAAGTAACTGTCAATCAGTTTGCAGGACTTTAAAGTCAGAATTGCATCTAAAACCCCATCACACATTGAAAACACATTCCCACAAATGAGCTTTCTGCACGACACTTAGTACAATGAATAGAATTTGCCTAAGAGAACGGCTTGTTTGATAGTTCTCTTATTGGCCACTATGCCTGAGATTCTTACTTCTACCTCAGTCATTCGGCTTGTCTCTTCTCTCCCCAGACCAGCCTTTTAGGTATTCCTTTAGGTCTGCCCTCAACAATTCACATCTGCTAAATCCTTTCCTAAATGTGCATCATGGCTTCTTTATCTCTCTGCTGCTTCTGCTGGGCCCTCCTCTTCCTCTTCCTCTTCTTCTTTTCCTCTTCCCTTCTTTTTCTTTTATTCTCTCTCTGTTAAAAAAAGTCTCAAGGTGCCTTAATGTTAAAATGTACAAAAGTCTAAAGTCAATGTAAGTAAGATCTAAAACAGCAATTCTGCCCAAAGAGTTTACAGGGAAGCAGAAGGTCATAATTTAAATATTGTACATTAACATCAACACCATCAATTTATCTCCTCCTCCTCCTCCTCCTCCTCCTCCCTCCTCCTCCTCCTCCTCCTCCCATTCCTGTTCTATATGTCAATAGATGATGTTAGATTTATTTTCATAGGAACTATATCACATATAGGTATCCTGCCCGGACCTGTACTGAATGTTCCCATGAGAAGCTTTTTCTGTGAGAGAGGAGTTTTCAAAAGGTCTGGAATCTGTCCCCAAAGCCTCAAACCATAGAAAATAAAATATATTTTCTTGCAGGGAATAGTGATTTAAGACAACTAGAAACAAACAATACAGAGTGCATGCGATAATTTATTTTCTTGTCTAGAAGCTCCATAATCCTCAGCAAGCAGTCACAATATCTGCCAAATTCTGGGAGCTGTAGTTCAAGAAAATAACATTCCCCCATCTGATTACAGGTGTAGTAGTACAGTATCCTGCGATAACCTTGTTCCTTGAAAAGGAGATGCATGACAGCACATGAAGCTTACAGAGAAAATACAGACTAGAAGATAAGGGAACACAAGCCTGTCATACATACCTGTGTTTGCACTTAGATATAAGAATAGGCAACACAGATGTTTGTGAATTCAGAATCTAGATAATCTAATGTTATTTATACGTTATCTGATTTTGACTAAAGCTGGACCAAATCCTTCCTCTCTTTAGGACAAGTAAGAAAGACTATAAGATCACAGGGGAACACAATGGGAAACAGAACATTACTGGTTTTGCATATTTCTGCTTCTCATCACTTTATGCTTCCTTATTATCTTTTCTTATTTTGTCTCATCTCCTTTATTACTTAACAGTCAATTCTCCTTCAGTCACTTCTCAACCACGAGTACCAATTAGGCAATGAAGAAAGAAATATATATCTGCATATTAGAGATGGGCACGAAATGAGCGATTTTTCATTTTCGTTTTCATTTTTGTTTCATTACGCAACGAAAACGAAATGAATTTTTTTAAAACAAAATGAAAACAAAAACAAAACAACCAAATTTGCCGTGTTTTTCATTTTCGTTGCAGCAGATGCATTGAACTAAAAAGAATGCTAACGAAACAGCAATTTTTCATTTTTGTTTTTGTTTTTTTGTTTCGCAAATTTTTGTTTTGCAAATTTTTTGCAAAAAACATCACGAAAATGAAAACGAACCGAAACAGACCCCTAAACGACCAAACGACAAACGAAACACCATTTTTTAAAGTCGTGCCCATCTCTACTGCATATCATAAAAAGGTGGTATATTCTTTGCTGTGAGCTTGCTTGTGATCTCCCCTACCTTTGCACACCTTTCTCTGGAAAGACATCATATAATTAGCACTTGGCATGGGGAATAGCTATGTGTACAAAAGTACTAACATATTTTTTTTTTACCATACAATGACATGTAACCAGGCTCTGAAAATAAACCATAAACGGGAGTCTTTCCTAAACCAGATATGAGTGTCTTTGGTGGTGCAGTGGCTAAATGCCTGTACTGCAGCTAAAACTGTGCTTACCACCAGGGTTCAATCCCAGATAGCAGGCTCATGGTTGACTCAGCCTTCCATCCTTCCGAGGTTGGTAAAATGAGTACTTAGCTTGCTGGAGGGTGGCGGCAATCTGTAGCCTGCATAATGAAACTGTAAACCACCCAGAGATTACTTGAAGTGATATGGGATGGTATATAAGCAGAACACTTTGCTTTGCTTTGCTTAATACTGAGACAAAAGCATAGAAGGGCTCTAATATTAGGCCCAGCAAGGATAATGAGATCATATTAACAAAGCATAACAAACAAAAAAGCTCAAATTGAATTCTTACAAGAGTATTGGATACAGTATTTGAAAATGAGATGGGGAAAGGTAACTTAGAAACGGCTGTGCAAAGTATTGATTGAATTGGGTGCCCTACTCTTTGTGAGGAAGTCGTTCTTGAGTTTGAGACATGGTACTCTCAGAGAAGGACAAAAATGGATGCATTCTCTGGCAGCCTAGGCAATGCCCTTTGCATTTAAAAAAAATATTCTAGGGCATAGCTGAGGTATCTTCACCTGTTCTCAAGATCAGTTTAGCACATAAAAAAATCCATTGAAAAAGTCTACTGTAGTCAACTTTCACTGGAGGAAGAAACACAAACAAAAACTTCATGTCAGCCCATAAGAACAGATTCCACTGACTGGTAATGATGGCTGCTGTTTATTAGCCCAAAAATAAAAGACTGGTGGCATGAAAAATAGATATGCTATTTATTTCTGTAGGCATAGTGACCACAAACTCTTTTTCATGAGAGTTGCTTTGATGAAACACATCAATGAATGCTTTGGCCTATTCACCTTCTATCCCCCAGAGCTCAGCACAGCATGCATTTCATCTTGTTGTGTTGTATATGTTTGGTTGGATTAAATGCTGAGGTAAAATATATGTTGTGGTTTCTCTGGTAGAATTGCAGTGCTGGCAGACCTACTCATGCAAACTTTGGATTTCATCAACAGCAGCCAACAATAGTTCATGGACAACTTGCAATTTCTTGGTAGGAATACTAGAGTAGGAAAGATGGCATGAAGCAGAGAATGGATAAAATACACTGTGGTAAATAGATGCTCTTATTCACATGCAAATCTGCTTATTCATATGGAGGGCAGCCATTACCGCTTTGAACATGCATGAGAACAAAACTCTTTTCAGGCTACTGTTTCTACTGAAGAGCAAACACAAGAGGTCTGTAGAAGGAAGTTGAAGCTGAAGAAGCACTGAAAAATTGAAGCAAATATTTACATTTTAGAGATGGGCACGACTCAAAAAATAATTTTTCGTTTTTTGTTTTTCGTTTAGGGGTCCGTTTCAGTTCATTTTCGTTTTTTGGGGTTTTTGCACATTTTTCATTTTCGTTTTCGTTACGAAATGAAACAAAAAACAAAATGAAAACAAAAAATTGTTTTAGCATTCTTTTCAATGCAATGTGTCTGCTGTAACGAAAACAAAAACACGGCAAAATTTTTCGTTTAGTTTCCGTTGTCGTTTTACTAATGAAAATTTTTTTGTTTTCATTTTCGTTGTGAAACAAAATGAAAAAACGAAAACAAAAATGAAAATTCCGCTGAGTCATGCCCATCCCTATTACATTTTTTTCTGCATTCAGTAAAATGTCAGAAGATGGGGACTAATTTCCAGGTTGAGTAAAAAAAAGATGTAATATTTGCAGCTGGACATGGGCACGACTCGGCGAAATTGTCGCTTCCGTTTTCAGTTATCATTTCCGTTATGTAACGGAAACCGTAATGATAATTAAGCCGTCCAAACTCAAACTCAAACCAAAAAAAGAAAAATTTGGTCAGGTTTTTCATTTCCGTTTGTGGCATCGTGGCAATCGCGCAATGCGAAGCACAGAAAAAGTTTTTAAAAGTTTTTTTTTAAAAAAACCCAACTCCCAGCCAAAAAAGCAGGTGAAAATATGCCTGCCAGAGTCTTTGCCACCTACCAGAGGGGTGGTTTCTGTGGGGTCCCCGGCCTTTCCCCCCTCTTCTCCTGTCCTGGGCTGCTTGCACCAGGCTGGGGGGGTCATCCTCGTCATCTCGCCATGTCATGCGGTGGGGGGGGGATCCAAAATGGTGACCGTAATTTTGAAATTGTGGTCAAAAAACACACCAAATCACCACAAAAACATGTGAAATTTATTTATTTTAAATGCCTGAATTTTAATAGTAGCAGCAGTGGGTTTTTTATAGCAATAAAATGTCGTATTGATTTTATTTTATTTTATTTTATTTTTTTATTTTTTTAGACCTGCCCATTTGGGCTGGGCATGGGATGGGACCATGCAAATTGTTTGAACCATTCCACCAATGGCATCGCCAGGTTTTTGACTGACACTTCTGGATGTCTCGGAGGGCATAAAAACCTGAGGCACCCTCCACAAATCGCAGTCGGGTGTATGGATGTGGTTGAGGGAGGAGGGCTGGCTGCTGGTGCTGGTGTGATCCGATCGAGATTGAGGAGGGAGGCTGGAGGCTTTAGGATTTAAGTTAGGCAGGCAGGGAGGGAATTGAATTTAGAAAATAATTTCTTTGATTCCCTGCAGCTTTGTCTGCTTAAGGGAATAGCAGTTTATTCTTTATTTCTTCTCTGGCAGTTTGTGAGGATTTTTTTTCTGATATTGGATAAAGGGAGAGGTTCGACTGGGAGTGGGAGGTGTGGATTTATTTTAAAAATATATTATATACTACCATTTATTTTCTATTTTCCCAACTTCAATTTGCTTGCACACACACACATTTGGGGTGCAAGCCAAGAACAGAACCTCTATCCTTCCCTAAGTGATATCCTAACTACCCACTCACCCATCCGCCCGCACCGCCACCCGCCTGCGGCCTGCGCCATCACCCGCCCACTCACCCACCCGCAGCCGCCGCCCGCCTGCACCTCCCCCGCCACCTCCCCCCTGCCCTGCCTGCCACCTAGGGCGCAAAAACACCTAGCGCCGGCCCTGATTGCGGGATGCCTCTATACTCTGGGAAGTCAAATCACGCTAAATCGCGGTGGAAACGACAACTGACAAACGACAAACGGAAATGACAAATTTTTGAAAAATTTCGCGACAAACGGAAACAACCGAAATGGACCCGTTCTGACAAACAAAAACTCGAAATGACATTTTTTTTCTGGTCATGCCCATGTCTATTTTCAGCCTTTTTAATAAAGAGAATTTTAACATTGTATTTTATTTAACTTTTATTTTATTTATTTTTAAAAAAAAAACACCTTTCATTTTATCATATCAGGAAACTGTTAAAAATAATAAATTGCCAAACTATATCACAGCAAGCAACGAAATTAAAACAAATCTCAGTAAAAAAAAAAAAACAAAAAACAAAAAACAAAACCAACCTAGAGCATGCAAATAAAACATGAAAACCATATTTTTCATGATTTAGAAAAAAGCCAAATTCTCATTCCAGAAACTGAATTTCTTAGATATTTCTTTATTGCTTTTCTTATATTTGGTTCCATTTTTGTGGGTTGGGAGTGGGTTCTTTTTAAGGAAAGCTTTTCTCCCTTACCTACCATCTCCTCAGGACTAATCCGGTAGTGAGGTAAAAAAATAAACAACAGACAAATATATGACATCATATCCATTTTCCCCCTCAGTTAGCAAACTGTGAAGCCATTAACAGAGGAGTGTGACTTCACTCCAGGACCAAGGAGAATGAGCAGCTGGCCTCAGATAGAGAAAGCTCTAATTCAAACACATAGATCTTCAGTAATAGCAGGGGAAATACAGAAAATTACTGTCAAAATAAATTGCATTTTGTATAAATGCCATCTCCTCTCATGTTTGCCCCAGCAAGATAATCCTTCTTTATTTAGTGGTATTGCCCTTTTCTCTTTAGAGACCTTTTGCTGGAGCCTTCTTTTATATTTTATGTATCATTAAAATGACTTAAATGAGCAGACGATGTGGCTCTGCTGACATTTATTTTTAATTATTTACATAAATAAAGAGGTTTTCTTATTCCACACCTGCTGCAATAATCAAAATATATTTCTGTCATTTATAATGGGAATGTAATGCCTGCGAATTCTGAGGTGGGGTGGGGCTACTAAAAGCAGGGTAAGCACTGCTTTTGGAGAAGTGTAAATAAAATACTTGGAGAATTATAAATAAATAAATAAATAAATAAATAAATTTTAAAATAAAAAGCCACAGGGATATTTGTGTATTTCCAGAATGATCATGTGGTATTGCAATGAACTAGTGGTCACCCATGGGGCAAAGCAAGGCCCTCACAAATTTAGCTTTCAAGGAGTAGCCTTGTTATTATGTGCAAGTATGTCACCTCAAAAGCTGTCTAGATGCTCTATGCACATCCAGCCTTGCCTGATTTTGGAAGCTAAACAGACTCGGGCCCGGGTTAGTACTTGGATGGGTCACCACCAGGGAATACCAGGTGCTGTAGGCGCCTGGAGTAGGAACTGGCAAACCACTCTAGTATTCTTACCAAGAAAACTCCATGGGCATGGAGTCACAAAGAGTAGGTCATGACTGTAATGACACAACACACACACACACACACACACACACACACACACACACACACACACACACACACACACACACACACACACACACATGTCATACAAAACAAAACACAAGAAAAACACAAGAAAAGAATTGTAGCACTTTAAAGACCCTCTACCCCAAAAAGACTTTCCTATTAAACTCAGCCACCATATGATATGATCACAAAGTGGAAAAAGAAGATAAAATAAGAGTATGCTTTTTACTTCAGAAATAGCCTTCCTTGTTTTTCATTACATTATAGGCTGGTTATTGGGTTTTTCCACCATTTGTATCATGGGGCAGAAGCATTACTGATTTGGATTGGGATGTTTTCTGTTTCTTTTTTAACTATTGTCTTTCTTGAAATTTAGTATATATTTAAGGCTTTTTTGATGGTAAGCCACCTAGAGTAGTGGCCAGACCACTACATGGGTGGGGTATAAATCAAAATAAAGGAATAAATATTGATGCACAAGAGTGCATCTTGTGCTAGTAGAGCAAACCAATATTCTACAAGGCAGTTCTAAAAATGGGGGTGGGGTTTACTCCAAATTAAATTAAATTACATATATATATATGTTTTCGTAGATTTTCACGGGTATAGGTATGCATGTTGGGGTGGATTCGGGTTTCTTCCCGTGTAGAAAAAGAAAGTCTCAGATCCAGGCTGAAGATGACTTCTTTCTTTCGAAACGTCGCAAAACAACCAGATTTCTGGCAGTGGGAAGAAACCCAATCCACCCCAACATGCATACCTATACCCGTGAAAATCTACGAAAACAAATATCCGACCTCTACGGGAGGAAACCTTCCAGCTGACCAGAACCTACGAGAAACTAGAAGTCCGAAGAGCCACCATCTTATGTGACATTGCATTCCTACGCAACTGCCGAGACAAAAATGTGATCCCCACAAGCTTCCAACTGAAATTCCACTCAAAAACCCCATCCAGCGAAAGGATCCTGAAAAGAACAGAACTAGCCCTAATCAGAAGCGAACTACACAGGAAAAGATACCTACTAGATCAAACCAACAGAGACCTACTCACTCTCCACCTCAAACTCAGCAACAAAATCCAGCCAACACTCTGGAACAAATCCAAGCAACTTGCCGCCTGGAGAGCTGAAACAGAGACCTCCCACAAGACAGACACACACCAACAAACTCCACAAACTGGAAAAACGCCAGAAGCCCAAACCCCCCCCACAACAGCCCATGAAACAAACAGTTCACAACATATCAGACAGGACACTCACCATCGCAGAGACCAAAGTCCTTTCCAAAGGATTCAACTTTGCAGTCGCCCCCAGACACATCCCCACCGAAAACATCATATGCGGAGTGGAAGCCAGCCTAACCAAAATCAACCCAGATGAAGCCAACAAAATCAGACTCGAAGTCACCAATGTCCTCTGCTCCAGCAAACCACCCAGAAGCAATTTACACAAAGAAGAACAAAAAGCCCTCTCCAACCTGAGGAAAGACAACAACATAATCATTCTCCCAGCAGACAAAGGCAATGCCACAGTGGTGATGAACACATCCGACTACCAAGCCAAACTATCCAACCTACTACAAGACCCTGCTTACATACCTTTGAACACAGACCCCACCACCTACCTGGAAAAAATCACCAAAGCCAAAATAAAAGCCTCTCCCTTAAGTGAAGAAATCAAGCCAAGCATCATCCCCAGAGAGAAATCATCCAGATGCCCCAAGCTCTACGGCCTCCCCAAGATTCACAAAGAAGGAACACCTCTCAGACCCATAGTCAGCTCCATAGGCTCACCTCTACAAAACCTCGCCAAATTTCTTGCCAAACAACTCCAGCCCTATGCAGAATCCATCACTTCATACGTACAAAACTCGTTCCACTTCATAGAAATTATAAAGAAACAAGACCTACAACCCAATGACCTACTCGTGAGCTTCGATGTTGTTTCGCTCTTCACACAAGTGCCCATTCAAGAAGCCTTGACAGCTATCCACAACAAATACAACCCCCCCAAACACATCCTAGATCTGACCAACCACTGCCTAACTAACACATACTTCATCCACAATGGACAAAGATACAAACAGATAGAAGGAGCACCCATGGGATCACCCCTCTCACCGGTCATCGCAAACCTATATATGGAACACTTTGAAACCAACGTTACAGAAGTCCGAACATAAACCCAAACTCTGGCTCCAGATATGTTGACGACACCTTTGTTATCTGGCCACACGGGAAAGATAAACTGAACAACTTCCTCACACATCTCAACAGCCTACACCCCAAAAATACAATTCACTATGGAAATAGAAGCCAACAACCAACTTCCCTTCCTGGACGTCCTAATCTACAAAAAAACCCGGCGGCTCCTTAGGACATACCATCTACCAGAAAAAAACACATACAAACCGCTACTTAAATGCACAATCACACCACCACCCTGCACAGATCAACTCCGTAGCAAAAACCCTCATCTCCAGAACCAAACGCCTCGCTGACAAAGACCACCTAAAAACTGAATTACACACTCTCTCGAATGTTTTAATTGCGAACGGATTCCAAAAAAAAAACACCATCACCAAACTAATCCAAAAGGAAACACCCCCAAGAACCAAGAAACAGAAAAGAACAACGGCACCGCCCTCCTCCCTTACATCAAAGGCACCACAGACAAAATCAGCAAAATTCTCCACAAACACAATATCAAGACAGCCTTTTGCACCGACCAAAAATAGCCAACATTTTAAGAAACCCCAAAGACAAGATTGAGCTAGAAAACCAAGGAGTCTAGAAATACCATGCAAAGTCTGTCCAGCCACATACATCGGACAAACAAACAGGAGAATAAGCGCACGCATCGCAGAACACAAGAACCCAGTCAAAAAGAAGAAAAATCTTCCTCTCTCTTCCAGCACATAAAAACAACAGGTCATGAAATTGACTTTTGAAAGAACCAAACTCATCTCCAAAACTGAACACTTCAACAGTCGAATAATCATGGAAGCCATTGAAATAGAGAAAACACCCAAACAACATGAATAAACGTGATGACACCTCCCGCTTGCCTGACATCTGGAAACTAGCCCTGGTCAACAGACGAGCCTCTGTCACAAAGACTGACACCAGGTCCAAAGGACACAAGATGCCACCACCTTCCATCCACACCAAACACAAACCCAGACCCTTCCCACAGATGAAACGAAAACCACCATCCAATAACAAAACCACGACTGCACTCTACTGCGGCACCCCACTCCAGTCACCACATGGAGCACACTCACACACCCAAAAAAACATTGGGAGACCACAGACACGTAGCCAGACCAAAATGAATTCACAAGACACAGGACCCCACTCCACCAAAGCCCAGGATACTGCCAGAACCCACCAGCCATCTAACCCACCAGCATGTAAACAGCCATCTAAACAGCCATCAGCAGTTAATCCCTTAACGATCGCCTCAGCCACAGGAAAAGATCACAAAAGAACAAAGGAACAAAGGAACCTACAATCAGCAACAAAACAAGCAAGCAACAAAATCCAGCCAACACTCTGGAACAAATCCAAGCAACTTGCCGCCTGAGAGCTGAAACAGAGACCTCCCACAAGACAGACACACACACCAACAAACTCCACAAACTGGAAAACGCCAGAAGCCCAACCCCCCACAACAGCCCATGAAACAAACAGTTCACAACATATCAGACAGGACACTCACCATCGCAGAGACCAAAGTCCTTTCCAAAGGATTCAACTTTGCAGTCGCCCCCAGACACATCCCCACCGAAAACATCATATGCGGAGTGGAAGCCAGCCTAACCAAAATCAACCCAGATGAAGCCAACAAAATCAGACTCGAAGTCACCAATGTCCTCTGCTCCAGCAAACCACCCAGAAGCAATTTACACAAAGAAGAACAAAAGCCCTCTCCAACCTGAGGAAAGACAACAACATAATCATTCTCCCAGCAGACAAAGGCAATGCCACAGTGGTGATGAACACATCCGACTACCAAGCCAAACTATCCAACCTACTACAAGACCCTGCTTACATACCTTTGAACACAGACCCCACCACCTACCTGGAAAAAAATCACCAAAGCCAAAATAAAAGCCTCTCCCTTAAGTGAAGAAATCAAGCCAAGCATCATCCCCAGAGAGAAATCATCCAGATGCCCCAAGCTCTACGGCCTCCCCAAGATTCACAAAGAAGGAACACCTCTCAGACCCATAGTCAGCTCCATAGGCTCACCTCTACAAAACCTCGCCAAATTTCTTGCCAAACAACTCCAGCCCTATGCAGAATCCATCACTTCATACGTACAAAACTCGCTCCACTTCATAGAAATTATAAAGAAACAAGACCTACAACCCAATGACCTACTCGTGAGCTTCGATGTTGTTTCGCTCTTCACACAAGTGCCCATTCAAGAAGCCTTGACAGCTATCCACAACAAATACAACCCCCAAACACATCCTAGATCTGACCAACCACTGCCTAACTAACACATACTTCATCCACAATGGACAAAGATACAAACAGATAGAAGGAGCACCCATGGGATCACCCTCTCACCGGTCATCGCAAACCTATATATGGAACACTTTGAAACCAACGCGTTACAGAAGTCCGAACATAAACCCAAACTCTGGCTCAGATATGTTGACGACACCTTTGTTATCTGGCCACACGGGAAAGATAAACTGAACAACTTCCTCACACATCTCAACAGCCTACACCCCAAAATACAATTCACTATGGAAATAGAAGCCAACAACCAACTTCCCTTCCTGGACGTCCTAATCTACAAAACCCGACGGCTCCTTAGGACATACCATCTACCAGAAAAAAAACACATACAAACCGCTACTTAAATGCACAATCACACCACCACCCTGCACAGATCAACTCCGTAGCAAAAACCCTCATCTCCAGAACCAAACGCCTCGCTGACAAAGACCACCTAAAAACTGAATTACACACTCTCTCGAATGTTTTAATTGCGAACGGATTCCAAAACACCATCACCAAACTAATCCAAAAGGAAACACCCCCCAAGAACCAAGAAACAGAAGAGAACAACGGCACCGCCCTCCTCCCTTACATCAAAGGCACCACAGACAAAATCAGCAAAATTCTCCACAAACACAATATCAAGACAGCCTTTTGCACCGACCAAAAAATAGCCAACATTTTAAGAAACCCCAAAGACAAGATTGAGCTAGAAAACCAAGGAGTCTACGAAATACCATGCAAAGTCTGTCCAGCCACATACATCGGACAAACAAACAGGAGAATAAGCGCACGCATCGCAGAACACAAGAACGCAGTCAAAAAAGAAGAAAAATCTTCCTCTCTCTTCCAGCACATAAAAACAACAGGTCATGAAATTGACTTTGAAAGAACCAAACTCATCTCCAAAACTGAACACTTCAACAGTCGAATAATCATGGAAGCCATTGAAATAGAGAAACACCCAAACAACATGAATAAACGTGATGACACCTCCCGCTTGCCTGACATCTGAAACTAGCCCTGGTCAACAGACGAGCCTCTGTCACAAAGACTGACACCAGGTCCAAAGGACACAAGATGCCACCACCTTCCATCCACACCAAACACAAACCCAGACCCTTCCCACAGATGAAACGAAACCACCATCCAATAACAAAACCACGACTGCACCATCTACTGCGGCACCCCACTCCAGTCACCACATGGAGCACACTCACACACCCCAAAAAAACATTGGGAGACCACAGACACGTAGCCAGACCAAAATGAATTCACAAGACACAGGACCCCACTCCACCAAAGCCCAGGATACTGCCAGAACCCACCAGCCATCTAACCCACCAGCATGTAAACAGCCATCTAAACAGCCATCAGCAGTTAATCCCTTAACGATCGCCTCAGCCACACAGCAGATCACAAAAGAACAAAGGAACAAAGGAACCTGCAATCAGCAACAAAACAAGCAAACCACACCCCCCAGCAGTATTTATAGAAGGACTTCAACTGAGACCACGCTTTGCTTCAAGAAGAAAGAAGCCAGAACACCAGCCTGAAGATGACGAGTGAGACCTCGTCGAAACGTCGCCAAAACAACCAGATTTCTACACGGGAAGAAACCCGAATCCACCCCAACATGCATACCTATACCCGTGAAAATCTACGAAAACAAATATCCGACTCTACGGGAGGAAACCTTCCAGCTGACCAGAACCTACGAGAAACTAGAAGTCCGAAGAGCCACCATCTTATGTGACATTGCATTCCTACGCAACTGCCGAGACAAAAATGTGATCCCCACAAGCTTCCAACTGAAATTCCACTCAAAACCCCATCCAGCGAAAGGATCCTGAAAAGAACAGAACTAGCCCTAATCAGAAGCGAACTACACAGGAAAAGATACCTACTAGATCAAACCAACAGAGACCTACTCACTCTCCACCTCAAACTCAGCAACAAAATCCAGCCAACACTCTGGAACAAATCCAAGGAACTTGCCGCCTGGAGAGCTGAAACAGAGACCTCCCACAAGACAGACACACACACCAACAAACTCCACAAACTGGAAAACGCCAGAAGCCCAACCCCCCACAACAGCCCATGAAACAAACAGTTCACAACATATCAGACAGGACACTCACCATTGCAGAGACCAAAGTCCTTTCCAAAGGATTCAACTTTGCAGTCGCCCCCAGACACATCCCCACCGAAAACATCATATGCGGAGTGGAAGCCAGCCTAACCAAAATCAACCCAGATGAAGCCAACAAAATCAGACTCGAAGTCACCAATGTCCTCTGCTCCAGCAAACCACCCAGAAGCAATTTACACAAAGAAGAACAAAAAGCCCTCTCCAACCTGAGGAAAGACAACAACATAATCATTCTCCCAGCAGACAAAGGCAATGCCACAGTGGTGATGAACACATCCGACTACCAAGCCAAACTATCCAACCTACTACAAGACCCTGCTTACATACCTTTGAACACAGACCCCACCACCTACCTGGAAAAAATCACCAAAGCCAAAATAAAAGCCTCTCCCTTAAGTGAAGAAATCAAGCCAAGCATCATCCCCAGAGAGAAATCATCCAGATGCCCCAAGCTCTACGGCCTCCCAAGATTCACAAAGAAGGAACACCTCTCAGACCCATAGTCAGCTCCATAGGCTCACCTCTACAAAACCTCGCCAAATTTCTTGCCAAACAACTCCAGCCCTATGCAGAATCCATCACTTCATACGTACAAAACTCGTTCCACTTCATAGAAATTATAAAGAAACAAGACCTACAACCCAATGACCTACTCGTGAGCTTCGATGTTGTTTCGCTCTTCACACAAGTGCCCATTCAAGAAGCCTTGACAGCTATCCACAACAAATACAACCCCCAAACACATCCTAGATCTGACCAACCACTGCCTAACCAACACATACTTCATCCACAATGGACAAAGATACAAACAGATAGAAGGAGCACCCATGGGATCACCCCTCTCACCGGTCATCGCAAACCTATATATGGAACACTTTGAAACCAACGTTACAGAAGTCCGAACATAAACCCAAACTCTGGCTCAGATATGTTGACGACACCTTTGTTATCTGGCCACACGGGAAAGATAAACTGAACAACTTCCTCACACATCTCAACAGCCTACACCCCAAAATACAATTCACTATGGAAATAGAAGCCAACAACCAACTTCCCTTCCTGGACGTCCTAATCTACAAAAAACCCGACGGCTCCTTAGGACACACCATCTACCAGAAAAAAACACATACAAACCGCTACTTAAATGCACAATCACACCACCACCCTGCACAGATCAACTCCGTAGCAAAAACCCTCATCTCCAGAACCAAACGCCTCGCTGACAAAGACCACCTAAAAACTGAATTACACACTCTCTCGAATGTTTTAATTGCGAACGGATTCCAAAAAAACACCATCACCAAACTAATCCAAAAGGAAACACCCCCCAAGAACCAAGAAACAGAAAAGAACAACGGCACCGCCCTCCTCCCTTACATCAAAGGCACCACAGACAAAATCAGCAAAATTCTCCACAAACACAATATCAAGACAGCCTTTTGCACCGACCAAAAAATAGCCAACATTTTAAGAAACCCCAAAGACAAGATTGAGCTAGAAAACCAAGGAGTCTACGAAATACCATGCAAAGTCTGTCCAGCCACATACATCGGACAAACAAACAGGAGAATAAGCGCACGCATCGCAGAACACAAGAACGCAGTCAAAAAAGAAGAAAATCTTCCTCTCTCTTCCAGCACATAAAAACAACAGGTCATGAAATTGACTTTGAAAGAACCAAACTCATCTCCAAAACTGAACACTTCAACAGTCGAATAATCATGGAAGCCACTGAAATAGAGAAACACCCAAACAACATGAATAAACGTGATGACACCTCCCGCTTGCCTGACATCTGGAAACTAGCCCTGGTCAACAGACGAGCCTCTGTCACAAAGACTGACACCAGGTCCAAAAGGACACAAGATGCCACCACCGTCCATCCACACCAAACACAAACCCAGACCCTTCCCACAGATGAAACGAAACCACCATCCAATAACAAAACCACGACTGCACCATCTACTGCCGCACCCCACTCCAGTCACCACATGGAGCACACTCACACACCCCAAAAAAACATTGGGAGACCACAGACACGTAGCCAGACCAAAATGAATTCACAAGACACAGGACCCCACTCCACCAAAGCCCAGGATACTGCCAGAACCCACCAGCCATCTAACCCACCAGCATGTAAACAGCCATCTAAACAGCCATCAGCAGTTAATCCCTTAACGATCGCCTCAGCCACACAGCAGATCACAAAAGAACAAAGGAACAAAGGAACCTGCAATCAGCAACAAAACAAGCAAACCACACACCCCAGCAGTATTTATAGAAGGACTTCAACTGAGACCACGCTTTGCTTCAAGAAGAAAGAAGCCAGAACACCAGCCTGAAGATGACGAGTGAGACCTCGTCGAAACGTCGCCAAAACAACCAGATTTCTACACGGGAAGAAACCCGAATCCACCCCAACATGCATACCTATACCCGTGAAATTCTACGAAAAACATATATATATATATATATATATATATATATATATATATATATATATATATATATATATATATATATATATATATATATATATATATATATATATATATATATATATATATATATATATATAATTTTTAAACACTGCTTCAGATTAACATTAAATTTGGCACAGTTATAGCAGTCTCTTTGGTCTTGTGCCATGCCAAAAATGGGGAAGGTTGGGGAAAGGGTTTTCAAGTTATGATTTAAAAAAAAAAACTAAACTTGTCCACTCACATTCAAATTTCAGGTTCAAATTCATCACATCACTACAAAAAAAAAGAGACTGGTACAAGCCACCAGAACAAGTTAACTGCATTGACCTTCATGTACCTGCCTACATTTAAGACACTAAGAGATCATCCTTCACAAGAAAGTAAGGGACCAGCATCCTCCATGAAGGGATATGAACATTACTTTAAAAAAATACCATTCTTGATTATTTTCTATGTCAATCTGAGACTTCCCATTACCCATTGAAATTGCCTGACTCACCAAAAAAGTGAACCCCTGGACTTTAATTTAATTTCCCCCTATTGTTCACCTGTGCTGCAAAAGAAAATTCATAATAGTAAGGCAAGAAGTATGTAAATTCCATTGATTTCAATGGATATACTATAACTGGGAGCAGTAGTTAGATTTTGGTCATTGGGCTTGATTTTCTTAGGCCTCCTTCTTTAACATAAAAAGTGTCTTTAAAATATAGGGTGAAAGTTATTTTTCCATAAAGCAGCTTGATTAAGTCACCTAATGTATTATTTGGAAAAAAGATAATCACAGTTACGGAAACTACTTGTTGGAACTCACTAGTTAACAGGAAATGAGACATTTTACACTCCAAAAAGATAAATGCTTTTGCTTCTGCATGGCTGGTTTAGGAATATTCAGTTTGATCAAAAGAATTAAGCTATTTAGTCATTGTGAATGAAGTAATCAATACAGAGGTGAGATACACATGTAATGGATTTAACTACTGACACATTTATTCATCAAAAAAGGGAAATGTTTGGGAATTTGCAATCTGCACTATCCTGAAGGCTTGCACAAAATGTCTTGGGAAATACTTTCTGGGGCCTACTTAAATGTTTTTCTTATGTTGTCTAGAAGTTGAGTCATGGCAACTAGTCTTCTTTTTCTTGAGAGATTGAGACATTTCACTGCACATCAAAGCAGCTTTGTCAATCTGAGGTAAGTTAACGGTGAGTCCTCCAATTTATAGTTCACCTTGATTTCACATCACCCTGGTTTGAATAGGTTCAAAAGTTGGACAATGGTCTGAATAGGCTTGTTATGTGAACAGTGGCGTAGGGTGTGTGAAAAAGTGTTCTGCTTATATACCGTCCCATACCACTTCAAGAAGTCTCTTGATGGTTTACAGTTTAATTACAGTATGCAGGCTACACATTGCCCCCTCTCACCCCCCCCAGCAACCTGGGTACTCATTTTACTGACCTCAGAAGAATGGAAGGGTGAGTCAACTATGAGCCTGCTACCTGGAATTGAACCTAGGCCGTGAGCATAGTTTTTGCTGCAGTACAGGCATTTAACCACTGTGTCACAATAGTCCCAGCTATGCAACCCATTCCAACACAATTTAATTTATTTATTATTATTATTATTATTATTTATATATTTATATATTTATATACTGCCCATCTTCTAACCAGGACTCAGGGCAGTTTACAATAATAGAAAGAGAATAAAAGACCAGAGAGAAAAAACACAGTAGTAAACACTCAAAACAACAATAAACATAATAATAATAGTAATAAAATACATTAATAACAAAACTGGCCATCAGTCTAATATTTCTGGTCCACCCCCCAAAAAAAGACTATTGATGGTCACCAAATGCCTCTCTAAAAAGCAGTGTTTTAAAGGCAGGCAGGGACTCTGCAAGGTGGATCTCACTCAGAAGCTGATTCCATAATGTCGGGGCAACCACAGAGAAGGCCCAACTCCTAGTGATCATTTTTTGGGCTTCTTTACATGTGGCCACCCAGATTGAGAATGCCTGCAGATTGTTCATGAGTTCGCCACCTCTGTTGAGAGAGGGGCTTTCAATACAAACATAAATGGCTTCCCTGACTCCTCTCTCAAACAACCTATCTTCTCTGTCTAATATGTGTACATCCTCATCCATGGCCGTTACTTCACGAACCTCTCGCTGCGCGGCGAGCCGTGATTTCTGCGCGAATCGGTCGGTTTTGTCCGCACGATCCTCCATTTTGGATGCGGCGCCACCCCGACCACGCCCCGACCACGCCCCTAAACCGTGCTCCAAGTGGGGCGAGAGATTCCCCTGCCGGAGGCCGGGAATCTCCCTCGCTTCGCATCCCGCTTCGTATCCAAATTCACGTGTGGCCAGTTAAAAAGTATATATTTTTTTTTAACTTACTTTTTCTCCGAAATGCCGATGCATAGATATTTCGGTTAACCCGTTCTTTTGATCTTGCCTTCTGTACACGGGGCAGGGGCAACAGAGGGGGGGCAAGCGTCCCCAGGTGATGTGAGCAGAGCCCCTCCGCTGGCAAGGGATGGCGAAGGGCTGCGCAGAGGGAGGGGGGATGGGGTGTCGGTGCCGCCGCTGCAAGACACCCCCGCGCGCGCCCACCCAGAGAGCGGCGGCGGGGCACACAGGGCGATGAAGCTGAGAGAAGCCTCTCCCCGCCCCCCCCCCCAAAAAAACCAACCCAGCAGCTCTGCTTCAGGGAAACACGATGGCCGCCCACAAGTCCTCTGACCGCAAATGACAGCCGGGTATTGATGCATCGATACGCCGTGGTAATTTTTTTTAAAAAATAAAAGAAAGCAGAAACCGGACGTTGCAAGTAAGCTTCCGAATGCGAAGGGAGCACGTGAAGTACTACTGGATTCGACCCTAAAACCTCGCCCGGTGAGGACACGGAAAGAGGGGTGGGGGCGAATGGAGACCACGTGACTACCACGTGACCGCCTTCGAATTCATAGCGAAGGCAATCACGCTGCGAAGAGAAGTTCTTCGTGAAGTGACGGCCTTTGAATGAGTGCCCTTTGACGTTCCAATGGAGTTACACCTCACCCCAACAAGCTTTTGCCTATGATCTGCAGTAAGAAGTCACAGGGCTAGCAAGATCCTTTAGAAAGCTCAAGAACAATTGCTTAAGAAAGGATCAGACAAGTTCACTTCACCATAGACACCATAGGCACACAGAAAAAAACACCTTCACCAGGAACTACTTCCCACTCTATCCTAACCAACACTGGATGCAAGGCATAGAATTCGTACACAAAGCACAACTGGCCCAGCAGTGCAAAGGCAAAGACAGGCAAATGAAATAGTTTGATTTTCTCCTCTCACGGAAACAGTCAGTAGGAGAAATTGGCAAGAGGAAGGAGGATGGGACCATGACAGAAGACACAAAGGACAAATGGGTAAAGAACTAGAATCGGCCACCCACAGCAACAATCTGCCAGCAGCAAAAGCTGAACATCTCTGCAGCACTCTCCAGTGCTCAACCACCACCATCCAACCTTACCAGCCAGGAGAGAAGTGCTCTGACATCCCTCAGCACGGATGAGAACATCACCATCGTGCCTGCAGACAAAGGAAGGTGCACTGTCATCCTCAACACTGTGGACTACCATGAAAAAGTGATCCGACTTTTAGATGACCAAGACACATATGAAAAGATGAAAAGAGACTCCACCAGCAAGTACAAGGAAAAAGTTATAGAATGCTTCAAACACTTGGAGAATGACAACACAATAGACAGGGTGACCTACCACCTCCTGGAGAGGCCATCTCCTGCCTGTACAGATTTCCCAAGATTCATTGGACTAAGTCCAATGCATTGGTTGCCTGTTTTCTTCTTTATTCCTCTTCCACTATGACTACCACAAACCTCCCTGAACATTGCACTACTTAAACAACGCTTTTCTGGGCAGCAGAATAACTTTGCAATGTGGCCTCTGGTCTACAGTACTTCTTGCCTCTATTTGGGGGCTATATACTGTTCTTTCAGCTGGAATCCTGTCAATGCTCACCTGGTATCATGGCCCACTTCAGGTAATACTTATTTTGAGCTGGGGTTACATCTCACAGATACATAATGGGTACCCCACCCTGGCTTACCTGTTGGGCCTTTGCCAGAAGTAGCCAACTCCATCCCACATGATGTCCCATTTTCACTGGCAGTGATTTGGGGGAGGATTCCAATCATTAATATGGATGGACATGAATTTAAAAAGCAATTGTAAAATTCATTCAAAAATGGCTAACATCAATTCATATTCATATGAATCAATAACCGCTGGTCAATAAGAATTAATTTTGAGCATTGTTTGGTTTCTCAATTTTGTTGGATTATAAAGTGTCCCCTCCAAGGCACTTAGAGACACCATATTTGCAGAGCAAGTCCTGCATGTTTGGTGAAATTTGGGTTCTGAATATCTGAATTATGTACACACACACACAAAGCCACCACCGGGTATCTAGCGACACCAAATTTTGCGGGCAGCCTTTCATGACTCTCCTCTACAATCCTTCCAAATTTGGCAAAGATTGGGATTCCCAAAGCCAGTTGCTAAAGGCGTTCATCAATTCATAAGGAAAAAACAATAATAAATTCATTATTCGTTATTCAACCTTGATGAATCACAAATTGAAACGAATCACCATTTTTTAATCTATGCCCTTCTATAATCATGAACTAGAGAAACTTAAGATTAGCTAAAGATACTTTCTTCAACCCCTTGATGATCTTGGGATCTAGGAATTTTGCATGAATCATATTGAATTCAAGTTATATTAAACATGAAAGAATCGGGGGGGTATTCTTTGTTATGAAACATCGACATGTCCCCTTCCAAAGTGTCTCACAAAAGCTTTTGGTATTCTCATTCCTTAAATAGTATGCCAAGCAAGTTGAGAGGGGAGCTTAGAAAACTAATATTTACTACAATTCCCAGAATCCACTAAACTGCATAAGCATCAAGGCTAAGGAATTTGGGGATTTATAGTTCAAGAAGTAACTTTTCCTGGATCTAGCTAATCCTGTTAATTCTTTAAAGGAGAAATTTTACATTAATGAAAATAATAGAATGAACAAAGTAGTTAACACAGATAGCACAGATTTGCTTTCTAAAGCTTAAGCTTTTCATGCAGAGCTCCTTGATTAATGACATCTTAATAACTCCTTGTATGCCTGAACACTACATTGCTGAGCTGATGAATTTCTAGATAGGCTGATTGATTGTATAGTCGGTATATGCATATGTTACTAGACACATATAAATTATCAATAGATGGAAAGCCATTCTAAACTCTCTCATCTGGGGAAGGAAGACAGTCCGTTCCTTCCTTCTGAAGCTTTTTGTTTCAATATTGCTTTCATGAACTTCACTGCCTGTTGTGCCTTGCCTTGCCTTGTGCCTTTGTAGTGGCGTTCCTCCTGCTGCTTTTTATGTAGCTGTCACACTCTACTGACAATCATAACAAACAACAAAAAAGAAAGTTCCCGGTTTTTTGATATGCTGGCTGCTATAGCAGTTTTCACCCAAACTTCTGCCTCCTGAGGCACATCAAAGTGTGATAAAATGTATGTAGAGGCAATGTAATCCTGACAAATAGGAGTGAGTAATGAAGTTTAACAGCTTTGTTTGCCTGCAGTAGGACCAGAAACTACCGATTTCACTTAGCCATTCTTTCACTGAATGAAAAAGCAGATGTGAGTAAAGTTCCCTTAAAAGTAACCATGCAAGTGATTTCCCCAAGCTTCCTGAAAAAGGGGGCTTTGTTGTCTTGAAGAACGGAGAAGGTGTGTCCAAATGCTGGTAGGAATGCATGCAAGCAGATACATTATAGCAGGCATGACAGTTGTTGCTGGATGGTATGGGGGGGAAAGGGAACAGAGAACAGCTGCTTACCTCACCTTGTAACAACAGAATGTGGCGTCATTCACTGCATATAATGCAGTGATGGCGAACCTTTTAGAGATTGAGTGCCCAAACTGTGATTCAGAACACACTAATTTTTTGCAAAGTGCCCATACAGCAATTTAACCTGAATACAGGTGGCTGTGAAGGGGCAATGTCGGGTGCCCACACAAAGGGCTCTGAGTACCACCTTTGGCACCTGTGCCGTAGGTTCGCCAACACTGATGTAGTGTAATGTTCCATAGTTCATTCACAGAATTCAAGGTGACAACCATCACATTCACACAGGTGACTTTAGAATGGAGATGAGGGACATTTGTAGGAGAGACTGTCTATTACTGGCTGCAGTTCAGGATGGCGATATATGCAATCTCCCTTTCAAAGTCTTTGTTACACCAGATGCTGGATCTGGGATGTTCATAGAGCCCCTCAAAAACTATTGTGTCGTATTCCTATTTCATCCCTTCAATTTGCAGCAGAAAGGAAGCTTATATTCATGGTAGATCTGCTTCCAATACAAATGGCGATGCAAGAGGCCCAGTGTAAAGCAGGACAGAAAAGGGGCAAGAGTTACTGTTCTTCTGTATCCAAGGAGGTTTCAGTTTGAGACCAACCCTCTCACACGTGGATGCACTTCTTTTTATCAAAAGAAGAACATTACACCCAGAACTTTGAACACACTTTCCAGAATCTTAGATGGTTATTTGAATCACTAATGGCACGGTTTGGAATTGCTGTGGGAGCCAAATGGTGAGAAAAGATGGGAAAGTGGATGATATTGATTCCATGGACTCTGCCTCAACAAGACACCACACACTCCCAACATTCTCCCCTTGCACCAGTAATCTGCTGCAATCTTGCCCTGCCACCACTGTCTTCTACTGCTGTTTCCTTACTTCAGAGTAAACCAGCCAAGCATTACTTCGTGTATAAACTGGGTACATCTGCAGGTAAGTTAACTTGTGATCCAAAGATTTGTGTGAACCCCTTCTCAACGTCTTCAGTGTGAATGGAAGGACCTCTCAAGTGAGAGATTAAAATAGATTGCACTGAAGAGAAGACCTTTTAAGTGTGACCCAGACTGCTCCTAATTCCCCTGTTTGGACAGGCCCTTGGAAACATTCCAGTATGAACATTGCCTGTGCAAACAACTTGATACCCAACAGCACGTGGACAAACCTTTATGCCATAATAAAAAACATGGGCTTTCAATCTGAAGCTTTTGGTGTGTGTTAGAAAAAGAGAATAGGCTGGTTACTTTTCAAGAACAAAGGCCAGAAACTTCTCATTATAGCAAAAGGATGCCAGCTTTGCATCTCCTCTCCAAAATCCCTCACTTTCATGTAACTTGGCAAAGGAAAGCACCACACACACTTCAGAGATAGGATGTTCTTTGTAACTCATCGAATTTCACCTTTGTCGGCCTACCTAAACATGTGTGAGGGTTTGTGATATAGATTGTTGCACTTCTTCTTGTCATTGTTGCCCAGCAAATCTCTTTGTTCAAGCAGCAGCCATTTCTCCCATTCCAATAGAGCTTCCCTTGTTTATAATTCATGATTATTATACGCTTCTTTTTTTCTTGGAGGCGCCTACAACCATCCAGAACAGTAACCTGTGCACAGATACGAAGGAAAGATCTTCTATCAAAGATCAATCTTCAAACACGCACACAGACACAAGAACACAAAATACCAGTGATCTCTCCTCTGCCACTCAAACCGTATTATCCTCATGAAAACCAAAATATTTTTGCAATTCCAGAAAGCTCAGAAAATGACGCCATGTGAGAGCTGTCAGGAGGCTATAATCAAATTGTCAAGGAATTGCTCCCACTGTGGCAAAGTGAGAATGTTAGATTACATGTGTCAGCATGCAAAGATAAAGACTGCACGGTGAAGGTAATGTTGAAGGCTTGATAGGGAATGGAGAGTTTATCGCTGTAAACTGTAACCTGCTACAGACAGTTCTGCTACCTCAGCAGTCCTCCGTTTGCATTAAAAAACCTTTATGATCAATAAAATGCCTCAGTTTGGCTTTTATTTGGGAAAATGCATTTAGAACTCTCATGTCACCAGTGTTGTGCCAATTAAGGTGAAGACTAATTGTTATTCCAGTGGTTTCACACTAATAAAAGGATGCTGGGTGAGTTGTAGGCTGGGTGTTTCTTCCATGGCTGAAGCTTCTTCTCAAGCTCATAGGACCATAACAATTTGGGCTGGGCACTGAAAGGAATGTGAACATTTAAAAAAATCACTGTCTGGGATGTACAGAAAATAGCTGGAGAGGAGCATCTCTTCACTGCTTCTTATAATACTGTGAAAGAAAGAAAGAAAGAAAGAACGAAAGAAAGAACGAAAGAAAGAAAGAAAGAAAGAAAGAAAGAAAGAAAGAAAGAAAGAAAAAGAACGCTTCACACAGAAAAGAATTAATTCACAATGTTTGCTGCTGGAAGGTTGTTATTTTAAATATTCATTTTATATACCTTTTTCTACATAACAATTTCATTATTTATATAGATATAAGTAATGATTCTACATGAAATGTGACCCCTTCACTGTAGAACACAGACACAGATTAAAATAATGAAAGTAGAGATGGGAACGAAACGAGCGATTTTTTGTTTTCGTTTTCATTTTTTGTTTCGTTACGCAATGAAAATGAATTTTTTAAAAACAAAATGAAAACAAAATGACCAAATTTGCCGTGTTTTTCGTTTTCGTTGCAGCAGATGCATTGAACTAAAAAGAATGCTAATGAAACAGCAATTTTTCATTTTCATTTCATTTTTTCGTTTCATTACCTAACGAAACGAAAATGAATTTTTTTTGCAAAAAACGTCATGAAAATGAAAACGAACCGAAACGGACCCCTAAACGTCCAAACGACAAACGAAACACCATTTTTTTGAGTCGTGCCCATCTCTAAATGAAAGTCTAATAGAGATGGGCATGAAACAATTTTTGTTTCGTTATTCATTATTAGTTTCATTACTTAACAAATGAAAAATGAACCGCATTTTAAAAGAGAAATGAAACTAAACAAAATGGAAAATTTTGTTTCATTTCGTTTTTTTTAATGGCGGTGATTCGCTACGAAATAAAAGACGTTAAAAACGCTTGAAACCAATTTTAAATGAAAAAGAATGATTAGATATTTAATAGATATGGCTGATAATCCCTAGAAGTGCTTAAAACATGTAAATCTGTGTTTACTTTGATCAATATCTTATATATATATATATTTAAAGACTATTTTAAGTACATTGTGGCAAGGGTGAGGGTTTAAAATGGCAGCAGAGGCAAATATATTCCCTCTCTATTTTTAAGAGTTTATTTGCATGTAAAACAGTACTATTTGATTTATATTTATCATTTTATTTTATTTTTACTTTTTAAAGAATATTTTATTTTGTTACTGTGCAAGGGAAAAAAGCTTTAATGCAGAGGTAAAGATATTCCCCTCCCTCTCTTTTTTATTTAGAGTTGATTTCTGTTTAAAACAATATTATTTGGATTTATTTTTAATTATTTTTAATATGCAGTTGAACGGCACATGGCTTTGCCATGTGCTTCTTGGACCATTTGAAACACTGAGAACCAGTTGCAAAGCCTGCTCTCAATGGGTGTGTCTTCTGGCTAACTGTCTGCTCGCAGTGGCTATAAAAAAGCCTTGCACTCTGTCCCTCATTTTGTAGTCTCTGGAGAAGTGAGGGGCAAGAGGCTTCTCCCAGTCAGTTTGCTGGCTGGATCTGGCTGGCTGTTTGTGGTGGACTTGCAGCAGTGAGACCCAGTCTCACTGTGTTTGTTGTTGCCAGTTGTTCTCTCTTCTCTCTCTCTCTCTCTCTCTCTCTCTCTCTCTCTCTCTCTGTGTGTGTGTGTGTGTGTGTGTGTGTGTGTGTGTGTGTGTGTGTGTGTGTGTGTGTGAGAGAGAGAGAGAGAGAGAGAGAGAGAGAGAGAGAGAGAGAGAGAGAGAGAGACTGCTGTTGCTGACTGGTTGCAGCAGGCAGGGTTGTCTCTGCCTGGCCTGTCTGCACAACCAGCTATAAAATTAGAATAAACTCCCTTTTGTTTGTGAATTGGGTTCACTTTGTTTAGGTGTGTGTGTGGGGGGGTTATTATTATTATATTTCTTCCTGTGTGTTGTCCCCCAAACCACTTATTCTATATCCCACCACACCACCCAAACTTTGTTCCCACCCAGCAATCTTTCCTTTCCATTTTCCCCCTTTCCCCTTTAAAAATTATTCATTATTTAAAAATGAATAGGGCCAAGGGGAAATCTACCCCAACAAAACTGAGCCACTCCCTATTCTGGCATGCCAAGCCCAGCAGTGCTGCAAGTGACCCTGGTGCCACCATCAGTCACACCACCACCACCACCACCACCACCACTGCTGAGGTAAGGGAATCTGACCCTGCCACTGTGGGCATCAGGGCAGATCAAATGCCACACCACCCCTACCTACTCCCCCATTATTTGAGGATTCAGACTCCTCCCAGGGCTCAGTCCATCTTGAGCTGGAGGATTCTGAGGATCTCATGGCAGGCAGGGAGGAGGCTTCCTCTGTTCCCAGGCCCACTCCTCCTACCTCCCAGGCCAGCGGCAGCACCCAGTCATCATCCCAGGGTGTGACATAGGCCACCACCAAGGCAGGCTCTGGGGCAGCACTTTGAGAGCCATCAAGACCCAAGGCTTGTTACTTACAAGCTCTGCAAGGTGGTGGTTCACAGGGGCAGTAATCCAAGGCACCTGTCATCCAGTGCTTTAAGGAGTCACCTGCTGAGGAAGCACCCTGGGGTGCTGCCAAGGCCAGCAGCAGGCACTGGACCCTCTGGGACTGGGAGGAAGAGGGGAGCAGGAGAGTCAGGCAAGGGGATGGAGGCTCGGGATACCCAACCAGGAACCTCCACTGAGAGAACTAAGAGGCAGGCCATTGTGTATGAAGTGTGCCTCTCAGTGGGGGTTTCCTAAGTTGGAGTTGGAGTCACTAAGCTGCCCATGGGTGACTTGGGGACCTAAACTCTCTGATTGCCTCAGTGGGTGTCTTAAGGGGTTCAAGTCACTTGAACCCCATAAGACCCATAGTCTTATTGGTCACCCATAGTCATGCCTATGGGTGACTTGGAGCCCTAAACTCTCTGCCTGCCTCAGTATGTGTCTTATGGGGTTTGAGTCACTGAGCTGCCTTTGGGTGTCTTAGAGCCCTAAACTCTCTGCGTGCCTCAGTGGGTGTCTTGGTTCTATGGGGTTCAAGTCACTGAGCTGCCTTTGGGTGACTTGGAGCCCTTGTTGGGGGAGCCCTAAACTCTCTGCCTGCCTCAGTGGGTGTCTTATGGGGTTGGAGTCACTGAGCTGCCCATGGGTGACTTGGAGCCCAATACACTGCCTCTGTGGGTGGGCTTGCTTCTTTGGGGATAAAACAATTTAAAAACCCCACTTTAAAATGATTAAAGGATATTTAAAATATGGGTGAGCTAAATTCCAAAGTTGATGTCCAGACAACCAGTCAGCATAACATTTCTGTTCTGTGCTCTGTTTTTAGAATATTTCTTATATATTTTTTCAATTATTTTAAATATTTTCAAATATTTTTAAAGAATATTTTAGAGACAGACAGACAAAGTAACACAGTCACAGACTGTAAAGTGGGTGAAACAAAAAAATGAAACTATTTTTTCTTTAAAAATATGTTAATAAAATAATACAAAATGAAACACAATGAAACACAATTTTTGCATTTTGTCTCCATCTCTAAAGTCTAGTAATTCCTTCCTTCCTTCCTTCCTTCCTTCCTTCCTTCCTTCCTTCCTTCCTTCCTTCCTTCCTGTTCAGATCAACCCCAAACTTTGCCTTGGCATCTTGCTCACGTGAACTTGGAACATTCTAAAGAGAACATCCTTTCTCATGTGCTTCTTTTCCGCTTTGGAAGAGCTATTTTCTCCTCAATCAGCCTGATTATCCATTTTATTATTTTTTATTATTTTACCCTAATAAAGATCATCTGCATAGAAGACTCCTGTCTGTCTGTCTGTCTGTCTGTCTGTCTGTCTGTCTGTCTGTCTGTCTGTCTGTCTGTCTGTTTATCAGTTCACGGATCCACCTATCCACCCATCTTCTATCCTTTTGTATATCCCTCATTGAGTTTGTAGAGGCTCATCAAGGCCTCTTCTTTCTCACTTTATAATCAAATCAATGCTGTGTGGCACGTTAGACTGAGAAGGACCAGCCTAAGTCACCCAGGAAGTTTCATGGCTGAGTACAAACTAAGATCTGACTTTTCCAAGTCCTAGTCTGTCCATTTAATGTTCATGTTTCCACTGGGGAAGGTGATTGGACACATGAGCCATGCAGATAGGACACCAAGCCATCAGAGGATTCATAAATCAAAGCTACCACCTTAGGTTTTGTTGAGAAGAAGCCAGGTATCCTGTAAATGTACTTATGCCACATTGTGACAGGCTTCTACATTTATACTACCTAAAGCTCCCAGAAAATCATCAAGTGCAGGGGACATCTACCCTGGATGTCACCAAGACCAGCAACACACTCCTGCTTTGTTCAAGTGGGTTGCTGTCTTCTTGCGAGATAGAACTTTTGAAGTTGGATCATGGTGACAGAAGCTTCAAGGAGTAGTTGTAGGTTTTGAAGGATTTTGGTGCTCCAAATTTTATCACCACCTTTTCAAATACCACCCTGGTTCACAAATGCACACTGCAGTGGTTCTTTGAGTAAGAAAAATAGCTCATTTGCTGAACATATGTCATCGCTGATAATATGACTTTTAGCTGTCTGAAGATTTATGTTCAAATTTTTCTTTTCTTGTTAAGCATGCTTGTTTTCATTTCAGTGCCTGGTTTTCTTTTTATAATTAAAAAAAATTGCTTATGAAACCAGTGGCTTGTATTGACCAAGTATTGCTTAAACCCATAAATTGTTGATGGCGTCTCTAAATGTCCTGGAATGTTTTTGACAAGTCTGAAACCTGGTAAGCGATTTACTAAGAACATGGACATTTGGGGATGTCAATTAACATATATTTCCAGATATTGTCTGGTCTTCCCCAGGATGTCTCACCTGCAGTCAACTAGGCAAAAATGTGCTTCAGTTAAAGACATCATTCATCTCGCCTCAGCCTAATCATGTCCATCATGTTGCCTTTATGTTGTGTATGACTTTCAGTCACAAATCCCAGTTTGTGTCACATAGCCTTAGTGTAGCACAAGAGAAAAACAAACAAAATAAATTATTAAGGTTCTCACCCAGTTCTTCAGTTGCATCTTTGTTGCGTCTGGATTTTCGAGTTCTTAACAGAGTCACTCTTGTGTTCAAATGGCAGAAAATTGCTTCATTTACTGTGGAGGCCCTCCTGTCCTTCTGATCTGCAGGGCACTGGACCTCTGTCTCAAAGTTCTATCCTTATTGCACCTATTCTTAACCAAGGAGGAAGTTCTCCACTTCATTTCAGCAGGAATCCATGCTCTGCCATGCCTTCTTTCAAAAGCGCTCTGTGGTGATGAGGTGATAGAGAGGTTGACTGTGTCTCAACACTGTGTGTGCCTGAAATGTTCAGTCATTTTTTCAGTCAGGCACAGAACTACAGCCTGCCCTCAGAAGAGACTGCCTAGTGCATCTCTGCATTAGATCTTGCTCCAGTTTTTCTGTCAGGCACTGCTGGGGCACAAGGAAATTGCTTTGTATTTATGTTCAGTTGAACCAGGAAGAGACCCAATAAAATGTGTATTGCAGGAATGTCTTAAATAACTTAGTACTCTCCGCTTCTAAACTGATCTTTCCACACATGCTGGCAATCGAATCTTCTTGGACAGGAAAGCCTCTGATGCTTCCTGTTGCTATTAAGACTTCTGAGTGTGGTGTTTACCCCCTTTGCCACAAATAATTTATGAGAGATATGTCTGTGTTGATTTGTTGGTTGTCAACCAATGGGAGAGTTTGGGAGAGGAGCCTGAGTGGTTTTGAGGCTCAGCCCATCACTAAATGGGTCAGATAGGGACTGAGAGGGGGTTAGAAAGGAACTGAGAAAGACAGATGGGGTCTGAGAGAGAGAGGCAGATAAGGACTAGGATGAGAAGAGATAGGATTTCAGAACTACTGTGAGGAAAATTAAGTAGTGAGTGTCTATAAATGTAAGAACATCTTACATCTTTTTAACATCTTACTTTTTTAGTTTCATTGGCTGGGGAGCTTTTAAAACTCTGCAACTACTGTTTTTTAATCTTGTTTTTATTGTATTATATTGTATAGTACTTTCATAGTATTTTACAGGTATTGTGTTGTTTTTTACATTGTTCTGCTTTTATTGTACTTTTATGAATTTGTTGTAAGCCGCCTTGGGTCCCTCCGGGGAGAAAGGCAGCAAAAAAATAAAGTTGTTGTTGCTGTTGTTGTTGCTGCTGCTGCTGCTGCTGCTGCTGCTGTTGTTGTTGTTGTTGTTATTATTATTATTATTATTATTATTATTATTATTATTATTATTATTATTATTATTATTATTATTATTATTATTAAGAACAGGGTGTGCAAGTAATCCATTTTATCTGTAGTTTAAACTAATTGATTTTTAGCTATATTCTTCCTTTTTGTACCTGAACAAGTTACCCTTTAAGCTTTTACCTTTACTTTATTATAAACTTCCTTTATCTTTATTCAATTTAAATCATTCCAATTTTGGAAATCATTCATTTACTAGAGAATCTAGTTGGTGGCAGCAGAAGAGCAAATCAGAAACAGTGCTTGTCAATAGCCTGTGAAAGGGCTGTGGGCATAGCATTGGAACATCACACTGAGCAACAAGGCCTTTCCAAGTCTCTAATGCAGTCCCACATTCTTTGATTTTTCCTTTGTTCTTCTGACACCTATAATGCTCCTCAGTTTTACGTTCCAGTTTATCCTTCACTCTTGATGGACACTTGGGTTCTAGGTTTGTTGCCTGCTCTCTAGTTTATCTATTGATTCTGGCATTCCCCAGTCGCAACAGTGGGCTTGTCCTTCACTTTGGGCACACTTTGGGGTTCTGTCTTCAGGTCACATCCCATGGCTCTTTGTCCCCACTTCTCTCCATGATCCCATCCTTCACTTGGTCTCTTTTGAGCTACTCTATTAGCTAGTTCATATAAAGCAGAACATTTGAAAGGTGGGACAGTCTTCATCTTAATATACTTCCATCTTCCATGGCTTCCAAGAAATGAAAAGATTAGTCAGGAGCTGAAAAACAAGTAGGAAATTTTTGATCTCTGGGAATTTCTCCCTGCTGATCACTTTCCCACATCTTTGTGTGTACAGTGACACTCCCCCTTCTATTGTGGGAGTTAGGGACCCGAACCAACTCACGATATCTGAAAATCTGCAATATGCGGATGCAGGTCAGGCCAGGCCTGGGGTGCCTAGCTGGGGG
Source organism: Phrynocephalus forsythii (assembly GCA_029282475.1). Lineage (NCBI taxonomy): Eukaryota > Metazoa > Chordata > Lepidosauria > Squamata > Agamidae > Phrynocephalus > Phrynocephalus forsythii. The sequence continues at coordinate 23,334,547 of JAPFRF010000005.1, forward strand.
ATCTTGTACTTACCCCCAGCCTGGTGCAGGCCCGAAGAGGCCTGCAAGGGCCTTCCCAGGCCTTCTGGAGGCCCCAAAAGGGCCTCCCTGTGAACCGGAAGTGACTTCCAGTAAACTGTAGGTCACTTTCGGGTTGCTGAAAATCATTTCTGAGGCCTCCAACAGGCCTAGAAAGGCTCTTGCAGGCACGTTCAGGCACTGGCAGTCCTGGGGTAAGTAAGGGAGGCCTGAAACAGGCCTCTTCCCCCTTACCACAGGGGGCTTTTTTCATATACTGCAGTCCCGTGATATAGCAGGGCCACAGTATATGAACCACGAATGGGCGGGGGACCACTGTAACAGGATTTCACTTTATCTTTTTGAATATCCCGTGATAATCAGTGGGAGACATGGATCTTCAGGTTTTTTTTTTTTTTTTTTTAACATCTTGACTGAAGTTAATGTTCTAAATCAATCTGAGAAAAAGGAAACCAGTTTCTGAAAGTCAAAGATAAACCTTGTGGTCAATGTTTACTCACAACTCATAGTATGAACTGTGAGGGATACTTTGTTGTCCTCTTTTCTTGAACAAATCTGGACACTAAAGATACAAGAGAAGCTCCAACACAAAGAACTTCACATATTCTCCATTCTTTTCCTCTCTCCCACCAAAAAGATAAATACATAAAGATGGAAAGATAAACATGCAGTATCCATTATGTAGTGATCACAAGGTCTCACACTTTAACTCCGCTTGAATATATATTCCATAGAAACCAAAAGCAGACAAAAACTTTTTAAACACATGGGCAGTTTGCAATAACATAGAGAATGACAAACAATTTGCTTTATTAGTTTGCTTTGTAGACTGCAGCTAAGGATATATGCAATTTCACCAATAAATACCATTTTTACCATATTTGCTAACAGCAAACAAACAGCAAATAAATGAACCAGCTAATATAAACAAACAAACATGAATTATGCAGGGTCTTATTACAGAAGCACAATAACGTACACCACAGAATAGATAAAGCAGTTTTTCATATCATCTGTGAATGATGTTTAACATTAAAATAATCAAGAATATTGAAACAAATCTCATGCATCTTTCAGTCTGCTATCGACAACAAATTTATTATATTTACATTATTCTATAAGGAAATGGTGGGACATCTATGCCCCCATGTTGTTAAGAAACAGCTATTATCATCCCTGACTGTCATCTGTGATAGCTAGTGCTGTGGGGATTTGGGGTCTATCAATTTTTGGCGTACCAAACCTGATATAACATGATGGGAAATGCCTATATAGTAAGTGGTAAGTTGTATGCTGCTTATTTAAGAGAGACAAATCTGAAAGTTCAAGTGTTCTCAAGTATTTGTCAGGTCTTAATTTCATTTCCTCTTGAGGTTCGCAGACACTTGCTCTACAAAATGATGCACATTTTAATGCAAATTTCATCTAATATAAATATTTTATATGCAGTTTTGCCTAACATACAGTATTTCTTCCCCCCTCACCCCCCCTACCACCAAGCAATTCTGTAGAAGCAATTTTCCTAATGCAACAGATCTTTCAATTATTTTCACAAATGCAGGCATTTCTTGAAAACACACTTTTCTCTAATTGAAACATTTTAAGCGGCATTCTATAATCAGCACTGGAATCCATGCAGAATGACTATCCAATTGTAAATACTCCATATATCTGTGCTATCTTCCATCTGTGTCTACCCATGACATTATCAAAGCAAAGTGTGCTTTGTATATATCAAAGTAGGGTACTTAACTCCCCCACCCCCACCCATGTAATTTAGATGTTTAACTGGCATTAAGTATGAGGGGGGGAGCAAATGTCAATTAGTCATGATCTAAATATGACAACGGTTTTTACTACCTAGGAGCTGTTCATATCAGGTTGCTCACTAATGTGTTTATTCTTTTGAAATATTCTCTGTCATTTGAAAAAGATGAGCATGAGGTTAAAAAAAAGCAAATATAATAACAGTTGGTGGCAATATGTGAAGCATTTATCATGCCATTTAGTATTTTAAATAATTTGAAAACATAAAAACAATATAAAAGAGTGGTTTCTTGAAGCTCTGTCATAGCTAGCTCCCTGGCAGTGAAATCCTCAGTCATCATTACAGAACCTTTCTACTCTTTCCATTGATTTCATGACTGTGCGGATGGAACATGACAGCATGTTCAAAAGAATGCCAGGAATTGATGGCAAAAATTACAATGTGAGATTCTTGGCTCTCTGGTGAGTAACAAAGCATTGAATTACACCTCCACAAGGCAGCATAGAATCCAGCCTAGGTTTTTGTTTTGTTTTTTGGTAGTTAATTCTCTTTTATGAATTTCATTTGCAGATTGCGTCAAGAATATTTCATTGTGAAAAGGCATTGTCTAGACTCTATATGTTCATATGACTGCAGGAATCATTCATGAAAGATGAGTCAGATGTAGAAGAGGTCCATTAAATGTGTGACCCTGATTAGGTGCCATATAGCTCACTGTCTGCATCACTTTTGGTACTATTTGGTTCAAATCCAATACTGTACATGTCCGCATGCCTCCGTCTTGCCCCTGTTTAGAGCTCTCCTGCTCCTTTTTGGCACAGTGCTTGGAATTCTTCTTCTTCTTCTTCTTCTTCTTCTTCTTCTTCTTCTTCTTCTTCTTCTTCTTCTTCTTCTTCTTCTTCTTCTTCTTCTTCTTCTTCTTCTTCTTCTTCTTCACACTGAACAAGAGTCACAGGAAAAGGAGAGGGAAGTGTGGGAAGGAGAATATCATGATGGATAGTTCAGTGGTTTAGGGCCAGAGGTTGGGAGTTCGATTCCCCGCTGTGCCCCCTGCACAAAAACTGGACTCGATTATTCTTTCTTGTTCTTTCCAGCTCTGCAGTTCAAATATTATTTTTATTAAAGACGGACCTATTGGACTGATGCAAATACCTGTCTGGAGAAGCAGTGTGGATTAGTGTGAAAGGAAGGATTGCTCAAGTGAAAGATAAAATAGATTGCACTAAAGATAAGGATATTTTAAGCATCAATCACACTACTCCAACTCCCCCCACCTGGACAGGCCTTGTCAATTCACCTTAGTTTCTGAGGGTCTTTAAGCATAATTAAATGTACCTTAAACTCTCCTTTGTTCCAATGGTTTGTTCAATGTACTTAAATATGGATTAAACCCAAATTATATGTGCATGGTAGGATCATCTGAGATGACTCCTTTTTACTCTAGTGAGAACTGACATGATTGAGCAGCTACTTTTCTGGAAGTCTATGGTATTTGTATATCTGTCCTCCAACACAACATTTCCCACCTATCTTTTTTCACTTTCCATCTTTTCCATACTATGGATGATTCTTGTCTTGGTCCCCAATGGCAATCTTTTCTTCCCTTTTTGTTGTCTCAAAAGATGAGGGGACATCTGGAATGCAACTTGTTTGTACAATAAGGATTTGGAAAGTGGAAGACAGCTTTGTAATCTGCATTATGTGAAGTGGAGAAGGCACCTTTAATTTATCTGAGAGGTTAAAGGGTGTGTCTGGTCTCCATTACATCTGTTGTACTTACTGACATCTTTCCCCCACCATTTCATTCAGTCCAAAACAACCCTTCAGAATATTTTGACATAGAAAGGAATATGGTCACATTTGATATGTTCTTCTTTCTGTCCTTTCCCAGCAGTCATAGTACAGATCATGTGCTCAACTTCTGTAATCCCCTAGCACTGGAGAATTCTACAAGACAGTTTCTGTTGGAATATTTGTCTAGTGTTTGTATATTTAAACTCTCATTTTAAAAAGCCAGGAAATTCAAGCCTTCAAAAAACCTTCAGTTTATGCTTATGGAATATGGTGCTTTCTGTATCCATGATTCCAAATGCCAAGAAATGGATGGATATTGCGATACAATGTCATGCTTACATTGGCAATGGCAATAGGGAAAAAAAGATGCCAAGCTTTACACAGCAAAGGGCAGCCTGAATATTGTCATACCAATGGCAGCAGTCGAGATGGTCTAAAACAGTGCTCCCCAAAATACCGGGAAATTTTTGATAATGGCCTGAAGCTGGGGGTGGGGGTGGGGAGGGGGAGAATGCAAAGGGGGTCCGGCGGGGAAGGCAAAAGGGGGGTGAAAACAAAGGATGCACTCACCGGCTTGAGGCGTCGGGGGTGCCACTCCCCCCACACGGGCGGGGTGGGGGGAACCCGGGGCTCCTGGGCAGGCGGGCCCCCGCCTCCTCCTCCAGCTAACGGGAGCGCGCGCGCGGGTCTCGCTGCTGGTGCCCCGCTTGCTCCTGCTGCCGCTGCCGTGGGCCTCCAAGCAGGAGCCAGCGCGGCACCAGCAGCGAGACCTTTACCGGCTCCACCCGCCCGGCCGCGCCAGGAAGCGCCCTCGCGGCACCGGCGAGCCGCCGCCTCCTGCTCCTGCTCTGGTTGCAGCCACCCCTGAATATTCGCCGCCGCTCATACCAATCCCGCTGCCGCCGCCGCCACCCCTCCGCAATTGCCCTCGCTGCTGCTGCTGCAGTCGAGATGGCTGCTGCTGCTGCTGCTGCTGGAGGGCGAGGAGGAGGAGGCGGCAGAGGGAGGAGGATGCGCCACCGCTGGCGGCGGGCGGAGGAGGGAGGCAAAGACAAAGGCGGTGGCGGCGGCTCCTCCTGCGCTCCTCCAGCCTTCCTCCTCCACCAGCCGCCCACGGGAGAGAAGAGGAGGAGGAGGAGGGCGGCGGAGGAAAAGGGGAGGAGCCTCCCGGCGTCCCCAGGCTTCTGCTCACTCCACGGACCATCCACAGTTGTTGAAAAGATACCCGCTTCTGCTCACTACCATCCACAGTTGTTGAAAAACAGCTCTGACAATTGCTTTGTGCTTAGGTGAGAAGTGGTTAATTGGTGAAGAAAGGTGTTAGGTTCTGGGATTTTTCCCTTGTGTGGTGTCATTTTGTAAGCAGTTTGTGTCCAACTTAAAAGACAGGTATTCTACCTGACTTTCCAGAGTATTCTTCTCACTGTTTAATTCAGTGTCTGAAACCAACAAGAGGTGCCAAATTTTAGTAACATTATCAACTTTTATTTTTTTCCTCTAAGGAGTCTACCCCCATGTGATCATTTTCTCCATTAAGAAAATGGCTATATCTAGGTATCTTTGGAAGGAAAGTCCTTGCATGTTCTTCAAAGTGTGAACAGTTTCTCACTGCTCCTGTGAGGATCCCCATCAACCCTTAATTGGATAAGTTCTCATCCCCTCCAGTAAATAATGAAAGCAATTCATTGGGAATTTTTGGCGTGTATGTTATTTTTCTAACCATTTTATTACCTCATGCCAAGATGGTTCCACCTTTGGACAGGAAATCCACATATATTCTAATGGAAGTTTTAGTCCGCCATTTCTACAGCACACATCTGCTATCTCCTTATTGATTTTATGAAGTTTTGTAGGGCATAAATGACACTTTTGAACTTTAAAAAACAACACAGCATTTCTTCTTCTTCTTCTTGAGGCTGTACACAGTGGTAGAATCAAAATCGCTGATATCTAGCCAATATTTAAAGGGAAAGGAGCTAGCAGATATACAAAACATTCAGCGAGGAAACCATTTCAGAAAGGAAAAGAACTTGCACACACACACAATCAGGCTTTATTGGTGGCTGGCCCAGCAATGTGGAACAAACTGCCTAGCCCAGTACCTCCCAGCCTTTTGTTGTTGTTCAGTCATTCAGTCATATCTGACTCTTCATGACCCCATGGACCAGAACATTCCAGGCCCTTCTGTCTTCCACTGCTTCCCGGAGTTTGGAAGGAGGCCAGGCTTCAGGTTGGTAACTGAACAACATCCTGAAAAAGTCAAAAAACATCCATGTGCCAACCCTCCAAGAGAAACCCAAACATTAGAGGTTTTCATCTCAAATATAAGAAAGGTATAATGAGTGGTGGCAGTCACTGAAGAGTGACAGAAGTCCATAGAATTACACTTCCCAGGCAACATAACCTGTAAACTTGAGCGGGGTTTTTCTTAGAATAACAACTTCATTTTCCTAGAAATCAATGCTTATTCCACAAAAGATTTATTGCAAAAGCTTTTCAATGTTAATTTTAATATTTATGCATTTTCCAATTATTATGGTGTTTAGCAATAATATCTAATGTGTTTTGAAGGAGGAATTGTGAACTGCAGAATTTTAAATACCGATCATCATTTGGCTTCACACAATTTTGTTTATAACACTCTTCTATTTTCTTCTAGTCATGAGGATGTGGGGTGGTGAAGGGCCTGACAAGTGGAGTAGCCTAGGGGTTCTCTTCATCTAAATCCAGCCCTGCTTCCCAGCACAGCAAGCTGGGTACTCCAGCTTTTACTGACCTCAGAAGGATGGAAGGCTAAGTTAACCTTGAGCCAGCTACCTGGAACTGAACTCCAGGTTGTGACATAGTTATAGCTGCAGTACAGCAGTTTAACTGCTGCACCACAAATCAAGAGGTGAAAGATTCTTCTCTTCAGAGCTTAAAACTGGAGGTGGACAACGATCTGAGTTGAGACCACACCTTTCCATTAAAATATTGGCAGGGGATTTTATACTTTCATGGATAGGCACATCTAGGTAACAGATGGCATGCTGGCATGGTTGGAAGAACTTAAAGAGTGGATGTTAAGAAATTGATCAAGATAGTGAACTGGAAACATTTTGGAGATCCAGAATTAAAGGTAAAGCATTGCTCCAGAAGGAAGAGAGAAGAGAGTCCTGCAAGGGATCTATATGGAAGAAACCCAACTGAATGTAGAATGATGGCAGCTGCTTCATGGTGAAATATTTACTGGGTTAGGGAATCAGTATATGTAGAACAGCTTTAGCTGAGTGCATTTATCTGTTTTTATTTGCTGTCATGGCTAACTGTTCACACAGTTATTTTCCACATCTGTCTGTCTGTCTGTCTGTCTGTCTGTCTGTCTGTCTCTAGTTGCAAAATTTGCTCTCATATTTTCCCCTGAAATGTCACTCTGTTTCCTAAGTACCATGCCATACTAATAGCTGCAGTGAGTTTGGCTAGTCATTAAACTCTAGGAACTGTCAAGCATGGTCAGACAATGAATGATGACATCTGCTTGGAGACAGCCAAGATAGGCCAGGACAGTGGGGTTGCTCACCTTCCATTCCTTTGACAGTTCAGGCTACAACTCATGATGTTAAGTCCCCAAAAAAATCAATTCAACAAATTAGTCATGACTAACAAGCCCCATTGATTGTATTGATTTAGTCCCCCTGCTTGCTTGGATGGGGATAATGCATAACTAATGTTGGGCTGTGATTTTTGACCCACTTACCTGCAATCTAGTAGACTTGACATTGGTGGAGCTTACTTCTAATGAGATGAGCCGAATATTGTAATATATCTTTGGATCCTCTGTAACAATTTAGTGACATTACTGCTGGTGTCGCAATTGTCAATTTTAAAATGTGGACATTCCTTGTGACAGTTTTGCCTCTAAGAAGGATTCAAAAATGCAGAAAGTCTGCTGACCCCTATCAACAAACTCTTTTCTTACTTTACTTCTTATCAGGAGATGTTTTTCATAAAGATCTCAGTTGCCAACTGAAAAAAAATCACAAATTATAGATTGCAACGCTCGTAGCTCCTACCAGTGTATATTTGCCAGGAAAATCTACCCAGATTTTGGGTTGGGGTGCAGCTAAACTGAAATAGAAGAAAGGGCCTCGAAGGGTGTGTTGAAGGGAAGTCATTCCTGCCAATTAAAAGGTTCTGGGCCTCTGACACTGAGTACTGCCCATTCTGTACACGTTAGGACCATATCATAAGTAAATACTGAATAGGACCACAGATAGGGTGGAGTGCCACTTGAAACTTTTCTTTTCCTGTTGTGAAAGTGATTTACACAACATCTTAACATCTTGGGACCCCTGAAAGGTCCCAGGATGCTTTGCAGTTCCAGTTGCAAAACTGAAGTTTTGGCACAGGTTTGTGATTGCGCACCAACCATCTCCCTCTTTCTTTGTGGCATCCCAGTGCAAATATTCCAAAGGGTATGTTTCAGTGCTACCGTTTCAAAACACCAGAGGACACGTGATCTCAGTCTTTGGGCCTTGGCTGTTTTGCTGGAAGGTTCCAATGTGCATGCTTGAAGAGCATCACGGCAGTTCAGTAGTAGGCAGGGAGAGGAACCAAAACAATGGCAGACATGTGCAGGAAGATGGCTTAGCATTAATTTTAACCTGCTGACAGGTTTCCCTACACCCTGTAGGAGGAGGGACAAAGAGTGCTTCTGGCATCCTGTCTCCCCATGTAACATCTCAACAGAGCTTGTGTCAAATAGGGATGCACCATCTGGCAGTTTTTGGAGTCCAGCTCCCAGTATTTTTTTAAGAACCGGAGAATCATTAGTAGAGTGATGAGTTGTGCAGAAGGTAAATCTCCATAGGAGAAGCAGACAATATGAATGGAGGAGCCTGCATGAAATGGAAGGATAACTGAAACAGAAGTGAAGAGGACTTTGATGGGTGGGTGGGAGGTAGACACAAATTGATGTTTCCCTTCATTTTTCTGTCCAGGCCAATGGAGGATCAGTCCAGTATTCTCATACTTGCCATAGAACCTTTGCTTCCAGAACAGAAAATCCATGTATCCTGCCCATCTTCACTAAAAAGTGATTTAAGCTCCACTGAAACATCACCAACATATTTTGTCATACCTTGTCTGTATATTTGGTTCACATAGGTGGGACTTTCACATACCCTAGGCCAGCCATGTCCAAACTTCAGCCCTCCAGATATTTTGGACCGCAACTCCCACAGTCCTTTGTCATTGGCAATCTAAGCTTAGAATTCTGGGAGTTGTGGTCCAAAATATCAGGAGGGCTGAAGTTTGGAAATGCCTGCAATGCCATTGTCCATCTAATGAGCCTATTCAGGCTGTTGTCCACCTAACGAGCCTCTTCCGACCATGGTGATGTGAAACCAAACAGTCAGTATTTGGACGACTTTGTTAGACCCCAAACTGGTGAGTGAACATCTTCGTTCCTATGTGATAGGATCATTTGTGAAGCCTCAGGGCAGTTCTGGCTGAGTTAGCTAACCTTATGAAGAAAAAATACTAAGCCGTACGGTGGGTTTTTAATACAGTGGATCCTCTACTTATGAATATAATCCGTTCTGAATGCATGCTCTTAAGTTGAACAGCTCTTAAGTAGAGGAGCCCTACCTAAAAAAATGAACAAATAAAAAGAAATCAAAACAATTTAAAAACTTTGTAAGTAGAGCAGACTGCAACTAAAATTTGTAAGGCAGCAGTTAAAACGTCAACTGTTTTTTGCTCTTGTTTTGCTGCTCTTAAGTAAATGTATCACTGTATTCATCTGCAAATATACTTATTGAGCAAGGAGGAGCAGGAAGGACATTCAAGAGGTAATATCAGTCTTTAATGCAGCCCCTATAAGTGTGCTTCTCTTAATCAGCTCCACATGCACACAAGTGAAAACTCTCTCTCTCTCTCTCTCTCTCTCTCTCTCTGCCCTTCTCTCCTTCTCTCTCATATAGATGCCAATCCTTTGGGGCCAACTTTAAGCTCCACACACTTTCTCCCAAGAATGACACTTTAGTTGTATCTCATTCTTCACTGTGTCAGAGAGAACCTACAGTCCTAAGCAAGAGTAGCTGTCCTTTAATCAGCAGCCATTGCCACATCAGCAGAGTAGCACCATCAGAGTGTGCCAATTAGGAAAGGCCTGTTCTTTGGATAGTTTTATCATATTGGTCATTTCGGGGTCAACAAAACTGTCTAGCTGTCACTGCTCTTATCTCATTTACAGATGATAAACCCCCAAGCCAGCTTCACTGATTTCCACCCAACCACCCCTCCAGGATTTGACCATACCTCTTTGTAGGGTTGTGTTTCCTTTCTTTCAATTATGGAAGTTCAAGAGGTCACTGTGTTTCTCTTAAACGTGTTCTCTGTCTCTGTCATTCTTAAGAACGTCTGGGAGGTTTGCTAATGGTGCAAATTTCAGCATGGTACCATTTCTCTTCTTTGAAGGTCACCTGAAAAGGGTGGGAGGCAGCCTAAAACCCATCCTTGAGCACCTGGTTATATATGCAGCTTCATATCTGGGAGGGGGTTGGTATTAGATGGGCAATGTTTAACAATCTACTTTTTTAGGGGTGGGGGATCACCATAGGGTGTCCACTTGGCAAGCCAGACACAATCACTGAAATGTTTTAGTAGAGCTCATGGAAAAGCAGCTGTGGCTCCAACAGCTGTCCAATGTCTAGCCACCTGCCCCTTCTATCACCTTCTATGTGGCATAAATACAATTCTGCCTGCTAGCAGAGAAGTGGATAGCCAGCAGAGATAATAGGACAGAAGTGCCACAATAGCCCTCGTCTATTATGCCGGGAGACTGAGATGCAGTTTTATATAGAACTAGGAGATTTTCATTTTTAAAAGCAAGTCATGCATTACTCATTCTTGGCAGCCAGGGCGGCCTGGTATTTTTGTCATTGCTCTGATTGTACATGCAGTTTGGTGCGGCACACATTACTAAAGCACTGTATTTTCATCACCAGCAGGCCAGAAAAATACAAGGGGATGTTATCTGGTTTCTTTCTAGTGAACAATCCCTATATTACACCTTGGAACTATTTGTAAATATAGAAAACACTGAAGCAACGTACAAAAACACCCCCACCAATTTCTCTTTGCAACTTACAACTCATAAGAGAGGAACATGTGATAAATGTCAGAATGATTTAAAATATCGTTTAAAGGTAACTTTTGAATGTAACTTTATGATATTCAGGTAAAGTAAATAAAATAATCTCTGGTGGTTCATGTTGGAACTCAATTCAGTTTTGAGTGATCTGGATCTTTCCTGATCCTATCTATGCATTGTCTCTGAATCATGATTCAGAAACCTAAAGCACTACAGCTGCTGTTTATGCAGAACCCCAATGGGTAGAACTTGGAGGGGCAGAGCTAGGCTTATGGTTATGCAGGTATTTAGCCTTAGAGTTGCTTCTCATGAAATGTGTATAGTTGTTTCAGAACCAGGGTAATATTAGAATCCCATTCAGCATCACATTTTGCACCAAGAGAAGCTTCCAGATCAAAGACAATAGTAGTCCAACATAACTCACCTTGTGGTAGTCTGATCAAGAGTTTACTGGGTTATCTTGTCTGAGAAATGGAAGTGCTGGCATACCACCTGAAACTGGTCACAGATTCTCTCATTCACTGGGATTGCTTGGGCATCTCATGAGAGTGATGAATCCAGGAACACTGCCAAATGATATCTGTGAAGATTATCAATCATCCAGGTGAGGTTATCTGGAAGTTGAATCATGGCAACTGGAGTTCTTGTGAGATTGAAACTTTTCACTCCAGACTGATGAAGCTGCTTGGATGAGTAGTGAAACATTTTGATCTCACAAGAACAGAAGTCCAGCTGCTATGACTCAACTTCCAGGCCACAGAATGATCTACTTGTCCATTCTGGCGGATAGCAATCACACCCTGAACTGGAGAATTTCTAGTTATCATGCCAGGAATCACTTTTCTATAGATTCTAAATTTTCAATTTAGTCTGTAATACACATCTTTGGTTCTTTCATTGTTGCAAATGAGTCTGTGAAGATTCTCAGTCATCGAGGTGAGGTTATCCAGAAGATGAATAATGACAACTGGACTTGTCTTCTGAAATCCAAATGTTTTCCTAGCTACTCATCCAAGTGGCTTCTTTAGTCTGATGAAAGTTGGTAGGAGACCTCCAATTTATCCTCCACATTAGTTTTCACCCATCTGTGCTGACTAAATTCTATGTTTGGCCATTTCTAGCATTAAAATAACAAGGTATGTCTGTATCGGGTGTATCTTAAGCTTGAGGAGTTTCTCAGCAGAATGAGGTGCTAACTCTAATTTATCACTTATGAGTCTGTCTATGCAGAGTTTGAAACCCAGACTTTTATGTACTGGAGCAGTGGATGAGTCCTCAGTTTAGTATGATGGCCAATTCAACAACTGCTAATAGACAGGTGATTAGTGCCCCAGCTGATTCAGTGTGTACAGTGTGTACCCCATTTATAAACTGACATGTAAATTCATTTTACTTTGCCTTATGACCCAACCTTGCCAGTCTGTATCAACCCAATTTTATTCAAAATCTGTGATTTGTCTCATTCTGGTTCCTATACATATTAAGCATACATAATCGTAAATCTCACTGAATTATTCCATTCTTTTCAGTTTCTTTTCCATCCAGTTTTAACTCAAGTTCTTCCCATTATGACTCTGAAGAAATCTGTGAAAATAGCATTTTGAAAATGAAAATGGAGAAGGCACTAATGTGTAATTGATTAATTTAAGATTTCTTTGTTTATTAGTTTTTTATGTATTGTTCTTTTATAAAATTAGCAAAAACGAACAAAGATATAATTATTGTCCATCCTTAATGACACTAAAATAAATTTGCAGTGTATACAGTATATAAACCTTTGCCACAGTTTTAATATTAAGACCATTATACACCACTTTTTATCTCCCCCTTCTGCTTAATCTTATGAAAGGCAGTTTATTCAGAATGCAAAAATTTCCTATACTTCATTGTAAAACAAGGAAGTGTGCTCCAGAATACATTGGTGATAACAAATACACAAAGGCTTGAATGCTTTTACTTACACCCCCAATAGTAAGAAAGTTACTATTTGAGTTTATTATTACCCACAATTTTTGTGATTTGATGTGTGACAAAAAAGGCAAACACCAGTTTTCTAACTAGCAGCAATTTACTGCTGAAAGTTACACCTATGGGTTTACATAGTGCAATTCTTCAATTTGATACTGAACCGTGCAAGTGTTCTTACTGTGAAGATGCATGATCTGTTTTTTCCCATTTAAACTGTAGGAATTATTTAACCAACCACAGAATCCATTGTTTCCTTCCTGAAGAATTTCTTTTTTAACTATTTGCTTTGTATCTATGGATTAGAGCTTCTTCACAACCCCATCCATTGTATCCAGCTGCCCATACCTTGCAAATGGTGCTTGTGGAGAATGCCACTTCTCTCGCAACTCTTGCTAAAATGCTTCCCAGTTCTGATCCTCAATCCGTCTACGTTGCACCAAAGCAAATGGACCATCAATGGGAGCACAAGACTGCAACCACTAGGTAATATCCTTTTTTTAAATGGCCATATCCAGTGAATTTTTCTAAATTTTAATCTATGCCCCAAATGGAATGCATGTGTTTTCTGCACTCACCCTCACCCTTCTCTGGCCAAGTAGAGGCTATGTGCCTCAAAGTGCCACATGGAGAGTGGATGTGAATGAGTGTACGTGATGTAAGTCACTCTATTTGATGGACTGGGGTAGTAACACAACCCATAACTTCAGATGCAGCTTTACAACATTGCGGCTTCCTGCTCAATTAAGAGACTGCCTGGCAATTTTTTTCATCTTGCCAGGTACTCTACATCTAAGAACTAACTCCTGGAAAATCCATCTTTTGTCATGCTTGAACTTTTGGCACCACTTTGAAAAAAGAGGGTATCACCCTCGAAATATTAGCAACTTTTTTGTTATTTTACCAGTAGCCTAAAGATATCACCTAGTCTAGTTTTGTATTTTGTTGCACCAAAGGAGGCTGCTCCAGTCCTCCAGTCTCTTTCAGAGAATATTGGAAAAGGTGAGCTTGGACCTCCCTTCTGACTCTTTGGTAAGAGATGGTCTGTGAGATGTAGAGATTTAAGGTTCAAGTCCAATTTGATAAAGGGGCTACTCTTAGTGTGCGAGCAGAGGAAGCAGAGAAGCTCTGTCGACCTCCGCCCTAGCTTCCATTCATGGGGACTTTCATGAAGAGAGCAGTCTGTATTCATGTGGACTCTCCAGAGGAACTGTAATTGCCAGGCCTTTCTAGCCATCCAGAGTTCCCTCTTGGGAAGATGGGCGGGATATAAGCTTAACAAATAAATAAATAATAAAAATAAACAGAGAGAAAACTCAGCACTTCTATGTCAATCATCAGTCCCAGAGCATCTTTAGAAATCTTTAGCTGTATATGTTCCCGGGCAGAGGCAGTGTGTATTTTCCACAACCAGTTAGTCACTCAATAACTGTAGGGACTCCCCACACCTCAGGGATAGTGTGACAATGCTGAGATCAAAGGGAAGAATTCGGAGACCAACTCCATCACAGGCATATGTTTTTCTGAGATACTAAGGACCAAAGACAGCCTGAAGCACAAAATGGAACATATGAGCACCCTTGGCAATAAAAATAAAAATGGTACGTACCAATCAAACTGCTAATCCCAACTAGAAAAGACATATCATATCAGTGGTATTTAAGAAATTCAGCAGCTGATTCAATCATTCTACTCTAAAAGTAATTGGTTTTAGGCCACAGTCAGCCATCCTGCATGGCCTTGGGCAAGCTACACAGTCCAAGAGAGCCCTCTCTGGAGTATTAAACCACTTCTGGGTATGCTATACCTGGAAAATCCTAAAAAAGGTTACCATAAATCAGAATTGACTTGATGGCACACTATATTATTATTATATACTTTTTTTCAGGTGTTTCTGTGCATTTGATGAACTTTGATGAACTTTACAGAATGCAGCCAGTCTGGAATGGTAATTAATTAAGTGGTATTAAATCTTTCCAAAGTAAGGATGAGCATAATAATATTATTTTTACAAAACCTTCAGTCATTAGTTTTTTATTGTAAGCCGCCCAGAGTTCCCTTTTGGGAAGATGGGTGGGCTATAAGATTAACAAATAAATAAATAAATCGGCTAAGGGAGATGGTCATCACACGTATGCCACTCTCAAAGTTTGTCATTCTTTCAATTAAATCCATGCCTGTCTAAAGCAATAAGGGTTTGGAGGACAAGATCAGAGTGTACACTAGTGAAAGTCCCAGCTGAACAAGGACATTAGGCAGGAGCTGTAACAAGAAAGAAATCACACAATGTCTTCAAAATTTTTATGAAGCAGGCAAGAGATGATCTCAGCCAGAATGAGATGCAAAGTACACTTTCAGTCCTGTAAATCAGAAAGCCAGAGACCTTTCAACCTGTACACAAAAGAGAACATTCCTGTGGGGAAAATTATGGGTGTGTTCCATGCCAATAATATCTTTGGGAACATAAATGTGTGATAGGAGTTTTGAAGCAACATCTTGCGTCCATCTGTAATCGGTTGTTGGGCTTGACACTTCTCTTTGTGTCTCAATATGCCCAACCTGATTTCTCTGCATACATTACATATCTTGAAGATCCATATGCTTAATGGCACAGGTAGTTTTCCCAGTGATGTAGGTCATAAGCCTTCCATATCATCTTTGTGTTCATAATTGCTGCAGCCAATTCACCTCGTGGCCCATTCCCTGGTGATGAGCTTTTTTACATTTGGCAAAGCTGGACCTTGGATGACAGGGGCATAGTATTAATGCCTTACGTCCTTGGTAGAGCCTGTTCAAACTTTCAACTATTATAGAGCCCTCAGGAGCTCAGGTTCACCTCCAAGCCGTGATGAGTTGGCAGAAAAGAATGCTGTAAGCCTTACAGTGTAAGGGCTTCCCTTCTGGTTAAGAGTAAGCAAATCCTTGAGATTTCTGAGCATGCTTAGTCCCACTGTAACTCTCTCTCTCTGTGTGTCTATGTGTGTCTCTGTATGTACTTAGACAAGGATATTTGTTGGGTGCTACAATACCGCCGGGCACCAACCACTAAAGCTGAGACTGAAATCAAGGCATATTTTCCTTGAAACCTTTGCCCTTCCCAATAATCACTCTCCACAGACTGCCCTAGAACTATGGAAGGTGAGCAAGGAGCTATCAGGTAACCAGGCAGAGCCACATAACTCCCCACCACCTGGCCAAGAAGAACTTTGGCCCATATGGAAGCCATTAAACAGACTGTGTGCTGGGGTTGGAAGATCAAAGGATAATCTGAGAGACTGGGGCTTCCCTGTAGAAGGCACCATGTATGAATGTGGAGAAGAACAAACCATCCCACACGTTATAATTTATACAGGTGCAGGGGAAGATCTTATGTTGGCAAGAAGGAATGCTATTGATGTGGCCTGGTATTAGGTGAATGTAATCTAGTTTTGTTTTAAATTCTTATTCAATTTATATACCTTTTTATATGTAATAAATTTAAAACTAATTTATATTCTGCTTAGTAGCATATGCTTATCTGTAAATATAATCTGTTGGTGCTTCTGACACAAATAAATAAATAAATAAAACCTCAGGCTTGGATTGTTCCCTTACTTAATAATATGTGGAGAAAGGTGGCATATAAAGAGCATGTGTAAATAAACAAATTCAAATTGAGACAATAGTGGTGCTATCAGAGAACAGCTCACACAAACAACAGAATCAGGGAATGGGATTACACACACACACACACACACACACACACACACACACACACAGAGAGAGAGAGAGAGAGAGAGAGAGAGAGAGAGAGAGGGAGGGAGAGAGAGAGAGAGAGAGAGAGAGAGAGAGAGAGAGAGAGTACTTAATTACCAGTATGTTTTTATGCTACATAAGAACATAAGAACATAAGAACATAAGAAGAGCCATGCTGGATCAGGGCAAAGGCCCATCTAGTCCATCTTCCTGTATCTCACAGTGGCTCCACCAATGTGTCTAGTGCACGAGACTAGATATCTCTTTCCTGATACCACTCCCTGCATCTGGCCCTTGAAATACCCTGGTTTTAAGCCTGGAGATTACACATTTCCCTCATGGTTTGTAACCTGTGATTGACTTTTCCTCCAGGAATCTGTCCAATCCACTTTTGAAGGCATCCAGGCCAGATGCCATCACCACATCCTGTGGCAGGGAGTTCCATAGACTAACAACGCGCTGGGTGAAAAGATAATTTCTTTTGTCTGTTCTTACTCTCCCAGCCCTCAATTTGAGTGTATGTCCCCTAGTTCTGGTATTTTGTGAGAGGGAGAAGAGCTTCCCTCTATCCACTTGACTCATGCCCTGGATTATTTTGTACGTCTCAATCATATCCCCCCTCAGGCACCTTTTTTCCAGACCAAGAGCCCCAAATGTTTTAGCCTTTCCTCATAAGGGAGGTGCCCCAGCCCAGTAATCATTTTAGTCGCTCTCTTCTGCACCTTTTCCAGTTCCACTATGTCTTTCTTGAGATGCGGTGAGCTGAATTGTACCCAATACTCCAGGTGCGGCCTTACTATTGTTTTGTATAATGGCATTATAACAGGGGTGCCCAAACTTTTTGTAAGGAGGGCCAGATTTAGTGGCTGAGAATGTGTCAGGGGCTGGTGTCAGTGTTGGCGGAAGATTATTTTTTTAAAAAAATGGGGCAAAGGAGGGGGGAGGGGCGGGCCAGCTAGCCGCGGGCCACTCAGAATGGCCTGACGGGCCGGATTTGGCCCCCGGGCCAGACTTTGGGCAGGCCTGCATTATAATATTGGCTGTTTTATTTTCAATCCCCTTTTTGATAATCCCTAGCATGGAATTGGCCTTCTTTACCGCTGCCACACATTGGGGAGACACCTTCATGGAGCTGTCCACCAACACACCAAGATCTCTTTTCTGATCCATCACAGATAACTCAGAGCCCATGAGTTGATTGATAAAGTTTTGATTTTTTGCCCCAATATGCATTACTTTATATTTGGCTACATTAAAACGCATTTGCCATTTCGTAGCCCATTCCCCCAGTTTGGAGAGATCCTTCTGGAGCTCTTCACAATCTTTTCTGGTTTTTACCACACGGAAAAGTTTTGTGTCATCTGCAAACTTGGCCACCTCACTGTTTATCCCTGTCTCCAGGTCATTTATGAACAGATTGAAAAGCTCCGGTCCCAGGACAGAGCCCTGGGGCACACCACTTTTCACTTCTCTCCATTGTGAAAATTTCCCATTGACACCTACTCTTTGTTTCCTGGATCTCAACCAGTTCTCAGTCCATAAGAGGACCTGCCCTCTTATCCCCTGACTGTGCAATTTTCTCAGCAGCCTATGGTGAGGGACTGTGTCAAAAGCCTTTTGAAAATCCAGATAGACTATATCCACCGGTTCACCCAAATCCACATGCCTGTTGACCTTTTCAAAAAATTCTAAAAGATTTGTCAGATAAGACTTGCCCTTACATAAGCCGTGCTGATTTTCTCTCAGCAAGGTTTGTTCTTCTATGTGTTTTAAGATTTTCTCTTGGATGAGGCTTTCCACCATCTTCCCTGGGACAGATGTAATGCTAACTGGCCTGTAGTTTCCCAGGTCCCCCCTCCTTCCTTTTTTAAAAATTGGTGTGACATCCGCTATCCTCCAGTCCTCCGGCACTGTGGCTGTTTGAAGAGACAAGTTGCATATTACCGTTAAGAGATCTGCAATTTCATTTTTCAGTTCCCTAATAACCCTTGGGTGGATGCCATCTGGGCCCGGGGACTTGTTAATCTTCAATTTATCAATTAGTCCTAAAACACCCTCTATTTTAACCTGTATTTGATTTAATTCTTTAGTCAGGCAGCGGAATCTGCTCAAGGTCTTCTGTCGTGAAGACAGATGCAAAGAACTCATTTAATTTCTCTGCAATTTCCAAGTCCTCCTTAATCTCCACTTTTCTTCCCTCACCATCAAGAGGGCCAACTGGTTCTCTGGCAGGTTTTCTACTTCTAACATATTTAAAGAAGCTTTTATTATTACCCTTTATATTGCTAGCCATGCGGTCCTCAAAATCTTTCTTTGCCTCTCTTATCATCTTCTTACATTTCTTTTGCCAGAGTTTGTGTTCCTTTTTATTTTCCTCATTTGGGGAGGATTTCCCTTTACAGAAAGACCTCTCCTTGTGCTTTAGAGCCTCTCTAACTCCACTCGTTAACCATGCCGGTGCCCTCTTGGACTTAAATGAGCTCTTCTTTCTTTGTGGTATACACTTGGTGCACAAAGGCTAAACTTTGTGTACAGTACATTGAAGACTCTGCTCATGACTTGAATTTGACCCTAGACTCAGGAGGAAAGTTGGCTCAAGAATGACACAGCCTTCCATGCTTCCCAGTTTGGTAGACTGAGTAACCAACTTGCTGGAGAGAGGAGCAAACCGTAGCCTGCATAATTAAATTGTAAACTGCCCAGAGAGACTGAAAGAACTAAGGGTTGTTTATAAGCATCAATCCTTGCTGTATATCCATTGCCACTTTAATTCTACATATTATATAAGCGTGCAAATAAAAGGCTAGTGAGTGAAACTTAGAATAATTAATAGTAATATTATTTTCTGCTTTGTGTTAACCTTACAATATTGCAGTTGCCATATTTAGTTAAAATATTTCTATCCGGCCTTTCTCCCTGAAAAGAACATTCCATGGATCCCTTGAAAGACCTCCTCCTGTTTGACTCCCTCTTCCATAGCTGACATGATGCTACTGTTGTTCAAATGATTCATATGAATGACTCAACCAATTTATTTATTTTATTTTATTCTGAATATTTTTACTCCACCTTTCTCCTTGGAAAAGGGCCCCAGGTAGCTTACAATAATGAGGGGCAATATACAGCCCGGAAAAAAATTAAGACATATTCAAGTTAAGAACAGGGAATTAAAAGAGACATCTTACAACATTGAAAGGTAACAGTAGAGCTACAAAGGGCACACAAAAAGGAAAGAAAAATCCATTCAAGCTGTTCATACACACTTCAGGCCCTCCCACCTGGGACTCCAAGGAAGGGGCGGCATGAACTATTGTCAGGTATTGTACAGTTTAAGACTAGAAAAACTTTGTTGCTGAGCCAGCTCTATCATTAGACTGTGGGACAGTTGTCTCTAATAGCATATGCTTGTGGCCTGCAGTTTGTCCTCTAATCAGAGTGTCCTTTGCCACACTCCTGCTTTCAGGGACAGAGGACGATGCTGGCTATCATCAGTGTTGACTGAAGTAAAACTGTGTGCCCAGGACAATCATGTAGGGAGAGGACACTGTCTTGTCCTCTGCCCAAGTAAAACAGGGAGTGCTACTGTGAGCCTCCCTTTGGTTCATTTTAATAAGCTAGCCAAGTGACATTGTCAGCAGATGAAAATGAGAACACCGGGTGTGAAATCCACTGAATGAAGAGGGAAGACATACCCAGGAAACTAGTGAGGATATCCCTTCAAAGGTTGCTAAGGCTTAGCCCTGGTTCTGAAGGGAGCACCCTGTCCGGTGGTTATACACCTCTTACAGGGGCTGCCCTCATCTACAATCTGAACTGCAGACTCCAAACTGCTACTGTGCATCTGGGTTGCTCTCTCTCTCTCTCTCTCTCTCTCTCTCTCTCTCTCTCTCTCTCTCTCTCTCTCTCTCTCTCTGTGTGTGTGTGTGTGTGTGTGTGTGTGTGTGTGTGTGTGTGTGTGTGTGTGTGAATGTTTCTAAAATTGGCAAATGTATGGCTTTCCATGTGTTGTCAGAACTTGATTCCCATCAGTTTTATGTAAAGTGGCCAATTGGCAGACATAATGAGTACTTTAGTCCTAAATAATAACCAAACCTCACAGTGATATTGTTTCTGAAAATAATTATTTTTTTCTGTTGAGAACTTCCACACACACAAGGGTAGAGAGCCTGAGTAGTGACAGCTAGTGAAGCCATATACAAAAATAATTATATGTTGGTCTGTTTATTGGTAAATAAATTCCATGCTTCTCTTCAACACTATTCTGCATTCTCCTTTATGCACACACACACACAAAAAAGAGTAGACAAGTATGTGATTTAGTAATCTGATTCGGTCCCAGACCAAGGTAATTTATTATTACAATCTCAGCTAATCCCAGATAATATTTTCGGGGAAGATTACGAAGTGCCTGCTAAATTAATCTCCATGAAGATTGTTACTTGACTGAACACAGAGGGCACCTATAGAGAAGAAGCATGATTGGAACATATGTTCCGGCCCTGTCCTTGAATTAAGGATAAGCGTTAAAAACAAATTATGTAAGGTGCTGACAGACAGCTAAAACCCTGTTGATAAATATAGCTTCAGAAAATATTATCTGGCAGGCACTGGACAGGTATAAGAATAATGCAAACCACCACCACCCCGGCATTTACTTTTTTAAAAAGCTATCTTACCTACTAAAAATGAACAGAAGGAAAAGGATGAGGGATGAGTGTACCATATATGGAACCTTGTTCCACAAACCCACCATAGGTAAAGAGCTCCTCTGTTTGTACACCTAGGGCAGAGATAGATGTGTCCTTAAAATGAGGATATCAGTGGATATAACATAGCCATGCAGGGCAGAAGGAATGGTTATGGAGAAAAGTTCCATAAGTGCAAAGTAGACATGGGCACGACTCGGCAAAATTGTCGTTTCCATTTTCGGTTATTGTTTCCGTTATGTAACGGAAACGGTAATGATAATTAAGTCGTCAGAACTCGAACTCGAACAGAAAAAAGAAAAATTTGGTCGGGTTTTTCATTTCCGTTTGTGGCATCATGGCGATCGCGCAATGCGAAGCACAAAAAAAGTTTTTCAAAGTTTTTTTAAAAAACCCCGACTCCTGGCCAAAAAAGCAGGTGAAAATATGCCTGCCTGAGGCTTTGCCACCTACCAGAGGGCTGGTTTCTGGGGGGTCCCCAGCCTTTCCCCCCTCTTCTCCTGTCCTGGGCTGCTTGCACCAGGCTGGGGGGGGTCATCCTCATCGTCTCGCCATGCCATGCGGTGGGGGGGATCCAAAATGGCGACCACAATTTTTCTTTTGAAATCATGGTCAAAACACACACCAAATCACCACAGAAACATGTGAAATTTATTTATTTTAAATGCCTGAATTTTTATAGTAGCAGCAGTGGGTTTTTTTATAGCAATAAAATGTCATATTGATTTTATTTTATTTTATTTTATTTTTAATTTTTTTAGACCTGCCCATTTGGGCTGGGCATGGGATGGGACCATGCAAATTGTTTGAACCATTCCACCAATGGCATCGCCAGGATTTTGACTGACACTTCTGGATGTCTCAGAGGGCATAAAAAGCCGAGGCACCTTCCAGAAATCGCAGTCGGGTGTATGGATGTGGTTGAGGGAGGAGGGCTGGCTGCTGGTGCTGGTGTGATCCGATCGAGATTGAGGAGGGAGGCTGGAGGCTTTAGGATTTAATTTAGGCAGGGAGGGAGGGAATTGAATTTAGAAAATAATTTCTTTGATTCCCTGAAACTTTGTCTGCTGAAGGGAATAGCAGTTTATTCTTTATTTCTTCTCTGGCAGTTTGTGAGGATTTTTTTTCTGATATTGGATAAAGGGGGAGGTTTGACTGGGAGTGGGAGGTGTGGATTTATTTTAAAAATATATTATATACTACCATTTATTTTCTATTTTCCCAACTTCAATTTGCTTGCACACACACACA
Organism: Phrynocephalus forsythii; assembly: GCA_029282475.1. NCBI lineage: Eukaryota > Metazoa > Chordata > Lepidosauria > Squamata > Agamidae > Phrynocephalus > Phrynocephalus forsythii. Next base: position 23,356,919 of record JAPFRF010000005.1, read on the forward strand.
TTTGGGGTGCAAGCCAAGAACAGAACCTCTATCCTAAGTGATATCCTAACTGCCCACTCGCCCGCCCGCCCGCCCGCCCGTGCTGCCACCCCGCCACCACTTGCCCACTCGCCCACCCGCGGCCACCGCCCGATGCGCCCGCCCCCCGCCCCGCCCGCTGCCTAGGGCGCAAAAACACCTAGCGCCGGCCCTGATTGCGGGACACCCCTATGCTCTGGGAAGTCAAATCATGCTAAATCGCGGTGGAAACAACAAACAAACGACAAACGGAAACGACAAATTTTTGAAAAATTTCGCGACAAATGGAAACGACCCGAAATGGACCCGTCCGACAAACAAAAACTCAAAACGTCATTTTTTCTGGTCGTGCCCATGTCTAGTGCAAAGGTCTAGTTGCCAATATTATGTTGAAAATCCCTGTAACATAGTGTTCATGGCACATGCAACGGTCTCTTTCCCATGTCTGTTGGATTGTGACTACATTCTTTTCTGATTCTACTTTAATAAATGCTTGGGTTGTTTTGATTACTGCATGAAGATCTGTACTATATCACTCCCCCAGTATACATAGTTACATATTATACTTGCTAGCTACAGTGAGCTATATGTAAATCTCTAACAGGGTTCTGACCATTGAAGCCTAAAACACACATTGCTGCGTGCATTATATCTTACTGTATTTTGAACACATTCTAATCTAAAATATGCATTTTATCTGCATATTGGTACATTTCTTTTGGCTGATAGTTGCACTCTACATTTGGGGAAATATGTAACTAAAGAAGAACTGTTCTCAAAAATATGGTCAGAATCAAACCCTAGGCCATCACTCTTCAATCTTGTTTTGCAGTATAGGAAGCATAGATTTTTCTTGTCTGTCTTCACCCATCTTGCTGTTAAATATTTTTCAGACATGTGTATTCATTCATAGAGTCCATCAAAAAGGTGTTTTCTGTATGGAAATAGGTTGAACTTCCAACCAAGATATTCCAACATTTCAGTTGACCTCCAGTGCAGTCCTTCTCATTCACTCCATTTTGTGCCATCTAGCAAACACTCACTATGTGCTAATGCATGAGTGAATTTGTCCTGAATGAGTTAGTGAACAGGGCTCAAGGACTGGAGGAGACTTCTAAGTACTGCTCAAAATGAGAGAGATGGAGCTAAACATTTTAATAGTGATAAAGTTTATAGGTATGTCTGAACAAGTTTTTCCTACATTCTTCACCAGAAAGGCTAATTCAAATATTGGAAAGTTGCCTTGTCCTGGCTTGCTGATTTATTTGGTGGAGGTATAAGCCTGCCATGAATCCCCACAAGTCTGTGGCCTGATGAGTTTGGATATTCATGGTTTTCTATAGGTATGTGTCCTGGAAAAACTTTCTAGACCTTGAGACTCTCCATATGGTTTTGCACTAAATGTCCAACCTTTCTGATAAGAAATCATACCTCACATGGCCTGAAGTCCAGAATATCCAGTAGGTCATCAGACTGGTTGAGGTTCTGTTTTAAAATGTATAGAATTATAGTAAATCCTATAGCGTTCTACTCTGAGAGTAGTCCCATCAAATTCAATCGGAATTTTTCATTAATACATAACATACACATACACCCTCACACTGCTTACATATTAAGGGAATTGTACTTTGAAAATGAACTAATTTAGGGCTCATCCACAGGAAGTATATGGCTCAGATTGGTTCAGGTTGGGACCATGGTCCCTTCTCTCCATAGACCCAGAATCACTCACTCAAGCCTCCCACCTTCCACCAGCTTTCCTTCAATGTAATCCAGATTCTTCTGCTTTCAGTTTCCATGGCATTTTCCCTCTCCCAGCAATCCTTTCCCTTCCCTGGCATGCCCACCCCATTCTCTGCCCCATCTCCTACCCTTTTATCTTTCTCTTCTTTTCCTTGATGTAAAAATAATGGTTGAGAAATTCCTCCCGATTTTGCCACAGCTACGATTTTATCCTTTTCAAATAATCTGCAGCAAGCCACTGAGCTTCGTGGGCAAGTGTGTATAGGGCCGCAGCAGCTATGCCAGAAGAGACCAAAGCCTCTATTGAACTTTCAAGCATTAATCACGATAGTCTGAAGAGGAAGGAGGCTGTTCTACCTGTGCAGCCTCTCTATATGTTAAAGCCTAGATTCCAGATGGAATTGTTGACTCGGGTCCTAATCACACCTGCCAAAATAACCTTAGTTCTGTTCTAGCAATAGGTTTATTTGCACAGTCATGTATATATGCCAGCAGGAATGTCTCCAATTGGTTTTTGCCATACCGATTTATTTCTCCCATTTGGAATGGTATTGTTGGCTTCACCATGACATTGATTTATTTTCTCGCTAATTTCTTTGGACAGCGCTGCCCCATATACTTATTTATTTATTTATTGAAACTCCTAACTGATATATTGATATGGTGGAAAGGGATTTCCATTCAGAAACATGTTATCTGTGTTGCAATGGAGAGATCTGAGCCTTCTCTCCTCTTACTCTTCTTTTTTTATAATTCAGACCAGGAAATGTCTGTGGTCCAGCCCCCCTCCCCTTCGAAGCAAGAGGCCAGGCTGTCCCCTTCAAGTTGTTAGCAGAAACAACCATGATTAGAAGAAGACAGAAATATGCTGATCTATCAATATTCCTGTCATCATCATCATCATCATCATCATCATCATCAACAACAACAACAACAAGGATAACAATATGGATAATAAGGATAAAAGAGCAATAGCTATCCAGTTGTGACAGTGCCTGGAAACCTCATCCCTTTGTAAGAGTAGGGTTAAAAATAAGGGAAGCATAGAAGGAAATACATTGGTAGGAGCATGCACACAAGGTATACTAATAAGGAATAAGTGGCATAATTTAAAACAACCCTCTTGGTGAGAGGAAAATAAACTACTGGTAAGGAAAATGAATCACTGTCGGCCTTGTGTCATGTGTTTGGGAATTTATCAAATGATATAAAAAGCCACCATGCTGGTATAAATCAAGTTCTTTTGCCAGGTGTGGTCAGGCTGTCACATACAGTTGCCTCCCTTTCTCTATACGGTCTCATTTCTGCTCGCAGCTTGATGATCCCAGAGTGTAGGATGCACAACAATCGGCTCATGTTAAGAGGACCCATCTTTCCCCTGACTATCAGGAAAAACTTCCTAACTGTTAGAGCAGTGCTGCAATGGAACCAATTGCCTCAAGAGGTGGTAAGTGTTCCCCCACTGGAGGCATTCAAGAGACATTTGGACAACCATCTGACAGATATTCATTGATTTCTATTCCTGCATGGAGCAGGAGGTTGGTCATGATGGCCAAGAAGAACTGCTTCATCCATCTTGAATCTTGTAGCAACTAACCAACAGAGGTGGACTCTGTTACTGGAAGTGGTGCATAGCCATCCTGGCTAGTAAGAATTCATGCCCTGTCCTGTTTCATCCAATTCTCTTTTGAAGTTGCTTAAAATTGGAGTAGAAACTGGCAAACCACTCCAGTATTCCTGCCAAGAAAACTCCATGGACATGGGGTCATGAAGAGTTGGTCATGACTGTAATGACACAACGCACGTAAAATTGTTTATACAGTGGTACCTTGTATAAAGGAATTAATTAATTCCAAATGAAATTATCTTAAGCAAATTTTCCTTTATACAAATTTCCCATAGGAATGCTTTGAAAACAGAGTAATCCCTAATCACAACCATTTTATGTTGTACGGATTCTCTCCATAGGCGATTCTGTTAAGCAAATTTCCCCTATCTCCAGATTTTTTTATGTTGTACAGATTTTATGTTATACAAACTGTTTCTTTACGAGGGTCCACTGTATTCATAAAATGAGGCTACAGGAGGAGGTTGATGAAGGTTAACAGTTCTGTTCTTGGCCATTCAAGTAAACAGCATGGACACTGCACACAATCTAAGTACTGTACCTATTTGGGGGGGGGTGAACAAGGCAGTCAAGCTGTGATTCAATCCTTTCAAACACCATTGAGAATGTGTGGCATTCCAAATCCAAGGCCAAAGAAAACAGAAAATGTAATGTTTATTTACTTATTGCCTGCAGAATATTTTCTTTCTAGTAGACTTGGTATGCACTAGTGATGATATCTGGAGATGTTGCTTTACAGTATATCTATTGTCTGCAAGTGAAACTCATCCAGTTCTGTAGAGTCCCCCCCCCCCTTAGCCAGTTCTGACACATCAAAGATGAGCTTTGAGGGGATTGCTGGATGGCCAGAACCTGTTCACAAATGCCAAGCATATTGTATCAGTGATATTAACACATAGCAAAGACAACCGTTTCATCCTGCAGAAGAATTGAATTCTGTTGAGATGTCATCTCACTTGCATTCCCCTTTGGAACTGTTTACTAACATGACATAAGGCCTGGTTATTTTCATTTTTTGTCTGAGTAGTAAAAAAACAAAACCAATACCAAAAGACAGAGCCCTTTTTCTCTTTCCTTTCTTCTTCTTCTTCTTCTTCTTCTTCTTCTTCTTCTTCTTCTTCTTCTTCTTCTTCTTCTTCTTCTTCTTCTTCTTCTTCTTCTTCTTCTTCTTCTTCTTCTTCTTCTTCTTCTTCAAAAATAGTGATACTTAACTTTTGATCTCTTAAGTGCTTATTTAGAAGAGCTAAATGCTGATTGGTAAGCAAGGAATGATTTCAAACTTTCATATAGCTGTGATTATTTTTATGAAATGGCTGCTACAAGAATATCTAGGGAACCAAAGGTGGGAATCAGAGACTGTTGCTGGGCTTTGTCATAAGCATAGCCACTACAACCAAATTGTTGTTTTCTCTTCTTCAAACATCTGCAGGATTTTCAGAAAAGCCAAGGCAGTTCTTTTAAGACTGATGATATAAGTCAGGGAAGATCCATGCAACCCCCATTCATATTTAGACTTCCTGGTGTAATTCAAAAGTCAATGCACCGCACCTCCTTTGAGTTCCACATACAGTGGCTGAAACTGGGTAGTAAGTCACATTTTATTTCATACATTTATTTAGTCCCATTTACAAGCCACCTTTCTCTCCATAAGAGGACTCAAGGCAGTTTACAAAGTTAAAACAAATAAATTAAAACTAAAACCACAATAAATAACACATTAAGAAACAAATTAAACTGTCATTATAAACAAAAGATTTCAAGCGACTAAAAGCATTAACTTTAAAAACCAAAACTAGCTGAAAAACTGAAAAACAAAACAAAACCCTACACCCAGGGACTCGATTTAAATGTTACATATTAAATTTAAAGTCAAGAGTTTGCCTACATGGAAAGGTGGGTCTTCAGCTGTTGGAAGAATGATAAAAGGGAGGGGGAAACCTAATTTCCAGAGGGAGAACATTCCATAATCAAATTAGAAGAGCCCCATTGGATCAATGAAACCTGAATAGTTAACTCACCAAATCCCCACTGATTAAACTGGCCTATTTTGGTTGTGACATTTATTTTATTTTATTTTATTTGACTTATATAGCTTGTATGCCTCCCACTACCCAGAGGTCTCTGGGTGGCTCACAATCAAAATGAACAATTAAAACATCAAAATTACAATAAAATTTAAACAATAAAAACATTTAACTACAGTAATCCCCCGCCATTTCGCGGTTCATGTACTGCGGTCCCGCAATACCATGGACCACTGGGGCTCCAGCTGGTTAGTGCTGGGGTGGGGGAGAAAAAACTTTACCTCCCCACCCCAGCCCCAATGAGCTGGAGCCCGGGGTGTGGGGAAGGAGAAAAAAGGTTTTAAAAGCCTGGAGTTTTAAAATCTTTTTCCCATTTCCCAAGAGGGACCAATCCCCCTCCATTGTTTGCCTGGGCTGCTGCAAGAAGCCTCGGTGCTGCCCGGGTGCGCGGCGGCGGTGGAGCCAATCCCCCTCCGTGACTGGAAATGATTTAAAATGGGCGCACCGCTACTCCCTCCCCCTGCATCCATTTTAAACTCCCTTCTCCATTGAAATGCATTGACTCAATATGTTTCAATGGATAAATTTTTCCCCTTTGGAATGCAATGCATTCCGATGGGGAAATTTTTCTCCATTGAAATGTATTGAGCCAATGCATTTCAATGGAGATTGCTGGGGAGTGCTGGCCCCAAGCCAGCACCAAGCAGCTGATTGGCGCTGGCTGGGGGTGGAATGGCACTGCAGGAAGTGCGGTGGATCAGATAATCCACCGCCCTTGCACGGGCTTCTGGAAGGCTTTTACAAAAGTCTTCCAGCAGCCTGGGAAGCTGTGGTGGATGTGCCCCCTGACCTGCATCCGCATATTGCAGATTTTCAGTCATCGCGGGTCGGGTGGGTCCCTAACCCCTGCGATAGGTGGGGTGGTTACTGTACAATAAATTTCATACATTAAAACACAACACTAAAATTGCCATCAGGACCCGCAACCATCAGTTAAAAAAATTCTGGAACAGGAAGGTTTTTACCGGGTGCTGAAATGTCATCAAAGTCTGTGCCAGGCAGGTCTCACTCAGGAGGGCATTCCATAGTGTGGGGGCAGGTGCCAAAAAGGCCCTATACCTGCAAAATGTCCCTTTCACCTCCTTTAGGGATGGCTCTTTCAGGAGGGCCCCCTGGCTAGATCTTAATTGCTGGATAGATTGACATGGAAGGAGGTGGTCCTTCAGGTATCTAGGTTCTAAGCTTTATATGTTAAAACAAGCACTTTGAATTGGGCTTGGGCAGCAACTGGTAAACAATGAAGGTTATACAGAACCGGCATGATGTGTTCCTTGGTGGCCCTGCCACTCACCAGCTGCACAGCACGATTCTGAACTAGTTGCAATCGCCGGACCATCTTCAAAGGCTGCCCCATGTAAAGTGGATTGCAGTAATCAATACAGGATGTTACCAGTGCATGCATAACTGTCATGAGGCTCTGTTCACCCAGGTAAGGGCACAGCTGGTATATTTTCCACAGCTGGAGAAAGGCACCCCTGGCCACTGAGTCCACCTGGGCTTCCCCAGGAGCACCCCCAAGCTTTGGATCCTGTCCCTTAGGGGGAGTGCAACCCCATCCAGGAAAGGGAAATGGCCTTCTTACCTGTCCAGCGAAACACCCACTAGCAGCACTTCCATCTTGTCTGGATTGAATTTAAATTTATTAACCCTCATCCAATCCATTATCTGGTCCAGACATGAGTTCAACACAGAAAACGCCCCACCTGGATTGGTGGAAAATGAGAGATAGAGCTGAGTATCGTCAGCATATTGCTGCTGACTGCTCAGCCAAAACCTCCTGATGACCTCTCCCAGTGGTTCCATGTAGATGTTAAATAGCATAGTAGGGAGATAGGAGATAGTACTGAGCCCTGTGGAACCCCATGAAGTAAATGCCATGGGACAGAGCTACTATCACCCAGCACCACCTTCTGGACATGGTCAGCCAGGAAGGAGCAGAACAACTTCAAGACAGTGCCTCCAACTCCCAACCTGGCCAGCCTATCCAGAAGGACACCATGGCCGATGGTGTTGAAAGCCACCAAGAGGTCCAGGAGTATCAACAGGGTCGCACTCCACCTGTCTCTCTCCCAGCAAAGTTCATCATACAAGGCGATCAAGGCAGTCTGTGTTCCAATACCCAGCCTGAAACCCAATTGGAATTGATCCAGAAAATCTGTTTCATCCAGCAGCCCCTGGAGCTGTCTGGCCACCACCCGCCCCAACAAATTGCCCAAATAAGGGAGGTTCCAGATTAGGTTTTTTAAGGAGTGGTCTAATTACTGCCTCTTTCAAGGCAGCAGGGACCACTCCCTCTCTTAAAGAGGCATTCACTCCTGGACCCAGGCGTGAACCCCCTTGGCAGATCTTTCAATTAGCCAAGAAAGGCAAGGGTCAAGCAGTGTGGTGGTAGAACGGACAGATCCAAGCACCCTGTCCACATCCTCAGGTCCCAATAATTGAAACTCATCCAATAACACTGGACCTAAGCATGGCACCCTGGACATATCCTTTGATTCTGCACTGATGGTAGAGCCCAGTTCACTGCAAATTTGAGTGATTTTCCCCTCAAAGTGGACAGCAAACTCATCACAGCATGCCGTCGAATGGTCCAGGGCCTCCCACCATATCCACCAGACCACCCGAAACAGCTCCGCTGGATGGTACTCTGAAGAAGCAATACGGTTGGTGAAATGTTTTCTTTTTGCCAACCGCATTGCCACAGAATAGGCCTGATAGTGGGCTCTAAGCCATGTTCAATTAGACTCACAGCAATATTTTCTCCACTTGTGCTCCAGCTATCTCCCCTTGATTGCTCACAGCTCAGATGTATACCAAGGAGCCGTCTGGGCTCTGTGTATGGGGAGAGTGCGCTTAGGTGCAATCATGTCAGCTGCTCGGGTCACCTCCCTACTCCATAGGGCGACCTAAGCTTTGACAGGAGTATCAACCATATCAGATGGATAATCCCCCAGAGCTTTCAGGAAACCATCCAGATCCATTAGTCTTTGAGGGCAGATCATCTTAATGGACCCCCCACTATTGAAGAGGGTCAGAGCAGCTAATAGCCTGAATTTGACTAAGAAGTGGTCTGACCATGACAATGGGGTCAAAGCCAACCCCTCCACATCCAAACAACCATCCCCCAGTCCTGTTGAGAAGACTAGGTCTAGAATATAGCTCTTCTTGTGTGTTGGGCTGATGGCATGTTGAGGCAGCCCCATGTTTATCATGGCAGCCATGAAGTCCTGAGCCGCTCCACTTAAGGCAGCCTCAGCATGGATGTTGAGATCCCCCAGTACCAACAGTCTGGGGGTCCTCGACCCCAGGTCCGAGACCACCTCTGTCAGCTCAGGCAGGGAGACTGTTGGTATGCAGCAGGGTAGGACTTAGTAGTAGCTCTAAACTAAACTACTACTGGATTTTAGCCATTTCAACCTCCAAATTAAAAAAAGATTACCAATAGTTTGGATGTTTCTTCTGTTAATATTAGGTTATCCATACTGTAGATGTTCCTCATGTGTTCTGCATTTAGAGAGAGGAGGACACTTCTATACTATGGAAGGTAAATAGACAACAACAACAACAACAACAACATTCTTTGACACACTGGCTCTGCTTCCCTTATGACAACTTCATACACAGAGTAATGATTTGTCTTTTATATTCAATAGAAATCAGATCAGCTTCTGTGCAGTGCTCAACTTTTATGCTACTCACATTTTCCTTCTATTGATTTCCAGTGCCAGGATCCTGTTTTATTGGAAGTATATTCCCCGCCAATTGCAAAATGTCAGTTCAGTTTACAAAATATTGCATCCTCTCCATCACTGGATTCTATTCAATTAAGTGCTTCACCTAGTCAGTGTTCAAAGTGTAGCACTAGAGTGTAAAGTAATACAGTACATGATATGTTTGTTGATGGCTTGTGTTTCATCCAAATGAGATAAAGACAGCAGTCACTGCCTGTAGCGGTGGATGACCTGACCGAGTACGGCATTCATGTATTTCTTGAAGCCAAGTTTTCACAGTCCAAAGTACATATACATCCAGCCCTTGGAGGACATAGGAGTCTCCTCATGGAATGGGAAAGCATCGTGAGTACACTCAGGCTTCCCTTCGGTGGTTACTTCACATCCGTTTTGTCTCTGCTAGTGTTGCGCTTAGGAGTGGTACAAAAAATGTTACCTGTCATGCGACTACTGAAATTTGTCTCAACCATGCCCCTGGAATAGCTGCTAAGTGCGACAATACTGTACCTGGTGCTGGGGTAGGGTTTTCCCTTGTCACTCTTTGTTTCCACTTTCTGTTCCTAGACAAGACACCATGGAGTAGCGACTGTCACACAACAAAACATTCACTTCTCTCAGAAAACTGTGTCTGGTTTTTTTTTTTTTTTTACTTTTCAGAAGTGAAATATTGAAAAACAATTTCTTAAGACCCCCACAAAAAAAAAAGGAAAAAGGAAGCTAGACAAATTCAGTGTTTGTCACGGTCCAAGACTGTGAGGTAACACTTGTCACAAGACAAGTTATGACCATGGGAACACTGAAACAGGGACAGAACCACGTGATTGTGACCAACGCTGTCACGGTACAAAACTAGTCGTGGAACAAAGGACAAGAAGTAACCACCTTGGGCAATGGCATACAGTTAGCGAATGTTTTGTGTCCAGAAGTAGTGCACTGGAACGGCAGCAAACCTACCCACTCCATGGATGTTGAATGATGGCCAAAGTTATGGGAAAGTTTTTGCACACATCTCAAGCTCTGACTGCTTCTGATCAAAAGTAATCTAATTAGCCTGACATTTTAATTGGTTTTTAATATTGTCTATATTTTAGGCGTACCCATGATTTGGAATTGTGCAACAGTCTGATACACATAAAGAAGGAACAAGGCCTTAAAGACATTGGTTAAGAGTTCACAGTGATAATTACTTTGAAGTAACTAGGTTTGAAATTGCAAATAAACTCCAATTACTTTAATGGCACTTGCTTTGAAGTGAGCTTCATAGCTGTAACCATGAGAACCTTATGACATTTCCTCATAGGGAGTTGCTCCAGTCTCCTGATCACTGTTTTTTCAGCACCTTTCCAACTCAGCAACAACTTATTTATTTATTTATTTATTTATTTATTTATTTATTTATTTATTTATTTATTTATTTAAAATAGATTTAGCCTTCCCTCATTCTCCTTGGAAGGACCAAGGCAGCTTCCAACATTGAAGGACAATATACAGAGTTGAAGACTATGAGTATACAACAGTTGCCAAGAGATATGAAAGGCAATATTGAAAGCTAACTTCTATGAGGTAGTGCTGGAGGAGGGAATTGAATAAGATTCCCTTGGGATATCCTTGAACACTTATCTTAATAACAGTATTAAAAACCCTTATCTGATATGGTTGTACCAAGAAATTTATCCTCACCTTTTCCATTTTGTGCCCATTTTGGAAATATGGTATCTCCAACAACTTTTAGTATGCTGTGGATAATGATGGGAAAAGGCAGACTTTCCCCTTATCCATGTCTGGTTTCTGCTCATTATCATCAAGATTTACTCCCCCCTCCCTTCTAAAGGAGAGCTGTTCACAGAAACCACCTAGACCAGGGGTCCTCAAAGTTTTCAAACAGCGGGCCGGTCCACCACCACCCAGACACCACTGGGGGCCGGATTACAGTCCAAAAGCAGCTGCGGAGGCTTGCTTGCTCACAAAACAGGGGGTAGGTGGGGGTTGCAATTGGTCCCAGGGGCCGGATTCAGGACCTTGGGGGGACGCATCCGGCCCCGGGGCCTTAGGTTGAGGACCCCTGACCTAGACTTACATAGTGTTTTCCTGTAGAAGGTTGGAAAACTTATGAAGAAGAAGAAAGGAACAGAGTAGTTTGGGAAGTGTGTCAAGAGTGTGTGTGTGTTGGGGTGGGGCAGAACTTGATCTCCCATTTCTATGGACCTCTCAGCCTCCAGAGATGCTGCCGGCATGAGGTAACACTTAGACCAGCCCTGGAATTGCTCTATTTTGCCTTCTTTAGATGGGGAAGAAAATTGGAATGGAACTGGACGCTCCCTTATGAGCCCTCATTCTTTGAGCCAGGTCTTTGAATAGATCAAATATGTTAATATGTGTCTGAATGGATATGAGGCACACTTCTTAAATGCCTTATCGAGCTCTAGGGGTGGAAGAGCCATGGGGGGGTTAGTTACATTCTTGTCCACCAAGTTACAGGCCACTGTGTTGTTTTGGGATTCTTTAATTAATATAGCCACTGCACTGGTGTTAAAAGTTGCTGGATCCATAATACTGCTTGTTAACATTTATGCTCCCTTTCAACGATCCTATGAGCTAGCGGAATCCTTGTGGATCCAGTTGGAAGAGTTCATTGAGCAAACACTCTTGCTGCTGCTGCTACTGGACTAAGCCTAGAGGAGTTGCCTTTCCTCTTCGACTGCTCCTTCCTGCTACTCTGGTGTCGGTGAGAGGGACACCTGGAGAGGCAGGGCCAGACAACATCAGAAGGGCGGGGCTGAAGAAGAGGGACTCCCACCTAAGGCTTTTTAGCTGACCTCAGCTCCTGGCAGCCACAACATCATCCAGCAAACACTCTTGCTGCTGCTGCTACTGGACTAAGCCTAGAGGAGTTGCCTTTCCTCTTCGACTGCTCCTTCCTGCTACACTGGTGTCGTGTGAGAGGACACCTGGAGAGGCAGGGCCAGACAACATCAGAAGGGCGGGGCTGAAGAAGAGGGACTCCCACCTAAGGCTTTTTAGCTGACCTCAGCTCCTGGCAGCCACAACATCATCCAGCAAACACTCTTGCTGCTGCTGCTACTGGACTAAGCCTAGAGGAGTTGCCTTTCCTCTTCGACTGCTCCTTCCTGCTACTCTGGTGTCGGTGAGAGGGACACCTGGAGAGGCAGGGCCAGACAACATCAGAAGGGCGGGGCTGAAGAAGAGGGACTCCCACCTAAGGCTTTTTAGCTGACCTCAGCTCCTGGCAGCCACATCATCACCCAGCAAACACTCTTGCTGCTGCTGCTACTGGACTAAGCCTAGAGGAGTTGCCTTTCCTCTTCGACTGCTCCTTTCCTGCTACTCTGGTGTCGGTGAGAGGGACACCTGGAGAGGCAGGGCCAGACAACATCAGAAGGGCGGGGCTGAAGAAGAGGGACTCCCACCTAAGGCTTTTAGCTGAATTGTTAGGTGCATCTGTTTTTTGTTTTTGTTTTTTTATTTTTATTTTTTGCTTTTTTTTTTTGCCATTAGGTGTAGGTGGTTGGGACCCACAATGGAACTGAAAGAACAGGAAGGGGGGAGGGCAATGGAGGGGGCAGCCATTGAAATTGTGCTGGGTAGGGGAAGGTATGGTGGTAGGAGTGGAACATGCCTGCGTAGGAGAAGAGGGGTTAGATATTTTACATCTATCCCCTCTTCTGGTCCCACTTCTAGCCAGAAGGAATCAGGTGACCATGTCAGCGAGCCCACGGGCCACATGGTGCTGTTGTTAAATGCCAGGTCAGTACAAAATAAAACCACCCTCATCCATGATGTTATTTTGGATGAGGGTGCTGACCTGGCATGTATTACTGAGACCTGGGTGGGAGAGGAGGGTGGAGTCCCCTTTCCCAGCTATGCCCACCTGGGTACTCAGTCCAGCACCAGTGTCGCCCGGTGGGCCGGGAGGTGGAGTTGCTATAGTCTACAGGAGTTCCATTTCCTTGGCCAGGCTTCCTGTTTCCTTGGGAAAAGGTCTGGAGGGCCTGTATTGTGTGTTGGGTTCACGAGACAGATTGGGGATTCTGTTGGTGTACCACCCACCCTGCTGCATTCCAACAGTCTCCCTGCCTGAGCTGACAGAGGTGGTCTCGGACCTGGTGTTGAAGACCCCAGACTGTTGGTACTGGGGGATCTCAACATCCATGCCGAGGCTACCTTAAGTGGAGCAGCTCAGGACTTCATGGCCGCCATGACAACCATGGGGCTGTCTCAACATGTCATCGGCCCAACACATGAGAAGGGTCATACCCTGGACCTAGTATTCTCAACGGGACTGGGGATGGTGGTTTGGATGTGGAGGGGTTGGCTTTGACTCCATTGTCATGGTCAGACCACTTCCTGGTCAAGTTTAGGCTATTAGCTACTCCAACCCTCTGCAAGGGTGGGGGATCCTTTGTTGATCCGCCCTCAGAGACTAATGGATCCGGATGGTTTCCTGAAAGCTCTGGGGGATTATCCAGCTGACATGATCGGGCGCTCCTGTCGAAGCTCAGGTCACCTTATGGAATAGGAGATGACCCGGGCAGTTGACATGATCGCACCTAAGCGCCCTCTCCCCCTACGCAGAGCCCGGACAGCTCCGTGGTATACATCTGAGTTGCGGGCAATGAAGCGGGAGGGGAGACGGCTGGAGCGCAAGTGGAGAAAATATCGCAGTGAATCTGATCAAACACGGCTTAGAGCCCATTATCGAGCCTATTCCGTGGCTATACGGTTGGCGAAAAGGCAGTATTTCGCCAACCGTATTGCTTCCTCAGAGTGCCGCCCAGCGGAGCTGTTTCGGGTGGTCCGGGAACTTCTTCAGCCAGGAGATAGGGTGGAGGCCCAGGACCATTCGGCGGCACGCTGTGAGGAGTTTGCTGTTCACTTTGAGGGAAAAATTGCTCAGATTCGCAGTGAACTGGACTCCACTATTGATACAGTATCAAGGGATGTGTCCAGTGCACCGTGCTTAGGTCCAGTGTTATTGGATGAGTTTCAATTGTTGAGACCCGAGGATGTGGACAGGGTGCTTGGATCTGTCCGTTCCACCACCACGCTGCTCGACCCTTGCCCTTCTTGGCTAATTGAAAGATCTGCCAAGGGGGTTCGCACCTGGGTCCAAGAAGCTGTAAATGCCTCTTTAAGAGAGGGAGTGGTCCCTGCTGCCTTAAAAGAGGCAGTAATCAGACCACTCTAAAAAACCTAACCTGGACCCAGGACTGGTGGTCAACTACCGACCAGTAGTGAACCTTCCTTATTTGGGCAAGGTGTTGGAGCGGGTGGTGGCCGGACAGCTCCAGGCGCTGCTGGATGAAACGGATTTTCTAGATCCATTTCAATCTGGTTTCAGGCCGGGTTTTGGAACAGAGACTGCCTTGGTCGCCCTGTACGATGACCTTTGCCGGGAGAGAGACAGGGGAGTGCAACCCTGTTGATACTCCTGGACCTCTCAGCGGCTTTCGACACCATCGACCATGGTGTCCTTCTGGATAGGCTGGCCAGGTTGGGAGTTGGAGGCACCGCTTTGCGGTGGTTCCGATCCTTCCTGGCTGACCGTGTCCAGAAGGTGGTGCTGGGGATAGTAGCTCTGCCCCTTGGCGTTTACGTCATGGGGTTCCACAGGGCTCAATACTATCCCCCATGCTGTTTAACATCTACATGGAACCGCTGGGAGAGGTCATCAGGAGGTTTGGGCTGAGGAGTCAGCAATATGCTGATGATACTCAGCTCTACCTCTCGTTCTCCACCAATCCAGGTGAGGCGGTTTCTGTTCTGAACTCGTGTCTGGGCCAGATAATGGACTGGATGAGGGTTAATAAATTGAAACTCAATCCAGACAAGACGGAAGTGCTGTTAGTGGGTGCTTCGTCAGACAGGCTAGAGGGCCACTTCCCTGTTCTGGATGGGGTTGCACTCCCCCTAAGGGACAGGGTCCGTAGCTTGGGGGTGCTCCTGGACCCCGGTCTAACTCTGGAAGCCCAGGTGGACTCGGTGGCCAGGGGTGCCTTTCTCCAGCTGCGGAATATATACCTGCTGCGCCCCTACCTAGATGAACGGAGCCTCATGACAGTTACACATGCACTGGTAACATCCCGTATAGATTACTGTAATGCGCTTTACGTGGGGCTGCCTCTGAAGACGGTTCGGCGATTGCAACTGGTTCAGAATCGTGCGGCGGCACGGCTGGTGAGTGGTAGGGCCACCAAGGAACACATCACGCCGATTCTGTATAACCTTCACTGGTTACCAGTTGCTGCCCGAGCCCAATTCAAAGTGCTTGTTTTGACATATAAAGCCCTAAACGGCTTAGGACCTAGATACCTGAAGGACTGCCTCCTTCCATATGAACCTACCCGGCAATTAAGATCTAGTCAGGGAGCCCTCCTGAAAGAGCCATCCCTTAAGGAGGTGAAGGGGATGGCTTGCAGGAATAGGGCTTTTTCAGCAACTGCCCCCAGACTATGGAATACCCTCCCATATGAGACTCGCCTGGCACCGACGTTGCTAACATTTTGGCGCCAGGTAAAAACCCTCCTATTCCAAAAGTTTTTTAACTAATGATTGTGGGCCCTGATGGCAATTTTAGTGGTGTGTTTTTAATGTATTGTATTTATTGCATCTACATGTTTTATTGTTTTAATTTTATTGTATTTGATGTTTTAACTGTTTATTCTTATTGTGAGCCGCCCAGAGACCTTTGGGTAGTGGGCGGCATACAAGCTAAATAAATCAAATAAAAAAAAATCAAATCAAGTTTTAAAGTTATTCCCTGGAGCCTCTATTATAATTGCTGGGGACTGCAATGCGAGGATTGGAAGTAGCAATGTTGCACTTTTTAATCGTTTTAATATGTCATTTCCTGAACCCTTTTTACATCCTAAATTTTATCAGAGACAATTTAAAGATTGTGGTATTAATTATTCTGGTCTGTGTTTTATGAAGATGGTTTTTAACTTAGAACTAGTTATTTTAAATGGAAGTATGAATGGGGATAGACCGGGAGAGTTTACCTTTATTTCTTCATTAGGAGCCTCAATAATAGATTATGTGCTGATTTTAAGGGATTTGGCTGATTCCATTCTAGAGTTTGAGATAAAATATCGGGGTGAAAGTGATCATTTACCCCTGATGATTAAGCTGAATTATAATCAATATAATGTGGTAGCAGAGTGTGCTCCAATTGTATCCATAGCAGCTGATATAAGAAAGATTAGAATAAGGTGGACTGATGAGCAGTCTGCCTGTACAAGGAATCTATTAGCCACCAACCCTTATATGCATTTTAGAAATATTATTACCACAGCGAGATCAGCAAAACAAGCCCTAAATACATATTCTAATTTGGTAGAGTCATTGCAACCCCATTTAACCTGTAATAAATCCGGTACCTTGTTGCCTCGTACCACCTGTTCAAAGCACTGGTTTGATTCAGAATGTAGAGCATTAAAGAATGAGCTACTGGAGACCTATAGAGACTATAAGAATCAGAATCTTGGGAGAATCCCAGAAAATTGGTATCAGTGCAAAAAAAAAGGTATAAATCCTTGATTAAAACTAAGAAACTACAAGCCCAGAGGAAGGCCTGGCAATGCTTGCTAACTGCTGCCCATTTGAGAGACTCGGCTTCATTCTGGAAGATAGTATCTAGGGGAACTTTAACTTTTATTCCTAAATCAGACTATTTATTTATTTATTTATTTATTTTTGAATTTGTACCCCGCCCATCTTCCCACGGGAACTCTGGGCGGCTTACAGAGCTGAAACAGGTCAGCAAATACACAACTATCAAAATATAAGACAGACAACAAGATAATCATAAACATATAATTAAAAACACAGCATAGAGTTAGGCGCCCTTGTTTTGGTCTAACCTCGCTGCTAGGTCAGTACACTCGTTATAGAGGAATCGATGGCGAGAAGAAAGGAGAGAGAGAGAGAAAAAACAACTATTAGGCTAGGTCACCAAAGGCCTCGCGAAATAGGATGGTTTTAATCGCTCTACGAAAGGCCAGCAGGGACTCTGCAGAGCGCACTTCGCTGGGGAGGCTGTTCCAAAGAGAGGGGACAGCGGCCGAAAAGGCCCGGTTCCGTGTAAGTTAACGCCTGGCCTCTCGGGGGGTGGGAACCCGCAGCGAGTGCAACCGCGACTGCCGAACCGGTTGGGCCGAAGTTGACCGCTGGACGATCCGCTCTGCCAGGTAGTCAGGTCCCAAGCCATGGAGGGTTTTATAAACTAAAACCAGGACCTTGAATCTAATCCGGGCTGCAACGGGTAGCCAATGCAGCCGAGCCAGGACCTGGGTGATGTGGTCATAGCGACGCGCACCCACCACCAGTCTGGCCGCTGCATTTTGCACCCGCTGCAGTCGCCGGAGGAGAGTCAAGGGCAACCCCATGTAGAGAGCATTGCAGTAGTCCAACCTCGAGATCACCAGCGCCTGCACCACTGTTCTCAAGGAGTCGACGTCTAGGTAGGGACGAATCTGGGCAATCTGGCGGAGATGGTAAAATGCGGTCCTGGCCACGGCCGCCACCTGGGCCTCCAGGGACAGCGCCGGGTCCAGGATCATGCCCAGATTACGAGCCCTCTCTGCCGGCTGGAGGGAAACTCCCTCCAAGCTGGGGAGAGGGCCTCCATAACCAGACGACTACCATATAATGCCGACAGTATGGGAAGAATATTTTGGCAGGCACTACGCGGCTCAATCACCCCGTACTTCCGCCTTCCAAACTGAACTAGAAGACCTCCCAGAGTGGCCTCCAGTCACTAAACAGGAAGTACTCATGGTAATTGATCGTTTAAAACCAGGTAAAGCCCCAGGGCCTGACTATATTCCATCGGATCTTATTAAAGCAAATGCCGAATGGTGGGCTCCTATACTAGCTTCCCTGTTTACCTGGATTGATAGAACAGCTTGTATACCAAAGGACTGGGAATTAGCTATTGTTGTCCCAATTTTTAAAAAAGGAAACAGAAGGGATCCTGCCAATTATCGTCCTATCAGTTTATTAAGTACCATCAGTAAATTATATGCAAGGCATCTGTTGGAAAAAATAGACGATTGGTTACGGGTAGAGAATATTCTTGTAGAAGAACAGGCAGGTTTTAGGCAAGGGAAATCCACAATTGATCAGTGCCATGTTCTTCATCATTTAGCTAGTAAATACTCAGTCCCCAAAGGTGGGATTCTCTATGCTGCTTTCATAGACTTTAAATCCGCATTTGACTCTATTTCTAGAGACATATTATGGTTAAAACTGCAGTCTATGAATATTGACAAACGACTTCTTATATTAATCCGTCTTTTACATGAGAATTCCTATTTACAGGTTCTTTGTAATTCTGATGGGATCCTAACTAACCCAGTTCCTGTACATAAGGGCGTGAGGCAAGGATGTATCTTAGCCCCAACCTTATTCAATCTATATATTAATGGTATTGTTGAGAGTTTATCCAACGTAGATTTTCACCCACCCAAGCTGGCATCTCGCCCAATTCCTATACTTCTGTATGCAGATGATGCTGTGCTTTTGTCGACCTCGTGTGTGGGGTTTAGAAGGCTCCTGAGAGCTTTCTCCTCATACTGTACTCAGGAATGTTAAGAAATTAATTATACTAAAACCAAAATAATGGTTTTTGGCAGGAGGAGAATTAAACATAAATGGTCCCTTAATGGTCACCCAATTGAACAGGTCCAGCAGTATAAGTACCTAGGTATAACATTTCAGTCATCTGGTGCTTGGTCCATGCATATAAGCTGTGCTGCAATGAGAGAACAAGGCAACAGCAAAGCCATTAGAAGATTCTTTAATTCGACCGGGGGGAAACATGTTCCCTCTACTTTGCAAGTTTTCAGGGCTAAAATCATTACCCAAATGCTTTATGGCTCACAGCTGTTCGGATATGCCAATTTGAGACCTCTGGAGACTGTTGAAACCAGATTTGCAAGAGCCATTTTGGGCATTCCCACATGTGTCTCCAACACTTTACTTCGTTTAGAGGTTGGGCTTATTCCCATTGAAGCACAAGCCAAATTCCTTATGGTTAAGTACTGGCTTAAGCTCATTTTCCTTTCAGAGGGCTTAACTCCCTTGCTTTTGACAGATACTTTTCAGTCTGAATGGAAAAAACAGGTAATAAAAGTTATACATAAATTAGGTTATTCTCCTTGTACCCTCCAAACATTGGGTTTTTGTAAAGCCATGAATGAGGTAAAATTACGAATCAGAGATATAGAACTGCAGAAACATGTTGCCCAGTTGGGGAAAATGGAATTTCTTAAGAAATCAGCATTTACTGCCTCCCTATATCTCGATAGGCTCATATCTCCTTTCTCCAGGAGGGCCTTTACTCTGGCTAGATTAAATGTCCTTCCCTCCAAGCTACTGGAGGGGAGGTTTCAAGGTTTACCTTTTTCAGATCGAAATTGCCCATGTGCCAATGACCAATTGGAATGTGTAGAACATGTGCTTCTATTCTGCACCTATTATCAAGATCTACGCAAGGAGATTATCTCCCCAATTATAGGTAAATATCCTGGGAGGTCAATAGAATTCTATATACAGTTGCTCCTTTCTGATAACACTTACCAGGTAACTAGGCAAGTTGCCAAATTCTGTGCTGCTGCAATAAGAGTTCGTAAACAAATTTATAAAGAAACATAGTAGTTACTGATGACTCTTTTTATCGTAGCTAATGGCCACTTTTATTTCGGACCAGAATAAATTTTAAATTGTATTTTAAATTGTATTAAAAATTGTATTTACTATATATCTTGTAATAAGGTTTGATTCATGTGCTGTCTATTGGAATGCATATTTGAACATCCTTATTTTTATAATTTTATTTTGGTTTTTGGTCGTTGACCGTAAATAAAATTTCAATTCAATACTTTGAAGTAACTAGGTTTGAAATTGCAAATAAACTCCAATTACTTTAATGGCACTTGCTTTGAAGTGAGCTTCATAGCTGTAACCATGAGAACCTTATGACATTTCCTCATAGGGAGTTGCTCCAGTCTCCTGATCACTGTTTTTTCAGCACCTTTCCAACTCAGCAACAACTTATTTATTTATTTATTTATTTATTTATTTATTTATTTATTTATTTATTTATTTAAAATAGATTTAGCCTTCCCTCATTCTCCTTGGAAGGACCAAGGCAGCTTCCAACATTGAAGGACAATATACAGAGTTGAAGACTATGAGTATACAACAGTTGCCAAGAGATATGAAAGGCAATATTGAAAGCTAACTTCTATGAGGTAGTGCTGGAGGAGGGAATTGAATAAGATTCCCTTGGGATATCCTTGAACACTTATCTTAATAACAGTATTAAAAACCCTTATCTGATATGGTTGTACCAAGAAATTTATCCTCACCTTTTCCATTTTGTGCCCATTTTGGAAATATGGTATCTCCAACAACTTTTAGTATGCTGTGGATAATGATGGGAAAAGGCAGACTTTCCCCTTATCCATGTCTGGTTTCTGCTCATTATCATCAAGATTTACTCCCCCCTCCCTTCTAAAGGAGAGCTGTTCACAGAAACCACCTAGACCAGGGGTCCTCAAAGTTTTCAAACAGCGGGCCGGTCCACCACCACCCAGACACCACTGGGGGCCGGATTACAGTCCAAAAGCAGCTGCGGAGGCTTGCTTGCTCACAAAACAGGGGGTAGGTGGGGGTTGCAATTGGTCCCAGGGGCCGGATTCAGGACCTTGGGGGGACGCATCCGGCCCCGGGGCCTTAGGTTGAGGACCCCTGACCTAGACTTACATAGTGTTTTCCTGTAGAAGGTTGGAAAACTTATGAAGAAGAAGAAAGGAACAGAGTAGTTTGGGAAGTGTGTCAAGAGTGTGTGTGTGTTGGGGTGGGGCAGAACTTGATCTCCCATTTCTATGGACCTCTCAGCCTCCAGAGATGCTGCCGGCATGAGGTAACACTTAGACCAGCCCTGGAATTGCTCTATTTTGCCTTCTTTAGATGGGGAAGAAAATTGGAATGGAACTGGACGCTCCCTTATGAGCCCTCATTCTTTGAGCCAGGTCTTTGAATAGATCAAATATGTTAAAGGAGTGCTTGTCCTTCCCCTCAGGATGACTCTTTAAGTGACATGGTGAGCTTCTGTCCATTGCACACCACCGAGCCAGTTCTATCAACCATTGTTGAAACCCAGTGGTGCTTGATATTTCAAACAAAAGGAAAAAGGTTGTCAAGAAAGAAATCCCACAGAAACATCAAAATAATGTCATTGTCCTGACATTTGTGACAATGCATTGTTGATATCATCTTGTTGTTGTGGCAGCACGTTGTCACCAAATCTCTTCAGTGCAAATGGGGAGTCCATGGTAAGGCACACAAAGGAACTCTGAAGAATGAGCTCATACCTGTTCGTACTCAGATTTCTATTTTGATCAGAGTGGATTTGGAAAGACAACGTGTTCTACCAAATTCTTTGAAGTCTGATAGATCTGAGAGCTTGGACATGAGAAGCCACTGGCCTTTAAAACATGGATAATATTTTTTGTTAGAGTGAGTCAGATAAGACCAATTTAATCTTACTTTCTGAAGAGTATATTTCTGAACGCAAAGCTGAAGTAACTGCCTAATACATAAAACTAGAGATGGGCACGGAACGAACATTTTTTCGTTTCCGTTACCGTTTGTCATTTCCGTTATGTAACGAAACGACAAACAAAAATTGTGATGAAAATGCAACGAAACGAACAGAACAAAGAAAATTGTGGTCGTTACATTTCGTTTCCGTTAATGACGACACGCAATGAAATGAGCTGTTTTAAATGTTAAAAAATGCCCTGGATATCCGTAAAAATGCAGCAATAATTATTTATATTGTCTGATAATACCTACCAGGGGGTTGGGGTCCGTAAAAAGTTTGTTTTTGTCTTCTCCCATCGCGATGTATTTTCTTTTCCCTTTAAAATGGATGTCGCACCAGCCACAAAATGGAGGCAAGCCATGTGATGGGGTCATGTTCAACCAATAGCATGCCCAGGTTGCAGACTGGGAGGGTAGGTCTGGCAGCCTCCGTCCTCCTTGCAGTCTCTGGTGGGAGTTAGGGTGGGATTGCTTTCTCTGCGACTCTAGCTTCAGTCCTGCAGCCTCCCTGTGTGTGTGCGTGCTGCGTACCTCTTGGTGAGTACCCTCCCTTGCCCCGCAGTGCAGTCACTGTGCGGCTGCCTTGCACCCTGGGCAATGCCCACCACTGCCTTTGCAGCCTCCCTGCATACCTAGTCTATACTGTGTCTCTGCCAGCATCCATTTTTATAGTATTTTCCCTCTGGTCTGTGGCGTCGGGGGATGCCTGCGCACAGAAATGCTTTAAAAATCGCACAAAAAGCGGGTAGAAACAACAAATGAAAAAATGAAAAATGGTAACGAATTTTTTCAAAAAATTCCCGACAAACGGAAACGAACTGAAACAGACCTCTCAACGACAAACGAAAAATCAAAACACCATTTTTTTGTTTTGTGCCCATCTCTACATAAAACAATTATTGAAGTGGATCCACTGACCTCAGTATATGAGATATAGCAAAGGAATGGGTCCAGTCAGATAAACAGAGGTGGGCAGGCCCCTCCTTTTTCTAGATTGTGGATCATGGAGGGGATCCTGGTAAGTTGGATAAGTTCCCAGGTGGGGTGGTGCATTGTGGTCTTCTCAAGAGATGACACTGAGTCCTCTTAACGATATTGTGCCCAATGTGTCATATTTCATATCACAGTGGTGGCGAACCTTCGGTGGTCCAGATCTTTTGGACCATAACTCCCAGAATTCTGAGCCTAGATTGCCAGTGACAAAGGACTGTGGGAGTTGTGGTCCAAAACATCAGGAGTACTGAAGGTTCGCCACCACTGTCCTATCATCTTGGTAAACCAGCAGTGGGATGGGAGATCATATTAGCCAGCAAACAGTTCACCAAATTCCATGAGCCAGTGTCTTCTGCTGCTTCAATGCACTTTACCTCTTTATTACAAATATAGGTCAGCCATGTTAAGTACAAAATATTAAAATATAACAAAGCATATTGTGTTTAGAATTTTAAAAGGTGATTAAAAACATTTTAAAGTTGGGAAAATGAGTAAATTCCAGGAACCCATAAAAATGCGCATGTCCAAGACTGGCAAGGTTGTTGAACATAAGAAATTCCTGATGTGTGGATAGTCCTGGATTTTGTCAAACACTTGATGTGTTTAGGAACGCCCTTTTGTTGTGAAGCAAAAGTTTAGTGTTGTCAATTGGCAATGTGCAAGTGGACTTAAACAGTTTATTAGAGATGGGCACGAAATGATTTTGTGATTGTTATTCATTTTGTTATGTAACAAAATGAATAACAATTTTTTTGGTTCATTCAGTTTCATTTTTCATCCCCCCCCCAATCTGGTGGGGAGGCCTCCCAGCCGCCCACCACCACTGCCACTGACCAGCCCCATCCATAAAAGAAAAAAAGAAGGGCTGATCAGCTGTAGGGTGGCCAGTGCTTGTTTAAAAATAAAATTGCCCTCAGCCTGCCCATGCTACAGCTAATTGGTGCTTGAAGCTCAGCAAATAAATAAATAAATAAAAATCCCACCTTTCCCCCACTTGATCAGGTGGGTGAAAAGTTGTTTTTTTTTTTTTTTGCTGAGCCCCAAGCGCCGATCAGCTGTAGCGTGGGCTTGGGGCAGCAAGAAAAAAATATATCATTTATATCATTTGATAAATTCCCAAACACATGACACAAGGCCGACAGTGATTCATTTTCCTTACCAGTAGTTTATTTTCCTCTCACCAAGAGGGTTGTTTTAAATTATACCACTTATTCCTTATCAGTATACCTTGTGTGCATGCTCCTACCAAAGTATTTCCTTCTATGCTTTCCTTATTTTTAACCCTGCTCTTACAAAGGGATGGGGTTTCCAGGCACTGTCACAACTGGATAGCTATTCCTATTTTATCCTTATTATCCTTATTATTATCCTTGTTGTGGGGGAAAAGGAGAAATTTTTAAACTTTTATTTTGCCAGCCACAAGCTACAGCTGATCAGCGCTTGGGGTTCAGCAAAAAAATAAAATAAATTTAAAAAATCCCTGGGGGTTGCGCTTGGGGCAGCAAAAAAAAAGTTTATAAATCTTGCCTTTTCAGATACCTGATTGGGTGTGGGAAGTTACAGAAGCACCACACACACAAACACACACATACACAAATGAAAAATGAAAGAAAATGAAAAACAAAATGAATTTTTTATTTATTTCAAAAGAAATGAAATGAAATGGAATGGAATGATATGAAAAATGAAATGAAACCCTATTTTATTGTTTTGTGTCCATCTCTACAGTTTGTTATCCCAATAAAACCTTACATGACTAGAGATGTGGTAATTCCTGAATGCATTACCTGAAAGGAAGGGGAAAGAGTAACAAGAGGAGGGGACGGTGGTGATCTCTGTTATGGAATCATTCTGATAAATGAATTATGATGTACATATTATGCAAAATCACTGTTCAAACTTTTGATCTGTACTCTTAGACTATGAAGTGCCTTTCCTTGTTACTTTATTATAGAAAAGTCTTTTGTGAAATGTAAGACCATCATTCAAGATAAGCAAGATTTGTCTTTTCAATTTATGTGATCTGTTTTAAAATTGGAGAGATTTGGGGTCCCTTATTTCTCAATGGGGTAACAGATTTCCATTTAAAAAATCATAAACTGAAAACCCTTTGCCCAATCTTCCCCAAACAAGAGCATGTTGTCTGGTACAACTGGGTCAAATTTGGTGCTTATCTGAAGCCCAGCTTCAAAGTTATGCTTTTTTGGTGTGTGTTTAGGCTGCCACCTTGTAGAATGTTGATTTGGTCTGCCAGCACAAGATCATTGTTGCTTTGTTCTGCAGCAATAATTTACAATTTCATGCACTTATTTGTATGCATATATATGTTTTCTTCACCATAGCAATCCATTAACTCATAATCTACTTACTAACACCTCTAGGGACTGAGGGGATATGCTGGCATGCTGATGATTTCACATCCACAACAGTAGGCATCTGCTCCCATTTTTCCAAAAAAACTGTGCTTGAGTTCTCCATGCACAAGAAATGTGAAGACCTTCATTTCTATCCAGTCCCGCCCCCTCCACATTAAGACTCTTGGGTTACAAGTGTCACTTCTGTGACACGTTATGTCTTATCTTCTCTCCCACATGAAGTAAGAATACATGCCTTGTATTAGAATTTGAGTAAAATCTGACACAGAAAATAGATCTTTAAAATGGTCCTTGATCGATTATTCGGCTTTCATAGAGGCTTAGTCAAGGTGCATTAATCTGAAAGCATTTTGTTATGTTATGTCATTACAGTCGTGACCGACACTTTGTGACCCCATGTCCATGGAGTTTTCTTGGCAGGAATTACTGGAATGGGTTGCCAGTTCCTACTCCAGGCGCCTACAGCACCTGGTATTCCCTGGTGGTCTCCCATCCAAGTACTAACCAGGGCCGACCCTGCTTAGCTTCCAAAATCAAGTGAGATTGGATGTGCTTAGGGCATCTAGGCAGCATTTTAGAACAGTATGAATTCTCTATTTGACTAGCTTTTGGCTTTTGAAAACAAAGAGAAAGCAAAATGAAGATAAATAAGAGTAAGGGAAAGGAAGAGAAGCTACCCCTATGATCAGATTCTCACTGCATATCCCAGTAACTTTATCTTATTGTATTTTATTTTATTGAAAAATCAGTTTTCTTTCATAAGAGGACAGAAAAGACATATGGCATTTTTCCAGGGATTTTTTTTTAAATTCCTTATCTTGAATGTTATTCAGAGTAATGGCAGAAACCGATATCTGGGCTTCAGTCCTGCTCCTTCCTTTAAGTAGACTGTCAAAACTCTGGGTGCCCTCTTTAGACTTAAATTATTACCTTATCAGGGGAATTAATTCACTTGGCTAGATTTTTACTGCCATCTTAGATAAACAGCATGTAGTCATTTTGTTTTATTAGCATTGTGATCCATTTTTATTGCCCTCTCCTAGGTGATGATGATGATGATGATGATGGGAAACTGAGGGCCCTCAAATAAATTTTAAAAGGGTTTCAGTCACTCACAGAGCTTGCCCTTTTGCAAATGGCTGCAGATCACATTTGTCATGTCTTGATGGCTTTGCACATATGCATTTCCATAGCTCAGAGACTGGAGAAAAATTGGAAATATTTTAATAGTAGCATCTTGATGTGTGTGAGGGCTTGTTAACTAAAACAATATTGATCATGCTTATTTTAATGTTCTTACTCTCTTTTTATTATTATATCCAGTGACTATTGTTTCATGAGAAAGTGGAAAACAGGAGCTGGTTTTCATTTGTTCCTTCCTTCCTCATGCAATATGTGTTAGCCTTAAGAATGAGCACATATGTAAAAAGGAAGTGCCTCAGGGGTATTTTGTTTGATTTCTACTGCAGGGTAGAGTAAGCAACCACTGTTCATTCTGGGGTGGAGCAACACTACACTTGAATCTTTAAGTCTCACTTGTCCCTCGACCAGTGCCTGGAAGCGGTCATGGCCTGGACCAGGGCCAACAGGCTCAAACTCAATCCTGAGAAGACTGGGTTATGTTCTTTCGCAGTTCTCCGTCTGGCTATGGAGGCCCTCTCCCCAGCTTGGAGGGTGTTTCTCTCCAGCTGGCGGAGAGGGTTCGGAATCTGGGCGTGGTCCTGGAAGGTGGCTGCTGTGACCCGGACCGCGTTTTATCATCTTTGCCAGATTGCCCAGATCCGTCCCTATCTAGACGGTGATTCTCTGAGAACAGTGATTCAAGCACTGGTGATCTCGAGGCTGGACTACTGCAACGCCCTCTACATTGGGTTGCCCTTGACTGTCCTCCAGCGTCTGCAGCGGGTGCAGAATGCTGCGGCCAGACTGGTGGTGGGCGCGCGTCGCTATGACTGCATCACCCCAGTTCTGGCTCGACTGCTTTGGTTGCCTGTTGCAGCCCGGATCAGATTCAAGGTCTTGGTTTTAGTTTATAAAACCCTCCATGGCCTGGGCCCGGACTACCTGGCAGAGTGGATCGCCCAGCAATCAACTTTGGCCCGACCAGTTCGGCAGTCACAAGTGCACTCGCTTTGGGTTGTTACACCCCGAGAGGCCAGACAAACGACTACCAGAAATCGGGCCTTCTCGGTGGCTGCTCCATCGCTGTGGAACAGCCTTCCCAGTGAAGTGCGCTCTGCAGAGTCCCTGCTGGCCTTCCGCAGAGCGGTGAAAACCATCTTATTCCGCGAGGCCTTTGGTGACCTAGCCTAACAGTTTTCAGTTATGTCTCCCCCCCCGCCATCTGCTGTCCGTTCACCCTACTGCTCGATGTCCTCGAGTGATGAATGCCAATGTAGGGTGTTTTACGATTTGTATGATTGTATTTTATTGCTTTTAATTGTTGCTGTCTAGTTTTTTTTTAATTGTGATTGTATGATTTGTGCTGAATTTATCAGCTTTGTAAGCCGCCCAGAGTTCCCTTACGGAAGATGGGAGGGGTATAAATTTAATAATAAATAAATAAATAAATAAAAATTTGTAGGGTTAAAAAGACCATCAACCATTTGAATCAGGCAACAGAGTAGACTGAGCTGTGGTCACCATAAGGTGATTGCTGAGCCTCTGCTAAAACCCAATATCCTCTCCTGGCCCCTCCAATCTGAGACACTAGGAGAGACTTTGGCTGAAATCACCATGAGGTAAATAAATGCCTGGGTAGTCACTCTGACAGCCATTTTGTGTACTTTTAGGGTGAAAGGGGAGGCCTGCTTCCTTGTTTATATAACCTCTTGCAGTTTGGATTATCTCCCCCTCCCAACTCCATCCTCTTACTCTGCTTAGTTTACTATGCTTTACCAACATATTATTGCACTATTAAGATTAAATATGTGTGTGGTTTGAAATGATGATTGTTGTCTTGAATTTGAATGGATTGGTCACAGAGTGAGGGCACTGTTCATAGTAGTCTGCATTCCCCACCACTCATACAATTTCTTTTTCTTTATAGAGATCCAGAAATACATGGATAATATCTTGAATATGGGGATAGACAAGATCAGCTGTTACTCATCTTGACCTTTGGTGGCCACAGCTCACTCAACTATATTACTCAGTTCTGAACAGAACGGTCTCCAGTATGGGTACTTGAGGTCACTGGCATCATCCTTTACTTGGGCTGTTTTAACAGACATCTTATGTCTCCTCTCCAGACAGAATGAGAAAGTAAATGAGCATTATTTTACACCAAACCTTGGGAAAAAAGTCTTGCAATTTCAATGAAGGCTGATATCAAATTCTGCTTTCAGTACGCAGACACAATCAGGCAATTTATTTTTCCCAAGGGAGATATAATGTGATTAAGGTTTAGATCCAAGAACGTCTGTGTCCTCAGAGACATATATAAAAAGTTTTGTGACTTTAAAATGACCTTTCTGTATGAGTTTACTTTTTCTTTGTTTCAGAGAAGGGAAAGGAAGGGAAGCCATAATGGAATATATTTATTAACCCTTTTGGTACAGAATATGTAAATTAAAGCATTGACTTGGACTTGAACATCCCTAGTGTAGCAAAAGGGCTAAGGTGAAAGGGTTCCTTTTGCATTCTTCTAAATATTACATTCCTGGCACCAAATTGAGACAGCCCTTTAACACTATAAATTCTGGATGTAAAGCTTCCTTAGATGAGCGAATAACATTTGCAAATGATGTATCATAATAAAGTTTGCTTTATTTCTTCTGAGGGGATATATTACCCCCCTAATTTCCACATGTATCAAAAGAAGATCAAATGTCAGCTTCCTTTTTTTTTTTTTTTGCAGACAGAAAGGTTTTGAGGAGGCGAAAGTCATAATCTTGTCCTCTGCTCTAAGGCAAACATGGTTTCCTTGAAAAGGACATACGCATCAATTACTGCAATTTTGCTTCCTGATACACAAAGTTCTCTAACGCAAGCTTGTTTTTCTGGTCTCTAATCTGCGCTAGCGGAAAAGGACTCGGACCAGATGGAAAGAGCTGGCAGTACAACGAGAGGAGGGAGTACAATGGGCTTAAACTAGATATAAATAAGTGAAAGTACACTGTGCTGTATACTATTGCCCAATTAGTGCATAATGTCGATCTTACCTAAAGTCCAGCATCCATAGAATAGATATCCATTCATATTTTTTCCTTGGAGAATAGCCAAGTCTTTTTGTTTGTTGGTGTTTCTGCCGCTTCATTGGAGGCTGTATTCCCTGGTGTTGGGAAACTCAGGGTTTCATATTTTTACAGGGCAATGAGATACCTCTTGTATAATCATGTATTCAAATAACTCAGACTAATAAGAGGTGGGGGCCAAAATCTCCTTGATTCACCTGAAATTAAAAGAATGCATATTTTTCCTCCCATTCATTTAAATACCATATATCCTATTTTTAATGAGATTGGGTCTAGAAACTGTTGCTGTTTTATGGGTCAGTGTAATAAATTTGAATATTAATGGCCACAATTCTGTTGTGCAGTTATATCAGTAGAAAGGAAATGGTATGACTTGCTGTTTGAAAGTGCCACAAATTAATGGGTATACATTAATGGACATAAATCGGACATCAGGAATGACAATAGATAGAAACACATTTCAAATCATTTTAGTCTTCTCAAATACTCTTCACAGGATTTGAAAGTTGCCATTCTGGACAAGAAAAATTACAGGACAATGTCCCATAGAAAGAGAGCTGAGATAAAAATATGTGCAAATACTATCCATCTCATTGGATTAAATTTTAGTCAAGAGTGCTTAAGCCATTACCAAATACAAAACACTACAATAATTATACAGACCATTGTTCATTTTATGATCCTATTCAGATCAGGGTGACAAGAGGTCAAAGTGAACTATAAAATGGAGGACTCACAACTAGCTTTCTTCAGATTGACAAAGCTGTTTGTATGAGCAGTGAAATGTTTCAATCTCTCAAGAAAAAGAAGTCCAGTTGCCATGACTCAACTTCCAGATAAACTCACCTGGATGACTGAGAATCTTCACAAACATACAATAATTATGTTACCTGCTGTTATTTTCCATAACCCAGGTTCCTTCCTAGCTAACCACAGCCACCTTTAAAGAACAAATTTGAAAGGTAAAGTCAGGGATTCTTAACCCATTTGCATATGCGTAATGCCACAGGGATTATGTTACTGCTGCTGCTGTTTTCTACTGTATAGCCCAGGGATCCTTTTCTTGGTAACCATTGTTTCTTCTGGTCTATGGTCGTTCTCAGTCATCCAGGCGAGGTTATCTGGGGATTGAGTCATGGCAACCTGACTTCTTTTCTTCTGGGATTGAAACATTTCACTACTCATACAAGTTGCTTCTTCAGTCTCTTTTTTGCCTCTTCTCACAAACTTTTGAGTGGCTGTAATGAAAAATATTCTGGCCGTATGGAATCTTGGCTTGGATGTGTTATCCACAGTGTTATATTAATGTACTGTATCTTGTTGCCCTAAACTCTAAAATTTTATTGAATTTTCTAGAGAAAGCCCAGTGAATATTGTGGGATTTACTCCTGAGTAGTTACATAAAAGATTATTTAAATTGTAACAGATGTCATCTCAAACATACAGGGAGACTGACTAATATAAGAGTTTTCTGCAGAATTTTCAACTACTATCAGAAGAGATGATAGTGGGATGAGCCTGCATACAAAGTAGAACAATGGCCTAAATCCTATTGCCCAGCATAGTAAATGGTGCTATAGCAGTCCCATTGAATCGACAGGGATTTTACTGACTTAACAAATCTACAAGTTCCATTGATTCAAATCGGTTTACTCTGACAAGTGACTTGCTTTTGTATCAAAGGAACCTACAGAGCAGTTGACTTTCTAAGCCCCCATGGATTCAATAGTCTTACTCTGGTGCAGTTTAATAAACTAAGCAACAGGATTTTGGCCATCGATTCCATTATATCACTTATCAACAGTGAAAATATTGATTTAAACCAATAATTACAAGACAAGAAAAATATTGTAATGATTATATAGTACTATCTCACTGATAGAGATGGGCACGACTAGGGAAAATGACATTTTCGAGTTGTCGTGTGTTGGAGGCAGTCCGTTGCGGCTCGTTTCCGTTTTTCGCGAAATTTCACAAAAATTAGTTGGTTCGTTTTTTTGTTTTTCCGTTGTCGTTAGTACTGGTTTGGGGGGGGTAGCGGGCTCCTGGAAGGAGCTGCAGGAGTCAGGCAGAGCCACAAGTGACGGACTGGCAGACTCTTTGCACCCGCTGTGTCTCACGTACTTGCATGTAGTGCAATGCAAGTAGATCTGGCTTAGGGTTAAGACGGGTTAGCGCAAGGGCTAGGGTTAGGCTAGTTACGGGTGAGGTTAGGGTGAGTATTGGGGTGCACCTCTGGGTCCCTCTCTGACCCACTTAGAAGGACAGTGTACTGGCGTATGGGTTAGGCTTAGGCTTAGGGTTCGGGTTTGGGCTACGATTAGTGGGCTGTTTATGGCCGATTGGCACATCCCAGAAGTCTCTGTGGTCAACCTGGCCAAGTGGCCATGCGATTGGTGGAAAATTTGCATGGTTCACTCCCATGGGTGAGCCCATCATTGCAAATGTGCAGGTGTAAAAAAATAAAATAAAATAAAATAAAATAAAATCAATGGAGACTTTTTTTGCAAGAAAAACCCACTGCTGCTACTGTAAAAATTCAAGCATTTAAAATAGCTAATTTTCGCATGTTTCTGTGGTGCTTTGGTGGGGTTTTGGGCAACGATTTCAAAAAAAATATTGTGGTCGCCATTTTGGATCCCCCGCACTGCATGGCAAATGGATGCGCCCTCCCAGCCTGGTACCAGCAGCGCAGCAGTAGCAATAGCCAAGGAGAGGGGGCGGGGAACCCCCCCCAAATAAAACACCCTTCTGGCCTGGTAGGTGCCCTCAGACAGTTTTCGCCTACTTTTAGGGCCGGGAATCGTTTTTTTAACTTTTAAAAACTTTTTCTGTGCCGTTTGGCATTGCGCGATCGCCGCGATGCAAGTAACGAGCACGACAAATCAGACCAAATTGTTCGTTCAAAATTCTGGCGGAGTAAAAATATTACCGTTTAAACGGATTACGGAAACGGAAACTGGAATACCGCTAAGTCGTGCCCATCTCTACTCACTGATTTAGCTAGAACACAAAAGTAATTTTGGTGTCCTTCATGGTAAACTGTGAGAACAATTCAGCAATGTCACAACTGTTTTTCCAACAGCTGGGGAGGAGAACATCCAAGATGCTGAGAACACTCTCTTGAATCTTTGACAATTTAAGCCTGTACACATGTCTCTTCGCTTACAATCTATCACTTACTATTGAAGGTGAGGAGTGTGTCCATTGAAAAGCACTGCATTTCATGGGTGGTTAGAAGGTTTTGGGGGTGGGCAGCAAAGGCTGAACTATGACAGTTTCTCCAGGATTGCTAAATGCTATTCGGTGCTTTAGTTTTCATTGTACACTCATTTGTGTGAAACTATCTGACCAAAGAATTCATATGGTGGTGTCAGAGAATTGTCTTGCATTCATTTTCATTATTGTTTTGACTCCCTATAGTGAACTAGTGAGTTTCTTTCTTTCTTTCTTTCTTTCTTTCTTTCTTTCTTTCTTTCTTTCTTTCTTTCTTTCTTTCTTTCTTTCTTTCTTTCTTTCTTTCTTTCTCAAGAAAACTGAAATAAAGTTCAAAACAAAAATGATATTATATCCATGGGGCTTTCCCATCTTTTGAGCAAAATTGTCATGTCCACTAGCATTATGCATTCTAGATGGATATTTCCTTGCATGTAGCAGATGCTTCATTGATTTAATGAGAATCTTATTATTTTGTTTGTTTTCAAATGCACAGCTAATGCAACGATATCTGACAAAAATGATATATTTGTATTAATAACATTCTCTGAGTTTCATAGCATGTGCTTATTCTACAAAAATGCTTGTGGTTCCCCTTTTTGATCCACAGATGTAGATACAGGGGAGGTTCATCCCCAGTTGTATTAATGTATAGATCAAGAAATCAAGAGTTTCTCTCTTACAGAGGGCTTTGACCTGAATTCTCACTGCAGTGCAAAGAAGGAAGGTCTACCTGATCATGTCACTTATTCAGCCCAACAAAAGTTAAGCTTCCAAGAAGCCACAGAGGATTGGGGATTTCACCTGTTATACATTGTTGTTTTATTCTTGTCCATTTTTAACCGCCCAGAGTGCCTTTTGGAAGATGGGCGGTATAAAAATGTAACAAATAAATAAATGTATTGTTTTTTTTTAATGAATAGCAATATTGCTGAGCTCCACTTTCTTCTTCAGTTGCATTTCTTACTTCAAATACATTCCAAGCTTTATCTTGAAAATAAAAACAACCAACCAAACCAAACAACAAGAACAAGCCATCATTGTGAACATCGATAAATCCCCTCAAGAGAAATTGAACTGAACCTTATCGATCGTCAATGGTCAAATTCAGCTGGTATGCTTATTCCCAGCATGAAAGGAATCATGTTGGGTCAGTCAGCCTACTGGATATATGTTAAAGAAATGGAAAAATAAATAGACAACATTTGGTAAACAGTGATGAAAAAACAATCTGAAGCACCAGCCTGTTTTACAGTCATTAAATTAAAGAACTGTGGAGGTGCTGCAGAAATTATAACTGAAGAAACACCCAGTTTGTATTTTGATGAAAAACTTACCGTAATTGGAAAGGACAAATGGACTGAAGAAGCACTTGGGAGACCTGGTATTCTCCCCAAGGATAGGAAAGTTCCTTGGCCCTACCCTCTTTAAGATAAGTGAGAGCACTTGCACAGACTGCTGGAGAGGCCATTTTGTGGCCCTGCAAGTCAGGAGGCAGGGAGGCCCTGGAAGGACACTCCTGTTTCCCAGATGTCAGAATTGTTTTGGGACAAGTGCTGCTGGTTGTCCAATGGTAGATCTGGCCAGGTTGGCCTGGGGCTTTAAAACCCCTCCCCACAATCTTCTCTTGCAGGCGCCACATCAGGGAAGATTTAAAAGAAACCCATGAGATTCTTCAAGTTCAGTCAGGGATGCAGCAAGGAACTTTATAGCTGTAGCACAGCCCATGTGGTCAGCAGTAAAAAGAAAAACAATAGAATACAAAAAAATACAAAAAAATCAATACAAAATACAATACAAAATATACAATAAAAATACAACAAAACAATACAAAAATACAATAAAATACAACAAAAATACAAAAATACAATAAAAAATGAAAAGTAATAAAAAGGGAGCACTGACCTGGCCCCAGGGGTGGCTGGGCTGGCACCCTAAAATAAAGAAAAAATATAAAAAAATAAAACCAGCACCAAAGCGGCCCCAGGGGCTGCACGGTCAGTGCTTGAAAAAAAAAGGTACTGGCCCCAAGCCAGCGCCTCAAAAAACCCCTGCCACAGGGGCCAGGATTGCCCCACTGTTGCTGCTGCTGCCACCACCGCCCAGTAAGGATGATGTGTTGATGATTGAAGATGATGATGATGATGTGGATGATTAGGATGAGGATACTGCCAGTCCAGTTTGTGCAGTTGTTATCAATGTCTTTTTAAAAAATTTTAATGTTTTTCCCCACCTGCGCCCTGTCAAATGGATTAACTCCTGCAAAGCAGGAAAAAAATGAATAATGAACAAAATGAAACAACAAAACAAATATTTGGGAAAAATTGTTAAAAACAAAACAAACAAAACCCTAAAACAAACCGAACCAAAACGAATTGCCATATTTTCGGTTCATGCCCATCTCTAGTACACAGAGACACACAGGACTGACTGATGTTTAATCAACACTGAACTCAACGCTTTAGAATCCTTAGCGCCCATGAACCAAAACAGTTGTTATTCTATATACATATTGTGCGCTTTACCAAAATGGTGCCGTTTTGTGCATAAACAGGCGTAATTTGCCCATGTTTTCTCTACAAGGACAGAACACCCAGACACTTTCTTTGTTAGCAAGCAGAATGTAGCAAGAGGATGTGACATTTGCAGATTCATGTCCCTGCTTCTGGGTAACATGCATAGGATTTTTCAACTTGAAATAATAAGAATGACCTTCCTTATGGTTATCTAAGCAAGCATGAAGAGGACTACAATAGCTCTACCTCCATTTACATTTTAGTTGTGTGATAAGTGCTGAGACAAAAAAGGAGAAGTTGCTCCATAGAAGGAGGCTCTCACCCAATCACAAAACCTTGATAATTAGGGTTCACAGGAGGAGTCTTGACACCTTTCTTCACACCTTTGTATGTGTGACTAAAATGATGATAGAACAGGCCGAGCTAACATGCTGTCCTGCTCATATGTTCATTTTCTATAGGACGCCTTAATGAGAAAATTGGAATATATGAAATCTACCAGATAAGTCTTTTATAATTGCATTTTGCAAAATGAAAGGCATGTTTAAACACAGACATGGGAATAGCAAGAGCAGTGCCACTTATGATTCCAATGTAGGATTCACAATGAAGAAATCCCAAGGTTGTCTTCCCCCTAGAGGCCTTCCTTGAAGGATGGGTGAGAATTTTCTTTCAGTTTGCTTTTCATTTGAACTGATCAAACACAACAGATCTCTTCATATTCAGGAGGGAAATAAACTAAAGTTCTAAAGGTCTGAATCTGGAGAAAGTGAAATTGGTTGATTTATCCACCAAGAGTACATAACTCTAAAAAAGGCCTCTTTCTCAACTGCTTTGGATATAATCACTACATAATTTGGGATATCACCTGTTTTGATTTCCTGTCCCCCTTTTTCATCTTCTCATCTTTAACACCTGTGTGGCAAAAGGTCAACATTGTCCTCTCCATGCTGGAAAAAGCCATAATGATTGATTTACCTCAGTGAAAACAGAAGAGAATTCCATTTCACTTTTTCCCCCTGGAGAATTTACCCAGATTTCTAAATGTTTTTATATTTTTATATTTATATTAGTATTTTATGAAATATTGTCAAAGCATTGCATTAAATATATATTAAAAAGTGAGGTGATGTCAGTTGCTTACTTGCTTGGTTGGGTAAAATGGGCTCTAAACCATTAGTGAATTTAAAAGTCATTTTTGCCTATTACACATTATACTCTTGTGTTCACATCCTTTTATGTGCTAAATGAAAAGGTCGCCTTCCTCATTATCTGGCAATTACTCTTTTCAGTGTGAAAATTCATTACCTGCTAAAGAACTCCTTGGACTGTCACATATTTCAGTGAAATGCAAGCATTTTCTTCTTAAACTGTGGATCACCTTGACTGAGACACACAGAGCACAGGGTGAAAACAAAGAGATGGGAAAACATGCAGTGTAAACAGTGTGTCTCTGATCTTTTATTACTGTAAATATTCTAATGAAATATTCTAATGACTCATGAATGGAAGGAGCCTTGTGGGGCAGTGGTTAAACTGTTGTACTGCTTCCAAAGCTGTGCTCACGACCCAGGGTTCAGTTCCAGGTAGCCAGACTTCCTTCCCAGGTTGGTAACTTGAGTATTCAGCTCATGGGGGTGGGTGGGGAGGGAGGCAGAACTCTTTTCCTTTGAAATCATAGAGGGTTGCTTAAGGTATTATGACTTCTTAGGAAAGTGCAGGAACTCACAGAGCAGAAGACTTAAAATTCCCCAAATTAGTTTACCCCTTTTCTCATTAACTGGCACTTCTAGTATCAATAACTCACTGAGGCATTTGTAAGAGACGTGATAAAATATATTTCATTTACTTACATTTGTACAAATCAAACAGCAAACTGACCAACATGATAGCTTCCAGCAGCAGACTTCAACAGACTTGCAAACAGTAGAGGGGGAATGATATGCAGAGAAGAGAGCTGGGGCTGTCTTTGAATTCAAAGGCAAGGAAGGAACAATTGGTTAATGCTGGAAAGATTGGCAGTCACTCTGCCCAGAAAGATCCCTTCCAGCCAAACTTGTAAAAGGCAGCAAGAGAGGTTGCAAAAATTCAACAAAACTTTGTCACCCCCGACCCCACACTGTACCCTGATGATTTTAACTACAGTTCCAATAGTCTCTTATCTGTGTCAGTTTTGGTAAGGCTTATAGAAGTTGCAAGCTAAATAAATCTGAATGTCCTTCAGTCTGGATAGTGTGGATGCAGTAAACTAGTAATCCATGCTTTTGATGTAATTGTATGGCCAGAATCCTATTAATTGTCTATGCTTGTGTGACTTAGTTAAACCCTTACTAGTGATTTGCCACAACTGAAGAAATCAAGGTAGACAGTTGTGAGTTTTACGAGTTTTTCAGTCACTACTGTCTGCCAAGTTCCATGCCTTGGCACACAAAAGGGAATGCTTATGCTGATTTTGTAATTGAAAGCAGTTTTCCACTGAGATTTATGCTGATCCAGTTCTGCGTGTCTGCTGTGTCATTGAATTCAGTGTGTCTGGTCATCTTTCTTTTTTCCTATTCCCCAAATGGGCATATGGAAAACACATGCTGTAATCAAAACCCTGAATCTATTCTGTGTGCAGTGTCAGACTCAAATTTCCAGCTGCATATTCGTAAAGAGGAATACTTGCAAACTGTAGCTGGTTCAGATTATGATGAGAATGACAGCATTGGTCTTTTCATAACTACTCAGAACTAAGTCCAGTTAATTCCTGGGAAAGAAGGACAAAGTCAATTAGACTGACTCCCAGAGTCACTTCATTTAAAAATTTCAAGTATTTTTCATTCCTTTTAGGAAGAAACTGTAGAATACAGACAAGTGCTTATTAACTAAAATTCATCAACCATCTGGACTGGGCAATTTCAATAAGTACGATTACTCTAAGTTCTGATATCACATTGTACTGTCCCACCATGATGATGATGATGATGATGATGATGATGATGATGATGATGATGATGATGGTGATGGTGATAATAATAATAATAATAATAATAATAATAATAATAATAATAATAATAATAATAATAATAATAATATTTATTTATTTATTTATTTATTTATTTATTTATTTATTTATTTATTTATTTATTTATTTAACTTATATGCCGCCCACTACCCAAAGGTCTCTGGGCGGTTTACAATCCAAAGAATAAAACAATTTAAAATAGTTAAGAGTAAAATATCAATAAATCATCAATAAAAACCTTACACTAAAATCATTATTCTAAAATTGTCATCAGCGGATAATAGATGGGAACTAGAGATGGGCATGGACTGAACCATGAGCCAGAAAAACTGATTCTTAGAGCACTGTGATCATGAACAATCGTTATACAGTTGGAAACTTATCACTGCTTCAGTTCATCAATATGTTCTCAGATATATGCATCCATAAATTTAGAGTATCACTTTTTTTTAAAAAAGTCAAACATGTGAGAAACAGTGCGCTCCTAAAACAGAAAGAAATTATTTAATCTCATCAGGGTAGCCATCAAAACTAGCTTTAATTCCCAGAAATAAATCAATTTAATTTCAGCCAAAGTGAACACGGCTGCTGATTAGCATATCACATGAATTTACACCAATATTTAAAAAGTCAGAGCAGGAACTGATTCAAATGAGCAATGTGACCAGGGAGTTAGATAGTAAAATATCTCAGGCCAGTTTGATTAAGCACAAACTCCTTTGCTTAGATGATGAAACTCATACATTTCACTTTCTTCCATATTTTCTTCCTTCCTTCCTACTCAAACATATAAAATATATTTAAAATAAATTGAAGAAATGTTCAAGTTTTGGAAATTTGTTATAACAACAAAACCAAACTGAATTAAATTCGTAGCCTACCTTCCAAGTAATGTAAATAGACAGAGAATTGCACCTTTCCTTAGGTAAAAGAGGACATGTAAATCCTTTTTCCACGGTTACATGAATTCCCATGTTTGATCTTTGCATCCTGCCTGATTGCCTTATGAGCCCCTTATTTGGATGCCTACCGTGCTTTGGGAGACTCTGGGGAAGTCCTGCTCTCTGCTTGAAGTGGGCAAACCAGTCTATGTGCATGTGCTTGTCTTTAAGTATCTTTGGGCCCCCAAAGGGATGTACGTGGAAATTCACATTAAATAATAGTTGCAAAGCATATTGTGCCCTCTGCAAAGCAGTGGAATAAGCTGCTATGGAGGGTGGTGGAGTCTCCTTCTTTGGAAGTTTTTAAGCAGAAGCTGGATGGCCATCTGTTGGGGGGTACTTTGATGGGGGTTCCTGCACAGCAGGGGGTTGGACTGGATGGCCCTTGAGGTCTCTTCCAACTTATAGACCTTTCCCCCTAGTCTTATGAATTATGTTGAAACATTTGTGAAGTGCAAAAGATGGTGTATACCTAACAATGTTCCTATCTTCACATTGGTTTTCCCAAAAAGGAGACTTTATATTGGAATCTGCAATGCCGTTTCTATCATGAACTACTGACTAAGCTTACCCTTCCTTTGCTTAACCAGTTTTTGTGGTCTTCCTGAAACAGAGATCCCACATAAACTGCTTTTAGGCCTTACTGTAAACCACCCAGAGTAGCCTTTGGGCTAGATGGCATGGAATACAAATCTAATAAATAAATAAATAAATAAATAAATAAATAAATAAATAAATAAATAAATAAATACTCCCCAGATAACACTGAACGTGTGCAAAGTTTCTTGCAGCTGGATGTAGGAAATGTACAGAATTAATGGATAATGATTTTAAGCTATAACTTTCCTTTATCTCTTTTTGCCTCTGTTTTATATTTAACTCCACATGTGTTATGTGCAAGTACAGTGGTACCTTGTATAAAGGAATTAATTCATTCCAAATGAAATTTTGTTAAGCAAATTTCCCATAGGAATGCATCGAAAATGGAGTAATCCCTAATCCCAACTATTTTTATGTTGTAGGGATTCGCCCCATAGGCGATTCTGTGAAGCAAATTTCTCCTATCACCATAATTTTTTTATGTACAGATTTTATGTTATACAAAGCTATTGTTATACAAGGGTCCATTGTATTTTTTCCTGGTTGTGGACAATAATAATAAACTCAACTAAACCAGGTCTGTGCTTCTTAAGCATCCTTGCTTAAATGCCACCGGAAGTGAAGTTGCAAAGCCTTGTTGGTGGTTCCTCATCATTGTCCAAAGAAAGGGGGAGTTTCTTCCTGCCACATAATAACAAGACAACTGCTGGATAGTTCAGAGGTCGATTCCCCCACGATGCCTCCTTGACAGGAACTGGACTTGATAATCTTTGGGATCCCTTGCAGCTCTGCAGATTCCGAGATGATGATGATGACCACCATCATGATTATTTACATTTAATGCTGTTTATTTTAAGAAGCAATGGGTTAGAGTCTCTGTGTATAAGAAAATCAATCTCAGCCTTCAAAGAAGAGCTTGCCCTGCAAGTTGGTTCCCACAAAGGAAGCCCAATGCACACCATTATTTCCCCTCAAAATAGGAATGGTACAAAGGAAGAGGGGGAAAAATCTCAACTAAATTTAACCATGCTTCAAAACATTATCACACATTCCCTTTACTGATTACTCACCAGCTGACAATATTGTTCTTTCACAGAGACAAATGGGTTGAAACAAACCTGGCCTTGTGTCAGGAAACAGTCTATTCATGTTCACAGACTGTCAACGCCATTCAAAAATTACAGCTTCTCAAAACACACGTCTCTTCTGATTGTTCTAACAATGCTTTAAACTCTCTAATGATTCAGGTGATACCTCGTGAGTTTGGGTTTCAAGTAGGCCAGGCACAGGCACTCTGATTGGGTTTGAGGGCCCATCCAGCTTTTTAAACTGGATCCTGAGTTTATCTGAAAAGGTTTTGAGCCCATTTGGTGTGGACTGACCCAGTCTGGAAATCTGGATCCTGGTCCCCAATTTGATTTGCATTTTTAAAAGCATTTGTGCACAATGAAGTGCTTGGGCCTGTGTGTTCAGCAGCATTTATTTTCGCACTGTCCCCCTAGTATAGGCAGCACTTTTCCAGACCCCAAATCTCTAGTTTTAGACTTGAACAACTGTACCAAAGAACTATTCTTTTAAAAAAGATGAGCTAGAAAGGATTGCTTGAAAGACAGCATAGTAAGCTATGGTCTGCCAGGCAGTAGGTAAGGCAAAGGGGAGAGGAGGGGATTTAGAATACATGTTATTGTCTAAAATACAAACTCTCACAAAATAAACAAATTGTGCCCTTCAAGCAAATTAGGATGACAAAGAATGGATTAGGGCAGAAGGCTGCCAGAGTCACATTGGCGAGCCGAAAAGTTAGGTGATGGCTCAGATGAAGCTCTGACAACAATCAACACAAACACAACTATGTTCTCAAAGTTCTCTCAATCCGCCATCTAAACTTGAGAGAAAAATGATAAAGAGCTGTGTGAGGAAACTGAATATATGACTCTAGGGACCTCACACAATCCCTGCCCCATGGACTGTGATTGAAAAGTTGTGGTGGTGGGATTCTTTCCTCAGATGTTATAGGTAAAAGCAAAATAGAAACAAAATCTTTAAAAAGACAAAAACATGGTGGCAACTAAAAGACTAGTTTCTTCCCTCAGATGTTGTTAGATGTTGAGCAAAACCAGTTTTCCTCTCAATTGCACCACATTGTTGGAGACCCAGTAACTTTTCCTTGGTCATTTGAGGTGTTTGAGTCTCCTGAAAAATCCAAGGCACTCCAGACCCCTTTGCTATGTCTCAGAACTGAATCTGTCTATTCCATTTCAGAACTCAGGCAAAATGGACAGATTTGGTTCAGAATACAAGATTTGGCTGAAGCCAAAGCATCTTACCCCCAACAGTGAAATATACTGAAACAGGAGGAGCATGTGGTCTGAGCAAGGAGAGGGTTGTTGTTGTTGTTGTTCAGTCATTCAGTCATGTCTGACTCTTCGTGACCCCATGGACCAAAGCTCGCCAGGCCTTCCTATCTTCCACTGCCTCATGGAGTTTTGTCAAATCCATATTGGTTGCATCAATGACACCATCCAACCATCTCATTCTCTGCCATCCTCTTTTCCTTTTGCATTCAATCTTTCCCAGCATCAGGGACTTTTCCAAGGGCTCCTCTCTTCTCATGAGGTGGCCAAAGTACTGGAGCCTCAGCTTCAAAATCTGTCCTTCCAGTGAATATTCGGGGATGATTTCTTTCAGGATGGATAGGTTTGATCTCCTTGCAGTCCATGGGACTTTCAAGACTCTCCTCCAGCACCACAGCTCAAAAGCATCGATTCTGGGGCAATCGGCCTTCTTTATAGTCCAGCTTTCACTTCCATACATCACTACTGGAAAAACCATAGCTTTGACTATCCTGACCTTAGTTGGCAAAGTGATGTCTCTGCTCTTTAGGATGCTATCTAGGTTTGCCATTGCTTTCCTCCAAGAAGCAGGTGTCTTTTTATTCA
Organism: Phrynocephalus forsythii; assembly: GCA_029282475.1. NCBI lineage: Eukaryota > Metazoa > Chordata > Lepidosauria > Squamata > Agamidae > Phrynocephalus > Phrynocephalus forsythii. Next base: position 23,399,535 of record JAPFRF010000005.1, read on the forward strand.
TTGCTGCAGTCGCCATCTGCAGTGATCAAGGAGCCCAAGAAAATAAACGCTGTCATTGCCTCCATTTCTTCCCCTTATATTTGCCAGGAGGTGATGAGACTGGTGGCCATGATCTTGGATGCTCCGCCCGGCCTCGTGCCGAGCAGGGGCACCTTTGCCAGCCGGTTGGGGGATATTTAGCCTACGCCAGGGGAGCGCGCCCCTTTATAAGTCCTCGGCGCGCTCCCCTCAGCCTGCCTCCTCAATTGCCGGTTTCCCTGCCCTCCCGCCACGGTTTATTATGTGCTGGTGATGCTTTGCTGGTCGCTTCGGGGCCGGATGGGAATTTTTGACCATTTCTCCGATTGGCCTTGAGCGGTGGTGTTTTTTCGCCCATCCCACCATTCACATATTGGCGGTGGGTGTTGTAGGCAACAACCCTGGTCACGACTGGTGGGTAGCGCATAAAAAGTTAACCATTTAGGTCCCGAATCTAATTACATCTTCACATCTTCGGCAGCCTTCCATTAATTACCCAATAGGATTTAGTTAGGGAGCAAATAATAATAATAACCCAAAACCCTAGGAGGGCTGCCAACCTTTAATCAAGCGTTGATGCCAAAAGATCTCATCGGCATCCTCTGCGGCAGTTCAACGGGCCGCAGGAAATTTGCCAAGCGGGACCTAATCAATTTGTTGTTACCATTTTGATGATGCGCTACGGCTCAGGCCCTCCTAAAGTTATTGCTCATTGATAAGTAATTTAAAATCCGTTACTGTAGTTAATAAAGTTGTGGCCCTTATTTAATCCAAGCGGAACGTGTGTCGCCTCTTTCTTTCAACCTGGCCCGGCAATAGTTTTTTTGATGTTGAACTTCAGCCCTTTTTTTTCACTCTCCTCTTTCACCCTCATTAAGAGGTTCTTTAATTCCTCCACACTTTCTGCTATCAGAGTAGTATCATCTGCGTATCTGAGGTTGTTGATATTTCTTCCGGCAATCTTAATTCCGGCTTGTGATTCATCCAGACCTGGCTTTCACATGATGTACTCTGCATATAAGTTAAATAGGCAAGGTGACAGTATACAGCCTTGTCGTACTCCTTGCCCAATTTTAAACCAGTCAGTTGTTCCATAACCAGTTCTGATTGTTGCTGCTTGTCCCACATATAGATTTGTTAGGAGACAGATAAGGTGGTCAGGCACTCCCATTCCTTTAAGAACTTGCCATAGTTTGTTGTGGTTGACACAGTCAAAGGCTTTGGCATAGTCGATGAAGCAGAAGTAGATGTTTTTCTGGAACTCTCTGGCTTTCTCCATAATCCAGCGCATGTTGGTGATTTGATCTTTAGTTCCTCTGCCCCTTTGAAATCCAGCTTGAATTTCTGGTTCTCGTTCCACATACTGCTGAAGCCTGCCTTGTAGAATTTTGAGCATAACCTTGCTAGCGTGTGAAATGAGTGCAATTGTGCGATAGTTGGACCATTCTTTGGCATTTCCTTTCTTTGGGATTGGGATGTAGACCGATCTTTTCCAGTCCTCTGGCCACTGCTGGGTTTTCCAGATTTGCTGGCATATCGTGTGCAGCACCTTTACAGCATCCTCTTTTAAGATTTTAAAGAGTTCAATTGGAATGCTGTCACCTCCACTGGCCGTAATGTTTGCAATGCTTTCTAAGGCCTCTTTTCTAAGGAGAGGGTACTTATCCCTAAAATGGTATGGGGACAGGGGGAACACACACACTGGTCAGATCACAAGACCTTTCATTTATTTCATATGGCATAACATCTGTGGATTCCTTCTGCTGGTCCTATGTTAAGTTCCCTCCAGACAACCCCTAATTTTTATGGCAGTTTTGGGACTGCTCTGTGAGATGCTATTTTTGTTATTGTGAACCAACTTTGAACAACCATTTAGAACTGTGTTTGGGTTTGTAGCCAACATGCACATTCTATTTCAATAGTGTTTACAGTTTATTAAAGTACAGAAATGGCCTCTGCAGCCAGGTGGCCAATGTTACCTGTGTCATAAAACATTTTATTTATTTAACATCCCTTGACTATTCTTGTGTTATTTGCTTTGGCTAATCTTTATCCACTTTAGAAATAAATCGTTGTAGAATAATAAATCTTCAAATGAATCTGAAAGCTTGGCAGGGAAAACCATTTTCCTTTTTCACACAAACAAGCAATATTAAATGTTCACCTGATCTGTCTGTGTGATGGCAGTGATGAATTCCCTGCTTCGTGGAACACCAAATCCGCTTTCGATTGAGGGATTACTTCATAAAATGATGCTGGTTTTGATCTCTAGGACTTCAGGTTCCCAAATGCTTTTCAAATCATTATATTAATTTCTGATTTGATGAACATATGGCACCGTATCTTTCTTCACTGCAGTTGATGCCCAAACTGGAAAAAAAGTGCATGCCACATGATCATATATCTCAGCATTTCTCAAACATTCCCACAGTGGCAAGGCCTAGTCTGTCCTGCATCCATGGTATGGACTCTGACCGGCCAATGCCAACACCAGCAACACATAGCCACATGAGAGCTGGAACTGGTTAAACTGGGTGGGTCAGCATATGCTTCCTGCCACTTCTGCTTTGACCCTACAGCTCTTGAAACTAAAGAGGGCACAAATTAAATTATATAAGCCATTAGGTCTACCACAGCTTGGTCTCTCTGTTTCACTGGTCTCCCCTTTTGAAACCACTCTCATTCCAGAAGCCTGAAAGAACACAGCAAGTTTCCTATTCCACAATTTCTAGAGCCTTTGAACAACTAGACTCCTCTTAAAGACTGAAGGGTATATTTCAAGAGCTTGTTCCGAACTATGCATTTAGTGTCAACTCTGTGCATTATGTCCCGCTCAGGTGACATATCTGACTCATGGTGGCCCTAACAGGTGTGTGAGATACTTAAGGAGTGATTTTATGGTTACCAACTCCGGCAGTGAGTTTCTGTGGCCACGTGGGATTTGAACCAAGGTCACTTGAGTCCCAGTATAAGACTCTGTATTAGAGATGGGCATGACTAGGGAAAATGACGTTTTCGAGTTGTCGTGTGTCGGAAGCAGTCCGTTTCGGCTCGTTTCAGTTTTTTGCAAAATTTTGCAAAAATTAGTTGTTCGTTTTTTTGTTTTTTCGTTGTCGTTAGTACTGGTTTGGGGGGGTAGCGGGCTCCTGGAGGGAGCTGCAGGAGTCAGCCAGAGCCACAAGTGATGGACTGGCAGACTCTTTGCACCCGCTGTGTCTCACGTACTTGCATGTAGTGCAATGCAAGTAGATCTGGCTTAGGGTTAAGATGGGTTAGCGCAAGGGCTAGGGTTAGGCTAGTTACGGGTGAGGTTAGGGTGAGTATTGGGGTGCACCTCTGGGTGCCTCTCTGACCCACTTAGAAGGACAGTGTACTGGCGTATGGGTTAGGCTTAGGCTTAGGGTTCGGGTTTGGGCTACGATTAGTGGGCTGTTTATGCCTGATTGGCACATCCCAGAAGTCTCTGTGGTCAACCTGGCCAAGTGGCCATGCGATTGGTGGAAAATTTGCATGGTCCACTCCCATGGGCGAGCCCATCATTGCAAATGTGCAGGTGTAATAAAATAAAATAAAATAAAATAAAATAAAATAAAATAAAATCAACAGAGACTTTTTTTGCAAGAAAAACCCACTGCTGCTACTGTAAAAATTCAAGCATTTAAAATAGCTAATTTTCGCATGTTTCTGTGGTGCTTTGGTGGGGTTTTGGGCAACGATTTTAAAAAAAAAATTGCGGTTGCCATTTTGGATCCCCCGCACTGCATGGCAAATGGATGCGCCCTCCAAGCCTGGTACCAGCAGCGCAGCAGTAGCAATAGCCAAGGAGAGGGGGGGCGGGGAAACCCCCCCAAATAAAACACCCTTCTGGCCTGGTAGGTGCCCTCAGACAGTTTTCGCCTACTTTTAGGGCCGGGAATCGGGTTTTTTTTTTAACTTTTAAAAACTTTTTTTCTGTGCCGCTTGGCATTGCGCGATCGCCGTGATGCAAGTAATGAGCATGACAAATCAGACCAAATTGTTTGTTCGTCGGTTCGAGCTCGAATTCTGGCGGAGCAATTCCCGTTACCGTTTCCGTAGAGTAACGGATATGAGTAACGGAAACGGAAATGGGAATACCGCTAAGTCGTGCCCATCTCTACTCTGTATCCTACATCACACTAGCTTTCAGCACAGTAGAAACTTTATAAGCTTTAGCCTTGTATTTTCCTGGATTCTTCCTCATCCTGGCTGTGATGCTTGTGGTCATCCGATTGGCCTGTAATGCTCCAGTAGCTTCCCTAATCTATTGATCTCTTCAGAAATAGTTCATAGCAAGGCATTAAAACACAGTATGTCTCAGCAAAAAGTTTATTGGGAAGTTATCACCAGCTCTTTAGTTTTTTTGTCATCACAAACTGTCATGTTCACAAGCCTTGTTGTACCATGACGCTGTGGCTCATGTTACATTTTTGTCATTTCATACGGGGATAATATTTCTAACCTTGTGATTTCTTTGGCTGTTTCTTGAGGAGAAAAATGGCTTTAAAAATTGAAGCAATCCTTAATGTTGTGAGACACCAGACATTTACCCCTGACATAGATTACCAGGAGCTTGGAGAAAATTAATGCATCCCTCAGGCTATGAGGAAAACTACTACACAGCACTGATCCAGTTCACAAGTTATGCTGTTAATGGATGACAGCTGGGGATTGGAAAGAAATTCATGGAATTTGAATTTTCTGTATAGAAATCTACATTTCTCACCTCCCAAGGCTGCCAGAGGGATGCAATGCATCTTGCTTTGGAAACCCATATATTTGCAAGGTCTACAACATATTACAAAATAACACAAAAACATGTATGCATCTTTTTAAAAGATGGGCACAACCAACAATGCATATATTTAGAAGAGGTGCACTTCTATAAGGCCATGAAGGGCATTGTACCAAAGGAATGTAAAATTATATGTATATTAGAAAAAACAGCTGCCAAAATCACTCTCTCCCCACCCTCTCTCAAGAACATTTAGAAACATATGAATTTAGCTATCCAGTTTGGAATCGGTATGGAAATAAGACACTGAGAATTTTAGCACAAATGGTATGCACATGCCTAGTTATGGTTGGAGACCAAAATTGTCACTATGTCCCTGAGCAACCTCAACATACCAGATTTCCCCCATTGGTCATCATTCTGGGGCCTGGAATCTTTTGCCCATTGCCATTTGGTATCTCTTGCCCACCACCACCTGAGCCCATGAGATGAGTCATCTCCAACTTGCTACTTGTTGCTGCCCATTGGCCAGAAAGACTCCTTCGTACCTGTCAATCTACAATGCAAGTATGGAGTGGAATGATTGCGGGCTTGTGGAGTGGAAGAGCCCCTTGGGCCAGGTGAACCTCTTAGAGGGCCACAGAGGTCTTGAGTTGTAGCTCCCCTCCCCCTACATTTGAGCATTACACTGCCTCCACAGGGCGCAGTCTTCTAAAGATGGTGTGGTTTTCTAGCTGGTCACCTTTGGGAATGATGGGCTTTGGAGTAACTGGTGTTGCTTTCTCTTCTGTGGTGACACCATCTTGCCAGAAAATAGACTCTGGCTCCTGTTGTCCTGCTGTTGTGATGGCTGATTCTGGTTGGGTGCATCTTATAGACTCCAGAACCAATTTACAGCCTGGCTGCAGATTCCATCTTCGCAATAGACTTGACTTGCACAGTTTGTCTTGACATCAGCTTCCCAGATCAGGTTGTGGGGCTATATGACAATACTTAGATCTTTATCTTTCATCCTATACCTCATGATATATTGTGCCAAGTAACTTAGGTTTTATTTTTGAATTTAACATTATTTTTCATTTTCAAACATATATGTTAACACTGACCCTAGGTTTAAGATTGAGATTGAACACTAATTTGACCTTTATACCCTGTCTTACTTATGGGCCAGTTTCCACTTAATTTGGAGGGTTCCCCCCCTTACCTTTTCTTCCCTTTCTTTTTCTTCTCCCCCTCCCCTTTGGTTTCTTTTTGAATTTTGTTGCACTTGTCATTATTAGTCCTGTGCTTTAACTCGTGTTTAAGACTCTGGGAGTTCAGGAAAGTAATAACCATAGCACTGGGGGGGTGTCATTGCCTATTCGAGTGACTACGGCCTGTGGTATGTATGCCATAGGAGTAGCATCTATGAGATCTATGAGAGCGGGGCCCAGATGTTTGAAAGCTGTGCCCTGTTCTGAAACTGATTTCTCCTGCCAGATGCAAAGTAACCAGCTCAATCGACCATCCACTCTATCCTTGGTGCTTATAAATGCCAGGTCCACCACAAACAAGACCCAGCTCATCCAGGATCTGATCGTGGATGAAAAGGCAGACCTGGCCTGTACCACTGGAGGGTATGGTGGAAGGAAGTCCAACCCTCTCCTTCATTTGCCCACCAGGGTAGACTGGAGGGAAGGGGAGGGGTGGCTATTGTGTATAAAAACTCATTGGAGGCTGTCAGGCTTTCGGTATTGGCGATACCATGTCTTGAGGCCCTCTACATGTCTATTGGTGCCAGGGAAGGATTTGGGATTGTACTGGTATACAATCGGGATTGTACTGGTGATGCTCTCAATCTGTTCCAGTTGGGGTTCAGACTGCGACGTGGCAGAGAATCAGCATTGGTCGCCCTGTAAGATGACCTTTTTAGAGAGGGGCTGATGGGGCAAAACATCCTTGTTAGTCCTCCTCGACCTCTCTGCAGCCTTTGATACAGTCAATTACAGTATCCTCCTGGGGAGGCTCTCTGAGCTGGGTTTTGTGGTTTTTCTGCTCTTTCTTGGAGGACCACCCCCAGAGAGTGCAGCTAGGGGAGATGATTTCACCCCTGGGTCCATCAATTGTGCGGTGCCTCAGGGGTCAATCATCTCCCCTATGCTCTTTAATATCTATAGGAGACTCCTGGGGGAGGTTGTTAGGAGGTATGGAGTTTTGTGTCACCAGTACGCTGATGACACACAGCTCTATATCTCCTTTTCCCCATCTGCAGTGGGTACCGTTTTGTCCCTGTATTGCTGCCTGGGAGCTGTTATGGGTGAATGAGAGCGAATAGACTGAGTTGAACCCAGGCAAGACAGAAGTACTCCAGGTGGGGGTGCTGGGTGTTGGTGGGTTGGGAAACTCCCTCAGTTTTGGGGGCATGACTCTCCCTGCACAGAATGAGGTGCACAGTATTGACATAAATTTGGACCTGGCACTCACTATGGAGGCCAAGGTGGCATCAGTGGTCTGTACTGCTGATTACCATCTCCAGAGACTTGCACAGTGGTGTGCCTTCCTGGATCCCAGTATCCATACTATGTCAAGATTATATTGCTGTAGTGCTCTCTATATGGGGCTGCCTTTGAAGTTCATGTGGAGGCTCCAGCTGGTGCAGAATAATGTGGCCAGATTAGTTTTACGCATCAAAATATTCCACCACATCACCTCAACACTGGCCGCACTGCACTGGCTGCCCATCTGTTACCACATTGACTTCAAGGTTTTAACGTTAGACATGTGAAGCCCTAAATGGTTTGGGACCTTCCTATCTGTCAGAAGGGCTCCTACCCCAACGTTCGGCCCATGTCACTCATTCGTCATAGGCAGGTCATCTGAGAGTGCCAATACTGAGGGAGGCCCACAAGACATCAACAAGGAATCGGGCTTTCTTGGTGGCAGCTCCTACACTTTGGAACAAACTACCCTCAGAGACCTGCCATGCCCTCATTTTGCTGACCTTCAAAAATGTCTGAAGCCATGGTTGTTTAAATCTGCTTTCTGCAATTATTAACTCTTTTGCTGTTCCACTGATTTTGTGATCTGTTTCATCTGCCCTTAGCCCATCTTATTCACTTTTGATTTTATTAACAGTGTTGACTTAATTATGTTTGTATTTGCATTACTTTTAGTTCTGAATTAATTTCTTTCATTATTATTTATATTTAAAAGTTTATTAATTTTATATTCTTGCTGTATGTTGTGAACCACCCAGAGTGGCCTTTGGTTGAAAGATGGGACACACATTGGTATAAATAAGGGCCACAACTTTATTAACTACAGTAACGAATTTTAAATTACTTATCAATGAAATCAAAGCCGTAGCGCATCATCAAATCAAATTCAAATCAAATCAAATCAAATAAATAAATAAATAAATAAATAAATAAATAAATAAATAAATAAATAAATAAATAAATACTTTTATGCGCCTTCCCCTTTAATCTGAATGGTGGGATGGCTGCCAATCAGAGAGATGGAATTCCCATATGCATCACATTGACGGGAGGGTGGGGAAAGCATTCCAGCAGGGGTGGTATAGTAGCCACCTCCCTAAATCGGCACGAGGCCGGGCGGAGCAGCCATTGGTTAGATGGGTGGTGTATACTGGCAAATCAAATCAATCAATCAAATAAATAAATAAATAAATAAATAAATATCACCCTTCCCCTTTAATCTGCAGTTGGCTGTGGCAGGAATTTATGATCACATAAATTGACAGCATTCCAGCAGTGGTATAGTCACTAAATCGTGTATCGCCCACTGAATAACTGAAGGGATATTTACAGGGTGTGTCAATGAGCATGTATTCGTGGTGGTGGTGGTGGGGGGTTCAGCAAGTTGGCCCTGCCCACCACCAACACATGTTGTCTACTATTACTATGCTGCTCTGTGCACAATACCATTACTGCCACACTCCCCAGATAAATATCTCTTTGAGACGTGTTAGAACAAGACCTGTATTTACCCAGAGGCACACAGAGCAAGCAGGGAAAATGCTGATTTTCTTCTTGTCCCCTAGTACATAGTACAGTTCAGTGGCACTTCTTCCAAATTGGAGTGTATAGGATTGCAGACTCAGTGAATTTTATGGCTGAACTCTGTGATCTCCACCCATCAACTTATTCACCGCTTGAGATTGCTGCCACATTTTGGATATCTTCTCTGAGTTTCATATGTAACAATTTTTCACCATTTCAGTACCATTCTATGCTCAAACCTCTTAAATGCTTTCAATTTTATTTGCACAATGAAGAAGAAAGCTGGGCAGGCCTGTACTTGAAGGAGTGAAAATGGCCAGGGGAAGCAAATTGTTACTTAAAGCCAACAAACAGACTTTTATTTCCATTAAAGTCAATAATATTAAACAGCAGTTAACAATGCACTGTGAAAATAAACCAACAAAATTTCAAATCCTAAGGCTTGGAATATAGCTGACTTTGTGGCTTGTTCTAGTCTGCATTCACTAAAAGAAGTTATTTTTATTTTAGCATCTCCAAATTGCCATTGATTTTTTCTAATCTAATTTAATTCCTGATGTAGTTAAAATCAAATCTGCTGAGCCATCCATCTGCAAATCAACCTGACTTTACAAGGCAACTTTGCTGTCCACCTACAAATCATTGTAACTTGAGTCTGGAAATTAGAGACAGCTCTCATTTTGGGGAGGAAAGAAAAGTGATTCCCAACCATGAAAGCCTATATGTGGATACTTGGAAGTAAGCCTCATTGAATTGAATAGGATTTACTTTTTGATAAGAATGTAGGAATGTGTGGCTTCCCCCCACTCCCTACCATCTCAGCCTACATTAAAGTTGCCTGATATGTTCCTTCGACCATAGAGATCCTATGGCAGATTAGATCTGACTTATGCTGCTTTCACACAACCACTAAAATCCACTGCAAAGTGCTGGCAGATGTGGAGCATAAAATAGTTTTCCCACAAGCAGCTGACTTTAAAAAAAAATAAAGTGCAACCACGCCCAGTTAAGCATGACCCAGCTCATTTTACAAGTACCTGGTCTCGAGGTGGTAAAATCCTTGTCGCTGTTCCAATGCAGATTTTAAACATCCATGGGAACATGGAAAATCCGCACCAAAACCTTTTCGTCCCCGTTGTAGTGTCTTTGCTGTGGTTCTCATGACTGTGGGAACGTGTCCTTAAAGCTTGAATAATCAGATCAGTTGGAATCATTGTTTCCCTTCTGAAAGCTCTTCAGTTAGTGAAATGCTAAACGATTTAATTCATGCAAAGGTTTACATGATGTACGTCTCAGCCCAGAATCGGTAGAACACTGCAGTGAGCTCATAGGTCAAGAGGGTGGTTGAGACTAAGCTTCCATTGAAGCATTGCACAGTATATGAAGGTGGACACATGAGCGTGCACTGTGCAGCTGGGGGAGTGGGCAGTGGTAGAAAGATCAATGCATGTGTCAAGATTTACAGACACAAGTCGTAAGCCTATAAGAAAGCATATACCGGGATGTAAAACTAGTGGCCTGGCTCATGATTAATTGTATTGGTGACATTGTTGAAAATCAAATAGCAGGTTCCTCACAGTTTACATGTCAACAGGTGGCACAGGAGACCTGTAGACAGTGGGCTTTGTGACCCAAGATCCAGCAGCGTACGTTGGTGATGATGAAAATTCAGCTCTATAAGGATCGTCTTTCCCCTTCTTGGTGAAAATGCAGGTACTTCTGGAAGATTTCTGCGCATCCTCAGGAGATGTGGGGGTTTACAGAAAGTTGCAGCTAGTGGCATATTGGAGCCAAGTCTCACAGGGTTGAAGTTCATGGACTCACTGGGTAGCAGGGACTCATTGACATAGTCTCCCATGCCCTCAGAATTCATTGTTTCCTTTGAGCTAGGCTATAAACTTCATGACAGGTCGAACAGACATGAATTGATTCCCCCCAGGGACAGGATTTTATTGCAAGGTATAGTTGTCATAATGCAAAGTCTACGGGAGTAGTTTGATGCTGAGTTGGCAGTTAAGAACCAATAACTTTACAAAAGACTGGTTTCTTACTTATTGATATGGACCAATCCACCTGCTTGCTGATTTGAACTTTCCTGGTTGTGAGCGTGGATGGTTGGGAGGCACAGGCTGTGCTGGGGACTGCCATGATTGATGAGCACTGGTGCTGCACCACAGGAAGTGGTGTAGTGGTGGCAGGAAGGAGGGGGTGTTGTTGACTTTGGTGGCAATAGTGAGATCCATCAAAATACTATATACCATTGGATTCTAGATCATAACTTTGACTTTTTTTTTTGAAAACTGTTCTGGTTATTGCCTGTGTTTTCATTTTTATATGATAATGTTCAACCATTTTTCTATTGGAAAACTTCAGTCCATACATACATCTGATGCCAAGTCAGTACCATTGGCAAATAAAATATTTTGTTGCAATGTATTGATGCTGTACCTCTAATGTCAGCCCTGGGAATTCAATAAAATTGCATTAGCTGTAGAAACTTCACTAATTGGCAGAAGAAAAAGAAGAGCTAAAAGCTAGTCTTTTGTTTCACCCCACCATGGCACCCAGCCTCCCTGTTAACATCGCGCAGGCAAAAGATCCCTCATAGGAAAAGGGGGGGGGAACGAACCAATAAACCAAAAGCGCAAATAGCACTCTCTTTCCTGCAGTGTCATTTCCTTAACCTCAGTGGAGGCAAGTGCCATGTGGACTGCACAGTGGAGCTGTGGATGGCAAAGCCTAAAGTACTTTCCAAACTGTGCAGAAACATCCAATCAATACTCTTAAAGTGCCACCTTCCTTTTATTTTTCATTTTATTGGACAAGGAGCATCTATGTCAAGAAATTCTGGAAAGACATTGCTATGAAGAGCTGACATTTACTGAACAAACGATTGAGCTAGCCAGCTGGAACACCTTCACGTCAACGCTAAGGACACGTGCAGAGCCTTCTGGCACTGTGACAGAAATCAGCTCTGACAGAGTAGAATCTTCCTGTAGGCTCTTGCCCTGTCTGTTTTTCTTGAACTAAGAAATATCCTTTCCAGAAGGGCACTCCAACTGTAAAATAATTCACATGCCTGCTTGTATTCTATATATCTCAAAGTGTGTATGTGTGCATATACATAAAGAATGCCGTAGTTACATTTTCCTCTGCCATAAGCATATGTATCCCGGACGTCTTTTGCATGAAGCCGCTGTTGAATATGAGCGAATTCTACCACCATTTTTGACGGTGGAATTTTTCCACCGTCAAAAATGCCATTGCATGCATCTGCAGCAACGTAACTCTCCAGTGTTTCAGATATTAGGCCAAGGTTTGCATGCAGCTAGGCCAGTCTGTATTAAATTGCACAGAAACTTTGGGAATCCCACTCCAAAGTTCCCATGGTCTTTTCAAAGGAAGTGGACATCTCTGCAAAACCTCACACAGACACATGACAGTCCTTAAAGGTGCCACCATGTTTTTGTTCTTCTTTATTTGTTCTGGTTCTTCTGTTTATAATGGGGACATAAACATGGACTCCCAGATGATCTCGGACTGTAGCTCCCAGAATAATCCCCACCCATTATTGTTGCTGGCTGGGGCTTTGGGGTGCTGACGTCCAATGATACCTGAAGTGCTGTGTTTAGAAGCTGCTGATCTAATATAACATAAATATATTTCTGTTCATGCAAGTAGATGTTCCCCTCCTCTCCTTTCTCTGCACCTCTGGCATCCTCTCTGTGTTCCAGGGTGCCCCACTCAGCATTTGGAGCTGATCGAGCAGCATAACTGGGGCTGTATTGGGTAGGAGATCCATGTATCAGTTGTGTTCATTCTGGACAAGGGCACATTTTTCCTCCATGGATCTTTTCTCAATTCAGTGAGAAAGTAGTCTCAAAGCAATCAGTTGCCTAAAACAAAGCCCAAGTAAACCCCCTCTCATTTTTTTCTAAATAATCTTTTTGCCCTTTAGAGACAAACTACTGTCTTGCCCTCTCTCTCTCCTCATTCATGTACTGTCCTGAGGTAAGTCACTTCACTCCCCTGCATGGGAAAGACAGCTCTTCAAGAAATAAGTTATTTTAAAGTGAAACAGATTATGTATCATGTGGTATTAAGCATGGCAGACTATGCCAGCCTTAGCCTCTTCTTTAGAGGGCTGTTGTAAGAATGAAACTAATCATTGCATGCAGCCAACACTTAAGATGTGCTATATTTGCTATCAAAATGCTAAGCACCATGCTCTTGTAGGTTAGAAGCCCCTTGGCCCCAAATCTCATGCATAGAGATTAACTTGGTTTCCTGCACTGTGCAAGAGGAGTGACCCTGGTGTGTGTGTGTGTGTGTGTGTGTGTGTGTGTGTGTGTGTGTGTGTGTGTGTGTGTGTGTGTGTGTGTGTGTGTGTGTGTGTGTGTGTGTGTGTGACTGTGTCTCTGTTTGAGTGTGTCTGTGTGTACTCCCTTAATGCAAATGTATAGATAAGAAGTTTCTCCAGTGTTGAATGGATTGCTGGCAAGGGTGACACTACTAAGTGCAATGAAGCCAGTCTGTTGTGATGGCTTTTGTTGTTCCCAGTGCAAAGAGATATGGAAGCAAAAGTAGATTCAGCTTTCTTTCTTTCTTTCTTTCTTTCTTTCTTTCTTTCTTTCTTTCTTTCTTCTTTCTTCTTCTTCTTCTTCTTCTTCTTCTTCTTCTTCTTCTTCTTCTTCTTCTTCTTCTTCTTCTTCTTCTTCTTCTTCTTCTTCTTCTAATGCTTACTTTCCCCCCATGCTTTACAATCTCAGAGGCATGTTGAAAAATGCATCAAGTGCAGAATTAAAATGTTATGACAAAGCACGACACAGAAATCATAGAAGCATTAGGTACAATAGCTCAAGACGGACAAAAGAGAACTATTTAAAATTTAAGCAAGCTACAGTTCAGCTGCATAAGTGGTTTCTTTTCCCAGGATCATTTGGATCAAACCAGAAAGGTTAAAGATTTTAAATATTTAGCAAGATGTACCTTTTAACCTTCATACCTCTTGGGAGGAAATCTCAACTCTACCCAAATCATTAAATTAATCCTCTGTGGCCTCTGTAAAATCAAAATTTCATTTCTTAAGCATGCAAATGATGGCATTAATGTTTGAAAAATCTAACAGCACCAAAGCTCTTCCATCTGTCTAATTGGTCTTCTGGCATGAAATCTTTAACATAGTGCGGGCCTGTGGATACAAAATTTAAAGTAAAGAAACGCGAAATCTAGCCGTGAGAGTCAAGATCGCAAAAGGTTGCTGCATACCATGATTTGTTTCTCCAAGAGTCTCTTAGGTCTGCATTTTCTGAACTCGAGAATACACGAGATGAATACCAAAACACAGTGATCCAGCAAGAGAGAGTTACAAGACCTCGTATTTAGGTGTCTTCTCAGTCACATTGTTAGCAGTTTCATGTCAGCCCAGGTTTTCTTGACCTCATCACTTACCAGGACATGGTTCACCAGCAAGTGATTCACAAGCATGAACCTGCAGTTTCTGCATACATTTATGGAAGTGGTCTTACTGAATCAGGAGGACAACTCCTCCTCCAGCCTAGTCTGTTGACTCTGAAAGTGGTCAGCTGAGTTATACATTAGCTTTGGCGGGGAGGAACTGGCAGAAGGTATGAAAGAAGAATTGTATTTATTCCATCTATTCTAGCTAGAGGTGTGAACCTTGCCACCTCTTTCTCTTCCTGAGAAAATGAGAAAAAATATCCTTTTCTTCTTCTTCTTGCAGGGACTTTTTTATATTAGTTTTTTTTTTTACCTCTCAAAATCTCACAGGAAATCTTGCAGGATTTCTCGAGATGTTTGGAGATCATTCCCCCCCTTGGGGATGGGAATGATATGCATCCAGCCAATCCTCTCTCTTTAAATTTAAATAAAAGAGGGTTATGGGTAAAAGAAGCTTGATTTCATACCATTTTTGCATGGGATCCTTCCCAATCACCATTAAATCATCCTCCACACTAATCTACCTGGTGGCCCATATCTTCCCAGATGGACCACAGTATCTTACTGATATATCATCCATTCTTTGTTCCCATCTCTCTGCATACAGATTGTGATTTCTAGCTTGCTGTGCTAACTGCCTAGGATGGTATTGGTATGTTCTGACAAGGGAGAATGGAATGTTTCATTTCTGAAACAGAAAATGGCATTTTGTTTTTTTACTTGACAGAATGCTTGCTAGTGTTTTGTAACATTTCACAACCTTACAAAATGACAAAGCAGCATGCCATTTTTTTCATTTTGGGCCCATCTCCACTGAATATTCATCATGTCCCTAATTCTATATAAGGACTGTATAAATCACATAACAAAGCTTATAAGGTGGTGTGAGAAGAATTGTTTTAAGTCAGTAACTCCCTTTAAATGTTCCCAAATCCCTAAATGTGCCTGGGGGGTACATTACCCCTTCTTAAGGATGGCTGGTCTACCAGATACCCCTTTGTGCTCATTACCATTCCCAAAGTGGATCCAAGCAATCTTATAACCTGGCTCTTTGTTTTATCAGTTAAACTCTTCTCATCCAACTGCAAAAGAACGGTCAAGGTTGTTTTTCAATAAGTGTGAATAGTAGTATACATTTTTGTTTGTTTGTTTGTTTCAGTTGCTCCCATTTTCAGGATTGACGTGTGGAATGCTGATTTGTTCTGCCACACCCTCGCATAATCGCACTAGCGTGCATCTATAACAATAACAGCAATTTCCATTGTAACAACTCCAAGCCTAAGAAAGTTAGGAGGAATGCTGGCTGTTGGAAAGAAGACTTTTCTTTTAAATGAAAATGATTGAAATTGCTTGACTGGTGCATTGAGGAATTAGAAAGCACATATTCCAACACTTTGTCTTTTTAAGACAGCTTGCCATTATTCGCAGTAACAGATCAATGAGCCTTACAGCAAAATTCCATCTACTGTACTTCTGGCATGTACGAAGAGAATTTTTGTTAACCTAATATTTTCTATGGCAAAATGAGTACCTCTTAATGATTTTTTTTTCCTTTCCAGTAGATAGGAAAGAAAATAAACAGGGGTTGGGGGAGAAAGAATGACACGTCAAGGAGCTTCAGTCACAATAATTGGAAGTGGTGGTTGGGCAAATAACCTTGGAAAGCATCTCTACATAAACAAAATGTTGTTGGCTCTCAGGTAGGCAGAAAGATTCATCCTCCACGATTCATTTTCCTTCAATCAACTGTTAACATTGCTAAGTATATACTATGGGCCTCTTGCTTCTTTTCAACTGAAAATCCTATTTGTGACCTGAATGTATAGAGCAGATGTGTGGAAGACGTAGCTTTCCAGAAGCTATGGGACTATGCCTCTCATCCACCTGATCTTTGTCTGTGCTGGATGGGACGAATAGGAACTGGAATTCACTTACACCAGGAGGGCCATTGATTCCCATGATATAGAATATATAAAGGTGACCTAACAGTTTGTTTGTTTGTAAAGTAATTATAAAATACTTTCTTTGTGTTTAACCTATTCAAGAGAATTCTTTCTGACAGAGTTATTTTTTTGTCATCTAACTTGGACAGAGATGAAACAAGGTGCTTTGCCCAGGATCTTGACAGTTTGTTTGTTTGTGAGTTCAACAAGGCCTTTCTCAGTCATCTACTTAACTGAAAGATGATGTCAGATCTTGACAGGGGTTCAGGTTTGGGCCTTTCTGTTCTGAGATGATGTCAGGTCATCAGGTTTAGGTATCTGACTGTGCAGCCAGAGACTGAGAATTCAATTGCCCACTGTGTCTTCTGTGAGTAATGTCAGCCTATGTGTCCTTGGGAAAGCTGCATAGTCCCGGGAACCCCCAAAAAAAGAAGAAAAGTAAATCATTCTGAATATTCTCTACCTGTAAAAGGGTTGCCATAAGGTGGAATTAACTTTACAGCACATGGTTATTATTACACATGCTGTACTTGTATACACACTAGAGATGGGCACGGAATGAACATTTTTTCGTTTCCGTTACCGTTTGTCGTTTCCATTACGTAATGAAACGACAAACGAAAATTGTGATGAAAATGCAACAAAATGAACAGAACCGCGAAAATTGTGGTTGTTACGTTTCGTTTCCGTTAATGGCGACGCGCAATGAAATGAGCTGTTTTAAATGTTAAAAAATGCTCTGGACATCTGTAAAAATGCAGCGATAATTATTTATATTGTCTGATAATACCTACCAGGGGGGGTTGGGGTTCTTAAAACATTTGTTTTTGTCTTCTCCCATTGTGATGTATTTTTCTTTTCCCTTTAAAATGGATGTCGCACCAGCCACGAAATGGAGGCAAGCCATGTGATGGGATCATGTTCAACCAATAGCATGCCCAGGTTGCAGACTGGGTGGGCAGGTCTGGCATCCACAGAGGGCATAAAAAGGTCTGGCAGCCCCCGTCCTCCTTGCAGTCTCTGGTGGGAGTTAGGGTGGGATTGCTGTCTCTGCGACTCTAGCTTCAGTCCTGCAGCCTCCCTGTGTGCATGCGTGCTGCGTACCTCTCGGTGAGTACCCTCCCTTGCCCCGCAGTGCAGTCACTCTGCGTCTGCCTTGCACCCTGGGCAACGCCCACTGATGCCTTTGCAGCCCCCTGCGTACCTAGTCTATACTGTGTCTCTGCCGGCATCCATTTTTTTTAGTGTTTTCCCTCTGGGCTGGGGCGTTGGGGGATGCCTCCGCACAGAAATGCTTTAAAAATCGCGCAAAAATCAGGTAGAAACAACAAACGAAAAAACGAAAAATGGTAACGAAACTTTTTCAGAAATTCCCGACAAAAGGAAACGAACCGAAATAGACCTCTCAACGACAAACAAAAAACCGAAACACCATTTTTTTGTTTCATGCCCATCTCTAATACACACAGATTCTAGGGCATGTGCAGGCAATTTTGGGAGGACTGTGGACTGAACACTCACTCACCAGTATCTGCCACTGGCTGCACTACAACTGAAGGTGTCCAAAATGGTGCCAATGTGCCTTCTGTTAAAACTGAGACATGGATGTGGCCACACAACCACTCCCAGTTTTGAGGAAGGGGCTGAGGATGCTGCAAAAGCTACTATTCCTGAAGGACTCCAGAACTAGAAATAACACTTTCCAATTTTTTTAAAAAAGAGAAAGAAACAAAGGAGAAAGAAATAAAAAGGGACCCAAGGTCTGTAAAATTCCCTATGGAGACGCTACCTGTCACCAGAGGCTGGCCTCTGTCCACCCTCGATCTACACACTGCACAGAATCTCTTCCTCCTCCAGACCACTGTCTACATCATTGTGGCGGGAGTGGATGGTCTCCTAGCATGAGATGGGAAGACGCTTATTGACTCCAACTTTGGAGCCTGGCCACAGTGAATTGACTGTTCCTGTATGCCCACTGACAGCTGAAAAGTGGCCTTTTGCTAGAGATCACAGATGAGACAAGTTGGTGAACTAGGCCAGTTGTTCCTAACTGCAGCATTTTTGAGGTTGCCTGAAGGGGCGGTGGGGTAAGAAACCCCTTGTGATGGCCACCCTTCCTGCTCTTCTGCCTCAGATGGATGACTCGCTATGCCTGGTGCAAACGTGGCCCCACTTTGAGTTACAATATTCTTGACTTTTCAACTGCCCTAATTTAATGGGGGAAATTGGGCGCATTGTAAGACGACAAGCCTCAATGGAAAATAAAATCATGGTGAAAAACAACATAGCAGGACAAGAAGAGCCCCAAATATGAGCCAACATGGCCAAGAGAAATTGTCACACCAGAACTTCACTGTCCTATGGAAAGTTCATCTAGCTCCAGAAATCCACTGCAAATACTGTGTTTGAAGTGTGTATCTCCTCCTCCCTCCCTCCCCCTCCTGTGTGTGTATATATGTGTGTGTGCTCCAATATATATTTGGAGCATTCTGTTGATGTACATCAACAGTTCAGTTTTAAGTGCATTTTAACAACTGAGCTTTCTTTTAGCCATGAGCTTGAGCCTAACATTGTAAGACAAGTTTCACAACTTGTCAGATAATAAGACAAAATCCTACAGGGCATTATTCAGCAGAAACTGGCTTCTGGCTACAGAGGATGCAACAACATCTGAGAGGAGATGGATTTTTTTCTTTTCTTTTCTTTTTTCTTATGGATTTCAGCTGCACCTCCCTCCCCCACATACAATTGGCTTGCACAGTGGGGGGAATAGGGCTTATGTTGGAGGTCTCATATAGGTAGTTACTTCACGTCCTTCTTTGTTCCGTGACTAGTTTTGTATCATGACAGCGTTGGTCACGATCACGTGGTTTTGTCCCTGTTTCAGTGTTCCCATGGTCATGATAACTTGTCTCGTGAATTCCTCTACCTTCCTTTTCCTTTTTTTGGGGGGGGTTTAAAAATTCTTTTTCAATATTTAACTTCTGAAAAGTGAAAAAAAAACAAAACAAATAAACCTAGACACAGTTTTCTGAGAGAATCAAATGTTTTGTTGCGTGACAGTTGTTACTACACAGTATTTTGTCTCAGAAAAAAAGGAGAAACAAAGAGTGACAAGGGGAAACCCTACCCCAGCACCAGGTACAGTATTGTCGTGCTTCACCCCCATTCCGAGGGCATGGCTGAGACAAATTTCAGTAGTTTCGCGATGGACATGAAGTAACATTTTTTGTACCACTCCTAAGTGCAACACTAACAGAGACAAAACTGACGTGAAGTAACTGCAATAGTTTACATTATCACCCAACCACATCCATAGGAGCTGGGGAAGGTAAGAATGTCTCAGATCAGAACTAGCAATTATGGACGGCAATTGGAATCAAATTATACATTGGTTTAAACCAGCCTTCCCTAAACTTCTGTCTTCACCATCCTTAGATTACAGTTTATATAGTCCAAGAGCTAGTCCAAGACAGTAGTCCATGGGGAAAATAGTGTTTCATAGCAATTCCGAGAATGGCATGGCCAATGGAATAGTTAAAATAAAACATGGATCCTTTTCCCAACTCTGTTGAATAGCAACTGGACTGGGGAAGACTGGTTTATGCCCGATAATACTGAAAATCAGTATTACCAACAAGTCTTGCACAAAGTTCATGAGTGTGTATATGGTGAATCTCAGAGGGAAGAGTTGATAATAACAGAACACTAAGAACATTTCTCTGTATGTGTGTGCATTTGATATAAAAAGACAAATTCACAGTATCTTCCACCCTTTTTAAAAAATAAAAAATCTGGATTAAAATGGCAGTTTAGCACTTCACTCTTGCCCTCAACATAATTTTTTTCATGGGATCTTGTAACAATATGGACCACTGACCACAACAGAATAACGGATACTGCATTCTTCCTAGGCACGAGGACAAGCGCCACTATGATGGTACAGAATGCTATGCCAGGGCTGTACAAGATGGAGTCATGCCAATTAAAGTGATCTCAAACTGGCAAATCTGTGGATGTGACTAGACTGTGAAGCTATCTTGGGCAGAATTGGGCTAGAATTGGGCTAGAATTGAAGCTATCTTGGGCAGAATTGGGCAGAATTGGGCCCAAAAGTGTGGCCTGAGATTTAGAATGATCCTTGCATCCACACACAAGGATTGGGTGCTTTTTGGGACATGAAGTAACACCACACTACAAAAGCCATTCCTCCTTCTCATCCTCCATTCCTCCACAACCTCTCCAAGCTCCCTCTCTGTGGGGAGCAGGGGGAAACTGTGTTTTTTAAAAATAGTATTAGTATATTGAGTTTTCTAATAAAGTGAAGTACCCCTGGATTTTACTGAAAGAGAAAAAGAAATCCCCTCCCACCTCATCTTCTGCCTGTCCACCCTGGGGAGTGGAGGAAAGCTGGATTTTATTTTATTGTCTAAATTTGTGGTTAAGTGAATGAAAGGAAAAGTGTTCTGCTTACATACTGCTTCATAGCACTGGGAGGTTTGCAATTTTTCATTAATTATGCAGACTACACATTGCCCCGCCCCCAGCAAGCTGGGTAATTATTTTATCAACCTCAGAAGGATGGAAGGCTGAGTCAACCATGAGCCGGCTACCTGGGATTGAACCCCAGATCGTGAGCACAGTTTTAGCTGCAGTACAAGCATTTAACCACTGCACCATGAAAATGAAAGAGCTGACTTTACTAAAGTCAAAGACCAGCACCAAACAATGAATACAACAACAAACAGAATGGAAATGTGCAGCGTAAACAATGTAAAGTGTTGTGCCCACATAATATAAAATGCTAGTATCTAAAAAAGGAAGGGGAAAAATCACTGTTACCAGAGAACAGCAGGAACCTGGCACAAAATCTGACCACTTTATTGGTATTATGGAGGACCAGATATTGCTAAGTGATACATTGCTTCATTAGCTTGTGACAAAAGTGAAGCAACATTGGTTTATAAATTTAAAAAGGGGAAAGAAAAAGATTTCCCTCCACAGCTTCTTATCTCTCTTCTCCATCTCCTGTTCTGTATCACTCTTTGTGTGGAGTGGGGAAAGGTGGAATTTTTTTTTAAATTTGGAAGTTGAGTAATGGCAAATGGACTTCTTGAGAGACTGAAACGTTTTGCTGCTAATCCAAACAGCTTTGTCAGTCTGAAGAAACCTATGTAGTTGCATGTCCTCCATTTCATAGATCACTTTGACATCATGTCACCCTGGTCTGAAATGGGCTAATAAAATGGACAATGGCCTGAATAGGCTCGTTTTGTTTGGTAGACAATAGTCTCAATAGGCTCATTAGGTGGACAATGGCCTAAAGTGCTTGAAAGTCCCACCTCACAACCTTCCCAACACCTATAAAGTATGAGTCATTATCCATTGCCTTGCTGGTGGAGGTGTATTTTTGATTTGTCTGGGGATTGTTGAAATCACTGCCTGATAAGTAGCAGATAGACTGTGCATGACCCCCCACCCGTTAAGAGAGGGGTTTTCAATACCACCCCTGAATGGTTTTCCTGACCCCTCTCGCAAACCACCTATCTTCTCTCTCTATTATGCGTACATCCTCATCTTTGAATGAGTGACCTCTAAAGGCCTATTGAGACTATAGCCTACCTAATGAGCCTAGTCAGGCCATTGTCCATCTTATGAGCCTATTCCAGACCAGGGTGACATGAGGTCAAAGTGAACTATAAAATGGAGGACTCACAACTAGCTTTCTTCAGACTGAAAAAGCTGTTTGGATGAGCAGCGAAACATTTCAATCTCTCAAGAAAAGAAGTCCAGTTGCCATGCCTGAACTTCCAGATAAACTCCCCTAGATGACTGATAATCTTCACAGACAATATTTTTAATGATTGGTAAGTGAGATATTCCCCACTGAATCACTGTGGGGAAACATGTCACCCTCTGGTGCTGCTCAGGTTCAATACTGATGACCATGCATGCCAGAAAGTGAATTAAAATGGAGCAATTCCATCCATGCTAAACAATGAGTAGTGTCTGACAGGTATCCAAGAAAGTACAGCTAGGCATGAATGAGGGTCAGGCTGGTTCAAGATTGACTTTCACTGTACAATGGAGTGAACCATCCCATTCCAAAGTGGATCAAAATTTGAGTTTAAGTGCCATCTGATTGCACCCTGTGTATTATAGATACATTATTAGCCACATTTCATGTAGACCCACCCAAAATCAGTGGAAATGTATTTAGTGATGTTGACACATCCAGTGTGCAATATTATTAAACTGTTTTGACTTCCAAAACTCTTAATCTCTATCTGGATCATCCAAAATCTAAAATGGGTTGTACCATAATAGTCCTGTTTGTGTCATTAGAAGATTAAAGCAATAAGACAAAGAGACAGAATTAGATAGATAGATAGATAGATAGATAGATAGATAGATAGATAGATAGATAGATAGATAGATAGATAGATAGAGAAGAGAAGAGAAGAGAAGAGAAGAGAAGAGAAGAGAAGAGAAGAGAAGAGAAGAGAAGAGAAGAAAAGTATTTCAAAATAGGCAGAATGGATAGGATTTACAAATTCTTTCCCTCCAAGACAGGAAGGATAAAGAAATCATGAATATTTCAATTCCCACCACGAGATGAAGAACATTTCCTGTTGAATCTCTATCAAATTATTGGCAAAGATTTCAGACTGTACTTAACATAATGTTCTATGGCTCAGCAATTGTATTCTCTCACATTCCCTAGTATTATATTTGAAAATCCTCAATTTATTTTCTTTCCTCTTGTTAAGGCCTAGAGTTGTGCTCAGGATGAGAGCCTACTATTAATATTATCACACAATACCTGACTCTGAATTACAAGAAGACATTTTATTAATCTTTTGAGATACCGACCAGCCAACCTGTTTGGTTTAATGAGAGAGTGAAAATGTCGGGTTCTTATCGGGAAGTGTGCAGGAATAAAAAATCTGTCTAATAGAACTAAATGTGGCCACTTGTACATGATCCAAAAGTGTAGATGTCAAAGAAGCAGAATAACCTCCATCCAGAAATGTTTTATATTTGATGCTGCCTGCAGAGAAAGACTAGGCCTAAAATTAGTTGTGTCAGTGGACACTGAGGCCCCAGTCCTATACTTGTATAGTATTTATGGGAAGCTTGGTCTGTGGGGCTGTCAATTAGAGATGGGCACGAATAAAAAAAATGACATTTCTTTTGTTGTTGTTGTTGTTGCAGGTCCATTTCGGTTCATTTTATTTTTTCATGAATTTTTTGAAATTTTTTTTTTTTTTTTTTTTTTCATTTTTCATTTTTTGTTTTTACCCACTTTTTTCACGACTTAAAGCATTTCTGCGCACGGACGTCCTCCAACGCCCCAGACCAGAGGGAAAACACTAAAAAAATTGATGCTGGCAGAGACACAGTATAGACTAGGTACACAGGGAGGCTGTAAAGGCAGTGGCAGGTGTTGCCCAGGGTATAAAAGGCAGCTGCAGAGTTACTGCACTGTGGGGCAGGGAGGGTACTCACCGAGAGGTACGCATGCACACAGGGAGGCTGCAAGATAAATCTCTTCTTTCTCTCCCCTAAGAGCCAGGCTGCAGCCAGCAGGAACACAGAGACACACACCTGCCTGGCTGGCCTAAAGTAATGAGTCACAGAGACAGCAATCCCACCCTAACTCCCACTACAGACTGCAACCTGGGTATGCTATTGGTTGAAATTGTCCAAGAATTTACATGGATCCCATCACATGGCTTGCATCCATCTTGTGGTTGGAATCCATTTTGTGTCATCCTTAAAGGGAAAAGAAAAATACATTGCGATGGGAGAAAGACAAAAACAAATGTTTTAAGGACTGCAACCCCCTGGTAAGTAATAATTTCAAATAATTATCACTGCATTTTTACGGATGTCCAGGGCATTTTAATACCCAAAAACTCAATATTAGGCATCTAGGAGCCATTTTGGGTTGATGTCCCCTAACTCCCCTTAAAGGAAAAAATACAGCGATCTGAGAAAAGACATAAATGCACGTTTTAAGGATCTCAACCCCCTGGTAGGTATTATCAGGCAGAATAAATAATTATTGCTGGGTTTTTACAGATATTAGGATGTTTTTTAACATTTAAAAACAGCTCATTTCATTGTGTGTCTCCATTAACGAAAACGAAAAGTAACAAACCTAATTTTCATGGTTCTGTTCAGTTCGTTCCAATTTCATCACAGTTTTCGTTATTCATTTTGTTATGTAATGAAACGAATAATGAATAACAGAATGATTTTTTTTTCGTTTTGTGCCCATCTCTACTGTCAATAGAGTTAGGAAATCAAATTTCTGATGTTTTGAGTTGCATTTACCTCTGTCTACTGAAAAAAGAAAGAAAGAAAGAAAAAGAAAGAAAGATTATGAAGAAGAAAATCAGTGTTCTACTCAGAGCTGAAGCTTTATAGTCCAATCACCTGTGTGTGTTTGTGTATGTGTGTGTGTGTGTGTGTGTGTGTTGATTAAGTGTGTATACACACAGGTCATATAGTTACATATATAAACAACATTGACATGTGATGCTGACAGTCCCAAATGAATTTCATGGGTGTCCAGAAATAGATATTGATTTTCTCAATCTTCAGACATACACAAGCTAATATTGACAATCATATTTACTGACTGTCAGCCTTTACCAATCCAATGTATCTTTAAGTTGTTGAGGGCCCTCAAAACATGTCCAGAATTTTTTTTGGCATATTCCCATGTGAATAGCAACAGTCCGAACATTTCAGGTATGTGCTGCTTTGTAAATAGAGGGATGTGGGGAAACTCCTATTTTTGTCAAGGATTCTTTTGTCACCCTGTGCTTTGGGCATCCATGGGAAGTCTGCAAAGTTCCCTAACAATATGGGAGTCACTGCTTACTTGTTGTCTCAGCACCCAAAAAGCAGGTGCTAAGGGCATGTGAGAAATTTGCACTCTCATGAGGTTCTTTAAAAACAGATTTATTGTCATGCATGCAGTCTCGTGTGCTCCCAGATGCATCTGGTGGGGGCCACTGTGAGATACGGGAAGCTGGACAAATCGGCTTTTGGCCTGATCCACCATGCCTCTTCTTATGTTCTTATTTTCTTATGTTCAGTTCAAAAGTATTTTTGAGGGATCAGTATTTTTGAAAAAATGGATCCCAGGCATGTTTCAACATGTAAGTGGCAGGGTTAGCTTCCTAAAGTAATTCTAAGTAAGCACCCAAAATTTGGAGAGATTTGGATTTTGGGGGACTGGGATATGAAGTTCAAAGGGGGCGCCCCTAGGAAAAAAATCTTTCCAATTAGATTTGGAACGGAAGCCAAGCCGTGGCAGGGCTAATTGCTCACCCATGGCTTGGCTTCCAAATCCAATTAGAAAGAATTTTTCCTAGGGGCAGCCCCTTTGGGCCTTAATACCTCAGCTCCCTGAGCCCTGAACCTTTCCAAATTTTGGGGGATTACCTAGAATTTCTCCCCTGCCATTTTCTCTAGGACAAATTGTTTTGTCCTAGAGGAAAAATGGCATTTAATCACAAAACGAAATGAAACACATCCTAATGAAACATGTTATCTAATAAAACAATGTAACAGTGTTTCATTTTTCATTTCATGCCAATCTCTAGTTTTAATACTTTATTTTTATTTATTCTATGTTTTAAATTTGTAAGATCACTCATAGTAGTGCCTTTGGCACTAATGGGAGTGGTAGAGTAATCAATAACTAATTAACTGAATGAATGAATGAATGAAGACTCAGACACAACTCTTTTTTTCCCAGTGACTCAGACTTGACTTATAATTCGGATCCCACTCACCCCTCCTTTTTATTTTTATTTTTGGAGGAAAAAGGCTTGTTTTTAATTGGGACTCAGACTTGAGGCTTTGGACCTGGGACGTGCCAACATCCTTGCCCTCAGGAGCAATATTATTAATTATGTATATTTTTATTGTTAGTGTTGGATGGTTTTTAGATTTTTAACATACATTGTTTTATTGAGTTTTGTATTGTAAATCACCCAGAGTCCCCTCTGGGTTGTGACAAATATAAATAAATAAATAAATAAATAAATAAATAAATAAATAAATAAATAAATAAATAAAGTAAGTAAGTAAGTAAGTAAGTTATGGCAGAGATCTATAATAAAAATGAACAAAATTTTACAATAAAAATGAATGTGGTACAATCCCAATCGATGGTATTAACCTACCGAGGATGGAGGAGTTAAAATACATCAGATTTTAGACGATTAGCAGCTGATATGGAAGCCTCCCTATTGAGATCCGTTGGCGCCAACACTGATTCATTTTCGGCGCCAGGTAAAAACCTTCCTGTTCCAGAAGGTTTTTTATTGATCATATGGTGCCTGATGACAAAATGATGATTTTAAAGAAGGTTTTTATTACTGTTTGATGATTTATTGATATTTTATTTGTGATTTCAAAAGATCCAGAATGCTGTCTTGGAATAAATAAATAAATAAATAAATAAATAAATAAATAAATAAATATGAGACAAAGACATTACACAAAATGATTGTGTGGACAATGATGACATCTGATCTAAATACAGCATCACACCAATCACTGACAAAATACGTGAAACCTGATTGTGTTGGTATGGGCATGCCTTGTGGGACAATGAGGAAATTCTGTCCAAAAAGGGTCTCATCTTGGAGGCCAGTGGACCCCAACTGAGGGAACAACCAAAACAGTGCTGGATGAACACCCTTGATAACAACATGAGGTCGTCCTGGGTTCTCTTGGACCAAGCCCATGCCCATGCAAAGTGTAAGACATAAACCAGAAGAGCACACCCTGCCACCAAGTGGGACAGATGCTGAGAAAAAGATGAAGAGGTCTGTAATAAAACCACTATTGTGTAGAATATTCCATGTGCATTTGTTTTCCCTCTTTCCTTTTCCATCCATTTTGTGGAAATAGTTGCATGGTTCCTTGTACAATACAGGTGCTTCGGTGTTTGCTCCCACTGACAATAAGAACTTCTACTCAATTGGGTTCTGGTTTCTTTTTTAAATGGTATAAAATAAGTTGCCTCCATGACATTAAAGGAAGCAGAGCTTCTTCTGCCAGAGTAGAGTGTTTTCTGGTTGGAAAGAGACACACAATGCTTTTTAGCCAGAGGGACATTCATTGGAGCTCACAAGTGAAACCAATTTATCCATGAAAGCCTGCATATTGTTTGACTTGTTATTATTATTATTTTTTAATCGGTGGCTTATAAAAGCGATCGCCCGTTGTCTATCTTTGCATTGGCATTTTAATGGCCATGCAGCTCCCCCTTTTATTTAAATTTATATTCATTTCTGCAAAGGCAAACCCCTCAGTTGCTGCAAATTATAACATTGGATAACCAACAGAACTGGTGGATGCAGCAGCAGCAGCTACTAGAGCCACAGCTGGGGGAAGAAAGGAGAGAAAGAAGGCTGCAGGGAGCCCTTCTCTCTCAGCCACTCCTGGCTTCTGATATAAATTATTTCTGTCCTTAGCAAGTAACCTCTCTGGTCAGTTTCAGCCCTTGCCTCCCCATTTGCTTGGGCTGCGCATGCAAATTGCAATTTAAATATGTAACGTTAAACACGTGGTTTGATGTCATGTGGCTTGATTTGATTGGAATTTGCACTGCCACCTCTTCCAAAATATTGCTTTATTGTAAACAGGCCCTTGGTTGGGTGGAACTTCATCTAAGAACAGTTAACAATGAACACTCCCCTTCAGACTAGTTCATCTTGCATCTTTTTTGACCTCTTGCTTAATGTTTGGCCCTGGCTCCTCTTTGGAGTTACGTACTTCGTAATTTGGCCTTAAATCCTTCTGTCTTGTCTGTCTGATTACAAGTGGTACTTCATGGTTCACTATGATTCACATTCCAACTGTTGGAGCTTGTAGAACATCCAGGGGGCTTGGTGACTTTCTACTTATGAGTGGTTTTAGGACTGAATATATAAGCCATATTTTGTTTTTGCAAGGTGTGGAACCAAATAAAATCACAAACAAAAAAGAAAGCACTACCATTTTGCATATACCCTTCTCCTTTTATCTGTTTTTCTGTTTCATTTTTATTTATTATTTATTAAATCTGCCCTGAACTATTATTTTGTTCATATCAATACATATTTATATATTGTTGGATGACCAAACTCTAAGACCAAACTCTCGGTCCTTTCTGTAGGCTCAAAACAAACAAACCCATGCCTGATTTCACTAGAGGTTCTCTTTGAGCTATGCGACTGAGTTGTTTAGGATTTGGGAAGTAGCACAAGACCTGAATTATAAAGGAAATGCTAGCACTATACACAGAGCTACAGCATTGGACTCACTGCATCCTAAGCTTTAAATTATTAACTCCACTCTCCATTGTGTTATCTTTCCACCCACTATTGAAACTTCTTGTAAATATTTTGAAAGAACATTGCCCTGATGCAAGGTCGATGCCACTCAGTTATAAAATAGCCTCCTGGCAAAGGGCAGGTAGATGCATTGGCTTTACTAAAAAGTATCAATGTAGTATTCATTATTTAAACTTGAATAATTTTTAAAAGATTAAGCAATATTTTGCAAAAGACTGTACTAGGCCAAATTTAATAAAATGTGATCCGATATATTTACGAACCCAAAAGAATAAATAACAACATGCATGCTTCACATTTTAAGAAAGCACATTTAAAAGTGAAGGGGGGAAAACCAGGCAAAGTTGTGTGTGTGTGTGTGTGGGGGAGAAAAGGTGACTACCCAATCAATGTCATTTTTACCTTCTGGCTTTATGTTCTGAAATCCAAAGAGGAAATTGATTAATCTGTTGACTACATACAAAGATTGATTATGCGTGTCTATCTATGCCCTATATATGCTGTATGCTGTCTATTGCCTTGGAGGATGAGTCTTGACGAGCCGTGAAGTTACGGTTGGTTGGAGGTACTGTTCTGGGAGGAAGCATTTGGTCTCTGAATGGGCTTCCCCAAAGGAGATATACAGGGTGCTTCCATACAAGAGACATCCAAATGGCATGCAGATCTCAAATGGCTTTATGTTGTCTGCAGTAGAGATGGATGTTTCATTTTGTAAGGGGTCCAGTTCCAAAATGAAACATGGCAGCACAGCTGCTGTTCAGAACCAGAACAAAATCAAACACTGACTTACCTTCCTTTGGGTCGTGATGGGAGAAACTTCAATCAGGACGCAGCCTCCGACATATCATCTTTCCTTCTCCCTGGCACTGGCCATTCAGACAGGGAGGTGGGATGATGCATGTCCTTGCACAGCTCCTGACTGGCCAGCTCCAGGGAGAAGGAAAGATGACACGTCTGAAGCTGCTTCCTCATTGGAGTTCCATCCCATGCGACTCAAAGATCAGTCAGTGGTTGATTTCGTTCTGGAGGCTGGGTCCCTGTTCTGAACGGCAGCTGTGCTGCTGTGTTTTGTTTTGGAACCAGACCCCTTCTGAAATGAAACACCCATCTCTAGTCTGCACCAGCCTTCTTGTAATTTGCCAGTCTTGTGAAGTGACAACATGGACGGTTGAAGCACCAGTGAAAGGCGCAAGTTTTCCTGGAAATCCCAGGCTTGGAGCCCCTGGGAGGCAATGCAGCTGTGGCTCTGATCTGAGGCCATTTTGTTAGGAAAGGGAGTTAGACGGAAAGAGAGAGTTGGCAGCTGCAGACCTCCATTCAAGTAATTGAATATTTGTATCTGTGTATAAAAATATGTGCCATAATGTGAGATTGAAGTGGAGTAAATTGCAAAAGCATTATGAAAAGGATATAAGCTATTTAAATTGCATGGCTTCCACTGGGGGTAGATAGGGAGGGACTGAGTGAAGAAAGGACACTGATGGGAGAATTGACTGTATAGCGGAGGTCAATTAATACTTGGTTACACTGGGTTTCACCCCTACTTCATTGCAGGTCAGAGCTCATTATTTTCCCTGCATTCATATCCCCCCACCCCCGAGTATCCAGGCATATAAAAATACAGTAAAACCTTGGTTCATGAGCATAATTCATTCTGGAAACATGATTGTAATCCAAAGCACTTGTATATCAAAGCAAATTTCCCCATAAGAAATAATGGAAACTCAATTGATTGGTTCTATACCCCAGAAATATTCATATAAAAATGAATACAATACTGCAATATAATATAATAAAGAAAATATAAAATAATAAAGAAAATATAAAATATAAAGAAAACTAAAACAAATTAAAGAAGGATATAAAAATAAATAAAGTAAAACAAAACCCTAACCTGCACTCTCCTTTGAAAACGTTTGTGGACAGTGCAAGGGAGAAATCCCTTCCTCTCTCTCTTCCTTCTTCTTTAGAGGCCTGCCTGAGATGACTATTCCAGATGATCATGCACAATCCAGTGGGCGGTGGGGGACAGTGGAAGAGAACCACCATTGGCTTACTTGTGACAATATAACACACTACATTGCTCGTAATGCAAGACATTGCTCGTTTATCAAGGTAACATTTGACGTACCGTTTCCCAAACAGTAAATTCTGTTACGTGTGAGGACATCTCATATCTTTCTGAGATTCTGTGATAAGACATGGAAGATCCTCCTGAGTCATGCCATCAGAGGTGGTTGATTCCAGCGTAAAAGTAATAAAGAATCTTATGGATGAGCATGCACCAAGAAGAAACAGAATTGCAGATGAGATCAATATGTAAATTGAAACAAAAATGTTACCCAAGCATCACCATAACTTTATATGGATATTATCCTCAAAGTTTGCATAAACTAAAGAAAAATTGTTCCCCAAAGAATCTTCTTACATCCTTACCACAGTCCTCAGGGCACGCAAACTGGCATCTTTGTATTTGTATCTCATCATGATCTGCTTTGTCTGTGCTTACTTTTCTGACTAAATTGATGTTCTTCAAGCAAACCACTGTTCTTTACATCATCGGCAGGCTTGCTGTGATACACCCAGAGAAATGAATTTGAGATAATAGTAACAAAGGATCTGTTTTGATGCTGGGGGTGTAGGAATGTGAAATGTACATATATTTAAATTTCACTGGCCCCAAAGTATAATTCAAAACCTAAGAAAAATATCATTTCAGCTCATTACTTTGTTTAAACATTGACACTTTACATTTTATCTCTGACAAATACCCTCAGCAGCATCCTAGTAGACTAATCCTTCTTCATTTCAGTATTAACACAGTATCTCAACATCCCTTTGTTCTGTCTTCAGTTGCCTTGTTTTACATATTTTTGTGTCAGTCAGATTTAAACCTTCTTGAACGCCAGTACAAAAGAATGTGAAATACAGTCTGTCACCTCCTCTAAAATGTTTCCTTCCCAAACGAATATTAACATATGCCATCATTAAGTGATGACTTTATATGTCTTTCTTACTTCAGTATTTTTCAACAGTTCCTGTTTTGAATGCCAGTCCATCTGAAGAGTATAAGAACCTGTCTTAAATTAAATCAGACTTTGGACAACCTCCAGGTTGGAGAGATAGGCAGGATGTCTCTCAGTGCCATTTGTTGGGGAATCATAATCAGGTGAAGACATCTGCTTGGGAATAACATGAAGCAAATTTTGAGTCATTGTGTGAGACAGAATGCTGTACTGAATGGGCTGTGGCCTGTTCCAGCAAGGCTGTTCGTATGTTCTTCAGCAGTGTCTTCAGTATTGCCTCATTCAACACAAGGGGCTGAAAAAATATCTAAGGCTGTTTTGCTGCATTTCTTTGAACCCAGTTTCCTTTTATCCTTCTTCCACATCAACGTGCAAGTCATTTTTCCCCTTTGGCATTTCTACACATATTTCTAAATTTCTCTACTAGGTGTATTTATTCATGTGTTTTCCCAGTTGACACATTTTCCCCATTTTCTGGGGCTTACGTCATGGCAACTGGTCTTGTATTGTGAGATCAAAATGTTTCACTACTCACCCAAGTAGCTTCTTCAGTCTGAGAAATATTGGTGGGAGGCTTCTAATTTATAGTTCACCTTGGTTTCGGCCACCCTGGTCTGAATACGCTCATTAGGTGGACAATGGCCTGGGGTGTGTGAAAGTCCCACGTATACCACCCTTCCCAACACTTATTAAGTATGGGTCATTAGCAGTGGCCTTCCTTGTGAAGGTGTGAAGAGTTTCTGCTTTGTCTGGGGATGGATGAAAGGGCAGCATGATAAATGGGAGACAGATTGTGCCTAAGTCCCCCACCCTTTTTGACAGGGGTATTTTGTATACACACATGAATGGCTTCCCTGACCCCTCTCTCAAACCACCTATCTTCTCTGTCTAATCTGTGTACATTCTCATCTTTGAATGAGTGCCCTTTATCCTTGAAATGAAGGTACACCGCTGATTCTGGTCCTGAGCTGTTGCCCCTCCAGTGCTGGGGGCCATCCTCCTGTTTAGTGGCTGTTTATTTTCTCCAATGTAGAGCTCTGCACATTCCTTACTGCCCTGGATCTCATATACTATATTACTCCTCTTGTGTTTTGGTGTCTGGTGTTTTCTGTGTTTGTGGGTTTGAAGTAAATGGGTGTGTGATGTTTGCCAAAAATCCTTTTAAGCTTTTTGGACACACCAGCCATTTAAGGAATAACCAGGTTCTCCCATTGGCTCTGGCTGTCAGAGTGATCCATTGTTCTTTTGGGATGGGACACTGCCTCATTGGAGGCCTACTTTGGATATCCACAGACCTTAAGTGGTTTCCTCAGATGTCTGTCTTCCTTCTTTTTGGCTTCTGAGGAGGTGGGGAGGTTATATGCTGTAATGACTTCTGATTTGTGTTGCAATTGGTTGTGGGAGTCAAACAGTAGGTACTGGTCAGTGTATGTGGAGGGGTTCCTGTAAATTTCCAGGCTATGGTTGGGTCGTATGATAACCCTGCAGTCCAGGAAAGCCAGACAGTTGTCTTTGAGTCCCCATAGACAAAAGAATCTACCTTTCAATTGCCAGCTAGGGAGACTACTTGTGGAAAGGACAATGCCATTTTTGCCTAGATATGTAAAATTTCTGGAAGCTACAGAAAAAAACCATAAACAAACAAACAAAAAAGCCTCACTTTTCCCTACGAACACCCCCAACTGTTTTGTTTTTTCGATGCCTTCAAAATTTCTGGAAATTGCCAGAACTCTCATCCTGCCCACACATGGAAATTTCACCTACTGTACTTTTGAATGGCTGAATTGAGCTGCAGTAAAAGTGAGGCTGACATCTCAAGGGACCTTGTAGAGAGGGAAATAATAGAATGAGGAGCAATACTATATGTAACAATTGAAAGAGGTAAGTCTCGTCATCATGCATGGTGGAGAAAGAGAGATTGCAACACAAAGCACAATGAAAGGATCCCTTTGACAGGGTTTTAATCACATCCAGGCATTAAAGAATTAAAAATGGGGGCAGGGGAAGATTTTCCTCCTTCACTCAAACATGATGCTTCAAATCAAGTCTTTTCCTACACACCATAGAAGTCCTATGAGGCTGTCAATTATCCACTGGCAGGATCTCCTCATAGGAGGACCCAGAGTCTCTTGGGCCAGATAGCAAGAGAAGAAGGCATTTGATGAACCTAGACCTTCTAAACTACAGAATCAGCCCTGGCAGAGTCAGGGAGCCTAGGGCTGCTATGAGGGGAAAGGGGCATGGCTTCTTTCCAGCCCGAGAGGAAACAAAGACATGACCCAAGCAAGAGAATAAGGCATAAGCCTGGCTGATACATACCTTATCATGAGGAAGAGGTCTTCTGCTGGAATTCCTGCAGCCAAGTCCAGGGTGGTCCCTAGGACAATTTAGTTTCATGAGCTTAGCTGAAAGTTGTACAAATCCTGGGAACCTTGTCTGTGATTACCTGGGGTGCCCACAACCTAGTCCTGATCTCTGAACCTTTGTCTGTTTCTTTCTTCATATAATGACCCTGCTGTGCACTTTGTGCTTGTACAAGTGAGATTCCTGGTTTATTGATAACCAAGCAGCTTGCTCATGACACTCCATTGACTTCAGATCTAGATACTCCTTCCTTGGACTGATGATGCGTAGAATTTGGCTTGGCCACGGCTTGTGTTCTGACCCTTCCATTTGTGCCTGGTCTTTTCCACTGCCTGCTACTGTCTATACACCAAACTAGAGATGGGTGTTTTGTTTCAGAAGTGGTCCAGTTTCAAAATGAAATGAGGGAGCCCATCTGGTGTTCGGAACCAGACCAACCCTGTGGAACAAATTTTGCCAGTCCCTTACCTTGTCCTGGGGTCATGTGGGGCTAAAGTCCAATGAGGAAGTAGTCTCTGACATAATCTTTCCTTCTCCCTGTTGCTGGCCAATTAAGAGCTGTGCAGGGAAATGCATCATCCCGCCTCCCTATCTGATTGGCCAGCACCAGATGACATCGGAGACTTCTTCCTTGTTAGAGTTTAGCCCCGTGTGATTCCAGAGCAAGGTAAGTGATTGGCTGATATCATTCTGGAGGGTTTGTCTGGTTCCGTACACCAGCTGGGCTCCCACATTTCATTTTGGAACTGGATCACTTCTAAAATGAAATGCCCATGTATACACCAAACGAGTTTGGCAATCAAGACCTTCATTTCCATAACTCAAGGGAGTGTTCTGTTTTCTGGCCTGCTACTCAGACATACAACAAAACAGTTATATCATTTCAGCACTGTGTGTGTGTGTGCGCGCACGCGTGCATACGCGCACACATGCACATATGTGCACACAGAGAGACGGGGCACAGAGAGACACCCCCTTCTCTAAACATTTCTTCATTTAATAATCATGCTTTGTATCTTGTTGTGAGCAGAAAGAAGGCCTAGGGGTATTTTTGATTTCTATACATCTTGGTCTGAGGATACTTGATGTCTCACTTTTTTTCAATGAAATGCTTTGCCACGGGCAAGCTTTCATCTCCTCAGTTGGTATTCATTTGTATCCTGATGCTCTGACCTTCAGTAGGCATCTCCGAAATATACATCAGACCACAAGGGCATTTCATCATGTAAACGACAAATTCCATGTCACAGGTAATCTTTTATTTAATGGCATTTTTTTTTACCAGTGTGCCTTTTGATAGCAATGATGAAAGCATCTGGTTCCCCCACCCCTGCTCTGCCACCCTGTTGTTATGTCTCACACACTGATCATAGCAATAAGTTAACCCGTGTGAACTGTAATTCTTGCAGAAAATATTTTTTACTTGGCTTTATGTGCATTACAGTCAAATTGGATTATAATACCTTTTTGATTTGCCCTTTATTTATATGCATCATGAAAGGTGGAAGGCTGCAGATGTCCAATAATATTTCCTCAGTGAAAGGAAGGTACTGCTAGTCCTTCATTACTTTAATAAACCAAAGAGATGGTTGAGTTGTGGACACAAATGAATTGCATCAAAAAGCCTTTAATCCTAAATCAGTTAATAGCTGTTTCAGAAGAGATTGGTGGTTTACAAAAAGTATCAAAATGTCCTGTCTCACAGGGTTTTTTTAACACGCTGGGTTGGATAATGAAGACTTAACACAGCACTAAATATTCTCTTTCCTTTTTGTGGCATTAATCTTTTTGAATGAAACTCATCTTGTCAAGAGCATGGGCTGACAGAGGTGCATTGAGATACGGAGGAAGATGTGGCTGGTGGTAACTTCAGAAGCTAAGTGGACAGGGCATGGGATTAAATGGCATTCAGCTACATGTCTGGTCTTCCCTGTATTATTTCTAAGGTACCACAATGGCAAGGGGAACCGGTTGCCCAGTGAGTTGTATAGAATTTTCCTCTCTCCATCTTGACTGTAAACATTTTCTTGGATTTCTTATCAGCATCCTTGGAAGACTTAAGGTTTAGTCCTCTCTTAGGCCTCTCAGAAGCAGAGCTTTTGAATCAGTGACTCAAAACCGAAGGCATGGGAGAATGCTGTGTAGCTTTGAAGAAAGACACAGCTATACAGTAGAAGAAATGGAAAGCAATGCCAACCCCCCACCCCCACCCTGGCCAGGAGGCAGACATTAGAGCCTTCCAGACCCTGTTGAATTGTAGGAAGCATTGCCCCAGGTTTGTACCTAAGACAGTTAACTAGGTAGGTATAGATACTGGATGATCACTATTGGTACATGAGATAACTGCTGTAAAGCTCTAATGATATTATATCTTCAGTTGAGTCTTTTGTGCTATGATCTAAAACTATCTCTCTTCCACCAATAATGGTCTCTTTGAGTTCCCACTTAGCTATGGCTCCAACTCATCACAGCCTAGTCCAGCAGGAAAGTGGGTTGTAGATTACCCAGCTTTTCCTCCAGGGACTTTCTGGTAGAAGGATCCTGTAAAAAAATGATTCCCATATTATTGCCTCAAACTCCAGAGTTTGCACCATGTGAAGATGAAAGGCACTATCACCCCATGTTTTCTGCTTGCTTTCAGAGGACATTCTTTTTGCTCAAATCCCTTTTTAAAAATATGTCTTGGATGAGGTGGTGGCTGCTCTCTGTTTCTAGGATGCTATCATTCTTATTGACTCTTGGTGACATTGTAAGGAAAGGAGCTTCGCCACAGGGAGGCAAACTTTATATTCCATTCAACTGAAGATCATCAGTGAAGAATCCATACAAAGCAAACTTCAAAACACATTGAAGGAAGGGAGGAGGGGCAAAAAAGAGTCAGGACTTATAGCTTCCTCCTCTATTATGCAAGTACAGTAACTCGTCAAGTTCTAGATGTCCCAACCATTTATATGACCATAGGTATGGTGAGAACAGTTTCATGTATAGCATATGAATTCACTGTCATGGTCAAAGAATCATTGGGCCCACGTTTGGGTTCTGGGTAGATATTTTGGAATGCTGGCAAGGTAGTATCTTTAATTGTATTGTGATGTACCTACTTACTATATAAGGAGGGTGTTCTTCAAAGCTAGGCACATGCAGACTATCACATCCAAGCATACATTTCTGTATCAGTAGAAGCTTTCTGCTCAGACACATCAGGGTGTGGGTTGCCTTTTCATGGAGGCTGGGGAATTCATTGCCTTCTTTTTGTTCTTGGTCTGTTCCTTCCGGAAACACTGGAAGGGGAACGGTCCTTACGGTCCTCTTCAGTAAGAAGACATTAACTCGCCTCAGATGAGGAGAGAAGATGAGAAACAAGATTTGCCACTTCCTCTGGTACTAAGGTTACTCTTAGGCTGCTAGATTATATAAACCATATAAATATATATACTGTACTTACCTTTTTACTCATGTTTCTTGTTCACAAGAATGAATGGGGAAAAATATTAACATTAGCCACTAAATGAGAACATATTATTACCACCTAAAACTGTCACACTTAAGCACGACAAGAAAAAAAGTGACCTGAAGCAGTAAGATGTTCCTGAAACAAGAAGTAAACTGATTTCACCAAATATGAGCACTAGAGTTGGGAACGAAACAGAAAAATGGCGTTTTGGTTTTTCGTTTGTCGTTGAGAGGTCTGTTTCGGTTCGTTTTCATTTGTCGTGAATTTTTTGAAAAATTTCGTTACTGTTTTTCATTTTTTCATTTGTCGTTTCTACCTGCTTTTTGCACAATTTTTAAAGCATTTCCGTGTGCAGGCATCCCCCAATGCCCCAGACCAGAGGGAAAACACTAAAAAAAATGGATGCTGGCAGAAACACAGTATAGACTAGGTATGCAGGGAGGCTGCAAAGGCAGCGGCGGGCATTGCCCAGGGTGCAAGGCAGCCGCAGAGTGACTGCACTGCGGGGCAAGGGAGGGTACTCACCGAGAGGTATGCACACACGCACGCACACAGGGAGGCTGCAGGATTGAAGCTAGAGTCGCAGCAGAGACAGCAATCCCACCCTAACTCCCACCAGAGACTGCAAGGAGGACGGGGGCTGCCAGACCTTTTTATGCCCTCTGTGGCTGCCAGACCTGCCCGCCCAGTCTGCAATCTGGGCATGCTCTTGGTTGAACATGATCCCATCACATGGCTTGCCTCCATTTTGTGGCTGGTGGCAACATCCATTTTAAAGGGAAAAGAAAAATACATCACGATGGGAGAAGACAAAAACAAATGTTTTAAGAACCCCAACCCCCCTGGTAGGTATTATCAGACAATATAAATAATTATTGCTGCATTTTTATGGATGTCCAGGGCGTTTTTTAACATTTAAAACAGCTCATTTCATTGCGCGTCGCCATTAACGGAAACGAAAGTAATGACCTCAATTTTTGTGGTTCTGTTCGTTTCGTTGCATTTTCATCACAATTTTCGTTTGTTGTTTTGTTGTGTAATGGAAACAACAAACGGTAACAGAAACGAAAAAATGTTCGTTCCGTGCCCATCTCTAATAAGCACTAACTCTGTGGCACGGGGTTGTGAGGATACCTCTGTTCCCCTGACAGGTAAGCAAGGTGTGATGTCACAGCAGCAGATGTGTCATAATAGCTTTGCCAAGCTTACAGGGCATGGTTACTCTTCTTGATCATGGCTTTTCATCCACATTAAATCTTTCAGCTTTAGGATTGTTTTTTTTTAAATTAGTCAGTGGCCCAAATCCTATTGGAATGTCATATGTGCACAAGTGGAATCATATTTAGCTCATTGCTAACTGACAAGGTGCTGCTCATGTGCTTGACACACTCCCTACTGCAGGGGTGCCCAAACATTTTGCAAGGAGGGCCAGATTTGGTGAGGTGAAAATGTATGGGGGCCAACCACCCAGCTGTATTAGGACATGCACGGAGGCAAGGAGGACACTGCAGCAACAGAGCCAGAGGTGGGTAAGCTGGGCAGGGGGCTGGAGGGACGGACAGAGGCAGGGAAGGCAGGAAAACCATAAAACTGCAAGCTGATGTCTCCATCCAGTATGGGGAGGGTTCAGCTGGCAGGGATGTGTGACAGGCTGAGCTGGCAGGGAGAAGAGGCTGTGGGCCACTCACAAATTGAAAATGGGCTGCATTTGGCCCCCGGGCCTGACTTTGGACATGCCTGCCCTACTGTGTGTCCCACTGGTCAATAAGCCACAATTTCTCTTGCTCACGTCTAAAGTGCCAACAGGGTTTTGGTCAATAATGTATTTGTGTTTGAACTCAGAACACTTCTAGTGTTCTTCAAAGCAGTGGATGATTAAATGCTTGTAAGGAATTCTTCTCTAATTAGTAGAGATGGGCATGACTTGGCGGAATTCCCATTTCTGTTTCCGTTCCTCGTTTCCATTACGGAATGGAAACGGTAACGGGAATTACTCCGCCAGAACTCGAACTCGAACCGACTATAGAATAATTGGGTCTAATTTGTCGTGGTTGTTCCTGGCATCGCGGCGATCCCGCGATGCCAAGCGGCACAGAAAAAAAGTTTTTAAAAGTTTAAAAAAAACGATTCCCGGCCAAAAAGCAGGCGGAAATATGCCTGCCTGAGTGAGGGCTCAGGGCACCTACCAGAGGGGTGGTTGACCCCCCCTCTCCTGTCCTGGGCTGCTCTGGTGGTGGGGAAATCCTCGTCGTAGTCGCTCACAACAAGCACCGGACTCGCCGCCGGCCGCCGCAATTCAAGCGGAAGCGGCACAGAAAAAAAGTTTTAAACCCCCCCCCATTCCCGGGCCAAAAAGCAGGCTAAAATATGCCTGCAGTGCAGAGTGCACCTACCAGAGGGGTGGTTTCTGGGGGGGGTCCCAGCCTCCCCCCCTCTCCTGTCCTGGGCAGCCGGACTCGAGTCGCCAATCGCCATGCCATGCGATGCAAGCAGGGGATCCAAAATGGGGCGGCGACCACAATTTTTTTTTGAAATCGTGGTCCAAAAACACACAAGCACCACACAGAAACATGCGAAAATTGCTATTTTAAAACTGCCAGAATTTTTACAGTAGCAGTGGGTTTTTCTTGCAACAAAATGTCTCCTCTTTCCTCTCTCCATTGATTTTATTTTATTTTATTTTATTTTATTTACACCTGCGCAATGATGGGCTGGCCATGGGAGTGACCATGCAATTTTTGGAGCCATTCCACCAATCGCATGGCCAGTGGCCACTTGGCCAGGTTGACCACAGAGACTTCTGGGATGTGCCAACCGGGCATAAAAAGCCCACTAACCGTAGCCCGAACCCGAACCCTAACCCTAAGCCTAACCCATACGCCAGTACACTGTCCTTCTAAGTGGGTCAGAGAGGCCCCCAGAGGTGCACCCCAATACTCACCCTAACCTCACCCGTAACTAGCCTAACCCTAGCCCTTGCGCTAACCCTGTTGACTAAGCCAGATCTGTACTTGCATTGCACTACACGCAATAAGTACAATTCCCTTCTTAGTGAGACACAGTGGGTGCAGAGAGTCTGCCAGTCCGCCACTTGTGGCTCTGGGTGACTCCTGCAGGCTTGGCTCGGCCGGCAGCATGTGTGACATGCAAACCATGCCCCCGAGGCCTGACTGATGCAGGGAAGGCACCCCAAAAAGAGGGGTGCCTCTGCCAGTCTGCTGTGTCTCTGCGTGCAACTTGGTATGCAATCATATCCATATGGCT
Source organism: Phrynocephalus forsythii (assembly GCA_029282475.1). Lineage (NCBI taxonomy): Eukaryota > Metazoa > Chordata > Lepidosauria > Squamata > Agamidae > Phrynocephalus > Phrynocephalus forsythii. The sequence goes on from JAPFRF010000005.1 coordinate 23,440,183, forward strand.
ATGCATGCATGCCATTTTGCAGCAGGTGAGGAGAGGAGACCCCCATGTATGAGGAGGGGTCTCCAGGAGCCTGCTTTCCCTAGCGGGTGAGGATAGGAGGCACCCACCCCCCAAAAAAGAGGTGCCTCCAGGAGCCCGCAACCCCCCCAAACCAGTTTAACGACAGACGAAAAAAAACGAAAAACGAAACGACAAATTTTTGCGAAGTTTCGTGAAAAACAGAAACGAGCCGACACAGGCCGCCTCCGACACACAACAACTCGAAAACATCATTTTCCCTAGTCGTGCCCATCTCTACTAATTAGTGCTTTTGATCCACACCCTTCTCAAATTTTCTATGATTACTTAGATTTTCCATTCTCCCTTAGGGTGCTTTTACACGACCCCTAACATCCGCTGGCAACTTAAATTTGGACTAGAGATCTTGGGGGTTTGCTCCTCTTGCTGTGTTCCCACCCCTCCGCACTCCCTTGCTCCTGTCTGCGTGAGGGGAAAGAGAAAAAAAGGGAGAAAAGAATGCAGGTTCACCTCCGCTCTGCCGTTGGGAGCTGTCCCGGGAAGCATTCCAGGCTCTTAAAGGGGAGGGGGCAAAAAAACAAACAAACAAGGGGAGGAGAGCCTGGCACTCACTGCTTTGCAATCCGCATCAGAAATTGGTCACCTTCGGAGGCCAGGTACTTCAAAAATGTGCTGGGACGCGCTTAGGTGGGCGTGGTCATACTTAATTTTTTTTAAAGTCCGGAGCTAGTGGGAAAACATTTTTAAGCTTCGCATCTGGGAGCCCTTTGCCTCGGATTTTAGGGGTTGTGTAAAAGCACCCTTAGAGAAACCTCACAAATGCATCCACCTCAGAAACTCCTCAGAGACAAAAAGGCATGCAGCACAGAGCTATTCATTTCATGGTTCTAAGGAGTACATCCTTATGTGCTTCCTATCTTTCTAGGGTGACTAACAGTCGTTATGGCTGCACAAGGGTGCAGACATACATTGTGCTGCCAGTACTATATAGCATCAATAAGCCCAATAAAATAGGGATACCCCAAACAAAAAAAAGTATAACAGTCAAACTGGACCTTGGATCAGCACCAAATATGACATGGATGTAGCAGAAAATATTCTCTTACTCTGTGACTAGTCTGGGGATTTCGAGTTGTAGCTTCTTAAAAAGTAACACCGTTTCACCCCTGTGCAGAACCAAGTTTGCTAAAGCTCTGGCTGATTAAAAACAGATGAAATACATTGAAAAGACAAAATTTGCAATCCTAAAAATAACCTTTTGCATTCTTAGGAGCTGAACTATTCTTGGCTCTAATTCAAAGTGTTTAAGTAATTCTTCTAAAGCCTGAAAAACTCTGAAACTGATTGTTTTTAAAACTTCCAAACAGTCTAACAGACTGAATATTTATTTATTTATTTATTTATTTATTTAAAGACCACTCTAGCAGGAAAGGCCACTCTGTGCAGTTTGCAACAGTTCAAAAACCAACAAAACAGAACAGAACCAAAATTAAATATAAAACAACAATATAAACTAATTAAAGTTGGCCACATTAACCCAGTAACATAGCATTCTGACTAATCAGAATGTGTCTAGAGTTAGCTAGGCAGCTAGGCAGGGGAAATTTCCAAAGCAGAGGCATAGCAAGGGTTTGGAGCGCCTAGGGACAAATTCCTTTTTTGTGCCCCTCTTGCCCCCGCAACTGTATCACACCCGCCCAGCAAGAGGGTCCCAATCCTATCATCTATCTATCTATCTATCTATCTATCTATCTATCTATCTATCTATCTATCTATCTATCTATCTATCTATCTATGTTGTACCTACCCACACCTTTACTTCACCCTTTCATTAAGTCCTGAACAAACCTTCAAAATATTGTGGCATAGAGTAGTTATGGCCACATCCAAGCTGTTCACTGTTCTTTCTTCTTCTAGTAACCATAGCAGGAGAAGTACAGATCATATATACTTTTTCGGGAATTCTTTACCACTGGGTAAATCTATATGATGGAAACTTCAGCTTGGGTTTGTGTATAGCATATTTATATTTAAACTCCCATTTTAAAATTTTGAATTTAAAATTCATTTCTTCAATAAAACCACCCTTCAGTTTATGAATGCAGGGTAATGTGCTTCTATAGTTAATGATTAAAAATGGCCCGATATTTGGTGCAAAAAGGGCTGATAAGCTTTACATAGTGAAGGGAAGTCTGAATGCTGACAACACCAATGGCACCATTGAAGATGATCCTTGGAATACCATCTTCTGCTCACTATCATTCACACATGTTGATAAACAGCCCTGGCCATCACTTTGTGTTTCGGTGAGAAGTGGCATGAACTGATGAAAAAAGGAGTCAATGTCAGGGATTTTTCCTTTGCGTGGCATCACTTTTTGAATGGTAGCAGGGCTGGGAGATTCCTGTTCAACACTTTGACCTGTGAAGTGTCTCAGGGTTCCATGGTCCCCCACACTATCTCACATATACATGGAAAACCTGGAAAAGGTTGTCTAGAACTTTGTGGCATGGTACCACAAGTGTGCTGTTGACACCCAGCTCCTATTGCTTTTTAAGACCTTCCAAGAGGCCCTTTGCTACAGGGGGCCCTTTCCTACATTTGAGGAAATGTAGCTGAAAAGATCACAGCCACAGTTAAAACCAGAAAAGGTGTTCCTATCTGATGCCACACTTTATGGCTGATATCGTAAACACATTAGGGAGTAAGTTCTTCTGAATAAAAATACATAAACTTGTATTTCTACCAGGGATTTTACAGCTGTTTAAAACACCGAGCAGCAGAGAGTTTCTGAATTAACGAATCTATTGCTCTCCTTATTGCAGGAGAACAAAGAAATTGAAAGTCAAGGCTCCATATGGGGTGCAAACCAACTTTTTTCCCAATCATCACCCAGAGTCAGATGAAAATTGAGATCATGCTGCAAAACTTTAAAGGTAACCATATTCTGTGCAAGACAGGAGATTGCTTTTGAGGACATAATGAGACATTTAATTCAAGCAATAAAGGCAATTACATTGACATCCTGGAGCAGGTTGATTCTATCCAGTTCTTCCAACTTTTAATTGGTACCTGGCACTAGCAGTATGGCATTGTGAAAAAACGGAGGATGCAAGAATGAGACAGAGATTTGTTTGGTTTCTAATGGGACAACTACAGCATGTTCTACAAGGATTCATAATAAAATGATTATTGCAAACTGGAATGTCATAATAGGAACACTACAAGAATGTTACATTAAGGTTGAACCAAGCTTATTTGTGTCTTTGTATTTCTTTCATTCCTTTATTAATTAGATCGGGAACTCTGGCTGGAAAAAAAAATCTTCCAACATTTAATATACTATTCTTATGTTGTACTGCGGAGGTTCTCATGTTGCAACCATAAATTCTCTGCCATTGTTTTGTGGTGGAGCACATGTATATATAATACATAGTAAAAGTGACTGGACACTTAGGGACAATATGTTCACCCCTACTGGCTGTCAGTTCAAAAGTCAGACTTTGGGGCAGGGCTTAATTACACATTATAAAAAAGACCTTAAAATGCCATTTTCACCAGTATAGCTAGATCAGTGCTTCAGTCTCACTTTATTTATTCATATGTTTATTTATTCATTGATGAAATTTCTGGAATTCTACTATACATTAAGAAAGTAGGCAGTAAGGGGGGAAATACTATCTATCTATCTATCTATATCTATCTATCTATCTATCTATCTATCTATCTATCTATCTATCTATCTATCTATCTATCTATCTATCTATCTATCTAATTTTTATACTGCCCATCTGGCAGCGAGGCTACTCTGCAGGTTAACAACAATTAATCAATACAATACAATACAATACAATACAATACAATACAATACAATACAATACAATACAATACAGTAGGACCCCCGTATCTGCTGATTCACCATCTGTGAATTCAGTTATTCACGGATGACAGCAGTGACTGTGTGGTGTGAAGGGCTAGCTGGTGCATGTGCAGACCCAGTGGTGTGAGGTCCCTGCCAGTAGCCATAGCAAAGCCGGGAGCCGCAGCTGTGTCAAGGAGCTGCTGGTGGCCATGCAGTCCGAAGGGCTGTGTTACTGCTTTCTTCCCTGCCCTTCCCCAGGTGGCTAGAGGCTGGGCACAGGCTCACCATGAAGACTTGAGGCAAGGCAAGGTCAGCCTCTCACACTGCCATGGCTGGGCCACCCGAGAAGGAGCCACTGGGTGGGCAGGTGGAGGAGCCAAGCCATGTCCTCTCCACAGATGCTGCTTTCTGCACCCAACCTGGCTACCTGGGCAGAGGACGAGGCAGAAGTGGCCCCGAAGAACCTCCCAGCCAGCGAGCCAGATAGATCACCCCACCTACCATGCTCTCTTGCCTGTTCATCTGCTTGCTTGCCTGGCTGGCCGGCAATGGGGCTCTGCTGATGATATGGGGTGGCTTTGGGGCCTGAACAGCTTTTTAGGTGTTGGGGGAGAGGAGGAGGAAGAGGAGGAGGAGGAGGAGGAGAGGAGGCTGGCCTGAGCAGTAGCAGTGCTTCTTGGGAGAACTACATTTCCTCAGACCCCAGTGCTACCCTCCTACCCTCCTCTAGTCCACACACACCTGAAGAGCTGCCGGACAAAAGTGCCACCGCTATGCCCGGGGCCCAAAGCTTCCTCCAGCGCCAGTGGAGCCCCATTGTTGGCCAGCCAGACAAGGAAACTGGTGAACAGGCAAGAGAGCGTGGTGGGCGGAGTGATCAGTCTGGCTGGTTTTGAGGCAGCTCAGGTCCCAGCCAGACTTCCTCTTCTTCTTCATTTTTTGCCCAGCCAGATGCTGAGGATAGGAGGTGGGTTGGCTCCTCCACCTGCCTGTCAAGTGGCTCTTCCCAGGTGAGCCAACCACAGCCGCTTTAGGGGCCAGGCTGCATCCACACGGCATGACCCCTTTCACCCACCCCACTCACCCACCCTACTATCACTGTTGCTGCTGCCCCCTGACCACCCCATCACCGTTGGATAAGAGCATTATCTCTTATCTGCGGATTTCATTATCTGTGGGGTGCCATGGACCCAATCCCCCATGGGTACAGGGGACGTACTGTATAAAAAAACACCCACATATAATTCATGCAATAAAAAAAATAAATATAAAATAAAGTAAATATAATGAAAACTAAATTAGAATAACGTGAAATAACATATAATAGCCAGTATAATTTGGCTAAATTGAGCTTAGGAGGCCTGAGGAATAAATGAATTCTGAGGCATACAGATAGGACCTGCATTTCCCGGATTAACGTGTCTGATAGAATGTAATGATCCATTTGATTTTGCAATTCTGATTTATTAACATGGTTCTCAGATCCAAAACTGTACTCTATTTTTTAAAAAAATATGTGTATTAAGGTGCTATTTTTAAAAATCTATGTGTATTAAGAATATGTTTAGAAGAAAAGTGTCCTCAAAACAACAGTAATACCTCAGATAATGTGATTAATTCATTCTGTGGGCTGTTTCGCTAAGCAAAAATTACGTTAACCGAAACACGGTTCAAACCTTCCCAGTGGTGGACCAAGCAGTGCAGCACTCTATCCGCCACTCTGCCCAACCACACCACCCTGCAGACCAGAAGATCAGGTTTGACACTCAGGAAAGTTTGAACTTCCCCGGCAACAGAGTGGGAAGTTTAAACTTCCCAGGCAGTGGACTGAGCAGTGCAGCACCCGATCCACTGCTCTACCCAGTAGGAATGAAGCTGCTTGCTTGCCAGCCAGTGGCTTCATCCCAGATGGCCAGTTCCCAATGGGGTGCACCCAAAAGCCATAAACCAGTGTACCTCACTGGAATTTTTCATTAATGGCAACATCCCTATTCCTGGAAATTCCATTTCGTTATCCATTTTTTTGTTAACAGAGGCATTCATTATCCAAGGTATTATTGTATGCAAATGCATATTTCAATAAATATTTTGTGAGGATTAATTCAGGTGGAAACAGGACAGATTAATTTTCTGAAGGAACACACACAATACCAATATGGACCAGAAATGCTGTGATTGTAATAATGACATTGAGAGATAGTATTCTGTAGTGGATAGAGTGATGGATTAGACTCAGGAGATAGCATTTATTATCATCTTGCTAAGAACTCTACATCTAAGCACTAACTCCTATCAAATGCATCTTTTGCCATGCTTGAACTTTTGGTACAGCTTGGAAAAAGAGGGTATTGCCCTCAAAATATTAGCAATTTTTTTGTTATTTTATTAGTAGCCTAAAGGTATCACCTAGTCTAGTCTTGTATTTGGTTCAAAATCCTACTGAATCATGGAAACTCAGAGGAGGTGGCAATGCTGAACAACACTGAACAACCCAAGGAAACCTGAATACTCTGTTAAGAATGCCTCAGTCTGGAAACCATGTGGCAGCACATAACAACAAGCATGATATAATTGAAGAAAAAGACAGCTTAATAAAAATGGGGGTAATGCTACTTGGCAATAGTCTCAGAAACACTCTGTCCACATTTGTGATCATATGATGCAGCAGTCCCCAACTTTGGGCAATTCAGATGTTCTTAGACTGCAATGCTCAGAAATCCCAGCCAGTAAAGCTGGTGGTGAAGGCTTCTGGGAATTGTGGTCCAACAACACATGGGTTACCCAATGTTGGGAACCGCAGGTATAGTTGACAGGATAGTTTTATGGTATGAAAAGTTTTGTGGCCTGCTGAAGATAAGTCTCCCCCACCCCATTTAGCGTTCAGTAAAGTGAGCCATATTTCTCAAACTCTTATGTTAAAATACGTTTGCTAATCATTAAAATTCACAAGGTGCATTTTTGTTGGTTTTGCTACAATACACATCTCTCAAAAATTATGGTTCTTATTGTGCATTGACATTAAGGATAGGGGGAGTAAGTCATGTCAGAGTGAGTCAATTAAGTCCTTTCACATTCTTCACTGAAAAATTAGGACCTGAGGAAGAACGTGATCACAAAAAGTGTTGTTATCTCCAACACAACATCTTACCACTGATCTTCAACATTACACATTTACTATAGGTTCGTGCTGTGTAAATTCAGTCTATGCCTCTTTTTGCTTGCTCTGAAGAAACATGTTTAAAAAACAGGTTATAACACTTTCCTTGGAGAATGGGAACCAAACCGGAGAAGCTTTGTATTTACTCTTGCAGTAAATACACTGTATTTACTCTTGCAGTAAATTTACTAAAGAAAATTTTTCCCTGAAGAGCTCTGGCTCAAGAGGTAACATTTGCTATCTGGAAAGAATCTTAAATGGATGACAGAAAAAAAAGCGGCACACTGTATTGGGGCATTCAGATAATTGAGAAAGTATTATCTGAACCATAACCTGACTAATCATATGAAAGCCAAGGAGATGGTTTTTGTGTGTGTGTGTGGAAATGTCTAATTGCTTTATAACAGGATATTACAAGTGGTACCTCATAACTCTATGAGACTTAATTTCCATGTTGCTGTGAGTTCACAGTTGGCACAATCCGTATAGCCACAAAACATGCCCATCCTAGCTCCGTCCATTTCATTCTTCCTCATTACACATTTGTTGCCTTCCTCTTGATAGTCACTAAGCAGTCCTTGTCCTTCAACCTTCTTGAGTTCCCATTTTGCCCTCTTCTGAATATCCCCCCATGCTTCTTGTTCATCTGCAAAGATTATCACGCGAAACTGTGTATGTTAGAGGCAATTCCTAACTAACCAAGATGGCCGAAGTCCAGCTGAGCCAACGCCAGGCCAGCCAATGTAGCCCTGAATCCAAACACCTTCTAGCCTCAAGATGTTAGGTGTTTGAATTAAATGGCTGCTGAGAGAAGGTGAATGAAAATTACTCAGGACTACCTTTTCCCACTGGCATAATCACCTGTCAGTATGGGTTGTTAGGTGATTTGTATGGTTTGGATCTGACATAACATGGCTCTTCCCTTGAGCTACCATTTGCCCACACCCCTTTTGGCCCTTCTGCTGACAGATTTTCACTGGCAGAGTGGTCTCTGGGATCAACCAGAAGAAGACAGTTCTAAATTCTTCTTGGTACCTTCCAGTTTTGCAGTTCTGTTGTTGTTGTTATTGCTGCTGCTGCTGCTACCTTGCACGCATTTTTGCTAGCAAAAAATAAAATAAAATAAAATAAAATAAAAAAGAAAAGAAAAGAAAAGAAAAGAAAAGCTTCTGGCTTTTTGTAATCTCTTGCAATTAGTTTATCTGTGGAACTTTCTCACAGAGCAAGACTGAATATCCTGCGTAGACCAGAAATTAGAGCAATTCTTTTGAAATGGAATTAGACACAGTGAATGTTCCAAGAACTATACCTGTGCAGAGTAATTCATTGCCATTCATTGTTAAAATTCTCAAAAGTAACTCTTTTTAAAATTATAATGCTACAAGCTACTGTCCTATGTATTAAAGCTACACAACCTCTGTAAATATAAAAGCAAGTCAAAAGAAGAAGGAACTAGAAAGTAATCACAGAAGAAATGAAGCTGTCTCTTGTTACTTAAACATAAACCCATGTATGCATGGCTTAGTTATTTTTTAAACTGTAATTAATTTCAAGCAACTTGCTATTCCTAACTAGTTACTCTCAAGCTTTGGTGCAGATATTGTTGAATTATTTAGAACAAATGCTTAAGAAGGAACAGGATTCTGCTCAGTGACTTAGCATCCTTCTTTCCCCTTACCTCTTTCTTTTTATATACTGTTGTCATACCTTAGGCCAAACTCCTGTTGCATAGAGTAAGACAGATCTTAACTTTAAGTCCATTGTTTTTGGTAAACAAATTGTCCCTGTCATGTTTTTAGGAAGGAGTGTGTGTCATAGGTTGGCTTTGTGCATGCATGCATGCTTCCAGAGAATTGTGGTGGGGATGCTGTGTTTACCAGGGAAGAATGAATTAAAAGTTATGATTTGGCAATGGCATATGTTAAGCAACAGGATTTCATCCAACATTGTTGACATAGGTGGTCTTCACATATGACCTTGGGTCTTGCATTTGAGTGAATTGGATTAAATTACAGACATTACAGTTTCAGGTGTCAAAATGGTTTTATTGTTTATAGTAAAAGTACAATAACAGCTAAAACAAAAGAAAACAGATATAGCTATATATTGATATCCTCCTGTGAAAGAAAAGAGCTGTTTATCATGCTACCATTTAATCTATTCCTAGAAAAATCAGGACCAATTCAGTCATTCTTGAGGGAGGCCACTGCTAATGACCCATGTGTAATGAGTGGTGGGAAAGGCTGAAGAGGTATGACTTTCACACACACCTGGCCGTTGTCCATCTAATGAGTCTTTTCAGACCAGGGTCAAGTGAGAGCCAGGAGGAGGACAAAATGGAGGTCTACTAACCTTCCTCAGACTGAAGAACCTGCTTGGATGAGTAGCAAAATGTTTCAATCTAACAGGAAAACAAGTCCAGTTGCCATGACTCAATTTATAAAAAGCTTTTGATGATTTTTTTGTCCTTGAGTCCATATTTTTGATGTTAAATGACAAGGCAGAGTGAAATTCATGCTCTCTCTCTCTCTCTCTCTCTCTCTCTCAAAAAGAAAATGATAAAGAAAAATTACAAGGCCTAATATTAACATATTAAGATATTAACATACAGTATTGATTTCAGTACTGTCCAATGTGTTCAGTGGCTCTTGCTTCCATGTAAATCTGGATACTGGGTAGGACCCAGTGGTTACCTTTGTTCCTGACTGTCCTTTAAATTTTATAAGCATTAGAGGGCTAATGTACTTATCCTCATCCTGTCTCCAGGAGATAAGTGTAAGAGGAATCTGGTGATTTCAGCAGCCTGAATTGTCACCTGAAGGTCATTAGCACAGTGTGGTTTGACAAGAAACAGCTTAAAAAGTGGCATGCCGTTGTTTCCGCATTAACCTTTGCATGTAAGTCACAGATAATTTAACCTTCATTTGATGTAGTTTGGGACTTATTAGTAACAATTGATCCAATAAAAGAAGAAGGAGGAGAGGAAGAAGGAGCAACAAGGAGGCATGGGGGCCAGTTTCATGCAAGTTTACAGAGAAGTAAGCCCCACTATGTTCAGTGGGCTTTACTGGCAACTGAGGGCTCCAATCCTGTCCCTAGATGCCTTGAAGGGCTTTCCATTTCTAACACTTCATCAGCATTTGTTTCAAGGGCCACGAGTTTTGATATCAAGGAGTTAATCTGGTTTTTTTTTTTTGTAATCATTTCCTTCAGGACCAGCAAACAGATGCTCTCAGAAACTGACAATGATCACTGATACCCTGGAAGCCCAGGTGATGGCGGTCTCCAGGGCCGCTTTTCTCCAACTCCGCAGGATCACCCAGATTCGTCCGTACCTTGATGAGTCCTCCTTGAGAACAGTCGTGCAGGCCCTCGTGATTTCGAGGATTGACTACTGCAACACACTCTATGTGGGGTTGCCCTTGACCCTTGTCCGGAGACTCCAGCGGGTCCAAAATGCGGTGGCAAGACTGGTGGTGGGTGTTCGTAAATATGATCATATCACCCCAGTTCTGGCGCGCCTGCACTGGCTGCCCGTTGCTCTCTGGATAAGGTTCAAGGTCTTGGTTTTGGTTTTCAAAACCCTCCACAGCTTGGGACCTAAATACCTGGCGGAGCGGATCTCCCAGAGATCATCTGTGGCCAGACCCACTCGATCAACACAGGTGCGCTCACTCAGGGTGGCCACACCAAGAGAGGCACAGAAATTGGTAACCCATAGCCGCACCTTCTCTGTTGTTGGCCCTTCTCGTTGGAAACCAACTCCCAAGTGAGCTGCGCCTCATAGAGTCCCTGCCGCCTTCAGAAAGGCATTAAAAACCCTGCTTTTCACGGAGGCGTATGGTGACCTCATTTCTGGTGTTTTTTGTTGTTGTTTTTTTGGCTTTGCTGCCCACCGCTGAGGGTTTGCCTCCTTGATTTTATTCTTGCCAATGCTTCTTCTTCTTCTTTTATTGCTCTTGTTGTCATCTGTGGTTTTAACTGATTTTATGGAAACCGCCCTGAGTTCCTTGTGGAAAAAGTTTGCGGTATATAAATAAATAAATAAATAAATAAATAAATAAATAAATACTATTCTGAGCATTACATGATTAAAGTTTTAAAAAATTACATGTCCAGAGCTCAGGAAAAAACAGATCCAAACTTAGAGAGAGAGAGAGAGAGAGAGAGAGAGAGAGAGAGAGAGAGAGAGAGAGAGAGAGAGAGAGAGATTTTCCATTTTTGTCCAGGTCATGTAAGGCTTCTTGTGTTTATTAACATTGCTCAGCATAATATAATGCCTGAGTTTCAGACATAGGAACTGTGTGATGTTCTAAGAGGACATCTCTCCAGCAACAAACCCTCACCAATGGTGAGGCTGGCTAGGCTGCATGGGGGTCGAATCACAGTGATTTTTGATGGGCCATCATTTGTTTGCCCTGTGACCTCCTACTGCTCATAATGTCAAAATTATGTCTCATCATGGCTTCAGTGAGATTCCATATTAAATAAGTGAATGCAACAAACATACACAGGAACCTTATTTTGAAAACAGATTTGAGCTTGTTAATCACCTCTAACCTTTAGTTGTGTGTATTGTGTCATTACAGTCATGACTGACTCTTTATGACTCCACGTCCATGGAGTTTTCTTGGCAGGAATACTGGAGTGACACGCCAGTCTTACTCCAGGTAATAGCACCTGGTATTCCCTGGTGGTCTTCCATCAAAAGAGAATTGGGCAAAAGACCAGTGGACATGCAGATTGAAATGGCCTACAAATATATGGCATATGGCCAGGATTGCTGACTGGTGGAATGGCCTGCCTATGAAATGGCACTGAGTTGATCTTTGGGTTGCTTCATACACAGCAGCACTTGTGACTAGAGATGGGCACGAAACAGAAAAATGGCATTTTGGTTTTTCGTTTGTCATTGAGAGGTCTGTTTTGGTTCGTTTCCGTTTGTCGGGAATTTTTTGAAAAACTGCCTTACCGTTTTTCATTTTTTCATTTGTCATTTCTACCCACTTTTTGCGCAATTTTTAAAGCATTTCCATGCGTGTGGGCGTCCCCCAACGCCCCAGACCAGAGGGAAAACACAAAAAAATGGATGCTGGCAGAGACACAGTGTAGACTAGGTTTGCAGGGAGGCTGCAAAGGCAGCGGCGGGCTTTGCCCAGGGTGCAAGGCAGCCGCAGAGTGACTGCACTGTGGGGCAGGGGAGGGTACTCACCAAGAGGTACACAGCACACACACACACAGGGAGGCTGCAGGACTGAAGCTAGAGTCGCAGAGACAGCAATCCCACCCTAACTCCCACCAGAGACTGCAAGGAGGACGGGGGCTGCCAGACCTGCCCGCCCAGTCTGCAATCTGGGCATGCTGTTGGTTGAACATGATCCCACATCACATGGCTTGCCTTCATTTTGTGGCTGGTGGTGACATCCATTTTAAAGGGAACAGAAAAATACATCGCAATGGGAGAAGACAAAAACAAATGTTTTAAGGACCCCAACCCCCCTGGTAGGTATTATCAGACAATATAAATAATTATCACTGTGTTTTTATGGATGTCCAGGGCATTTTTTAACATTTAAAACAGCTCATTTCATTGTGCGTTGCCATTAACGGAAACGAAACGTAACAACCACAATTTTTGTGGTTCTGTTCGTTTCGTTGCATTTTCATCACATTTTTCGTTTGTCATTTTGTTATGTAACGGAAATGACAAACGGTAACGGAAACGAAAAAAATGTTCGTTCCGTGCCCATCTCTACTTGTGACTGTTTCCTTTTGGCTGAAATTGCTGAAAAGGACAGGTGCATGATTGCCATGGCAACAAGGCCTGGCTGAGCTGGAAGACAAATGAACAGTATGGATGGGCTACGAGGCTGTATATTTTCAACGGCTCCAGCCCTAGAGTGTACCTTCCTAAGATACTATAGTCATAAGCATGTACCACAGGGCACAGATATGCTTTACTTTCTGGGGATAAAGAAAGGTGATGCAATACACATTTGCTTCTAATTTGCCATTTCTTAACACAAAACCAAATTTTAGGGGTGATGGTAAGAAAGACCACCAAAATGCAGGAAAATTAGGGGGATCACATGGAACAAAACTCAGTTGTTGCTTAGAGCAAGCAGACACAGACTTAGAGCCACATCCATTAAAATATGAAAGTTAGTCTTTAAGGTGCCACATGTTTTGTATATTTTGTTTTGTTTTTCTTTGATTTTTGCCTGAAATTTTGACAAGACTAACACAGCCACCCTTTCTGAAACATCCATTAATATTCACATTGATGCTCACACGCAGATGCCTTTTAGTTCACCTTTTCTCATGTAGCTTTAATTTTTTTATTTTCTGGATCCATTTGCCTGCACATTCCTGAGTTTTCAGGAACCGGTTACTTGGAATAGGTAGTTATGTGTAAATTTTTCCCTCAGTCTTTAGGCCAAACAGCTGAAACATAGTGAGCCTCAACTAGAGGGTTGAAGTTTAGGGGCAAATAAAGTGTTTTACACACAGCTAATTGTAGCTAGTTTTCCATAATTATAATTTATTTTGATATTTTAATGCAAGTTGTTTTGTTTTTCACTTTTCAATTCCTCATTCCATTGTATTGTCTTAGAAATACATTAATTTTCTTTTGATTTCTTTTATGTTGTTTCTTTATTTTGAGGACCTTATTCCCTATTTAGCTGTTGAAATTTAAATAAATCTTCAAATTAATTGTGCCTCTGATTAGCCACGGATCATCTCTGGTCACACATTTCACCCACTGGGGCAAATAAAGAACCTCATTTTCAAAGCTTGTTAAGGAGCATTCTTGGATTAGCATCCTTAATGTACAAAATAAATATTTTTTTCTTGACAAATGAAAGAAATGTAAAGTCCTCAATGGAGAAGCAAGTTTCATTTTATAAAGAAAAAATATTCAAGTGTTAATGTGGCTGAGTTCACCAATACCCTTCGGGAATGGTGTTTAACCTGCCCTTCTCTGTCATTACTTTGCTTACCTGGCAACTATAAAGAAGGTTCCTCCTCATGTGCAGGCTACATATGTAACAAGCATCCAGCATTTCAAGGTTTTTGGTTGCACGTTGAGTCTACATGGAAGCAAGGTCATTTCTTGGTCATATGTATTGTTGCTTGCTTTAGTAGAATAGTGATGCAGTGGGTCACAGCTACTTCTCTCCCTTTAACTGAGTTAATGAATTCAAATGTTACAATGCCTGAATAGGGCAGTGTTTTTATCCATAGAATGTAATGTGTGGAAAAATATTGCTGCTTATGTAGTTCATGGAGATGCAGATATATGCCTGCAAGACAATGAAAAGGACAGGTGATGATCCTGTAGATGGGCTTTGAGACTGATATCTAAAATTCCTTGGGTATATTTGTATACTACTACAGCTGGACTGTGGATTTCGCTTCTTGCAAGTTTCCCATTTGTTTTCCTGGTTTTACATTTGCCTGTACTGCTTTCATATCAGTATGCATTTTTTCTCCAAAGACAGCTTCAACATTTTCTTGTACATTTCTTCTATGATATATGCAATTTAGGTGGGTACAAATTTTACAAATATTCTTTTCTAATCCAGTGGACCCTCGTATAACAAGTGGTTTGTTTAAAAGAAAATCTGCTTAAAGGAAAAAATAACAGAATCACCTATGGGGCGAATCCATACAACAGAAAAATGGTTGTAATTAGAGATTAATCCATTGTCAATGGATTCGTATGGGAAATTTGTACAAAGGAAAATTTGTTTAACAGAATTTCATTTGGAACGAATTAATTCCTTTATACAGGGTACCAATGTATAATGTGTTTGTACATTATTTCATCTAATATATGCAGTTTTGCACTTTTTTTTTTTGAATGGACTGCCTAGCAAAATTTGGATAAATGTGAATAATGAAATACGTGTAATTATAATATTGTGTGTATAATCTTGGTTCATGAAGCAATTGAGAAATTGTGAATGTTGCAAATGAATTTTAAATTGCACATTTTTGTGCAAATAAATCTCTGCTCTATTCCTACCATTCCTACTAAAGTTTTCTTTCTTTCTTAGGGCATGACTACACTGGAAAGCCAAACTGGAATTATTTGCCTTTGCCAAGATTTGATTTGCAGACCAAATTATCTTTGAATTCGCAATCACCACTTATATAGGGGCTGCATATTAATTCTGGTGTTCACTGATCATATTGGATATGATATGATTTGCATTCATAGACGTTTTCTCTTTCTTTACTTCCCCTGGTCCCACCTCTGGCAATCTGATAGAAAACTGACAGAGGCTTAAATATAGAAATGAATAATAATGAGGACCCAGCAATGAGATGATAGGGTGATGCAGTGCTAATCCCATATATGGAAGACAATTTAGAACATAGCACAAATTCACAGGGCAATCAGGGGGATATAAAGAATTCAGGGACATGTTCCCCTGCTGCTGAGCATATTCCCCAACTGCTTACATCACCAAAACATCACCTTCCTGTTCCAGAAGTTTTTAAACTGATGATTGTGGGTCCTGATGGCAATTTTAGTGTTGTGTTTTAATGTATTGTATTTATACGTTTTTATATGTTTTTATTGTTTTAATTTTATTGTAATTTTGATGTTTTAATTGTTTATTTTGATTGTGAGCCACCCAGAGACCTTTGGGTAGTGGGCGGCATACAAGCTATATATAAATAAATAAATAAATAAATAAATAAATAATATAGACATATCAAACAAAAATTAAGGGATTATGAAAATAAATACACAATTGTACATGTGTATAGCAGAGAAAATGAGCTTAGCAGCAGCAGCAGGTAGATAAAGTGTAGATAAGCAATAAGTGTTAATGGAACTTAGAGACAGAAAGACAAAGAAACATGACTTAGAATAAAACTCTTATATTGAATATATACAGTAGATATACAGATAAGCATAACAACAGCATAACACCAAGCATAACATATATACAAAGCAACAGAGTGTGGGGTACTGTTTCTCACCATAAACAGTCCCAATTTACCATTATACAAGCCAGTTCCTTTATACACATTTGAAACTCATCAGACATGATTTTAACCAATCACATCCTGACACACCATGATGTCAATAAACTATTCCACCTATGCTAAATCACTTTAACTTCCTAGTGATTTCTAATCCCTTGCACTTGTGACTAACATCATGACACTGCATTTTTGACTGACTCCATTTTACAAATTCTCTGTTCAATCTGTTAAATATACATTACATACATTTTGTCAATTCTACATATTATGACAAGACAGGCTTCCCATTTTCATATCAACATATCAATGCCACATGGGGAGAAATATATTCAAATTGTTCTGGCTTGAAAAGTTTAATAGACTCCAATGGTGGTGGTGGTGGTGGTGGTGGTGGTGGTGAAGAAAGTTCTTTGGAAGCAAAAAAGGACTGGGCTGATTGGAATCAGCCTTTGTGTCAATGTTGTCAGTTTTAAAAAAATACTTTAAATTCACCCATTTTATAAGAGGAGTAAATCCTCAGCATTTGACCAATCACCATGCATTTGCAGCCTTAGTTGATTCAAAATGTCACATGCATATAACATTTATCTTACACATTCCAAACTCAAAGTAAAGTCAGAAACTTTCCTGTAAGTGTGTATTATTTTGGCCTTTTGTCACTCCACTTGTATTTTTTTCTGGTCAGATTTATAGCATCATGCACCTACCACATATTAGTGAAGTTTAGAATGGATTCTTATTTTAGAAATACTCAGAAACTATATTTCTGAAATGTGTTTAGGAAAAATATATATCTATCTATCTTTTAAAGAACCATCTTACAACCATAAATTACAAAGTCAGTCATGGGTTGAGCATCTGTATAACTTTTTCTCTCTTTTTCTTCCTCATTTATTTAAGAAGTGTGGCTGAAGAAATGCCAGGGGTTTAATCCAGTGGAACAGCTACAGAGGTTAGAGCAAGGAATTGGTTTGGGAATTGGTTTGAGTTGTCATGCCATGAGAAGTGCTTTGGAATTCTGAATTTACAGCCATGTCCTTAGCATCAGGACTGATACATCCTAGTATGTTCCACCTGAAACTAGGGAATATCAGGACAATTATGGGCCAATGAACAAATTGTAGAACATATCTTAAAAATGAGCAATTACTGGGTCCTCTGATGTGTTTATATAAACTTTTGACCTCCTCCTAACAACATACACAATCCTGGGATGGGTCAGATCCCAGGCCTGTCTAGTCCTGTATTCTGTTCACACAATGGCTGCTTAGGGCCTTTTTACACGACCCCTAAACTCCGCTGCAAATGGCTCCCAGCTCCGGAGCTTAAAATTGTTTACCCACCAGCTCCGGAGTTTACTGAAAATTAAGTGCGACCATGCCCACCTAAGCGGGTCCCAGCACACTTTTCATGTACCTGCTCTCCAAGCGTGAACATTTTTGATGCGGATGTGCCGGGCTTTCCTCGCTTCTTTTTGTTGTTTTTTGCCTCCTGCCCCTTTAAGAGAAGGAACCAGGAAGTGACGGGGCTCCCAGAAGCTTCCACCGGAACCGGGAGGTAAGCCTTTATTCTTTTGTCCCTTATTTTTTCTCCCTCACCTCACGCAGCCAGCAGCCAGGAAGTGCGGAGGGGTGGGGACGCACGAAGAGCAACAAACCCCTAAGATCTCTCATCCGAATTTAAGTGACCAGTGGATCTTAGGGGTCGTGTAAAAGCGCCCTTAGTTGCCTATGGGAATCACTCAAGATAGTGTTTCAAGATATGGTTTATCCTATGTAATTTAGTACCTCAAGGGATGATCGATTTTGGAAACAATGTTCCAATCCACTACTTTACTAATGATCATTGACTTTGCTGATAATATCATTTAATAATTCCTCAGATTTAAAATAGTTCAGATAATTTGAAAAGACCAATCTTGCTTCTCTTGAAAAAGAATGCTCCGTCCCACTTACTTTTTTTGAAAGAATCTGAGCTGCAGGGGATGAAATATTGATCCTCAAAATGGCCTTTCAAATGGAAAAAAATGCAACTTTGTTGTACAGGCTTACAGAGACAAAGTCAAAAGGCTGAGTTTCTTTAAAGAGTAAAAAACTAGACTTGCTTTAAAGAAAGCATTGGAGTGACAATCCTCTGGAAAGAGCATTGGAAATAATGCAGACACATTAGTTCAGCTTTGTACAGTGGAGGATAGGCTGTAGGGCAATGAAAGGTTGTGGAGACAGTCAAAAGACTGGTTTTCTTTAAATAGTAAAAAGTAGACTTGCTTTAAAGAAAGCAATGGAGTGACAATCCTCTAAAAAGGGATATTTTGCCATGTATCTTTAAGGAATTAGCCCACAGTTTTGCAAGGCATATTCCAAAGTATTTCCTCATTACAAAAGCAGAGAGAAATTGTCTTTATACTAGCCCTGAGCACTTTCAACAAACATTTTCAAAAACCATTCTCCTCATGGGAGTCTCCATAGGGAGATTAGCTTCAGGTCTGGGGCAATCTGAACTTTTGAACCTGTCATTCAGGAACCTATTTAACTCCTCCTTGGCAAAAAAATATCCTTACAAAAGAATTCTGTCCAGTTGAAAAATATTTCCAAAGATAGTAAAATTTAATAAAAAAAAACATTAAAAAAAAAGATAGTAAAAAATGACAACAAATATTCAGAGGTTTACTCATTTAAGTTGTGAAACTACTGTTTTGTGCTTTGTGCCTGAGGATGGTCTTACTCAATGTCAGCAGAGCTTTGATGCCTATATTCATCATTGTTTCAACCATTCTACCCCTCTTGCCACAGCATGATTATTGATCATTCATAAAAAAAAGTCCCCAGAGTTGCTCTGTGCCATCAAGTCACTTCTGATATGCAGTGACTATATTCATTAATGATCTCCAAGGTGCCATGTTATTAACAGACTAGTAGTACAAGTCTCAAAGGGGTGTAGTGGCTTAGCAGGCTAGAGCGCTGAAACTGTTGGCTGCCACACAGCGGAGTGAGCTCTCTCTGTTAACCCCAGCTCCTGCCAACCTAGCAGTTTGAAAGCATGTAAATGCAAGTAGATAAACAGGTACCACCATAAAAAGCAGGAAGGTAAACAGTATTCTGTGCAGAGAAATGTGTTCAGCCATGCTGGCCGCATGGCCACAGACTTGTACAACACTGGCTGTATGGCTTGAAAATGGAGATGAACACCACCCCTAGAGTCGGACACAACTAGCATGCATCCGTGCGGGGGGAACCTTTACCTTTACTAGTACAAGTCTATTCATTGGTAGGATACAGTATCTCAGTAGATAAGGTAACCAAATTGTACCTGCTGGTTCTGTTGTTAATAAAGAATTTGCAGTTTAAAATGTCAGTATTTCTTGTATTGCTTTGCTTTTAAGGTCTTTAAAATAAGTACTAAGATACTAAGATGAGAATCTTGTTTCTAGCCCCAACTAGGAAGAGAGCCATTGAATCAACTTTTTGAATGGTAAATCAATTGTTGTAAAAAGCCTGCTGAGTCGATAGGTCTAGCCTAGCGGACAGTAGCTGTGGAACACTGGTCTGAAAGTTGTGGCAAAAAATCAATAGCTATTTGTGTTATGACAGCACTCTTTCCTATTTGTTTACATACCCATTTATTTCGCAAGCATCTGTGTTATTTGCACAACTGAGTTTCTAAGCGGTTCTTAACGAGATTAAAAACAAATAGCCAGGAATCTTATGTGTGTTCAGCTACGGTTTGCATGACCTACTGCAGCTAATCGATGACATGCCAGCTGCATTATGGATTAATAATTGGGTGTGTGACTAGGGATACAATCGAGGCATTTCCCCAGCATCTTGTCATTTAGTCACAATTCGCCACCTAATTAACACACACACCAGTAGAATTCTGGATATACAGGAAAAAAACAAGTATAAATAAAAGTAAACAAACCATTAAAATGTTAAAATACAGTCAATTTATAATATCATCATCAAGGACACAGCTTCAGTCTTCTTATTAGAGCTGATGAAATCAGTTCTGGAGCTCATGAACATGCAGAACACTGCTCACGGCCTAGGAGGACATAGAATATGATATGAGGCCAAAATAATGGCTTTGTGAGATATACAGAAGTGCAGAATACAAGGAAGGTTTGCACAAAGATATGTAGGTGACAAATCAAAAAGTTTTGGGAAAACATTTCTACACTTGAAATAACTGTTTTCAGTCGCAGAATTAAAACTGAACAGCTTTCAGTCGTGCTTTAGTCTCATGAACTGCAACGTCCTCCTTGCCCCCCCAAATTCAGAACATTTTCCATATTATTATACAAATAATTTGTTTTCGGCCAGATAAAGTGCATGCAGTAAGGTAGGAGGTAAAAACACTACCAACGGGTGAGAAGTAGATGACAATGTTAAGGTGTATTAAACCCTTAGGCAATATACTTCATTTATCGAGGGAAGAAATGTGTGCGGAATTGGCAACTAGTACAACAAACAGAGGTAAGGCTAAGATACAGGTATAAATGGATGTTTTTGTATTCTTCACACATCTCTGTCCCCCAAGCACCTAAAACAAAACAGGAGAAGAAAGCTTCAGAAAATTCACCAGTGTTTTTTTTAACTCACTCAAGTCTGCTACTCAAAAGTTTAAATAGTATTATTTCAATCCCAAGTAATGATAGACTTATAGGGTGTTTAGTAAATTCCAAAATATATAATAAAGCTTCTGATTCTTTTAGTTCCCCTTTCTTTTCAAGAAGAAGCCACTGAGAAGGTCTCCATATATCATAATAATCCAGCACTTAATTTTTCTTCTTGGCAAACCCCAGGAGGTAACATGACCTTATGGTTAAAAAAACACAAGACTGTAAGGAAGGAGATATGGATCACATTTCCTTTTTGAAATATCACCTAAGGCACCAGGAGTTTAAAGGCTGTATCATTGCTAATGTGTGTCAAGTGAGGAAGAGGTGTGGAATAACATAAATCTGACACAAAGAACTGTATATTTAAACTGAGGTGTTAATATGGCGCTCGATCTAGATCAATCAGTGGTCCCAATGGACATTGGCGGGTCCATCACACTCTTCTTTATTGTTCTGCTGTTAAAATATTCCCCCAAAATATGTAGAAGGGCGAAATGAAGGTCATTTCTGTGTCTAAATTCCAGGGCACAATCCTGGTTTGATTCAGCCTTGGATCATGCAAGATTTAGAACGATATGAAGTTTCTGTATACTAAACCAGATCAATGGGCCATCTTATTCAGTCCTGCTTATTTTGAGTACCTTTCCATGATGTCAAGCAGAGAACCTTCCTAACCGTGCTATTTGAAATATTTAATTACCAGGGATTAAATGTCAGAGTACTCTACCACTGAACAGAAGTACCCTCACAGACACATAAACCTGTGGTTCTCACTGGGTAAATGCTTTTTAGGATGCAGAAAACCTCAGTGACTTTTATGGAAGCTTCCTTCCAAATTGATAAAGACTTGAATGGTGGCAAACATTTTAAGAGACCACCTGAGAACTGAATCAAAGTGCTCTCTAAAATATCTTTATGCATCTCTTCTGGGGATAGCAGGCAGTCCCTTTTCAGCAGTGGCAAAGCCTATATTTTTCCACTGAGCTGCACTTTGCCTCAGAGAGCGGAGAGTTTAGTGTCCCTGGAGGGGTAGAGACAGGCAGCTCACACACAGCCTTGACGTGATTTGCAAGAATGCACCACAAGCCGGAGAAGACAATTTCACCCGTCTCAATTAGAGATGTTGCAACACACACACACTCAGAAATGAGCATCCTTCCTCCAATGGTTGTAGACTGGCTTGAGTTCAAACAGGGCCCTGCTCTCCTTGAGGCTGCCGGGTATTACAACGGTCATCACCCAACTCCTTGCAGCAGTGGAAAGATGTGGCAGATGGTGATCAGGTCCCAGCAGAACACCCTTTTCTATTGAGGACTGAGAACGTCACCTGAGCTGTTGGTGAAGGCCAGCAGTAAAGGAGCATTGGAGTTGAAGCGTAAAAGATCTGAAGCACCAATGTTTTACCACCTTGGCTCTGCATGATATGTGTATTGACTTTATTTAGGTTATTTATTTCTTCCTAACACCCTATGTTGAACAAGTGCTGCCCTCCCCCACAAAGCTTTTTATTAACAATGGGACTCCGTGCAACAAAACCCTCTCCAGAAAGTACTTTCACCTGTAGTGTTAGAAGATTTTACAGCCTATAAGGGAAACATATCTCATCATCTTCTTTTTATCTGTCACATAAAGCTATTCACCAAGGCCAAAGACATTTTGACCCGTTGCCCTTGTTCCTAGACTGGATAACTGGGACTTTTTAGGTCAAAGACACAGGGTTTCTGTTCTTCACAGCTTGACAGCTGTTAAGAAAAGATGGCATTTCTTTTCATATGTGGCGGAGATATTTCAAAGGCGATTCTCATCTTTTCAACTTCTTTCTTTTGCCTTGCAAGTTTACTTGGTCTGTCTTTCCACAGATGGGTGTCATGTTATCTTCAGTGCATACATCATTAACCAAATCTTGTTTCCTGCTATTTTCATAGAAGCCTTGCACATTGCAATTATCAGTCAAGTCATCCTTTACTACCTAATGCCACAATACAGCTGAAGAATTTATCTTTTGGAAAAAAATCTTTGTGCTGCAAAGATTTATGCTGTTCTCTGCTTGCTTTGGTGCTATGATGGGCGGATTCACTAACACAATGGTTAGGAAACCCTGCCACATTTGGCATTTTAGGTATTAATTCTTAGCTAATCTCTACAGGGATTTAAGATACACTGTGATA
The DNA here is from genome assembly GCA_029282475.1 of Phrynocephalus forsythii. Lineage (NCBI taxonomy): Eukaryota > Metazoa > Chordata > Lepidosauria > Squamata > Agamidae > Phrynocephalus > Phrynocephalus forsythii. The sequence continues at coordinate 23,463,012 of JAPFRF010000005.1, forward strand.
TACTTAACACATTCCTAACAAAGAAAGCCCAGATGTGCTACTCTTGTGAAGAAGCTGGTGTAGAAAATCCTTTACCTTTGCTATAGCTTCTCATTAGGTGGAGTGTAAAACTGACGTCAGCGTTATCGTCTGAAAAAGTACAGGGATATTAAAATATAATTTCATAGATAGACCACAGTAAAATGCATTTAATTGACAGAACACCCCAGTCTTCTTTTTAATAAGCAGAAGGTATGTAGTGTGAACATAAAATCCTTTCTGTGATCAAAGTATTGGCAGGGACTTTTTAAAAAAATCCTATCAGCTGGCTAAATATCTTACATTCCTCTGTCGCACACACGGTATTTAGAGCTAATTATCTCCAAATCCATTGTAATCTATTGCTCATAGAAGAGGAAAGAGAAGAATTCGCATGCCACCATAGCTGTGACGTGACAATGCTCGGTGAGCAGCCAGTGGGCTAGCTGTTGAAAATAATTCTCTGTCACCAAGGGAGAATGACCCAAGCACAGCTTGATGGAAGCCTCATGGTCTGTATTCTGAGGGCCATGGAAGCTAACAGGCAGCATGGTTTCAGGTAACCAAAAAGGACCCATGATGTGTGAATCCGAAGCAGAATTTCCAGATCTGCCCAGCTGCCCTCAATGTTACAGGAACCCACTTGTTTCTTGTCTAATTTGTTGTCAAGATCAGGTTGCGGGGGGGGGGCAGAATTGATGCACTTTTATGATCATGCTAAAGGTGTTGGTGTCGGCGGCTTCCATTGTTGATGTCCAATGTGTATTACTGGTATAATATAATTCATGTAGGGCCAGGAGGGAATGCCAAGAGCTGCATGAATTTGTGTTGGGGTTCTTGAGCATCGTTATAACACAGAGACATAAAGGGAATGCTAATGGGAATGATGAGCAGGCATGGGAGATATGGCAGCTCCCCCACCTCATCTGGGTCTCCTCGGGCCATGCATACACATTTTTGAACCAGTTCTTCCCCCATGAGTTTTAAAAAGTGATGGCAGCTTCTGGGGCCCTAATTGTCCATTTTCAGGTTGTTTTTCCTTTTAGGAAAGATGGAGTTGCTTGGGGGTTGAGGTGGCCACCAAAGATACCACCTCCGTGTAGAATTTAGCTGGATGGACATTCAAATATTGCTTCAGCGCCAGTAATGGGAAGTGGTCCTTCACAATACCAGAGGACAGCTGACTAGCTAGCAGGTACAGGGACGTCTGTGTGGCAAACAGAAGGAATAGATTGGACATGTGCCTTCTGAGGCAGTCTACTCACTCTGCCTACTGGTAGGGCCCACACTCCCTAGCACTCTCTGTCTTCTGGAGAGTACACTTTCCAGTTCAGCAAAATCTTTACCCTGACAATCACCTCAATAGGAAGGAAGTTTTTTTGAGGTGAACTCTCAAAAATCCAGTGACCATTGCTATCTCTTCAGAACTTGAACTATCCCTGCATCTCTCTGTCCTTTGCCTGTCAGAGGAGAAAGCAGCTGAGAAAATGTTACCTATTCACACTGGAGCCAAATCTTTCTTGATGGCATGTTTAATTTTTAATTATTTGTTTTCACAAGAAGTTGATGAGCTTCAAAGCAACAAAAACAACCCCCCTCCCAAAACAAAACAACAACTTCATCTGATATTAGGGTGGAGCTGTTGGCAGCCACTGAAATGTACTTTTTCTTTCTTTCAAGGTGGTTGAGGTAATTTTCTATTAAAGTTACCTGTGCTAGAATTGTTTTGACTTTAATGATTTTCTGTCCTTTTTACTCAGCAGTCAGAGGAGCAAAAGTGGCATGAGTCTGTTTGAGTTCCTGGATGTGAAGATGTTAAGAGGAAGTGAGCTGTAAACCATGGCAGGTCTGTCTGGCACTGGGGACCATTGATACAGGGAGAGCTAGCAAACGTCAGGGACTTAATGTTGAGAGTTTGCAGACTCATCTCTCTAGGCTCTGGATGACCTCGCCTTGCATGAAATCATTTGGCCTACTTATGTTTTAGAGCTTTGGGCTTGGACTGTTGCAGACGTAGCCAGATACTTGGTGCCAGGGAGAGATGGATCTGACAGTTTGGGTTTCTCACTGTTTCTCATTCTTCCTAAGTTTGAGCATTTCCTCAATTTTAAATTCATTTCCTTCTGAACCCAGATATGTTCTTTTTAAGGGAAGATGAACTTTCTCATGAAACATGTATGAGAGAATTTGCATGTGCATTTCACCTAACACATCTAGTTTTGTCTGGGTTACACATTTTTGCAAGGAATATTCTTAATTTAAATTTAAGTCCCAAACTGCATCACAAAATCTGCAGAAGTAAAACTATTGAAGTAGGCAGAAGCCTCCTCTCAACTCCTGTACAAAAGGCATACAGATCATAGTTGACCTGCTTTGTACGTTTAGGTCCCCAGATCGGTGCATTAGGTGTGTACTTCAGTAAAAGAAGTCAAGTGATCAAACGTTCCCATGAATAATTGAGAAATGCAAATATCTATGACCCAGGGAGCTAACTGTGTGACTTACACTAGTTTAATAGCATTTTGGCGAATTAAGTTGAGGAACATACCAAATAATATTAAAAATATTCCAAGTTAGAAAAAAGTTGCCCTACTTCTCCAAAAAATGGCTGATGGTGTAGTAGGGGAATGCATAAACTGTGTACAGTGATCTCAATTTGACTACTCCCTAGCACTATATTACCCTTTATTTCCTCTTTCATCAGTTCAAATTTATCTATTTAGCTATACAAAAAGCCAAAAGGAATACGAAGGACCCCTTTTCGTATTGCTCTTGTCCAAAGATGAAGAATATATTCTTGGTCCACTCTATGGTCACTTTGGATTTGTGCCAACCCCTTGATCCACTCCATTTTTGTAATTTTTGTCTGAAGACAAAACACATGGCAAGTGATGATGTATGTAGCAGGGGAAAACAAATTCTTTCTTTTTTACCATTGTTTGTTGAAGACAGTGAACATCCTTAGCATATATCAAATAATAACAAAGCATTTTCAGGTTGAACATCTAAAGAAAATTATTCACAAGCATTGTTTCATAGAAAAGCTCATACATACATGCGTCAGAGTCCCTTGAAGGCTGGAGAATCGACAAGCACATTGCCTGTGTGAGTAAAACATCATAAATTACATGACAGAGACAGAGCTCACATTGCTTTCTGCAAAGTGCAACATTCAGCTGCCACTCCAGGTATCAAATACAGGAGTCCTAAAATGGCCCACTGCACCATTACTTCCCTGGCTGAAATGAGCAGAGAGGAGGGATAAACCCCTTGTCTCTCTGCCATTGCTTGCTCCGTGTGGAGAGTGATGTATCTGAACAGGAGAAACTACTCCTTGTGTGTAAGCTCTGCACAAAAGGAAGAGCCTACAGATGGGCAGAGACCTCCCCCTTTCAAACTTGTCTCTGCTCACATGGAGAAGGGAATAAGGCTCTGGGCATTGTTCTCTAATGGTGTTGCTGAATCTGGATACACAAATATGTGAGTAGGGCTCCCACTGTGACAGAAAGTCATGTAATGTCTGTGTGCTTTGTTGTAATCCACCCCAGCAGTTTATGAAAGTAGGCAGAGACCTGTAATTTCTGCTGTTTAATTTGAACATGGTGCCATTCTTCAAATTTTATTTGACAGACTACTCCAGGGTCTTCACATTTCTCTTTCTTGACATCATCTAAGCAAGGGATCTTTTTTTTAAACAATAACAAATGCTGTCCAATGTTACATTTGCAGCTTCTTAAATGCACTCATTACCTGTAAACCATTTATCTTCACAAGTGCAAGGTTATTCCATTGCTCTTTTCCAATAACTACTCTTGACTTTGCCCTTCGCCCCTAATTTATTGTCACTGCCTCTAACATCTTAGATCTTTGGAGATGATGGGTATATTACATTATTATTACAGTGTCAATCAGTGTCAGGCATCCTGAGCACAAGTGGCATAACATTAATAATAGGTACTTCATTTCAAGCAATATTACATGTAACATATTCCCCTTTTTTCATCTCCATTCAACCAAGCATTTCAGTCCCCCGGCTCCTTTGTTTGTACACCTAGGCAAGTCCTGTTCAGAAAAACGTAAAAAAAGGAATGAGGATGATATCTAAGATTGGATCAGGAAATTAAATTTTCACATTGTCTGAGAAAGGAATATAGGAGGCTGTGATGTCTAGTGGACAGAGTGTTGAACTGAGACTTGGAAGATCTACATTCAAGTCCCATGAGCCATCTGATTCATAGAATGATCTTAGGCCAGCCACTCTGTTCTTGCCTGTCCTACTTCTCAGAAGCAATGAACTCCACACAGCTGGCAAGATGCAAGCAAAGAGCTTAAAATTACACATAGACCCCCTGATGTGAGAGTTCTAAGCCAGATGAAATACCTCCACATGGACCTATCCCATTTAATCATTCTTTTTCCTAATAGAAATGATATGGTGAACCTTTCCAGGTTTTCCTAGGTATAGAGTACTCAGTTCTTTTCAAAGCTTGCCCAAGGCTGGCTTTCCCTTAGGAAGCACAGTGGGGAACTGAATTTCTGCCACCTGAATCCGCAGCCAGGCACAGGATACATTTGCTTGATGCGATCCAACCTGAAATATAGCATAAGCTGCGGCAGCCACATGGTGCCTTTTCTAAACGACCACAGATTTTGGTGCAACTCATTTGTTCCTGCTATGCAGAAGTCAACAACTTTGCTGGACCTGGGATCAATTCTTCACCCCAGACACACAGTGTGGGTACACCCTCAATAAGCACTTCCCAATCCATACCTTCCCCTTGAAACCAGAAATGACTGGGAGCTTACTTCTAGTTTAAAAAACCCATCCCCACCCCTACCCCATATTTTGTACTCAAATATCATGTGTTAAAGGTCAATCATATGCCCGGATGGTTCCAAGACCACAGTACTCCTTGTTTTATTTATGTTCCTGATCCCATCTGATGATGTGAACATAAGAACATAAGAAGAGCCATGCTGGATCAGGCCAAAGGCCCATCTAGTCCAGCTTCCTGTATCTCACAGTGGCCCCACCAGATGCATCTGGGAACACACAAGACTAGATATCTGTCTCTTGATACCACCATGCATGTGGTCCTGATTCGGTTAGCTTCCAAACATGACTGAACATACATGCACTTTGTGGGCTGTCTGTTGTTCGATCATGATGTAAAAGTATGAAATGGTCTGACCACAGTTTGAACATACATATAGGGATTATTTCCCCCCACGTTGATGGATACAGCAACTTGTGTAAATAGAACCTGCCTGGGAAAATTGCTATTATCCTTTTCAGTGCACCCAGTTCATATACTCACATGGGTAGTAGTCATCAGAAGTGGGTCTGGCTAGTACAACAAACAAAAATGATATATGCAGTGCTGTGAATTGGTGTTTTTTTTGAAAGGACAGATTAATAAATATATGGTAGGTTCACATTAGGGAGGTGCACCCATGATTTGGTCTCTGTTCATATAAGGGCACATAAACTGCTGCCTGTGTTGTCCTGGGTCCTTCGACTATTTATTTATTTATTTATTTATTTATTTATTTATTTATTTATTTATTTATTTATTTTCAGACTTATATACCGCATCCTATTTCCCTAAGGAAACTCAGGGTGGTTTACAGACATTAAAAACAGTAACAATATATCACTTGGGATCTAATTTTGGTCCATGTCTGTGGCTGTATGAGCATTTATACCTTTCCAGAGCTCTGTGAAAAACCTTATCCTTGTGAATGGGGAATAAGGTGCCCCAACCCCACTGACTCCCTTCCTCTTCCTGCCACCTCTTCCTCTTCCTCCTCCATCACCATCTTTCGAGACAGCAGCCTGTCTTCCAGAAGTGACAATTGGCCACTGTCTCTGAAGATGGAGGTGGTGAAGAAAGAAGAGGAGCAGGGAGCAGGGACATATAGGCAGGTGATGGGATCAAGGATATTAGGTTTCCCCCCAGGTACCCCTTCCCATAATAATCCGGTTCATTTTTTTTCCAGGATTTGAGGGTGGTTTGTAATTTTTCTGGTTCATGCTCATTTCCAGGATTAAAGCCCTGTCTTCTTCTCTTTTGGCACTAGGTCAGCATCTTCCTTATATGGTAGTGAATAGAATTTCAATTCTTCTTTCTCGGTTTTTAATCTACGGCACTCTATATTTTTTATCCCCATGAATGCTAGATTTAAACATGAGAGGCCTACGAGGAATCCTCCTCTGCCTAAAGTGTTTCTGGGTTCTGCCCCATAACTACCTCAGAAGCATATAAATCGCCCTGATTCAAATGGCATTTCAACATTCCAAAGTATACAGTGCATCTCCACATTTTAGACCTGTTCACAAAACACACTCTGTATGTCACTGGAATTTTTTTTTCTTCGACTGAGGATTCCTCAGTGCTTCTACTTCTTTATTTATGAATTCATAACAATGTCAGACACCCTTGGAATCAACTTATTTTTTAATAATAAAAAGACCAGCTTGTTCTCTTTGAACTACATCTGTGCATCGTCTTATCAATAAATCATTCAAATGATCTTAGTCATCCACCGTGAAGCTGAGAGGCTCCACTTTGTCTTCATGGGCAGAATTCTTTATAAAGTTACCTATTCATGGATATATGAATATTTATACTCAGAATATTTTTTTCAGAGGTTCTTTGGTCTCAACTCCTTAAAGTACAATCACATTTGAATTTACATAGTGGTATAATTGTTCCCTTCTAATTTTGTTTTTGGAACATTGTGAAAGGCAAGATTAAATATTCATTTATTGGTATACCCCTTAACGGTGCTTATCTAGTTACAAGGTCAAAATTAAAAGCAAATACAAAAGAACCCAAATATCTCAAGAAGAAGAGACCTTTCTAAATGCAGAGGCATAGTTTTTAACCTTTTCTTAGTCTAAAAGCCTTATTCAACAGATATTCTGAGGGGAAAAATATTTAGAAGATGTCACATTCTGGTGTTGATTTGTCATGAGCTGGTATTATGCATGGGCACGTGGTGACAATCTTTGGTGGAAAATAGAAATGTAATCTGCCAGGACAATCCAGTTTTTGTTCAAGGTGAGGTGAACATGAGGAAAACCTCTCTCCGTCCCCCAAATTATCATCACCTTCTTGTATCCTGAACATCAGGAAGGTGGACAAGACTCATGGCATTATTCCATCAATGCTCTTAGGAGTCCACCACCTGGACTGAACATAGAAATGACACAGAACAAGGCACCCTTTGTGTCCTGAATAGAGATGAGCACAAAATGGCAAAATGGCATTTTGTTTCATTTTTCATCCCCGCAGTTTAATTTTATTTATTACAAAATGATTTTTTTTAAAAAAATAATTTTGTAATTTGATTTGTTTCATTTTTCTTTTCTTTTTTCATTGTTGGGGCCAGCCGGATTGTCAGCAATATTTTTTACACAAGTGCTGATCAGCTGTAGCGTGGGCTGATCGGTGCTTTTTTCCTTTAGAAACAGCAGCCTGTCTTCCTGGGCCTGGACGGCCATTGCTTTTTTAAAACTCAAGCACCAACCAGCTGGCCCCTGGGCCCTGCTGGTCAGCGCTTAAAAAAAAAACCACAAGCACTGATCAGCTGTAGCATGGGCTGATCAGTGCTCTCTTTTTTGCCATAATGGGAGGCCTCTCTGCTGCCTTGGAAGCTCTCCCCGTGGGGGCTGGTTAGTGGTAGCGGTGGTGCCAGGTGGCCTCCCTGACATCAGGTAGGAGAAGACGCCAGAGGGGGAAACAAAAAACAAACAAAATGAAACAAAATTTTCCATTTTGTTTCATATCATTTTTGAGGGGGCAGTTCGTTATTCATTTTGTTATGCAAAAAATTGAATAATGAATAATGAAAATAAATAAAAAAATAATTTCATGCCCATCTCTAGTCCAGAAATCTGTATTTGTGCTCTACAATGTGAAACAAGATTGTGTCAGATATGCATTTTTAAACATGTAAAATCCTCTGCATGTATTCCATTTCTGATTAGCTAATCATTTGAGATGGGCACGAAACAATGTTTTGCTTTTTTTGTTTTGTGTTTCATTTTTCATTTCATTTCCTAATGAAACAAAAAATGAACTGCCCCTTTAAAGAAAAACAAAACAAAACAAAATGAAAAATTTCAGTTCGTTCCATTTCATTTTTCGTTTTCCCATTGAAGCAATGCATTCCTATGGGAAACTGCTTTTAAAACCCTGCACCACTACCCCCAATGCGCCCAATTGGGTGTGGGAATGGCATGGGGTTTTAAAACTTTTTTTTTGCCAACAAATCCCCCTACGCTTCCCCCCATCAAAGGCCCATTGGGGGGAAAGTGCGGGCTTTTAAAACTCTTTTTGCCACTGAAGCCCCACACACCAGCTGATTGGTGCTTGCTTCGGCAGCAAAAAAAAATTTTTTTAAAGCCTGCGCCATTCCACCCAACGCACCCAATCAGGTGGGGGAAAGCATGGACTTTTAAATTTTTTTCACCACCGAAGCCCTGTGCACCAGCTGATTGGTAGTGCGGGGCAGCTGGCAGGGCCCTGTGTGCCAACTGATCTATGCTGGCAGGCAGGGCTCCATACGCTGCTTAAGTACTGTCAAAAATAGATATAAATGAAAAACAAAAGAAATGAAAAATATTTTTTAAAATCATTTTAAATGAAACGAAGGAAAAACAAACTAAATAAAAAATGAAACAAACACCATTTTCATGTTTCGTGCCCCTCTCTACTGATCATCATTAGGTGATGACTTGCTTTCTAAAGAGGAAGTACTGCACGTGTGATCAGAGATACTTTTATTTTTTTCTTACGACTTCAGAGAAGGTGAAAAATAGATGCCATATTTGTAACCCACATGCCTAAAATTGCAAAGAGAGATAGATAGAGAGAGAGAGAGAACAAGAGGGAGAGACTAAACAATATTTTTTCAGCATAGTATCAGATGACACTTAGTGACAGTAAATGGAAGGCACACATTACTGCTATCACAGGAACATTCATCTCCTTTCTCAATTGATGCCTTATTCAGCCTTACTCAAGGGGAAGAAACAGAAGGAGAATGGAGGCTCCGCTCGAAGCCCTGGTCTTCAGCGGGGCTTCTTTGCCTCCACAAAAGAAGATGGTGGGTGCAAAGTCCGGCGCCCGTACGCTGGTGGCGTGGCGGGGAGCAGCCTATTTAAGGCTCCGTACGCTACCCGCCCACAGCCAGCGCAATCTGACAGCTCCCCTCCCTCCCGCCCTATATTGTGGATGGTGAGTCTGACTGGTCGCTTCGGGGCCGGATGGGAATTTTTGGCCGTCGCTCAAATTGGCCATAGAGCAGCGGCGTTTTTTCACCCATCCCATCATCTACATGGCGCGGTGAGGTGATATTAATAGCTCTTTCACTGGTCGCAATTGGCGATTAGGGCAAGCGGTCTTGTAATTTAAGTAGGCACATCTGTTATACAGCACCTGTTTGGTGTTGGGCAGCCCTCATGGATAAAACTTTATAAACTAGGATGACAATTCTTATTGTTAAAAAGGAGCCACTGTTAGGTAATGAGGGCTGCCAGTGTTTATCAGAATTGAAGGTAAGATGGTGTAGTTACTGTTTGGCATTTTACCAAAGGTGTTATTTAGTCATGCCACTTTAATCTCTTATTATCAAGCAGAGGTGCTGATGAATTATAACATAGAATTATCTACCACTTGCCCCAAGGCACAGGCCCTCTTTAACTTGCAGTTATTCTTTACAGTTAATTAATGTTATAAATAAATTGCAGCCCATATTAACTCCATGAACTTTGTCTTGTGTCTTTATTTCTTCGGGGGGGGAGGGTTGGCAAAGAAATGTGGAGGAAGGAAAGAGTTGAAGAGAAACAAAAATATATGCCAAGAGCAGAAAGCAATAAGAAGAGTAAGGAAAGACAATAGTCACATGTAGAAAGAAAGCAATGTGTGGACAACTAGTTACAACATTAGGACGTATGAAGAAGTCATCTCAGACAGCAAATATGGGCATCAGGACTTCCTTTCCTGTTCCTTCTCAAGCAGCAAATGTCTTGAGGTGGCTTTAAATGAGAAGAAGTAAAAAGCCAAAGAAGAAGAAAAAGCAAGAAAGAGAGATGAAGAGGAGACTCTCTCACACTCTTCCAGCCCACACCAAAGTATTGCCCAAGACTGAAGTACTCTGCCGGAACCACTTTATGACTTTTCCTGAGCATTGGGTCCACTTCTCCCAACTCTTCTCTTTCCTGTTCCAGACCCAGGAAATGCATGGCAGGCCTTCTTGATGCTGCTTGGGAAGATGTGTAGTCCATCGCTCTGGCACCTGTCGCTGCTCCTCACAAGGTTGTGCAGGTGTACTTCAGGGCAGGTTTCAGGGAACTCCATGCCAAGAAAGATTCTGCCTTTGTGGAGCCGGGATCCCAGAATTTCTATCACACACCCTTTTACATTGAATTTTCTACAAACAAACCAGGGGGGATCTCTGATCCACAGATTTCAAGGTTGTTCAGATAAATGGCTGGTTTCCTACTGCCTTTCAGGCCAGAATTCTTATATAAAAACTCAGGTTGCTAAAAAAAAAAATTAGCTGCAATCTGTAGAAGGGCTGTAATATTAGCAGATGGTTGATCTAAGCATATATTCTCAGTGTAGGCCTCCCTCTCTTCTTGTACTGCTTTTGCTGCTGCTGTTTCTTTCTCTCTTTCCTCTGAACAGGTCATATGACCACATTAAACTATTGATTGAAGGGTGTGCAGGTGTCAAAGATTTGTGTGTAAGATTGTCAGAGGAAGCCCTCCTCTTGGTCTCATTGGCAGCACAGACATAGCTAATTGGAGTACAAGAGAGGGACTTCTCTGTGGCACCTCTCAGGTTGTGGCATGATTTCTCTTGGGAGATCAGGCTGGTCCTCTTCCCTTTTATCCTTCTACTGACAGCTGAAGAAGACCCATCTTTTTCAGTCAGGCTTTTATAGTTTTATTTCTCCCATTATGCTTACTTGCTTTTAATTATTCAATTGTTTTAAATTCGAGCATAGTTTAGTTTCATGCTTAACTTATTATGTTTCTAATTCTGTTTTTTAAAAATATTTTGTAACACCTGGAGTCTCCATACTGGAAGAAAGGTGGCCTAGACAACAAACAAACAAATAGATAGGTAGGCAGAAAAAGAGGGCTTGTGGAAACTGTCAACATCACAGAACCCCTTAAACTTAAAGCACGTAGAATCACCATTATCTTAGCTAGGGGTTGAATAGCTAAAGTACAGCTAGAAACTGAGAGCTGGAAAGATTTATGAGGGAGAAAATTGTAATTTGCCCGAGACTGAATCTAGTTTCTTAGACAAGTTGGAAAAGCAAAATGGATGCCAACTGGTACTAATAAAAGTGCTGGTGTTAAAGAAGGGCCAAGGACAGAAATCAACATTAGCCTATGCCAATAAGGCAGCAAGTTACATATAGGAGAGAGAGAGAGAGAGAGAGAGAGAGAGAGAGAGAGAGAGAGAGAGAGAGAAATAAGTCCATCATCAAAAATGACATTAAAAGAGGACACAGGTATTCACACATTTTCCATATATGCAGACTTGCAAATTCAAAAATGCTGAATAGGATTTAAACAGCATACAGGGCATTTTTCTAGTAGGGGAGATTGTGGTCAGACCTTAGTGTGCCTATTAGACATGGGCACGACTTGCCAAAATTGTCGTTTCCGTTTTCGGTTATCGTTTTTGTTACGTATCGGAAATGGTAATGATAATTAAGCTGTCAGAACTCGAACTCGAACCGAAAAAAGAAAAATTTGGTCAGGTTTTTCGTTTCCGTTTGTGGCATCGCGGCGATTGCGCAATACAAAGCACAGAAAAAGTTTTTAAACATTTTTTTAAAAAAACCTGACTCCCGTCCAAAAAAGCAGGCAAAAATATGCCTGCCTGAGGCTTTGCCACCTACCAGAGGGGTGGTTTCTGGGGGGTCCCCGGCCTTTCCCCCCTCTTCTCCTGTCCTGGGCTGCTTGCACCAGGCTGGGGGGGTTTCATCCTCGTCATCTCGCCATGCCATGCGGTGGGGGGGATCCAAAATGGCAACCACAATTTTTCTTTTGAAATCGTGGTAAAAAAACACACAAAATCACCACAGAAACATGTGAAATTATTTTTTTAAATGCCTGAATTTTAATAGTAGCAGCAGTGGGTTTTTAAATAGCAATAAAACGTCATATTGATTTTATTTTATTGTATTTCATTTTTTTGGTTTTTTTAGACCTGCCCATTTGGGCTGGGCATGGGATGGGACCATGCAATTTTTTTGAACCATTCCACCAATGGCATCGCCAGGTTTTTGTCTGACACTTCTGGATTTCTCGGAGGGCATAAAAAGCCGAGGCACCTTCCAAAAATTGCAGTCGGTTGTATGGATGTGGTTGAGGGAGGAGGGCTGGCTGCTGGTGCTGATGTGATCCGATCAAGATTGAGGAGGGAGGCTGGAGGCTTTAGGATTTAATTTAGGCAGGGAGGGAGGGAATTGAATTTAGAAAATAATTTCTTTGATTCCCTGCAGCTTTGTCTGCTGAAGGGAATAGCAGTTTATTCTTTATTTCTTCTCTGGCAGTTTGCGAGGATTTTTTTCTGATATTGGATAAAGGGGGAGGTTCGACTGGGAGTGGGAGGTGTGGATTTATTTTAAATATATATTATATACTACCATTTATTTTCTATTTTCCCAACTTCAATTTGCTTGCACACACACACATTTGGGGTGCAAGCCAAGAACAGAACCTCTCTCCTAAGAAGTATATCTATTTTTAATTCTGCTAGAATTTGCTCCTCCGCATGCCGGGACGCAGGAGGATTTTTTATGTTTTGTTGTTTTAATAGTTCTATGTTGTTTATGCTTTATATCTGATGTATTCTATTGTTGTTGATTTGGTATGTATTGCTTTTGTTAGCCGCTTAGAGTACTACATGTAGTAGATAAGCGGGATATAAATACAAGAATAAATAAATAAATAAATAAATAAATAAATAAATAAATAAATAAATAAATAAACTGCCCACTCGCCCGTCTGCCCGCGGCGCCACCCGCCTGCAGCCTGCACCACTGCCCACCCATTTGCCGGCCCATGGATGCCACCCCCTGCCCTGCCCGCCCCCCGCCCCACCCCCTGCCTAGGGCACAAAAACACCTAGCGCCGGCCCTGATTGTGGGACGCCCCTATGCTCTGGGAAGTCAAATCGCGCTAAATCGCGGTGGAAACGACAAATGACAAATGATAAACGGAAACGACAAATTTTTGAAAAATTTCGTGACAAACGGAAAAGACCCGAAATGGACCCGTTCCGACAAGCGAAAACTCAAAACGTCATTTTTTCTGGTTGTGCCCATGTCTAGTGACTATATAAAGTGTTTTGTAGCTATTACCTCCTGATGGGCTTCTTATAGGACCCAACTCACATACCTTACGATTAATTTTTAAGTCAGACTTTGGATAGAAGATATCCCTTTGATAAACAGGACACATGGCCATCCTATCTGCTCTGGCATAAACCTGTGAACTGCCCAAGTGTGCACTATGGCTGTCAGGAATAGGTGTGTTCATATGAAAGGGGGAAATTGTAACACCACTGTGGTATAAAACAGATTGAGATAGCAAGAAGAAGAAGATCTAAGGCAGTGTTGGCAAACCTATTGCACGGGTGCCAAAGGTGGAACTCAGAGCCCTTTCTGTGGGCACCCGACATCACCCCTTCACAGCCACCTGTATTCAGGTTACATTGCTGTATTGGCACTTTGTGAAAAAATTAGTGGGTTTTAAATCACAGTTTCGGCACTTGGTCTCTAAAAGGTTCACCATCACTGATCTAAGGGATTATGCACAAAATCTACTATAATTCACTAGTACTGCTTGCACTTCAGCCATTTTCATTTCTCTTTCAGAAGGCCAACTATCACCACCTGAGTAAGATATGTCAAATCCTGGAGTAAAACAGGCCTCTCACATGGGAATGAAGTGGAAGAAGAGGGTGATATTATTGTGACATGTGAGGTGAAGCTTGAAGCCTGTCAAAGTACTTGAAAAGAAAAATGAAAAAAGGAGGAGAAGGAGCATCAGTACATGCCAGGAATTAATGATTTTTGGAGGGGGGGCTGGGAAAAAAAGAAAGAAAGAAAAATAACAATGCAATAGTAAAAAATGCTATCCTGTCAGAATGATGATCAAATTTGTTCTCAGGGAGTAAGCATGAAACATATTGCCATTCTGGTGCACAGGGGCACTTTTGTAAGGTAAAGAACAAGAAAGGAGACTTAGACAGATGGTTTCTGGATTTGATAAGTAATTAAATCTGTAACCTCAATTTGTTTAAAAGGGAGGGGATCAAAAATTGCTCTGAGGCTCAGGAAGTCATCACATTGTATCCTTATTGTAAGAGTACTGTCTTGAACTGTTAGGATGATTATTTTGGCTTCTCTGTCTCATCTCAGCAAAATACCTGCACATAACACAATGTCTCAAATTGACAGGATTATCCAGCATCACAGCCACTGGCTGAGTGAACTCCCTCCCCACCACCACTCCAAACCCCTCCCCCCCAAGGCCTTTGTTTCCATAGGCAACTGAGCCACTCCAGCACTCTGGATCAAATGCATCCGGATTTACTGTCATGCCCCTGAGGTAAACCAATTGCCTGATGCATTACGTAAAGAGCAAAAGGCCCTGGTGGGAAGAATCCGTCTGGCTAAACGACCTGAACAGCATGAACTCTGGGCATCTGGAAGTTGCTTGGAAAAAAGGTAACCTTAGCAGCATAGGGGATAAAAGTTCTCTTAGAAAGTGCTCACGTAACATCTCTGTGAGAACAGCTACAGCTTGTTCTCTGTAAGCTTTGAAATCAGTTTAGGGGCACAGCAGTAGGAATGGAGAAAAACCCACCCCGTTCTTCTTGATCTAGGCTGACTTGACATGATAAGATGGCACAAGGAGGCACTTTGAAGCCCCATGAGATTATTTGACTCCAACCAAGATGGAGTCAAGGAGGGCTTCTTTTCCTGATCCACATGGCCTCTGTAATTTGCATGACACCTCAAGGGCCTTTTCTTTTTGAGAACCAAAGCATATGCTCACAGAGAAAGTTGGGAAGGGCTGGCTGATTGCTGAAGACAGGACTAACACCCCATGCTATGCTTCAAATTCTTCGACAAAGCAGCAGCCATCCCAGTGTGGTATAATTAGTACAATTCACACAATTGGTCGCATTCATGGGAGCATGAAAATAAACAACGGATTTGTTAAACATTTTTGGAGGAAGAACATATCCTTGACCCATTCCAGTCCGGGTTCAGGCCTGGCCGGGGGACTGAGACAGTCTTGGTCGCTCTGCAAGATGATCTCCTCCGGGGGGCCGACAGGGGGTGTTCCTCCCTGTTGGTCCTCCTGGACTTGTCAGCGGCCTTCGATACCATCGACCACAGTATCCTGCTGGACCGACTTTCTGAGGTTGGGATCGGGGGCACTGTTTACAGTTGGCTTTGGTTCTTCCTCAGGGGCCATCCCCAGCAGGTTCAGCATGGGGGGGGGGAGTTGTCTGCCCTGTGGATACTCCCTTGTGGGGTCCCACAGGGGTCGTCCCTCTCTCCCATGCTGTTCAACATCTATATTAGGCTGCTGGCTGAGGTCATTAGGAGACATGGAGTCTGCTGTCATCAGTATGCTGATGACACACAGCTCTATGTCTCCTTTTCCACCGCTGCAGATGAGGCTGTCCGGACCCTCCATCAGTGCCTGGGCGCGGTCATGGAATGGACCAGGGCTAACAGGCTCAGGCTCAACCCCGACAAGACTGAGGTTATGTTCTTTGGGGCTTCCCCATCTGGCTATGGAGGCCCTTATCCCACCTTGGAGGGCATTTCCTTCCAGCCTTTGGACTCTGTCCAGAATCTGGGCGTAGTCCTGGACCCGGCGCTCACCATGGAGGCCCAGGTGGCCACTGTGTCCAGGGCTGCCTTTTTTCATCTCCATCAAATTGCCCAGATTAGTCCATACCTAGATGGGGATTTCCTCAGAACTGTGGTGCAAGCACTGGCGATCTCGAGACTGGACTGCACATGTGCAGAAGACAGCACTCAGGCACATGGAAGGCCACACTGTCACCACTGGGATGATGTTGGAGAAGGAGGTGGCAAGACCAGGTAGGGAGGTGTCAAGGGCAGCAGGAATGAGGTAAGAGGGGGAGCAAGAAACCAAATGAACCAAACATGGTTTTAAAAGATTGCTGGCTTGGATCATTTTGGTTTGTCATTTTGACGAACTCAAACTGACCTGAACCAATGAATCAGCATTTTGGGGTGAACTGTCTAGTTTTATTTTTGAGTTGTGCTCATCTCTAGATATAGGTTCACTTCATATTGATCAGGATATGATTCAAATTCACTGGAGTTTTTTTTAAAGAACTCAAGTCATTTTTCCAAGTGAATTTAATGGTGTGCAACTGTGCATCAGATATAGCTGAAACCTAAAATGAATGAGGCCCCTTTGGACTGTCTCTGGTTTTTCCCAAGGGGAAGGGAACTTTTGTTTGATGTGACAGCAACTCTACACAGGTCTAGCCAGCCCATTCACTATCTCATGGAGGCTGTTCCAGGTTGGGGGGGGGGTCTGTGATGGTGGCAGCTCTGTTACCACAACCCACTGTCTACTGCCTGAGCTGCTCTCAACTGACACCAGCAGCAGCCATTTTGTCTTTACTCCCAGCCATAGGTATATCCTCTCCAAGGACTGCCCTTCTTTCACTGGTGAGAAGGAAAGTGGCAGACACACTTCCTCTCTCTACTACCTGCACACATTCCTTGGCCAGCTCTGGGAATTATTTATTTATTTTATTTATTTTATTTATTTATTTATTTATTTTTACAGCTTATATGCCGCCCACTACCCAAAGGTCTCTGGGCGGCTTACAACAAGGAATTAAAACAGTTAAGACATAAAATATCAATAAATAATTAAAACATCAGCAAAACCTTATACTAAAATCATCACTAAAATTGCCATCAAAGGACCCCAGTCTATGTTGTATCAATTAAAAAACTTCTGGAACAGGAAGGTTTTTACCTGGCGCCGAAATGTCATCAATGTTGGCGCCAGGCGGATCTCACTTGGGAGGGCATTCCATAACTTGGGGGCAGCTGCCGAGAAGGCCCTTTGTCTACAAGCCATCCCTCTCACCTCCTTGAGGGATGGCTCTTTCAAGAGGGCCCCCTGGCTAGATCTTAATTGCCGGGTAGGTTCATATGGACTTATGTCTTATCCATGAGGTGGAGAGATTATGGGGTGGAGGTACTGTCCATGGAGCGGTGATTTTTTTCATCTTTCAGGTGGCTCATAATATGACCAAGATATTCTTATCTGTGCTATGAATTCAGTGAGAGTTGATTTCACATCAGCCTGAAAGTGAAAGCACCCTGTATTTCATTGGATGGAGCTGGATTAGTGACAATGTTGTTTCAGTTTGGTTTTGCTCAGAATTTAGCAACATTCAAAATTATTGAGATGTGAGAAAGCAGTAAGTGAAATATTTTTCCCTCTTGTCTCTGAAGGGGAGCAATATTGATCTACTCAGAATAGGGCCACTGGCTAGGTGTTCTTGAAGCCTGGTGATCAGTGAACTATATTAAGGGGGCTTGGTTTTCTTTACACCACTCACATTGGAAGCACCATCTTTGATTTGGTGCCCCATAAAAATCTGAATTCATAGCAATCACTGAAGGAGAGGAAACATGTAAGGCCTGTTTAGCTTGTGAAGTTTGTATATCCCAGCTTTTCATTCAAGACAAGCACCCGAGGAGATGTGTTTAAACTGAAGGGAGCATTTGGTCTGAGAAAATAAGTGACCTAAGAGGAGGAATGGTGAAAAAAATCAAAATGTTAAATAATGTAGAAGGTAAGAAAAAAAGAAAGAAATACTGGTCAGTACTTGGATGGGAGACCACCAGGGAATACCAGGTGCTGTAGGCACCTGGAGTAGCAACTGGCAAACCACTCCAGTATTTCTGCCAAGAAAACTCCATGGACATGGGGTCACGAAGGGTTGGTCACGACTATAATGACACAACACACACACAAGAAAGCCAAAGGAGAAATAAGCAAAATAAAGGCTTCAAGAGAACAGTTTGTATGGTGATTATTAGACAATAACACTACTTACTAGCAAGCTGTCCTACCACCTGTGGTGAGAAGAAAATCAGTGATGGGAATCCATCACATTCTCCCCACCTTAACTGTAATTTTCATCTTGTTTTCTTCTCCCTCCCTAACCTCAGTCAGGTTGCTGCACTATCCCTCTCTGACTTGTTATGATGACTTCCTGTGACTGAGGTCACCATATCTGTTCAGAGAGCCACCTGAGCCCAAAACTCTGGCTCTGAAGTGTCCTTCAGAGCACTGAGGGTGAGATGTCTCAGGAAAACAAAACCTTTCCCTGCCAACAAAGAAAGAACCTCTGTCTCCTTACTGGCCCTGTTCTGGTGTGGTAAAAGATCTTGAGGAGGGGTGGTGGTAGGGTAGTATTCCCGAAAGCCTTGTCAGGCATTTTCCTGTTGTTACCATACCAAGTCAGCAGAGCCAGTGACAACATAATGGGCTGTTCCCTACCCTTCACACTCTGAAGAAGACCAGGGATTCACAAAGGAGGCCATAGCAGATGATGGGGAACCACATAAAAGGGGAAAATGGGCATGGGCCAAGCAAGCAGGAAACACAAGGCAAAAGAATAAGGAGGCACGTTGATATGGACCTGTCTTTCCATACTGAATTATAAATTATCCAGTATTTGAAGCCAGTTATATTATCCAAACTGTGACTAGGAAATATTTATATAGAGAGAAATGTCTGAAGTTTGGTAGCCATAACACTGCTCTCCTTTCCTGCTGAAATTTTCTTTCTCCTTCTGTCTTCTTGTGTGGGGAGAACATTTATACTTCCGTTGGTTTGTTTGTTTAACAGGTATCTTTGAGACTGCAAAATTAGTTCTAAATCAGCCATGGTAAAGTGGGATGAGTAAGTGAGGGATTGAGGGTAAAAATGTGCTTCTCAAGGCAGAAACCAAAACTAATTACTTGTGGAAAGAACTCCAGGTGGACAGAGTTTTGTATTCCAGTTCTATTCCATCTCTTGCAGTTAATATTAAAGCTTTTCAAGGTCAGGAATGACAGACTGGTAATGATGAGCCTGTGGTAGGCTTATGTTAAAACTTGTCCCCAATGTTCAGGTTAATCTTTTCATTTGTGTTTTCCTCATAAACAAATACATAAAAAGACATTGTGTTGCTGCAGTAATCTCTGCCTCATAAAAAGAGAGGGGGAGAAATCCCAGGTGATCTGTTTTTCTTAGAAGAGGCTGATCCCCACCATTAAATAAATAGGAAATGTCACTAAGGTACTGAAAATAATTTTTCTGGAGTTTTTTGTTCTGAAACACTGGAAATTGCATAATCTAGTGAGGGGAGTTCTCCTGCAGAGTGTGTACTGAAATGGGTTGGAACTTCCCTTAGACAGTTCCCACAGGCTCCAAAGGAAAGAAAACAAGAGGGGAGAGAGAGAGAGAGAGAGAGAGAGAGAGAGAGAGAGAGAGAGAGAGAGAGGGAGGGAGGAGAGAGAGAGAGAGAGAGAGAGAGAGAGAGAGAGAGAGAGAGAGAGAGAGAGAGAGAGAGAGAGAGAGAGAGAGAGAGAGAGTTTGCACCAAGCAAGGAATACTAATCATTACCATGGGGGAAGTATAACTAAAAGATGGGTTGAAGCACCCCATGCTTTTTTCATTACAAATATTCATCACTTTATCAATTTAATATTTATATTGCATGTTTGCTTCCCAAACTATATCTTAGTCTGTTTCTGAGAAGCATATGTGAATAGTGATATTTGTAATCCTTCGTTTTTCTTCTTTTTCTGTTTCTCAAAGAGCAGATTTGTTTTCACTTACGATGTAACAGTCCTGACTGTTTACAATTCTATCACACTCTTAATTCATAAAAACTATAAAGTTGCCATTTTTCACCTCTTGATAGACTGTTGTCACAAGATACGTGTGACTGCCTATCATTATTCATCATCTCCTTGTATTTCTCTGATAATGTATACCACTTAAGTGGCATAATGTTGTCCATGTCTACATTGCCACATTTTTCTTCATCATCATCCATAGATATCAAATGTCAATCTAAATTAAAAGGGCTTTGTCAGTGGGTAGTAGCACAATGAATGGGAGGCCAGTCAGATGTCCTGCCTTAGTTGAATGTTTGAAAGCCGTATAATATCCAGTAAAAAAAAGCCCTGGTCCTAAGGCATCTTCACTGAACATTACATACTTTAAAGGTGGTGATTCTATAGGAAAAATCTTCTGCATGATATTTGTAAGGGGGGGCAAAGGACATTCAAATGCTTGATCTCAAACGGCTGATCACTGCACCACCTTGGACACACATTCCAAAAGTTTGCTGTCCCAACCTTATCTGATTCAGATTAAACTAGTGGATTTTTATGCATGACTTATTTATTTACAGGGAAAGGGTGTTTGGGATGAAGGATACAATGAAAGCCTTAGAAGGTCAGGTGACTGCAGGAGAAAAGTCAAGACCTTTATTGGCATCAAGCAAAAGCATACAGTGCAACAGGCAACAATACTCACTTAGGTAAAGAGTATGTGCCCAATTAAATTACATGGATGCTAAAAATGCACAACAAAACATGGTATAGCAAAACATAAAATAGCATGATATGTTTGTTTAAAGCAGTGGTTCTCAACCTGTGGGTCCCCAGTTGTTTGTGTACTGTAACTCCCAGAAATCCTGGCCAGCTCAGCTAGTGATGAAGACTTCTGGGAGTTGCAGTCCAGGAAGATCTGGGGACCCACAGGTTGAGAACCACTGGTTTAAAGGGTATCTGGCCATCAACCATGAAATGTTGTCCCACCTGGGGATAATAATTTTTTCCTAAGAGTGCAAAACAAAAGATTTTGTTTGGAATTGTAACCTGTGTCACTGTATTAATAGATTAGTGCAGGCATGTCCAAATTTTGGCCCTCCAGATGTTTTGGACCACAACTCTTAGAATTCCAAGACTGTGTTTCCAATGGTAAAGGACTGTAGGAGGGCTGAAGTTTGGACATGCCGGGATTAATGTATATGGCAATCTGCCCAATGTAGATTTTGTTCTTGCCTGACAGCAGATTATACAAAATTAACTTCGCTGATCATCCAGGAAATCTAACAAGAACTGGCTGCAGATAGGATGCACAAATGTCCCTGTAATCAGAACAATGAAGGACCATATGTGCCAGGGACTCAAGAGCCCCAGAATTACAGGGGCAGAGCCATATTTCTATTGGATGGGAGCTAAATCTCCAGGAGAAAGTTGTGGCTGACCAATGTCAATGCTAGCCACTAGGTGGCACACCTTCCCTGAAGACAACAAAGAGCAAGTAGGGTGTGTGAATGGATGGCATCATCACTTCTTTGGTTTAGAAATATTTCACTCCAACTGGATCCCCATTTCCAAGCTTCTTTCATTCTTAGTATCATCACCACTTGCTACCAACTACGGGCATGAGTGTTTCTTTCTGTACCTATGCTCAATGATGACTTTCTCACCTTCCTTACTGCTCAAGGATGGTACCTCCCAGTGTACAAAAATACTTTACAGTTCTGAATGATGTGGAACGGCTGCCAACACTATCAGCCCCACCTACTGCTTCTCCGAAGGCTTGCTCTGATTATGTATGTGTATACTTTGGTTACTAAATAGATTTGATCATGGTGGTGTGAACAAAGTCATTCAGCAGATAATGCAAAGAAATAAAGGGGAATAAACTCAATAGACACAGTATTACTTTTTTACCCAAGATATATTGTTGGATTGAGCAATAATCTTGGAACGAATGTGATGCTTTGAGAAACAGCAATATTGAAACAATTCCATCTCCTTCTCCATTCTTATTACATACCTCACCTTTCCCTAATGCAATGAGTTTATTTATCTCTAATAGAATTTTTCTCCATTGTGAGGGATTAGAATAGCCCAAGTTGATTTTCTTCTCATTTCTTTTATGTCAACGTGTTTCATCATTCTCTTTGAGAGGAAAAAAATGTACCCGAAGAGCTGGGATGGATTAACAGCATTTTAAATGCCCCTTTTAAACTTGGCTTTGAAAACAATGATCTCACTTTTGTTAAAGTTGTTTGGATATATAATCCCAAAGGACTGCCAGCAATAGCGAGATTTACCTGTATGTGTCTGCATGTCTGCACATGAGCATGTGTGTGTCTGTGCAGATAGAGATATAGAGATATACAGATACAGTTGATACAGGTCTATAAGGATATATTTTCTATGATCAAAAACTTGCCAATTTATGACCAGGGTTTAGGTGATGTTGTCATCATTGGCCATGGTGGATGGGAGGTAAAGTCCATTCTAGTACATAGTAGGGCTTGAGGAGGGGCCAGTAGGAATAGTTGTATGATGCTGGGGGCTCTATATGACTAGAGTCTACTAGAGGTAAAAGTTCTCCTTGCTAAAGTCCTTATTTCACTGACTAAGCTGGGTTTTACCCGATGAGATACATTGGCAGGAAATTTTAAAGCCCTGTGAAATTCTTTGCTTCCAGCTGAGACTGAGGCAATGTGTTCCTTCCTTCCTTTCCTTCCTTCCTTCCTTCCTTCCTTCCTTCCTTCCTTCCTTCCTTCCTTTTCAACCTTGAAGTTCTGTGTGATTCGTGCAAGAAGCACCCATTGCTTCAAATTCCTAAACAGAGCACCCATGCATGTCTTCTCAGTTTTGAGAAATTTAGGAAATTACACAAATTGCTTGCTTTTGTACCAAAGGTGGGCAATACGACAAAACTTATGCTTCTAAGCTTATTTTTTAAATGATGATATGATGTTTGGACATAGAAATTTGCAGCAGATGCTGGAAGAGCAAGGTTAAATATTCTGCTTAAAACCTTTTTCCAACTACAGCACCATACCACCCAGCCTATCTGATATAAAGAGTGTTGCACAAAGTGATGGGGAACGTACCCGGTGTCTAACTGGGCATTGTTTACTCTCACCAATGTTTTTCCCTGAGTCTGACTATAAATGTTTATTACATCTGTTCAGAAGTGCTCCCCTCAGGGCAAAAGCCATCTGCTTGCCATAGCACAAATTCGCCCTTATCTTACAGTAAATATCTTGCATTTCCTCTGCAACTGAGGACTGGAAAGCAAAAAAGGGAATAAGTTGGCAGTTCTCACTGCTATGGCCTGTATCTCTATGGAACTCTTGGTGAATATATTAACTGAAGGCAATATATTCTACATAATATTTTGCTTGACTCCCAGAGGCATATTTATAGGAAGTGGGCCCCGCTTGAAGAAAATAATAATCAAGATGATTCTTTTGTGACTGCCCAGTCTCCCATAGCTGTAGTTGGTGCTAGAGGTTCTTACAAACATGAATCCTCCTATAATGGAGCAATAAACTCAAAAGCAAGAAGCATGTGAGCATGGCCAGTCTTATAGGGAGGCGTTAAAATGGTAGCAACCATTAAACTAATCATGGTGAGTTCCAGAAACGACATGCTAACAAACAGCAAATGACTTAATGGTTGGCAGGAGCTAAACAAGAAAGAGTGTAGCTCGCTTGGGAGGTACAAAGAATTGGATTAGAAATATATATCTCTATGTTCAGGTTCTGCGTTTTCTATGTTCATCAGATTTCGGAAGCCAGATTTCAGGTGAATAGGAGAAAATAAATGTCCTGTCATAGTAGAATAACAACGGAACCAATTACCTTGGGAGGTGGTGATCACTCCAGTGTTGGAAGCATTCAAGGGGAAAATTAGACAACAATCTGCCATATGTTTGTTTGATCTGGATACCTGGACTTGATGACCATAGAGGCCCCTTCCAACTCCATTATTCAATGATTGTGTCATCACTAGGGTTGATTTTCAGTGATCATGATGCATGTCCCCTTTCTGGCGGTTGCCTTCCACAAATTCCACTGAATTTTTATAGAAAAAAATTGGGTATTATATTTGCTTTTCAATATTGAAAAACTGTTGTATGCACATGCACCCTCTGCCCCCCCACGCGCACGCATGCGCGCGCGCACACACACACACACACACACACACACACACACACACACACACATGCGTGTGTGTGTATGTGCCTCTTCCAGGTTTATACTATTAAAAAAGGCAATAAGATAGAAAGGGAAGAATTATTTTCAGGTTAGTTTTCATACTTAGTAGTAACAAAAAACAAGGCAAGGCAATAGTGTCAGAAGTATGGCATTCATCCAAAAGACCGAACTATTATTTCTGTACTGCCTAAAATATTTTTACTGTGCTGGGGAGTGTTTGCAGGCAAAGAAGGACAAGCTTCTTTAGTTTCCTTTAACACTATTTTGCCTTCACAGGGATGTAAATGGTTATCACCTAATAGCTATTATGAAAAACCTTTCCCTCTAAAGATTTTTAATCCCTCTATGTAACCTTTTACCAAACCCTTGCCCACTCTTATTATTCCTCCCTTTCTACCTGTTATTTGAAAACATTTAAAAAAAAGGGGGAGTATATGTCCCTGTTTCTTGCTTCAAGACTTGGCAATGATTTCATGACCTCTCATGAGTTCAGGCTATGTTTTGCAAATTTAAAAACAACTAGTATGGGGGCTAAATTAGAGGTGATCCAAAAGTTTTCAGCTGACATATTTCAGCTCAAAATGGGGAAGAGGACTTAAAGAGATGAAAAGGCCAGTGAAATCATACTGACAGAGGTATGATTACATAGCATAGTGATTATGCCACATTCCACAGCAAGCAAATGGACCTGGCAGTAAAATGTTGCCAAGATGAGTGCTTCAACTTGCATTTTGGTCCTAAAGCTTGGAAATACAGTGATTCTTTAATATCCTCTGTAAACAAAATGATGTTCAAGGTGGTGCAAGAAGAAGAAGAAGAAGAAGAAGAAGAAGAAGAAGAAGAAGAAGAAGAAGAAGAAGAAGAAGAAGAAGAAGAAGAAGAAGAAGAAGAGAAATTTCTAAAACTGGGCCTCCAAAAAGAATGAGGCATTAGATCATATTGCAAATATCCACTTCTTACTGGAGTACACCAAAGAATTTCAAACATCCATATCTGTGAAGATTCTCAATCATCCAGGTAATGTTATCTGGAAGTTGAGTCATGGCAACTGGATTTCTCTTGTGAGATCAAAATGTTTCACTACTCACCTAAGCAGCTTAATCCGTCTGAGGAAAGTTAGTGGCAAGGCCTCCAATTTATAGTTCACGTTTATTTCACATCACCCTGGTCTGAATAGGCTCATTAGGTGGACAATGGTCTGAATAGGATCATTAGATATACAATGGTCTGGAGTGCGTGAAAGGCCCACCTATGCAACCCTTCTGAACATCCATTAAGTATATGGATATTAGCTGTAGTCTTCCTGGTGGTGGTATGAAGTGCTTCTGATTTGCCAGCACATACCGAAATAAAGAGGTGACACACGATTGGTTTGGGTTTAATAAGGGCCACAATTTATTGTTAACGGAACTTAACTCTTGACCCTAGACAAATTTTCAACAGAACTGGAACTTTTAAAGGGCCTGTGATGTAGCGCAATGTGATAGATGACTATTATATATTCTAGGTCCCTCCCATACCAATTTTACTGTGACCTGTTAGGCTGCCACAGATGGGATGCCATCTATGTCACTGGGCATCCTTTTCCTTAAACAATTAAACCTTGGCAGCCCTCTTGGGTATGATTTGGGATGGTATTTATTTTAATGTCTGGCTAATCCTACGTTAACTGATTATTTGAGGGCTGCCTAGCACCTTGACAATGCTAGTTGAAGAAGGGACCTAGATAATTCAGACTTATTTGCTCTACCCGCCAATTGTGACCGAGGGAGGTTATAACAGAGCCCAGCGCCAACATGTGGATGATGGGATGGGTGAAAAAGCATCACCACTGTAAACCAATTTGCGTGGCGATCAAAAATTCCCATCCGGCCCCGAAGCGACCAGCAAAGCATCACTATCCACAATAAAGTGAGTGGCGAGGGGGGGGGAATCTGGCAACTGCGCAGGCTGACCACGGGGAGTGTGCAGATGCCTTAAATAGGCGCGCTCCCCTTGCGCAGCCTACGCAGTTTGCGTAGCCAGCCAGCGCCTCATTCGGCCAGCTGGCAAAGACGCCCCTGCGCCTGAATGCGCAGTGCAGAGTGACCATTGTCTGGGCAAAAGGGCAATATGATAAGTGGCAGACAGATTGTGCCCGAGTCCCCAACCTCTGTTGAGAGGTGGGCTTTCGATACACACATGAATGGCTTCCCTGGTCACTCTCTCGAACTACCTATCTTCCCTATCTAATATGTTTATATCCTCATCTTTGAATGTGTGCCCTTTGTCCTCCAAATTAAAGTACACCACTGTTTCTGGTCCTGAGCTATTGCCCTTCCTCTGCTGTGCAATTCTCTTGTTTAGTGGCTGTTTAGTTTCTCCAATGTAGAGCTCTACATACAGAGCTCTACATTGGACCACATGTACGATATTGCTCCTCTTGTGTTATGAGATAAATTGACCACCAAAAGGAAGCCACAAGCTTGAGTTTATAGGAGCTGAGCAAACATTTTGAGGATAGGTGATTTAGTGACCACTCCTTTTTGCAGTTGCTGGGAGTAGTCTGATGGCATGTAACAGCAAGAACAACAGCGGCATATAACTTGATTTCTTTCAAACTTTCAGATATTAGCCAAAGTCCTATTGCTTTGTTTAGTACTTCACACTTAGTGGGCTTATTAAATAAATATTTAGTGTAAGCTATTTAGTGAGTTAATTATTTTGCAATGGTTACAAAATAGTTGATTCTAATGGATTGACTCCACTGATTCAAATGGATTGATTCTAACTACATTTTTAGCATAATATGTTGAAACTAGAGTAGGCCCATTTGAATCAATGGAACTTATGGAGAAATTGATTAAACAAATACCCATTGATTCAATGAGCTTACTCTAGTGTGTTTTGTTACACTAAGCAATGGGATTTTGGCCTTTGATAAATACAGCACCATATTAGGCATTGATTCAGGCTTGCCACTCTAATACTGTTTTGTGAGGGTTCACATTATATTGATCCAGGGTTTGGAGATTTATTTTGTTTTTTCTTATAAAAACATTTTTCTTTTTTTTTTCTACAGTCACAAATGCCAGAATACATCTTTGATAAAAATGTATGTATTGTGTATAGGGTAACTATATGTAACAACTGAGTCTATAGAAGAGATATCCTTAGTGAAGTAGCAGGCCTGCGGTTGGCATAACAAATGAAAAAAGAGGTTTTTCTACAGCCTCCTTATTCCATGGCTTTTAAATCTGTTTCTTTGAGAATTTTTTTGATTATTAGTGGAAAACAATGAGTGGGAGAGATTATGAAACCGCCGAAGGATGACTATTCATGTCATCCCTGAATAGTGGTAACATATTTGATGTAACAAGATAATTATTAACCTCCTTGAAAGATGATCATCAATGTACATCCTCCTGCCTGTCAACATGGAACACTGAGGCAAAGAATTATAATGGCTTCTTTGAACTTCCTGGGTTGCCTTCATGGGCCCTCTAACATTAAAAGGAACATGCCTTTCAAAATGCTATTCACAATTGACTAAAAAAGATGTGACCTTTTTTTAGAGTGGGTAAAAGGACATTTGCAGGGAGCATCACTGGAGTTCTTAGCCAGATGTACATCAATGAAGCACTTTATTTATTGGTCTGTTATCGTATCCATGGTTCACACCCTACTGAGAGCAAATGGAGAGGAATCCCTTTGAAACAGGTGAGAGCCAAAGTAATAATGATTGCAGGAAGTCTAGTTGATTTCAGTAGGCTTACTTAGAGGTATGGGTTGAACTAGGATTATGAAGATAGTCACACCCTGTAATTCCTCATTTTCACCAGTATGGGCAGTCTTAACTTGGTGACACCTATCAATGAGGGACTTCCAAACTGCATGAGATTATTCAACCGGCATGCAAGAACAAAATAAGGACAACTTGTTGTTGTTGTTGTTAAGGTCCCTGTAATTCATGCAACCATCTCTGAGAAAAACTGATATCCTTTCTTTTTGAGAAGCAAGCCACATAAATAACATGGCATTCCTTATCTGAATGCAATAAACTAAGAACATTTTGAAAAAATAAAACAAAATCATGTTTTTAAAAGGTGTTGGCCATAACGGTATGAGCAGGAAAGAAATAATACTGAATCATCACACCCCATGGAAGGCGTACACATGTGCTGTACCTGCTCCTATGGACAGATAGCAAGTGACCTTGCAAGCAAGGAAGAAAAACAACGGAAGAGAAGATGCTGAAACAAAACAAACAAGAAAAAACAAAACAAGACTGAATACAAACAAAATGTAGTGAATACTGGAGGGGAAGACTGAGTCTACTCACTTTCAGGTTTACGTCATGTAGCTGAAAGAGGGGAGAGCATGAAAATTGACCATAAGTATGGTACAAACAAAGGGACCAATGTCAGTCGAGTTATGCTCCAAATTCCAATGAGGCATTGGCATTATCTTCCCTTTCTTTCCTGCTCAACAGTCATAATGGTTCTGTCACTCACAGAACACCTACCTGTCAATCAACCCTTTCATCCTCTCACCCATTGAACTAATTTGCCCATACATAGAAAGTAACCATAAAGAACTGAGAGAGAAAGAGAGAGAAATGTCACAGAATTCTCCATCCTTTCCTGTGAGGATAAAACAAGTAGGGCTTTACACCCTTAGTTTGAGTGAATCCAGACTTGGTTGGCATGAATGGCTCCCTTGGAGCTCTCCAAGGTACTGGAATGCCTGCCTTCTCAGCTAATTATTAGAGCTGGGCACAAAGAAGCGATTTTTTTCGTTTTCGTTTTCATTTTTTCGTTTCGTTATGCAACGAAAATGAAACAAAATATTTTTTAAAAACAAAACAAAAACGAAAATGAAACGACCAAATTTGCCGTGTTTTTCGTTTTCGTTGCAGCAGATGCATTGAACTAAAAAGAATGCTAACAAAACAGCAAGTTTTCATTTTCGTTTTCATTTTTTTGTTTCGTTACCTAACGAAACGAAAATGAAATTTTTTGCAAAAAAGTCACAAAAACGAAAACGAACTGAAACGGACCCCTAAACGACCAAACGACAAGCGAAACACCATTTTTTTTTAGTTGTGCCTATCTCTACTAATGATACAAGAAGTACAGCTCCACTGTTCTACTGAAAACACTCAATTGACTTTCAGTTACATAAATGCACCATTATGGCACAACTCATTCATTCATGGTGTGCTGGCAGACTTTACAAGTGTAGTCCACCCTCATTCATCAAGGACGTGAGAGGATGTTTGCAGAGGCCTGATTTTCTCTGTGATTTTTATATACTAACAGTATTTAACTCCAAATACCATGTAGCTGGTTTCTGGGCATGGAATTGCATTTGTATTTGATCCATGTGTTCCATGTCTCAAATAGCAAAGCAAACAAATTTATCAGCACTATTCCCATGTGAAACCTGTTTTTAAGATACCATGCAGATTTCTGAATTAAAGAACAATTGGAAAAGCTCATGTTTACTGTGGTGAGTTATTTTTTTAAGGGTGCATTAAGTAGAGGCTCCATTTCAAAAGTCTCTACGATGCTTGAATCTGATGACTATACATTATTTAGGATTTAATGTAGGAGACCAAACAGAATAATGCATGAATGCAATAAATAAATAAGTAGACAAACGGAAATATAGGCAAACAGGTAGAAAGCTATTACTTAAAACTGACTGATTGTCTTGGAATAACATTTTGTGATTCAAAAAGCATAGATGGTCTACCAAAATAATCCAGCAGAGTTTTTTCCCCTGACACAGACATTGTAGTTCCATTAATCTGAACAACCATCTGGAACCATTTATCCTATTTAGTAGTGGATGAATTTGTAGACTTTACTCTCTTGAAGTTTTTTAGTTTTCCAGTCCTGCATTTGATTTGTCTGAAATGTTGAGATTTGTTTCTTAAATTCACACTAAAACTCAACATATTTTCTCTGATTTTTGGGTGGAGAATGTATCCTGCATGATTAAATTGTAAACCACTGAGAGAGTACTATGGGTAGTATATAAGCAGCACATTTTGCTTTGCTATGGATCTTGAACTTTTTTCCAATCATATATGTATTTTTATGTTTATTTTCCTCTTGTACAACTTGGAGAACTCATAGAACATAAGTAGGTGAAAGGGGCCCATAGTCATTGAGTGGCCCCCCCGCCTGTTCCATGCAGCAGTCCAAATCAAAGTATATCTGACAGATGGTTGCCTAATTTTCTCTTGACTGGCTCCAGTACTGGAATGTTCACCACCTCCTGAGATAAATTGTTCCATTGCCGGGCTAGACTGGAATAACGAGGCGACACACGTTTGTCTTGGTTAAATAGGGCCACAATTTATTAACTCAAACAGAACTTTACTTTGTTAAACTAAACATTAACTTTGGAGGGTCTGTGACGTAGCGCAATAATGATGACGTCATTCTTTCAGGTCCTCTGCAAAATTTAATTGCGGCCTGTTATGTTGCCGCAAGGGGGATGCCATGAGTATCTTTGCACATCCCCCAACTTGCCAAAATATTGGCAGCCCTCTTGATCACGTGTGGGTTATTGTTTAATTTGTACCTATACACTACCTAATCTAATTTATTAAATGAGGGCTGCCAAGGACCTTGAAGCTATTAATTCGAATGAGGGACTGTTTCATCAATATTACGTAGTGCACTACCCGCCAAATTGTGACCGGGGTATTAACCCCCTCCTCCAACATGTGTCTGGTGGGATGGGCGAAAACACGCCGCCACTCACGGCCAATCAGAGTGGCAGCGACCAGCAAAGCATCACCATCACATCAAAAGTGGAGGGAGGGTGGGAGATCGGCAGCTCGAAAGGCAGGCGGTGTTGGAGCGCAGCAAACCTTTTAAAGGCTGCGCTCCCAGGCGTAAGCTACGCCACGAGCGTAGCCAATCACCGCCTGCCACCAGCCAGCCGGCAAAGCCGTCCCCTGCGCCACACAAGGTGGTGCGGGGCAGCCATTGCCGGGCTAGACTGGAATAACGAGGCGACACACGTTTGTCTTGGTTAAATAGGGCCACAATTTATTAACTCAAACAGAACTTTACTTTGTTAAACTAAACATTAACTTTGGAGGGTCTGTGACGTAGTGCAATAATGATGACGTCATTCTTTCAGGTCCTCTGCAAAATTTAATTGCGGCCTGTTATGTTGCCGCAAGGGGGATGCCATGAGTATCTTTGCACATCCCCCAACTTGCCAAAATATTGGCAGCCCTCTTGATCACGTGTGGGTTATTGTTTAATTTGTACCTATACACTACCTAATCTAATTTATTAAATGAGGGCTGCCAAGGACCTTGAAGCTATTAATTCGAATGAGGGACTGTTTCATCAATATTACGTATTGCGCTACCCGCCACGAAGAGACGCACTGCTGTCTCTTCACCCAAAGCAGCTGGAAAGCTCAGCGCACAGACCCTCCTTAATGTCCAAGAGGAAGATATCGAGGCCCTTATCAGATAGGTGAACACCATCAGGCCGAAATAAGGTCAGGTCACGGGCCGTAATGGCAGGATGCCAAACAACGGCACCCATCTCGGAATTAACAACGTGGGCGATTTCCCTGTTCACACCCTTGCGGGCTTTATGCATTTTTTGCGGGTGGTGATGAGCACCCCAAACCAATCTAGGGATAATCGCCGACCAGATGATACGGGTATTGGGTCGCCTGGAACGAAACACCCTCAGGTCATCGATGACCTTGAGGATAAGAGACTTGCCCAACATCCGAGTCAAGTCATTACCTCCAAGGTGGAGAACAACAATGGAAGGGGTGGGGTCGTGTGGTTCAGAGAGAGCCATAGGTAAAAACGCATTCCAGCACATACCCCGCCGCCCTTTCCAAACCAGGTCGGCCCGTTCCCCCAGGCCGAGATCGCGGTCACGTCCAGATTTAACGGCGAACTTGGCGGCCCAGTAATCAAAACTGTGGCCATACAGGGTAATCCGTGTGCGTCTCCGGTTGATGAGACCTGCAAAGACAAAGCAAAACCACTGGCCCGCGCTCACGGGTCCATTAACGGTCGCACATAGGCACGAAAACGCTTCGACCTCCACCGCCCAATACGCTGTATGCCAGCGGGGTCTACGCCGATGGCTGCTGCAGTGGATGCGGCCCCTATGCGAAACGAATGAGTACCAAAATGTAAACCATGTAAACCAGCGAGCCGGAGGGCTTTCATTGAAATTTTCCAAAATTGGTAACGGGTCAATGGTGAGCAGTCCCTGTGTTGAAACAAGTATCCCCGGCGACTGCCAATTGAGTGGGCATACTTCTGGAGAGCCAATATGGGGCAAATTTGCTGAACTGAGCACCTACGTAGGTGTATGGTGCTGCCCCGACCTTGTTGGTCCGTTTTGGATCTGCGAATGCGCAGAAGGACCTGGTCAGTCTCAAGGGCCATATCAGACCACAGTAAAGCAGTGCCCGACACATCTGTTTTAGAAAAGGCCACCAGTTCGCTGACGCGGAGGGCTGCAAAAAATGCGACCAATGCAGCCGCTTGGAACAGAGCAACCTCGAAACTATCTACACAAACCTGTGGCCACGCATCGGCCAACCTGGCCAACATCAGGGGAGAAATGGGTGTCCTATTATCAAGTGGCCTACCCCGCTCCCTTGACCACCCTTCAATCATCTTGGCAATCCGGAACTGGCAGTCAGGGATCTCCAGTCCTTGGGCCTTGGCGTAATAATACAGGGCCGACATTTTGCCTTGGATGGTGCGGGGGGCCAAGCCCTTAAAATGTAGATGTACTGCAAACTGAACAAGCTGGTCAGCAGTCGCTGGCCAGAGCTGCTGAAGGCCAACGCCAGCCCCAAATCGCGCATACTCGGCGCAAGCCGCGGAATATGCCCGACGGGTGCTAGGTGCCAGCGCTAAACCCATCGCCCTATTGGCCTCTACCCGCCAAGCCTCCATACCTCTGCTGGGAGCCGGTCGGGGTCCGTCAAAGCATGGGGTGCTAACGCTCTGAACCGCTCCATCTGTTGGCGGGACAGAGTGTCAGCTATATCGTTCTGAATGCCCGGTACATGGAGCGCACAAAACAAAATGTTGAATTGGAGACAGCGGAGGGTAAGAGCCCGCACCAGGCGCATCACCCTCTTTGATTTGGACGTCAAATTGTTGATGATGTGCACAACTGCTAGGTTGTCGCACTGAAAGTGGATTGCCGAATTGGCCCACAGTTCAGCCCAAAGGAAGAGTGCTCCAACGATGGGGAACAACTCTAAGAAAGTGAGGTCACGTGTCAAGCCTGCCTGGTGCCAGTCCTGGGGCCATGAACCGGAGCACCAGTGGCCCTGGAAGAATATCCCAAAGCCTAACGATCCGGATGCGTCCGTCTGCAGCTGTAAGTTTGCTGCAGCAATAGCCTCCGAACGCCAAAAGTATACCCCATTGAATTTGGATAAGAATTCAATCCAGTGGTCCAGGTCCTCCCTGATAGCAGCCGAGATGCGGCGTCTATGGTGGGGGCTACGGAGGCCAGCAATGCTATCGCACAGCCGGCGCAAGAATGGCCGCCCCGGGGCGACCACCCTGCAGGCAAAATTCAAATGCCCAATGAGCTGTTGTAGTTCGCGAAGAGTGGCCTTCCTACGCGCCCTCATCAGCGTAATGCGGCTGTGCAGGTCCTGAAGTTTTTGTTGGGGCAAGCGGCAAGTTTGGGCCACCGTATCCAGCTCAATACCCAGGAAAGTTAACACCGTCGCCGGACCCTCGGTTTTGTCCTCCGCAAGGGGCAACCCAAGCTCTGCCGCCATGGCCTGAAAGGAGGCCATGAGCTGGTGGCACCGATTGGTGCCTGCCGCCCCAGCAAATAGGAAATCATCTAGATAGTGAATGACGTGGGTGTCCCGGGTGCGTTGTCGAATTGCCCATTCGATAAAGGAACTGAAATGCTCGAAAGCAGAACAAGAAATCGAGCAGCCAAACGGCATGGCCCTATCCATGTAATACACGCCGTCGAATGCGAAGCCCAAGAGTTCGCAGTCGTCGGGATGTACTGGCAACAAACGAAAAGCCGACTTGACGTCACACTTTCCGATTTCGGCCCCAATGCCGCAGCCACGCACCATCCTAACGGCTGAATCAAAAGAAGTATAGTGGACACTAGACAATTCCTGGGGGATACTATCATTGACGGACTGGCCGGCCGGGTAAGAAAGGTGATGGATTAAACGATATTCTCCCGGGGCCTTTTTAGGGACGACGCCCAGTGGGGACACTCGAAACCTGGGAGTAGGTGGCCGTGTGAAGGGGCCCAAAATACGGCCAGCCCGCAACTCGGCAGCAATTTTTTCTCGTACAATGTCCTCCATGCCAATCACTGATTTGAGGTTGGGGGCCATGTAGGGCCTCCTCTCGCCCAGAGCAGGAATACGGAACCCAAACTGGAACCCTTCCATCAAATAGCAAGCGTCCGCTTGCGAGGGGTAGCTACGTAGCCACGCCCTCAGCACCTCCGTCTTTATGGGGCTAGGTCCCTTTTGGGGGCGGATTAGGGCCGGCCTGCTGCCGCTTTCCACCGGTGTCCCTACCCCCCTCACCCCTGGGCTTTCCCCTTGGGCAGGTGGAGGCCGGGTGGCTTGCCCCACAGGTGGAGCAGAGGTGGCGAAATTTACATTGTCGGCGCCCACAGGAGCCCCTGCTGTTGTAATCAAAGCAGACCAGCCGGGGTTGAACCGACTGGCCCGCCTGGGGGCGGGGGTTGCCTGCAGGACCTGAACGCAAAACGGGGTGGCCACTATCGAACCACTCTGAGCGGTTGGAGCTGATCACCCTTAACCAGAGGTAGCTATGGGGTCTGTCCCAGCGCAAGGTGGGGTCCTTAGCAATGCGCTTACGGAACCCCTCATCGTACATAAGCCAGGCCATGTTCGGGAAATCAAGTCGGGCCCTATTTATGAGGTCCAAATAATGCCAGAGGTCGGCTCCCTTTTGGGGGTGCGCTTTTGAATAAATGCCCGCGTACATCACGAAGGCATTCAGCCAGTTATTCCAGGAACGGTCCGGCTTGCGTTTCCGGATCCGTTCCTTCTCCTTGTCATCCAATTTCTCTAAGTCCTTCGTGTCTATCTCTCTGTTCAACAAGTCAAATATTTCTACGTACTTGCCAGAGACTATCTTTTCAACCATAGCTTCTGAAAGGTGGTCCCCCAATGGGAGGGACTCGTCGCCTTCAGGTAGCTCATCAATCCCTGGCTGAGTGGAGTTATCATCCTTTGGTAGCGGGGGCTCAGGGTGATGGGACAGGTGGGTTTCTGGCTGTTGGACGGTTTTGGAAGGTGAGGGCCCTGACAGGTCTAGGACTGGATCAGTTTGAGCAGCGACCTCAGCCCTAATCGGATTATTACACCCACCAGGCTGCCTGTGGAGTGTATGTTGTAGGAGCACAGGAAGTTCAACCTGTTCCCGTGACTCCCTCACGCCAACGGGCCAAGGCCAGGTGACACGTCCAGGTGTGGATGTACAAACCGGAATTGACTCACCGAACTCGGGCCTGGTAGTAGACGTAATTGGAAGTAGACTGTGTGCCCCCACGGCCCTCGATAAGTCCATGGCCTGGTGCTGAATGTCGTCAGTGGCGAGTGCAGGTGTCACACCCAGAGCCGGTGTCTCAGCCGACCGATAAGATGCCCGGGGATCCTCGGCGCTGGTTGAAGCCTCAGACATCCTAGTCACAGGTGCCACAGAAGCCTGGCCCGAAGGCCCGGCCAATGCAGCCTCAAGGGAATTAATACGAGACCACATTAAGTCATTCATTAGTTTTAGAGCTGAACCGCCATGGCCCCGTGTCTCCCCGGAGGCCTGCCCCCCCATAGGTCGAGGCCATGCCCTGCCATTCGGCATTGTCCCGCTCCAGATGTGACAATTTCTTCCAGGCCGCAGCTAAGCGCGACCACTCATCATCCGACGATGTGGGTGAATCAGGGGGGGAGGCCTGGGCTTCTTCTTCGGGGGGGCCTTGCCCTTGCCCTTGCTTGTGGCCTTCTTGGATGGCATGATTAATGCCCAGGGGCTTGGGATTAATTATGGGGAGGGGAGATGGGAAAGCAACGATGACACCCCCCCACCGATGTAGTCCGAATGCTGAGGCCTCGCCTGGGTCACACAAAATGGCCGCCGTGTGCGGGCCCGGCCAAGCGCAAAGTAATGAGCTTCCCCCACTAAGCCAGGGGTGACACCTGAGAAATAGGGTGCCTCTCCAATTGGCCCGGCACCAGGGGTCGGATTAGGTCCAAG
Organism: Phrynocephalus forsythii; assembly: GCA_029282475.1. Taxonomy (NCBI): domain Eukaryota; kingdom Metazoa; phylum Chordata; class Lepidosauria; order Squamata; family Agamidae; genus Phrynocephalus; species Phrynocephalus forsythii. Next base: position 23,499,453 of record JAPFRF010000005.1, read on the forward strand.
CCCAGACCCGGATGGCCCCAATGGGGGCTGGATGGGTGCGGATTAGTACCGGGCCCACCCAAGATGGCCACCGGCTAATATCACTAGATGGAATGCAGGCCTGAATCCAGCCACGTGGGGAGTGCCCGGCTGAAATTTTAATTTTAATTAATTTAAATTTTGTTTGTTTGTTTGTTTGTTTGTTTGTGTATTTGTTTGTTAACTGAGCAGATGCTCAAGCGGGCGCAAGCTTGCGAGCCCAGGTAGTGTCCCGCCGGGGAGCTAGCGCCCGTGGTGGCGCAGCAGCGGCCGAAGCCCGCGGACCGCACCAGCGGCCCGGTAAATCCGGCCACTACCCCCCTCCCCTCTCCCCACCCCTTCCCGGGGAGAACAGAAGCTCCTGAGGGCCGCCGGCGGGCGGCCCGGGTTGGGGGAAATCACCCCGACCACCAGCTGATGCGCGCAGTAGCGCAGCAGCAGCAGCCGGTCGGGAGTGATCTACCGATGATCAGCTGCTGAGCGCAGTAGCGCAGCAGCAGCAGCCGGGTCGGGAGTGATCTCCCAACGATCAGCTGCTGAGTGCAGTAGCGCGGCAGCAGCTCCGCAAGGAGAGAGTCAACGGGGGAAAGTCAACCGGGGCCCCCCCAGCCTCCCGTCCCGGGTCCCCTCCCACCGCCCGCGCCCTCCGCAAGCTCACGGAAGCCTGGCGGGGGGAATCCTCCCACCTCCCAGTTCCCGGAATGGACGCTCAACTCTGCCTGATCGGGATGATCTGAGAGCAGGTAGGCGTTCTCCTCTCACATCCAGATCGGCAGCTCGAAAGGCAGGCGGTGTTGGAGCGCAGCAAACCTTTTAAAGGCTGCGCTCCCAGGCGTAAGCTACGCCACGAGCGTAGCCAATCACCGCCTGCCACCAGCCAGCCGGCAAAGCCGTCCCCTGCGCCACACAAGGTGGTGCGGGGCAGCCATTGTTGTACTGCTCTAACAGTTGAGAAGTTTTTCCTGATATTCAACAGAAACCCAGCTTCCTTTAACTTATTACATGTTCAGCATTCTGGGGTTATTGAGCATAGATCCTGTCTCTCAACTATATGACACTTTCAAGTATTTGATAGAAGTGCTATCATAACATATTATAAATTTGGTGATGGTAACAGAATCCTCACTTTATCAACTGTCATCCATGTGATTTGGTGGAAGAAGCTATGAACGGTAAGCCAGTGTAAAACCAACTGAAATATACAGTGCAGACATACCACTTGATATTTTCATCTGGTAGCTGTGGAAACCTTCAGAGAATACCATTATGATTCTAATTGGGGGTTTATTCTCTGCTAGATAAAATCCTTGTTTAGGAGTAGTTTCTGTGGTCTGTACTACTTTGGAGATAAAGCTTGAAGTCCACTAGCAATATTGCAATAACTGTTCTCCTGTCTGAATATAATATAAGAGGCCGAAGTAGTTAATGATTTAACATTCATTACATCATGATTGGGATGCTAGAACTCATTCTATGTGGTGTTGCCCATGAAAAGCACATCAGTTCTAACAACCAGATGCAATATTTTTCCTGGAACCTTGTCAGCAGGGCATAACACTTTGATGTTATTACACCTAAACTTGTTTCCAAGACATTTCCAAACACAGTTCAAAACTCGCCCCTTTTACCTCTTTTATGTTCCTGCCAAGTCACTTTATTTCACAGTACAGAACCTGCTTTGGGTATACCTTTTATTTATTTATTTATTTATTTATTTATTTATTTATTTATTTATTTATTTATTTATTATCCTAATACCAAAATTCTCCAAGAATTCACCAGGCAGAATTCTAGAAGTTTTAACACAAAAACATATACCTACAGACACCTTCATTTCAATCATCTGGAAAATGATTTATTATATTTATTTTTATTTTTATGTATTTTTACCCCGCCTTTCTCCCTGGAAGGTCCTTACTGGTGAGGGTAGCCTCCTTGCTTCATAAGTTCAATAGAGAACACCTCTTGAAGAACAACCAATCCCAGGGATCCTAGGAAGGGTTAAAACAAGGCTTTGAATAAGGCCTGAAATAACCAAATGTTCCTGCAAGTACACTAGGCCCCCTGTATCCACTGATTCATCCATAGTTCAGTTATCCGTGGATGGTGGGCAGCAGCACAAGGGGCCAGGTCTGCTGTGGTGCAGTGGCCTAGATGACAGCTGCCAAGGCCGTGTGACCCAGGAGTGCCCAGCAGCAGCAGAGGCCATGTGGCCCAGGAGCTATTGCCTGTCCACCCGCTGGCTTGGCAGCAGTGGCAGAAGCAGCAAAGGCAGTCACACAGCCCAACAGTGCCCACCTGCCCGCAAGCTCAGCATCTGTGTGGCCCAGGATCACCCACCCGCCCAACTGCAAGCTCGGCGGTGGTGGCAGAGGAGGCAGCCACTCAGCCGAGGAGTGTCCGCCCACAAGCTTGGTGGTGGTGGCGGTGGCTGCGCAGCCCAGGAGTGCTCACCCACCCACAAGATCAGTGGTAGTGGCAGTAGTGGCAGCTGAGGCGGAGGAGTCAGCTGTGTGGACCAGGAGAGCCTGCCCACCTGCTTGCAAGGTCAGCGGAGGGGGTGGTGGAGATGGCACAGCACCGTGGTGGAGTTCCTTGGGGTGCTGGCAGGCTATCCCACTGCTTTCACCCCATGGCACCCTCGGATTAGAATGTTCACTCTTATCCACAGGTTTCATTATCCATGGGGTGCCTGGAAAACAATACCTCAAAGATATGGGAGTCCTTCTGTAGGTCATTGAGGACTCAAACGCTTCAAATGCTGTTTTCATCTGAGCATCATCAGACAGTCATAAATGACAGAGTCTTTTATTGCCATTGTCCTTGAGCAGTGACCAAATTGCCCACAAAACATTGTTCATTTTCCTTTGTACATTCAGGATGGTAGTTGTTTGGGACAGGCTTGGATTATGTGTTGGTCTGATCTCTGAGAGACTCACTGGCCCAGATCCTGTTGGTGTTCATGTACAGTCTTCATAATCTGCTCCTGCTAACTGTAGTTTATTATTGAGGTATGCTTTTGTGTCATGGTAATGTACCTGGTCATGCATCTGACTCCACAACTGAGATGTGCCTCTGGATCTCATTCATTTGTTGCAATTAAATATGTAAGCCTCACAAGGACCCCAACAGGATTGCAGTTGCAGCTGTATATTTTTTAGCTGTAAACTGCCATTATTTGATTATTTTTTAAAAAAAGAAATAATAGTTTGCCATACCCTTTTATGTAATTATTGCACTGTTTCTGTTACTAATTGTTCCAAATTCAAACATTTTATTTGAAATTCTTTCAAATAAATAAAGAATGGAATATGTCTCTTTTCATCTTAAGCCTTTCTTTGGAATAGAATCCAGATAGTGATTTAGCACTCTATGTCAGCATTGGCTTGATAAATAATTGTCTATAGTTGGGTTTTTAAAGAGAAAGATAGACATGTTGAGATAGGTCTTCAAGACACAGGATATCTGGAAGAAAAAAATAATGGCACACATTCCATTCACATCCCAAGTATGCTCTTGGACTCAGATCCACCTATCTGGCTGATGTGTTGGTATTTATTTTTAACATTTTAAATCTTCAGGTGAAACAGACATAAAAGGTAAGTGAAACAGATACATTTAACAAATAAGTCAAAAACAGATGTGTCAGAGTGCAAACTGCCTTCATGTTCCTGAAGTTCCCAATGTTTTAATTAGAGTTCAATGAATAATTTGCAGTGCATAATGTGCTTAAGGAATCCAGATTTTGTCTCCCTTTGCACTTGTGCAAGATTCCTGGGCAGATTGCAATTCCTTTCGGTGATCTCATTATTTAAATTTAATTCACAATATTTTTAATGGTGTGCTTTGATTGCAAACAGTTTGTTGTGACTGTTCACTGCCTGATACTTGGTTAGTTGTCAGCAGCTATGCATGACACAGAGCATCACATCTCTTGTTCACTAGATGAAGAAGCCTCTTATAAAGTCAATAAGGGTTAAGAAGGAGCAGCAAAACAGCCTAGCATATGAATGAACGGCTAAATCATAATGTTATTTCAGAAGGTTGTTATTTTTCTCTCATATAATGTTACAGGAAATATGAAGAAGAGAAGCAGGTAATCTCCATTCCCATAGTTTAGATAGAAGTAGCTCAATAAGAGTCATTAATTTCTTTTGCAATAATTGAAGTGTGATTTAGCTACATTACAAATGCAACTTAATGGTGGATCTCAAGTCCTTTGCATTTTGCACAAAAAAATCATTAGTATTCTTTCCCTTTTAGAAGGAAACAGAGAAGAGCTGGCTGATTGTTAAGAAAGCTACAAACAACCAGTCTAGTGTCCCAGATTCTTCAACAAAGCAGCAAGTAATTTAATTTTTGGACAATTGATAATGTTTGCAAGGACCATTATGCCTACTAATGCAAGAATGGTATCAGAAACGTGTTGAAATCCTTTGCCATCCATTCTGGGAAAATGGATGGTGTAATTATTCTCAACTACAGCCTATGTCACCAGGGTCAAACATGAATTCTGTGCCCCCACCAGCAGGGGTGGGGTATGGAATAGTACATATACTAATTTGTCATTTTGGTGCCCCCCCTCAGCACGGCACCTGGGGCACATGCCCCTCCCCATTCTGCACTAGTTACACCCCTGATTACTTACCTGAGTATGTTACTACACACTACTGTCCTCCTGTTAAAACAATTAAGAAAGTGGAGAGTGGGGCCTCACACAAACATTTTTTTGTCAGAGATAGAGAATGCCTTTTTTAAAAAAAATCAATAAATTGATGGCGCTGACAATAAAGCAATCAAATACTTTAAATATATAAATAAATAAACATAGCCTTTTTCATTACAAGCAATGTTTCAGAGCAGACTCAAAGTAACCAGGTCTCCCAAGCCTAAGGTTAGGATGCTTAAGAAGTTCACAAGCTTTTTTCTTCTTCTGAAGCTTACAAACTTACAACAATGATTGAGTGAGATTGTAGCTTCTAAAAAAAATTGATATCCTGCTTTGAATCATGCACAGTTGTTCAAATTCTGTGGTTAAATCAGAAGCACTTAGAGTAAGTCTGATAAATGTACTTTTCTTTCCAAAGTACACACTCACAGATATGAAAAGAAAATATAGCTACAGTTCTTGAGTTAGACCAATATGGACTGGGTGAAGGACATGGGGAAAGTGTGTCCTCGTTTGCCTTGGTAGAAATGAAAAGCAAGTGTGAGATTAAGAGGGTGCTTTATCCCAAGACAAGTGGGTGCTACATCCATTAACCCTTACAAGGAAAAATCTCCTTTTTTGTGCTAGCACTAACTTAATTTCATTGACTCTTGAGCTTTCCCATTAATTAGGTGGTATAGTCACTAGAGATGGGCACGACTCAAAAAAAGGTGTTTCGTTTGTCGTTTGTCGTTTAGGGGGTCTGTTTTGGTTCGTTTTCATTTTTCGTGAATTTTTTGCAAAAAACTTCGTTTTTGTTTCATTATGTAATGAAACGAAAAAACAAAAACAAAAACAAAAAATGCTGTTTCGTTAACATTCATTACAGTTCAATGCATTTGCTGCAACGAAACGCACGGCAAAATTGCTGTTGTTTCGGTTCATTTCGTTTCATTTTGGAGACAAAATTTGTTTTTCATTTCATTACGTAACGAAACAAAAAAACAAAAACAAAAAACAAAAATTGCTCGTTTCGTGCCCATCTCTAATAGTCACTGCCTGAGATCTTCCCATCCTTCTTTTCTTATCTGTTTAAATCACTTTGTTATTACATCCCTTTTAATGAGCTGTGTTGTCCCCTGCCTGGCAAGAACTTTGTGCAGAATGTCTGGCTGCATTATCTTTGCATGGCCCAACTTCAGGAACTTAGCAGTAATTTTTGAAAAGTCAAGTGACGTCATATACCAGCCGTACTTGATTTGTTCTTCTCGGCTTTTTCATCTGTTCATTTATGTTGCTCCTGAATCCTTCCTTCCACAGTCTTCACACAGATCAATGTTCATAACAAAGCTGTTAGTGGCCCTTGAGTAAGTTACAGGAATCAAGGGCTTCTTAAAGAGTCTGGGAGGCTTGTGTCATTAAAAAAAAAAACCACCCAAAATGAAGAGCAGGGTGAATGTAGTAAAGTTGATTGTGTGTTCTTTGTTCATCTCTGTGGGATGGCATGTGTCGGGGAGAACAGGGAAAAATCCAAAGGAGGAGAGGAACTTTTATGAAGCCTAATGATCCAGAAATGGTCTTCTAACAATGACATTGTATCTTGTGTGTGTGTGTGTGTGTGTGTGTGTGTGTGTGTGTGTGTGTGTGTGTGTGTGTGTGTGTGTGTGTGTGTGTGTGTGTGTTCAGCTCAGAAGTCATGAAGTAGGACAAATGCTTTTGTGTGCTATTCAGATAGAATTCCATTGTTATACAATAGGCATAAAAGGTTCATAATACAACACAATTTTGGTTCTGTTGCTCTCTAATGCATGCTGTCAAGTCCAGGAAGAGCCAACAAGTAAAGATTTATTAAGATATAAACATCTCTCTCTCTCTCTCTCTCTCTCTGTGTGTGTGTGTGTGTGTGTGTGTGTGTGTGTGTGTGTGTGTGTGTGTGTGTGTGTGTGTGTGTGTGTGAGAGAGAGAGAGAGAGAGAGAGAGAGAATAGTAGCCCTAACAGACAAGTAGTTTTTTTTAAATCGTCAGAAAAATAATACAGTATATGGTGTCAAGTTCCTCCATCATTCCCTTCTCCTCTTAACCCACAATGACTGGTGTGACCTCAAGTCTTAACAAACATTTGAACTCAGGTATTTCCAGATTAACTCCAGGCCTCTACTCACATCAGTATATCAGCTACTCATCATACCAATTGTATCTCCCTCCACGTCTTGGATGTATGCATATTCAGTCAAGTTCTCTTACATGTTTTGATGTTTAATTTTTTAAGTAAAATGTTGTTAGTATAACTACCAGAATATTTTATTTTTTGTTTTTTGTTTAAATTATACCACCAGTGACATAATTTCATATGCTCATTCTTGGGTGGTGAATCAAGTAGCATGCCTCGTTGACTACATGTTCTTAAAAATCTTAATAGGTTCTTTCATTTTGAAAGCCTTGAATATTGACATAGGTAACAGACATCTGGAAGGCTGGTTTCTAAGCATAGTTTCATTTAGAGTTTCAGTGCTTTACATAAATAATCAAGATGCATCTTGATATGTAGGAGGAGTAGGTGTGAGTTCATGTGTAAGAGGCAGAGTGTATCTTGTTGTGATTCTGTCACTTAAAATAAATAGGACTGACGTGTTGGATTTTTTTTTGACAGTACATTTTCACACCATCATTCTTAAAAGGTAGATTCTGATGTTGATAGCAAGGAGCAGGACTGGGAGAGGAGTGAGAAAGGCTGGATGGTGGGCCTTTGGTTAAAGCAAAGCATGCCGCCTATACAATTCTGTCAAAAATAACTACTTCAGGCAAATTTATATCAGAAAAATGAGGTTGAGGAAAGGGCTAAAAAAATTTTTTTGGCATCACTCTCCACTCCAATTCAGAGCTGAATGAATTCCTCTAATCAGCAACATCCAGTGAAACCACTGAGCATCTGCTAATGTCTAATCTCTCAATGTTCTTTCGATAAATGGCCTTAAAAGAGTGTTAGCTTGAATGTAATTCTGTTTGTAGTTTTAAAAAATATCCTCCACCTGTGAAACCTTACATGAGTGGTAGTGCCTAGGAGTTTCTCCACCTTCATCGCCACTGAACCTATCAGTTGTGTTCTAATAATATGATGATTAGAACACAGCCAGATCAAAGATGGTCTGTTGCCATCTTTGGTCTGTGCCTCATCTTTAGTGTGTTCTGCCTTGAGTGACCCTGTTAGGAGTCCAGACAAGTATTGGAGTCTAGCCTTCTGGTAGCATTGCTCTCAGCTTCCCTGACACACTCAGACTCCATCACCATGTGCATCCAAGAGAAGGATTGATGGTGAATGTGATCATGGTTTTGCTTTGCTATATTTGTATCTTGTTTTATCTTCAGGGACCTGAAAACGGTGTTTATGACTTTCTAATCCCCTAGTACAGTAGTGGCGAACCTTTGACACTCCATACGTTTTGGACTACAACTCCCACGGTCCATAATCATTGGCAATATAGGCTCGGAATACTGCGAGTTGTGGTCGAAAACATCTGGAGTGCCAAAAGTTTGCCACCATCACCCTAGCATCACTGTAAGGCTGACCAGCACATGACTGGCCCAAGGTAGCCTATTAACTAGTATGGCTTAATTGTAGAGAGGGCACAAAACATTTTTTTCATTTTGTTTTTCATTTCATTCCCTAACAAAATGAAAAACAAAATGACCTATCAAAGAAAAATGAAACAAAATGGAAATTTTAATATTGTTCTGTCCCCCCCCCCCATAGAAATGCATTGTAGCAATGCATTCCTATGGAGGATAGTCCATGGTTCCCCCTTCACATGTGCCTGATCCCGTGGGGGAAACTGCTGGCTTTTAAAACTTTTTTTGCTGTCCCATGTGCCGATCAGCTGGCATGAGGGGCTTTGAGTGGCAAAAAAAGTTTTAAAATCCCAGTTTCCCCCCCACACTTGATTGGGCGTGTGGAAAGCGTAGGATTATTAAACTTTTTAGCTACCTGAAGCCCTGCATGCCAGCTGATCGGTGCTTGAGGTGGCCAAAAAAAAGAAAGAAAGAAAGAAAGAAAAAGAAAAAGAAAAAGAAAAAGAAAGAAAAAGAAAGAGAAAGAAAAAAACACTGACTGGCAGGGCCCCACAAGCCAGCTGGTTGGCGCTACTGTTTTTAAGAAGTGTTGACCAGCAGGCCCACACAAGCCAGCTGATCAGCACTAGTTTTTTAAAAAAGCACTGTCAGGGCCCCGCAAGCCAGCTGGTGAGCACTAGTTTTTTTTTTTTAAAGTGCCGACCGGCAAGGCCCAACAAGCCACCTAGTCAGTGCTAGCAAAAATAAAAGCACTGACCGGCCAGCAGTACCCCAACAGTTGTAAAAAATCCAAAAAACAAAAAATGAAACAAAAAAATGAAACAAAAAAATGAAAATGAAATGATTTTTTTAAAAGTCATTTTGCATGAAATGAAATGAAACAAAAAACCCAGAAACGAAAAACAAATGAAATTTCACTACTCAGTAGTGATTTGAAGCTGGACCTCCATCAATTTTTCTTAGCACTCACAAAATGATACCACATTTTTTGCTCTTACAGTAACCCCCCACCATTTTGCGGTTCATGTACTGCGGTCCCGCTATATTGCGGAACCAGAGTACAGCAGCTGATTAGTGCTGGGGTATTTCCCCACCCCAGCACCAATCAGTTGGAGCACATCACCGCCGCTTCCCGGGCTGCTGGAAGACTTTTAAAAAGCCTTCCAGCAGCCCATGCAAAGGCACCACCGCCCTTGCTGCAGGCGCCATTCCTCCCCCAGCCAGCGCCAGTCAGCTGCTTCATGCTGGCTTGGAGCCAGCGCTGCCCGGCAATCTCCATTGAAATGTATTGGCTCAATGCATTTCAATGGAGAAAGTTTTCAGGGCGCACTGGCGGCATTGGGGGATCTGACCTCCTGCCACTGTCCGCTTGCGCTGCCCTGAGACTTCTCGGAGCAGCCGGTGGCATTGGGGGATCTTCTCTGGCAGGGGGAAGCAGTGTCCCAGGCGTCTCTATTGAAATGCATTGGGTCAATGCATTGCAATGGAAAAAATTCTCCATTGAAATGCATTTAGCCAATGCATTGCAATGGTGAAAAATTTCTCCATTGAAATGCATTGAGCTAATGCATTCCAATGGGGAAAAATTTCCCCATTGGAATACCCCAACGCCGCTGGCGCGTGCTGCTCCAAGATGTCTCGAGGCAGCACGGGCGAGCAGTGGTAGGGGCTCTGATAGCCCACTGTCCCCAGACCCCACCCAACCTGCATCCACATATCGTGGATTTTCAGTAATCACGGGGCAGGTGGGTCCCTAACCCATGCGATAGGTGGGGGGTTTACTGTATCTAGTTATTGTGGTGCCTGTTGCTCTTTATTAAGAATATAAGAAGAGCCCTGCTCAATCAGGCCAAAGAGGAGTACAGGTGGGGTTCTGGGTTTAGGCCTTTCTTCTGATACTCCCCTGTCTCTCTAGTTTGGGCCTAGAGATTACACGTATCCCCATCATAGCCTGTGGCCTGCCATGGATGTTTCCTCCAGAAATCTGTCAAACTCCCTTTTAAAGGCATCTAGGCCAGATGTCATCACCACATCCTGTGGCAAGAAGGTCCATAGACCAACAACACTGGGTAAATAAATATTTTCTTTCATCTGTTCTCACTCTCCCAAACCTCAATATGAGTGGATGACCCCTGGTTCAGATTATTTAGATTATTGATTTCAGAAATTTATTTATTTTATTTATTTATTTTTGCATTTCTATACCGCTCCCATTTCCCTGAGGGAACTCGGGGCGGTATAGAAATGCATAACAACTGGGAAAGAAAACAGGTAGATTTAAAGTGAGACACACTATTATTTGGGCCTCTAATTTGGCAGCTGCTCTCACAAATAACTGACACACAGCCTTGGAGATTACATGTTTTCTTTGAAATTAAGGTCATGCTTCACATTTAGGTTAAGCCCTGCTCTTCTAGAGGGGGAAGAAAAGTGTGATGGGATTTTTAAACTTCCACTTGAACAGACGCTAGAGGCAAGCTGAAAGGGCCTCAGTGTAGCATCTTCATTGAAGGTGGCCTGCAAGTATTAATAATGCACAGGATGAGAATGTAGCCTCTTTGTGGGAAAGACCCAGAGGGCAACACAGCAGTGACTTCTTGAAATACAAAGACACCAAAGCGAGCAGACACTCTAGAGCCTGGCAAATGAGCCTACAGTATGTCCTTGCCCCCATGAAGCCCACTTTGAGCTTTGATGTTCTATGTGTTTGCCTCAGACTCTCAAGTCTTTGTTCCAATGCATGACAACACACACTCTTAAGAGAGCCTTGAAGCATAGTTTCCATTTGTACAACCTTAAGGAGTAACATCATTTAACTAGAGGCTTAATGTATGTATAATCCACAATCAAGTCATAGCTTCATTACTGTGTGAATGCTTATGAGATTTACAAACTGAATCCAACCCATCCCAACCCAACCAAACCCAAATAAACTGAACCAAACTGAACCAAACCAAACCAAACCAAACCAAACCATATCCAGACTGAGTTTGCAGTATCCCTGTGTCAAACTATTGACTAGAGATGGGCACGAATAAAAAAAATGGTGTTTCATTTGTCATTTGTTGTTGAGACGTCCGTTTCGTTTTGTTTCCATTTTTCGTTAATTTTTTGGAAAAATTTCTTTTTCATTTTTCGTCTTTTCACTTGTCGTTTCTACCCGTGTTTTGCACGATTTTTAAAACATTTCCGTGCGTGGGCATCCCCCAACACCCCAGACCAGAGGGAAAACACTAAAAAAATTGATGCTGGCAGAGACACAGTATAGACTAGGTTTGCAGGGAGGCTGCAAAGGCAGCGGCGGGCATTGCCCAGGGTGCAAGGCAGCCACAGAGTGACTGCACTGCGGGGCAGGGGAGGGTACTCACCAAGAGGTACGCACACACGCACACAGGGAGGCTGCAGGACTGAAGCCAGAGTCACAGAGACAGCAATCCCACCCTAACTCCCATTGGAGACTGCAAGGAGGATGGGGGCTGCCAGAGCTTTTTATGCCCTTTGTGGCCACCAGACCTGTCCAGTCTGCCACCTGGGCATGCTGTTGGTTGAAGTTGTCCAAGAATTTACATGATCCCATCACATGGCTTGCCTCCATGTTGTGGCTGGAGTGGCGACATCCATTTTGTCATCCATAAAGGGAAAAGAAAAATACATCGCGATGGGAGAAGAAAAAAAAAACGTTTTAAGGACCCCTACCCCCTGGTAGGTAATAATTTCAAATAATTATCGCATTATCGCTGCATTTCTATGGATGTCCAGGGCGTTTTAATACCCAAGAAATCAATATTAGGCATCTGGAAGCCAATTTGAGTCGATGTCCCCTAACTCCCCTTAAAGGAAAAAAAAATACAGCGATCTGAGAAAAGACATAAATGCACGTTTTAAGGACCCCCCCAGTAGGTATTATCAGACAGTATAAATAATTATCGCTGCATTTTTATGGATGTCCAGGGCTTTTTTTAACATTTAAAACAGCTCATTTCATTGCAAAACGCCAGTAATGGAAATGAAACGTAACAAACACAATTTTCGTGGTTCTGTTCGTTTTGTTTCGTTTTCATCACAATTTTCATTTGTTGTTTCATTACATAACGAAATGACAAATGAATAACGGAAACAAAAAATTGTTCGTTTTGTGCCCATCTCTAGTATTCACTATTGCATACACAATATCTTTTATCAACCACATTCCTGGGACTACATACCAGTTCCAAGTAGAGATCTTACTGGCTGTGAGGAAAAACTCAGAAGGCAAGAATGGACCTTTGCTAAAGCCAAATAATGTTGGAAGACATGGCTGCCCTCACTGCTAGGCAAAGAGTAGTCAGATGAAGCAGAGATGACAAGGAGTTCGTGCTGTTGAATGGGTTCAACGTTTGTACAGTCTGTTGCTTGCAAAAGGTAGAGAAAACAACAGCAGGAAAGCTATTGGGTGACTTTCTGTTGAGTAGGCATACAGTGGCCATTTCATAGTTCATATACTGTGGTCCCGGTATATCACAGGACCACAGTATATTAAAGGCAAGGCCCCCTGGAGTAAGCTGCATGGTCCTGTTTGAGGCCTCCTGCACTTACCCCATGGCCTGGTGCTGCCATGGGCAGATTCCCAGAAACCACTTCTGGGGACTCCAAAAGGATTTCTGGGCATGTCAGAGACCCCAGAAGTGGTTTCTGGCAAACCAGAAGTGCCGACTAAAAACTGGAAGTGCCTTCTGCATCACTGGAAACCATTTCTGGGTCCTCTAACAGGCCCAGGAAGCCTGTTGGATTGCCAGGAGAAGGTAAGTCAAGTAGGCCTCAAACAGGTCCTACAGTCCTGACCTGACCCAGCATCTGCATATTGATTTTCCATTATCGCAGGTCGGGTTGGGACCCTAACCCCCAGAATAACCCGGGGGGGGTACTGTACTTTGATTAATGAGAATAGCCTTAAGCTAGGATTTATAATTAGTTTATCTGTTAAAGATCTCAGTCTTTCACTGTGGATGATATCCATAAGCAGCTCAGATGTTTCCGGTCATGTCAATATATGCATATTATCAAAATAGTCCAAACTTTTGATTGCAATATCCTACGCCATCTTCATCAGGGAAGACAAGATATCAAGTAAAACAAGGATTTGATAAAAAAAATACCAGGATTTGATCAAAACCAAATGGCAGAAGTTACCCAGCTAGTCTTGATTGAATTCCTGTGTATATTTGGCACTCATGAAGTACCTGCTGCCCACTCCGTATGCAGGGGAAACACTGAGTTATGTGTGAACAGGACATGCAACAAGTTCTATGGTAGCAAACTCATCCACATGAGATATTATGTACTTCGTGTTGCAGGGATCAAGCAACAAACAGGCATGTGCCAACTTGGTGGTATTTTATCATCATCATCATCATCATCATCATCATCATCATCATCATCATCATCATCATCATTAATAATAATAATAGGTAAGTATTAGCACAAATTTGTTTTACAGTACAATTCTGCTTACTTAACCTGAATGATATTTTTTGTTAGTGGTGGACTCAGATGGATGATTTATATTGAGGTTGTATATTTTAATAGTATATTAATGTTATATTTCTATTTTAATGTTATGTAAATCCTGTAAATTAAAAACCAGCCATCCTGAGATGATGTACTGCTTAAAAGCTGTCTGAAGAGGAAGGTCTTTGCCTAATGATGGAAGGACAAAAGGGAGGAGACTACTAGAGATATTTTGCCTGTGCATGCACACACACATATGCAAATAAAACACCCTGGAACCAGGATGATTTACTTCTTATTAGGGATAGAAAGAATACCAAAGTAGAGAAAGAAAAGAATTACTGACACCTCGGGGGTGGGGGTGGGCAACAACTTTCTGTCTTACACTCATGTAAGGCTTTGAAATCCCTCGTTGAGGTGTCTTCTCATGTCCAAATGGCCTAACTCAATGAGAAGGAATTTACCAAGTATTTTTTCCAAACCTTACTCAGAAGTAGGTCTTACATATTCCATGCCATGTATTTCATGTATTAAGTGTGAAGCTTACAGCTACAGTTCTGCTAACAGTGCTTGCTAGATAGTATGCCCCGTTAGTCTCCAAGGGAGTTGCTTATGAGTAAATACATTTAGGATTGGTCTGAGATTTGTAGCTTATAATTTTTGCTATTAACTATGTACACTGTGCGGTTAGAAGCTTAATGCCAAGATTTTATGTCTGGGAGAGAGAGTCCTAATCCTTTAAATGGTAAATGTTTCTAATGCATACAATATTCAATGACACTAATTATGATTCAGCATGTTAATGTGAACATCCACATTAAAAACTACCAAGAGCATAGTAGAGTATTTCTAAATAAATTTGTAAATACCACCGCAGCATATTATTAGATATGTGCATCATCTATTAATATCTATAATTAAGACACATGATCTTTGCTGTTTTGTTGTCACACTGAAAACTGTGCCTGTCACATTCTATTGCTTAATTATGGAAAAGGACTGTATGATTTCAGGTTGTGCTGATTAAAGCAATTAGTACAGAATGTTAACCAGATGCTTTTAGAGAATATATGTAAGCCACTGAGTGGGTCTGAAAGCCACACTTCACAAACAGTAGATACGCCTTTTTCTTTCAAACAGTGATGCCAATTATTTTCCATATAAAATAACTTCCCACCAGTTATTATTTATCAAGCTGCAAATTGTTCTTCAGCTCCAAAAATGTTGCTTAAAACTGGATCGTTCCTAGTGTCAAGTCCACAGTAAATAATTATGAATAATGTGTCCCCTCTCTCCTATGCTAGAACTATGTATCTTTTGAGATTTCATTTTATTTTCTGATTTACATCAGCACGAGACAGGTGGAGGAAGGAGGAAGGTGAGGAGAAGCTGCTACAAAGCATTTCCCAGCAGGCGTTAGGTGAATAGTAAAGCCATCAGTTAGGTCTGCTTATTCCCAGTGTATTCCTAACGGCCACTGCTGTCCCATTTATCGCTTTCCTGAAGGCAAGTCCAACCAGGGTCCTATAGCTGTGGGCCAATTTGAAAAGCCATTTTGAAAAGTCTACCCGCATCACTGGAAACACTTTCCAGCCTTCAGAAATCTGAACTGAATACATCATTTGTTTCTTATTTGGATACATTTGTATCCTGTTAGATACATTTACCATATTTTTCTATCTATAAGACGCTGCCATGCACCAGATGCCCCCTCCCCTTTTGAACCGAACTAATAAAATGAACAAATACTGCTGGAAAGGAAGAGAAACAGTGGTGTGTGTGTGTGTGTGTGTGTGTGTGTGTGTGTGTGTGTGTGTGTGTGTGTGTGTGTGTGTGTGTGTGTGTGTGTAGGAGGAGGACCCAAGCTGAGGGCAGTGAATAAGCTGCTGGAAAGGAAAGGAAACCAGAGCAGGGCAGGGACTCTGCTCAGCTCATTCACTGGTATCAGTTTGAGTACTCCTCTCACCCCCCACCCCAATTACTTTCCTTTCCAGCAGTTCTTTCACTGCACTCTGCCTTTCCAAAATGCCTCACTGCTCCCCGCCCCAGAAATCAGAGCCCATCTCAAAGGCTAATTTCCATCTATAAGACAACCCTCAAATTTGAAGCTAATGAGCCTAGAAAAAATATATATTGTCTTATAGACAGAAAAAACACAGACCTGACTTACCGGGTCTGGCGTTGTGGGACGCAGCCCGGCCGGAGCGTCGTGGCCAAGATGGCGCCCGGCCCAGCGTGCCAAACGCCGCGCCGGGCGCACGAGCCAATCATGGGCGCCCCGCGGGCTTTGCGTTCCGGGCATCGTTGGCCAGCCAGCGCGCAGGCGCAAAGCCACCACCAGCCCCTGCCCTTTAAAAGGGTCTGCCTGGCCGGAAGCCCGCCATTCGGCACCGGCTTGCACCGGCTTCCACGCTGCCACCCACCCACCACACCCTAGATGTTGTACAGTTGGTTGGTTATGGAACTTAAAAGGTGCTTGTATCTTGTCACAGCTTGGGCGGTTTGGCGGCATTGGGACCGGATCCAGGTGGAGGTGGCCGTCGGATGGAGCCTGCCTGGCTCAGAAGCAACAGGTGGCTACGGTGGACCCAAGAGGGAAAGTGTCCCGGCTCGGGAGGGATAGCAGACGGCCTCTCTGCTCAGCTCGATGAAGGAAAATCGAAGGAGTCTGCACCCACGGGGGTTTCCAGGAGCTGAGAATCAAGGGTACCACCACCGGTGGGGGGCGCCACCAGGAGTATCGGGGGACAGGCGGGTTCCCTGATAGTGTTGGATCTGACCCAATGCCTTGCCAGAGTACTGCAGATTGTCACCTACCCAATAAAGCTGTGGCCTTCACAATTTGCCCACAAATACGGTTGTCTCCGTGTCGTCAATGGTTTGGGGCAAACACAAGGCTCGGCGCTGGACCACAACTACAGTATATCTCATGGAGTGAAGGTGGACACAAGCATGGCTCAGATACTCCTAATTTTATCCACCTTTGTGTAAATAGGTCAGAAATGGGATGGATCCAAGGCTAACTAATGAGTTTCATGGCACTGTACTTTAAGGCTCTTCTCTCTCTCTCTCTCTCTCTCTCTCTCTCTCTCTCTCTCTCTCTCTCTCTCTCTCTCTCTCTCTCTCTGTGTGTGTGTGTGTGTGTGTGTGTGTGTGTGTGTGTGTGTGTGTGTGTGTGTGTGTGTGTGTGTGTGCGCGCGCGCACATGCCTTATTCATATTTGTATTTTTTGTACACAAGTCCTTTTAGTTTTACACAAAAGGGAGAGCCTCGATGGGATTATTTTCCTTATGGCTTCCCTATTCATGTTTTCTGGCAGTCCAATACTCCCAAAGTGACATGAGAAACTAGAAAAGAGAGCCAAAGCAACAAAGAACCAGTCTATTCCAAAACCAGGCAGCATAAGAAAGAAAGAAAAAACATTAAACTCACCACAACATATACCTGAAACATAATAAATGCACAGAAAATTGACCAAATAAATCTATACGTTAAAAACATCCCCTCTTCCCCCCCACAAAACTGAAAGGGAAAATCCCCAACAAGGAAATATGGAAGAAATAAATGATAATAATCCCAAGGAGGCATGCTAGTAGCAGCAAGAATAGTCTGAATAAATAAGGAGGGAAACTCCCCCCGCCAAGAATGAAGGGGGAAAAGTGGGTGGGTGGGGAGAAGAAAAGATCAAAGATGGAAGGAATGGGCAGGCGGGCAGTAATCCAAGATGGAGGGTACCGGGAGTTCAGTACTCATTTGTTCCACTCATAAGAAACAAATGAAGTCAAAAGAACATTCTCTGCTAGATTCAAAATTCAAAATTCTCTTTCCCCAGGATATTCTGCTGGGCTCCTGATAGTCCTCGCTGGGGATGCTACTGTGTGTTTGCAATATCCCTGACAGCACTACTGGATGAAAAATTTATCTGGAATTTATCAGGAAATTTGACATCACAAAGGTTAAAAATTTTTTGACATACAAGTGGTAAAAGAAAGAGGGGACACAGAAGAAACATGAAAGTAACATTTGTTACTATGAACCGTTTGTGTTTTAGAGGCTTTGTTTAGGAAGCACAAGATAACACAAATAACACAAAATGAGAGAGAGAGAGAGAGAGAGAGAGAGAGAGAGAGAGAGAGAGAGAGAGAGAGAGAGTTGAGTATTTTTTTTAATTAAAACATGAAAGATCCACCTCTAGTTGCAACCTATTTAGGAGGTGAATTGTCCCTTCCAGCCTCCAGGATGAAGGGAAGCCAAACCAGACATCCTGGAAGAAACCTGGAGGGAAAAGGACAAGATGCCACACTTCAGAATCTCAGAATTATACGGGGATGCTGGTCCTACAGTATCTCCTGAAGATATAGAGTATAATAATATATTAAATATTATACTCTAATCCATCTTCAGAAGCAGTGTCTTTTCTAAGGATAATTCCTCCATTTGACAAAAAGACCTCACTTTACCTCTTGTACCTGTTCTCCTCTGCCTGTCTATTGCACTATTGTGTGTGTTGAGATAAGAAATGTAACACAGAGCTGGCCCATATGCTTAACATTTTGCTTCATTTCTTGATTGCAGAGGTTGAGCATGAGGCAGAATCATTCTGTCACTGAACCTTTTCATGCTTACCAAGATCCATTCCTGAGAGACTTGTAGGAAATTATCTCTATACCTGGGCTTCTTTTAAGTGTTGCAATTCCAGAGTATGGTTTCCACGCCAGCTTGCTTGTCTGCAATGGAGCTGCTGGGTTACATCCAACTGTTAATCCAAAACAGAGAAAAACAATGAAATAAAGTGAACTTTCAAAAGCATTGTTCCAATAGCCTGCTGTATTTCAGATTACAAACTAGTTTTAGCCCTTGTGTGTTGTGTAGAGGTCACATTCCAGAAATGTTGACAAGTCTTTGGGTCCAAATCCAAAGTATGACTCCAAATCTTTGATACCAAGTCCTGAGTCCTTATTAAACACTACCTTCCCCCCTTCCCCCACCAAGGAAAACAGGGAGAGATGAGTGGGTTCCACGTCTTGAGCTGAATCTGAATCATTAAAAAAGAAACCAGAGTACAGTCAGCGGTATAACTTAAGTCAGACTTAACAGTGAGTCCTTGTGACTTGAGCCCTTATCCACACTATATTCAATTCACCCAAAGGACCGGACACCAAAAGGAGCAATATAGTATATGCGGTTCCATGCAGTGAGGAGTGTGCAGACTTCTACATTGGAGAAACTAAACAGCCATTAAACAGGTGGATGGCCCAACATAGGAGGGGCAACCTCTCAGGACCAGAATCAGCATTACACCTCTACTTGAAGGACAAAGGACACTCATTCAAAGGTGATGTACAAATATTAGAGAGAGAAGATAGGTGGTTTGAGAGAGGGTTCGGGGAATCCATTCATGTGAGTCTTGAAACCCTTCTCTCAACAGAGGTGGGGGGCTCAGGCACAGTCTATCTGCCACTTATCAGGCTGTGATTTCAACAATACAAAACGGCCAGATCGGGTTATTTTTATTTTTATTTTTTATTTTTCTGTTGTTTTTTCTCCTGCCGGCTGTGGGCCAGTTCGGTGGCTGATGGGTCAGTTCCGATGCTTGCAGGCCAGTACCATGGCTGGCGGAGTGGATCAGGTAATTTTTTTTTTTTTTTTAAATTTCATTTCATTTCATTTTTCTTTTCTTTTCTTTTCTTTTTTTTTTTTTTCCTGCCGACCACGTGGCCCACATACCAGATATAGCGGAAATTTCTGCTTCATTTTGTTTCATTTTTCTTAGAGGTGGCAGTTCGTTATTCATTTCATGACATAACGAAATGAATAACGAATAATGAATCAAACCAAAAGTTTGTTTCGTGTCCTTCTCTAGTAGAAAATGTTGCAGAATGATGAATGATGACACTCAACTCTATCTCTTGTCACCTCAAGATTCCAAGGAGGCTATTTCCACTTTAGATCAGTGCTTAGCTTCGGTAATGAATTGCATGAGGAAGAACAAACTGAAACTTAAGCCAGACAAGACAGAGGTGCTTCTGGTCAGTCAAAAAGGAGGTCAACGGATAGGGATGCAACCTGTCCTAGATAGGATCACCCCCCAATTGAAAAAAGAAGTTCATAGCTTGGGGGTGCTCCTGGACTCATCCTTGAGCCTAGATGCCCGGGTCACAGCTGTGGCCAGGAGTGCATTTGCAAAATTAAAACTAATATGGCAATTATGAGCATTTCTTGAGAGATCTGCTCTGGCCACTGTGACGCATGCTGTAGTGACCTCCCAGCTGGACTACTGTAATGTGCTCTAGGTGGGGTTAACAATGGAAAGTCTCAGGAAACTTCAACGGGTCCAAAATGCAGCAGCCAGATTGCTTACTGGGGTGGGTTACAGAGATCACATTAGACCCCTATTAAAGCTGCTCCACTGATTGCCAATCACCTTCTGGGCACAATTCAAGGTGCTTAATCTACAAAGCACTAAATGGCCTGGGTCCAAGCTACCTCAAAGATCAAAACTCACAGTACAAACCGGCTCGGGTGCTAAGGTCACCAGGAGAGGCCTTTTTCTCCATCCCGCCATTTGGGAGGTAAAAATATCTCTGAGGAAGGAAAATCAGAAGGTTTTGCAAATCACTTCTCTGAACAGGAAGAAAAAGCAGACATTAATTTTGTCGGGAAAGAACAAAAGCCCAGTCAGACTGCATTTTGTATCAGATAATTGAGCTGATAATTACTCAGCAGAACTACAAGATTGTGATAGCTGCCTTCTTTATCTTTCTTGTTCAATTTTCAGTTTGTGGTTTCTCTTTGATCATTTAATTTATGCCCTTTCCTAGCACGGCTGATTGAGGGAAAACCCACATATTAGGAGTTGCTTGTGGTGCACAGTTTGTGCAATATTCAGCTTGATGAAAGGATGCAGGTGGAAGCTAGCCCTATATAGCAGCAGTGGTACACGCTGGAAGGGAATTGGCAGAGCTTGGGAAAGTTCCTGGCTGAGGGATCCTGGGACTTGTAGTCAAAAAAGAATTAAAGTTCCCATGCTCTAAGAGAAGAAAAAGCAGAAAGGAAGTGGCTCACGTTGATGAAGTTATCTTCCACATGTATATCTTTTCCTTTCTCTTAAATTAGGGAGTGACTTCATAGCCCATATAACTGGAGTGTTGCCTTGGGGTATTGTTGTATCAATTCACATTTTTGTGTATGTTGTTTTCCCCATCCTCTTGGGGCAGTCTCAACTGAATTGGGTTGATTTGATACGAAGACTCTACCACTCTTTAATTGTGTTAAATGCACCTAGGGTTGGCACTTGGATTCACCCATAGGTCTGTTCTGATTCCATCTGCATTCTGTACTTGTCCGTAACCATCTTGTCTGGAGTTATTTTTAAAATCTGTTTTATTCTATGTAGCATAGCACTGCATCATTGTTGCAGACAGAAAGACTCCAGCCAGTGCCTATGTGATGTGGTACTGAGGTTGAAGAATTTATTAAAAAATAAAAACAAAGATGGAAAACGGTTTGGACAGCAGGCATAATTGCTGATTTCTCAATGAGATAGCATCCTACCCCTCCTCAAACACATCATCAAGATATGCCCCGCCGCTACAGAATACAATGAAACAGCCATTTGCGCCATCATAAAATGGGTCAAAACAGCACTATGCAGACAGAATTAATTACAATAAATAGCCTTTTGATGGGTGTTCAAAAAGAAGTGTTTCCTTGAAGAAAAGTGTAAGTGTATTGTAGGTGTAGGTCCCCTCCCACCCTTACAATAATGCCATGTAGTTGGAAAATTTTGAATTCATTTGTATTCTGCTAAGCTTGGAACAACTGGACAAGTATATTGTAAATTAATCAAAATGTGATAAAGTCCAGTTAGGTCAACGGCTGCAGCTATGTTCAGTAGATAAAGCTTCTACTACAATTGCCCCGATAATGCTGATGTCACAGAAAATATCATCATCATCATCATCATCAACAACAACAACAACAACAAAACCCCAGAATGAACAAAGTGGCAAATTTCATTGGAAGGGCAGAAATCACTCTCCATCACACATATTATTTTTCAAAGATAATTTATATTCAGTTGTTTCCTTTATCTTGGGCATGGAGTCTCAAAACCAGGGGTTGCAACCATGTTTGTGGCAGAGAACTCAAACCCATTTTGTTGCCTCTGAATTGGCTTTCACCCTGAAAAATGCACTATTGTGTGACATCAAGACATTAAAATGCACATGATAAATGTGCACTTGAGGAAATGCATGTGGAGAAGGTGCACACACTAATGCAGTCTCTCAAGCTCTGTGAAACTTAATTTGGCTTTTAAAGACTATTATGTTTTATCCTATGTCTGTGCATTTCTGGCATGCATTGCTTTTAGAGGGATTTCTGGGTGCCCTCCATGGTTGTGTGGCTCTGCTATGATGGGAGGGAAAAATCAGTGGCTTGGTGACAACAAGATGAGCACCCTAGCAGATTAAATTATTCCCAAGGATTTCTTACATGTTCCTCTGGTTGTGATGCAATTGACTTCCAATTAAGCATATTCTGGACTGCAGAATTATTTTCTGAACTCTTACATCACCCCCCCAAGCCTGAAGGGGAGAAAAGTCACCATTATAGAGAAGGGGAAAGTGGAGCATTTTTGCTGAGCAGTGTGTACAGAGATTCATACAGTATTGCATCTGATACAGGGACCAAACCAATATGTGAGCAAGCATAATTTGTATGGGGGAAATGACTGAGGATCAAATAACTGAAGGCCAGGGAAATGGGTGATCTACGTGCCTTGCAGGAACATTTGCCTTTCTCTGCCTCATCATTCTGCTGTTGCCCCACAAAATCTACTCCTACCCCAGTTTCTGTCTCAACCAGTCACTGCTTCCTGAGACCTTTCAAGTTCAGTGCTGTTGATCCCTCCAAGCCAACCTTACTTGCAACTCAATAAAATCCACAGCACTAGGAAGGTGTGACTTTAAGAAAAATGGATTCCTCCAATCTGCACATCTTGGTCTGAAGAGAGCAATGGATGCAACACGTCTTGGGAAAGTTATACATGTCATGACTTAGGATGCATTCTGTAAAAGAATACAGTGTGTTTGACAATATATACACAATTGAAAAATGCACCTAAACAACTGCACATGTACTCACAAAGTCACTGCAGATGTGTGTCCATTAATATGTCTATAGTTGTAGCTATTACGTGGATGTGGTGGCTTAGTGGACTGGAGCGCTGAAACAGTCGGCTGCCAAAGTTGGGAGCTCAGCAGTTTGAATCTTGGGTGCCACTCAGTGGAGTGAGCTCCCGCTGATAACCCCAGCTCCTGCCAACCTAGTGGATCAAAAGCATGTAAATGCAAGTAGCTAAATAGGTACCGCTGAATCTAAACAGTGTTCTGTGCAGCCATGCCAGCCACATGGCCATGGACTTGCACAACACTGGTTCTTTGGCTTGAACATGGAGATGACCACCACCCCTAGAGTCAGACACGACTAGCATGCATGTGCGGGGGGAACCTCTTCCTTTACCTTTTTAGTTGCAGCTATTAGTATTCCCATTTGACAAATGCATGCAAAAAGCCATAGGACCAGATTTTCCTCCCAGAAAAATAGAACTTGGAGGCAGAAAAATAATGTAACTTTAATATCGTTATTTGGTTTTTGGTCAACACAATGGGTGTTTTTCATCTATTAGTGAACACTTATAAGTGTAAATTGTGAAAAGTGTGGGCACTACAATGATCTCTGTTGCTCATTGGGGAGTTGCTGCCGACCTCCATGCCAAGTGTGAGCTGGTCTTTAGTATGGTGCTTGAAGTGTGGATGTTTAGTTTTTGACCTGTAGTAGTGTTTGCTGCCTTCCAGAGAAAGGGTTCAAAAATGCTATCAGTCTGGCGGTTACTTTGCATCCTACCTTCTTCCACGATTACGTTTGTACCGTGACAGCATTGTTCATGGTCACATGGTTTTGTCCCTGTTCAGTCCCTGTTTCGGTTTACTCATGGTAGTGATAACTTGTCTTGTGACAAGTGTTACTTCACAGCCTTTTTTGCGTGACAAGATCTGCTTTTTTAAAGGAAAAAAAAACATAAAAATATAGGGTGCACCACACCCCCTGTGCTTCATTTAAAGTATGAAAGAAATGGACGGACGCAAGTTCACAAGTGAAAGATTGCCTTCGTTGCGTGACAGTTGTTACCTCATGGAACCTTGTCCTGGAACAGGAACAGAGACAAAAGAATTCCACAGCCAAAGGAGGGATGAACGGGACATGAAGTAACTGCCTCTGTCTATAATGGTACTGTTTTGTTAGTCTACCTTAAAAAGAAAATGAATTAAAGGACATTTCAGGTAAATGACATGGAGCCAGCTATTGGCATGAAGTTTTTTTTTTTTAAAAAAAACTCTACTCTTGTTCCAAGAAGGGGCAGTAAACACCTACTTTAAAATCATTTCCCTTTCACATCTCTGAAAGAGAACAACATCAATAAAAGAGAGAGAGAGTCCCCACTGCTTAGGAGTGTATAATAAAGCTGTCACTAACTTGCCTTCACTTAAGGCGTGACATTTTCTGCCAGCATAACATGTTTTTGTTTGATATCTCCTTTTACAAAGAGCCTAATAGGGAAGGACTTGGAGGACTTTCAGATGGATTCAAGTGTGAACCAGAACTGCTAAAGCCATAAGGTAACAAATATAATGAGGACACTGCTACATCTGTGCTCTTCAGCTGAGTCACACCACAAAGGTGCTCAAAATAAGCTTTAGTTGCAGTTCATTGCTAGGCTTATGAATTACTGGAAGATTTTCCTTTGGGGAGAAAGAACACTTTCAAGGTCTTGGGGGGGGCAGTGAAAACGTGATCACCCTGACAATTCAGGGCCATTTTATTTTATTTTTATTTTTACTGGGAGAGGGTGTCTATTTGAAAATCAAGCTGATTCTTGTCGGAAGCATTTCGGAAGGAAGAATTGTGACTTGCCAATATTTTACTGTTGGTGAAAAGGATTCACCCAACTGAGGAGAGCTCATAGCTGGAGAGAAGATCATCAGAGTTGGACTAAAAGGCATTCAAAATGCAGCAGAGGAAAATTGCAATATAATCTTAAGCGTTGCTCACAGATAAAAATGCATTCAGATCACTGTAAAGGTATGTGTCTGATTTTACCAGAAAAGGTTGCTTTAACATGAGTGATCTCCCTAAATGCTTCAGCCCAGTCCCCAAAAGTAGAAAACTTACAGCTTACCCACATCTTTTTTGAAGCCTATCAGGGGGTTCTACTGTTTTGATACAGACTGGAGGACTACAGTTGAATCCATTCCCAATGACCATGGTCACTGGGAATGGGCTAAACTACATCCTTGCAGCCTCTTCCAGTGCCTTTTTTCCACAGTATTCTGAAGTGGCTCCAAGACATCAGAAAATGAACCCTTCCCCTAGTCGTAATTATATGGTGTCAAGGAAAGTGATTTCCACCCCCCCATCCAACCACATCTGCTTGATCATCACTGATGCAATAAATCACTTTGTTTAATTTTTTTTAAAAACATTTTTGTTTTCTTTACCTGTCTCTTTATTGCTGATCAAAACTGTGGCTGTGGGCAAATGTATTGGTCAAAGAAGAAGAAAAGCAAGATATCGCTGCACTAAAACTCTAAAACTCAGTAAATCAAAGGGAAATTTAAGCCTAGATTAGGAATGCTGAAGGATCAAAAGGGAAGCACATTATCTGAACAGAAGAAAATATAGCGAAGGGGGAAACAGTGCACTGAAAGCCTATACAGAAAATATAAAAGGACTACAGACTATTTTGAAGAGGGATCCTATGTGGAAGAGTCTGCACTTCTGGAAACTGAAGTGAAAGCTTTTCTGAAACCACTAGGAAGCCCTTTAATTTCCCATGTAGGCTAAGTGATGGTCAAGGTGTAACAACCAAAGCTATTGCCTTATATAGAGTGAGAAATGCCTGCTATTCAGGCAAAAAGGAAGAGGCAATTGAGATCATATGCTGGCTACTGGAGTGCAGCCAAGAATTTCAGAAGATCAGTCTATGCTTTACAGACAGGCCCAGTGATGGTGAACCTTTTAGAGACCAAGTGCCCAAACTGCGATTCAAAACCCACTAATTGTTTGCAAAGTGCCAATACAGCAATTTAACCTGAATACAGGCGGCTGTGAAGGGGCGATGTTGGGTGCCCACAGAAAGGGCTCCGAGTGCCACCTTTGGCACCCGTGCCATAGGTTCACCAACACTGGACTAGAGCAAAAGTTTTTCACTATGTGGATGATGAGAAGCCACGAGCTGTTCAAAGCATTTGACTGTTCTGATGAGTAACCTGTATGGAACGCAAGAAGCTACTGCAGGGCAGAATATGGAGAGACAGAATGGTTTCCTATAGGAAAAGGTGCATTTTATCCCTTTTCCTGTTCAGTCTGTATGCTAAACATACAATATGGAAAGCCACACTAGTGTCAGATAAAGGAGTGAAAACTGATGGAAGAAACATTAGTAATTTAAAACATGCAGATTATGCCATATTTCTGCCAGAAACCAGTAATGATTTGATTTGAAATAACTTGTGAAACTTAATGAAGAAAGTGCCAAAGCAGGACTGCAGTTGAGCAGGAGGGAGACAAAAAATGACTACAGAAGAACTTCACAACTTAAACGTTGTCAGTGAAGAAATTGAAATAGAGATTTTTCTATACCTTGATGCAGTCATCAAGCCAAATAGTCACTGAAGCCAAGAAATCAAAAAGAGTGAGAACCTGAAGGACAGCAATGAAGGAATTAGAAAATATCATCAAGTGTAAGGATGTGTCACTAGACACGAAGACCATGACCATTCCCTCTCTCATAGTCCTGATCACCACAAATGGGTATGAAAGTTGGTCAGGAAAGAAACTGATTCATTTGAAATATACTGGAGGAGCATTTTGCAGATGACCTGGACTACGATTTAGATGAACAGTTGAGGCTCTCCTAATTTGCGCACATAATGAGAAGGCAAAATTATTTGGGAGGAAAAAACAAACAATGCTGAGAAAGGTTGGAAGCAGTAGGAAAAATGGAAGGTGAACTTTAAGATGGATTGGACTCCCTAAAAGAAGCCATGGGCTGCAGGGCCAC
Source organism: Phrynocephalus forsythii (assembly GCA_029282475.1). Classification (NCBI taxonomy): domain Eukaryota; kingdom Metazoa; phylum Chordata; class Lepidosauria; order Squamata; family Agamidae; genus Phrynocephalus; species Phrynocephalus forsythii. Next base: position 23,526,299 of record JAPFRF010000005.1, read on the forward strand.
TGGGAACAGGATATTTCAGGGACCTCTCATTCATACAGTCACCAGAAATTGGAAGTGGCTTTATGACACATAGCAACAACAACATGCTCTTTCTTACCTGTTCAGTGGAGGGATATGGATTCTTTTGAAAAATGAACATGAAAAAATGCTTCCAAAATTATCCCAGAAATAGAAAAAATATTCATGTGGAAGGAAAAATAGCACCATGTGATCAGATTAGGGACCAATTCAGAGGTCTAAGGAGAAAGCTGGACACGTTTAAGCTTGTTTTTGGCATAATTGTGCTTTCTGTGCTCATGGTTCTGGACGTAAGCACCAATGACTTCAATAAAACCAACTCCTGAAGAGACCTGCACAATTGTCTTGTTAGAGTTGATAATTAGAGATGGGCACGAAATGAATTTTTAATTTGTTTTGTTATTCATTCTTTTTTTCCATTAGGGAGCGAAACAAATAATGAAGGGACCCATCAAAGAAAACTGAAACAAAACAAAATGGAAATTTCCGTTTCGTTCTGTTTCATTTTTCATTCCGGTGTCACTCACTTACCTTGTCCTCCTGGACCAGGCCAGGGGGAAATAAAAAAAACAACAACAGAGGTACTAGCGCCTCTCAGCTGGGAAGCACTGGCCCCAAGCCAGCACTTCTCAGCTGTAAAAAGAAAAAAGAAAATCCCCACAACAGGGACTATTTAAAATTTTTAAAAATCCCAAAATAAAATAAAATAAAAACCCTGTCCCTCTGGCGGTCCCCAACCATGCCGGCATGCCCGGCTCTGGTCCAGCTGGTCCAGCTAGTTTCCCTGGCCCAGGAGAAATGAAAAAAAAACAAAACAAAACAAAAAACAGAGGCACTAGCGGTGTCATCGATGCAACCAAAATGAATTTGACAAAACTCCGGGAGGCAGTGGAGGATAGGAAGGCCTGGCAAGCTCTGGTCCATGGGGTCACGAAGAGTCAGACACGACTGAACGACTCAACAACAACAACAACAACAACAAGTACTTCTGAGCTGTAAAAAGAAAAAAGAAGAAAAAGCCCCGCAACGGGGACTATTTAAAATAAAAAACACCCAAAGAATAAAATAAAATAAAATAAAACCTGTCCCTCTGGCTGCGCCCGGCCGTGCTGGTGTGCCTAGCCGCAGGCCAGCTGGTCCGGCCTTACCGGTGTGCCAGGCCGTGGGCCGGCTGGTTTGGCCCACCAGGCAGCCAGTTTCCCCAGCCCAGGGAAAATAATAATAAAAAAATAGCAGAGGCACTAGAGCCTCTCAGCTGAGAAGCACTGCCCCCAAGCCAGCGCTTCTCAGCTGTAAAGTAAAGAGAAAAAAAGCCCTGCAATGGGGACTATTTAAAATATTTTTAACCCCCCCCCCAAATAAAATAAAATAAACCTGTGTCCCTCCAGCCATGCCCGGCTGCGGGCCAGCCAGTTTTCCCAGCTGGGGGAAATGGGAAAAAACAACAACAGAGGCACTAGCGCTTCTCAGCTGTTAAAAAAGGGGGGGAGCCTGGAAACGGGGACTATTTAAAATAATACCCCCCCAAATAAACATGTCCCTCCAGTCGTGCCCAGCCTGAAAAGATGAAATAGAAAAGAAACAAAACAAATGAAATACAAAACAATTTTTTTTAAAAAAATCATTTTGTATTGAACGAAACAAAACGGGGCGGGGCAAGGAGTAATGAAACGAAATGAAATGCCATTTTGGTGTTTCGTGCCCATCTCTAATAATGTAGAAAGAAAATTTCTAGGAAGTCTATTCCCCTAACTTCTCTCTAATAAACTACATATCCCTAAATTTCCATGCTACACGATAACAGGCATACTGTACCTTAACGGGATAGAAGCCTTGACTTGTTCTTGCCTGCTCTTCCTACAACATTAAAAAGTAATTTTTTAAAAATAAAAACAGGTGATCTTCTTCTTCTTCTTCTTCTTCTTCTTCTTCTTCTTCTTCTTCTTCTTCTTCTTCTTCTTCTTCTTCTTCTTCTTCTTCTTCTTCTGGATTTTAATCCCTCCCCCCAAAAAAAAAGCAAGGAGGTTTTGTCTCCAACATGTGCAGCTTCGAGCAGGTGCATCATTTGTGTTTCCAGTCATTTAAATGATAACTGCTTTGAGTTTGGCTCATTTAATTTCGTCTGTGAACAGATTGGTGGGAGTAAAGATGGGGGAGAACAAGGACAATCCTTTCAGTGCAAACGATCCTAATTATTGTGCGATGAGTATGTTTGTAAACAAGGATGGCTTGGACATCAGGGAAATGTACATCCCCCCATCAAATATGGGCCACTTTGAGAAACACTGGTTATTTCCCTCAAAATGAAAACAAGAACTCAGTGACAAAATTTTAAAAAAGGCTCACTGAATGCTTTTAGTTTGGAAAAAATTAGGAAAGTGAAATATGAGTGGGAGGAAGTAGGTGGGACTCCAACCAGGACTGCCAGCATTTTAACTGAGCACTGCAACTGTGCCTCTAACTGCATCCATATTATTAGGGATGGTTCATGAACCTGCTCATTACGAAATCATCCACGAAAAGTCCATAGCCACATGGCTTAGGCTGATGTGCAGATCAGAGTGTAGCTCTCTGCCAAATTTCACATTTCTCCATGCTGCTCTCAGCAGCATAAATGGATCAAAATGCAGATGGAAATATTTATTTCGAAAGGAAATTGCATTTTATTTCCCACCCCTTTGCTATTCTGTACGTCAAAGAAAACAAACAGCAGGTTGTTTGCTACTAGTAGATTTCACGGAAGTCTTCCCAAAGTGGCAAGATTCCTCTGGAGTTTTTTCTTTCCTGGTTCCAGTTTCTATAACGCAAAAAAAAAAAACAAAACTCTCCAGTTGCACTCAAAGGATTTTTTTAAAAAAACAGGCAGATTCCCACTACCCGAGTCCATTGGACAATTCCCATCTGTAAGTCAAACTCAATAATTCAGCACATGCCCTGCTTCCTCAAGAGCTGGAAGACAGATTTGAGGACAGATTCCCATTTCCTTTCCATTATCTTACATTTATCTTACATCATGTTAATTTTGGGCTTAATTTTGTAAGTCTGATAGCAGGCATCCTGGCAAGTCTGAGTCCAATCATTTAGCTATGAGTCCTGAGTCCCATGCCTCAAGTCTGAATTCTGTGTCATTTGCCCCAAGGTGGGCATGGACAGATAAGGGGGCTGGAAGCTGGGTGGGCACATCTGCAATGTGGGGATGCATAGAAACAGTGGACTGACTTTCCTTATTCGAACTTGCTCCTTCCTCTGCACATTTGTTGGCCTATGAATTGGGTGGCAAGTGCATGAGTGAAGGCAACAGTTAGCTCCGGGAAGGGTACCTGGGTCTGCTGCCTCTGAAGATCACAGCAGTGGTGGCAGGGATAGCAGGAGCAGGTAGGAACATGAGAGCTTGACTTGCAACAATGGTTCCAAGTTGTGAGTTGAGTCTGTGTCTTTCCCAAATCCAGTCCGAGGCAAGTTGCTAGTGCGCCTTAAGTTGGACTGGACAGTGAGACATGAGTCACTAGCAACCCTAACCCCATCCCTGTCTGATTCTTAAGACACATATCTCAAAGGAAGTCCATATGTGAAACTTTAATATCTAGCTTGAGTCCAAAGCTATGAGGGAATTTGGAAGTTGAGTCATGGTGAGCTGTAAATTGGAGGCCTCACGACTAACTTTCCTAAGACTGACAAGCCTGCTTGGATGAGTGGCAAAACATTTTGATCCCACAAGAAAAGAAGTCCAGTTGCCATGACTCAAGTTCCAGTTAATCTCACCTGGATGACTGAGAATCTTCACAGACATCTACCTATGAGAAACATGAGGGATTCCAGCAGAAATTGAGGGATGAAAGGTCACCCTATTTGGACTAAAAATGGCTATTTGGAATCCTCTCCCCCTTTGGAAAAGTATAAATATGAATTGCTTTATTTACCCAATCACTTATTTATTTATTTATAAACTTCCCCAACATTGCTTAGTAAACTGACTTTAGGTTTCGAGCTTGGTATAATGCTAAATAATGGTCACCATGCCAATTCTCAATACATTAATTTTGCATACACCCATGCAATTCCATGACAAATGCATCACTTTATATATCCCAATCCATGTTCCAAAATAAGACAGCCATAGAAGGTTGAGCATTGATTTCCTGTGCCACTGAAGAGTGAGTAATACAATTGAATTTAGCCCACTTTGGTTGAGGTTCAGTTTCATGCTTATTTGATTTATGATCAGGCATAACGTGTGTGTTTTTGTTTCCTTTTTGTTTTGTTTTGTTTTGACTATCTAGCATCAAAGACAGCTAAGATTATTTTTAGTGGGAGGACTAAGTAAGAAGAAATTTTTTTACAGGGGCTTTCAGAAGCAGAAAAAGATGGTCATTTCCACACTTGCAAAATCCAGTTTACATCAGTGGTGATCAGCAACCAAGTACAGAACAATGAAATAATGGCAAATAAAACAAGCACCCTCGCTCAGGAAGGTGAGGTCCAGATTGCAGTACATTGGAAATTTTTGTCCTGATAAAATACTGAATTGAAAACAAACATATTTTAATGCTTACATAGAAATACAATTCCAAGTTTATAATTAGAGATGGGCACGACCAGGGAAAATGATGTTTGCAAAAAAACCAGTACTAACAACAACAACAAAATGGCCCGTTTTGGCTTGTTTCCGTTTTTGTGAAATTTTCCAAAAATTTGTTGTTTCATTTGTCGGTTTTTCGTCTGTCGTTAGTACTGGAAAAATTTTTTTCAGGCTCCTGGAGGCACCTCTCTGGGGTGGGTGCCTCCTCTGGAAACTATGAACTGAAAGCGGGCTCCTGGAGGCACCTCTCTGGGGTGGGTGCCTCCTCTGAATTACAAAATGGCATGCATAGCCAATTGGATATGCATACCAAGTTGAGACTCGAGGAACCTCTTTTTGGGTGCCTCTGTTGACCACAGGCCCACTGCTAACTGCAGTGTCACAGTGCACACACTGGGGGAAGGCTTCTCCTCAGTCTCGGTGCTCTGTGGTTCACAAGTTGGGAACTGAGTCTGTGTCTTTGTGCAATCCAGTACAGATTTGGCTTAGGGTTGGGGGTTAGCACAAGGGACAGGCTTAGGGTTGTTACGGGTAAGGTTAGGGTGAGTTCGTGGGGTGCACCTCTGGGTGCCTCTCTGACCCACTAAGAAGGACAGTGTACTGGCATATGGGTTAGGGTTAGGGTTAGGGTTTGGGCTACGGTTAGTGGACTTTTTACTCCCGACAGGCACATTCCAGAAGTCTGTCAAAACCTGCTTGGATGAGTGGCAAAACATTTTGAATGGCTCCAAAAAAGAAGTCCACTCCCATGGCCAGCCCATCATTGCACAGGTGTAAAAAAATAAAATAAAAATAAAATAAAATAAAATCAATGGAGACGTTTTGTTGCAAGAAAAAACCACTGCTGCTACTGTAAAAATTCAGGCAGTTTTAAAATAGCTATTTCCGCATGTTTCTGTGGTGCTTTGGTGTGTTTTTGGACAACAACGATTTCAAAATAAATAAATATTGCTTGTGGTCACCCCATTTTGGATCCCCCGCCCACACCGCATGGCATGGCGAGTTGGCGAGACGACGAGGAATGGATGCGCAGCCCATGACAAGAGAGGGGGGGAGGCTGGGGACACCCCCCCCAGAAACCAACCCTCTGGTAGGTGCCCTCAGGCAGGCATATTTTCGCCTGCTTTTTTGGCCAGGAATCGGTTTTTTTATTTTTAAAACTTTTTTTCTGTGCCGCGCCACTTGGCGAGTTGGTGAGACGACGAGGATGCGCAGCCCAGGAGAGGAGAGGGGGGAGGCCGGGGACTCCCCCCCCCCGAAACCACCCCTCTGGTAGGTGCCCTCACTCAGGCAGGCATATTTTCGCCTGCTTTTTTGGCCGGGAATCGGGTTTTTTATTTTATTTTTAAAACTTTTTTCTGTGCCGCGCCGCTTGGCGAGTTGGCGAGATGACGGGGAATGGATGTGCATGCGCAGGCACTCGCAGCCCAGGAGAGTAGGGGGGCGGGGACCCCCCCCCAGAAACCACCCCTCTGGTAGGTGCCCTCAGGCAGGCATATTTTCACCTGCTTTTTTGGCCGGGAATCGGGGCTTTTTTATTTTTAAAACTTTTTTCCTGTGCCGCTTGGCATCGCGCAATCACTGTGATGCCGCCAGGAACAACCACGACAAATCAGACCCAATTTTTCTTTAGTCTGTTCGAGTTCGAGTTCTGGCAGAGTAATTGTCGTTCGTTTCGTTACGTAACAGAAACGAGGAACGGAAACGGAAACGAGGATTTCACCAAGTTGTGCCCATGTCTATTTATAATACTAGTGCTTGGATTTTCACATACTGTAGGTCAATGCATAAGGCCTCACTTTAAACCCAATTTAAAGTCTATTGGCTAAAATCCTTTTGTGTAATTATTAGAGATGGATGTTTCATTTCAGAAGGGGTCCGGTTAAAAAACAAAACACAGAAGCACAGCTGATGTTCGGAACTGGGACACACCCTCCAGAATGAAATCAACCACTGACTTACCTTCCATTTGGTTGTGCAGGGCGAAACTCCAACCAGGAAGCAGCCTCTGACATGTCATCTTTCCTTCTCCCTGGTGCTGGCCAATCAGGAGCTGTGCAAGGACATTCAGCATCCGACCTCCCTGTCTGATTGGCCAACACCAGGGAAAAGGAAAGATGATGCATTGGAGGCTGCTTCCAGCACGAACTACAGCAAGATAAGACAGTGGGTGATTACATTCTGGAGGGTAGGACTGGGTTCCAAGTGCCAGCTGTGCTGGCATGTTTCATTTTGGAACCAGACCCCTTCCGAAATGAAACATCCATGTCTAGTAATTATCTGTTGAATGGACTGAGTATGGAACAGATGGTGCCTTCAGAGATTTCTAATTCATCGCAATTTGCTTTCAAAAATCCACTTTTTGTGTAACTGTGCAACAGGGTTTTGGCCATCAAATCAGATACAACGAAGTAACTAAAATGATCATTCAGGAAAACATTATTACCTGAATTATGATTAAAATTTATTTTAATGTGTACAAAATCCTCTGGCTTTTCAAACCCTGTAACCTTAAGATATCTTAATGTCAAATTCACTGCCTATGAAGTAACACTTGCATCACTACGTAGGGAATATTCTGATGAAATCATGGTGGGGGCATGGGGTATTCAAGGCACATCCACAACACACACATTCAAGACACCCAGTTTCACATTTGAATGTAATCTATGAGTCTAAGTCTTAGAGCCACTGCATGTTATAATACTGCTATTCATTTCTGTCTGTAATTACTCCCTTGGTGTATTTCTCTGGTAACGTCACTGTGAGATTAGAACACCACCTTCAAAACTGCTGCTTGCCCCTTTGTCATCTTCAGATCTGGAAATGCTGGGGTGAAATTCAAAGACATAGAAACCTGTACACCCTAAGCCATTGATGTTAATTTTTATATAGTCCAACCAGAATCTCTCTCTCTCTACTCCAAGGGGAGGCTATCCCACTGTTGGAGAGAAATACTTCTTTAAGCATATACTGCATACTTTTATTCATATCAAGTTGGACACAAGACAGCTCTCCCCAGTTTGTTCAGAATTTGTTTTCAAATATATGTGCTTAGAACTGCAGCAATAACAGATCTGGGACCTAAGTTATTTTATTTTAGCTCTTCTGGGTATATAACAGCATACTAGAATTGATAAGATTTCTCCTTGTACTTACTGCTCAGACAGAAATATTAAACTAGTTCCCTCTCTTGTGGTCTGCTGGTTCTACTCTGCTGTTTACTGATATTCCAGTTACTGACTTTCTGCATATTTCCCTACATGTCATCTACCACATGAAATTCCCATTTTATCCTTCCAGTTCAAAGAAAGAGCTTCTTCAATGAGACTTGTTTAAGAGTTTTTATGCAAAATGACCTCCCTTTTCTCCCCTGACCTTGTAAAGGGAATGGAGGGTTAGAGGAGGAAGAATAATACTTAGAGATGGGAACAAAATTTAAAATGGCATACTGTTTCATTGTGTCTTAAGGTTATGAAACATTTTGTAATGTGACAAAATGGCAGACAGCGTATTGTTATGAAACGAAATGAAACACCATTTTACTGTGGAAATGAAACAATTTGTGAATGTCCATGCTTGGCTCTCTTGTTCTGGTCACTGCTACCCAGCTGGTTTTGACAGCTCGAGCTGTCACAATCAGCTGGGTGGCAGTAGCCAGAACAGGAGAGCTGAGCAGGGTTTTGAATTTTGCATCCTTGCTGCTGCAGCACAAAATTGAAACCTGCTCTGCTCGCCCCTTCTCACCCAGGCAACAGTTGGTTGGGTGTGCACCAATTCAATGGGAGAGAGGAGCAACAGGGTTTTAAATTCGATGCCCCTTGCTTTGCTTTCCCATTGCCCCCACCGGCACCCAGCTGGGTTTTTTTTTTTTGACAGGTCGGGCTGTGGGGATGGGGAGGGACCCCCTCCCCACAGCCCGACCTGCCAAAAACACCAGCTGGGTGGCAGTAGCGACAATGGGAGAGCAAGCAGGTTGTGCCAAATTCAAAACCCAGCTCCGCTATCCAGTTCTCGCCGCCACCACCTCCACCATCCAGCTGGTTTTTTTTAACAGGTTGGACTCATCAACAGCCCAACCCATCAAAATAAAAAACAGCTGAGTGGCAGCAGCTTCCATTTTGTTTTGTTTCCTTACAAAAATTATATTAAAAATGTGTTAATTACAAAATAAAATGCAATGAGCAAGGAAACAAAAAAAACACTGTGTTCCCATTTCATGCCCATCTCTAGTAATACTTGTTTTCAAAGGCAGACTGTAGTAAAATTTGGAGTGATAGCAGTATTGTTTGAAGCCTAGCATACTAGAGGGACCAGCTAGTTCACTTGCTATCTTACAAGAAAATTTTGTAAAGGTTGCTGTGTTGCCATCAGTTTGTGACACAAAAGTAGCATCAACAGCATTCATTGTTAAGTATGGTGAGGGTTGCCTACAGTGCCTGTCTGCAAAAGCACTGGGTCACTTCTCAGATATTTCGAGTCTGTTGGTTCTGAACCCTTCACCTCCTGCTGAAGGAAGACTTTGACAGGGTTTAACTACTAAACAAGCTGACCCCAAACTATGTGTTGTGAATCAGGCTTGTTCAGTGAGGTAGGGTTTATTTTAAACCATGTTTTGTGGTTCAATTCTTTTTTTTTTAAGTGAGGAATTTCCAGAAAACAAAATAGAATTTCAATTTATTTCTCCTTCTACTCACATGAGGAGGGAAGAGGGAGCCAGGCACTTGAGCCCAGAGCTTTGTGTAGTCTCAAAGAAGCTCAAACAGACAACACTAAATCATGGGTTACGCTCATGTGAAAACCTCCCAAATGTATACATTCTTCCTTTCCCTTTCCCTTCAGCCTTTCCCTTCAGTGTCTATTAGAACTGTGTCTGCTTCTCTATGGCTCCCTACTTCCTTCATGCCAAACCTTCACTGCTGATTCCCATCACTGCATCCTGGCGCAGAGATGATCCTAACCCAAATCCTTCTTGCATGCTTCTAGACACAGACCCTGTATTACTACTAGAGATGGGCACGAAATGGAAAAATTGTGTTCCATTTCCGTTCTGTTCGTGGCCCATCTCCCTCCATTTCTGTTTCTGTTTCCTACGTTTTTTTAAAAAAATTCATTTCTGTTTTTCTTTTTTCGGAAACGGGGGTCTTACTTCGCCATGCCGGATGACAGCGCCCTGTCGTCCGGCGTGGGAAAGATCCATCTCTCTGCCCTCCGCCTCGATGCATGGCAGCCCTGTGGGCTGTCATTTCCGGGGTGGAGATTGCTGGACACGGGGCTCCAATCCGGCCTCCTCTGATCCAACCTCTGCGTTCAGAGACCGGATTGCAGGCCCCTCCTGCCGCCTGCCGCCATGCATCTCCGGAGGGCGGAGAGAGGGGCCTGCAATCCGGTCTCCACGCGCGGAGGCTGGATCAGAGGCCCGGGTCCAGCTCTCCGGCCCAGAAATGACAGCCCGGTGGGCTGTCATTCTCGGGGAGGCTGGCAACGGGAGGGGCCTGCAATCCGGTCTCCGTGCACGGAGGCTGGATCGGAGCCCTGTGTCCAGCGATCTCCGCCCCGGAAATGACAGCCCGGCAGGCTGCCATGCATCGAGGCGGAGGGCAGAGAGAGGGGGCTGGGATCTGGCGTCCGCACATGGAGACCAGATTGCAGGCCCCTTGCTTCCTGTCCAGCGATCTCCGCCCCAGAAATGACAGCCCACCGGGCTGTCATGCATCGAGGCGGAGGGTGGTGAGAGGGGGATCTGATCCAGCCTCCACGCGCAGAGACCGGATGGCAGCCCGTTATCGACTCCGCCCCTAACTGGACCAGGAAGCCGGAAGCCGGAAGACTGGACCAGGCAGGAAGGCCAGCAGCACCAGCAGGTAGGAGGACTCATTCTCATTGCATGGCCAGGCCAGTAACAGAAACGAACAGAATGAAGAAAATTTTCTTGGTTCTGTTCGGTTCGAGCCTGGCCCGTCCAAATGGTCATTAGTCGTACCATTACATAACGGTAGCGGTAACGGAGAACGAAAACAAAAAATGGTCATTTCGTGCCCATCTCTAATTACTACCATCTTAATCCTCCAGTATTAGTTTCCCGATAAGCCTCAGAAATTTAGATTCCTCTTCACATCCTAAGAAATGGCTAGAATAAGAAATGGGCTTTACAAGCACCTGTTGCATTGATCAAAGTCAGGCCTGATTTCAAATTTTGAGTGGCCCCTCACCCTTTCCCCCACACTGTCTCAGCCTGTCATGCATCCCCACCAGCTAGCCCCTCCCCATACCAAATGGAGACATCAGCTTGCAGTTTTACAGTTTGCCTGCCCTCCCTGCCTCTGATTGTCCCCTCAGCCACCTGCCCAGCCTCCCCAACCCCAGCCCCGTTGCTGCAGCATCCTCCCTGCCTCCTTGCATGTCTTAGAGGCTTGTCCAAATTCTGGCCAGGGGGCCAAATGTGGCTGAATAGTCAGCCCCCACACATTTGCACCTCACCAAATCTGGACCTCCTTGCAAAAAGTTTGGACACCCCACCTTTAACCTATAGCAATCCTGTAAATGAGTCTCCTGCCCTCAACTGCCCCACTCAGCTCTTGTATACTCAACCCCGTGTTTCCTTTAGAAGGCAATCCAGCTCATATTTGTCCTTCCTCATTTCCTGCTGCCTTTCAAATTTTCTCAGTATCTTTTCCAGATAAGCTTGCCTTCCCGTCATGTGTGGAACATTTTTGCCTTCAGAGCTAGTTTAGGTTTGATTTGCTCTAGAGCCACTTATTCATCTTTCTGGTAGTCCAGGTATCTGCAAAGCTCACCCCCAGCATTATATTTCAAACGGATGCCCCCCCCCGCCAACCCCGGATAGCTTTATTTACTGTCTAGATTTCTTTCACACACATACAGTACATGGTATTTGGGAATACAACTGTGTGGATAATCTCAGTCTTGCTCTCCAGTAAAAGATCCTTACACTTGATGATCTTTTCTAATTCATTCATTGCTGCCATTCACATTCTCTTAGTTTTCTCCTGATTTCTCAGATGCAGTCTTTGCTGAAACTGATGATCTCAGCAAGGTCTACAGCTATTTGAATGATTGTTCATTATCAAAATTAATGTTGTGTAGTTCTTCTGTAATCATGATTTTTGTCTTCTTCATTCATGTTCAACTGCAGTCCTACTTGGACACTTATTTCTTTCACCTTTATCCGATGTTCTTTCAAGTTGTTGCTACTTTCTGCCAGTAAGAGGGTATGATTTCCAGGGCCCGTGCTCTGGAACCATCTACCCTGTGAGCTGCACCTGATTGAGTCCCTGCCTGCCTTTAAAAAAGCCCTGAAGACTAACTTCTTCAGGGAGGTGTTTAACAGCCTTTCTAGTTAGGTTTTTTTTTTTTTTTGGCCCACCATCTTGCTCCTTTCCCTTGTGTTTTGTGCTTGCTTGTTATCTTTTTTTTTTGTATTATTATTTTTATTGTAAGCCGCCCAGAGTTCCTACTGGGAAGATGGGAGAGGTATAAGATTAACAAATAAATAAATAAAATAAAATAAATACTTTGAATTACTGATGTTTCCAATCCTCCTTCTTAATTTAGCCCATCTTTCCATTGAAATGTTCTCCATATAGATTGAACAAGTAAAGGAATACAGTGCAACCTTGTCTGACCACTTTGCCTAAAAGCTTTCGGTTTCATCTTCTTCTGCATCGGTAACAGGACTTGAATGATTGTTATGGTAAAAGGTTTTCCATTGCTATCCCAGGGTGAAAAAATTGTGGTCACATTCTAGATCAACTAAATTCTCCAGAGCCTTTTCAAGGACTGGGCTTCAAGGATTTTGCTCTCCTTTCTGAATGTCACCACTGTTGTTTCTGGCATCCATCCTAGCTTTGTCCTACCCCATTTGCTGGAACTTCCTCGTTCTTACTTCTGGTCATTCATCGAGGAACAAGATATTCTTTCCAGCTAGGCATATGGTCTAGGTCTCCAGCTTCCTACACTTCCATGTGAAGTACAGCCAGGACTCAATGGTACATTTGCTTTCAATTAAGCAAAGTCTGTAGAATGAACTAATTAAAATGTAGAATTAATCCATTGGCTCAAGCAGTTTTTTTCCTGTATGACAGCAGAAATCACCACCACCACCACCAAGAATACTCTAGTTCAGGCATGCCCAAAGTCAGGCCCAGGGGCCAAATGCAGCCCATTTTCAAGTTTCGAGTGGCCTCAACCTCTTCTCCCTGCCGGCTCAGCCTGTCACGCATCCCTGCCAGCTGGCTTCTCCCAATACCGGATGGAGGCATCAGCTTGCAGTTTTATGGTTTCCCTGGCCTCCCTGCCTCTGTCCACCCTATCAGCCACATGCCCAACCTACCCGCCCCCCAGCTCCATTGCTGCAGCATCCTCCCTGCCTCCTTGAATGTTATAGAGACTTGTCCAAAATCTGGTCCAGGGGCCAAATGCAGCTGAATGGGTGGCCCCCATACATTTTCACCTCAACAAATCTGGCCCTCCTTGCAAAAAGTTTGGACACCCCTGCTCTAGTTTCTCTTCAGATCATATAAAAGCATTGCATAGATGACTTTTCATTCATTCATTAAAACACATATACCCCACATTTTTATATGTGTGCTTTGGTGCTTTGTACTACTCATATATGGCCATGGAGATGTACCTTGGTGATGTACTATTGGTATCTGGCTGCAGAGCCGGAGGTGGGGAGTCTGATTCCCCACTGTGCCTCCTTGATGTGGGTTCTTTCTAGCTCTGCAGTTCTAAGGTTATAATTATTAATACAAGCTATTTCCCCCTTGAATGGATGGAAGCCTATTAGATGGAGCTGTGGGTGTTAAGTCCTCACTTGTTTTATCATTGCCAAATTACTTTTTCCCCCATCCTGCAAGACAGTGAGGCATCTTGTGGTGCTTTGGGAAAGAAAAAGAAAACGAATCAAAATTATAGAAGTAAAACAATATCACACAAATTATGTACAGTAATCCCCCACATGTCGTGGGGGTTAGGGACCCAACTTGACTCGTGATAATTGAAAATCTGCGATTTGCAGATGCTGGGTCAGGTCAGGACTGGGGGGGGGCTCTCTGGGTCCTTCTACACTTACCTGAGGCCTGGCGCTGCTCAGAACGGGCCTCTGACAGGCTTCCCAGGCCTGTCGGAGGCCCCATAAGTGGTTCACTGGTTCACTGGAAGTCACTTCTGGTGAACTGGAAACCACTTCTGGGGCCTCTGACAGGCCCGGGAAGCTTGTTGGATCCCTGTTCGGGGCAGTGGCAGGCCTGGGGTAACTGCAGGAGGCCTCAAACAGACCCAAGCAACTTACCACAGGGGCCCTTGCCTTTCATATACTGCGATCCTGTGATATGCCGGGACCGCAGTATATGAACTGCGGAATGGTGGGGGAACCACGGTACGATGATGGTGGTGACTAGTTTATGGAAATTTAGGAGTAGAATAACAATTGACCTGTTGTTTTGGGCTTGTTTAGTATCTGCAAACTTTGCTTCTCAACAGGAAATGACACAAGATTTCCACACAAATGTGTTGTGAAGATTATGGAGAGCTTGAAAAAAACAAAATAGCACACCATTCTTACATTGAGGAAAGGTCTCTTGAGAGGCTTGAAGATTGCTCACTGAGGTATTTTGTTTAGTTGTGATAACATAAAATGAGATGGAAGTGGAATGAAAATAACCCCCAAAAGGCAAAGGGCACCAATGTCTGCCCTTCATCTTGAATGACCATTTCTGCTACTATCATCCCAATATTTTCATTTTAAAACAGCCTTTTCTATTGAAAAAGAACCCCTGGTAGATATTTTTAAAAATTTGGTCCCCAATGTATTAGAGGGATCAAATTTTGTGGTAAATGTGTGTTCATGCCCACTGGAGGGCACAAGGGTGTTTTTGAGACATTTAAAAACAAAATATTAGACAATGAAGGCATCTGGTAGGGGGCAGGGGAACACCAAGGATGTTGGGGTTCTATAATTCAGCCCCTTATGCTCTACTTGGGGCACACAGGCCATAATCAGCCCTAGGCCTGCCCAGCCCTAGCCTAAAGGAACAAGAACAAAGAATATAGCAGGAATTTGACATCCAATAAATTATATCCACCCAAGTATGTAGTCTAATTCTGCCAGCTACCATGAGGTAATATAAGAATGTGGACCCCTGCATAGTCTGCTGAAGACAACTAAATTTGGAAACAACCAAATCTTCCTTTTATTTTGTCCCTAGATTTATAGGATTTTAACCAGAAAGCACAGCAAACCTAATGGAACCATCCTGGAGACCTGTTCATCAACACTAGCCATTCCTAGCTAACACATTATGGACTAGAAGTTGACATTCACCGCATTTGTAGGCTTTTGGCTTGTGGAAGTCTGAGAGAGCTAGTGCGCGCATGAGAGAGAGAACAAGAAAATGGAAACCAAAGCCCCAAAGGGAGGCTGAAGGTGAGCTGTCACAACTGAAAATGGTCTGTAATGCTCTTTTTGGGTTCCCCATCCACCCCAGGCCTTATTTTAAACTGCAGAAAGCCAGTCACACAACTAGAGATGGGCACAAATAAAAAAATGGCATTTCGTTTGTCGTTTGTCGTTTGGAGGGTCCGTTTCGGTTCATTTCCGTTTTTCATGAATTTTTGCAAAAACTTTGTTTTCATTTTCGTTCGTTTCGTTACCATTTCGTTACCATTAATTTCATTTTTTTGTGATTTTTTTTAAGCATTTTAAGCAATTCACTCATATTGCAGTAACAGAAACGAAACACACAACAAAATTTCCGGTGTTTCTGTTTGTTTCGTTTCATTTTAGAGACAAAATTCGTTTGTCATTTCATTACGTAATGAAATGAAAAAATGAAAACGGAAACGAAAAATTGTTCATTTTGTGCCCATCTCTACACACAACTTTTCCATTTTAAATCCAGCATTCTGACGGGCTCTTGCATATGGATAGGACAACATTTTTTCCTGTCTCTATTGTGGCTGCAGACTCTCTCTCTCTCAATCCCTCTCTCCCTGGTTCCCAATCGATACCTGTTGCCTAAGTAAAACCTCACCCTGACGGCACCTCCCTGCTGGCAGTGCAGCAATACTAATGTTCGTGTAGCATTCTTTAGACAACATAGCAATGCCAATATAATTTTCTTCCACATTTCTGGCTTGCCATCTCCCATCTGCTGCCAATCCGTAACTCAAGTGCTCATATCCTTTGGCCCTAAAGACCTCCTTTTCATTACCCCTCTCCTTACCTGTCCTTTCTCTCACGTTGGTGTTTCTCTGATCATGGGCAACCTTTAAAATGTGTTAATTACCTGGCTCCCTATAAATTTACTTTACCTTTAATATTTCCCTCAAATACCAATAAAAATGGCATCCTTCTGTATTGGAGCCCTACATCCTTTCTTTTATTCACTCTCCCTTCTTTTCTTCCATTGGAGACAAAAGCTTATTCCTATCAGACTAAAGAAATAAGCAGTACAACCAGGGGGGAAAAGGAGACATACTGACGTCTTCGGTGTTGCCCTCTGAATGTTTCCGAAATACTTTATTCAAACTCCTTCAGGAGACGCATGTTGTTTGGTGGGTGACAGGGAGTCAGCCGGTAGCTAGATCATGCTGAAAGATGAGGGTGAAGGGGGAGGTAGTGGCACCCCTGAGGACAGTCAACGAGTGTACATAAATTGTTTGGGAGAAGTAGGTTTTAAGCCATTTGCAAGCAGATGGATCAATTGAAGCATGCATATGGACACGCAACAGGGAACCTTGCTCTTTTAACTACTTCTGCTTTGTTTCCTTATTGTGATTGAATCTCTCCCTGCCTCCCCTGTCAGCACTTGGAACTTTTCAGCAAAAGAACAAGAGTTAGAGATGGAGGTTTCTGATTGGGGTTGAAGGCAACCCTGGGGAGGCTTGTGTGGTTGCTAAGGGGAGCTGTGAGCTTGCCTACTGTGAGCAGCTCCCATCGAGATGCTATGCATATGTCCACTTACCAGGAGCTGACGAATGGCTTCAATCCACCCAAGCATGCCCACACACTGTGAATCTGTGCCATGCGGGCTTTTTCTAACCCCACCCCACCCCACCCCACCCCACATTATTTTGGACTAAATTATCCAGGAAATGAGAAATGTCAGAGAAAGAAAAAATTAACAACCATAACACAAGGATGTTGGGACTATGCATCTTCTTCAGCGGGTGGGCTTAATTTTGTTTTGTTCCTTCCTCAGACAATTTCCTCTATTCAAAATGAAGGTCTACATTCTACATGCACAGAAAAAAATGAGGCAGTAGCATGGATTGCATGGTCTCTGGATGCCACACAGCGATATGAAAACTCCAGACAGAAAGAAAAATGACTGCAGGTTTCCTTCTGCCTATTTGCTTTTGAGACACCAAAAGCATTTCCTGTTCTTACCCTCCCCCCACTTCCACCAGGTATATAGCATCTTTAACCAAGTTCCTAATATTAAGAAATCTACAAATTATGTTTGGCCAGAGATTCTGGTACTTTTTGAATATTAAAGGTGTAAACCCGCCTCACCTCCATTTTTAATACGGCTGTAAAGCAAATCTGGGAAAGATGAAAGGAAGGCAGAGGGGAAATTATGCAACGTTTGTAACACAGTTAATTTATCAGTGATTCAGTTCTTCCCATTCCCCCTCCCTGCAATTGAGGGAAGGATAGTTTTCACCTCTCCTTAATTCTGAAATCTTGTGTGTGTGTGTGTGTGTGTGTGTGTGTGTGTGAGAGAGAGAGAGAGAGAGAGAGAGAGAGAGAGAGAGAGAGAGAGAGAGAGAGAGAGAGAGAGACCATGTCCATGGAGTTTTCTTGGCAGAAATACTGGAGTGGTTTGCCAGTTCCTACTCCAGGCGCCTACAGCACCTAGTATTCCCTAGTGGTCGCCCATCCAAGTACTAACCAGGGCCAACCCTGCTTAGCTTCAAAAATCAGGCAAAATCGGGTGGTTTGCTCTTTCTCTTTTTCCCACTCACCTCACTCCTGCTTGGATTACCTCACTGCCACATGCTTCTATCTCCTTAATAATGTTAGTTAACCACACCTGCTTTCCTGCTGCTCAGCCTCAAAAGGTCTACAGAGCTGCAAGAATGGAGGCCCATCTATTTATTCCTCAGGGAACATGAGAAATGGCCTGGTGTTTATAAAACATGCTGTTTTTCTACAGAAGAGCCTGAGTTCAGTTTTTGGGTCATACTGAGAGAGACCTATGTCTCAAATTTTAGAGACTCTGAGAGAGTTTCCCATACTCTATAGCTGTTGCTTTCATTTGTCCTCATCTTTTTTGCTCCATGCTCCAAGCCTCAGACAGCCTATCGGCTCTTGCTTGCAAACAAAGTGTGAATTGCAAGCTTGAATGCTTTTCTAAGTGGTCTAAATATAAAATCTGTGCATTCAGTGGTTTGTTTTTCCTTACCAACAGGGGCATCATTATGCAAATATGGGCATCTAAATCTATTCAGAAGTATTCCCAATATCTCCTGTGTAAAATCTCATTTTACAACAGGAGCTGATGAGCACCTGCTCATAGGACAATGAAACAGACACAGTTTCCTTTTCTTTGTTCATTGATAGTAAAATGATTTAAAGATAAGCTGGAGGATTTCCATTTATTCACAAGAGTTTTTCTGTTCTCAGAACTGAAGTCAGCATGAATGTTAACCATTGAGGAGGGCGAGGAAGCACAGCAATCAATTTAATTCTTCCTCCCCATTGCCAATGGGAATTGATGTCCACCTCTGTCAGGTGCTGTTAGCGTCAGCTTTTATGCTGCCTCATAGGTGCTAATCGCCATGTTTCATCAAGAAGTGGCAATTCTGCCGAATAAATTTCACTTCAATGAAGTGTGTGTGTGTGTGTGTGGGGGGAATGAACATATAGGCATAGTTGTACCTCCCATTTTTAAAAAATAAAATGTATGTTCATCTATTTCTGTTTTGTTTTATTTATTTATTTATTTATTTATTTATTTATTTATTTATTTATTTATTTGTTTGTTTGTTTGTTTTTGCATTTGTATACCACTCCCATTTCCCAATGGGAACTCTGGGCATTCACACTAAAAGTTAAAAACAAGAACATCAGTATATATATATATATATATATATATATATATATATATATATATATATATATATATATATATATATATATATATATATATATATATATATATATATATATATATATATATATATATATATATATATATATATATATATATATATATATATATATATATATATGTTTTTTCGTCGTAATTTTCACGGGTATAGGTATGCATGTTAGGGTGGATTGGGTTTCTTCCCGTGTAGAAATCTGGTTGTTTTGAAGTCCTTCTATAAATTGCGACGAGGTCTCACTCGTCATCTTCAGGCTGGTGTTCTGGCTTCTTTCTTCTTGAAGCAAAGTGTGGTCTCAGTTGAAGTCCTTCTATAAATACTGCTGGGGGTGTGGTTTGCTTGCTCTGTTGCTGATTGTAGGCTCCTTTGTTCCTTTGTTCTTTTGTGATCTGCTGTGTGGCTGAGGCGATCGTTAAGGGATTAACTGCTGATGGCTGTTTAGATGGCTGTTTACATGCTGGTGGGTTAGATGGCTGGTAGGTTCTGGCAGTATCCTGGGCTTTGGTGGAGTGGGGTCCTGTGTCTTGTGAATTCATTTTGGTCTGGCTACGTGTCTGTGGTCTCCCAATGTTTTTTTGGGGTGTGTGAGTGTGCTCCATGTGGTGACTGGAGTGGGGTGCCGCAGTAGATGGTGCAGTCGTGGTTTTGTTATTGGATGGTGGTTTCGTTTCATCTGTGGGAAGGGTCTGGGTTTGTGTTTGGTGTGGATGGAAGGTGGTGGCATCTTGTGTCCTTTTGGACCTGGTGTCAGTCTTTGTGACAGAGGCTCGTCTGTTGACCAGGGCTAGTTTCCAGATGTCAGGCAAGCGGGAGGTGTCATCACGTTTATTCATGTTGTTTGGGTGTTTCTCTATTTCAATGGCTTCCATGATTATTCGACTGTTGAAGTGTTCAGTTTTGGAGATGAGTTTGGTTCTTTCAAAGTCAATTTCATGACCTGTTGTTTTTATGTGCTGGAAGAGAGAGGAAGATTTTTCTTCTTTTTTTTGACTGCGTTCTTGTGTTCTGCGATGCGTGCGCTTATTCTCCTGTTTGTTTGTCCGATGTATGTGGCTGGACAGACTTTGCATGGTATTTCGTAGACTCCTTGGTTTTCTAGCTCAATCTTGTCTTTGGGGTTTCTTAAGATGTTGGCTATTTTTTGGTCGGTGCAAAAGGCTGTCTTGATATTGTGTTTGTGGAGAATTTTGCTGATTTTGTCTGTGGTGCCTTTGATGTAAGGGAGGAGGGCGGTGCTGTTGTTCTCTTCTGTTTCTTGGTTCTTGGGGGGTGTTTCCTTTTGGATTAGTTTGGTGATGGTGTTTTTTTGGAATCCGTTCGCAATTAAAACATTCGAGAGAGTGTGTAATTCAGTTTTTAGGTGGTCTTTGTCAGCGAGGCGTTTGGTTCTGGAGATGAGGGTTTTGCTACGGAGTTGATCTGTGCAGGGTGGTGGTGTGATTGTGCATTTAAGTAGCGGTTTGTATGTGTTTTTTTCTGGTAGATGGTATGTCCTAAGGAGCCGTCGGGTTTTTTGAAGATTAGGACGTCCAGGAAGGGAAGTTGGTTGTTGTCTTCTATTTCCATAGTGAATTGTATTTTGGGGTGTAGGCTGTTGAGATGTGTGAGGAAGTTGTTCAGTTTATCTTTCCCGTGTGGCCAGATAACAAAGGTGTCGTCAACATATCTGAGCCAGAGTTTGGGTTTATGTTCGGACTTCTGTAACGCGTTGGTTTCAAAGTGTTCCATATATAGGTTTGCGATGACCGGTGAGAGGGGTGATCCCATGGGTGCTCCTTCTATCTGTTTGTATCTTTGTCCATTGTGGATGAAGTATGTGTTGGTTAGGCAGTGGTTGGTCAGATCTAGGATGTGTTTGGGGGGGTTGTATTTGTTGTGGATAGCTGTCAAGGCTTCTTGAATGGGCACTTGTGTGAAGAGCGAAACAACATCGAAGCTCACGAGTAGGTCATTGGGTTGTAGGTCTTGTTTCTTTATAATTTCTATGAAGTGGAACGAGTTTTGTACGTATGAAGTGATGGATTCTGCATAGGGCTGGAGTTGTTTGGCAAGAAATTTGGCGAGGTTTTGTAGAGGTGAGCCTATGGAGCTGACTATGGGTCTGAGAGGTGTTCCTTCTTTGTGAATCTTGGGGAGGCCGTAGAGCTTGGGGCATCTGGATGATTTCTCTCTGGGGATGATGCTTGGCTTGATTTCTTCACTTAAGGGAGAGGCTTTTATTTTGGCTTTGGTGGTTTTTTCCAGGTAGGTGGTGGGGTCTGTGTTCAAAGGTATGTAAGCAGGGTCTTGTAGTAGGTTGGATAATTTGGCTTGGTAGTCGGATGTGTTCATCACCACTGTGGCATTGCCTTTGTCTGCTGGGAGAATGATTATGTTGTTGTCTTTCCTCAGGTTGGAGAGGGCTTTTGTTCTTCTTTGTGTAAATTGCTTCTGGGTGGTTTGCTGGAGCAGAGGACATTGGTGACTTTGAGTCTGATTTTGTTGGCTTCATCTGGGTTGATTTTGGTTAGGCTGGCTTCCACTCCGCATATGATGTTTTCGGTGGGGATGTGTCTGGGGGCGATTGCAAAGTTGAATCCTTTGGAAAGGACTTTGGTCTCTGCGATGGTGAGTGTCCTGTCTGATATGTTATGAACTGTTTGTTTCATGGGCTGTTGTGTGGGGGGGTTGGGCTTCTGGCGTTTTTCCAGTTTGTGGAGTTTGTTGGTGTGTGTGTCTGTCTTGTGGGAGGTCTCTGTTTCAGCTCTCCAGGCGGCCAGTTGCTTGGATTTGTTCCAGAGTGTTGGGTGGATTTTGTTGCTGAGTTTGAGGTGGAGAGTGAGTAGGTCTCTGTTGGTTTGATCTAGTAGGTATCTTTTCCTGTGTAGTTCGCTTCTGATTAGGGCTAGTTCTGTTCTTTTCAGGATCCTTTCGCTGGATGGGGTTTTTGAGTGGAATTTCAGTTGGAAGCTTGTGGGGATCACATTTTTGTCTCGGCAGTTGCGTAGGAATGCAATGTCACATAAGATGGTGGCTCTTCGGACTTCTAGTTTCTCGTAGGTTCTGGTCAGCTGGAAGGTTTCCTCCCGTAGAGGTCGGATATTTGTTTTCGTAGATTTTCACGGGTATAGGTATGCATGTTAGGGTGGATTCGGGTTTCTTCCCGTGTAGAAATCTGGTTGTTTTGGCGACGTTTCGACGAGGTCTCACTCGTCATCTTCAGGCTGGTGTTCTGGCTTCTTTCTTCTTGAAGCAAAGTGTGGTCTCAGTTGAAGTCCTTCTATAAATACTGCTGGGGGTGTGGTTTGCTTGCTCTGTTGCTGATTGTAGGTTCCTTTGTTCCTTTGTTCTTTTGTGATCTGCTGTGTGGCTGAGGCGATCGTTAAGGGATTAACTGCTGATGGCTGTTTAGATGGCTGTTTACATGCTGGTGGGTTAGATGGCTGGTAGGTTCTGGCAGTATCCTGGGCTTTGGTGGAGTGGGGTCCTGTGTCTTGTGAATTCATTTTGGTCTGGCTACGTGTCTGTGGTCTCCCAATGTTTTTTTGGGGTGTGTGAGTGTGCTCCATGTGGTGACTGGAGTGGGGTGCCGCAGTAGATGGTGCAGTCGTGGTTTTGTTATTGGATGGTGGTTTCGTTTCATCTGTGGGAAGGGTCTGGGTTTGTGTTTGGTGTGGATGGAAGGTGGTGGCATCTTGTGTCCTTTTGGACCTGGTGTCAGTCTTTGTGACAGAGGCTCGTCTGTTGACCAGGGCTAGTTTCCAGATGTCAGGCAAGCGGGAGGTGTCATCACGTTTATTCATGTTGTTTGGGTGTTTCTCTATTTCAATGGCTTCCATGATTATTCGACTGTTGAAGTGTTCAGTTTTGGAGATGAGTTTGGTTCTTTCAAAGTCAATTTCATGACCTGTTGTTTTTATGTGCTGGAAGAGAGAGGAAGATTTTTCTTCTTTTTGACTGCGTTCTTGTGTTCTGCGATGCGTGCGCTTATTCTCCTGTTTGTTTGTCCGATGTATGTGGCTGGACAGACTTTGCATGGTATTTCGTAGACTCCTTGGTTTTCTAGCTCAATCTTGTCTTTGGGGTTTCTTAAGATGTTGGCTATTTTTGGTCGGTGCAAAAGGCTGTCTTGATATTGTGTTTGTGGAGAATTTTGCTGATTTTGTCTCTGTGGTGCCTTTGATGTAAGGGAGGAGGGCGGTGCTGTTGTTCTCTTCTGTTTCTTGGTTCTTGGGGGTGTTTCCTTTTGGATTAGTTTGGTGATGGTGTTTTTTTGGAATCCGTTCGCAATTAAAACATTCGAGAGAGTGTGTAATTCAGTTTTTAGGTGGTCTTTGTCAGCGAGGCGTTTGGTTCTGGAGATGAGGGTTTTTGCTACGGAGTTGATCTGTGCAGGGTGGTGGTGTGATTGTGCATTTAAGTAGCGGTTTGTATGTGTTTTTTTCTGGTAGATGGTATGTCCTAAGGAGCCGTCGGGTTTTGTAGATTAGGACGTCCAGGAAGGGAAGTTGGTTGTTGTCTTCTATTTCCATAGTGAATTGTATTTTGGGGTGTAGGCTGTTGAGATGTGTGAGGAAGTTGTTCAGTTTATCTTTCCCGTGTGGCCAGATAACAAAGGTGTCGTCAACATATCTGAGCCAGAGTTTGGGTTTATGTTCGGACTTCTGTAACGCGTTGGTTTCAAAGTGTTCCATATATAGGTTTGCGATGATCGGTGAGAGGGGTGATCCCATGGGTGCTCCTTCTATCTGTTTGTATCTTTGTCCATTGTGGATGAAGTATGTGTTGGTTAGGCAGTGGTTGGTCAGATCTAGGATGTGTTTGGGGGGGTTGTATTTGTTGTGGATAGCTGTCAAGGCTTCTTGAATGGGCACTTGTGTGAAGAGCGAAACAACATCGAAGCTCACGAGTAGGTCATTGGGTTGTAGGTCTTGTTTCTTTATAATTTCTATGAAGTGGAACGAGTTTTGTACGTATGAAGTGATGGATTCTGCATAGGGCTGGAGTTGTTTGGCAAGAAATTTGGCGAGGTTTTGTAGAGGTGAGCCTATGGAGCTGACTATGGGTCTGAGAGGTGTTCCTTCTTTGTGAATCTTGGGGAGGCCGTAGAGCTTGGGGCATCTGGATGATTTCTCTCTGGGGATGATGCTTGGCTTGATTTCTTCACTTAAGGGAGAGGCTTTTATTTTGGCTTTGGTGGTTTTTTCCAGGTAGGTGGTGGGGTCTGTGTTCAAAGGTATGTAAGCAGGGTCTTGTAGTAGGTTGGATAGTTTGGCTTGGTAGTCGGATGTGTTCATCACCACTGTGGCATTGCCTTTGTCTGCTGGGAGAATGATTATGTTGTTGTCTTTCCTCAGGTTGGTGAGGGCTTTTGTTCTTCTTTGTGTAAATTGCTTCTGGGTGGTTTGCTGGAGCAGAGGACATTGGTGACTTCGAGTCTGATTTTGTTGGCTTCATCTGGGTTGATTTTGGTTAGGCTGGCTTCCACTCCGCATATGATGTTTTCGGTGGGGATGTGTCTGGGGGCGACTGCAAAGTTGAATCCTTTGGAAAGGACTTTGGTCTCTGCGATGGTGAGTGTCCTGTCTGATATGTTGTGAACTGTTTGTTTCATGGGCTGTTGTGGGGGTCGGGCTTCTGGCGTTTTTCCAGTTTGTGGAGTTTGTTGGTGTGTGTGTCTGTCTTGTGGGAGGTCTCTGTTTCAGCTCTCCAGGCGGCCAGTTGCTTGGATTTGTTCCAGAGTGTTGGGTGGATTTTGTTGCTGAGTTTGAGGTGGAGAGTGAGTAGGTCTCTGTTGGTTTGATCTAGTAGGTATCTTTTCCTGTGTAGTTCGCTTCTGATTAGGGCTAGTTCTGTTCTTTTCAGGATCCTTTCGCTGGATGG
The DNA here is from genome assembly GCA_029282475.1 of Phrynocephalus forsythii. Taxonomy (NCBI): domain Eukaryota; kingdom Metazoa; phylum Chordata; class Lepidosauria; order Squamata; family Agamidae; genus Phrynocephalus; species Phrynocephalus forsythii. Next base: position 23,550,897 of record JAPFRF010000005.1, read on the forward strand.
GGTTTTGAGTGGAATTTCAGTTGGAAGCTTGTGGGGATCACATTTTTGTCTCGGCAGTTGCGTAGGAATGCAATGTCACATAAGATGGTGGCTCTTCGGACTTCTAGTTTCTCGTAGGTTCTGGTCAGCTGGAAGGTTTTCCTCCCGTAGAGGTCGGATATTTGTTTTCGTAGATTTTCACGGGTATAGGTATGCATGTTAGGGTGGATTCGGGTTTCTTCCCGTGTAGAAATCTGGTTGTTTTGGCGACGTTTCGACGAGGTCTCACTCGTCATCTTCAGGCTGGTGTTCTGGCTTCTTTCTTCTTGAAGCAAAGCGTGGTCTCAGTTGAAGTCCTTCTATAAATACTGCTGGGGGTGTGTGGTTTGCTTGCTTTGTTGCTGATTGCAGGTTCCTTTGTTCCTTTGTTCTTTTGTGATCTGCTGTGTGGCTGAGGCAATCGTTAAGGGATTAACTGCTGGTGGCTGTTTAGATGGCTGTTTAGATGCTGGTGGGTTAGATGGCTGGTGGGTTCTGGCAGTATCCTGGGCTTTGGTGGAGTGGGGTCCTGTGTCTTGTGAATTCATTTTGGTCTGGCTACGTGTCTGTGGTCTCCCAATGTTTTTTTGGGGTGTGTGAGTGTGCTCCATGTGGTGACTGGAGTGGGGTGCCGCAGTAGATGGTGCAGTCGTGGTTTTGTTATTGGATGGTGGTTTCGTTTTTCATCTGTGGGAAGGGTCTGGGTTTGTGTTTGGTGTGGATGGAAGGTGGTGGCATCTTGTGTCCTTTTGGACCTGGTGTCAGTCTTTGTGACAGAGGCTCGTCTGTTGACCAGGGCTAGTTTCCAGATGTCAGGCAAGCGGGAGGTGTCATCACGTTTATTCATGTTTTTTGGGTGTTTCTCTATTTCAATGGCTTCCATGATTATTCGACTGTTGAAGTGTTCAGTTTTGGAGATGAGTTTGGTTCTTTCAAAGTCAATTTCATGACCTGTTGTTTTTATGTGCTGGAAGAGAGAGGAAGATTTTTCTTCTTTTTGACTGCGTTCTAGTGTTCTGCGATGCGTGCGCTTATTCTCCTGTTTGTCTGTCCGATGTATGTGGCTGGACAGACTTTGCATGGTATTTCGTAGACTCCTTGGTTTTCTAGCTCAATCTTGTCTTTGGGGTTTCTTAAAATGTTGGCTATTTTTGGTCGGTGCAAAAGGCTGTCTTGATATTGTGTTTGTGGAGAATTTTGCTGATTTTGTCTGTGGTGCCTTTGATGTAAGGGAGGAGGGCGGTGCCGTTGTTCTCTTCTGTTTCTTGGTTCTTGGGGGTGTTTCCTTTTGGATTAGTTTGGTGATGGTGTTTTTTTGGAATCCGTTCGCAATTAAAACATTCGAGAGAGTGTGTAATTCAGTTTTTAGGTGGTCTTTGTCAGCGAGGCGTTTGGTTCTGGAGATGAGGGTTTTTGCTACGGAGTTGATCTGTGCAGGGTGGTGGTGTGATTGTGCATTTAAGTAGCGGTTTGTATGTGTTTTTTCTGGTAGATGGTATGTCCTAAGGAGCCGTCGGGTTTTTGTAGATTAGGACGCCCAGGAAGGGAAGTTGGTTGTTGTCTTCTATTTCCATAGTGAATTGTATTTTGGGGTGTAGGCTGTTGAGATGTGTGAGGAAGTTGTTCAGTTTATCTTTCCCGTGTGGCCAGATAACAAAGGTGTCGTCAACATATCTGAGCCAGAGTTTGGGTTTATGTTCGGACTTCTGTAACGCGTTGGTTTCAAAGTGTTCCATATATAGGTTTGCGATGACCGGTGAGAGGGGTGATCCCATGGGTGCTCCTTCTATCTGTTTGTATCTTTGTCCATTGTGGATGAAGTATGTGTTGGTTAGGCAGTGGTTGGTCAGATCTAGGATGTGCTTGGGGGTTGTATTTGTTGTGGATAGCTGTCAAGGCTTCTTGAATGGGCACTTGTGTGAAGAGCGAAACAACATCGAAGCTCACGAGTAGGTCATTGGGTTGTAGGTCTTGTTTCTTTATAATTTCTATGAAGTGGAACGAGTTTTGTACGTATGAAGTGATGGATTCTGCATAGGGCTGGAGTTGTTTGGCAAGAAATTTGGCGAGGTTTTGTAGAGGTGAGCCTATGGAGCTGACTATGGGTCTGAGAGGTGTTCCTTCTTTGTGAATCTTGGGAGGCCGTAGAGCTTGGGGCATCTGGATGATTTCTCTCTGGGGATGATGCTTGGCTTGATTTCTTCACTTAAGGGAGAGGCTTTTATTTTGGCTTTGGTGGTTTTTTCCAGGTAGGTGGTGGGGTCTGTGTTCAAAGGTATGTAAGCAGGGTCTTGTAGTAGGTTGGATAGTTTGGCTTGGTAGTCGGATGTGTTCATCACCACTGTGGCATTGCCTTTGTCTGCTGGGAGAATGATTATGTTGTTGTCTTTCCTCAGGTTGGTGAGGGCTTTTGTTCTTCTTTGTGTAAATTGCTTCTGGGTGGTTTGCTGGAGCAGAGGACATTGGTGACTTTGAGTCTGATTTTGTTGGCTTCATCTGGGTTGATTTTGGTTAGGCTGGCTTCCACTCCGCATATGATGTTTTCGGTGGGGATGTGTCTGGGGGCGACTGCAAAGTTGAATCCTTTGGAAAGGACTTTGGTCTCTGCGATGGTGAGTGTCCTGTCTGATATGTTGTGAACTGTTTGTTTCATGGGTTGTTGTGGGGGTCGGGCTTCTGGCGTTTTTCCAGTTTGTGGAGTTTGTTGGTGTGTGTGTCTGTCTTGTGGGAGGTCTCTGTTTCAGCTCTCCAGGCGGCCAGTTGCTTGGATTTGTTCCAGAGTGTTGGGTGGATTTTGTTGCTGAGTTTGAGGTGGAGAGTGAGTAGGTCTCTGTTGGTTTGATCTAGTAGGTATCTTTTCCTGTGTAGTTCGCTTCTGATTAGGGCTAGTTCTGTTCTTTTCAGGATCCTTTCGCTGGATGGGGTTTTTGAGTGGAATTTCAGTTGGAAGCTTGTGGGGATCACATTTTTGTCTCGGCAGTTGCGTAGGAATGCAATGTCACATAAGATGGTGGCTCTTCGGACTTCTAGTTTCTCGTAGGTTCTGGTCAGCTGGAAGGTTTCCTCCCGTAGAGGTCGGATATTTGTTTTCGTAGATTTTCACGGGTATAGGTATGCATGTTAGGGTGGATTCGGGTTTCTTCCCGTGTAGAAATCTGGTTGTTTTGGCGACGTTTCGACGAGGTCTCACTCGTCATCTTCAGGGTGGTGTTCTGGCTTCTTTCTTCTTGAAGCAAAGCGTGATCTCAGTTGAAGTCCTTCTATAAATACTGCTGGGGGGTGTGGTTTGCTTGCTCTGTTGCTGATTGTAGGTTCCTTTGTTCCTTTGTTCTTTTGTGATCTGCTGTGTGGCTGAGGCGATCGTTAAGGGATTAACTGCTGGTGGCTGTTTAGATGGCTGTTTAGATGCTGGTGGGTTAGATGGCTGGTGGGTTCTGGCAGTATCCTGGGCTTTGGTGGTGTGGGGTCCTGTGTCTTGTGAATTCATTTTGGTCTGGCTACGTGTCTGTGGTCTCCCAATGTTTTTTTGGGGTGTGTGAGTGTGCTCCATGTGGTGACTGGAGTGGGGTGCCGCAGTAGAGGGTGCAGTATTATGAGGTATTAGGCAAGAGGCATAAAACTTGACAATAAAAAGAAGAAAGAAAGAAAGAAACACCTTGGTACAATCCTTGCAATTGCCAAAGGCATCCCTGAACAGCCTGGTTTTAAGTGTTTTCTTGAAGGCTGCCAGTGAGGGAGCCTGGTGTATCTCGCTGTGAAGTTTGTTCCATAACTGTGGGCCAGCCACCGAGAAGGCCCGTTTGCGGGTTACTACCTTACGGGCCTCTCTAGGTGTGACCACCCAAAGTGAGAGAGCCATGGAGGATCGGGTTGGTTGGGGCAACTCTGATTGTGGGGAGATACTTACTCACAATATACAGGACTGGTCCAATTAAGTGGGGACCAAGATTTTTAACTGCCTGAGCTAAAGGTCAAGAAAGCACCATTGTCTCATCTGTGGGCAGTTGTAGATGGCACTGGTATTTGAACTTTTTGCACTGATCATTGACTGTCATCTTTGACTACATTTGAGGAAGAAGCCTAGTTCAGGTACCCGTGACAACTCAGGAGACAAGTCTATAATACAGGAAAGAATGGGAGGGCTCAGAATCAGGAGAACAAAAGCTCCATACTTGCAACTATACAAGTGTGAAGCATCCCATAGTCTGAAAAATAAACGAACTTGAGGATAGAGATAGAGGCAGAGATAAACATGTTTTCTCCTTTTTCCAGTATAGTAAGGCAAGACAGCTATATTAATGACTGGAAAAATGTCCATATTGTCAGCACAGAGAACAGATTGCAAACAGGATGGGTTGAAGTCTTGTTCCCAAAATCTGAACTCTGCATCAGGATTAGGTTCTTACACACATGTATTTACCTACATGTGTTTTTTTTGTGTTGCTTTCAAAAAGGTCAAAGCAGGATGAGTTCTGTGCCCTTGTTTAAAGAGGGTGCTCAAATATGCAGTTAAGCACAACCTAGACAGATGTTGCAGAATGCATATTTTAGGTGTTCTTTTCTACAAAGCCATGCTGCCAGTGCATCTGTCTTGCCAGATAAAGCCATCACATGGAAATGAAATTGTAGTTGTTTAAGTCCATGCTTTTGTTTACAGATGCATGTGTATATGAAGTAGTAAATTTTCAACAATCTTTACATTACCCATACATGGAAATAAGCACACACAGTAATACCTTGGTTTACAAGCATAATCTGTTCCAGAAACATGCTTGTAAAACAAAGCACTCCTATATCAAAGTAAACTTCCCCATGAGAAATAATGGAAACTCAGACGATTTGTTAAGGGTTCCCATAGACTACATACTATGCACACAAAATGCCACAACTCACAAAACAAGTTGGCTCGAAGTCCACAACCACACCATGGTTCAATTACCTGGCTACAGCATCTGCTCTGTTTGGGACTAACAACCGGATTTTACTCTGTGTTTTTAATGTGACAATAATAAACAGCAATTTGTAACCATATACATACCTGAGCAGTTGTCCCGTGACTAGAAATGGTTTGAAAAGATAAGAAATAGTGTTGAAAATAAATTATAATAGATAGATAGATAGATAGATAGATAGATAGATAGATAGATAGATAGATAGATAGATAGATAGATAGATAGATAGATAGATAGATAGATAGATCCTAACGTGCACTCTCATTTGAAAACATTCATGGCTGGTGCAAAGGAGACCTCTGTTTCTCTCTCCTCCATCTGCTTTTGAGGCTTGCCTGAGATGGAACTTCCAGAATATCCCTCACAATCCAGCAGGGAGAGAGAGAGAGAGAGAGAGAGAGAGAGAGAGAGAGAGAGAGAGAGAGAGAGAGAGAGAGAGAGAGAGAGAGAGAGAGAGAGACCATTGGCTCACTTGTAATCATGTGACCTGCTCCAGTGCTCATATTGCAAGACATTGCTCGTTGATCAATGTAAATTTGATCATAAATGTTTGCTCATCTTGCAAATCAGCCATAGACCAAGGTACTCCTAAATCAAGGTATACCCCAGTCACTTCAATGAAGTGTGTGTGTGTGTGGGGGTGCAACACAGATCTAAGATGAAGTCACAACAAATTAAAAGCTTGATTCCAACTGAGTTCTGTCAGGGGGTGAGTTATATCTTTGGACAGAAGGGTCTTCTTTGCTAGTTGGCAGAATCCTGTTGCCTGATGTGATCGTATAAGGACAACTATACAAGCAGCTCTTTATAACATTTCCTGGACTGTGTCTTGCATTGGCTTTCTCCGACCTGCACACATGTTGACATGATCATTCAGGTGCCTTACCAGGGGACTGGCAGCCCAAGAAATGGGACATGATTGACTTTGTGCACATTGTTTTCCCCAAAAGGATCCTGCCCATTATTTTTTGGAGTGCAACCGTACCTTATGCCTTCTACCAGAAGCAGTTGGTAGCTTGCTTTGCTAGACAGCAGTTTGAGATAGGGAATAATTTTACTTTTTTATATAAACATCCCCAAATTTTCAATTCCCTCATAAATATAATGGGAGGCACTTGAGATTATAGAAGCAAAACTGGCTGATATCTTTATTCCTCATCAAAAGTATTCTTCACTGACAAGTCTCTGGATGCTATATGATGGATCTGTGCTGATACAATGTTATAAAATTGATATAATGGTGCAAATACACAGGATGCATCTAATATTTGTAGCACAACAATATACTGCAAAATCTGACGTGAGTATTCTACTATTCTGGCCAATTCTTACTGTGTTTTCCCAAAGAGTGAAGTTCCCTCTGTGGCTGATACTGATGGATGGGACTTTCAGAAACCAAATGAAAAGAACTCATAGAAGAGGCTCTTTCTTTATGATGATGATGATGATGATGATGATGATGATGATGATAGCACTCTACACCAGGTCAAAGATATACCAGTAAGTAAACAAACATAATATTAAAAAAGAACATTATTTTGCTAGACATGGGCACGACTCGGCGAAATCCTCCTTTCCGTTTCCGTTCCTCGTTTCCATTACGTAACGAAATGAAGAACGACAATTACTCCACCAGAATTCGAACTCAAACCGACTAAAGAAAAATTGGGTCTGATTTGTCGTGGTCGTTCCTGGCGGCATCGCAGCAAACGCGCGATGCCAAGCGGCACAGGAAAAAAGTTTTAAAAATAAAAAACCCCGATTCCCGGCCAAAAAAGCAGGCGAAAATATGCCTGCCTGAGGGCACCTACCAGAGGGGTGGTTTCTGGGGGGGTCCCCGGCCTCCCCCCCTCCCCTCCTGGGCTGCGCATCCTCATTGTCTCACCAACTCGCCAAGCAGCGCGGCACAGAAAAAAAGTTTTAAAAATTAAAAAAAAAAACCCGATTCCCAGCCAAAAAAGCAGGTGAAAATATGCCTGCCTGAGGGCACCTACCTGAGGGGTGGTTTCTCGGGGGGGTCCCTGGCCTCCCTGTGACAAACCCGGCAGACAGGAGTGATGAATATACAAATCATCAGCCAATCCCAGCAGGAGGGCGGGGAATGGTATAATATAAAAAGGGTGGAACCTAGTCAGTTGAGTTCAGTTCAGTGAGTTGAGTTAAGTTGAGAGTGAGTGCTGGGAGAAAGCACTGTTCTCTGAGAGTTCTGTCAGGCAGTGAGGGCTATACTGTTTACTAGTTATTGAAGACAGGGAGGCTTGTAGAGCTGATTAAATCTATTATATGTTAAAGGCAATGCATACCATCCTCAGATATTGTTATATTTATTATCTTCTCAATAAACTTTGTTATTATTTTTATATTATCCATCTGAGTCTGTCCCAATTCATGAGGCGACGAGTTTGAAAGGTGGCAGCAGTACCATTTCCAGTGTAAAAGGGAGGTGTTGTAACAATTTAGTGGCACAGCAGTGGGATGTCAAAATAAACCCGGTTGTGCCTTTGAAAACCCAGTCTGTGAAAGGGTGACGTCACACTCCCCCCCCTCCTCTCCTGGGCTGCACATCCTTGTCGGCTTGCCAACTCGCCAAGCGGCGTGGCACAGAAAAAAAGTTTTAAAAATAAAAAAACCCAGATTCCCGGCCAAAAAAGCAGGCGAAAATATGCCTGCCTGAGTTAGGGCACCTACCAGAGGGGTGGTTTCTGGGGGGGGGTCCCCAGCCTCCCCCCCTCTCCTGTCCTGGGCTTCTCTGGTGGGGGGCATCCTCATCATCTCGCCAACTCGCTCGCCATGCCATGCGGTGCGGGCGGGGGATCCAAAATGGGGAGACCGCAATATTTATTTTGAAATCTTGGTCCAAAAACACACCAAAGCACCACAGAAACATGCGAAAATAGCTATTTTAAAACTGCCTGAATTTTTACAGTAGCAGCAGTGAGTTTTTCTTGCAACAAAACGTCTCCATTGATTTGATTTGATTTGATTTTTATTTGTATTTTTTTACACCTGCACAATGATGGGCTGGCCATGGGAGTGGACCATGCAAATTTTTGGAGCCATTCCACCAATTGCATGGCCACTTGGCCAGGTTTTGACCGAGACTTCTGGGATGTGCCAGTCGGGCATAAAAAGCCCACTAACCCTAGCCCGAACCCTAACCCTAACCCTAACCCTAACCCATATGCCAGTACACTGTCCTTCTTAGTGGGTCAGAGAGGCACCCAGAGGTGCACCCCAGTAACTCACCCTAACCTTTCCCGTAACCCTAAGCCTAGCCCTTGCGCTAACCCTAACCCTAAGCCAGATCTGTGTACTCGCATTGCACTACAGCAAGTACACTTCCCTTCTTAGTGAGCCAAAGGGCGCCCATAGGGGTCCTCTCTCATTTTGTTCCTCCTCCCCATCCCCAGCCCAAGTGCACCGTATGCCAGGCAGTGAGTCACAGAGGCACCCGAAAGAGAGGTGCCTCTGCCTGCCACTGCAACTTGGTATGCATATCCAATTGGCTATGCATGCCATTTTGTAGCAGGCCAGAGGAGGCACCCACCCCAGAGAGGTGCCTCCAGGAGCCCGCTTTCCCTTCATAGCGGGCCAGAGGAGGTACCCACCCCAGAGAGGTGCCTCCAGGAGCCCGCTCCCTCCCCAAACCAGTACTAACGACAGACGAAAAACGACAAATGAAACGACAAATTTTAAAAATTTAGCGACAAACGGAAACGAGCCGAAACGGGCCGGCTCTGACACACGACAACGCGAAACATAATTTTTCCTGGTCGTGCCCATCTCTATATTGTGCTATTTAAATATACAACATCAGTATAAATCATCTGTCTGAGTCTACCACTAACAATCAGTTATTCAGGTAGAGTAAGCAGAATAGTACAGTGGACCCTCGTATAACAAACAGCTTGTATAGCATAAAATCTGTACAACATAAAATATTCTGGAGATGGGGAAATTTGCTTAACAGAATCATCTATGGGGTGAATCTGTACAACATAAAAATGGTCGTGATTAGGGATTGCTCTGTTTTCAATGCATTACTATGGAAAATTTGTATAAAGGAAAATTTGCTTAACAGAATTGCATTTGGAATGCATTAATTCCTTTATACAAGGTACCACTATATGGTAAAAAAAATTACATTGATGCTAAACTATTCCCATAATCAATCCCCTGAAAGAATCTAGAATTCATAATCCCAAAGCCTTCCCTGTGCACATTCCTATTGATTTTACATCTTTTGTCCTTAAAATCTCTCTTCTCTCTCTCTCTCTCTTTGTGTGTGTGTGTGAGAGAGAGAGGGGGGGGGAGCTTCCAACAACCACCCAGTCAATATGACCAGATCCAACATCCTATACTAACTCAGCAATACTTTGAAGAACTGTAGATCTGACTCAGGTCCCTATGATTATTCCCATTTTGCAAATGTGTTGTGCATTATAGATTAACCATAGGCACACTTAGGTAATCTTAAACCATAGGCACACTTAGGTAATTTTTAATTCATTTTAACTGCATTTCAAATGTTGTGGAATCGTCCTTTCTGGGCAAGGTGTACCTGTGGAATGTCAGCGCAGCTCCTATTTCCACCTTTGAGGAAGGTGGAAAAGAAAAGGAGTCCATTATGTGCTTGAAACAGCTCATCTTGTTATGTGCTCTTCCTTTAACTATCTATAAAATATTTTTGTAAAGAATGGTTTTACATGGAGAATTGGCACTGTGTATGTGTGTGGCTATAACTTCGTTGCAATACCAAGTGTGGTTCAGTGGATAGAGTAAGGGACCAGAAATTATGATGACACTTTCCAGGGAATAGATTACTCAGTAGTGGTTTACTAATCTCTTCCTCTATGGGCATTTTTCAACTTGCCACTAGGGATGGGCATGAAACAGAATAATTGCATTTTGTTTCGTTCTGTCCCCCCCTCACATTTCCTTTTGTTCCATTTTATACAATTTTTTTTTCTCAAAAAATTCATATGAAACATTTTTTTAACAATATGAAATGGGGGCCCTGGAAAGCCCCTTCCTGGGCAGCCCACCATCCCTCTACTCTTGGGCCCCTACTTACTGCTCCTCCTGGACTCTTGCACTGGTGGGGGTATTTGTTGGTAGCAGCAGCAACTGCGATGCAGCGTACTGCCAGGCCACTCAACCTCTCGGGCTGGCCAGGGCCTTCAGCGGCAGCGGGGCAGTCTAATGCTGGGTTGCTCAGCCTCTGAGGCTAGCTGGAGCATGCAGTGGTGGTGGCAGAGGAGGAGGAGGAGGCCCAGGCTGTCTTGCTTGGCCTGGATGGACCCTCATGGTGGTGCCCGTGGCAGTGGCAGCTTTGGTGGCAGTGGTGGTGGTGGTGGTGGAGGCCCTGGCTGGCCTGCTCAGCCTGGCTGGGCCCCATGGCGGTGCCCACGGCAGCAGCGGCAATGGAGGAGGAGGAGCAGATGGAGGCCCAGCCCTTTCTGGCTTGTTCATGAAAGCTTGCGTGAAATTAGTCTTTTAGGTTGCCACAATGTTTTTGTCATGTACTTTTTATTTTGCTCTTGCTTTTGTCCAAAAAGAGGAACATTTCCAAGGTCTGGGTGGAACTAGTGAATTTCTAACATGGATGAAGCTGTGTACATTGACTAATGTTTGTGTGCTGTCAGTTACAACATATGGCAATCCTACCCAGGTTTTTCGAGGTACAAAGGCCCAAAAAGTAATTCACCAGACCTTCTTGTAGTGACTTGGGATTGTGCAGCTTGTTGAAAACTGCTCTTGTTGGCTTTAATACTGGGAAGTGGAGCATGGAATTGACCTCCTGGCCTGGTACAGTACTATTTCTGCAATGCCATGTCGCAAAAAAAAAAAAAAAGTCAATGTTTGAGTCGTAATGGTGACTTCAACTGCAACTAAGGCCAAGACCATTAAGTCCAATATGCATAGGACTGATCTTGAAGAGCTCATGCTCGATAGCATTTCATGATACATAGGTTCAAAAACAGCAAGCAAATGTTAGAATTCCTCTCAAAATAACTGAAGGTAGATGAATTACAACTTGGGGAAGGCTCCATCTTAGTTCCAGTGTGGATAAGAGCTTGGGGTGAGGATGATCAAACAAGTATGCCATTTTCCCAATTTGTGACTGCTTTTTAGTAAAAAAAAAAGCTGGGCTGATTCAATTCATTTGCACCAACAAGGTCAGGCACAGTTTGATCCTCAGATGTCAAAAAATGTGGAAAACATCACTCTAGATTACCTCAGAATCAAAATGGGAAAGTGCACAGGAAGTCTTCATGAAGGTTACCCACTTGCTGTGGGTGACAACTCTAAGAGCCTAATAAGAATCTCTTTTTCTGTTAACCCATTTCTTCCAATTCCTTGCCACTCTTTTTCATTTGAGGTACATAAATTATTTGTTGCAAGAAGGATTTCATTTGTCATAAATTATTTTTCCCACTTTTATCAGTGGAGCTCCTTGAAGAACACCACAATGATAGGCAGCAATGTCAACGAGCCCCCAATGGTTTGGTGCTTACACGGCAGTCAAATTGGAATGTTAACTATATTTTACTTATAAAAGTAATTATAAAAAGAAACATTAATATCAGTAAAACAGGGAATTGGAATCTAATTAGCCTCTTGTTTTCAGTTTGGCACACAGGTACATATTGTAATCTCAAGATATTTAGGAAGCATGGCGAAAGAAGTGAGTTGTATTTCATATTTTGTTGCTTTAGAATTATATTGCCTTGAGGAAGATTCACCTCAAAAAGAATTAGTATTTAAAATAATATAAAAATGAATTATAACAGATGCACAGTGTTCATGTTGAAGGCAGTATGCCCCAGAACAAGGCCTGTTCAACATGTACGAGCCCTTGTAGCATTCTTTTTGTATTTTCTGTGTGTCACGGGAACTGTTGTGGATGTGGTTTTTTCATGCATTATGAGAACATGGGACTATTCTGCATCATGCTGGCAAATTCTGTACAGTGACTCTTTCCCATATCAGGCTTTCCATAACCTCTAGGAAAGTGATGCCACTTTCTACACAGTGGCAGTAAGAACTCTAAAACACCCATCATATATTCGGAAGGAGCCACACTGAATCCAGCAGCCCTGTGAGAAAAAAACACTAGTTTAGAAGGAGACCTCGGTGGACACAATAGCAGAACCATGAGGATCTCTGGTTTTTAGAGAAGGGCACGAAATAAAAAACAAAACATTGTTTCAGCATTTCGTTAGGTAATGAATTACTTCTCTACCTAACGAAACGGTATGATGTGTTTTGTTTCATCACAAAATGTCATCTCCTTCCTCTAGAATGAAATGATTCACCTTAGAGGAAGTAATGGCAGGGGAGCTCAAGCCCTTCCCTGAAAGCCCTGAAATTTAGAAAGGTTTGGGGTTCAGGGGACTGAGCTATGAAACTCCAAAGGGAGTGCCCCTAGGAAAAAAATCTTTCTAAGTGGAATCAATCTGAATTTCAGAAGCCAAGCAGTGGGCGAGTTGTGTGGCTTGGTTTCTGATTCCAATAGAAAGTTTTTTTCCTAGGGGCACCCCCTTTGGAGCCTCATAACTCAGCCCCCTGAACCCTAAACCTTTCCAAATTTCAGGGGGTTACCTAGAATCACTTGAGGAAGGTACCACTGCCATTTTGGTCCTTTGGGACCCATGGGAGCATAGAGTTTCATTTAATTTTGTTTTGTTTCATAATGAAACTACTTTAAAATTTGTTACAAATGAAACAAAACTACTAAAGATATGCAACGAAATGAAATGCTATTATTCCATTTTATGCCTATGTCTACTGGTTTTCAGCCATTGCCTCCCAGAGGTTGCTGGACTATGGCATCTATCATTCCTAGACATTATCTGGAGACCCAATGTTGAGAGCCACCAGAGTTTAGAAAATTCTTCACGAGTAGGCTGGCATAAAACTCTCCAGTGTGCTGCAGATGGAGCTCAATAAACCAAGTTGTTGTGGAAGTCCTATGACTTGTACAGCAGATGTCCTTTCTGAATCATTTATTCCTTATACAACATGCTATGGGCGACCACCAGGCCTGTTTATGAGGCCTCCAATTTGGTTTGGAGACCACTGTTTTGCATGGAAAACAGAAATGGTTTCCTCCTGCCAAATCCATAGCTGCCCTCATATTGATTTAAGGATATAAAAAAGATTTCACTGTAAAAAGTTATAATGATGAGGGCAATGACAACACTCTTCCTGCTTCCTCAGGTGATGGGGAAGCTGTCTGGAGTGTCAGAAAGTGTAACACTGGATAAATTCTGCTCAAAATTCCACTTCAAAACTAATGAATGAGAAACAAGGAAATAGAATTTTTACACACAGAGATACTCAAGACACAATTGTGTCACACCTCATCAACTAGCTTCTGTAATGTAATATTTAGATATCTTGATATTTGCGATATATTATTCTCAAATTGTGTAAGAAACACAGTAAATCTTACCTCACTCGAAGGGTCCACAATACAAAGCATGGCTGTGGAGAAATTTCATGAGATTTGTTTTTTCTAGTAATCTCTCTCTCTCTCTCTCTCTCTCTCTCTCTCTGTGTGTGTGTGTGTGTGTGTGTGTGTGTGTGTGTGTGTATGTGTGTGTGTGTGTGTGTGTGTGCTGAGCAGTATGCAAACAAGATTTAAATGCGCTTTCTAGGTGGCTGTATATTTTGAAGTCATATACGCTTATTACTGAAACGTGCTGGAAAAATAGAGTGTATCCAGTAATGCCATTGGAAAAATGGCATACATAAAGCAACATAACTGCAGGAAATATTGGATGGTGGCCTATATCTTTTGAGAGTGGCATTACATTTGTGTATGTTATGATACAGCTATTATAAATGCAGTGGCTGCATTAAACCCTCACACTGAGGTATGTTCTTCTTTTCCCAGTATATTAAGGCAATACCTTACAGATGCAATGCATTTGAAGTTTACCTACCCAGCACTAGTCCATAAACAATTCAGTAGGCAGGTGGTGTTAAGCTGTGCTTGACAGAATATATAAATACCCTGATGCCTGGGACACCAAAATTCAGCATTGTCTGCACAGGGGGTGAAAGGAAATAAATATTGAGTGAGGTGTCATATAATACAAATCATTTTCTGCAAATGAAATTCCTCTTATTACATAACAAGACAAGCAAATGAATGACTTTTTTTTCTAAATGGATCTTTGAAATATTGTGTTACATTTTGTACCTCTCCATGTTTTCCCTTTAAGAGCCCTTTTACACATTATGGAGAGGCAAGCTATCTAAGTAATTCTCAGTAAGAGGATTCACCTGGTTATAGTTCTCAGGGGAGAAAAAGAAGCAGCAGCTAAACAGGGCTAGTCACAATCAGGGCATACCAGGAGTTATACCCTGTTTCCCCGAAAATAAGACATCCCCACAAAATAAGAACCACTTACAGTTTTGCCTCTCACTGAAATATAAAGCATTCCCTGAAAATAAGGCTTCCCCGATAATAAGATAACAATAAATGTGTACCGTATTCTTCTTCATGGAAAAATAAGACCTCCCCTGAAAATAAGACCTAATACATCTTTGGGAGGAAAAATTAATATAAGACACTGTGCTATTTTCAGGGAAACACGGTGTCTGGGAAGAGACTGTAACTCAGTGACAGAGCATCGATTGTACGTGTAATAGTTCCCAGCTTTGTGTCCACATCATCTCCCGGAACACTGCCTGAAACCCTGGGAAAATGCATGCCCATTTGAATTGTACATAAGCCATACATGCAATAGGAATGAACAGCTAGTTACAGTTCGAGATGAAAAAAATACATACCAAGGAGCTGTTTGAAAAAGACTAACGGAACGGGCAAGTCATGGGGGAGGCCCGGTGCTCATTACGACAGACTGTGCGTGTTCTCTGAAATTGAGGAAAGACATATCTTCATGAAACATGGACTGCGCATATGCAAGAAGCCATTTATTCCTATTACACATATGGTGGATGCACAAATCTATATATAAAAGGTGGCATGCTATGTTTTCATAGTGTGTTCTATACTTTTCTGCAATATTATTCTCGGCTTAAACTACTGTGCGTGGTTTCAACACTATCTATATGCAGGGCCGGCGCTTCCATTAAGGCGAACTAGGCAGTTGCCTAGGGCACCAAAATGGAGAGAGGGCGCTGGCCAGCCTGCCGCCCCCCCGCCGCCCCCCCACCGCTGGCCACCACCGCCTGTCCCCCACCACCCGCCAGCCGCCCGTTGCCGTCCGCCCATTGCTGCCCATCGCCGTCCGCCCATTGCTGCCCATTGCCGTCCGCCCGCTGCCCCCTATGCCCATCGCCGCTCCCCATCTGCTGCCCCCGCCGCCCTGCTGCCGCCCTGCCGCCCCACCACTCTTCCACCTGGCCACCCCCACCCCCACCCTACCTCCTGACCCACCTGTCTGCCCGCTGCCTGCCTCACCCCCCGCCCCTTGCCTAGGGCGCAAAAAAACCTAGCACCAGCCCTGTCTATATGGAGGTATTGATCATTTTGTTAATATTTCTCCGTGTTTCCTAGTGAATGTGTCATTCCCAGAGAACATCATATTGGCAATACTAGGGTAGATGGACAAATGCTGTGACTCAGTGGCCCAAATCCTGTTGCTTAGTGTAGTAAATTGCTCTAGAATAAATCAAAGGAAGCAATGAAAATTTAGTGAGTCAACTACTCCACAGGTTCCGTTGGTTCAAATGGGCCTACTGGAACCATGCCTTACTTTCTCATAGAAAGTTCCAGAGTAAACATACTTGAATTAATAGGCTTTAGCGCTGACAGTGAAGCCATTGAAATACTTAGAGATTTGGATTCCTTGGTTCAATCACCAATCCAAATGGATATCAGGCAAAAAACAAAAAAAGAACAAAAATAAAATTGCAGAGTGAAGATGAAATGGATAAAGAGAAAGTGGGAGGGTGGAACCAGCACCATTATGGTCAGCTCAAAATGTGATCCCAAGAACTTATAAATAGCTCTGAGAATGAGGCAGAAAAATGGAAACTTCATCTGAAAGGAAATTTAAGACTAACTTATGTGTTTTAATGTGTGTTTTGGTGGACAAGTCCACTTCCTTTTTGTCTTCTTCCACAAAAGTGTGGATTATATTGGTCCTGATACAGTGAAACATGATTATCTTTTCTTGTCCCTTCATTGCTGCCCTTCTGAATGTTAGTCTCCTGATTTCTTGGATGCCGTCTCCATTTGGATTGGAAGAGGTAGCCATATTAGTCTGTGCTAGAATATCAGGTAAAAACAAAGGAAGAATAAAAAAGGCAGTCATGAAGGAACTAGAAAAGATGATCAATTGTAAGCATGTTTCACTAGCTACCAAGACCAAGATCATCCACACTTTTTCATGCTCCATGTATACTCTGTGACAGAGTTTTGGAAGGTGAAGTTTAGCCCCCTGCATGGCAGAGGGTTGATCTGGATGGCCCTTGAGGTCTCTTCCAAATCTATGATGCTATGAATGCCAATCCATCTCATATCTAAGATTTAAAATATAATCATTCACCCTGTTTCACTACATGGCCCAGAGTCCTGGGAAGCAATTATGAGCAAAGAGAGCCAACTCCATGCCATCTAAATGCTTATGCTCCATTGGATACTGGGTCTCTCTCAACTCGACCACGTCACAGGTAACAATATCTAACAGCAACTAGGTGTGATATCAATTACATAAAAGGTAAAGACAGAGCAGCATCTTCCACTATCACCAAAACTAGACATGAGCATTTTGTTTTGGAAGGGATGCAGTTCCAAAATGAAACACAGCAGAACAGCTGTCATTTGGTACTAGAATCCACCTTCCCGAAAAAAAGTCAAGCAGTCTCTTACCTTGTTTTGGTAGCCTCGGACTCATCACCTTTCACTCTTCCTGGTGCTGGCCAATCAGAAGTTGTGTATGCACATGCATCATCCCCGCCTCCATGCCAGGGAGAGTGAAAGATTATGTGTCTGAGGCTGCTTCCTTGTTGGAGTTTAGCCCTGTGCTATGGGGCTTTCCATTGCTTTGCCTTGCTTTGATGCTTGTGTATGGTTTCTCAGTGAAAATGGCTAGAAAAATGTAGTGTGATAGCCAGTCACACTGACTGGTATTTACACTTGTGTCTAACACTTAAGGAGTTTATGAACTTGATTGGGCCATTATAATAGAGGTGGCTAATACCTCCATTATTTTGGAGTCTCTGCATGCCCATCCTCATCTCAGTAGAACCTGCATCTCACTACATACTCTAGCTGTTGTTGAGTCCCAACATTTCCTGAAGCCACAGCAGTCCTCACCATTTGAATGATAAAACAGGCATATATGGGAAATGTGTGCCTTGTTTTTTCAGCAGTATTGGGCCTCTAGGGGGTGTGATTAGTCTTGAAAACAAGGTATGTGCTCCCCATATATCTTTCTGTGAATATAAATTATTATTATTATTGCTTCCCCACAGCAAATTCAGTATCAGGCATGGCTTTAAAATGTTGGGGCTGCTGCACAGCCAGGAATCCCTGCAATTTTGCTGTGTCATCTGTGTCCCTCTTCCGAGGTTGAGAGCAATGCATTGCTTTTTCTAAGTAGACAGTGTAAATTATTTAGCAAATCAATTTCTAATTGCATTTTAGCCTAAATGTGCCTTGGTATAGATGTACAATTCCCAATTGGAGACATTTGACCAAACTAAAAATAAATATTCCATTGTCCCTCAGTATTTTTCCTCCTCAGAAAGACCGTTGCCCGCCTCTCCAATGGTTGCATTCTACAGTGATTCTACAGTGTAGACGTACAGTATGTGACCTATGGAAATAAAAGTATACCTTTTATACTTTTCGTAAAGTATAAAGTTTATGCACAGGAAACTTCTTTAAAAATGCCATTCTGATGTTCATTATTGTGTGGAGGGGGAGCCTTTAAAAGATTCATGCAGCACCATTCTTTCACTATTACAGTCTCCCCCCCCCCCACCTACCACCCAAGCCGGTCCCAAGGATTTCAGGGCAAAAAGAAACCTTGTGAACCATGGAACTTAAAATGGAGGGATAGGAAGCTTTTATTTGGTGCAAATTAAATGATTTGGGTACCTGATCTGAGTTACACTGATCACAAAGTTGTGCCAACAGGATTTAGCATAAAGTCTGACAATGAACTATAAAACTTTTAACTATAAAGGTTTTGTTTTCTGTTACTAACATCAGTTGCTTTCCAGGCCCTTTCTGAGTTTCACATCAGCCATTTAGAGTTGCTTTGATCTCAGCTTATTTACTCATTAAACACTGTTCAGCAGTTTGCTTTCTTGTCTGTTTAAAACTCTAGTCCTGTACCTTTCTGTTCTTAGCGGTATATGAAAGGCTTCCCCTGGTATATTTCCATCGTGCAACATGACTTCCTTCCACATTGCATGTCCATTGGCCTGTTCTTTCATGTATCCTGATGCTTAGGGATCGCTTAGGCTTCAAAGAACCACAGAACAGTAATTCTCTGATGTCTAAACAGCCCCTAACCATTATGGCATGTCAAAGGAAACAACAAACAGCTTTTGATGAACACAGAAGAAAGCCTGCTCACTAAGATAACACAAACCCTAAGCCTGAGTTGTGAAGTGGGGACAGGAGCCCATAAAAGCTGGCATTGCTTTTGAGTGGCAGGTCATGTTGCTCATTATCAGTGGCTTTTAAAATGGCACCCAGTGTGAGAGATAGAAAGGTTGATGAGGTCACGAAGGATGCCAATTCCAGGGCGTTGAGTCTGGCTGGCTCTAGTGCACTGATTCTCAACCTGTGGGTCCCCAGATGTTCCTGAACTGCAACTCCCAGAAACCCCTTCCAGCACAGTGAGTGGTGGAGGATTCTGGGAGTTGCAGTCCAGGAACATCTGGGGACCCACAGGTTGAGAACCACTGCTCTAGTGGGTCGGGCGTGGGTTGCTCTGGGGTGAGATGTGTGCTAGATATGTATCCCACTCCTTCCTTAGTTTCTACGTCTGGGTTCAGGTTACTGATATAATCGTGGAAGATTAGAAAAGGTCTGGCTTGTTAACAGACACTGGAGGTCTAAATTTACTTCACGAAAACATTTTATTTCACCTGCAGATATGTGGTATAGTGAATGTATACTGAAGACACTGCTCACAGCAAGTATTATTTATTTATTTATTGGGTTTCTGTACCGCCCATCTGACAGTGAGGCCACTATTAAAATTTCCATCATGAAGACCTGAAATGCTGACTACGAGTACGGCTTCAGAAAGAGTGCAAGAATGCAGAAGGTGTATTTCTTGAAATCAGTAAAAAAGTTACTTCATTTCTGTAGCAGGATAATATCAGGACCCTGCAGATCTGGTAGAGTTGTACCTCACACGAGACCTTCCCACCACTGGCCATGCTATTTAAGGACTGATCAGAATGATAGCTCAAGAACATGTGGAGCGTTTCACATTTCCCAGCCTCGGTTTCCCAGCTTGCTTCTAGTTAGGTGTTTCCAACCTTTAGGGGCCTCCAGGGCTGCCCCGGTCACCTCAAGCAGTGAAATGTTTGGGGTGCTGACACAACCATGGCTGCCCAGTTGCTGTTGTCTTTGTTTCCTGCTGCCACCTTTATCTCAGCTACTGCCACAGAGCGACCCTTACTTTATGGGGGAAGGTGAGGAAGAAAGAGACAGTGATGGCCATGCTGGATTGTTTTGAATTGCCACTGTCTGCCTTTGGGCACTTTTCCTTAAGGCCCCCTTTGTGAGGGCCAAGGCCTTGGAGGTAGGGTTGCTATCAGCTCTGCCTTCTTCTTCCTTTTCCTCTCCTCCCTTCTACGAATGTTTCTAGCCAGTGTTCTCAGTGGGCCATGGCAGAAGGAGAGTGGCAGGGGGTCATGGTGACAATTTCCCAACCTCATGTTCTGAGAAGGCTTGCACAGGTACTGAGGGAAACCCAGTACAGTAAATGGTTGTTAATCAAACTATCTTTTTAACATTTCCAGCTGTACTTTTGCTGCAAGAAGAAGCAAGTGTTGCCCACGGTCACAAAGGTACTTGGACAACAGAAACAAATGATAAACAGAGGGATTTGTTTTTCCACAAAAGCGAGGGGAGGGAGGATTTTTTTTAACAAAAAAGAACAACCTGCAATGAGAGCTTCCTTATCTGTTCTGTGACTATCAGAGACTATCACCATGAAGAAAAAAGTGGGGCTTTTTCATTAGTTTGTTTGCTTCCTAATAATCAACTAGAAGATACTTCGGTTATGTCAGTGCTACTTAATATGGATACCTTTACTGCCATTTGTTCTTCTCTCAGAGAATTGGCCATAAGATCACTTCTTTGGAAGCCCAGCTGGTTCCCAACAAATGTGTTTGTGTCATGATATCATTGCATCCTACACAAGGACACATCCCCAACTTGGAGGTCATCCCAAGCAGTGCTTAGGACATCAGTTAACTGGGAGAACTCTAAATAGCACTAGAGGTGCACAGAATTTTTCCATCTATAAGACTATATTATTTTCTAACATTGTTAGATTCAAAATTGAGGGTTGTTTTATACATGTAATAAGCCATGGAGAGAACCATGTGGTTGCAAAACTGTAATTTTGGGTTGGAAAAGTGATGGTCCTCATATACATGGGGACGTCTTATAGATGGGGAAATATGGGTAATTTTTTTAGCAGCATGCCTAAACTTTTGAAAACAAGTTTCCATTGATATGAGGTGCTCTTGTACTGGACATCTGTTTTGTTTCTTTCTTTTGACTTTTGACAAAGTTATTTGATTTTATTTGATGGTATCTCCATTGAGGGAGAGAAGGTGGAAGCACTTATCCAGACAAAAGGGGGGATATATAGATCAGTGGGAGAGCAGACGTTTTGGATGCAGAAAGTTCCACCTTTAGAGTTTCCAGTCTGAAACCTTGGACAGCCATGGCTAAGTCAGCCATAATGATGCATTGGAGGGCATCTTCCTGTGAATATGTTCCTAGGCTGACTAGGTTCCTGTGCAGAGCCTTCTGTTGATACAAAAAGAAGAAATAAAGTAAGCCCTGGAGATCTCAAATGAGTGCTTGGTTCTAATGCAACAGCTGTATGAATTGATATTTTGCAAGACACCATGAGAAGCAATGAGATGCTAGATATTACCATACTTTGTCTTCACTCAAACTGTATTACCATGCAGGATTCTTACAGCAATAAACTGGAGAATATGACTTCTTGGCTGAAATCCTATTGGCAACACTAGGCTTGCAGAGGAGTGATGGTGTAACCTGGAGGGGGAGTTTTTGTAGTGAATGACTTCCTTCTGCTCTCCCACAGCTTTTTGGGCTTGCAAATAGAGATGGGCACGAAACATTTTTTTAATTTCGTTTTTCATTTTTCATTTCATTTTGGAATGAAATGATTATTAAAGAAAAATGAAATGAAACGAACTGGAAATATTCTGTTCGTTCCATTTCATTTTTCGTGAGGGTTCCCATAGGAATGCATCAAAACCACTTTAAACAACCCCCTGATTGGGCACATGGGGGGTGGAGGAGCGGGCCATTTAAAATGTATTGGAGCCATTGAGGCTGCCTCAGTTGCTCCAAGACATTTAAAAAAACCCCGCACCTCCCCCCCCAATCAGGTGTACTGGGGGGAGTGGTGCAGGGTTTTAAAACTTTTTTTAAGCCACAAAAGCCAGTGACGATGGCTGTGGCTGCCACTTGCTTCGGTGGCTAAATAAATAGTTTAAAAACCCCATGCTCCCCCCCCATCAGGCATATTGTGGGGGAATGGTGTGGGGTTTTAAAACTTTTTTAGCTATTGAAGTAAGTGCCAATGGCCGTGGCCACTGCTTGCTTCAGTGTCTAAAAAAAAGTTTTAAAACCCCACACCATTCCCTGCCAATGCACCCAATTGGGAGGGGGAGGCGCAGGATTTTAAAAATGTATTGGAGCCACCATTGCAGCCTTGGTGGCTCCAAGACATTTTAAACAACCCACAACTCCCCCAATCAGGCACATTGGGGGGGAAAGGCACAGACACAGTGTTAAAAATGAAAATATATATAAAATATGCTACATTTGTGTTGTAATCTCTCTCTCTCTCTCTCCCCTCCTCCTCGATAGCTTTAACACCTTCCTGGCAGTCAGATATGGCAAAGCCTCTCCACTGTGAGAACAGCTATACCTACTGAATTTGCCCAGTGCAGGTGGTGTAGAATTTCCTTTTAGTTTGTTTTGGATAAATTTAGCAATATTCACATATTTCTTCACATTTTAACTAGAAAGAACCTGAAGTTCTTGATGAAACAAAATCAGAAATGGGTAAAAACCAAGACTTTCTGCTAAAGCACATTAATATCCACACTGGATATTTATGTGTTTATATATTTAGTTAGTTAGTTAGTTATTTGATTTATATATTTTACCATTTGCCCCAGAGGGCATTCTGGGCAGTTTACAAAGTTTAGATACAAAGAATCTTCTTGTTGTTGTTGTCCCACTTGGTGGTGGGGTTCACTATTAAAGTTTTGGCCTTCCACTTGGTGTGGTGAACCTGGGACAACTTCATGTCATTGCCAAGGGTGTTTATCCACCGCTGTTTTGGATGTCCCTTTGGTCGTGATCTGCTGAGCTTCAGGGTCAGACCCTTTTTGGCCAGAGTTTCTTCATTGGCACACAAGACATGTTCATACCACCATAGTCGGCCTCCACATATCTTGGCAGCGACTGGTGGTATTTTTTTCAGATGTCATCAGGGCACACATTATCCTTTTGTGTGAGGCTGGAGGTCCATCATAGCACCTTTGTCTCCATAATTAGATACAAATAATACAATATATAATACACAGAGTGATAATACATATAATAAAACTGTAATTAATAAGCAATTAATAGTCAATGAATATGCATTTAATGAGACAATGAGTTTTGAACCTAAAAGTAACATAAAAAGAGACAGAAACATAAGTGGATTTAAAAGGTGGTTGAAAACATCATCCCATAAACATCAGGGATATGTGACCAACACATGCAGATTCAGAGAACATGTAGTTGTTTTTCTAAACCCAGGAGATGGATCTTTAAGAACCCTTAAATCAAAAGTCAACACTTCAGCTGAGAACTCACACCTCTAATGCTTTATATCTCTCTAGTCACACGTCCCCTGGTGCACAGCTGGCAATGCATCAGCCTTCACCTTCCACACAAGCTTCCTGCCTTCCACATTAGGAAGAACTTCTTGATGGCTAGAGCTGTCCCACAGTGGAATAAGCTGCCCCAAAGGAGGGCAGTGGAGTCTCTTCTTTGGAGGTATTTAAGCAGAGCCTGGATGGCCATCTGTCGGGAGCACTGTGTTGGGGGTTCCTGCATAGCAGGGGGTTGGACTGGATGGCCCTTGAGGTCTCTTCCAACTCTATGATTCCATACCTTTTAAAGAAAAAAATGTAGGTAAGAAAGGCCTTGGAAAATTGCCCCCCTCTATGAGCAACCTTCCCCTCCTCACTCCTTAACCCCTCCTTGATGTGTTTTATGGCACATTTCCCCTTTGGTGCCACCTTCAGTGCTCTGTTCCCTCTGGCTGGTGGGTTTAGCAAAAAGGAGAAAGGATGGGGGAGAGAAAACCTGTTAATGATTACATCCTCCTCTTTTCAGGGACACAGTCACTGCCAGTGCTATCAGCAAGGAAACTGGTAAATGCTGATGGATGGGGCTTCCTTATTGAGCACTTGGAAAAACACAAAAATAAAATGTGAACTCTGGAAATCCATTCACAGGCACAGATTTAATCTTTAAGTACTGCTTGTTGATAGTAGGCTGAGTTAGAATGGAGCGCTGTCTTCCTTCAAGGACGCTCATGGCCTACTGCACATGTATTGACTCAGCTTAACAGGTCTGGCAGTTGTATTGATTTTGAGAGGAAACATATATATTGATAGCCTCTGCTTGCCATGCAACATTCTACCGACATGGTAACTAGATTGTGTTTTATTGTTGGCTTGCTTGCTTTCTTGTTGGATTCATACCCCACCTTTCATTCCAAAATGGGACTCAGTATTAAACTGTTTTGGTGAGAATTATCCAGATGAAGAATCACCTCTTTAAGTGGCAGAGAAAAGCTCTTATTGATACATTAAAACAAACTGAATTCCTATACCCTTCATCCAAGGAATCTGGCTGAAATGTTGTTGGTGTAGTTATGCCTGTGGAAAAGTATTGTCATTCATGGGAAGGGGATGTTGGTAATGAAAGACTTATTCTCTCCTTCCTGTAACTCCCATATCTCTCACTCAAGGGATTATTTGCAAATAGAGATGGGCATGAAATGCAAAAATGGCATTTCGTTTCATTTTTCTTTTCATTGGGCTTCGTTTCGTTTCGTTTCATTTGAAGTGATTTTTTATAAACAATATAATAGAAGCAAAACAGCTGTAAATGTCCCTTATCCAAGCAGAAAAACTAAACACCACTCCACCCAATGAATATCCACTGGTGCCTTGTTAATTAGCTGCAATTTGCCACCATGAAGCAATACGTTTTCAGTTATTCTGGGGTAGAGATGGACACTTGCCATGCTTCGGTGCTTCGGCACTCCTTGGTGGACCGCAGGGGCAATCGAGGTTTTGTGCCCCAGCTCCTTCTGCAAGTGGCTTGCTTGAAGCAGCACCCACAAGCTTCTCCACCCCATCTCCTCCTCTGAGTAGCTGCCTGTCAGCCCGATCCACTAAAATACACTGAATTGCTGACATGCAGTACATGCTCATCTTGATTCTGGAGTAAAATCACAATAGGATTCAGGACAATGTATTTACATTTAATCAGGTGCTGAAAAGTAGTCATTGAATATGTTTACAGGGATGGGAAATGCCACAAGAAAAGGGAAGGGTAAGATAACACAGTACCACAGATGAGGAGCTCTTAAAGACTTCAGCCATTATTATATTTCTAAAATGCCTTTCCTTCTTATCTATGAGTTGATACACACTAGATGTAGCATTTTATCATTTCTTTTTTGGTGACAAGTAGGCCTTGTAACATCTGGATTTGAGGCACTGTGAAGTTACAAGCACAGAAACAATAATATGAATAATGATTTCCTCTTCAGCATAGAGCCATTTTCTGCACATAATTTAATCTAGAAACCAACTGGGCCATTTGTTGAAGGGAACCTTCCTTTTGTATGTGGTTGCCCATTGGATCATTTTTCAAAAATGGAGGAGTTTCAAAAGTGGTTTGGGATAGTGAAGGATTGGTGTGCGAAAAAGTCTAAAACTCATTTAAATGCAATGGGACTGCCAGACCCCACCTATTGTGTTTAATATTTGATTAATGAACCACCTATGGAACTGTTCAGCTTAGAACTATGCTATACTAGGCTGTGCTATGCGATTCTATGCTATGCTATGGGGAAGAAAGTAATAGTAAGTAAAAGTAGCAGTGGCAGCGGCAGCTGCAGCTACAGTAGTTTGGACTTTACAAGCAACATTAGATAAGGCTTATTTTGAGGCTGTTTATTTGTGAAGGATTCTATGGAGATCCCCACAGTGAACAATTAGACATCTATGTAATTATATTTGTTAAAAGGCTTATACTAGGCAGACTGTGTACAATATATTTTGATTGGTACAGTGATTTAGCACCGTAAAGTTCACATAATAAAAATGTGTGGCTCTGTTCCATAGTTCCTTCCATGGGTTCAGTGGGATTCCAAACATATAATTGTAGCTAGGGCCAGTGCTAGGTTTTTTTGCTCCCTAGGTGAGGGGTGGGGGTGGGGCAGGTGGGGCAGGGGGCGGGGGTGGTGGGTGGGCAGGGCGGTGATGGGGATGGCAGGGGCGGTGATGGGCATGGGGGTGGGCGGCAATGGGTGTGAGGAGCAGCGATGGGTGCGGGGAGCAGCGATTGGTGGATGGCAACGGGTGGCTGCCAGGCGGTGGGGGGACGGATGGCGGTGGCCAGTGGCGGTGGGGCGGTGGGGGGGCGGCAGTTTGTTCAGCACCCTCTCTCCATTTTGGCACCCTAGGCAACTGCCTAGTTCACCTTAATGGAAGTGCTGGCCCTGATTGTAGTAGTAGTAGTAGTAGTAGTAGTAGTAGTAGTAGTAGTAGTAGTAGTAGTAGTAGTAGTAGTAGTAGTTTTGACTTATAATAAAGAAAGAAAGAAAAAGAAAGAAAGAAAGTTTAAAATATGAAATTATAGATTTAATATAAATTAATCTGCTTTAATTAAGTGTTGACTTTAAAACTTTTGTATGCATCCTTGCATCCCCATTAGTGGGAAAAAGGCAGGATAAAAATAAAATAAATCAAATAAGCAAGCAAAATAAACCCTTTAAAGTGTTTTTGTGATGTGGCTTCTTCATGCTTCCACCTCATCTTAACCATGCTATAAACCATATGGTGTTCTTTATTAACTCCAGCTTGGACTGAGCAGGTGCTTGGTACAAACTGAGTGTGGCATGAAGTCATGGCCACATGGCAATCTTTTTCAGCAACAACTGCTTGGTTGAAAAAGAAAACCTCTCTATTTCATCTGAAACTATTATTTTCCCCAACATTCCAAACTCTATGTGAGTGCCACTATTGCTAAATGAAAAATTCCCATTCGTAAACTTGGCCTCCATGTTGAGTTTGGTAGAAGCACTTCTCTCTATCTCGTTGCATGTGCAGTATTTGCTCCCTATCTTCACACATTTATTTGAGGCAGATTTGGAGCCCTGAATAAGCAGGGTAAGATTCCTCCTTCCATGCTTTGTTAAAAATAATTGTTAGGAGTTATGTGTACACAGTGACTCTCTGCCTTGCTTTTGTAAGCTGATACTGTAACTGTTAGCTTATTGTTTCCTAAGAAACCTATCCTGCTGAGGTGAGCGGTCAGGCCATGTGTCTTGAAGGATTCTTGAGAAGATAGTAACAAGCAATGCACTTAAAACTTTGGTCTCTTGGGAATAATGCTGTCAGGTGTACACAGCAGCAAACATCATGCATGGTTGAATGGCTTTGAAATGGCATGGCAAAGAATGCTGAAAGGGGAGGTGTACGGTTGGTTGGTTAGTTTTACAGCTGCAGACAACTACCCTTATTTCTGCAGTGTTTTAACTATTTGTGAATACGAAGTCATTTACAGCTGGAATGGATAATTGGCAAAAGATGACCTTACTGGCACAGTTGTTTTGTTCTCCAAATCCATGGATAAGAAATAAGCCAAGATTTCTAATTCTGCTCAGATTTTAAGTGCTGACACAAGTGGCAAGGTGCGGGAAAACACAAAGTGCTTTTGGGAATACCTGGGATTCTGGGTGCCTGGTTTAGAACCAACAGCCTAGAACAGTGTTGATGAACCTATGGCATAGGTGACAAAGGTGGCACTCAGAGCCCTTTCTGTGGGCACCCAACATCATTCCTTCACAGCCACCTATATTCAGGTTAAATTGCTGTATTGGCACTTTGTGAAAAAATTCCTGGGTTTTGAACCGCAGTTTGGGCACTTGGTCACTAAAAGGTTCACCATCACTTGTCTAGAAGGTAGTGACAGTGCCCACCAGTACTAGGTATACACGAACTCATGACCTGAATTATGCCACCATACAGATTGCAGAGCACTCCACAACACATCAATTCTGAAGCCAACAAACCTTGGTTCTTTGTCACCTCCAGTAACAAGTCCTTCACCAAGGATACTGCAAGCAATAATTACCATTAGAAATGGGCACAAATAGAAAAAATGGAGTTTTGTTTGTCGTTTGTCGTTTGGAGGGTCCGTTTCGGTTCGTTTTCGTTTTTGCAACTTTTTTGCAAAAAAATTGTTTTTGTTTTCGTTTGTTTCGTTACCGTTTCGTTACCATTTATTTCAATTTTTTTAGCATTTAAAGCAGTTCACTGTATTGCAGTAACGGAAACGAAACGGACGACAAAATTTCTGGTGTTTCTGTTCGTTTCGTTTCATTTTGGAGACAAAATTCGTTTGTTGTTTTTACGTAACGAAATGAAAAAACGAAAACGGAAACAAAAATTGTTCGTTTCTTGCCCATCTCTAATTATCATGTATAAATTTGCGGACTGATAGCAGCATTGTTCTGGAAATTGTTTATCTGTATCTCAACCAGACAAGGAACAAACAACACCTCCAGTCACTACGATCCATGGCTTTGTGCTCACACACAAAACTATTTCACCACTGACCAAAAAAAAAATCTATTTTCAGATTAACAGAACTGCCATGGGTACTTGCACAGCTTCACAATATACAAATATATATGTGGCTGGCCTGGAACAATGTTTTCTTAACTTTTGTACCAAAAATATTATTCCAATGTTTGGGTGTTTATACACGACCCCTAAGCTCCGCTGCAAATGGCTCCCAGCTCCGGAGCTTAAAAATGTTTCCCCACCAGCTCCGGAGCTAACAGAAAATTAAGTGCGACCCCGCCCACCTAAGCGCGACCCAGCACAGCTTTCAAGTACCTGCTCTGGGAGAGTGAAAAATTTTGATGCGGAGACTGCCGGGCTCTCCTCACTTCTTTTTGTTGTTGTTTTTTTGCCTCCTACCCCTTTAAGAGGAACCAGAAAGTGACGGGGGGGGGGTCGGAGCAACTTCCACTGGCACTCTGGAGGTAAGAGTGCATTCTTTTCTCCCTTTTTTCCTCCCTCCCCTCACGCAGACAGAACAAGGAAGTGCGGAGGGGGTGGGAACGCAGGGAGAGCGACAAACCCTCAAGATCTCTGGTCCGAATTTAAGGGACCAGCGGATCTTAGGGGTCATGTAAAAAGGCCCATAGAGGTTCATTTACAACATTTCTATTCTCTGGACCCACATCAATGAAGCCCTGGAGAAATTCCACCAGGATTCCAGTAACTTTTGTCCTAACAGCATCTTAAAGCCAGGCCAATCTGCACAACACTTCTGTGAGGCTACAATGTAGACATTTTAGTACCACAGTCTATTGAAATCCCACTGACAGATATACATACTTAAATGTCTTATGGGTTCCATCATGAGTATATCACAAAATATGTTGTCTGCAACTGAGCCCTTAAATACAATCACAACTGATCAAACTAACAAGGCAAAGACTCCAAAATCAAGAATCTACATAAGGCAATTACAATACTCACCTAATAAAAATATGACACATCGTCTTACTCTTAGGTCTGAAGTGGGTCCTGATCCACAAAAGGGTGGATCAGGGGTGAGTGGTCCTGATCCACAAAAGATCATATTAAAAAGTCTTTTAAATTTCTTTATCTCTAGTAGTCTCTCTAGTCATCCAACAACCACCAACATTTTGGTATTGAATCAATACATGTGCCTACCAGCTTATAATAATGGAGTTGAATAACTCAGCCCCCTGAACTCCAAACATCTCAAAAATTGGAGGACTTAAAGGGAAGAGTCCAAGGAAGCTACCCACAAAATTGGGTGCCTCTAGGACCCAGGGGAGCCATATAGCGTTATGAATCATTTTCATCATTTTGTTTCATTTCCAAAATTCTTTTAAAATTTCATTAGTAACAAAATGAAATGAAACCAAGATGAAAATGAAATGAAACCAAATGCTATATATCTGTTTTTCGGCCCATCTCTAGTTGTCATAAGTCAGAATTAACTTGAGGCACATGATTATCTTAATTATTATCTATTCATAAAACATAGGGAAGAATGCCCCTCCCTTTCCTCCAATCCCATTTTTCCAGGATAATATCATGCAGGACATAATAATCCTAGGGGAAATCTCATTGGCATTTTTCAAACATGGTGCTTCTGGGAAGAGATTCTAACCCAGATACATTTTTGGTTTTTGAAAGTTGTTTGCTCAGTCACTAAGTTATATTTTTTAGCAAGCAAGAGTTTTTACGGTCACCTCTCAGATGGAATGGCTCCATGTCTTGTTTATTAAACATTTCAAAATCTATTCCTTTCTTGTCAAGCATTTTTTCCAGAGCTATTGCTGCATGGGGAAAAATATTTCTTTCATTCATTACAACTCTTTTATCTTTGTTCTGCTACTGTTTCACTCCCTTTGTTATGTTATATGACATGAAGTCAGAGCTGACTTACAGTTACTCTAATAGGGCTTCCTAGGTAAATGCAACATTGGAGTGGTTTTTATCAGTTTACTTCTTAGTCATTATTATTTATTATTTACTTGTATACTCTGCCTTTCTCTTCAAGAGGTTCCAAGGATGCTTGTAATATTAAAGTAAGCAATATTAAAAGATAAAACCCAATACATTATTATACTGTTTTAAAAATTAAACTTAGAGTAAATTAAAACTGGTGTGTAAAATAAGTTTAAACAATTCTAAAAATGCATTTACAAAAACGCAAAAGGTGGAGAAACTTGAAAGAGAGAAAACGGTACCAATACCATATGCATTGCCCCACCACGGCGGAATGACCACGCAAGACAGGGTGTTGGGTTCAAACTCTGGGCCACTTTATTAACAGGTTCAACAACACAACACAACTTTAAACAGGGGCCTGCTGTAGTGCGGGTTCAAGATTGCTACTTTGGGTCTCACAGGACCCCCTCCTCTGGCAGCCTATCTGGGTGAGTCAATAGCCCTGAGGACGTCCTACCCATGGGCAGGGCGGCCTCGGCCAGCCAGTCCCCTTTCCCCAGCCGGACTGCCCAGGCCCGTCCTTTGTGCCTGCCAGTCCAGTGGGCCCTCCAGGTACATCCATCCCCCCGGCTTTGTGATCTCAGACCAGCAATGCCTTGAGAGTGGACGGTCCTGTAGGGAAATTGAGACCTGACTCCCTGCATCTCTCCATACCCCGCACTACCGCCTCAAGTGGCCAAATCCAATTTCCTACCAGGAATGCCCATCGCGCCGCAGTAGTATGGGATAGGAGAAAAATCCCCGGGTGCTGTGTGCCAATTGCGCATCTGGGTCAAAAATTCCTATCTGGCCCCGAGGCGACCAGACGAACTCATACTACTGCCTAAACGTGGCGGGCGGGAGGGCAACGCCGGTCGCCGAAAGATGCCGGGGACCATGTGGCGAGCCCTTATAAGGGCTCGGATCCCCAGCCCTCTGCGAGACCGTGGTAAGTCTCGCAAGACTTCAGGCCGGGAGGGGGCAAAGGGGCTCAGCATTGTGCAGTTGCGCCACGGAGCCGGACATTGCCCCCCCATGGCAGAATGACCACGCGAGACAGGGTGTTGGGTTTAAACTCCGGGCCACTTTATTAACAGGTTCAACAACACAACACAACTTTAAACAGGGGCCTGCTGTAGTGCGGGTTCAAGATTGTTACTTTGGGTCTCACAGGACCCCCACCTCTGGCAGCCTTTCTGGGCGAGTCAATAGCCCTGAGGACGCCCTACCCGTGGGCAGGGCGGCCTCAGCCAGCCAGTCCCCTTTCCCCAGCCAGACTGCCCAGGCCCGTCCTTTGTGCCTGCCAGTCCAGTGGACCCTCCAGGTGCATGCATCCCCCCCGGCGTTGTGATCTCAGACCCGCAACGCCTTGAGAGTGGATGGTCCTGTAGGGAAATTGAGACCTGACTCCCTGCTGCCTCCCCATACCCCACACTACCACCATGGTAGGGGCCTGGCCTTGCTATGGCCCCTACCCACCCCACCAATG
Source organism: Phrynocephalus forsythii (assembly GCA_029282475.1). Taxonomy (NCBI): domain Eukaryota; kingdom Metazoa; phylum Chordata; class Lepidosauria; order Squamata; family Agamidae; genus Phrynocephalus; species Phrynocephalus forsythii. Next base: position 23,582,418 of record JAPFRF010000005.1, read on the forward strand.
AGACACCACCTCCAGCATGCCCCTCTTCAGGTCAGTCAAGAATAGGTCCATTCCCAGGTCCGAGAAATGCACCCCATTCCCCAGATATAATCCTGGGATGGCGGCCAGAATCCTTGGGTGACCCACCACCATACCCAAGTGTTGAACTACTGCTCTGTAGACATCCCTGTTAATGCCCCTCCGCACTGTCCAGTGATGCCGGGGTACAATGTTTGACCACACCAATATGGACTGGCGAAAGGCCTCCTTTCATGCTGTCAGGTCCCTGACAATATCCTATGCCAGCGACCTACCCGTCTGGGAACCCACATCATTGCCCCCTAGATGAACAACCATAACATCCGGTGAGTGGCCCCTGGCTTCCAGCCGGGCAGCCCACTCGAACTGGCACCAACACATTCCTCTGAGGCCCTTCTATTTGATGACTGCCCCTCCCCCATTCCCAAATTAACTCCCCAGGCAGTCCGAGCCACATACTTCCCTGCCCAATAAATGTAACTATGGCCCAGTATGACAATGCGGCAACTTGAGCATCCCGGCCTGGGTCCTGTAAGGAAACAAAAACTGAAGAGTTAACAGTGCGGGAGGGGGTGCACATAGGTTTTAAAATGTGTCGATGCCCACCGTCCCAGGGACTTTATTTCCCAGGGCCCATACCCCAAGGCGGCCACTGTGGACGCAGCGCCGATCCTAAATGAATGGGTTACAAACTTCATCCCCACCAGGCCCAGTTTCTCGAGCGCCCGCTGCGTTAGCCTCCAGAACTGGAATTTTGTTAAGGGGTCCCCGTCCGCGTGCCGGAACAAGGGGCCGTCCCCATCTCCACGCAGGGCTGAGTATTCTTCCATAGCCCGGACTGGGCAGACCTCCTCCCTCGAGCAGGTCCCCAGTTCGATGCTCTGCCCCCTCGCCCACTGGTCCGTCTTCGATCGGCACACCAGGAACACCACCTTACCTTGCTGCTGATGGAAATCAGCCCACTGCAGTGCCAGCCTGGATCTGTCCCGCTTGCCTGCCGCGACCAGCTCACTGTTCCGGAAGGCCCCGAAGAAGGCCACCAGAGACGCCGCCCTCAGCAGGGAAGCCTCATAGTCATCCCTACACAGCTGGGCCCACTGCTTGCCCATCCGGCGTAAGATGTCCGGTGTTATTGGAAAGTAGCAGTCCACCTCCCTGCTCCCTGCCTTGGCCCACCCCTCCAACATCTTCCTCACCCGGAAGTCCCAGGATGTGTCCTCACAACCCAGGGCCTTAGCGTGGAATGCCAGTGCGGCCAACCTCCCCTGCAGCGTGCTCGGCGTGAGCCCTCTCCTATGCAAATATACCAGGTACTGGCAAATGTGATGTACCGGGGCAGGCCAGGTAACCGGTAGCTTCATCAGGTCTCGGAATGCACCAAAGTGCTTGAACGCCACCTCGTATCCTCGCCTTGTTTGTGGCACCAGCGCAAGTTCCAGGGCCCCATCTGCCTCCTCCCGCCAATTTGCCATACTTCCTCTGGCAGCCGCTCAGGAAGCCTGGCCGACTCTGGTGCCAGCGACCTGAAGCAATCGAGCTGCTGGCGGGAAAGAGCATCCGTGATTGAATTATCCAGCCCCGGGACATGGCGTGCGCACACCACGATGTTATATTGGAGCGCGTGCAGCGTCAGGGCCCAGACCAACTCCATAACCCTCTCTGATTTGGATGTTAAATCATTGATGGTGTAAACGACAGCCATGTTGTCGCACCAGAAGCGGACTATGGAGTTAGTCCAGTCCCCGGACCAAAGCCACAAGGCCCCCACTATGGGAAATAGCTGCAAGAACATCAGGTCCCAAGTCACCCTGGCTGCCGCCCACTCGGGTGGCCAGGTGCCACAGCACCACTTACCCTTCCAGTAGATGCTGTAACCCTGGGACCCAGCGGCGTCTGTTTGCACCTGGAAATCGGCCCCCAACCTCAGCTCCTCCTGCCAGAAGGACACCCCATTAAATCCCTGTAGGAATTCCAGCCACATCCGGAGATCTGCCCTCATACCACCCATCACTTTAGTCCTGTGGGCTGGCTTCTAAAGGCCCCGCATTGCATTGCAGAAACACTGGATGAAAGGTCAGCCCGGCGCCACCACTCGGGAGGTGAAGTTAAGATGCCCCACCAGCTCCTGCAGCTCCCTAAGTGTGACACTCTTGCACCGCAGGAGGGCTGCCACCCTGGCCTTGAGGTCTTCCAGCTTATCACCCGGCAGCCTGCAGGATTGGTTCCACGTATCCAGCTCCACTCCTAAAAAGTTAAGGCAGGTTGCCAGGCCCTCCATTTTATCCGCTGCCAGGGGAAGCCCCAGTTCGCTAGCCATGTCCTGAAAGGATCTGAGCAGGAAAACACACACCCCCGAGTCCCTACGCCCACAAAAAATGTAATCATCGAGGTAATGGGCGATGCTGCCCATACCTGTGATGTGGCGCAACTGCCACTCAATGAAAGAACTGAACCATTCAAAAACTGCGCAGGATATTGAACATCCAAACGGCAATGCCCTGTCCAGGTAGAATTTCCCCTGGAACTGGAAACCTAACAGGTCAAAGTTGTCGGGATGCACTGGCAGGAGCCGAAATGCAGACTGGATGTCGCATTTGGCCATTTCAGCTCCCACCCTGCACGCCCGAACCATGGCTACGGCTGCATCGAAAGAGGTATACTTAACTGAACAGAGCTCCTGGGGGATCCCGTCATTGACTGACGCCCCCTCCGGGAATGATAGATGATGAATAAGCCGGTATTCGCCCGGCACCTTCTTCGGTACCAACCCCAGGGGGGATACCCTGAACTTGGGCAACGGGGGTTGTTGAATGGCCCCTGGACCCTCCCTTTAGCCACCTCTTTCTGGATCTTATCCCCTGCCACCTGCTCCATGCCCGTTAATGACCTTAAATCGGGTGCCACAAAGGGGCGCCTAACCCCCTCAAACTGAATACGAAAACCAGCGGCAAAACCATCTGCCAAGAACTGAGCACCCTCCCTGTCCGGGTAAAGGCCAAGCCACCTCTCCAGGACCTTGCGATTGATTGGGCTGGGGCAGTTTTGGCAGATTAGGGCCTCCCCCTTGCGGGAGTCTTCTCTGCTGCCCCCGTTTCCTTGCCTGCCAAAGGCCCCCTTCGCCCTGGAACAGTTGATGTCTGCGAGCTGGGCCCTGCAAACCGAACATTCATGTTTGAAACGGCACTGGGCCCGGTTGCAGGTCCCCTGGCCGTTGAAGTCCCAGCAGACCAGCCGGGGTTGAACCTGCTGGCCCGCCCCATGGCGGGTCACTGCGGCTTGGGCTGGGCGCCTGATGATGTGCCCACTATCGAAGTTATCCCCCAGTGCAGGGCGCACAGGGGTCATATACTGCAGCCACAGCGGGGGGTAAGGCTCGTCCCATCTCAGGTGGGGCTGCGTGGCCGCCTTCATCCGAAAGCGTTCATCATACGTCAGCCAAGCATACCCCGGAAAATCAACAAAGGCCCTGTAAATCATATCCTGATATTTAATGAGCGATTGCACTCTCCAGGGATGTGCATGCAGGACCATTGACATACAGATACTGTACGCCGGCAACCAGTTAGCCCAGTAGCGCTCCAGCTTGTGCCGCAGCCGGCATTCCTTGTCTTTGGCATCCTCCTCCAGTTCTTTGGAATCCAGTTCCCTGCTAAGGAGGCTGAACAGATCTATATAATCCTCCCGCCATATCCGCTCCTTCGTGGCTTGGGCCAAATGGTCCCCCAAAGGGGATGCATAATCTGTGTGGGGCAGTGCGGTATAAGGGACCCCGGCATAAACTGGGCCCGTTGCCCACCGGACCGCCCGCACCTGGAAATCCTCCGATTTGTTGCGGGGGTTCCATGGCCCCCCGACGCCTGTACTTACCCAGCCCTGCTGCCCTTGTGGCCATTGCCACGCCGGGCCCGGGGTTAGCTGTTGGGGCCCCCAGTGCCTGCCCCCTGCTGGAGTAGACACCGTGATTACCTGCTGGGCATACACCCCGGGAACACCTGGCGCAGGAATGGGAGGAGCCCCTCCCAAACCTGCCCCCCCAGCCCAGCCTGTAGTCGCAGCCTGTTGATTGGCTCCCGCCTGGCCCGCTAGCCCTGGCCCTTGGGCCTGCTGCATCCCCCCACTGGTCCCCAAGGCCACGCATCCTGCGGTGTGGTGTCCCGTGCACACGCCAACTCACTGTTGATGTAAGGTTGTGCCACGGCCTGGGTCCTGGAGGGAGGAGCACCCCCCGCTGCCTCCGCTGCTGCGTGGTCCATTGCTGTGGGTGGAACCGCCCCGACTTGTCCTGGCCTCCACCAGGGGTTGCCCCCTCGACCGCTGGCTGCGGCGCTGCGGTTGCCAGGGGCGCCTCGCCTGCTTGCGCCATATCCGGCTGGGCTGCTGGTGCATTTCTCTGTTCAAGAGCATCAAAACGGTTAGTTAGGCGGCATACCAAGTGCCTCCTTCGGGCTCTCCTCCGGGCTTTGGGCAGCCAGTCCATGGTCTGGCTGGATGATGCACCCTCCCCCACCTGCTAGACCCCACTGGGGCCCCCCTCTAGGGCCTCCATTCAGGCCTCAAGGCGGGCCCACTCCTCCAGTCGTCCTTGTCCGAGGAGGACTCAGCATTAGATCGCTCAGGGGCAGGCCTCTTCGCAGGGTGTTTACCCTTGGGTCCGCCTTTCTGTCTCCTGGCTGCCATATCCCACTCTCACTGCCCACCAGTTAGGCCTCTTAGTCCCCTGTCTCCTCCCTGCCACCCACCCGGGTGTGTGGGGGATCCCTGCACCCTCGGGCCACCCCCTCGTGGGCCTAGTGTTCCCTAGAGCCGGCCCGCTCCACCCCCCATCCCGATCCCAGTAGGCCAAGGCCTGGCTCCCTGCCTCCCCTTCCCCTAGAAGGCCGTTGTGGGGCTAGTGGCCATACAAGAAGCCCGACAGACCCTCCTGGCACCGTGAGGCCCTGCTGGGCCAGCCGCTTCCCCCTGCGTGGTCGCTGTCCCCCGCAAGGCATCCCTGGGAGTAGGGGCCTTCTCACCCTGCCCCCCAAGGCTCCCGCCATAAAGGGGTAGGCCGCCGCACCAGGCTCCACACCCACGGGCCGCAGGAAGGCCGCGCCTGCAGCAAAGAAAGAGGGGGTCCCCTCCCCGGGCTCTCCTCTCCCCGCATGCCAGAAAGCCCTGCGTCGGGCCCTCTGGGTCCGGTGAGCTGCAGTAGTCCGCTTGGGGAAAGGTCCCCTGCTGCCCATGCCATGGCCCGTTGGGCCGCCAACCTGGAGGAAGGCGCCACCGCGCCTCCCTGGCTGAATCTCCTCGCTGCCGCCACCAGGTCCCTCCGGTCTTCCGAGCTCGCCGGGAAGTGCAGCCGTGCCCACCGGCTGGAGCTCCTCGCTGCTGCTGCCACCGGATCCCTCTGGTCCTCGAAGCTCACTGGGAAGCGCCACCACGCCCACCGGCAATATCCTCCAGAAGCGCCGCCGTGCCTCCACAAGCCTCCGCTCTCCCGGCTCCGGCTTTTCGGGAGCTCGCCGCCGCGCCACCATGTGAAACTAAAATGGCGGCCGCAGGCAGCAGAGCTCCATGCTCCCTCCACCAACGTTGGTCGCCGAAAGAGGCCGGTGACCACGTGGCGAGCCCTTATAAGGGCTCAGATCCCCAGCCCTCTGCGAGACCGTGGTAAGTCTTGCGAGGCTTCCGCCGGGAGGGGGTAAAAAGGGGCTCCGCGCTGCGCAGTCGCATCACGGAGCCGGACATTTGTCCTTGGATGCATGGAGCACAATGCTGGCAGGAAAACGTAGCATGATTTTGGCTGATGTAATTAACAGATTACAAGAAGGAAGGGAACTTGACTATTTTTCCCCTCTGCTATTCCCCTTTGTGAAATACCTGCACAATAGTCATTCAGTAATCACAGAATGTTCTAGAAAAGAACCAGTTGTGTGTGCCCAATAGCCTATTTCTCCCTTTAAAAGGGTGTAATGCCACTATCAGCAGCATGAAGAAAAGGTGCTGCTGAGGTCTAGGATTATATCAAAAACCATTTTTGTAATGCTTTCCCCTCTTTTCCTACATGAAGACTGAATTATCAGCATTTGCTTAATAGGCTGTCACAGGGATTTGAAGGTCAGTGATCCATGAACTAAAACAGTCTTTAAGACGCCCTTAATGTGTTACTAGATGACCATGATGAAGAAACTGTAAGTCTATTGAGCAGATAATTGCATATTTATATAATGGGCAATAATGGGAATTGCCGTCTGTTATGTCAACTCGCAGGAATATACTTGATGGTTTTTTTTCCAGAAAAGAAAAAGAAATAAAAAGTTTTTAAAAGTTATATATATATTTTTAAAAAACAAAAAAACCTTCTGAGAGGATACTGTGATTTGTGTTTTCTCCTGGAGCAGTGGTTAAATGCTAAAACTGTGCTCACGACCTGGGGTTCAATCCCAGGTAGCCGGCTCATGCTTGGCTCTGCCTTTCATCCTTCTGAGGTTGGTAAAATGTGTACCCAGCTTGCTGGGGGCACAATGTGTAGCCTGCATAATTAAGTTGTAAACCACCCAGAGAGGGCTATGGGGAGGTATATAAACAGAACGCTTTGCTTTGCTTTGCTTTATATTTCAAAGGCTGCAGAATAGTTTGCAAGAAATCCCTTATTTCACCAGAAAAATTAGGGAATGTATGGAAATAAAACTCTGCTTAGGCATTATATCACACTGCTTTATTAGAATATTATGAATGGATGGCCTCTGGGTTCTGCCACGTTACCCCTGACCTAGGCACTGACCTCATTTTTTACTACTACTACTACTACTACTACTACTACTACTACTACTACTACTACTACTACTACTACTACTACTAATAATAATAATAATAATAATAAATAAATAAATAAATAAATAAATAAATAAATAAATAAATAAATAAATAAATAAATAAATAAAAGTGTATGTGTGTTTGCTTTTATGCCTGTGCTATTGGTCCAAGACTGAAATCTAGCCATCTACAACTTTACACGGAGGTCATTGAGAGTCCTCTCCTCATAGATATTTTATTTTTCAAATTAATTAATTGTGGTGTTAATCAATTGGTGTTGTTCAGTTGTTAAGTTGGGATTGACTCTTCGTGACCCGACAGAGGAGAGCACGCCAGGCCCTCCTGTCTTCCACTGCCTCTCGAAGATTGGTCAAATCCATGTTGGTTGCATCAGTGACACCATCCAACCATCTCATTCTCTGCTATTCCCTTTTCCTTTTGCCTTCAATCTTTCCCAACATCATTCCCCCTCTTCATGAGGTGGCCAAAGTACTTGAGCCTCAGCTTCAAAATCTGTTCTTCCAATGAACTTTCATGATTGATTTCCTTCAGAAGGGATAGGTTTGATCCCCTTTAATCAATTACAGACATTCTATTGTCTGCCATATTGCTTGAACTAGTAGAGGTAATAGCGCTAGATGGGCTGTTTGTGTTATCAGTCAGCTTCTCCTCTTGTCACGGATGTGTTTGTGAACATTGTTTCACAGAGAGAAATATTACTAGTCTTGCACTTAGAAATTCTTTGCAAAATGAGCAACACAGAACAGGGCTGGGAATCGGGTGCTGAAGCCAAGACCTCTTATGGGGCTTGAAGTTTCCTCAGCAAGATCTCTTGCCTTCTGGAGCTGGTAGTTTTTCAGTTAGATTGAGCCTTTCCCCCTACATCACCGAGTTAAGTCTACAATAGAGATTGGCACGACTAGGAAAATGACGTTTTCGAGTTGTCGTGTGTCGGAGGCAGTCCGTTTCGGCTCGTTTCCGTTTTTTGTGAAATTTTGCAAAAATTAGTCAGTTCATTTTTTCGTTTTTTTGTTGTCGTTAGTACTGGTTTGGGGGGGGGTAGAGGGCTCCTGGAGGGAGCTGCAGGAGTCAGCCAGAGCCACAAGTGACGGACTGGCAGACTCTTTGCACCCGCTGTGTCTCACGTACTTGCATGTAGTGCAATGCAAGTAGATCTGGCTTAGGGTTAAGACGGGTTAGCGCAAGGGCTAGGGTTAGGCTAGTTACGGGTCAGGTTAGGGTGAGTATTGGGGTGCACCTCTGGGTGCCTCTCTGACCCACTTAGAAGGACAGTGTACTGGCGTATGGGTTAGGCTTAGGCTTAGGGTTCGGGTTTGGGCTACGATTAGTGGGCTGTTTATGCCCGATTGGCACATCCCAGAAGTCTCTGTGGTCAACCTGGCCAAGTGGCCATGCGATTGGTGGAAAATTTGCATGGTCCACTCCCATGGGCGAGTCCATCATTGCAAATGTGCAAGTATAATAAAATAAAATAAAATAAAATAAAATAAAATAAAATAAACGGAGACTTTTTTTGCAAGAAAAACCCACTGCTGCTACTGTAAAAATTCAAGCATTTAAAATAGCTAATTTTTGCATGTTTCTGTGGTGCTTTGGTGGGGTTTTGGGCAACGATTTTAAAAAAAAAATTGCGGTCGCCATTTTGGATCCCCCGCACTGCATGGCAAATGGATGCGCCCTCCCAGCCTGGTACAGTCAGCAAAAACTGGCCATGCGATTGGTGGAATGGCTCCAAAACCTTGCATGGTCCACTCCCATGGGCGAACCCATCATTGTGAATGCGCAGGTGTAAAAAAATAAAATAAAATAAAATAAAATCAACAGATCCTTTTTTTTTTGCAAGAAAAACCCACTGCTGCTACTGTAAAAATTCAAGCATTTAAAATAGCTAATTTTCGTATGTTTCTGTGGTGCTTTGGTGGGGTTTTGGGCAACGATTTCAAAAAAAAATATTGCGGTCGCCATTTTGGATCCCCCGCACTGCATGGCAAATGGGTGCGCCCTCCCAGCCTGGTACCAGCAGCGCAGCAGTAGCAATAGCCAAGGAGAGGGGGCGGGGAAACCCCCCCCCCAATAAAACACCCTTCTGGCCTGGTAGGTGCCCTCAGACAGTTTTCGCCTACTTTTAGGGCCGGGAATCGGGTTTTTTTTTAACTTTTAAAAACTTTTTTTCTGTGCTGCTTGGCATTGCGCGATCGCCGCAATGCAAGTAACGAGCATGACAAATCAGACCAAATTGTTCGTTCGTCGGTTCGAGCTCGAATTCTGGTGGAGTAATTCCTGTTACCGTTTCTGTAGAGTAATGGATATGAGTAATGGAAACGGAAATGGGAATACCGCTAAGTCGTGTCCATCTCTAGTCTGCAATATTAATTTCTCCACAGGGCCTCCAAGCAGCTTCATGATTTGCATTTCTCAGTAAGACCACCTCCCAAGAGTTAAGAAAAGAGGGACAGAGGGAGAACTATCTTGCTGCCCGGTGAGAACCAGAGCCTGAGCAAAGGGAATGGCTGGTTGCATGTAAACTTGAAGAAAGAGAGGTCATGAGAAATAAAAAGATAAAAAGGGAAGGGAAGGGAAGAAGGAGAAACCCTGTGGCACATTAATCTCAGTGTTTCTGGCATTTCAGTAAATTTTAAGAAAGGAAATCATTTTGAACATGTACTAATAAGAAACACCAAAGCAAACATTTTAGCCCAATTCTAAATAAAATGATTTGTGTTGACTTAAAGGACAATTACTGTTTGGTATACATGGTTGAACCACAATGCAATTATATAATAATACTTTGCCACAGTAGGAGAATTTCGTCTGACTGGGTTGAGGAGATGAGCCTTCTCTGCAGTGGCCCCAGCCCTCTGGAACAGAGTTGAGACAGGCCCCCTCACTCCTGGCCTTTCAGGAAAACCCGAAGTCATGATTCTGCCAGCTTGCCTGGGATGGAACAAGCAGTCATTGCTCCTGGCGATGGCTAATATCATACTTTCTCTCTCTTTAAAAGCTTCACATCTTACTCTCCCCAACTTAAGAGCAGCTTGACTTAAGAGCAATTTGACTTAAGTGCTGAAAACTGTTGACATTTTAACTGCTGCCTTACAAATTTTAGATATGGTCTGCTCGACTTAGATTTTTTCCCCATTTTTTCAACTTATTTTTTTTTAAATTTTTTAGATAGGTACCCCGAGTTAAGAGTAGTTTGATTTAAGAGCATGCATTTGGAATGGATTAAATTCGTATATCGAGGTACCATTGTAATTTATATTTAGTTTGTCAGTTTTGGATTGTTTTTATATATTTCATATTTGTTGTTTTATAGAGTTAGTTTTATATTGTAAATCACCCAGAGTCCACTCTGGGGAGACTGGCGGTGACAAATCTAAAGAAAGAAAGAAAGAAAGAAAGAAAGAAAGAAAGAAAGAAAGAAAGAAAGAAAGAAAGAAAGAAAGAATAGCCTTTGGACTGCAGAGCTGGGAGAGACCCTATGGATCATTGAGTCTAGTCCCTATTCAGAAGATATAATGGGGGATTGAACTCCCAACCTCCAGCTTCAGAGTCAGAGCCCCAAGCCTCTGACCTATTTGTTCAATTAGTCTCATGTAGATGTCATGGTCCTAATAATCTGCAAAGTAAATCATGATCTGTTCAATTAGTCTCATGTAGATGTCATGGTCCTAATAATCTGCAAAACTAAATCATGATCTGGAGCTTTTCTCAAACCACAATTATCTGGTTTGGAGATAAGAGCAAGGTGACAATTTAGGATTGAACAAAGAATACCTAACTCAATTTTTGCTGTCCCATTCACAGGCACAGAGTGTGTGGGAGTTCACTGGAAAGTTTCTGAAGCCAAACTGATCTTGATTACAGAACGGAGGGTGGGAAACATGCACATGCACCCAGAGATGCGGTTTTCTCAAAGCCAGTTGAGAAAGACACACAGACAAAGGACTGACATGTTCATCTCTTTTACTCTCTAATCTATTGTTGACAAATATACAATGGAGCGTTAATGAAAACACTGGTTCTTATAGGAAGCAGGTGCCCTTTAACCCTTTGGCCCTGCCTCAAAGCAAAAAGTCAGGGGAAATAGAGGGTAACTTCCTTCCAAATATGCCAAGTTGGCAAAAGTCAGGAGTGTGTGCACTGCACTGAAACTTCCCCGAAAACCATACTCTGAAGGAAGGTTCCCACAGAGTGCTTTTCTGCAAGGCAATGACATGCAATGGTGGCAGGAGGAGTGGCAGCAAAATCAACCAAACCAAGGAAAAAAACAAAGAGGCATTAAAATATCCTGGTGCAAAAGTATTCCCCCCATACTGCATATAGCCTTCCCTCCCCATTTGTACCTGTTCTCAACATTGAGTCAAATGATATCTGTAAAATAGATCTAACTTTGGCTTTGCTTTGACCAAATTAGAGGATGCTCCCCCACATTCAGTCAACCCAGGAAGGCATCAAACAAGATGGAAGCTCATTCCATATTTATTACTTTATTTATTTTTTTACAATAAAAATGCATGCCACATTTTCCCCAAAAGATCCAATGTGTTAAAAGAACAAAGTTAAAAATATTGGAAAATATATTAAAACTTACATCATTAAAAACACAGGTATACCACAGAATAAAATGCTCCTGTTAAAAATCCTGTTGGTCAACTGGTCATTTAAAGGGAAATTTCCCTGAGGAGAAAGGTCTTCTGTAGGCCCATGGAAGGACAGAAAAGACAAGGCCAGCCTGACTTCCTATGAGCGGGAGTTCCAGAGACTGTGAGCAGTGATGGAGAAGAAAGGCCCTCTCCTATGTCCTCACCCTGTAAAGGAGGTGAGGTTGAGAGAAAGAGCTTTCCTTGTGCTCTTTGTAGGCTCATAATAAAGCTTGGATCCACACTGTTTAGGTCTTTATAGGTTAAAACCAGCACTTTGAATTTTGGCTAGAAATGGGTCAGCAGCCAGTAGGGCATCTGTAACAGAGGAGATTTTCTAGAACCTGGTTTTGGGAGATGATGTACATGCTTTGTGACTATAACTCAAGGAGTAAGTAACCTAAGAGTTCAATGGGACCTATTTCCTCATAAGTCTTCTTAGCAGTGAAGCACTGCAGCCAATACAAGCTTCACATGAATTAATTCTAAAAGTATTCAGACTTCCTTGAGTTTTCAGACCCTCAATGGTGGAGGCGACTTGAGACAGGAATCAAATAAAGTGCACTCATCCTCTGATGCTTGTCCTAGTCCTAAATCTTACTTTGTTTGACACTTCGCTGCAGGGTTGCAGTGGCTCACCCAAGAGTATTTGTTTTTTCCTTAGTTGCCAGCAGTTTGATGATGACAGCCAGGTAATGCCCTGGGAAGGTGGCAACTCCAAAGCATAACAAAAAAGGGAAAGGAATATTCACTAGACATTTGGTCCCGAAAAAAGCACAACTAATGAGCTCAGTATCTTAGACATGAAAGGGACTGTATTTGCAGCTTAGGGTACAGAATAACATTTCTGTCCTAGAACATAACAATGAGAAAAATCAAGCAACATGTGATGTCTTTAGTAGAAATAAGGGTTGGGTCAAGTCTTTGTTTAAGAGAAAAAAATCCCCCTGGGTTATTTTCTGAGCTTCTTTTACATTATTGGAGTGAGATCTTGTGATCTGATCCTTGTGCCTTATAGTATGATATTTTCATGGAAATTAGAAATGCACAGTTCTTTTTCCCAGTCATATCTAGGTGCCATCAACAAAGAATCAAAAGTACACTTGTTATATTCCTGTTATCATGCACATAGGTTCTCTCAACAATATGGTACATCTCAATGCAGTATTTTAATGTCCCACAAGATTTCTTGGCTCCAACTCTTACCAGCAGTGTCATGGAATTATTTGCCATTCTCAGTTGTGAGAAGTAGAATGTTGTACTTCTTTGCCCTTGTGGATAAGATGGATGAGGATTTACATCCTTACAAGTAATATGCCTGTTGGAAAGTTAACATGGTACTTTCTATTAGCTATCTGTCTGATTGTCCATTAGCATAAAGGTAAAAGGCAAAGGCTTCCCCCGCATATGCGTGCTAGTCGTGTCCGACTCTAGGGCAGTGCTCGTCTCCGTATTCAACTGGAAGAGCCAGTGTTGTGCAAGTTCATGGCTACGTGGCCGGCATGGCTGCAGGGAAACACTGTTTTACCTTCCCACTTTTTACAGTGGTACCTATTTATCTACTTATATTTACATCCTTTTGAACTGCTAGGTTGGCAGGAGTTGGGGTTATCAGTGGAAGCTCACTCCGCTGCATGGCACCTGGGATTCGAACCGCCAATCTACCGACTCTGCAGCCAACACTTTTCAGAAGCCTTAGTCCACTGAGCCACCACACCCCTGGTCCCTTAGCATAAGGGAGTCAATAAAACTTCATCCTGCCTATAAATTCTCTGAGTTTGACTTAGTCTGCTGTTCATCACAGTAGACTAAAAAAAAAAAAAATTAAAAGTCAGTCACATCATATTCATAAAAATAATTAGTCTGTCATGTCCAAATTCTATATCAGTCTTTGATTCAAAGAGCTCATCCCCAAACACAAATTCCCCTCCTCCTTCCCCTCCTTTTCTTTCTTTGTACAACTCATGTCTCTTCCAGTAAATTCAAGATGGCACACATAACTCTTGGGCCCTAGTTCCAATTTTGAGAGTATGTGACTGGTCCAAGATTATACAGTGAGTTTCATAGCTCACCTGAGCACCCTAACAGCTATATCACATTGCCTCTCTGGTTGATACCCACTGATAAACTCACTGTGCCATGCAATTTCCCCTAAGTCAGGCCCGGGGGCCAAATGTGACCTCTTTTCAAATTTTGAGTGGCCTGCAGCCTCTTCTCCCCACTAGCTCAGCCTGTCATGCATCCCCACCAGCTGACCCCTCCCCATTATGGATGGAGATGTCAGCTTGTAGTTTTATGGTTTGCCTGCCCTCCTTGCCTCCGTCCATCCTGCCAATCACCTGCCCAGCCTACCTTCCCCCAGCTCCGATGCTGCAGCATCCTCCCCACCTCCTTGCATGTCCTAGAGGCTTGTCCAAAGTCCAGCCCAGGGGCCCAATGCGGCTGAATGGTCAGCCCTCACACATTTTCACCTCACCAAATCTGGCCCTCCTTGTAAAATGTTTGGACACAGCTACCCTAAGATATGCCCATTTGTACAAACCTTTTCAGCTGAGAATCGCTTCACAAATTTTCAGATAAATACACAGTCCAACAGGCTTTAACCTGAAGGGCAAATTAGGTTCATTTGCTTCAAAATACTGAGCAAACATAATTTTCCTCTAGTTTCTAAAAACTAGAACCAAAACTATGATTTGTGCTGCTCTCATTGCTCTTGTTGGCTTGCTTGTTCAGCCTCTGCTTTGCCTCTATTCCTACTTTGGGATTTCATCAAGTATAACATAACAAAGGCAATTACCAATCTCTTTAGGTGGAAACTGATAACTGGCTGTACTGCACTGTGATTCTATTGGGGTTACTTTAGTGCAGGCATGAATGAGGATGATACAACTATCACCTGCATGCAGCTGTCTTGAGTGATCATTCTGTAAGCAGATGAAGCATAAAAAACAATAATAGTCATTCATTATGTACATTTCAGTTGCTGCATTTAACTTTACATTTAACTACCATATAATTATATTTTCATTTAGCAGCACCCAAGAGTCTTTTCTTCCCAGGTTGTTCTTATCTTGTAAATAGAGAATTGGCAACATGCAATGGACTCAGCATCACATTCTTTTAACTTTGCTAAAAGTTTTAAGATCGCAGTGCATTCCTCAGTGTCAAAACTTTGGGATAAATTTTAAAAGAAGTTTTATAGGATGGCACAGGAACTGGGTATTTTGGTTTACTGTTTCAAGATGTTCATGCTGTACAAAGAAGGTTGTTTCTCATTCATCTTATTATACAAATAATAATGCATTTGAAGAGACACTTTTGGCCAATGAAATAAAGCAATTAAAGAGTTCCGACAGTATTGGTTTACCTGAGATTTTGTTTGTCAACCCAGAAAACGTCTGGTACCAAGTGTGACAAAGAACCTGGTTGAAAGCAATGAGGGAAGGTTCTGTTGGTCATCGTTCAGCAAAGAGATGCACAGGAGCTTGGGACAGGTACTTCTTGTACTACAGTTCCCAGAATTCCTAGAATCACCTGGCAGCACAGCTACTGGTGGTAGGCTAAGGTTGAAGTCTCAGGGGCTGAAATCCCATTGCACAGCTTATCATGTGGAGTGGAGATAATGTCATCATGATCAGAAAATTGCTGGGAATTAAACACATCTTTGGGGAATTCTAGAGTGCACACAATTTGGTTGCACTGTGTTTAAGTTGTATGCACCATGCCATGACCAAATGAAGCCTTTAGTAATCAGTCATTCATCCATAATGGGCAGCTGACACAATGGCCAGCAATGGCAGTGAGGTGGGCAAGAGGGAATCTACTTCACTTAAGCTAACATCCTCAGGCAAATCTTTAGTATGACTGGAAAACCTAAAGCCATGGCCCCCAGTCCCCGGCAGCCCTTCAGTGGGCAGGGGGTGCTAAGAATCTCTGGGCCAGCCATGAGAAGGATAGCTACCTGGAATGTTCGCAGCTTATTTCAAAGTGGAAAATCCCACAACGCCATCAGGGCAATGGAAAGACTTAATATTGATATCCTTGGTATTAGTGAGATGTGTTGGCCTAATTTGGGAATGTGAATAGTAGATGGATATCATGTATACTATGATGATAACAACAAACTTCATAACTTTAACGGAGTGGGATTCATTGTCCATCCAAACATCAGTAAGACTGTAAGAAAGTTTGTACCAGTGTCCGACAGAGTCATTTTTCTCTAAATTAATGCACAACCTATCTTGATTAGAGATGGGCACGAATCAGAAAAATGACATTTTGTTTGTCGTTTGTTGTTTGTCGGGTCCGTTTCGGTTCGTTTCCGTTTTTCGTGAATTTTTGAGAAAAATTCGTTTTCATTTTCATTCGTTTCGTTACCATTTTGTTACCATTTATTTCATTTTTGTAATTTTTTTAAGGATTTTAAGCAATTCACTCATATTGCAGTAACGGAAACGAAACGCACGACAAAAATTCCGGTGTTTCTGTTCGTTTCGTTTCATTTTAGAGGCAAAATTCATTTGTTGTTTTGTTACGTAACGAAACAAAAAAACAAAAATGGAAACAAAAAATTGTTCGTTTCGTACCCATCTCTAATCTTGATAAACATTATCCAGGTGAATTTTATTCTCATTTAAAATCTGCTTTATCTTTTACCAAATCAGTAGAAATTACCATAGTTATGGGTGATTTCAATGCAAATGTGGGAAAAGGGCAATGGGCTGAGGTATAGATAAATATGGATTAGGAATTTGCAATGAAAGAGGTAAGTCAATGAAATTCAGTTATGTCAAGAAGAGGAACTTATAATAGCAAATACATATTTCTGGATGCCACCATGCCACCTTTATACATGGTTATACATGGACTTCAAATGCTGACAGGAATATCAAGAATCAGATTGGCTATATCTTGATTAATAAACATTTTAGAAATTCAGTTAAATGTGTGAAAACATACCCTAGTGCAGATATTAATTCGGATCATAATCTTTTGTTAGCAACAGTGAACCTTAAGTTGAGGAAATGTCAGTCAAAGGTGACAAAATGAAATTTCTAAACTTCAAGACCCAGCATTAAGAACTGAAGTGCAATCAATCCTGAGTACAAAATTCAAAACCATCAAGGAGACAGCTGATGTAAATGAAATTGAAAACACCTGGAGCCAAATTAAAGCTGCTGTGAATGAGGTGTGCCAAGATAAACTAAAAAACGTAAGCCAATGTTTCACAGTGAGCACAGATGCTTTGTTTAGAATAGCTTTAGATAGAAACCTGTTCAGGCTACTGATCGCCAACATTCTATGAGACCATGACACTGGAAGAAGAAGAATTGCATAACAATGTTCCTTTTGCAAAATAATGTAACATATGGTAACTTCATTACCTTTTCCATCTAGCAGGTATGGTTTATTAATCACTATTTCTCATTACTTTGTGGGTCTGAAATGCTTTGGGGAGCATTGGAAGTGGAATAACCATTTTGAACCATTTATTCCATCATACTTATTTAGACTTATTCCACTTCAAAGGAATGAGCAACATAATAATCAATCCAGTTGATTTCCTCAAAGAAAAGGAAACTCATTTGTGGCATTACAATAATGAGTTGCATAACTTTTAAACATTTTTTTCAAGCTCTGATATGTGAAATACATAGTTGGAATTTTTAAAAGGTACAGTCTAGAACTCTTTTTGCCAGAGCACAAACCTATGTGGAAACCTTTTCTCGTAATAGTTTTGGAGGAGACAGAAGACATATTGTCTTTACAATGTAGTATTACAGTCATCCCCTGCCATTTTGTGGTTCATAGACTGTGGTCCCGGTATATTGCGGGACAACCGTATATGAAGGCAAGCCCCCTGGAGCAAGCTTTGTGGGCCTGTTCAAGGCCTTCTGCACTTACCCCAGGCTCAGCGCTGCCCCGAGCATGCCTCTGATGGGCTTCCCAGGCCTTTGAGAGGCCCCAGAAATGGTTTCTGGTGAACTGGAAAGTGGCTTCCCAAAAACCAGAAATGCCTTCTGGATAACCTGAAACCACGTCGAGGGCCTCTGACAGGGCCATGAAGCCTGTTGGAGGCTCCTTTGGAGCAGTGCCAGACTTGGGGTAAGTGCAGGAGGACCCAGAAAGCACCCCCCCAGTCCTGACCTGACCCACCATCCACATATTGCGGATTTTCCTTTATCATGGGTTGGGTCGGGTCCCTAACCCCCACAATAAATGGGGGATTACTGTATTAAAAAGTCTTGATGTTGTCTATGCTGAGAACATGCAATACTGTATTGCAACATGCATATTTTAGGGGGAGAAAGGTGGCAAAAAATAATGTTTATTATTATTATTATTATTATTATTATTATTATTATTATTATTATTATTATTATTATTATTATTATTATTATTATTATTATGGGTATTGTTACCTGACAGGCAATGATATGTCACACAAAAGGCACTTCAATCCTTCCTTTGGGCAAAGGCCAAGGGTGTACAAAATGTGGCACCAAGGCTTGATCATATTATTTCAGCTCTCCAGAAGGTAATTTTGCAGCTGAAGAGGAAATCTTAATACAACAAATGGTAGCCTAAGTAATAGTTCCAACCAATTCAATTTGGGGTTATCCAGGCCTTCTACTGTACCCTGGCTACAAGAGCTTGCCTGGGTGATCAGAGCAACATACTAGAAGGTTTCCCTCTCCTAGTTCTGGAAACAAATCAGCATTTGTGTCCCCCCCCCCTACATGAACCCATGAATGTTCCTCATTTCCTTCTTAGCCCATGTTTTACCCAGTCTGTCAGTTTTCTTGTCTTGTCTGTTTTGGCAATTGGTGGTTCTCCATTTGAAAATCCCACCATCCTTCCTCTAGGGGCATTTTGGCTAGATCTGCAGTTGATCAACACCTGGGTGCCCACACACTCTCCATTCCTGGTCCATATTTTTCTTCTGTCCTTCATTTGGAGGGATGCAAAAGCTAGAGGATCTCCTTATATTTCCCCTTAAAACCCAAATGACCAGGTCTGATGTGTGTGAAGTAGTTCCATGGATTATGCACTCCAGATTATCAGATTCTAGTAGCAGTTAGCAAGCAGCAATCTCAAGGACATTGCTGGGGAGTATGCTAAGATCTGTGAGTATGGGAGGAAGTATTTATCTGGGTATGCTTGTTCATCTGTGCATCTATGCAGGCACATGCATATCTCTATGCAATTGTATATATGTTCCTACATGGCCTCCAGCCAACCCTGAGTTCAAAAAATAAAGGCTTTCTCACTATGGACAAGAAAGCATTTTATATTTTTAAAAAATCTTACTGTGAGACAGTTGCAAACTGGTAGAGTGGCAGAAAGAGATGGGGGCTTTCTGGGAAGATGTGAATTTAATACTCCCCCAGAACATTTTCTAGAAAAGTCTTCATTGCATCTGTTGATGAAGGTACATAGCTTGTTTATTTTACATAATTGTGCCAATATATATTTTTAACTTACCATATTAATTTTTCATGTCGTATAAAAAGTCAACAGTTCTTTCAACAGCCCCAAGTTGTTGAATTTAAATATTAGAGGGGGGGGAATAAAGCACACAACTGAAAGAATTCAGATATTTAACCAACAATTGCTGTTTATCATATAAAAGACATGAAATTTGTTTTAAAATGACATTTCCCAGAATTGAGCATTTTGGGGGTTCCACATTGTAGAGCTACACCTAAAAACACCTGTATTTGGCACACCTATGGATAAGGCCTAGCTGGTAAAGCCTAGCTTTCTGTTCAGAAATGATGGTGCCCCATGGCTTGCTGGGAGTTTCCTTTCTAAGCAGGAAGCTAGGGCTAAGCTGGGCATGGATGAAGGATAATGAGATTTTGAATACCAGAATATGAAAATCCAATGCCTCTCTGTACATAGTTTCAGACAGTAGTTCCCAACCTTAGATTTCAAGTAGAATTGGGCACAATTTTTTTTTAAAAATGAATGGCAAAATGTGTTCAAAATCACTAATTTGTTGATTTGTACTTATATTAATTGATATATCCAACTAATATGAATAGATTAATTTTAGCATTTAAAAAAATTGTTGGGCTATAATATGGCTCCCAAGGTGCCTATAGAAAGGACATTTGCAAATGTGCTCTGACCCTTAACTACAATCCACCCAAATTTGGGGAGGATTGGATTTATAGTGTTTGGAATATGCACCTCCAAATAAGGCCCAGCAGGAAAGATATCTAGAGACACCAAACTTGCATAGATGCTTCCTATGATTCTCATCTACTCTTCCCAAGTTTGCTGAAGGTTGAGGTTGCTTTCACATGAACACTAAAATCTACTGCAAAGTGTTTGCAGATGTGGAGCATAACATTGTTTTCCTACGAGCAGCGGACTTTTTAAAAAATGTGCTACCATGACCACTTAAGAGTGATCCAGTGCATTTTACAAGTACCTGGTCTCGAGGTGGTAAAATCCTTGTCGCTGTTCTGATGCGGATTTTAAATCATTCCACGAGTCCGTGGGTACACGGAAAATATCCACCAATACCTTTTCACCCCCGTTATGGTGTCTTTGCTGCGGTTCTCAGTTGTGGGATCACAATGGTTGCAGATTTTAAAAATGTGACCATGGGAACATCCGATCCATAACATCAACCACGTGACTGCTCCATGGAGGGTGTTTGTGATCCAGATCAAAGTCTGCTGCATTTTTAGTGGTTGTGTGAAAGAGGCTTGAGTTTCCCCAAGCCAGTTGCTAAATGGCACTTTCTGGGGGTGGGGTGGGGACTTTGTGAGTGTGTAACTCAGAAATTTGAAACACAATGTTTATCAAATGTGGAGGAAGAGGATAGCCATGGGAGCCTTCCCTGCACAGTTTATCTAGATGCTTGAGGAGCACTTTCCTGGGGAGGGTATTTGGGGGTGCATAATTCAGACATTTGAAATTTATAGGCAATGTTGGTGTCTCTAACAGCCTTGGAGGTCATTTTACAGGGGTTTAAAGTAAAATATGAATTTACAATTTGGTTCATTAATTCATCACAACACAATTGTAAGTTCATATTTTTTGATTCATTGACCTTGACCAATCATAAATCAAAGCAAATCAACATTTCTTTTAATTCGCCCCGAACTCTAATTCCAAGAGGTTGATGTATTCAACTCCCACAAATCCTGTTTATACAGCCAACAGAGCAACAACACCTGGGTGTGAGTTTAGTAATCACTGGTTTAAGGTATGCCAATGCAATAAAAATGTGTTTCTGCATACTTTGGATTTCAACCATAAACAGTATCAAACTACTAAAAAAGATTGGCACAATTTGTTTTAGTAAGGAGAGTCCCGGTCATAAATGCATACCTTATGGGGAGAGTCACATGAGAGAAACTTCATATCTGCTAGGAATGTGCACAATTGTAAAGTCTACTTATGCTGACTCCTCTCCATGACCATGTTTATGCTCACCCACAGTCAGAATTTCTACCTTTTCTGACAACACTAAGAGCATTTGCAAATGGGATCACGCGATAGCTTTTCTGCTCTTGCATTTGAATGGATGAACACAAACTGTTGCTGTGTTTAATATGAAACATCTGTTCCCATCACAGGCAAAAGACCCGGCTTGCCTGGCTACTTAAAATGATCTGTCACCTGCAAAATATCCAGCTTTCCCACCATTCCGAGTGGTGAGGAAGTCAACAAAGTGGTACCTTCCCCGTGCCTTCTGGATGAGCACAAACCAGCTGCTTTTGACATAACTTTGGATGCACATGAAATTATCTAAACCATTCTTGTGCTTTCCTGTCAAAGCACCACAATAGATGTTGAGTTAAACCAGCTGAATACTTCTGCTTATGCCAAACCTTTTTCTGTACAGCTGACAGCTCCATTAGACAGTGATCACCCCCTTGCATGGCTCTGTGCTTTGCTTTATTATGACATAATAAAGAACATCCCAGCCTGCACAGAGTGAAAGAAACTATTAACTGACAGGAATGATTTTAATAGGCAAAGGAATACAGAGCTCATTAGGGGTGTACTAATTCAATTAATGACTCGCAGTGCATTTATTTCTTCATTGGCGGTCTTATACGGCAGTCTAAATTTGAGGCATGGCGAGAAGAAAAAAATAATTTTTCATGTTTGACAATTGTGGGTAACTTCTACTTTCTTCCAGGTTGCCAATCTGATGCATTTTTTTAAAGTTCAGAAACCATGAACTGAAAATAAATGTAGAAACAAGTAGACACCTGATAAATTTTCAAGGGGACTTGGGCTCAGGTAAATGTTAACAAATGTATAGCCAGCACTTTTAAACAAATCCCCCAGATCTTAGGTTAGGAACTAGCCATCAAGGCTTCATAAGTATGGAAACGATAACAAACAATGAGGTATATATCTGCCAGCTCCAAAAGGTTAAGATTACCTCAGCAGATTAGGTAGTTCATCAAACGGCGGCTGCTGTTTGTGGTGCTTGCACCGCACACTGCTCAACGGAGAGCTGCGTGGATGAATTTTAATGCTGGCGACAGTCAACTGCAATGCTCCCGGTTGTCCCTGCAGCTATAGAGGTCAAGCCTAATGATATGCTGAGCCCACCTAGACAGTTTGCATGCAGCCAGGTTTACTCAGGGCTCAAATACTGCCATTCTGAGGCAATGAGAATGTATTATTGAACTGTCAAGCTGGGACTGAACAGAAGATAGCTGATGCATTTTACATCTCCTCGTGACCGATTTAGCAAACCTTATCCCCCTTTCCTTGAATACTGTACCGTTTTTGTCTCCAGCCTCCCTCTGTTCAATTACCATGAGAGAAATTTTTTTGAAGAGGGACTAAAATAAATAAATAAATAAATAAATTTCTGCTGATTTTTAAAGCGTTGACCTGTGACCCTAAGAGTGGATCTTTTTTATGTGAAATCTGTTCCCATAGGATGAGGATGTGGATAAAGGTTTTGAAAACTGCATATCATTTCTCTGCCTCTGCTCTGAGGTAGGAATGATGGATTTTCATTGATATCATTTAACTTTTGCCACATCTTTGTGGCAGTTGAACAGAACAGATGCCCATCAACTAGTTTTCCCCCTCCCCATTGTTTGATTGTTCAATAAAAGCTTCCATGCAAAAAGCAAAAGAAAGAAAGAAAGAAAGAAAGAAAGAAAGAAAGAAAGAAAGAAAGAAAGAAAGAAAGAAAGAAAGAAAGAAAGAAAGAAAGAAAAAAGAGCTGATTGTAGCTTCATGTGGTAGATCACATCACTATAGCTTCTCAGGAAACTTTTAAAATATTCTTTACAAGCTGGTCACTAACTCCATAGGATTGCTGAGCCTCACTCTTGGGCAATTGCTATTCTACCTGGTGCCCAGATAGGGAGACAAATATCTAGGCAAAAAGCACTAGATGAAAAGAAAAGTTAGATCTTTTTTAAAAAAATTAATGTTTGTTTGTTTGTTTGTTTGTTTGTTTGTTTGTTTGTTTGTTTGTTTGTTTGTTTGTTTGTTTGTTTGTTTGTTTGTTTGTTTGTTTGTTTGTGTGATGTGGCTCTGAAATCTGGCTTGCCATTTCCACTCAGTTGCAGCCAGCTCATATTTTGGTGCCAAAATATTTGTAGAGCAATTTGTTTCACTTGCAACATACAAGTGACATCCTTGAGCACGTCAAAAAGCTAGGAGAAAAGAGATGGGATTGTGGAAAGTACTAGTGAGTGTTCATGCTTGGCCCATGGCCAGTACGTGTCATTTCTGTAAGTGCTACAGAAAAGAGGAGCCCCTAATATATTGCAAAAGCCCTATTATTCAGGGCATCACAAGTACACACTCCATGAGATCCAAAGGATATTGTGAAAGTCCAGCTTTTCTTCTTTCTTGATCACATGACTGAAGATAAGGGATCTCCGTTCCCACCACATGGCCAGCAGGTGGTGCTAGGAAAAAATGAAAAATAATAAAAAAAACAGTGCTGACAGCCCGAAGGCCGGCTGATCAGTGCTGGGGGGGAGAGAGAATTAAAAAAATAAAATAAAAAGCACTGACTAGCCCCAGCAGCTGGTGGGGCTAGGAAAAATGTAAACAAACAAACAAACAAACAAAACAGCACTGACAGTCCAGAGGCCAGCTGACCAGTGCTGGGGGGGAGAATTTTTTAAGAAAGCGCTGAGCAGCCCCAGGATGAGCTGGTCAAGCTAGGGGGGGAGCAGAAAACCGGATCATATGTGAGCTCCCATGGACTTCTGACTCGCATTTTTTACTGGAGCCAAAAATTCCCAACTTCTCTGGTAGGTCATGGAAACCTCACTAGAGGGGACATAACCAGGTTATTTTTTAAAAGCCCGGTGGCCGTGGGGACAATATTTTTGGAAATGCTTTATCTTGAAATTTAATCAGCATTTTAAAGAATGTGTGATAGAGCCACTAGAGGGCCACAAAATATCTCCCCCTCATGCAGCACACAGACAACAATTTTGCAACACTTTGCCCTCTTGTGTAAAGACAAGTTCAGGATTTCCATCCCTCCTTTGTGTACTTGGATATCACCCTGATTTTACAGGATTAAATGTGTTTGATCCCCCTTCATCCTTCTGCTCTTGTGAAAATAAATGAAGGGGGTGCATGGTAGCTAGACAGATTTTATTTGCATTAGCCATTGCCTTAGCAAGAGAAGGATTGCATAGCTTTCTCCTTAGTGGAGTTCAATGAATAAAGCAGCCCATGTGTCTTCAATTCTACTGGATTGAGAACAGCGTCTTGGCTAAGCTGTTGCATCTTTCCCATGCTGTGTTCACTCTACAGCGGACTCAGTGGGAGAGTGTCCTGCTGTGTAAGGGCTGTATATACATCTTATTTGAAAAATGGAACAAATGCGCTCAGCTTTACATTTGTACTCATTTGATGCCAAAACAAACATGTGAAGTAAAACTTGATGCAGAACTTTGCCCTCCAAGCCCTGGAAATAATAGGTGAGACAACATTGGTTATGGATAATTGGGCCACAATTTATTAACAAATCAACTTAATTAAAGCAACACAGCTATAACCTGTAAGGGGGACCTGGGACATAGTGCAAGCAGGTAATGACCGGGACTATCTCCTACAACCAAAGTTTCACTCCTGGCCAGATGCTGCCCGGCAGTTCAGCATTGTGCCAGGTTGGTGAATCTGCTAGCCCATCACAGCCCTTGTGTCTGCCTGATTTTAACTTTCTTGCTTTGTTTAAATCCTCAATTTAACAGTGATGTTTAACTTTATATGAGGGCTGCCTGGCACCTTAAGGGTGACTTACGCGGGCCTACCTGAATACCCTTACCTCTTGTACTACCTGCCTAACATCATTGTGACCCACAGGAGGGAAATTAATACCCAGACCCATGCAAAGAAAGAACAGGATGGGTGAAAATATGTAGCTACTACAGGCCAATCAAGCAGCCACCAAAAATTCCCATTCGGCCCCATAGCGACCAGTAAAACTCATTCTCCTTTCCCAGTGTGGGCTGGTGGGGCTGTTTTGCTGCCTGGAAGATGCAGGGGTGGGGCGGGAGCTGCCTCATCAAGGCTCCTGTCCCCGGGCAAAAGGTCCCAGTGTGCCAGCGTTTGGCGCCAAAAGTCTGGGACTGGTGGGCAAATGCACCCTGCCCCTGGATGAAGCTGGCCTCAGAGCAACCCTTCCTCCTCATATCCATCTATTACCGAAGGGATATTAAACCACTGAAACCAAGGGGATGGGGAATCATGAATCCCTGCTCTTTCAGATTGCTTTACTGAGGGAACCTGTGTCTAAAACCCTTTGTGGAGATAATCTTGAGTCCTTTGAGGATGCCATGATATTCAGATTCTGACAGGATCCATGTCTCTTTTGAGGATATGAATGCATCTGAAATTTTCCTTGGACCTTGAAGTGTTCTTAAAACCTTTGAAGTGCAGAGCTGGAATGGACCCTATGGATCATTGAGTTCAGTTCCTTTCCAGGAGTCATGGCGGGGAATTGAACTCCCATCCTCTTGCTCCGCAATCAGAGACCTAAGCCATTGAGCTCCCCAGTACTTCTTCCCCACAGAGTCTAAAATACAAATACAGGGGTACCTCGACTTAGGAGTTTAATCTGTTCCAAATGCATGCTCATAAATCGAACAACCCGTAAGTAGAGCAGCCATATCTAAAAAATATTTTTTAAAAAAAGATTAAAAATGTAAGTAGAGGACATCTAAAATTTGTAAGGCAGCAGTTAACACTGCTGCCTTACAAATCAGTAAGGAGGAAATCAGTAACGAGGAACCAGGCTTTCTCAGTGGTGGCCCCTCACTTGTAGAGTCTACTCCCTGCCGAGATTTGTCTGGCCCCTACACTGTCAATTTTTTTTAAAAAAAATCTTAAGACATGGCTATATAGAAGGACTTTTCCTGGCTATTAATTCATTCATTCTTGATCCGATGATCTTTAATCCACCCTTTCTGTTTTAGTTATCCTTTGTTCTTTCTGTGATTTTTATGATATTATTGTTTATGTAGACATGTTTATTTTGTTTATTGGATGCATTTTACATTGTATAGTGTTCATGATTATTTGTTGAATTATTTGTATACCACCCAGAGTAGCCTTGTTGCCAGATGGCACAGTATATAAGTCCAACAACCAACAACAACAACCAACAACAACAACAACAACAACAAACAACAACAACAACAACAACAACAACAACAACACTGCAAGAATTTGTTTTTAATGACTGCATGAAAATGTGTATATTTCTTGCCACACACTTTTCCTAAGGTGCTTACTCTTTTGGAAATGTATATATTCATAATGTAAAACTTTTCTATATTTTCACAAAAAAATGCTTGAGTACAGGTAGGCATTTTTCAAATTCTGTGTTTTGATGGGTGTATCACTTGAAGCCTAAAAAAGAAGACTCTGACACTATCCTCTCAACCATATGAAATGAAAAGATAATATCCCACAAGTATCAATACATAGCTTTGCAGCTTGAAAATTGTAGTTTGATATCTTTTTATTTTTTAAAAGAAAAAGGTTTTCATCCTTCAGTTGGGTTGTGCATTTTCTTTTAAATATCTACATAGGCAGAGTCTTTCTTTCCAAAATATTTTGTGCCTTCTGAAGAGGCCAGGTTTCAAACAGTTTGCAGACTGCTGAAAGGGGTTCTAATATCTTATGTAGAAAAATCACTGGTTGCCTTAGTGTCAGGAATTCAGTAACACCGTGCCTTCTTTCTCTTATCCTTCTTTTTTTTTTATTTATATCTCAAAAAGTAGAATGAAAATAATGACATCTCCCCAGAAGTTGCATAAATGATATTCCTCGTTCATTGTCAGGGACCGCGCTACTGCTGGCGATGATTGACACCCTTTCTCACCTCGCTGTCCTCTCCTCATGAAAATGCTTAGCTGCTCCTGAGAAAGCGCAACTGTTGGACAAAGCGCAGCATCCCAGGCTTTGCCTTGGGGAGGTCTTAAGCGCGAAAGCAGCCAATCAAGCGACAAGTTGAACAATGTCAGATCAGATATGCCAATCACTGTATGAAAGGTGATGACCCAAGGAGATGATAGTGCCAACTCTATGCTTAGCTCAATCTATATCGCATATATATATTTTTACCCCAGGGACCTTCTTCCTCTTTTATAAGAAAGGGTGGAGAGAGGTGGTGGGAAGGGGGAGGAGGGGGAGCTTCAAAACACGTTAGGAAGCACTAGTGCTTTTATGAAATTACACCTCAAATAATCTTAAACAGCTTTCAGTACCATAATACTCTCTTACTATTGAGATGATTGCTAAGAGTCACTCTCCCTTCCCCATCCTTCCCTCCTCTAATGTTGTTTCAAAACTCCCCCTTCATTTAAAAAACAAGAGCGAACTACACCCCAAAATGTAGCGCTCTGGTTATAAAACCTTCTGGATTTTTCCTCAGCAGTTTTTCAGATAGTCGTGAAGTGGCTCGTATTTTAAGCGCATCTTTTTCTTTGAATGGAGAGGAAATTAAATTCTTCTTTAATGCACCTTATTTCCCCAAGCGTCTCCTCTCATGGAATAATCATTTAAGGGTACTTCTTTTTCAGATAGGATAAAACAATAATCTTGTCAAGCTGCATTAGTAGTGTGTGGCTTGCAATATTAAAAAAAGAGAGAGAGAAAGAGAGATAAATGTTATTTATAGCATAGACTCCCCCTCTACCGAGTTGGGTTTTGGAAATCTTGTCAGAACTCTGAGCTCTGGCATCTTCTCTCATTTTTTTATTTTTTGTCCTTTCTGCAATGTACAGAAATATCCACATTTTCACAGAGCCACCGGAAAGATTGCCTTGTGCGTGGCAGGTTGCATAACCTGCTAATTATATCGCCAATTTTAGAGCCAGGTGTTTGGGGATATGAGGATAAATAATTCCACTCAAAGTGACAGTAAGGAGCCAGTATGATTGTGGTGACGCTTTACTAACACAATGCCTCACTGCAATAGACGGAATGAAAATAACAGGAGACCAGGAAATATGAGGGTAGGAGATGAGATTGGCAGCACTTTTCAGTAAGGCAGCTGAAATCTGTGATGTCTCAGGGTGTCTACAATGCATTGGCTGAAATGCTGCTGCTTAGTGCAGTGAGTCACAAGTAGAGTTTAGCAGACCCTAATTCAGTGGGGATTTAGACCCTAATTCAACGTTTCCATACATTCCATTAATTAAAAAGCTGTGTTCCTGTTGCATGTTTGCAATGCGAAGCAACAGGATTACAGCCTTTAGGGGGGAAAGGACATGTTGATGGATCTTCATGCCAAATGCATGTTGATAAGAGATGAGAATGGCATGGTCCCCTCCTTATGTAAAATTAGCCAACCAGTTTTACTTATCTTCTCTTTTTGTCCTCTGTGTCTATTTCCAGCCACCGAGCATTGTTGTTGCTGCGGCCGCTGCTGTTAGAGACCATCAAATTACCTCCCAGCTTATGCCAATCCAACAAATGGCCTCTGAAATGTCCTGATGTCTGCCTAACCCTTGAAAATTCCAGGGCATGGCTTTCATGATGGAATCAAAACATTGCATATTTGGTCTTCCTATTTTCTTACTGACTTCAACTTTTCCTAGCATTACTGTCTTTTCCAGTGAGCCTTGTCTTTTCATAGTGTACCAAAAATACAACAGCATCTGTTTCTTTATTTTTATCTCTAGAGAGATTTCTGACTTGATTTGATCTACAGCATACTTGTTTGTCTTTCTAGCAGTCAATAGAATCAACAAAGCAATGCTCGAGCACCAATGCATCTTCCCCCAACCCTGCAACACACACATTTATGTGGATAATCTTGGACTTGATCTCCAGTGATACATCCTTACAGGTGATCATCTTTTCTAATTCCTTCATTGTTGCCCTTCTGAGTCTCAGTCTTCTCATTTCTCAGATGCAGCCTCCATGGACTGATGACTGACCCAACATACACAAAATAAGTAACAATTTTGCTTTCTTCCATATCAGCATTAAAGTTGTGTAGTTCTTCAGTAGCCTTCTTAACATTCAACTGCAGTCGTCCACTACATATTCTTTAAAACAATGGTCCAAAGATCACTATTTAATGTTGTGTCATGGCAAATGGAGTTCTTTTCTTGTAAGATTGAAACACTTCTCTCCTTATCCAAGTAGCTTCTTCCATCTGAGAAAGGTTGGAGGGAGGCTTCCAATTTATAGTTCACCAGACCAGGGTGGGGGAAACCAAGGTGAACTATAAATTGGAAGCCTTCCACCAACTTTCTCAGACTGAAGAAACTACTTGGATGAATAGCAAAACATTTTGATTTCACAAGAAAAGAAGTCCAGTTGCCATGACTCAACTTCCAGACAATCTCACATAGATTACTGAGAATCTTCATAGACATCAGTCTTAACGGTTCTTACTTAGGAGTTAGCTGCACTGATTTCAGTGGGACATAATTCCCCACTGCTTGAAGACTGCAGGTTCGGGGTCAAAACAGGCAACCATACAGATTTATAGGGAGGTATATCCTCACTGACCCTGCCCTTACACCCAAGGATTAGGATTTACAGCAACCATGCAGTCCCTGGGGCCGTGTCAGCACTTGTTATTTTATTTTATTTTATTTTATTTTATTTTATTTTATTTTATTTTATTTTTAGAGTGCCGACCATGCAGTCTCTGGGACCGGGTTGGTGCTTGTCCCCCCCCCTTTCTGGTGAATGTTGTGAGATGTAGAAACCATTGTATTTGTAAGGTATTGGTATAAAGGTCAACAGTCATCAATGAGCAATGTTACCCTGTCAGACAGCCTGATTATTTGACTCAACAGGATCTCTACTTTGTGCACTTTTGTGACTTCTATTAAAATAAGAACATTATTTTATTTTATTTTACTTAGAATTCCCATCATTCTGCACTATGAGTGCAGTGCATACTTATTTGGGGCACTTGTCTTCCATGCTACTTTCACATCTCTGTACCTTTGGATGACGCTGTGACAGCACATAAATGCTAGACCTAATTTTGCTAAATTGATTTGCTAGGGGGTAAAATTATTCCCAGTGACTCGGTTCTATCAGAAGGCCCAGTAGTCTCAGTGATGTCTGGTAAGGTAGAAATGGAGCACTGAATATGAGTCAGGAGTTTCCAAATGATATTTTTATTGAAACATTACAAAAGCAGCAATTAAATGATTAACTATAAAGCTTTCCCAGAAGGGTGAAATAAAAGAGTTTAAAACATAGGCCACAATAATCTATGCAGGGACACTATGCTAACACTAAAGCCTGTATAGATGCATTGGAATACTTGCTTTTAAGTGAGAAAATAGATATAGTGCCAGTCTACCAGTTATATCTAGATATGTGGTCAACAGAAGCATTTTTGTGACTCCTATGTGTCCTCCAAAGAAAAAGCTTCCTTAAAAAAATAAAGCCAATTTTGGTCAATATCTCCTCCTAGACACGTCTGGTAGCAGCAGGTAGGAGTCTTGGCCTCAAAAGGAAGTACATCACTAGGGTTTCCTGTTACATTTTTTTTAAAAGAAGCCAAAGTGGCCCAAACTGTCTTTTTTTGGGGGGGGGAGGGTTGCTTGATGTTCATAGAAGAGACTGAAGGTGCAGATTAGTTCCTAATTCCCCTAAGCTTTCCTGCCCCTGTCTACGTTAAATACATGGGGATAATTTCTGGAAGTCTTTATGCATATCTAAGATGACGTAGTGTCTAACAAACATAAAATGTTAAAGGAAGCTGAGTGTCTCACAAAATCACAGTTGGTAGTAACAATATCAGGTCCCAAAAGTATTTTAGTATTGATGGGATGTTATTGTCCACTAAAACCAAATGTTCAAGTTGATTTTGAGATGGAGAATGAAATAAGGAACACATTGAAAAGGAAAAGTGTAATAACAGGTGACTTCAATTGCCCTCGAACAGACTGGATAAATGCTTGTCCCATTCACAATAAATAGATAAAATTTTGCATCACCCCAAATGATGGTGGCATAGAACTGTTGCTCACAGAAACATCCAAAGAAGAGGTCTCTCCTAGGAATGAATCCTTAATTATGTCATTCAGAACCCGGTGTGAGTGTAGGTGAACCATTTGTAAAGTATGACCACAACATCAAATGTAATGCATATGTTTGTGGGAAATTGCCAGAGATGTCCAGCACAGAGATATCAAAAGGAGAACTGTCTTTAAACTGAAGAAACTGGCAAAGAAGAATTTGAAGAGTCAAGAGGGGTCAAATTTTTCCAGGTTCATAGAGAATTACAATAAAAAGGTGAGCTAGAATGTATAGCTTTATCACTGGGTGAAGAAAGGTAGCAAAAGGCCAAGAGTTCACCATCTCAGTCAACATAACAATGTGAAGATTGTTATTAGAGAAAGGCAGCATTCCCTCTGATATATGCCTTAACCCTTTGAACACTAAATTTTTCAGTGTTAACTCGGCTGATCCCAGTTCACACCCAAGCTCAGGCACCACTACTCAGTTTGATTTGGCGAAGCCCCAAATTAACACGAAGAAGTAAGCCCAAAGACTTTGGCATTTGTCTGAAATGGTGCACATTTTAACAGACCCTATTAACAACAGTAAGACCACCACCGACAACATTTCTTAAATACATGATGAGAAGGAAACTGGCGAGGGAGACAGTTGGAGTCCTTGGTGACGTGGGAATTAAATGGGTAATAAAGGAAGATACCACATTTGTAGAGAAGCTAAACAAATGTGTTGCATACGTTTGTTTTCCCTTCATAATACAAAGGGGAGATATGCATGTGGGGTCTGAAATATTTAGGAAAGGAGTCTGAGGAACTGAGCAAGACACTGTTGAGAAAAGATGAACTTCTAGAACCTTTCTATTTTAGGGTGCCAACCAGGCCACCCCTGGGGCCCGGTTGGCGCTCCTTATTTATTTTTCAAGTGCCCACAGTGCAGCCCCTGGGGCCCGGTCGGCGCTCCTTTTTATGGATTTTTTTTATTTTTTATTTTTGGTGGTTTTTTTACTGCCAACCACGTGGCTGCACTACAGCTGTAGCATGGCCGTCGGCTCCCTCCCCCCCGGTCGTCATCCCTGAAGGACCTCCGGACCAGCACCAGGTAGGAGACATCTCCACCCCCCATTAACAAAACAAATCTATCCGAACCAATTTTTCTTGGTTCGTTTCATTTCATTTTAAATTTTCCCCTAGGATCGTTATTTATTTCGTTACATAACTAAATGAATACGGAATAATGAAACAAACTAAAAGTTCATTTCATGACCATGTCTGTTCAACAGGATCAGTCAAGGCTCTTTTCATGTTATGAAGGGGGGGAAGCAGTAGGGTTTCTGGAGCTGAATACATGGCATGACAGTATGGTTTTGGCTTTGATAACAAGTAGGAGGAATTTGAATAGTTCCAGTAGGATGGGGGGGGGAAGAGACAAAAAAGGCAGAATTAGAGAAGATACGTGGGTTTTGAATGCAGAAGGAAATTATCTCCAGCATGGCAGGCAGACTCTAGTCAGGGGTTCCTAAGCTGGAGAATCGTCTTCTTCAAGTGCCATGTCTTCGTAGAACATTGGCGATCAGTAACCTGAACTGGTTTCTATCTAAAGCTATTCTAAACACAGCAGCTGTGCTCACTGTGGACCATTGGCTTAAGTTTTTAAGCCAGAATGTTCTTCTACACCCCAGGCCACGCTTCCTGTCTATTTTTCCTTGAAGGATAACTTGCAGCAGATGGTATTTCTTATTGTGCATTATGTGTCTGAATTTTCTTCTCTTTACAGTATTGAGGATTTCTAACTTTTTATTCATGTGCTGTAATGCAGCCACATTAGTGACTCTGGCTGTCCAAGGTATCTTCAGAATTTATCTGTACATCCACTAGAGAATGGAGGGGGGAAACATGGAGAGGAACACTGAAACCTTGAAACCTTCGAAGAAACAGAGAGAGAGAGAGAGAGAAAGGAGAGTTGCACCTATAGACATGGAAGAACTTTATAAATGTTGTGGGATGCATTAGAGGAAAAATGCCAGGGCCTAAGCAAAGGGGAAAAATCATTGTGTTTTTTTTAGAAGGAGAGAGGTTAGTAGGTGAAGAGTTGAGTTCCTCTTTGGGTGTGTTCTCAATGATTTAATTACTAATGGCAAGAATGTATCTACATAAGTCAAAAGACTTGGTTAACAGAAGATGGCCAGTGGACAGGACATTTAGCTATCTCAGCATTCCCATAAATTCTGAACAGAAGGAGTGGAAGATTCTTCTTGTCTAGGCTAAGGAACTGCAGGCAAGACTCAAGCAAGAATGGAAAAAAGAATATGGGGTGGGGGAGACTATCAGGTTGTACAACCTAAGGCAAGGATGGCAAAAGCCATTGACAAGTGATCAGTTTGCACACACAGTTGCTGGGAAGAGCCATCTGCACCTGTATTTAGAGGTTGCTGGGCAGGATAGAATTATAATAACTAGAGACGGGCACAAAATGAACTATGAACCACCACCACCCAACAAACCCAACAAACTGAGGCAGTTTGCACATTTTGTTTTGCTTTGTTCCCTCCTCCAGAAGCATCCCCTTCATGGATCCCAACACTTATTTTATTCACTACATGCCTCCTCCACTTCACTGCCCAGCTGAGTAGGAGAGGAGTCTGTCTGGGGCCTATTTCCTGCCATAGTGTTTCCGGGAGGCATGGTCTCATAATGTCCCACTTTGATGAGACAACCATTGACAACAGTCCCGAAAATTCAAACAGTTGAAAACTGAATGGGTAGGTTAAGTACTGAGGATGGGTAAGGTAGCTAGCTAATAACAATCACATCATCACCCAATTTAAGGTGGTGGTTTTAACTTCTAAAACTCTACTGCAAGGGTGGGCAATATATCTCCTGCAAACCTCTAGGAGCCTACTATCCAGTTCCCGTTACCCTCAAATTGTAACTCAAAATAAAAATAAAAATTGTTGTTCAAAATGACCAAAATTTCCCCATGTTTATGCCCCTCCCACAATCCCTGGGAATGCTCTGAATTTAGTATTTAAGAAATAGTTTGGCTTGAAGGGATTTTATCAACAAAAACTTTTTTTATTAAAAAAGTGAGAACAATATGGCGAACAAAGCATTATATGGTCAGGGACTCCCCTCCAGTACTTAGGAATCAGTTTCTGTGCCAGCACTTCCAGACTGGAGGTTCGCCAGTCTGCCCTGTAGCTTGTGACCAAGAAATGCCACCTTCCATATTTACCAGGTTTTGGATAAGTTCCTTTGGAGCCTAGGTTTCCAAGAATACAGAAGCTGCTAGGCACTCAAACTGATGAGTTCTCAGAGTTGTAATACAAAATAACATTTCCATGCTCTCTTATTTGCCTAACCAGAGTTGGAGTTCACTACCTAAGCGTCCCCCACATGCACTTTATGAAGTGAGACAAGAAATACTCTACAAGAAACAGAGCCACTTTATTCAAGGAATGCTTCTGTTGAATGCCCTTAACCAGAGAGCCTTTCTGGCAGCCTATATGATGCGGTTTTGAGGGCCAATTCAAGATCCTATTTTAAAATGTCTCCATTTGTGTTAGGATCTTATCAAAGGCTATACAGTATATGGCTTCTCACCAGCTTATCCCTTTCATTGGTGTAGCTTTTGCTTTTGTGATGTTTTGTGTTGTTTTGATCATTGGTTCCAGTTTCGTCTTGGTTCCATCGTGTGGCAGTTTTCTTCTTATAGTTTTATTGTTCTGAAATGTTTATCTAGCTGCACACTCCCCAGAGGACTATGGGTCATGTGGAAAAGAAAGAAAGAAAGAAAGAAAGAAAGAAAGAAAGAAAGAAAGAAAGAAAGAAAGAAAGAAAGAAAGAAAGAAAGAAAGAAAGAAAGAAAGAAAGAAAGAAAGATTGATTATTTTTAAAAAGGATGTAGGCTGCTGCAAAATGACACCATTGTGGGTTCCAAGTAGAAAGTGCATTCCATAGACAGGATGCCCAAATTAACAAAGCTCATTCTTCATGTAGCAAGTGCCACAAATTACATGACATATTTGTTTAGAGTTTTAATTCTGAACAGAAAAAAAAATGCCAGACAAAGGGATAACCAGCCTTTGTTGGAAGTATCCACAAACTCTTCAACTTGCAATCTCCTAAAGCAGTGTTGGTGAACCTATGACATGGATGCCAAAGGTGGCACTCAGAGCCCTTTCGGTGGGCACCCGACATCGCCCCTTCACAGCCTCCTGTATTCAGATTAAATTGCTGTATTGGCACTTTGTGAGAAATTAGTGGGATTTGAACTGCAGTTTGGGCACTTGATCTCTCAACGGTTTGCCATCACTGTCCTAAAGTCTTCCTTTGCTTAAAAAAAAAAAAAACAAGACCATGGAAAGGAACAGCTTACAGGATTCTCTGTAATGTCTAATTTGAGCCTAAGCCAAAAGAAATAGATGAATACATGGAGAAATCAGCTCAGAGGATTTGAAGTCTTGATAAAGTTAACATCTCATTATAAGCCTTAAGGGACTGGCATGATTTCCTCAAAGTCTGATTTAATTAAGCAGGGTGTAATAAATAAACAGAAGATAGAACTCTTTGAAAATTGAGCAGATGCCAAGAATGCACAGACTTTGGGGATCTTATTGAAGAATCTGGCAGCCAAACTACCATACACATGTTGACAGCAGGCTCGTTTCTAAACTCTGGGGTATAGGTTTCAAATATATTTGTCTGGAAATTTATTGGGCAAAGATATTTAGTAATGCGGACTCACCCTGAATGGAGAAGAATTTATAGGTAAATAGAAACTAGACTTTTCTTCATATGCAATACATTTGAATGACATTAGCTATTTCCTCCCTACCAACATGGTGGATGGATTCATCTCTATAAGGAAAGTTCAATGTATGCTTTTTTAAAATAAGATGCTTTTTACTAGAGATGGGTATGAAGCATGAAACTAATCAGGAAGTTTGTAGAAAGTCGCTTGTTAATTGGTTCCTGTTGGTTCCTGTTAGTTTGGATTCATCCAAAACAGAGAACCCAAACTTTTACAAACTGATGACATTTTTTGCAAGGCAATGAATTTCCTCGTTCCCATCCCATCCCCACAGCCTGCCCCGCTTTCCCCACTGCCCCCTTTCCCTTCCTACCTCTTCCTGCTGCTGACACCTCCACTGCCACCGCTGCTCCTACTCGCCGGCTGACTCTGCACATGTCAGCATCTCAACTGAGTACATGAAGAGAGCCAGGCAGCCGGGAGCCAGCTGTGCTGCTTGTAAAAATAAATAAATAAAATAATTAGGTTTAATTAATTAATTAAAATTAATTAGAAGAGAGTTCTAATGGTAGAAGGGCACTTCTGCCAGCAGAAGAAGGGTTTTGCCAGCAAAAAAGAAATGGTACATCACCATAGCCCTCTAAATCCAGCAGATCTTAGAAACGCAGTGCAAGTGTCTATTTTTGTATAGGATGGGACAGCTTATGGGTTGAGTGGAGGGGCATCTCGAGCTAAAATTTAGGACTGAGGTGTCACCATGGGGCCCTTATAGCCCCAACTCTGAAGTGATCTGTTATACATCTTAATATTAGGCCATTATCAATATTTTTGGATTCATGGCTCTTTTACGAGCTCTTCTCAGGTTCCAGGGCTCTCTGTCAAATGAAGATACAACACAGATATATTCCAAAACTTTTCACATTTATTAAGTATGTGGCCACCATCAAATGTGCCAGGCCCCCAAGGAGGGCTATGGGAAGCATTCTTAGTAGAGCATTGCTAAGCCAGAGGTGTTCCACTTAGTCTGGAATAGGGAATGGGATGTTCAGCATAGATATGAGTATTTACTTAATGCTCATCTTGCATACATGAAAAAATCAACTGGTACTCTTCTAAGGAACTATGAAATTGGTTTCTATATGTCAGAAGGATGAATTCTCAAAAGAGCCAAAGACTGGCAAAACATGTCAGAATCAGTGGTAGTGCATGATTGTCAAGGGTAGCAACCACAGATTTTTAGTGATGTCCCCACAGCTCAAAGCATGTCACCTGTTCATAGCTATGAGGTGCCATAGACGTGTATTTGCACTGGAGCTTCAGGAAGTGGGGACCCTTGGGATATAGCATAGTCTACCAGCATAGAGATGGTTGCTATACAGGTGTTTTGGTGATGACAGTAATCACTGTATAGCTATTGTGATACCCACACTTGCTATGTTGATGATGATGATGTGCCATCAATTCTGACCCATAGTTCTTTTTTCTTTCAAGTTATAAAGTACTCAGAAGTGGCTTACAGTGTCTGTCTTGTGGCTGCACCCTGGGACTGTGTACCTGGCCCAAAAGCTAGGGAGAAGTCCACACTTTTTCAAAAGACACAATTGGGTTTTGAAACCCCTAAATCCTGGCTCCACATCCAGGTGCTCCTATTCCATGAACTACCAAAGAGCAAATTTTGCAAAGGGACTTACGAAAGAGGAGGAGGAGGGGTCGTCTGAGTCCTCCATCCTTCAACATCCTCCATTTCATCTGTATATGAGCCACATGAGATACTTGCATCACCATCTCAGCCTTATTTTAATTCTGCAGTCACCACTGCTCTGAAGTACTCTTCAGTTTATATAACTGGAGGGGTATTTTCAGTGCAAAAATATGCAGGGCCATTTTCCACTTTGTTTAAGTAAACATAAAATAAATTATATTTGTCTTCCTTGAAATACTGCACCATTGCTTTTGTTTCTCTCTCCAGAGTTGTAGCTGCATTTGAATTCTCAGAATAGTTAGGATTTTAGTATATTTTGGTCCCCTTGTTTTACTTATCCAGTCTCCTTCTAGGGCAAATGTAAAAGTTGAGTCACTGCTAAATCGTCTTGGCCTCTGATAGGTGACAGTCATGTGTTCTGAAATTTGTATGTATATGTGCCTGTAGATGTGCATGTATACAAATCAGGCAGGGGGTGATGATGGTGGTAAGCAGCTTTGGATGGCAAGGTATGCCAAGCGGGTGCATCTGCATCTCCAGCCTCTGCAGCTTTGTCTAGGTTCATCAGAGAATACCTACTACCACCCATATTTTTATGCTCTTTTAATAGCTTCCAAACGCACAGGAAGCCTGATGTATCCCCTTACATAAAATGATAGGTCCCTATTCTAGAACTTGTTTTCTCCAATGTAACCAACTTATCATTCCTACACTAAGCAGTCTGGTACAAGGAAAAGACCGATTTCCATGCTAAATATAGATAACCCAATCAATTCCAATTCATCACATCCATTAAAGAGCCAAGCAAAGGGATACTCAGAAATAAACAGTTACATTTAAAATAATACAGACATAACAGGGATTGAGCTAACTGATCTTACCAGGTATTGTGTCCTAAAAAATGAATAGTCATCACAACTTTTGTGGAAATGGCAGTGTTGCGTCTTTCCAACATAGGCCCCTAGTGAATGTTGCTTATTTTGGTTATCCAGAAAAACCTTCTGAAATTAGACATATATTAAAAGGGAGGGGGCTGGAAAGGTCCAGAAGAGCAAATTTCAACCTGACCAACAGACGGCCTCAAAGAGCCAGTCCTTCAGGTGATTTTGGCCAGGCTGAAGGGCAAAGCTATATGTTACTGATTATCACAGCAGTATTGCTGCCCTGTTGTGTGAGCCTTTGGACTATAAGTGCATTGTTCTTGCACACATCTGATTTCTCAGAGGTGAGATATTGCCTCAGTGATGTCTTCTCCACACAGATGTATTTCCAGAAAAGAGGAGGGGAAAATGTTGGATTCATTACACACAGGCACTCCCCTGCTTCATACTGCATTCCTCTTCCTCCAAAGACACGTTTCTAAACCAAGCCAGGAAAATTGCATCAGGCATTCCTGTGGGAACACATGAAAGAGTCTTCTTGGATGCTGCACGTGGAACTCTCTCCCACTAGAGGACAGAACTGTCCCATCTCTGCTGTTTATCTGGAAGCAAAGGCAAAGACCTTTCTCTTCAGGCAAGCTTTCTGGGAATGATGAACTACCTATTATGTGTGTTGTTTCTGAATCTGCCATACATGGCTGCACAGACTTTATGTTTATAACCACTTATAACCTTGTGTGATTGAATTGACACTATGTTGTCAATGTTAGTTTCCATCACTCATAACTTTTACATGGATTTTTTACTCTCTCTTTAACTGCTTGCATTCTTGTACCTTTAATGTTATCCCTCAGTTCCCTGTTCTGAGACTTGAATATGTCTTAATTGCACTGGACAGTATAGTGTCCCTCATTACTGTAAGCTGCCTTGGGTCCTCTTCCAAGGAGAAAGGCAGTGTAAAAATACTCTAAATAAATAAATATAAATAAATATGTCTTATGAATTATACATGCTAGAACCTCAACACTATATCAAGTTTGTATTTTAGCTCGTGGCTGGCTGTTACTTGAAACATAGTACTGCCATCACAGCCAGCAGTCTTGATAGCGTGACTGCATGCTTTCAGCCTGGGTTCCCCAGGTACTTGTGACAAGCTAGGAGGTCTGGTCCAAGACATTTTTGGTGTTGGAAGCATATGGCGTCTCTGTCCTCAAAACAAAATATAGAGCACCAAGGATTGCCCATGTTATTCTGCTGAGTGAGGCTGAATATCTCACAAATGGGTTTCCTTGAAAGCAAAAATGATAAAAAATACATTTCCCCTCAACCTTTTTCTTACAGCCAGTCTTAATGGGCTTAATGGGATAGTTTCCGTTGTCAAGTGAGCAGTCTGGTGCTGTACATGAGTCCCAAATATTGTGTCCTAAAGATAATTATGAATTGGCACACCATCAAAAGCTTACCTACTTCAGATCAGTTCCAATGGTGTACATATCGGAATTCTATCTGTGAATTTGCCTGAACTTCTTCTCACATAAAGAACTTATCAACAGCTGAAGTTATTTTAGGACCATGTGCCACTTGGGGCAACTCTGCTGCAGTTGGGTCAAAGCTCAAGCCCAGACCTATGGCCTATAATCTTGTAGACATATGGGTTTCACAGTGCTACCTAGGGATGGAAAAGATTGATGAGTACACTAAGCTCTCTCCAAGTCCCTTCCCATGACTGACAACAAGAAATTTCCTCCATGGGGATTTGAACACAGGGCAAGGCTGAGAATCTTCTTCAAGCTCTCAGCATTCTGGATCTGTTATGAAGGCAGGAACGTCCATGGAGAACGTTTCCCATCTTCTGAGGGTATCCTGTTTACACAGTGTGGCAAAGCCATTTGGTTGCTATCAGGGCAAAGACCCCACAAAAATCCCATCTACACCTCTCCTATGGAGGCAATTAAATGGACTAGACAAGTATCTTGGCTGCATACTTTGCAGCTGGAAATGCATATTCAGATGCCACATACAATTATACAGTGTGGCTCTGATGAGAGAAAATTGAATTTAAAACAGGAGCTCAGCCAATATTATTACATTAAGCTGTTTTCAAGCAATAATGTCTCCTGCGACGCCTTGTCAAGTGGGCCCTCAAAGGAAAAAGCCTGTGCTATGAAATAAAATCTATAATCTTAAAGGCCTTACTAGCTGAGAAGCTCCAGTAATCTAGTCTTTGAGGGAAGTGCAGTGCCTTCCCATGTCTGCCCATTCAGTTATAGGTTTGTATATTGGTAGTGCTTGAATAAACAAAAGGTGTTGGGAAATAGGTCAGCATGCAAACAAGACATGTAGAATTACTGCTAATTTTGTTGATGGCCAGATGTAAACCATGAGGATCACACAGGTTGAAAGCTATTTAAGAGAAATAGTATTAAATATCAGTTCATTAGACTTTAACTAGTAATCATGGGTCCAAAATCAGCCCTATGAACTTGAGATACTCAAGTAAACTGACAGAGCTAATTTTGTCAGAAGGCTGAGATAGTAGCCTACTTCAAGCAGCAAAAGCCTGAAGGGGCAGTGAAAGATTTTGACTGTAGCTTTCTGGTGAATGACAGAGTTGGGCGTGATACAACTGGTCCTTCAGGAGTAGCATCCTGGATCACGTGTGGTAGAAGACACTACTAAGCTTCAACCACAGGTCAATTCAGCTCCTGAGGAGTTCTTCAGACAATAAAATGTCAGCCCTGTGATTTGGAATTCATTATATAATAATGTGTTGGGTGTGTAACCCCCATGAAATATTATATGTCATGGGAAAATATTTTCCAGGGGAAATTCTGCAGATGTTATTTGCCAGATGAGGAATTTCTGAAATCCTTTCAAAATGTGTGTCAGAGTGTGTATGCCACACACCAGCAATTTAGGGGTTAATTTAGCCACCAGCTTAACTCTCATTACCCCCTAAATTGCTGGTGTGCATGCTACACACTCTTTCAGTTAATTACCGGCACCCCTTTTGAAGCTTAATAACTCAGTCCCCTGACCCCAAAACCTTCCAGATTTCAGGGTTTACCTAGAATTGCCTGAGGAAGCAAACCCTGCAGCTTTGGTGCCGATGCCAATCAATATTGGATATGATGACTATTTTTGAGCGTATATAAAAATATGTACTCCAAAATAATGATTGAAGACACCAAAACCACAGGGTTAGCTTCCTCAAGCGAGTCTAGGTAAGCCTCTGAAATTTGGAAAGGTTTGGGGCTCAGGGGCTGAGTTATTAAGTTCCAAAGGGGGTACCCCTAGGAAAATTTATTTCTAATTGAATTTGGAAGCCAAGCCATGGTGGTGCTAATTGCTTGCCCGTGCACATGATCAACAGCTTCCTGCTCAATTGGAAAGATTTTTTCCTAGGGGAACCCCTATGGAGCATAATAACTCAGCCCCCTGACCCCCAAACCTTTCCAAATTTGGGGGGCTTACAGGGAAGAACTTGAACTTGATTTATTTTGGACAAATCATTTCATTCTAGAGGGGAAAATGTGTTTCGTTACTAAACAAAGCAAAACATGTCCTACCATTTCCTTATATAATGAAGTACTTCATTATCTTACAAAACAATGAAACAGTATTTCATTTTTCATTTCATGCCCATCTCTACTACTGACACTTTAAGAGTCTAATGTGAATGTGTTACAGTGTAAAGTGGGCTAAGAAGGTCCAAGAAAAGTCACATTAAATATAATTGTCTTTAAGTTGCCATAATGACTTGGTCTTCTATTCTCTTTGTCTTTTGTTTTTGCCTGATATGCTTATGCAGACTAAGGGCATTTATACACAACCCCTAAACTCCGGGGCAAATGGCTCCCAGCTCCGGAGCTTAAAAATGTTTACCCACCAGCTCCGGAGTTTACAGGAAATTAAGGGCAGCCATGCCCGCTTTAGCGCGTCCCAGCGCACCTTTCCAGTACCTGCTCTTCCGTCCTGAAAATTCCTTGATCCGGTGTAACAATAGTGAGTGCGGGTCTCTCCTCACTTCTGTTTGTTTTTTTTGCTCCCGCCCCTTTAAGAGCTACTTTTACAGAGACGAGAGGCAGAACGGAGGTGAGCGGCATGCTTTTCTTTCTCTTTTTCTCCCTCCCCTCACGCAGCCAGCAGCCAGGAAGTGCGGAGGGGCTGGGAACGCAGGAAGAGGGATGAACCCCTAAGATCTCTGGTCCAAATTTAAGTGGCCAGTGGATCTTAGGGGTCATGTAAAAAGGCCCTAAGATGGCTACCTCTTCTAAAATTCTTTTTTAAAACTCCCTTTTACTTTCTTCACTTTTCTTGGCCTCTTCTAATTGTTACTTCAGAGTCCAGCCTTAAAGTACTTGTTGCCACTGTCAAAATATTAAAAAATCTCGTCCTCACCCTGGCTTGAAAGGTCAAACTGCAAATATGAAATAACTTAAGGGTTGGGTTATATCAAGATACTTACCTGACTTTTCTTTTATTTTCTTTTTACAGGTGAATCACTTGGACTTTAGATTGTGTGACAGAATCTTCTCATCTAACTAGCAACAGCAGTAAAAAGGTAATTAGCTGAAAGAACACAGGGGAGGAGCCAATACGGAAGAGCATGCAGGAGATAGAAAAAAGAAGAGTCAAAGAGGACAAGAGAGAGATTCAAATGGTATCTTGAGGAGGGAGGATGTATTTTAAGAGTGGGCTACAACATGACTGAATTACTTTGTGCTTGGGAGGAGGAGGATGGATGTTTGAGAGCAGTGTAAACTTAATCTGAACTCTTGATTGGTTTCACCAGTTTTTATGTTATAACAAAGATCAATTTTTATATTTCAGTCTTACAACTATCTGGACCTATATGTTTTTGACTGGAAGCAATCCTATTAAAAGAAGAGATATTTTAAAACGTGACCACTTTGGGTGAAGGACAGTCAAAGGCCCCCATAGATGGTGTAGTTTTGTTCGAAGTTTTAAACCTGAGTTTGGAAATAATGTATCCAAATTAGCATGTGAATGTTAATAGTTGTTTCACCCAAAAAGAGAAAAAGCACCCATGTATTTAATATATATATATTAAAAAATAATGTTTTAAAAGTAATATTAAGTATTCTTTCATTTATTAAAGTAACAATGCATAACATGTCTCTGTCCATATGCCTCTTCTCCAGATGAGGACAAACCATGATATCTTCTCACATGAAACGGAGAGTTACACAAATGATTCCTCAACTTGGTACTCCAAATGTTTTTGTATTATGACTAGAGATGGGCATGAACCGAAAAAATGTGATTCATTTTGGTTCATTTCATTTTAGAGTTTGGTTTGGTTCATTTATTTTTAACGATTTTTAAAGGAAAAAATCATTTTGTTGGTTCATTGATTTGTTATTCATTTTTTTCAGCTTTGCGCGATTTAATCAATTTGACACTGTGCAGCCGGGGAAAAACATTCAAAAAAGAAATAAAAAAAACAGAGACGTTGCAACTGCACAAACTGGACTGGCATCATCCTCATCCTCATCATCCACATCCTCATCCTCATCATCTTACTGGGTGGCAGCAGTGGCGGCGGGGTGATCATTTTATTTTATTTTATTTTATTTTATTTTATTTTATTTTATTTTATTTTATTTTATTTTTTACTTGTGGGTTCCTCGCCCAAGTTACAGCTGTAGCGCGGGGCTTTTTTTCTTTTCTTCAAGAACCGACTGTGCGGCCCCTGGGGCCCAGTCAGTGCTGGTTTTATTTTTAATATTTTTTCTTGATTTTAGGGAGCTGACCTGGCCACCCCTGGGGCCAGGTCGGCATTCCTTTTCTTTTAAAGTGTCGACCGCGTGGCCCCCCAGGGCTAGATCGGCACTGATTTGATTTTTAATATTTTTTCTTGATTTTAGGGT
The DNA here is from genome assembly GCA_029282475.1 of Phrynocephalus forsythii. Taxonomy (NCBI): domain Eukaryota; kingdom Metazoa; phylum Chordata; class Lepidosauria; order Squamata; family Agamidae; genus Phrynocephalus; species Phrynocephalus forsythii. The sequence goes on from JAPFRF010000005.1 coordinate 23,626,588, forward strand.
ACAAACCTGCCCACCCATGTGGTCAGGTCAGCATTCCTTATTTATTTATTTATTTATTTATTTTTTCCCCCAAGCACTGACCACGCAGCCCCTGGGCCCCGGTCGGTGCTGATTTTATTTTTAATATATTTTTCTTGATTTTAGGGTGCCGACCCAGCCACCCCTGGATCCGGGTTGGTGCTCCTTTATTTTATTTTATTTTATTTTATTTTATTTTATTTTATTTTATTTTATTTTTTACTTCTAGGTTCCTGCCCATGCTACAGCTGTAGCACAAGGGATATTTTTGTTTTTTGTTCTCCCCTTCAAGCGCCAACTGTGCGGCCCCTGGGGCCCGGTCAGTGCTGATTTTATTTTTAATATTTTTTCTTGATTTTAGATTGCCAGCCACCCCTGAGGCTGGGTTGGCGCTCCTTCATTATTTATCTTTTATTTTTTACTTCCGGGTTCCTGCCTGCACTACAGCTGTAGCATGGGGCACTTTTTTGTTTTTGTTTTTTCTTTCAAGCGCTGACCGCGTGGCCCCTGGGGCCCAGTTGGCACTGGTTTTATTATTAATATGTTTTCTTGATTTTAGGGTGCCGACCGGGCCGGGTCAGTGCTCCTATATTTTATTTTATTTTATTTTATTTTATTTTATTTTATTCCTGACAGGAATTACAACTGCTGCAAATGTGACTTTCAAAACCATGTTCATTACTTTCTCATTCAGGGTGACCCAAGCTTATTTTCTAATTCTGCTCATCCCTTTCCCATACAACAGTATGCTTAGTACAAGTACAAACATGGGTTTGAATTCCATCTAGTGGATTTATCTAAGTTCACTGTTGCAAAGTCTTTCATGCTGCTCAAAATGCAGACCATGTAATCTGATACTACCAGAAGGCAAAAAAGTAACATTTCTTTTGATTCCTGATTCAGCTTCTATGGAGAATCTGTGATAGGAGTTATGATCCTAATATTGATTGAAGTGCTCCATTTGTAAGTGTCCCATGCAAAGACAATTTATAGAGGCCATGCAAGGATTCCTTTTGTGATGCTCACAATACGATTCGTGCCTTCCCTTCGTATTTTGTTTTGTTCTGTTTCTTTAGTAGTTTCATTTTGTTTCAGTCGTAATGAATGTTAAAGTTGTTTTGTTGCAAAATGAAATGAAATGAAACGAAACACCACACTACTCTGGGTCCTATAGGCACCAAAATGGCAGGGGAGCTTCCTCAAGCTCTTCCCTGTAAGCTCCCAGAAATTTTTTTTCTCATTGAGTTGGAATCCAAATACCCCCCCCCAATGGGCAAGCGATTAGTGTTGCTGCAGCTTCGCTTCCAAATCCAATCAGAAAGAATATTTCTTAGGGGCACCCCCTTTGGACTTTAATAACTCAGCCCCCTGACCCCCAAACCTTTCCAAATTTGGGGGGCTTGCCTAGAATTGTTCCCCTGCCATTTCCTCTAGGAATAACCATTTCAACCCAGAAGGGAAAAAATGGTGTTTCATCACAAAACCAAATGAAATGTGTCCAATTGTTTTGTTAGGTAATGTAATAATTTGTTACCTAATGAAATGATAAAATAGCATTTTTCATTTCTAATGCTGATGTTGTTACGTGCTGTCCAATCAATACTGGCTTATGGTTACCCTAACAGGGCTTTCCAGGTGACATGTTTAAGGAGTGGTTTTTCACATTCCACTTTCGCATAATCTTCCATGGCCAAGTGGGGACCTGAACTGTGGTCTCCAGAATCCTAGTTTGTTCCTCTATCTACTACACCACACTGGTTGCCTAGAGATGTCATAATCTGGAAAAAAAAATTATCCAGGACAAATGATACTTCAATGCTCAGTAAATTCCTTCCACCAGCTAGATATCACAACATGATTATAAGTGCCAGATTAGTCTCATTGGACCTCAGATCCCAGCGGTGGTGGTGGTGGGGAACAGTGTCAAAGGGCAATCACATTGTATGGTAAAAATCCGTATCCCACTGATTGTTAGTGCATGCAAAGCTGTCATTATCTCAACACAAATACTGGACAATTCTCAATGTTCTAGTCATGGTGACATGAACACCAGTAGAACTGCCTATTCAGACCTTGTCTCTCAGTGCAGCAAAAGGTGGTGCAGTGAAGCTCTAGGACAGGCATTTCCAAACTTCAGCCCTTCTGATGTTTTGGACCACAGCTCCCAGAATTCTAAGCTTAGATTGCCAATGGCAAAGGACTGTGGGAGTTGCAGCCCAAAACATCTGGAGGGTTGAAGTTTGGACATGCCTGCTCTAGCATGTAGGGGGCAGGGCCAGCATATGCAGACTCTCACCTCTGGTGGCATATTGCCACAGCTACTTTGTACTACCTTCTGGCCAAGGCTAGCTCTGGGAAAAAAAAACACTATTTCCATGCTGCAACAGCAAAAGATGGTTAACAATAAACTAAGGAAGTTCTCTTGGGGGGGCGAATGTAAAGAGACACAAACACATGACACTCTCTCCCACCCCCACTCACCCACCCCCACTCCCATAGCCCTTTGAGACTATTTACGCCTGATACCTAAATCAATTAATCATAAGCTCTGAGTGAGACCCAGAGGGGAACAGGCTGAGGCTACCGCTAGATCAGTCACTCTGAGGGAAGCAGCTTCTAACAGAAAATCGTTAAATCAAAGCCTCTTAAACAAGAACCATAAGAGCTTTCAGCATGCCACCTGAATAAGCAGCACTTGTAGATTTTTCAGGGCTTGCAAACACATTGTTCAGATTGATTAAAGCCTATGGTTAGACTACAGAGAAAAGGGAGGAGGAGAAAGGAAGGAAGAATGGGTGTCTGGGATACTTCTTCTCATATAATAATTCTATTTATAACTAATAATTCTAGTTACCTGCATCATTTAGCACTCTTCCTTGCATGCATAAGGAACCACCACCACACACCTGGATGAAAGACACCTAGGTTCTATTGTGATCAATAATAATAACTGGAGTATGATTTAGGAATATTTTCCCTATAAGACATTACACCATGATTCCAGTTCCTTTCTATGAAATGAAATCAAGGCCATAGCTGCCTGCAAGATCCCAGGAGAATTGGGCAATCATGAAATGCTATTATAGAGTAGAACCTGAAAAACGAGGCTACCAAAAGCGGATGCATCAATTATGGAAACAAGAATATCCGAACTCCAAGATAACTGAATTGCGATTAGCTGACCAGCGAAGATATATTATCAGAAACAAGGTGTACAGTAAAGTTGAACTTTAAGGTGCCACATGTTTTGTCAGAATCAGAATACTTTTGTTGGCCAAGTGTGGTTGGACACACCCAGAATTTGTTTTGGTAAAATATGCTCTTGATATTAAAGGAAATATAAGAATCAGATAGTCAACAATAAAAACACAGTACAACAATACAATATAACCTATTATTTAAAAGGAAGAAGAGAAGTAAAAATTAATTATTCAACAGTTTGAATAATTTGAAGTTGAATAAGTTGAAAAAGAAAATGTTGAAAAAGAAAAACAGTGTCTTTTGTTTTATTTTGTTTTCTTTGATTTTTGCCCATATAAAACTACATCCTATCTCTGGTCCCCCCCCTCACACCTCTGTTTCTCTTCCAGTGCTGCTTCTATCTTATCCTTTCTTCTTAGCTTTTTTTTTTTTTTTTTAAAAACTCTGTAGTGGGTGACTTGACTTAGGTTCTTAACCACCAGGCTGCTCCAGTCCCCAGCCTCTGAAGCTCTCTCAAGGTGCTTGCTATTTGTCACTTTTTCTTGGGGGCTGGATGTGGCTCTGGTACTGAGCTACGACAAAAGATAAGGGGCATAAATGAGTGAACACACAGGGTCTGCTGGATCAAACCCATTCTGTCTGACACCTCCTTTCCAGAGTGTCAGACCAGAGGCTTAAGAGGCGCCTATGAGCAGAATATGAGATCCATGGCATAGGACAGGAGGATGGCATTTCAGAGTTTTATTCAGTAGATAACGATGGAAAGACGGGTGGTATATAAGCCCTAAAATAAATAAATAAATAAATAAATAAATAAATAAATAAATAAATAAATAAATAAATAAATAAAAGGTGGCTACTCTTTCAAGAAAACCTGGAAGTTGAGTCATGGCTACTGGACTTCTTTTTTGAGAGATAGAAACATTTCGCTGTTCATCCAAACAGCTTCATCGGTCTGAATACAGCTAGTGCAAATCCTCCATCTTATAGGCAGGGAGGATTTGCACTAGCTGTATTCAGAGTGATATAACATTTCTATCTCTCAAAAAAGAAGTCCAGTAGCCATGACTCAACTTCCAGATAAACTCACCTGGATGACTGAGAATCTTCACAGACATATTGCTATGCAATTTGGGGCAGATGCCCTGAAGTTGGTGCGAGAATATGAAAGAACAGCAGGCGGCCTATAAGATGGAGGATTTGCACTAGCTGTATTCAGACTGATGAAACTGTTTGGATGAAGAGCGAAATGTTTCTATCTCTCAAAAAAGAAGTCCAGTAGCCATGACTCAACTTCCAGATAAACTCACCTGGATGACTGAGAATCTTCACAGACATATCTTTCAATAAAAGTAAAAGCTGAGAAGAAAAAGATTCTCCCTGAACTGCCAATGTTTAGGCAAGTGTTCCAGCAAGTGTTCCAGCAAGCAGCCTTCAGCTCACTGATGACTTAGCAGATTTCAAGCCCCTCTCTTTCCAAAATTTGAGAATTAATCAATATGAAGACAAAGAAGTCCAGGTGGAGTTCAGGAACGCTATATTTCCAAGAAGGTCACTGCAAGTCAAATGATCAAGTGGACTGTTTATTTTAAATTCAGTTTCTTTTCTGTTTTGGTTTGCCATTTCCGAATGTAGAAGCAGTACAGAGGAAGAAGTGGGGAGAAGGGAAGGAACAGAAATAGCTATGCAGCCTCCGGCATTCTGTTTATGAGGCCATCCATCCATGTCGGGGCAGGATGACAGAATGATATCAATTTTGTCCTTGTGGCATGTAGAGGAACAATCCTGTTCCCAAACATTAATCCCTTTCAGTGTTGTCACTCCTTTCAGAAACATGGAGCATGGGGTTTGCTTCAGCAGCTCTGACATTACCTGTGCTCCTGCCCCCAAAAAAAACTCAGTATCAGTCTCCATTTGGGAAAAATACATAGAAGAACAACGTGTGTGCACACACGTGCTGCTTTAAAACATTTCCTTGCACATATGCTTGCACAGTTTCTTGCATAACACAAAGGTCAGCTGACCTCAATCTTGCATGGAGAGACCATGGTATTACCAACAACAGGGGCCTCAGTAAGTTTGAGACTCACCTTTCTCAGGCCACTTCCTGGGATGAATAGCTGCACCATGTTTTTTGAATATTTATTTATTTATTATGGGGAAAACTGTGTATAACAAAAACTACACTGCTTAGACCCATATCGTTCAAGGTAGACGTCTACTAGCTATCCTGGTCCACTATCGGATTTTACATTTAGAAAGCAAGCATCCAGTTTTCTTAACATTTAAAACACAACTACTCTGTGACTATTTACATTCTAGCTTACTTTTTAGAGTTGTTGTGACTTAAGTTTCAATATTGAGACTCTATTGTTCATTCCCTTCTCGAGGTCTTAAGAGTCTGGATCTGAAATTTGGGGAATGAGAAGCTGCCAACTTGGGGGTAAACTCTTAGCTTAAAATTTTTGTGGTTTCATTTTAAGCGCGTCCCAGCACACTTTTCATGACATACTGTTTGTTCTTTTTTATTTAAATCATGCTCAGAGATGGCAGAACACCCTTCTCCTTGTCATGCAGCCAGCAGCCAGGATGATTTAGATCTGCTAAGTTGTCTGGTCCAAACTTAAATACCGCGGATCTTAGCATTTAGGCCCAAATTCTTATTTTTGTGGTTCATTTTCAGGACATACTATTTAAACATGCCAACTGTCACAGATCTCATTTTTGGAATACCATTGCATTTACATTCATGAGAGTCCAACTGTCACAGATCATTTTTACATCACAAAGACCTGTCCCCAGGTCTCAAGACTTTGGTCCTTAAATGTAAGAATGGGATCCTTCCGACCTGGTCACTCCACACCAAGATCTGTTTCATCCAGGGTTGTTTGAAGAATTCGAACTTGAGAGACTGCATAGAGGAACTGAGGATAGTTCAGTGGTTTAGATATCTAACTTCAGAGCCAGAGATTGGGAGTGCAACTAACCACCATGCCTTACTGACAAGGGCTGGATTCAATCTTCAGGGTCCCTTCCAGCTCTGCAGTTTGATGATGATGATGATGATGATGATGATGATGATGATGATGATGATGATGATGATGATGATGATGATGATGATGATGATGATAACAAAAATATCCACTTGTGTACCATAGTATATGTTCCAATACCATTGACTGAGTCCTGCCCATCTTTCTTTGACACAAACCTTGGGTTTTGAAGCATTGCTGGTTTTTTAAAAGTGCCGTCATAGACAAGTACAATATTGACTTTGGAGCCTGCCTTTCTAGGTCAAATAGCATTGCCATTCTGGTGCCTGGTCTCTATCCATTTGGGAACCACCCAAGTTTCTTGCACCTATAGTGTCCAAAGAAGTTATAAAAACAATGACAATATTCAAAATACTGTAATACATTTTTGAAATTCTTAACAAGAAAATAAAAGAGAATTTCTTAAACAGCAAATCCCCTCTGTATTTGTGTGTGACAGCTTGGGTGTCACAGAGAGTTGGGATGTCATTACATAACAGTATTGATTAAGCATTGTTAGCCTGGTCAACAAAAAACTTGATATTTCCTCTTGCTTCCATATTGTTGAAAGGAGAAGTGGGCAAACAAGGTTGAGCAGGTTCTGTACAAAAGGAAACTAAATCTGCTACAGTTAGTTGGGAATGCTATCGGACACCCTTGGCATCTGTCTTACCAGGAAGATAGGAAGACTGATGATGACAGGTTTTGGTAGCTCTGCAGCATGCAGTTCCCATGTTACAAGAAAAAGTTATAGTGCAAGCTGAACAACTCCTCTTCTATTTTGTTTTTTTGTACTGGATAGACTATTGAGCTTTGAACATTATGTTACTGAATCAGATTATTTGGTTAAACCATCACTGGTGCAGTTCATCTCATGGACATTCAATATATCAGTGTCTTATCCCATAGCACTATTTTGACCTTCTTAGTTGAATAATAGAGAGGACTGCTCCTCTATAGAAAGTAAGCAACTGAAACAATTAACTGAGTTGCTTTCTTGCAGGTTAATCATCAGTAACAATGGTGGGGTTCTTGGATGTCCCATTAAGATTAGTGTTCCTTGTGAGGAGTTGAAGTAAGGGTGAAGAGTTGGGTAAGGACAAGATGAAGGATGTCCAGAAGCATCATAGATAGAAGCACTAAGAAGAATGGCTTTGAGGGGAGTTAATTATTTGGCCTGCTCCCGCCAAAATGCATGGATTGAGGTAGCCATATCTCACTTTGCCTAACAATAGGTTTGCTATCAGCACCACCCATTTCAGCAGCAATATCATAGGAAATTTGCCAACATTAGTGCAACTGAGACAGGAAAGGCACTGTGAATGGGAGGGAGGAGGCAAGCAACTCTCCCACTGAACAGAGAATTGTGTGCCAGACTGAAGGTCACACATCCTCCAAATCCCCATTGTTCTTTCTTCAGCAGGGACCTCCACATTATGCCTCAAATGTCACACTTGTCAAAAATTGGATAGCCGCTCTTCCCACATGGTGTTCTGCCAGAAAGCTCACAACTTAAGAGAAGCACTGAAAATTTGCATTCAGATAGCAATGCAAGTGTTATGGAAGGCAGTGTGTCGATAATTGTGTATTTGATGAATATATACATTATTAATATTGTTTAGAGAAAGAGTATAAATATTTCAAAATTTCAGCTTCTTGTAAAAGACTTATGCTATAAGGAAGGCACTGAATTAAGGCCAGAAAAAATAAAGTATGTTTCTGGAACCTGGAATAAGGAATTCTTAATGCTGGAATAAGGGCCTATCTATGGCTACCACTGATGACCATCTAAAGGTGGGCAGGTCCAGAGGCCAAATTTCACCTAAGAGAATTCACTGGAGACAGAGGGCACACAATTTGGTGCTGTCCCCATGTGGTCATACAAGACAGCTTCCAGGACCATAAATGTTCTTCAGAACAAGATGTGCACTGCTTATGTGTATAAAAAGAGGGTTTTAAGGCCACAACTGCTATGATGAGGGGTGTGCATGAAGAATGCAGATTATGAGTTGCCCACCCAAGGTCTAGAACATCAGTGTGAGGTAGATTTGTCCTAAGCAAGGAAAGATACTTCCCTGGTTCTCAGCATATTTCTCAGGATGCTTCACCCAAGAAGGTCATTTTGGCATGTGCTTCAGATCTCAGCAACAGAAAATTCAGTTACAGCTTGTTGTGATATTCAAAGTGTTCTGCTTATATAAAAAGCAAAGTGTTCTGCTTATATACCACCCCATACCACTTCAAGTAGTTTCTGGGCGGTTTATAGTTTTTAATTACAGTATGCAGGCTACACATTGCCCCCCCCCCAAGCAGGCTGGTTACTCATTTTACCGACCTCAGACGGATGGAAGGCTGAGTCAACCTGCTACCTGGGATTGAACTCCAGGTCGTGAGCACAGTTTTACCTGCAGTACAGGCATTTAACTACTGTGCCATGAGGCTCAGTGTTATCTAATGAAAATGTAGCTCAAAAACAAGTAGAAAGGTAATTTAAGGTAGAAAAATGCTGGAGGGGAACACATGCTCCATATGCAGGTGCTTTTTGTTAATTGACCATCTTCCTGGTCTGTTCTCTCCCAACAGTTAATTTCTAGCCTGTATTGTTAGCTGAGAGAAAATAATGGAGGAGAGCAAGTGCAGGAGGGCTGCCACCTCTCCGCAAGTATACCATTTTTTAGTTTCAAATTCTTGCTCTTCGTCACAACCATTCACTTATTCCACAATGTTTTTCTACACTGAGGTGACAACGCTGTGATATTCTCCACTCTCCATCAAGATCAGGTCAGGCTCAGCTTTTCTTCTCATTCACTTGAACCATCTGGTCCTGTGTATCCATTTAGTTGTGTTCAATGCTCAGTCACTTTGTGGATCGATGCTCTCTGTGCTTTTTTATCTCTTACATCTTCTTTTAGCTCCTTCAGAGTCATTCCAGTGAGCTATTTACAAATTCTGAAGCATTTTTTAGAAATTAGGACTGAACAAACAGAATAATACAGAGCCACATACAAGAGGATTTAGAATCACACTATGCAGTATTAAAATATCTCAACATAAAAGTGGACAGAATTCCACAGTGTAGGAAGAATCAGAGAAAAAAAGACCCAAGATTGTTACATGAATGGGGTTGCCTCTGCAAAGCAAGGGTCATCCTAGCCTTCATTGTTTGCTGCTGTTCTTAATGGCCAAATAATGGCCTGAAATCCCTGGTGCTCAGGCAATCTGATTAAAATTCATTGTTTGTATGATTTGCGATAACTGTGAAGAATGGCCTCAATCCCAGTGCATAATTTATGGAATTATGTGCAGAATTCTACAGAAGAAACTAAGGATTGTTAGTTTGGGAACCTGGAACAGAATAGGGATTCTTTGGGTGTTCCACCCACCCTGTAGCATAACCGTTTCCCTTCCTGTACATGCTGAGCTTGTGGTTTTGAAGCCTCTTAGGCTTGTTGTGCAGAAGGACTTCAACATCCATGCTGAGGCAGCTTTGGGCGTTTATACACGACCCCTAAACTCCGGGGCAAATGGCTCCCAGCTCCGGAGATTAAAAATGTTTACCCACCAGCTCTGGAGTTAAGAGGAAATTAAGTGTGACCCCACCCACTTTAGCGCATCCCAGCGCAGCTTTCAGGTACCTGCTTTTTGGATGTGACAAATATTTGATCCGGTGTAAGGATAGTGAGTGCGGGGCTCTCCTGGCTTCTGTTTGTTCTTTTTTTGCGCCCCGCCCCTTTAAGAGATCTGAATGCTGCCGGGAACAAAACGGAGGTAAACCGGCATTCTTTTCTTTCTTTCTTCTCCCTCCCTCATGCAGCCAGCAACCAGGAAGTGCGGAGGGGGGTGGGGACAGAGGAAGAGCGACGAACCCCTAAGATCTCTGGTCTGAATTTAAGTGGCCAGCGGATCTTAGGGGTCATGTAAAAAGGCCCTTTGTTAGGAGTGCCTCAAGACTTCATGTCCTCCGTGATGACCATGGTGATATCTGCTGCCACTCATGCTGCATGGTTTGCTTTAGATACTGGAGTAGATGTTTATGATCTGAGTGTGGAGAAACTCTCTCAAGTTCCACAGTCAATGATAGATAATCACCTGACCGACAGATTCTGGTTTGGATTACTGGATTACTGACACACATACCCAGTAAGTCCTATAAAAATTTACAGCCATCCTAAAAAGAGAGATAACAGATTCTACGATTAGTCAGAGCTGACATTATCCCAGTAAGTGTTAAATAACAGAATGAAATCAAACAATCAATCCCATACTGTTTGTAAACTCACCTGGGTATCATTATAAGTAACATCACTGTTGCAATAATTCCAGGCCACTCCAGAACCTCTTAGTTCTATACGAATTCCATTTATTTAGGTTCTTCTTTAGGTTCCATATAAAAATATTCAGTCTAAAAATATTACTAGCGTGTAACTTTTTAGAAGTTGCCGGCACATTACTTTATCTTTCAGTGTGCCTGTGGCTTCTTAAAAGTTACATGCTGGTAATATTTTTGGACATTATGTTTTTCATATGGAACCTAGAGATGATGTAACTAAATTGAGCTCCTATAGAATTAGCAAGCTCTGGAGTAGAACTTGTTAATTCTATACAAGTTCCATTTAATTACTGTAGTTTTAGCTCTATAAGATGCACTTTTCCCTCAAAAGTAAGGGGAAATGTCTGTGCATCTTATAGAGAGAATACAGTAGTCCCCACTACATATATATCATAGATTTTCATTTAGAGAGAAGTTACCTGCATGGAGCCTCTCCCATCCCCTGCTGCAGCTGGGATTCCACAGTTCCAATCACCTTGTTTGCAAAGAAGTCTCCTCCATTGAGCCTCTGCCCTCCCCTTTTGCAGCCTGGATTCCATAGTTCCAATCACTTTGTTTGCAGTCCTCCTCTTTTGCAGCCAGGATTCCCCAGTCCCAATCACCTCCTTTGCAAAGAGGCTTTATCCAGGGAGCCTCTCCCCATCCCTTTCCTTCTGCAGCCAGGATTCCCCAGGAAAAAAATCACCTTGTTTGCAAGGAGGTCTCCTCCATGGAGCCTCTGTCCTCCCCTTTTGCAGCTGGTGTCCCCCCGCCATAAAACCTTAGGTTAAACTTTTTTCTTGTTTTCCGTCTCTAAAAACTAGGTGTGTCTTATGGTCAGGTGCATCTTATAGAGCAAAAAAAAATTAGTATATCATCTCTAGATCCTATATGAAAAATATGCAACATTTGAGATATGGGAGGAAAATTATATATGCCATTGATTGAAGATGGTGGCAGTGTTAGGATAATTGCAGAAGCAAGTGGAGCTCAAAATAATATTCTGTTTTCTACAGTATCAGATTTTCACTCAGCTAATGGGTCATCATGACTTTACTGCACAATGGTAGGTCAGACACTCTTTCAAGCCTGTTTCACTCATGGTCTAATTGGAAAATAGAATATCATGCATTGGAGATGAAGAGAGCAATACAAGTTTTTCTATTCAAATATCCTATGGGCACAGTATAGACTCACTGAATCGAAGAGGGGTGGGAGTGAGGCGATGAAGATGATCTGCCCCAGGAAGAAGACAAATCTAAATGTTTACCTGATGGATCTTTGGGAGTTTCCTGCTGCCTTGGCAAAAACTCTGTTAAAGGCCAGGTTGATCTCTGGAATGGAGGGATGGACAGGGCTGCTGACACACTAAGCATCCCCTCCCTCAAAATTGAGGCAGAATAGATCCCTGCTGAATGAAATGAATGGGAAAGAGACTAGAGCAACAATGGTAGAAAACCTGGAGTTAATCAGACCAAACATTGGCTAGATCTCTTTGGAAGGCTTTTTCCATGGCAGTGGCAGCAGTGAAGTTGCCCAGTGAACTTCTTCCACATGTCCAAAGGCCTGTTATATTATTGCCCACAGGAAGATCGTACTGACCGCAGTGTAGCTTGCTGTGAAAATTTTGTACAGTGGTTTGTAGGCAAAATTGCTTGGATCCACTCTAACTTGGATGATGAAGTTAATGCAGGTCCTGTAGATGTAACTATGGCTCCTGTTTGTCCTTTGTTGAGGGCTAGGTTTCAGTTTCTCCAGCCTGATGATTTGGACAGGACCCTCCAAGGACAGCCTTTGTCTGCTGGACCCTTGCCTTTCCTGCCTTGTAAAAGCTACCAGAGAGTCGAACTAAGGGGGTATGATAGGATCCCATAATGCTTAAAGGAGTAGGCAGTAAGATGATTATGGGGGGGGGCCTTGGACCCTACAGTGCTGGATAATTGCCAGCCAATCTCTAATATCCCATTCTTGAGCAATGAGCTGGAGTAAGTTGTGGCTTCTCAGCTTCAGTGGTTCCTGGATGTGACAGATTATCCATTTCAGTATAGCTTCAGGCCTGGGTATGGGACAGAGACAGCGTTGGTTGCCTTGGTGGATGGGCTACTGTATGCCAGGAGCTGGAGAAGATGCTTGGATATCTGTTGGTTCTGCTGGACCTCTAGCAGCTTTCAATAAAATTGACCATACTATACTTTTGGTGTGTTATTTCATTGCAGTCATGACTGACTCTTTGTGACTCCATGTCCATGGAGTTTTCTTGGCAGGAATACTGGAGTGGTTTGCCACTTCCAACTCCAGGTGCCTACAGTACCTGGTATTCCCTGGTGGTCTCCCATCCAAGAACTAACCAGAGCTGACCCTGCTTAGCTTCCAAAATCAGGTGAGATTGGATGTGCTTAGAGCATCTAGGCAGCACACTTTTGGACCATCTCCCTATGATGTGACTTGGAGGCACTGTTTTACAGTGGCTCTGGTCCTTTCTGGAGGGGAGAGCCCGGAGGGTAGTGCTGGGGGACTCTTGTTTGACATCTTGGCTGTTGGCTTGTAGTGTCCTTCAGGGTTCTGTTCTGTTCCTTCTGCTATTTAACATCTACATGAATCAACTGGGAGAGGTTGTCTGGAGTTTAGTGTTACTACTAATACACCGATGACACCCAAGTCCACTATCTTCTTTCCATCCATCTAAATCAAAGGAAGCTGTTTTGCTTCTAAACCAGTGCCTGGTGTCAGTAATGACTACAAATAAACTGACTTTTAATTAAGACAAGACACAGATGTTCCATGTCAGTTGAAAAGCAGATCAAGGAACAGGTTGCAGACTGTCCTGGATGGAGTTACACTCCCTCTGGAAGCACAGGTGTGCAGCTTGGGGGTGTATTTCTGGATCATTCCCTGAGCCTGGATATCCAGGTTTCAACAGTGGCCAAAAATGCCTTTGCATAGTTAAAACTTGTGTACCAGCTGCACCCATTTCTGATCTGGCTACAGTGGCACATGCCTTAGTTACAGCAGTCATTTTGACATGAAACAGTAGGACAACTGCAGATGTTAGCAGTGGCAGTCATTAGGGTTCCATTTAGCTTTATGTGAGCCAGGTGCTTGTAATTGATCAAGTGAAAGGAGAGGTCACACTAAATACCTGCCTCTTTAGCCTATAGAAGCATGTTTTTTTTCTTTATTTTTTTCTGTTTTTGGATACTGCATCCAAATTTCCTGTGTTGTATTCTGGCTGCATTCGAACAAAGAGGCCGAAAAATAATTATACACGGTGATTATACCATTGCTAAAACATCAAATCTAGTAGTGGCATAAGAATTTTGCATAGTACTGTATATAAATGAATTGTATAAATGAAACTACAGTGGTACTTTGTATAAAGGAATTAATTTGTTCCAAATGAAATTCTGTTAAGCAAATTTTCCTTTATATAACTTTGCCATAGGAATGCATTGAAAACAGAGTAATCCTTAATTGTGACTATTTCTATGTTGTACAGATTTACCCCATAGGCGATTCTGTTAAGCAAATTTCCCCTGTCTCTGGAATTTTTTATGCTGTACAGATTTCGTGTTATACAAACCCTTTGTTATATGAGGGTCCACTGTACTGTTTTTTTTTTCTTCAGAAAGGTGAGGTATAAGTTACATAAATAAATATTATTCAAGGAAAAAGGACATTACTATAATATTTTCAGTTTAAAAGGGGGCTTCAGTTTTAGTTTCTAGATTTAAAACCAAATATGAAATCCTCTAGACACAATCCTCTATTTTACTGAAATGATACTTGATGCCAAGCAATCTCTGTTTAATTACAGAGATCACACGTTGTAGCTTCACAGTGGAATTAGAAATGGTTTGCCGTCAAAGATCAACAGATCTGCCCACTTCTTGGTGGCCATGCCTGAAAAAGTATCTAGGCTACTATGTGTGCCAGAACCTAGACTCAACATGAGAGATGGGCCCTGCTGTGGAACCTGGCTTCCTGGAAGCACAGGATTGCCCATCATGGGGCTGGTCAGCAGGTGGGGTGGTGCTGGCATGATCCAGGATCAATTGGGGGGGGGAGTGTGTGGGGGAGGATACATGGATCTCTCTTGGAAGGGATGAGACTCCTCCATGGTCCTTTGGGATCGGAATTTAAGTCCTGCTGGACCCCCTCAGTATTGATTCAACAAAGGAGAACTGATACCTGGGCAAAATGCACTAATGGGTGTATTCTAGGGGTGGGCACGAAATGAAAAAAAAAAGGGTTTCATTTCATTTCATTTTCTTCCCCTGTGATTAGTTTTATTTCATAATGAATTTTTTAAAAAAAATTGTATGAAATCAAACAGTAACGAACCAATTTGTTACTCTACAAAGCAGCTCCTCTGGGTCCTAGAGGCACCACATTTGGTGTGTACCTTCCTTGGAGGCTCCCCTTTAAGCCCTAAAATTTTGGAGAGATTTGGCATTCAGGGGGTGAGTTATTCATCTTCAAAGTGGTGCCCCCAGAAAGACATTTCTAATTACAATGCTATGTGCTTGAAAATATTGATTCCAGGCATCTAGCAGCATGGAAATTACAGTGGAGCTTCCTCACTCTCTCGCCTTGAAGTACCCAATTTGGAGAGGTTTGGGGTACAGGGGGCCAACAACAAATTAAATGAAACCAGCCAGCCTCTCTTATACCCTAGCCCCAGCAGGCAGTTAGAAAGCACACACACCCCAACATCGCTTAAAAATGGATTCCTATGGGCACCCCCTTGGAGTACTTGGCCCCCTGTACCCCAAACCTCTCCAAATTGGGGGTGCTTAAAGGGAAGAGCTTAAGAAAGCTCCACTGTAATATCCATGCTGCTAGATGCCTGGGATCAGTATTTTCAAATACCTTTTACAAATGATTTTTCCTATGGGCACCCCCTTTGTAGTTGAATAACTTGGTTCCCTTTACCCCAAACCTCACCAAATTGGGGGTGCTTAAAGGGAAAGCTCCCATGAGGAAGCTCCATTTCCATGCTGCTAGCTTCCTGGGGTCACTATTTTCAAGCACATAACATTGCAATTAGAAATGTTTTTTTTTTCCTGCAGGGCACTCCCTTTGAAGTTGAATAAATCAGACCCCTCAGCCCCAAATCTCTCCAAATTTGTAGGGCTTAAAAGAGAGAGTCCAAGAAGGTTCACACACTGGGACCTAGGAACCCATCTTATAGCAAAATGAATCAGTTCATTTTAAACAACAACCAACCCCCCACACCATTTTGTTTTGTTACTAACGAAATGCTGCTTCCCCATTTTGCTTCATTTAATTTTATTTCCGGGCCATGGAGCAAATACTTTTGGATTCAAAGGTCTTGACCACAGTAAACTCTAGAGTTCAAATAGAGTTTCCACTGGTTTTTAATTACTTAGTGTGCTTTTAATTCCCTAATGGCTTTGACATGTTTTTAAAATTCAAGTAAAGGTTTTTAAATGGTATTAAATTGCTTTTTGATTGAATCTTATTCTGATATTTTATGATACTGGACTAGCTATGAATATCCTAATTAAAAGGTAATAAATAAATGCAATGGTTTAAAACTGCCATCTCCTTTCACAGCTTAGCTGCTGCTACCATGTGCTCCACACCATTCTTATCTGCTCCCAGTTCTGGAAAAACATGTGAAAATAAATTTTCCTTCCCCATCCCTTTTACCACCCACCCAGCCACCCGCCCGCCCGCCTGCCCACCCACCCACCCATCTATCTATCTATCTATCTATCTATCTATCTATCTATCTATCTATCTATCTATCTATCTATCTATCTATCTATCTATCTATCTATCATCTGCTTGCCTGCCTGCCTGCCTGCCTGCCTGTCATCCACATTTTTTCAGTTTCCACTGGATGATATGGGGGTCCTACTGTGCTACTTGTAAATCCTACTAGATTTACAACTGAATGTGAAACCTGTACACAACAGTAAAATTTGTTTAAGATGGATGATGCAAAGAGCATGCTAGACTCCTGAATTACACTCCTAGGTGTAATTTCAGAGCATTCTCCAAGGGCAGTCCCATGTGCTATATATTCCAGTACTATAATCAAGAGATAATTAAGGCAGGGGGCATGGAGGTGAAGCTCACCGTTCCAAGGGAAAGGGCAGGTAGCAGACCAGGCTGAAGCTGCAAAAGGGCCCTCTTGGCCACAGTAATCCTGTGAGCTGCTATGAGCAACATAGGGTCCAAGAATACCCCCCACCCCCGATGCCCAGAACTAGCATAATCTCACCAGTGTGTTTGTTTTATACTACCCAATGTCCTCATAGGCCCTCGCTTTTTGGTGACATGTAAGTGGCAGTCCTAGGTGGGATTCTCACCTTTGCCTCTGGCTTCCCCATTTACATTGCTAAAATTCATGAATCTCTAGGGTACCTGAAATGTCTGGTTGACAATAGAGATGGGCACGAATAAAAAAAAATGGCATTTCATTTGTCGTTTGTCGTTTAGGGGTCCGTTTCAGTTCGTTTCCATTTTTCACAAATTTTTGCAAAAAAATTCATTTTCGTTTTTGTTTGTTTCGTTACATTTCATTACCATTTATTTCATTTTTTCTGATTTTTTTTAGGATTTTAAGCAATTCACTCATATTGCAGGAACGGAAATGAAACGCACGACAAAATTTCTGGTGTTTCTGTTCATTTCGTTTCATTTTAGAGACATAATTTGTTTGTCGTTTCATTATGTAACGAAATGAAAAAATGTAAACGGAAACGAAAAATTCTTCGTTTCGTGCCCATCTCTAGTTGGCAATGCCGTTTAGCAAGAAACACGTGTGTGTGTGTGTGTGTGTGTGTGTGTGTGTGTGTGTGTGTGTGTGTGTGTGTGTGAGAGAGAGAGAGAGAGAGAGAGAGAGAGAGAGAGAGAGAGGGAGGGAGGGAGGGAGGGAGGGAGGGAGGGAGGGAGTGGGTGGGAGAGAGAGAGAGAGAGAGAGAGAGAGAGAGAGAGAGAGAGAGAGAGAGAGAGAGAGAGAGAGAGAGAGAGAATTATTTTCCTAAAGTACATTTTTTTAAAAAAATGTACCAAAACAACATTCTCAGTCTAATCTTGGCAGGTAAATGAAGGCAGCCACTGATTATTCATATTTATTAAATGTATGTTTTCCTTCATATTTTAAACTATAAATCATCAAGGAAGATACAATGAGCTGAGCCCAAGATTTTAAAGGCCCAATGATTGACTGAGATGTAGGATTCTGACAGCTTCAATAAAGGGATATTTTTTCACTCCACGCTGCATCCTCCAGGAGTTCACATTTTCTGTTTTATCTCTAGGAGGGAGCTTAGTGACAGACACAAACTGAAAGTCTATGCGAAATGCCAGGGGAGCTGCTTAGCAGACTTCAGATGCAGAGATGGCCTTTGATTCTCAGGCACCGTGGTTGAAGCCACTCTACAAGAAATCTAAATGGAGATGGGGAGAGGGATTGAGGGGAAAACTAAAGGAGAGCAAAATGGAATATTTTGTTTTGGATCTATGTCTTTCTACTCTGATAACATAACAAAAAAGTAAACCCTGTGCAAGTTTAGACATCTGGATAACATTCTCTGCTTTTGCAAAGGCACATATCTGTTGAAAAAGCCAGGGTTCCTTTGAAAGTTTTGGCAGATGTGTAAACTGAAGGACAATGTCAGTCTGTCCTTCACATTGTCGTTGTAGAAGAGGTAGCTGTGTTAGTTTGTGCCAGCGTGAGAAGTAAAAATGAAAAATAAATAAAAGAAAAGAACAAATAAAAAAAGACAAACACGAGGTGGCACCTTAAGGACTAACTGTTATATTTTAATGTGAACAAGTCAGTTCCTCAGACAAAATAAGAGAGAGAGAGAGAGAGGTAAATGTGGCAAATATTGACACATGATTGTGGTTAGTTGGTTGGAAGAAACTCAATTGGTATTTGACAGTGGGGTGAGAGTCTCTTTTGATTTACAGGTGTATTCCATTGAAACCAGATTGCTTGGGAGGGTGATCTGGTCAACAGCCCGGGTGGCATCCTCATACCACCTCTCCACCAGGGTCTGGAAGTTGAGGCAACTGGACTTCTTTTTCTTGAGAGCAGAAACGTTTCGCTGCTCATCCAAACAGCTTCATCAGTCTGTTTGGATGAGCAGCAAAAGATTTTATATCTCTCAAGAAAAAGAAGTCCAGTTGCCATGACTCAACTTCCAGATAAACTCACCTGGATGACTGAGAATCTTCACAGATGAGAGGGCTTCAACCGGAAATCAGAACCCCCCCCCCAAAGGCCTCCAGGAAACGATCTGGATCCAGAAGCCCTTGGGGGAGGGGCCAAACAAGGGGCCGAGGCTCCATGCAGGATGGGGCAGTGATTGACAGGGGAAAAGACAGCAGATGATGTCTGACCATGGCACGGATTGAGGAACAATGTCACCAACCCTTAGATTACTGTCTGCTGACATGGAGGGGGAAAACAGGTCCAAGGTATGCCCTGAACTATGGTTGGGACCAACAACATGCTTGGACAGATTCATGGAGGTCACGGACCCCATGATAGCCAGAGCCATTCTTGACAGCACATCATCAGCATGTGCATTGAAGTCCCGTACCACCAGATGCCGCCGAGATGAACTCAGTGAGCTCATTGGCCAGTAGTTGGTGTTACCGAGTTTCACTCTTCCATCTCAGGTCAAGGCCTTTGACCCCCCCTTTTATGTATTCTGACTATTCATAACTGTATAAATAGGTACAAATTGAGTTGACATAGCTGCTAACACAGTGATTTCCCCTTTCTCTGCGGTTATGTGCAACATGAGCTTTTGTATGCTGTGTTGCTGCAATGCTTTGCATACCATACCTTGCATATTACAATGGTGTTCTGTATTGTTTATTATGTATTCAGTGATGGACTCTGGCTGGAATGAAGCATGCATGCACATAGGCATCCCCCTTCAAATATTCAGATACAAGTCAACGTGAATTGGTTGCTATTTGTAAGATAAATCATGTTGACTGAATTGAAGCGAATGATGTGCATGTGCTCTTCTATAAGTGTGTATGGCAGTGGCTGACCTGTCGATCTTTCTGGAGGTGCTCGGGGACTGTTCAGCATGCCCAATGCCTCACAGGCTGCCTTTTTGCCTGGAAGCACAGTGAGGAATTGAACTCTCAGTGGTGCAATGATCCATTGTGGTCTTCAGCTGTCTTACCTTCAAAACTGCAAGACGTTCTACAAAGCAGCGATTGAGGCAGCTGGGTGTAGGGATGGGCACAAAACAAAAAAGAAATGCCGTTTCATTGTCTTGTTACATAACGAAATGAAACAAAATGAAACAAAACAATGAGGCAGCAATTCATTACAGATGAAACAAAATGGTTGGGGGTTTTTTTCTGTTAAAATGAACCATTTCATTTCCTCTGTAAAATGCCAACCTGGCCCGTGGGCCTACTGGTCAGCAGGAGAAGAAAAAAATGCACCAACTGGGCTGGCAGGCCAGCTGGTCAGTGAGAGAAGAAATAGAAAAAAATTAAAAATAAAACACGCCAATCAGGCTTGCAGTCAGCACAAGGGGAAAAAAAGCAAAACAAAATAAACGATGCAAAATGATATTTTTTTAAAAAAATCATTTCATACTAAACATACTAAAAATGAAACGGGAGGGGGAGAAATGAATAATGAAACAAAGTGCCATTTTGGCATTCCATGCCCATCCATAGTTGGACACAATGGCATAGACTAGGCTTGGGACCTCAGCATAGTGATCTGATAGGCCACGATGAAGCTCCCCAGCTGACACTGGGCCTACAACCATTTCAATCTCTGCTTCATAGAAAAAAAAAAAAAAAAAACAGATTCCAGAGGAGCTATATAATGATTTTCTGTGGGAGAGTGTCATGCCTCTCAGGCAGGAGTGTGAAACTGTGATGGTTTCAATGAAAAACACTATCTATAATAACAATGGCGTCCCCGCACCTCCCAGTGAGGCGCAGGGAGGCTTTTAGCTGCCAGTAGGCAAAAGATCTTTTTGATGGCCGCGCCCCTTTTTTGCTGGGCGATCCGGACGCCTCGGAAAGAATCAGGACGACAGCAGGCTAATTTCTGCTGCCCGTTTGGGCTTGTTGTGGGGAAGGAGGCGGGAGGGAGCCCTCTGTCCGGTGAGCTCCCGGGGTTGGGGGTGGGGAGGAGAATAGGGAGGATACGTTTTGGAGGGGTGCGGGCGGAAGACGGCGCATCCTAATTTACCGCGGACAAACAGGCAGCAAGGCCAGCTGCGGAAAAAATACCTGTTGTTCTGGGCACACTTATCGCAGCCAGCCCCTTCTTTCAGTTAGGGGTGTCTACTACGGGTGGGTGGGGGTAGCGCCTGGAGTGGACGTCTCACCTGTTAGCCTCAGAGGCCCGGGGTCCAGCTCCACCTCAGTTATTGGCCAGCCCAAACAATCAGGCCGGCTGACGTCGGCCATTTTGGGAAGGACATTTCTTAATCCACCTTTATCCTGCCTGATAGCTGGCCATCCGGGCTCGGGGTGTTCCTTATATCTACCCTGATACAGGGCTATAAAGGGGGTACCCTAATTTCTTGGAGGAGAGCTCAGTTAGGTAGACTGGTGGCCTACCCCTTGGGACTTAATCATTGGTCACTGCCATTTTATGGCTACTGAGTAGCTGATGGGCCTAAAATTAGATCGGCCCCCTTGTGCGTAAGTAAGCCCTAGAGGACTTAATTATATACCAATCGGGGGACCTAACCAGCCTTGCATTTTGGGTGAGTCCAAATGGCACCCAAGAAGGTAGCTGGAAAGGCAAGGGCAAGGCCCCAGCAAAAAGAGGTCTCTGCCCCAACCTACCCCTGAGTCTCCTCATCTTCTGATGATGAGGACTAGCGGCGGCATGCAAAAAACTTTCCCGCTTGGAGCGCAAGAATGTTAAGAGGCGTGGGATGGCTGCATCATTTGGGGGACCCCAGACACAGGGGGAGGAGCAAGGCCATCGTACATCGGCCTTGAAAATTGTAACTGATCTTATTTCACATTTATCTTCTCTTATTTATTTATTTATTTATTTATTTATTTATTTGCAGAGGAAGATCAACAGCACGCCATCGCTTGTTGCAGGAGGTCAGCGCCCTCGGCCGGCGCCCCATCTGAATGGGGTGAGTCAACTTCATTTCATAACTCTACACGCAGGCAAGTCTCTTGGAACGTGGGTAGTGCATACCGAATGCACGACGGACTTCTCTTTTGCAAGGCGAGGCGGAACATCCACCCCACCGACCGTCTCTGTACGCAGGCAGATCAGTGACCAGGGTTACCCATGCAGGGCGGAGGCGGCAGCGCAAACTGAGCCGGTACTAGATTTGTCCGTTTCCAACTCGGCTGCACAGGCAGCTGGCGCGCCACCACCCCTGCCATTGCAACCTGTATCAGGCACTGCAAAAGACCCTGAACCTTCCAAGCCGGGTATATGAGGCGATGAATCATTGCCCTTGGGGGACCACCTGTCTGAGGCCATGGTTGAGAAAATTTAGCGGGCAAGTATATTGATATGAAACTCCTCAATAGGGAGATGAAAGATTTGGAAAAATTGATGACAAAGAAAAGGAACGGATGAAACGCAAGCCGGACCGTTCCTGGAAAATGGTTGAATGAGATTTACGCAGGCATTTATTCCAAAGCAAACCCCAAAAGGGCGCTGACCTGTGGCACTACCTGGATTTGATTATCAGGCGCGTTTGGATTTCCCTTCCATGGCATGGCTCATGTATGATGAGGGGTTCGCCGGAGGATTGCAGGACCCTTCGATGGGACCGCCCACACAGCTATCTTTGGTTGAGAGTAATGGGGTGCCAAACCGATTTGATAGTGGCCCCCCGTTTTCGATCTCTCCCAGGGTCGGGCCAGTCGGTTTGGTCTGCTTGATTACAACAGCAAGGGAAAACAATCGGCAGTGTAAATTTAATATCTGCTCCACTTGTGGGGCAAACCACCCAGCATCCACCTGTTTCGCCCGGAGGAAAGTAGAGACCAGGGGGATAGAAACCACCCCGGAACCAATCCACCCCCAAAAGGGACCTAGCCCAATTAGGATACGGGTTGGCCTGTAGCTACCCCTCACAGTCAACGCGCGTTATCTCATAGACGGGTTCCGGTATGGTTTAAATTCCAGCTCTGGGCGAGCGAATACCCTATATGGCCCCCAACCTCAAATCCGTTACTGGCATGGAGCATATAGTCAGGCAGAAAATCGCGGCTGAACTGGAGTACTTGGCCCCTTTGCTACCCCTAACTTCCGAGTTTCCCCATTGGGTGTGGTGCCCAAGAAAACTCCGGGCGAATATCGATTTAATCCACCAAAACGCTCCGTGAATGATTGTAAAGTTGGCCTCCGTCCATTACACACCTTTTCTGGCGGTTAGGATGACAAATTGCGGGGTCGGGGCTGAGATTGCAAAGTGCTGAAGTCGGCCTTTCGATTGTTGCCTGTACAAATGGACAGGTGATGGACAGAGCCATGCCTTTTGGCTGTTCCATCTCTTGGCGTTTGAGCGTTTTAGCACCTTTGTGGAATGGGCACTCAGGCAACGGACACGGGACACCCATGTGGTCCATTACCTTGACGATTTTTTGTTTGCCGGGCGGCGGGTACTGGCCGCTGTGCCCGTCTTATGACCTCTTTCAAGGCCATGGCAGCGAGCTCGGCCTACCTTTGGCAGAGGATAAAACCGAGGGCCCGACCACAGTACTCACATTTTTGGGGATTGAATTGGACACGGTTGCCCAGACATGCCGCCTACCCGATCAAAAGCTGCAAGATCTTTTTCAGCGCATCACGTTGCTCAAGAGAAAGACTACCCTTGAATTACAGCAATTGATTGGCCATTTAAATTTCGCCTGCAGGACATGCACCTTAGAGAATAGGCTTTGCGATGCCACCATGGGCCTTGTAACCCACATCACAGGCGCCGCCTTTCGGCTGCAATCAGGAGGACCTAAACATGTAGAATTCCTGTCTAAATTTAACGGGTCTACTTTTTTGCGCGCGGAGGTGGTTACGCTACCTGATCTGCAAGTGTATACCGACGCATCCGGGGCTTGTGGCTTTGGGCTATTTTTTAAGGGACGCTGGTCTGGTCGTGGCCCCAGGAATGGCACCAGTCCGGCTTGACAAGGGACCTTACATTCCTTGAGTTGTTCCCCATTGTTGGAGCACTTTACCTTTGGGCTGAGTTGTGGGCTGATTCATCGGTTAAATTTCATTTGACAACCAGCGGTTGTCCATATCATTAATAATTTGACATCAAAATCAAAAGAGTGATGCGCTTGGTCCGTGCCTTCACGCTCCGCTGTCTACAGTTTAATATTTTATTTCATATGCCCAAACACGACCTAGCAGGCCCTGTCCCGCCAACAGATGGAGCGGTTCAGGCGCTAGCACCCCACGCTATGGGAAACCGACTCCCGCCAGAAATGGAGGCTTCGGGTAGAGGCCAATAGGGCCATTGGTTTGGTTTAGCGCCCAGCACTGTCGGGCATTCGGCAGCATGTGCAGAGTACTCGATTTTGTGCTAGAGGAAGGGTTTATGTTTATATTCGGCCACTGCAGACCAACTTGTTCAGTTGCTACATTTGCACTTCAAGGGCCTTGACCATCCAGGGAAAGATGTGCCCTCTATTATTACGCTAAGGCCCAAGGTTTGGGAATCCCTGATTGCCAGTTTCGGATTCTAAGATGGTAGATTGGACGAGAGAGGGGGAAATCATGCGATACCCGGACACCCATCTCTCCCGTTAATGTTGGCCAGGCTCGCACAAGCTTGGCCCCAGGTTTGCTTAGATTGTTTTGAAGTTCACTTGTTCAATGCGGCCGCAAAAGCTGGTAGCCTTTTCCAAAACTCACTCGGCCACAGCTTTGTTATGGTCCGATCTGGCCCTTGGTGTTGATCATGTTTTCTTAAAGGTCTAAGACAGACCAGCAGGGCGTGGGCTGAACACCTCCGTAGGTGTTCGGAGCCGCAAATTTGTCCCATCCTAGCCCTTCATAACTATGCCCGGTTGGTTGACAAGCGGCAGGGCTACCTGTTTCAGCACAAGGACGGGTCCCCCTTGACGCGATTCCAATTCTGGAACATCTCACTCAAGGCTCTCCAGGTCGCTGGTGTGCACTGGCGTTTTGGGATGATCGGCGCTGCTTCCACCGCCGCCGCTCTTGAATACAAAAGGGCGGTGGAAGTCTCGCCAGTTTAAAGCCTATGTTCGTCCACTAATGGACCAAAAAATCGGGCCAGTTGTCTTCTTTTTCTGTTGCAGGTTCGGCAGGAAGAATATCCATCTATGGCAAAAGTTCGCCGTTAAATCTGGAAATCTCGGCCTGGAGCGGTGGGCCGATGTGGTTTGGAAAGGGAAACGGGCATGTGCTGGAACCACCACGGCGCTTGCTGAACCACTCGACCCCTCGCCCTCCATGGTGGTCATTCACCTGGGGGCAATGACCTCGGATGTCGGGCAAGTCTTTAATTCTCAAGATCATGGCTGAGCTCATCGCCCAATACGAGTATCGTTTGGTCGGCAATTATCCCGATTGGTTTGGGGCTCTCAACATCAATGAAAAAAATGCACAAGGCACGTAAGGGGGTTAACAAATCGTAAACTTGGCGGAGATGGGTTCTGTTTATGGCATCCCACCATCACCGCTCGTGATCTGAGTTTGTTCCGGCCCGATGGGGTGCATTTATCGGATAAGGGCCTTGACGATATCCGGGAGGGTCTGTTTGACCTGGGTGGTCAGTTGGGGTAAGAGACAGCACGTCTCTTAGTGGCGGGTAGCGCAATATAATATTGACCATCGGCTTAATATTCCAACAAATAGTTTCAAGGTCCTCGGCAGTCCTATCTTAATATCTCAGATTAGGTAGTGGATAGGGAGTAATTAATAACAATCCAATGTGATCCATAGGACTGCCAAGACATTGGTAACGGGGGATGCCCAAAAAATTACCCTGGCATCCCCCTTGCAGCATAGAGATAACAGGCTGCAATAAATTCCTTTCAGTAAGTGGACCTGATAAATCCAATCTCCTGTCCTGATTGCGCTACTTTACAGACCCTCCTATAAAGTTCTAGTTGAGTTAATGGAGTTATTAACCTGTTCCAGTAAGTAATAAATTGTGGCCCTGTTTAAACCAAAACAACCGTGAGTCGTCTGGTTATTACTGGCTAGCCTGGCAATGGCGTCCCCGCACCTCCCAGTGAGGCGCAGGGAGTTCCGGCTGCCAGTAGGCAGGCGGTGGTTGATTTGCGCTAATTGCGCAGCTTACGCTGATAGGCCATATAAGGGATGGCCGCGCCCCTTCCACCGCCTGCCTGCGCGGCGATCCCCCGCCCGCCCTCCACTATTTGAATGTGATGGTGATGCTTTGCTGGTCCGGGGCCGGATGGGAATTTTTGACTGCCACTCTGATTGGACCTGAGTGGCGGCGTGTTTCGCCCATCCCACCAGCCACATGTGGAGACGGGTTCATAAAAAACCATGTTGGTCACAATTTTTGCGCAATATAATATTGACCATGCTTAATATTCCAACAAATAGTTTCAAGGTCCTCGGCAGTCCTATCTTAATATCTCAGATTAGGTAGTGGATAGGGAGTAATTAATAACAACCCAATGTGATCCATAGGACTGCCAAGGGGGATGCCCAAAAAATTACCCTGGCATCCCCCTTGCAGCATAGAGATAACAGGCTGCAATAAATTTTTTTAAGTGGACCTTTCCAATCTCCTGTCCTTTGCGCTACTTTACAGACCCTCCTATAAAGTTCTAGTTGAGTTAATGGAGTTATTAACCTGTTCCAGTAAGTAATAAATTGTGGCCCTGTTTAAACCAAAACAACCGTGTGTCGTCTGGTTATTACTGGCTAGCCTGGCAATAAACCTGTTGCCTTTTAGCTACCCAAAAGACCTTTTTGATGTTTTTGCTGGAAAAAAATCATTAGGGCTATTCCTCCTGGAGCTTATAGTAAGCCCACTGATTCTCTGTCCTCCTTTGGAAGTGAGATGATATAATCTATGTTTTCCATCCTAATTTAAAACAAACAAACAAGCCAGAAAAATACCTGTTGTTCTGATGCAGCAATTTTTAATGTAAGCACCATTGCTTTTCCATTTAAAAATAAGCAGAAACATGCACATGAATACAGAGTTTATGTAGAATTATAGACATATAAATGTGTATTTTAGGGAGCAGTTGAAATATTGGTTGAAAATTGGCTGCTTTGCATAGTCAGATGCATTAGAGTAAGTCCATTAAATCAATAGGGGTTTGGTGAGTCAACTCCTCTGTAAGTGCCATTGATACAAAAGGTCCGACTCAAGTCACAATTTACTATGCTAAGCAACAAGATTTTAGCTTACACACACAGAGAGAGTATAGGCTTTTATTTATTTATTTATTTATTTATTTATTTATTTATTTATTTATTTATTTATTTATAGGCTTTTTGACACCTCCCCCATCTGTCACACATTATGCAGATTAGGAACAAGGTATGTTTATAAATGCACACTTAACTGACAGACTTCTCTTTTTTTTAAAACAAAGTAATAATCATTCCTTGCTACATCAAATGTATCCCTATACAATATTTTACCCAACGGTTTTGACGCATGGACATAACAGGTAACGCTGCTTTCAGATATGAGGTGCATATCTTTTGTTCTTAATTTCGTGAAACTTCCCAAGTGACTGGAAATTGACAAATGCAAAAATCAGAGATATGTGTCCCCTTCCCACCAATATTAAGAGTGAAGGTTCACTGTAACAGCAGCATTCTGCTCTTGAATGAAATAACTCCCATTCCTCTTGGTCTTTTTTCTTTAATCCATGGAAAACAATTGATTTAAACTCGAAGCCTTTTGATATATAGAAAACCGTTACATTCCTCCCTCCCTTGGTGGTTCCCTGTTTCCAACTAAGTGTTTAAGAGGTTAAATAGAAGAGAAACATAAATCTTGGGTACGTCTTATTAACGGATAAATATCTGCAGTATCTAAGTTAGATTTCTTTCAACCAAAAACTCCTCTTCTGAAATGCTCACTTTCTGACAGCGTGACAAATTGCTGGAACAAATGCTAAATAGTTAAATGGACAGGTGATGGATGGCCTCATAAGCCTGGCAGGGCAGCTGGTGTAAGATACTAATTGGTTCTGTGGAACTGCTTTTAGTCAATAAATTCGCTTGAGAGAGGGGTTTGGTGTGTGTCCCCCCCCCTTTTCTTTAGACATCCTTAGAGAATGCAGCACTGTAGGTGACAACCCACTTGGAACGTATTAGACCAACAACAACTTTATTTTGTTCCTGACACTCTCTGCTATTTTTCAAGGGTAGACTCCTCATCTGTCCCTCTGGCTGCATTGGCCAACGATATATAATTATTTCCAGGGAACACTATCACTTCTCAACAACTAGGTTGCTAGACCGTTTTGTTCATATGAAACACACTACAGGCTTCTGCTTGTGATCAAATTGAGAACTTGAAAGATCCTTCATTTTGTTTTGTTTGAGGTACTGTGTGTTTTCACTGAATACAAATAATGACCAGAACCAGATCATAAGCTATCATGTTTATATTCAGGCTTAATGACCACTTATGTGCTATACTTCTGACTATCTTGACTGGAGTAGACCCAATGAATCAGTGGAATTTACAGATGGGCTAACCCACCATTTGACAGAGGACTCTTCTAAAATGGACCCTCACACCCGCATGGTGATATCAACATTTTTTTAAATTGTATTGAAACATAGAATCATAGAATAATAGAGTTGGAAGAGACTACCTGCACCAGAGCTATTCTAAATGACTTATGATTTTGAAAAAATAAAAGCCACACACAGTTCAAAAAAGCTACGGATGGAAGAAACATGGCAAAATTGCCACAAAATGTCTTAACGGCACAGATCACCACCACCACCACCACCTCCTCCTCCTCCTCCTCCTTGAACTGCTGAGCTGGATGAATTATCAAGTCTAGCCCCGTCAATGAAAAGAAGACTTTGTGAAAAAAACAAACTGTAAACTATTATTTTTTTTAACAATTTTGGGCATTACATGGATGCTTTGGGCTCAGAAGTTTTGGGAGTCACATATAAATAGAGGTGGGCATGAACCAGAAAACCCATGGTTCGGGTTCGTCTGGTTCGGGCCCACCCTTGATTTGGTTTGGGTTCAGGTTCATATGATTTTTTAAAAAAATTCATATGAAGCCGAAACAGTTCAGGTTCTTACCGGCAGCGGCGTTAGAGGCTCGGTGGTGGCGGCAGCGGTGGCAGCGGATCCTGGCCCCTGTGGCAGGGGCTTTTTGAGGCGCTGGCATGGGGGCAGAGCCTCTTTTTGTTTGTTTGTTTGTTTTCAAGCACCCACCGAGCAACCCGTTGGGCCAGGTGGGCACTTCTTTAATTTTTTAATTTTATTTTCTTTATTTTCTTTTTCTTTTTCTTTTTCTTTTTCTTTTTTTTTTTTTTTCTTTTTCTTTTTTTTACTTCTGGGTTCCGGCCATGCTACAGCTGTAGCCCGGGCCAGCTTTTTTTCTTTTTCTTTTTTTTGGGGGGGCCCAGTCAGTGCTGAGTTTTTTTAAAATATTTTTTGTGATTTTAGGGTGCTGACAAGGCCACCCCTGGGGCCCAGTCGGTGCTCCATATGTTGTTTTATTTTTATATTTATTTTATTTTTTATTATTTTTATTTTTAAAAATAAAATTTTTAAAATATATTAAAAAATTATTATACTGGTTAAAATCACTTTACTTGAAAACATTATTATTTCACTTCTGGGTTCTGGCCGCACTACAGCTGTAGCGGGGTCTTTTTTTTTCTCTCTTTCTTTTTTGATTTTTCAAGTGCTGACCAAAAGAAACCTGTACATTCTTCTGTTTTCTGTGCATTGTTCTCCCATTGTTTACAGACAGATACCATCATCATGATGGTATGCCTAACGTGCCTCCTTGAAATCTACTTGGATGAAGGACATTTAGTAAAATACTGTATAAGATGAAAAGATGTGTGCCAGACCCCTGTTTATTACAATATTTGCCCAGCAAGTACAAGGACCTAAGCTGGCACCTTGCCAATTAAGTGAATCCAGTTTACAGGAGAGAGGGACTTCCTATCTGCCCAGAGATAAGGAATTCATATCTCCATCCGATGACGATGACGATGATGATGATGATGATGATGATGATGATGATGATGATGATGATGATGATGATGATGATGATGGTGGTGGTGGTGATGATGATGATGATGATGAGGTGGCTTTCTGCAGCTAACTGATGGTGACTTTGGGCCCGACCCCTAAACTCCGCAGCAAATAGCTGTCGTCGTCATCATCATCATCATCATCATCACACAGCAGACTATGCTGGATTTTGTATTACCAATCACTAGTCAAACGCTTCCCAAATGTTTAGAACTATGTGATGTAATGGCGAATTATGCGAGCAGATCCCAGTAAGGAGGCTTTCTGCAGTTAACTGATGGTGACTTTGTCAACTCAATTTTCTTCTAAATACAGTACTTGTTTAGCTCTTTAGGCACCACACCCAGCGTGCCAATTGCCACTGGGACCACCTGTACCAGTTTATGCCAGAGTCTCTGAAGTTCAATTTTCAGATCATTATATTGGGGTATTATTATTATTATTATTATTATTATTATTATTATTATTATTATTATTATTATTATTATTATTATTATTATTATTATTATTATTATTATTATTTATTTATTTATTTATTTATTTATTTATTTATTTATTTATTTATTTATTTATTTATTGGGGATGGGAAGCATTGAATATTCCTTTCAAGGTAACCCTTAGCAACTAGGATGTAGAAAGCCTGTCTGAGTGAAAATCCTCCCAAGAAGCATCATCTTCTATTTCTAGGTCATGGACCTAAATATGGTGGAGTATAAAGATATGATTAAGTGGCTTAGATCTTAAGATGCCTGAAGGAAGGCTTGATATTTTGGCTTTAAATGAAAGCAAAATTAAAGGAGCCCTTTTCTCTTCCTCTTGTCTGCCACAGTGCTGTGTGTAGTGCCTTAATTTCTTTTTTTAAAACAGCAACCGGATAATTTTTGAAGCAGCATCTCATTGTAAAGTACTTAACAGAGTATTAAGGTGAACCTTTTGTTGTGTAATATAATGTTGTGCTGAAAATTAAGGAAAGAACAAGATTAGGTCTCAAGAGGACTTGTCAGGCAGGCATTTCTAACTAAGAAATGTCATGATGACCACAACAGATTAAAAAGAAAAGCTAGAAGCACTACACTGTAGAAGAACATGGGGCATCTTCTTTCACATGTATATCCTTTATTTATCTAAACAGTGTTCCAATTCTACCTGTTGGGTGACTACTGTTGTAAATGATTTACTGCCATATCTTGTTTTTTTCCCCTAACCATTAGTCATATTTTATCATAAAGTACTTATACTGACATGCTTAATGATGATATCCCTAATGTGCCTCCTTGAAATCTACTTGGATGAAGGACAGTTTAGAAATATTTTGAATAAAATTAAACAAATAACTAGTTAACATGCAAATGTTTGTTACCAATATACTGCATAATAAGGAGTTATATATGTATCAGCCAAAGACCAACTTTAGAGTTATGATGACATGCTCCTGAAGTGCCATTTTACTAGCTGGAGGGGGATTCTGCACTGGATCCATGGTGGAATCTTCTCAGTACACTGGTGTACCATAGCAGTGACCCTGATGGTAGGGCATGAAACAGCATCACCCTCTGATTCAAATATTTCCAAAGGCCCCCAAAGTGCCCTCACAGAAGGGCCAAGAATTACACAAACTCTGGAGCCACTGCAATTAATTTTCCTCCTATTAGTGTCAGTGGGGGGAAAGGGACAATTCTTTTCACAGAAAGGGGAAAAATAAAAGCAAAAGTCATCTGCTCCAATTGTCATGTCAGGCCATCAGACATACCGTAGCATAGAGTTTAACATAGCTTTCCCCTTTGTCCTACACAAGATTGCTCTTCCAGACATTTATACAACAAAGCAGCTCACCCAATGATACAAACTGGATCAGTTTGGACCAGTTGTCAGTTTGGTAGGTTCCTCCTGACCATCTGATGAGGACAGAACAAGATCTAGTATCTGCAAGATGGTCCAAAAGGAATGTAGTGGCAAGAACTGTTTTGCTAGAAGTTGTAGACATATTAACTAACACAATGTAATAGGAAAACTCAGCACTTGCTGAGTAGACACAGATCTCAAGTGCCTTGTCATACTCAACAAAAGGGAGGGCCAAAGTGGAGCCTATGGGCCATATGCAACCCCTGGACCTCTCCTTCTGATAACCTCTCTCATTTTAAATATATATACTAGAGATGGGACAAAACAAACATTTTTTGTTTCCATTACCATTTGTCGTTTCCGTTACGCAACGAAACAACAAACGAAAATTGTGATGAAAATGCAACAAAATGAACAGAACCACGAAAATTGTGGTCGTTACGTTTCGTTTCTGTTAATGACAACGCACAATGAAATGAGCTGTTTTAAATGTTAAAAAATGCCCTGGATATCCATAAAGACACAGCGATAATTATTTATATTGTCTGATAACCTACCAGGGGGGGTGGGGTCCTTAAGATGTTTGTTTTAGTCTTCTCCCATTGCAATGTATTTTTCTTTTCCCTTTAAAAAGACTGTCGCCACCAGCCACGAAATGGAGGCAAGCCATGTGATGGGATCATGTTCAACCAATAGCATGCCCAGGTTGCAGACTGGGTGGGCAGGTCTGGCAGCCACAGAGGGCATAAAAAGCTCTGGCAGCCCCCCGTCCTCCTTGCAGTCTCTGGTGGGAGTTAGGGTGGGATTGCTGTCTCTGCTGCACCTCTAGATTCAGTCCTGCTGCCTCCCTGTGTACGTGCGTGCTGCGTACCTCTCAGCGAGTACCCTCCTTTGCCCCGCAGTGCAGTCACTCTGCGGCTGCCTTGCACCCTGGGCAACGCCTGCCGCTGCCTTTGCAGCCTCCCTGCATACCTAGTCTATATTGTGTCTCTGCCAGCATCCATTTTTTTTAGTGTTTTCCCTCTGGTCTGGGGCGTTGGGGGATGCCTGCACACAGAAATGCTTTAAAAATCGTGCAAAAAGCGGGTAGAAACGACAAACGACAAAGGAAAAAATGGTAATGAAATTTTTCAAAAAAATCCCGACAAACGGAAACAAACCGAAACAGAACTCTCAATGACAAATGAAAAACCGAAACACCATTTTTCTGTTTTGTGCCCATCTCTAATATATACATATCTGATTCACAGAATTCCCCTGTTACAGCAGCTCCTCTGGCTGCCAGTTCTTTTCTGGGCTGAATTTAAGGTGTTTGCTCTAACCTACAAAGCCCTGAATAGCTCAATCCCAAACTATCTCAAGGACCACATCTCCAATTAAGAAGCTACTTGCATATAAAGAACATTATATGATCTTTATCATATAAATATTGGATTGCTTGCTATTTATAAAGATTGGCTACCTTGCCAGGTCCAAGAGGACTCCTGTTCAGGAAGTGATCAAAAGCAATAAAAGCTCATTTAGAAGATCGAAAGCTTGTCCAAATGAAGGCAACAGGCAGAAACATAAAGTCTGGCAGAACAAATGCAAGGCAACAATCAGGAAAGCAAAGCAAGGCCTTGAGCAGCTAAAAACACTCAAAGAAATAACAAGGACTTTACATTAGAAGAAAGCCAACATTTGCAAGAAAGAACCCAAAAGCAAAATGCCTCCTAACCTGTTGGAATTTTTTAGAGAGAAGGCCATTGGACCTTTAGTTGACAATGGAAGGTAATAGATTATTAAAATGGAAACAGAGATTGCAGAGAACCTCAATGAATTCTTTGCTTCATTATTCACTGAAGAAAAAAGAGACTGCATGCCCAGAACAGAGCCTATCTTTGTAGGGAGGGAAACCAAAGAATTAAGCCAGAGAGAAATAAACAAGGAGAAGGTCCTTGCAGGTCTTGTTAAACTAAATATTAAGAGATCACCAGGACCAGATGGCATCCATTCACGAGTTCTCGAGGAACTTAAAGATGAAATTGCTGCTGTCCTAGCTGAAATATATAATCTTTCTCTCATCAGGCATTTTTTTTGTGCCTAATGATTAGAAGGTAGCGAATGTAACACCAATCTTCAAAAAAGGATCCAGAGATGATACAGGAAATTACCGGCCAGTCAATTTGACATGTGTCCCAGGTAAAGTGATGAAAACCATCCTAGAAGAAAAAATTAATAGGCACATAGATGAGAAGGCGCTGCTGAAGGAGAGCCAATATGGCTTTTGCAAGAGCAAATCATGCCTCACTAACCTGTTGGAATTTTTTGAGAGTGTCAACAAGCATGTGGATAAGGGAGATCCAGTCAACAGTGTTTATCTGGACTTTCAAGGCTTTTGACAGGACCTCACTAACTCTGCCAATCATGGAATCAAGGAACAGGTTTACATTTATAAACTGATGGGGTCAGAATGGCTTTGCAAGAGCAAATCATGCCTCACTAACCTGTTGGAATTTTTTGAGAGTGTCAACAAGCATGTGGATAAGGGAGATCCAGTCAACAGTGTTTATCTGGACTTTCAGAAGGCTTTTGACAAGGAGCTGCACCAAAGGCTCTTGAATTAACTTGCCAATCATGGAATCAAGAAACAGGTTTACATTTATAAACTGATGGGGTCAGAACTCTCTGCAACAAGCCAGAAAAGGGACCTTGGTGTCCTGGTGGACAGCTTAATGAAGGTGTCAACCCAGTGTGCCAAAGGAGTGAAAAACAAACAAACTCAATGCTAGGGTTCATTAGGAAGGGTATACAAAATAAGTCAGCAAGTGTCATTTTATCTCTTTATAAATCTATGGTGAGGCACCATCTGGAGTATTGTGTACAATTCTGGTCAGCACACCTCCAAAAGGATATTATGGAAATGGAAAAATTGAAGAGGAGGACAACCAGAATGATTAGGGGACTAGAACACCTTCCTTGCCATTTGAGGCTGCAACAGCTGGGCCTCTTCACTCTTGAATGATGGAGCCTAAGAGGTGACATGATTGAAATTTATAAAATCATACACAATGTGGACAAAGTAGATAAGGAAAAGCTGTTTTCCCTATCACACAACACTAGAACTAGGGGGCACTCCATGAAACTTTTGGGTGCCAGAACTCAAACAAATAAGAGAAAGTACTTTTTCACTCAGAGGATCACTGGTCTATGGAACTCCCTGCCAGAAGAAGTGGTGACAGCTGTCAGCCTTGACCGCTTTGGACAAGTTCATGGGGAACAAGGGTATCAATGGCTATCATTATGGATGCCTAAGGACAGCCTCTGGGTTGGAGAGATAGGCAGGATATCTCTTAATGCTATTTGCAGGGAATTGTAAGCAGATGAAAACATCTGCTTGCAAATACCCTGAAGCAAATGATGAGCCGCTGTGTGAGACAGAATGATGGAATGGATGGACTGTGGCCTGTTCCAGCAAGGCTATTCTTATGTTCTTATGTTCTTATTAGAAGAGGCCTTTCTATCAGTCCCACCAACTTTACAGGTATGTTTGCTGGGGACACGGAAGAGGGCCATCTCTCTTTCTGATCCCACATGATCTAGCCTCCTCCCACAGGAGAACAAGTTGGTCTATGTTGTACTTCTGTAAGTAGGCAAAGACCTTCTCTTCAGGCAGGATTTCCCTGACTGACTGGCTACCTGAGTGAGATTTTTAATTAGATTGTTATACATTACTGTATTGAATATGTTTTGCCGTTGCTTATGTTTTTTTTTAATTATGCCATTTATTTGATCTTCAATGCTGCTACCTTTTTTTTAAACTTCAATGGAACTGCTAAGGTACTGTACCAAGAAAGAGTCCCACCTCCATGTACCAAGAAGAAGGCACATGGACCATCAACAGCAGCAGGACAAGACTGCAGCCACTAGGTAATATTACTTTTCTTTAATCTGGTCCCAATTGGCTATATCTAGTAAGTTTACTAAATTTTGCCACCATCCCCAAATGAAGCACATGGATTTTCTGCATCAACACCCCCTTCTCTGGCCAAACAGGGAATTCTATGTCTCAAAGAGCTAAATGGAGATGTGGTGTGGGTGGGTGTGCATGGCCTCTGTCACTTTGTTTGAAGGGCTCGGGTGTGAAACCAAATTCTTGACTTCAGATACAGCTTTAACAACAGCCCTGGTGATTCCTGCCTCATCTAAGAAGACTGTTTGGAGAATATAATCTTGCCAAGAATTTACATCTATGGCTGTGGTCACACCTGGGTTTTGATCCTGATCTTCTGAAGCTCCGGCTTTTTCCTCTTCGTCCCATCATGTGATTTTAATGTGGGACAAGAGTTCTCACGTAAAAAGCTGTTTTTTTATGTTAAAGTGCAGTTCAGCCCCCTTGGCCAGCAGGTGGGGCTAGTATTTGGAAAAAAACGGACCACTTTGCTGGGGGAAATTAATGCTTGTAGGACTGGATAGAGCTTCCTGTTTCTCTGAAGGTAAAAATAAATTTAAAAAAACACAGCCCATTGGCCCCAGGAATAGCCAAAAAAAGAAAGAAAAAGAAACCCGGATCATCAGCCTGGTCCCACGGCGTCTGCCTCCTTAAAAGCTGGATTTTCAAAGTGAGGCAAAAAATTCTCTACCTCGTAGGTGAGTCACAGAAACCTCGCTTAAGGGATTATTACCGGGTTTTCTTTTTTTTTTTTTTCAAAAAGCCCGGTGGCCATGGGGACGTCATTTTTGGACTCGGTTTATTTAGTAATTTAAACTACTTTTAAAGGGATGTGGGACTGAGCCTTAAGATGATCTCCTGGCAAACCACATATTTTGCCATGTTTGGACTTTAGGTACAGGCTTTGAAAAAGAGGGTACTGCCCTTAAAAGCTTGTAATGATTTTTTTTTATTAGTGGCCTATAAAGGTATCACTTATAGTGCAGTCTTGCATTCATGATAAGAGCTGCAATTCAACAAATCATCATGGGAAGTTAAGCTCAAAACAAAATTAGCTGCATATACAGTATACTTCCCAAAAATAGAATTCTGGGCTAGTACTCAAGGGAGCTGGGTTCGAAGCCCTGCTTAATCATGGACTCCCTTATAGTCCTTATAACATTGCTATGTCAGTTCCAACTTGATGGCATGTTACAAATAAAGATTACCTCTGTACAGCTTTCAGCAGTGACCAAGAGTGCATTCACACAGTTAAAATTGGTGTACTGGTTGTGCCCATTCCTTGAGATTTGGCCATGATGACATATGCCCTGCATGGGTCAGCCTTTCAAAAGTATTTGGAAACTTCAATGGATTGGAAATACAGCAGCCAGACTCTTGGCTGGTGCTGGTTACAGAGAGCTTTATGACAAAAACTTTCTCAGCTTTTAATATCTTCTTGGGAGACCTGTCTCTTGGGGGCACCACTTCCCCAAGCTTGCTTGGGGTGGAAAACAGAAAGTGGCTGCTCCCAGTGCTTTGGAATGCACTGCCCCAAAAAGACAAATTGGATCCCCTCCCTCTTGTCCTTCCATCATCAGTTAAATACTTTCCTATTCAGGCCGAGCTTTAAGTGGAAAGTGTCTCAAGAATTCTGATTTTTAACTTACAGATTTTAAATGTTCTTAAATTGCTTTTATAATTCATTGTTTTAATCTCAATGCATGCTTAACTTTTTTAAAAGAACATATTTATACAACATTATTGATTGATTTTATTTATTTATTTATTACATTTTTATACCACTGATCTGGCAGCAAGACCACTCCAAGTGATTCACAAGCAAACAGGCACACATTAAATCATATAGCAAAAATCCCCTTTTGCGGGGGGCAGGCAAAATAGGATCACCATGGGTAAACACTATGGTCATGTACTGGCTTGCAGAAATGCCTGCATGTACATCCATGTTTGTAATGCTTGTTGAAATACATTCTTATTCTATCTGTTGTGGTCTGCCTAAGAAACCCCTATGGGGAGGATGCCGGTGTACATATGTTAAATAAATAATTACTTACAGGGCCTCAAAAGTAACTATGTACTGTTATAGATTCAGTTCCAGAAAATAACTCACTGGCCTCCTATTTCTCAAAAGTACTTACCTTTTTCATTTTAGTTCCTTTTGAAAATGAAATCTCAAATCTGTCAATCACTGGCTGAAGGTCAATGCTGGATTTGTGCCTCTGTTATATACTGTAGAGTTGGCAGACATCTGGTGTTGTGGGCAGTGTTCCATGACTTCTGTGCGAAAGCAACGACTTCTTAATTTATGGCTATTCACCAACAAGTTTGATGCCAACTGTGTTAAAATGGCATAAAATCCCAGTGGGCTTTTGGCATTAACTTAAAGCAAAAAATCATTAAGACAGGTATCTGTTGTGGAACATTAATCATGACAGGTGATGCAAACTGCAACCTCAAATATAAGATGTTTTATCATTCTGTTTTCCTTTGTGTTGGAGACACACACAGAAGCCTAGAACCAACGTGGCACTGGCAGTGTGGAAACATCTCCTGGCGTAGTTGTGCTGGATCTATCTGTTACATAAACAATAGTGCAAGAAGCAGCATACAGATGTGATGTCCTGCACTATAAGCTGAGGTGAATTTTGTCCTTGTGTTTATTATCTATGCACAGTGATTACTGCAATAGGTTCAGTTCTGTGCAAAGATGCTGTTGGATAGAGTCTCCATTTCTAGAAATGCTGTGTGCCCTTCAATTTGGCCCTTAATTTTTGTCCTTAAACTTAAGGGCTTAGTGGCTGAAATCCGGTCAGTTAGTGTATCAAGTCACACATGAGTAGGGAGATTGTGTGTCAACTCTTCCTTAAGTTCCATTGATATGAATGGGCTTACTCCAATTGTGACTTATTTTGGTTTATACCTTTGGTTGTCATTTTTGATTGCGTAAGCGGCCTAAACCCCCTTGGTGATGTGCTTTACTGATGTGCTTTTTAAGTTCACACAACTGAGCTTATGGCTTTCAGATCATTTTAGAATACGGGATGTGAAGCTTCACTATAGCTAAGCATAGAAAATTAGAAATCATTCTAGCTGAATCATATTTATTAAAGGGAAGAAAGAGAAAGAACACATTGACTTCTTTATTCTGCATTTTGAACTTTGGGACATTTGACTTGTGCTCTGGGATTTGTCTCAAAAGAATAGACCCCCCCCCCTGCTAGAGATTAAAATGCCCTCTGAATCACCAGGCATTAGTCACTGAAGATTACGGGGCACCTGGCCTTAACTGACTCCACTTCTTTCTGCACTGGCACCACTATCATAATACATATAATTTGTGTGTGTGTGTGTGTGTGTGTGTGTGTGTGTGTGTGTGTGTGTGTGTGTGTGTGTGTGTGTGTGTGTGTGTGTGTGTGTGTTGTTGTGTCATTACAGTCGTGACCGACTCTTCATGACTCCACGTCCATGGAGTTTTCTTGGCATAGCTGTTGTCTAAAACATTATTTTTTCTTCTGAATTAATTTCAAAACATGAAGAGTAGATTCCTCTGGAAAGGGATACCTATTAAACATATTTGACAGACTGCTGCTAAGATCCTGACATTACCTTGCGATTATCTGAAAGAGGAAATGGAATTGATCTGGAAGTAAATTTTCCAGTTCTTTCCTGTGACTTCAGTTCTATCACCAGACAGGGAACAAATGATCATTGTTGTAACAGGAGTTAAGAGCCCTGCTGGTAAAGTACTCTGCTGGATTTATTTTTGTGTACAAATGCCATAATAATTCTCTATCTCCCTCTCCCAATCATACTTGATGACTCTGTAGTAAAAGTGTATATCCGCTTTAGAAAAAATCTATTACTATAAAGAATAGTATGTCTATGCTGCAAAAGATAGTGGAACAAACAAATATTGTAACACTTCTAGTACACTTCTCTTAAGTGTGAACTATACAAGCGTAAGAAAGATGATTTGGGAAATGCAGCCAGCATATTTAAGTATTATATTAAAAAAAGCAATCAGAAGAAGTCTCTCTCTTACTTGCTCTGTCAATGAGAACATTCTTGTAGAAGCTACAGGTCTTTGTTGGTAACAAAAGAGCTTTTAAGTATACCATAGCAACCTTTTCATCTCTTCTTTAGAGATTTTATCAGAATGCAGTATTGAGATATTTCATTATGTGGATTCTCATTACGTGCCCTGACAGTGTACAGAGCTCAGTGTGAAGTCTACATCTGTGACTGTTTTTACAAGGAAAGGGTCACTCTAGAGTCTGTGGCCTGTTGGAGCTGTTAAAGGGCATTTATACACGACCCCTAAACTCCACCGCAAATGGCTGCAAGCTCCGGAGCTTAAAAATGTTTCCCCACCAGCTCCGGAGTTTGCAGACAATTAAGTGTGACCCCGCCCACCTAAGCGTGATCCAGCACACTTTTCTTGTACCTGCTCTTGGGAGATGAAAAATATTTGATGCGGATGTGCTGGGCTCTCCTCGCTTCTTTTTCTTTTTGTTTTTTGCCTCCCGCCCCTTTAAGAGGAACCAGGAAGTGACCTGGGGCTCCCCCCCGCAGCTTCCACCAGCACTGGGAGGTAAGGCTTTATTCTTTTGTCCCTTTTTTCCTCCCTCCCCTCACGCAGCCAGCAGCCAGGAAGTACGGAGGGGTGGAGACGCACAAAGAGCGACAAACCCCTAAGATCTCTGGTCTGAATTTAAAGGGCCAGCGGATCTTAGGGGTCATGTAAAAGCGCCCAAAGTCCCCATGGAAACTCCCAAGTTCTAATTTGACTGTTGGTGAAATGTTCCGGCTAAAATGGTCGTAGATGTGCTTGGGTTTGCCATGAAAAAGGTTAACAAGGCATGCAGGAAGGGAGCTTTGTCGTAATATGTGGCCAATGAATCAGTGTGGGGGGGTCACTATGCTACCCTGTGGCACTTTTAATGGACCGCTTGGAATGAGACTGATGTAGTAGCCATGGTGGCTTGTGAGGCTTGGCATATGAGCTCTGACCGCAGGGACTTCTTACTATTGTGGACAAAGTGACATCTGACTTCAAAATGTGGGCTGAAAAGACAGAGTGCCAGAATGTACTAATTTAAGTCTGTATGGGTTGCCTTGAGAGCCCAGGGCACAGATCCCTGGTAGCAAACTTAAGCAAAGGCTGGGAGCACAAATAATGTGAAGGACAACACACTTGTGCTAAAGGCAAGATGCCTGCACTGTTTTACTTTTGTGAGGGTGTTAAAAGGTCAGTAGTAGAGATGGGCACGAACCGAAAAAAAATGGCAATTCATTTTGGATCAGTTCGTTTTAGGGTTAGGTTTGGTTCATTTAGTTTTTAATTAATCATTTTTCAAATATTCATTTCATTGGTTCATTTTGTTTGTTACTCATTTTCCCCTGCTTTGCACAATTTGATCCATTTGACAGCGTGCAGGCGGGAAAAAACTTTCAAAAAAGTCTGGTGCTCATGGGCTTGTACTGGGCCCACGGGCCAGATTATTTTGGGGTTTCTTGCCAGCCTGCGCACCAGATTTTTTTTTATTGCCATACCATGCACCAGATATTTTATTTTATTTTATTTTATTTTATTTTATTTTATTTTATTTTATTTTATTTTATTCATTCATTTTTACTGCCGACCACCTAGAAGCTGTAGCGTGGCCAGTCAGGCTTTTTAAAAAATCGTCACCCTCTCCCTGCTTCCAGGAAGACTGGACCTCCAGGAAGGACCAGCACCAGGTAGAAGACATCTCCGGTGCCACCATTAACGAAACAAACCACATTGAACCAATTTTTTTTTGGTTCACTTCATTTCATTCTAAATCTACTCTGAGGTTCATTATTCATTTTGTTACATAACAAAATGAATAATGAATAATGAAATGAACTAAAAGTTCATTTCGTGCCCATCTCTAGTCAGTGGTAACCAGTCCACCACATTGGACTTCCTGGGAATAACAAAAAGGGCTAATGCATTCAAAGATGGCATTATCAGATGAGCCCCAGAAGATAAAATTTCAAATCTCATAGACCCAGTAAGGAAATTGGGGCAGGAGAGGGGGAGAGCAGCCCCTTTTCCCCAAGTAATATTCCTTTGTGATCAAAGTGGGCAGAACTGGTTACAGAGCATTTCACCCTACAGACGTAAAGAAAAGAACAGTATCTCACTTAATAATATACAGTATTGTGTAATATCCCTGGGGTATCCCCTGCTTCTAGTCATGAAAGGGAAAGTGTGGAATAGTGGTGCAGACTAAAATATGTAGTCCTCCCCTACCCCTACCCCAAATAACATTGATGACAAACATAATTTAAAAAGAAGGCAGCAAGCAGGGGAGGCTGCAGCATAAATTGATGGATCATCGTGAGAGTAAATTCTACCCTTTACTTGATTTGCTATTGGGTAGTAAATTGGCAAATGTTTGTCTCCTCACTAAGATAATGGGGTTTTAAAAGTCAGTTTTGGGGACAATGGTTGCATTTGCACAAGTGGTTTTGTGGCACTTTTATATATAAAAAAGGGAAAAATAAAATAAAAGAAACGGAAGAAACGGGAAGTAAAAGAAAGAAAAAAGAAAGATTTATGGTGCTCAAAAGCCAGAAGAAGTATCGGAAAATGCTATGTTGCATGAACTAGGAAAAGTTGTAGCTAGAGATGGGATGGGCATGAATCGAAAAAAATGATGTTTCGGTTTTTCATTTTTTGTTGTGGGTCCCATTTTGATTTGTTTTCATTTTTTGTGAATTTTTTGAAAAAATTCATTTTGTTTTTTCGTTTTTCATTTTTACCTGCTTTTTGCACGATTTAAAGCATTTCCGCACGCAGGCATCCCCCAACGCCCCAGACCAGAGGGAAAACACTAAAAAAAATGATGCTGGCAGAGACACAGTATAGACTAGGTATGCAGGGAGGATGCAAAGGCAGCGGTGGGCATTACCCAGGGTGCAAGGCAGCTGCAGAGTGACTGCACTGTGGGCAGGGGAGGGTACTCACCGAGAGGTATGCACACACGCACACAGGGAGGCTGCAGGACTGAAGCTAGAGAGAAATCTCTTCTTTCTCTCCCCTAAGAGCCAGGCTGCAGCTGGCAGGAACACAGAGACACACACCTGCCTGGCTGGCCTAAAGTAATGAGTCGCAGAGACAGCAATCCCACCCTAACTCCCACCGGTGACTGCAAGGATGGGGGCTGCCAGAGCTTTTTATGCCCTCTGTGGCTGCCACACCTACCCAGTCTGCAACCTGGGCATACTATTGGTTCAAGTTGTCCAAGAATTTACATGATCCCATCACATGGGTTGCATCCATTTTGTGGCTTGCATCCATTTTGTGTCATCCTTAAAGGGAAAAGAAAAAATACATCGCGATGGGAGAAAGACAAAACCAAACATTTTAAGGACCCCAACCCCCTGGTAGGTAATAATTTCAAATAATTATTGCTGCATTTTTACGGATGTCCAGGGCATTTTAATACCCAAGAAATCAATATTAGGCACCTGGGAGCCATTTTTGGGTGATGTCCCCTCACTCCCCTTAAAGGAAAAAAATACAGCGATCTGAGAAAAGACATAAATGCATGTTTTAAGGACCCCAACCCCCTGGTAGGTTTTATCAGGCAGAATAAATAATTATTGCTGGGTTTTTACGGATATTCAGGACATTTTTTAACATTTCAAAACAACTCATTTCATTGCGCGTCGCCATTAACAAAAAAAAGTAACAAACCTAATTTTCGTGGTTCTGTTCGGTTCGTTCCAATTTCATCACAATTTTCATCATTCATTTCGTTACGTAATGAAATGAATAACAAATAATGGAACAATATTTTTTCTGTTTCTTGCCCATCTCTAGTTGTAGCACCATGGGTTATTGGATCAGTAAGATTGCCATGTGGACCCACATGTGTGTGCTTAGTTTCACAATAGTGAAAGATAATCCTTTTGTGCATAAACAGTGTAACACAATTTATATTCCACAGAAGCACAATGGAAAAGCAATAACATTTAGCAAATCCAACTTGCACCAGAGCCAAAATCCTTCAAGGAGGCTGAGGGAAATAATTTTAGTGTGGTGTGGACTGCTCAAGAGGGTAAGTTTTATATCTCCCTTTCTTCTGTGCTGCTTTTAAATGGGTCATATGGCCACAATAAAAATATTTGATTTGATTTGACAAGTTAGATGGTAGGTCTACACTCACTTTTTCCATTGTTTACCTGTTTGGCTGTGAATTTAGCACACAAGCTCTCTCTCTCTCTCTCTCTTTCACACACACACACACACACACACACACACACACACACACAGAGAGAGAGAGAGAGAGAGAGAGAGAGAGAGAGAGAGAGAGAGAGAGAGAGAGAGAGAGAGAGAGAGAGAGAGAGAGAGAGAGAGAGAGAGAGAGAGAGAGAGAGAGTTGTGGAACACCCATTCAACAGATTCTAAAGGAGAAATCTAACAAGGGAGCAGCAAGGCTAGAGATAGAAAGGGGCCTAGCTATTTGAGCTGTGAATGAGCATCAAAAAGTCAGAGTTTTTAATTTCCCCCTAATACTGTTGAGTACTAAATATTATTCCAAACCATCTTCTTGAGTACAGTCAGATTGGAATTATCATTGCATGCCATCTGTCAATATCAATTTCCATTACGTACTGGAAACCAAATACTGTCAAATATTAGATATGAAATATACATGTGAAGCAGTGAGTGAATATTCAGACTATGTTCAAAATATTCACTGAATATTTGACAACCAATTTCATATGAAAATCTGAAGGAAAATTAGTAGAAGCAACATACACTTAGAGAAAGTGTCAGCTCTCCCAAATTTTATTCAGATTCACTTGTAATAATGGCCCACAGCCAACTGCTTCTGAAGTGAATGTAGTCAAATTTGACTAACTCTGGATCACTGAGGATAAAAATGAAGCTTAAAATTGTTGAATGGCTCTGGTTTTTGAGATAAGCTATTGGTTCAATATATATGATCCTTGACTCGGGAATGGTGGAGGATAAGTTATAAAGGGAAGGGATCTCAATTTAAACCAGAAAGGATCAAAATACATCTTTGACTGGATCTATGTATAAATTTATGACTGGGTTTGGACAGTGCTTGCTTTTTAGAAAAAAACAAGGAATGATGGATACTTTGTGTATCCAGTCTGCAGACCCTGTGAGAG
Source organism: Phrynocephalus forsythii (assembly GCA_029282475.1). NCBI lineage: Eukaryota > Metazoa > Chordata > Lepidosauria > Squamata > Agamidae > Phrynocephalus > Phrynocephalus forsythii. The sequence goes on from JAPFRF010000005.1 coordinate 23,671,324, forward strand.
AACCCTAACCATCAACTTGCCAGAAAAATGCCACTAACAGTGGTCATAGGTTATGCTCCTCAAAACTGTTTCATGTTGTCATATGGACTGCATAACCAACTAAAATTGATGGTGAAACACTGTGATTGTGCAGAAAATTGGCTTTAGAACTCTTTCAATGAATCAATGAACAATTCCCACTCATCTTGATTGTGAATGATGTTGAGGACTGCCTTCATACCATCAGTGTTGCAGGTTACAAGATCACCTAACCTCCCACTAAGAAAAAGGGGAGACGTTCCTTTTGATGGCTGCAGAACTAGGACACCCTAATATCACCTGCCAAGAGTTTCCACTGCTATAGACTGGAGCCCAAAAGCTCCACACTCGTGGGTAGTTTCAAATCTCTGATAAGGTTCTTCAGTTCACCTTGTGTTATAAGGTGTGGTTCAGAGGGCGAGAGAAAAAGTGGGTCCTATGAGACTGATGTGGCTCCTCTTTCTTGTACTCATTTGACTCAAGTGAGAAAGATTCTGATGTAGCATTTTTCCATGGAGTACTGAGAGTATAGCTGATGTAATGTTTGGATGATGCACAACCCACTTTTTTCTTCCTTGACAAACCTTTTCCCAAGCGGAGGCGCCATGCAGAAGTAACAATTCCTGGTATGACCTGTTGGCTGCCTGCAAATCATTGGCACTGCAAAAGGCACAGATTTATAGCTGTAATTACAGAAGGTCTGTGAAGTTTGGGAGAAAAACAGTCTTTCAGTATTTTGAAGAATCCCAGGTTGCCAGGCTGCATAGAAATGGCCTGCACACCTGAAGCACCATTGCGCGTGGCTAGCAAAATCTGGTGGTAGTAATTCACAGCCCTGTGAAAATCTCTGGACATACTTTAGGGTGGCTGCTATGAGCCCACATCTTGGTTGAATCCATCTAAATTCCACTGAGGAGATGCAGTGGTAGAGGAAGCCCATGAGAGTTTGGTTTGAAGCTACACTTCTCCACCTTGACATTAAGGCAGTGCTTGAAGAGTTGTTGTAGTGGTGATTGTGGTGTTTCTGAGCTTTGTCCCCAGCCTTTTCACAGGCTGTTTGATAAGCACCACCTCTAATTTTGTTCTTTCACTGCTACCAACTAGCTTCTCTAGTAAATTAGTGCTCTCATAATGATTTTAAATTGAAGAAAGATAAAAGAAGTTTATCTATTGTAAAGTAGAATCAAAATCATTAAGGGTAATGTGTTTATGTACAAACAAAAGGGAAAAATATACCTCAAAAACACAAAGGTTATGTTACAGACAAAGGTGATCACTTGCACACACTATTCTTAAGTTTACAGATATACAACACTTAGTTTTTCTCACAGAAGTTCTAAAATCCTATCTCTTCTCTCTCTAGTCCTTAACTGTCGTTCAGTCAGAACCTATCTGATTCTTTCTCTCAGACTCCATCGGTCTCTCAGTCAGTGTAAGTCCCTATGTGATCTATTGAGTATTGGGCTGAGCCTTAAAACCGCTCAGGCTCCTCCCCTAAACTCTCCCATTGGTCAACAACCAACAAATCAACACAGACACATTTCATAAATTATTCATCTTAAAGGGGTAAATGCCACATGGATTTGGGGGGAGATTGGGCTCAATGGTGTCATTCATCCATCCTGACCAGCAGTATTAATGGTAACTAGTAGAGATGGGCACGGAACGAACATTTTTTCGTTTCCATTACCGTTTGTCGTTTCTGTTACGTAACAAAATGACAAACGAAAATTGTGATGAAAATGAAACGAAATGAACAGAACCACGAAAATTGTGGTTGTTACGTTTCGTTTCCATTAATGGCGACACACAATGAAATGAGCTGTTTTAAATGTTAAAAAACACCCTGGACGTCCGTAAAAACGTGGCGATAATTATTTATATTGTCTGATGATACCTACCAGGGGGGTTGGAGTCCTTAAAACGTATGTTTTTGTCTTCTCCCATCGTGATGTATTTTTCTTTCCCCTTTAAATTGGATGTCGCCACCAGCCACAAAATGGAGGCAAGCCATGTGATGTGGGATCACGTTCAACTAATAGCATGCCCAGGTTGCAGACTGGGCAGGCAGGTCTGGCAGCCACAGAGGGCATAAAAAGCTCTGGCAGCCCCCATCCTCCTTGCAGTCTCTGGTGGGAGTTAGGGTGGAATTGCTGTCTCTGCGACTCTAGCTTCAGTCCTGCAGCCTCCCTGTGTGCATGCATGCTGCGTACCTCTCAGTGAGTACCCTCCCCTGCCCCACAATGCAGTCACTCTGCGGTTGTCTTGCACCCTGGGCAACACCCACCGCTGCCTTTGCAGCCTCCCTGCATACCTAGCCTATACTGTGTCTCTGCCAGCATCCATTTTTTTTAGTGTTTTCCCTCTGGTCTGGGGCATTGGGGGATGCCTGCGCACGGAAATGCTTTAAAAAGTGCGCAAAAAGCGGGTAGAAATGACAAACGAAAAAATGAAAAACGGTAACAAATTTTTTCAAAAATTTCACAACAAACAGAAATGAACCAAAACAGACCTCTCAATGACAAACGAAAAACCGAAACACCATTTTTTTGTTTTGTTTTAGTTACTAGAGATGGGCACGAAATGAAAAATTCCATTTTGTTTAATTTCATTTTTAGTTTGGGGAGAGGTGGGTTCATTTCATACCAAATAATTTTAAAAAAATCATTTCAGATTTTGTTTTGATTCGGGTTCGTTATGTGTGCGGTGTGTGTGTGTGGTGTGGTGCTTGTGTATGACTTTTTTTTGCCGGCCCCAGCTCCGATCAGGTAGCTGCTGGGGTGGCAAAAAAGTTTAAAACTCCTGCCTTTTCCTGAGAATGGGAGGAGGTAGGAGTTTTAACCTTTATTTTGCCTTCCCCAGCCAGCCCGCCAGCTGATGGGTGGTGGGGAAAGCGAAAAAGAAACAAAGAAAAATAAAAAAGTTCCACCTTTTCCCACATGCCAGTGGGTGGAAAAAGGGAGGTGTTGGTTCCCCCCCCCCAGCACCCATCAGCTGTCTTGCAGGCTGGGGGGGGGGCAAAAAAAAAAAAAACCCAGCGATTCCTCATTGGAATGCATTGAACCAGTGCATTCCAATGGGAAAAATTTCTCCACTGAAATGCATTGAGCCAATGCATTTCAATGGAGAAAAAGAAGAAGAAACAAGTCCCGCCTTTTCCTGTGCCTGATCGGGTAGGGAGAAGGCGGGAGGTTTTTTGTTTTTTTTTTTGCCTCCCCATCAGCTGGCGTGTGGGCTGGGGAGGCAAAAACAAAGTTTAAACCTCGTGCCTTTCCCCCACACAAATGATCATGCCCAGTGGCTGCTCAGCACGCAGGGGAAGATCCATTTAAAGAGACCTCCTCTTCCCCCCTCCCCATGTGAAGGGGGGAAAGAGGGGGTCTCTTTAAAGATTTTTCCCAGCACCCTGATGATCACCGTGTGCAGATAGGGTTTTTTGCCTGCTTTTTAAGGTGCTCGTGGCGCAGTGGTTAAATGCCTGTACTGCAGGTAAAACTGTGCTCACGACCTGGGTTCAATTTAGCAGGCCAAGGTTCACTCAGCCTTCCATCCTTCCGAGGTCAGTAAAATGAGTACCCCCTGGGGGCCAGGTGCCTGCACACTGGTAAACCGCCCAGAGACTACTTGTAGTGGTATGGGGCGGTATATAAGCAGGACACTTTGCTTTTGCTGGCAGGGGGCCAGCACCTCTTTTTTCCCCCAAGCATCCACTGCACGGTCCCTGGGGCCAGGTGGGTGCTTTTTTTTCCCCTTTATTTTAGGGCACAGACCTGGCCACCCCTGGGGCCGGGTTGGTGCTCCTTTATTTTATTATTTTATTTTATTTTTTACTTCCGACCACGTGGCCATGTGCAGGCTGGTCCCAGGAAGTCTGAAGACCAGCACCAGGTAGGAGACATCACCGCCATTAACGAACCGAACCAAACCAAACCAATTTTGTTCGGTTTGGTTCAGTTCATTCTAAATTTACTCTGGGGTTCATTATTCATTTTCATTAGGTAACGAAACAAATAACAAATAATGAAACGAACTAAAAGTTCGTTATTCATTATTTGTTTCATTACCTAACGAAATGAATAACAAAAAGTTCATTTCGTGTCCATCTCTAATGGCAACAGTCCAAAGGAAGATTAACTCATTCAGGGACCAAAAGATGTGAGCATCATGCAGGGGCAGCTAAAACAGTCCCAGGACCAGTGGGGAGTACAGTATGAGTGTTAAAGGAAAACAGGGCTGTTTAGTGAGCCCTTGGATCTCATGCAACAAAGGCTGCAAGCTTCTGAGTGATTAGACCTGAAGAGGATTTTTGTCACTTGTTTTGACTAGGAGGACATTTTCAGTGGTGGTTAAGGATAAAGTCAATGTCTATGAACTTGCTGGAAGACACAGAATCTATTCTGGACAGAGTTTTCTGAGTCTGGTGATCAGTACTCTCAAAACTCACAGCCAAGAGTGTAGACTGAGTGGACGAGGGCCCACCAGGAGCATGAAGTAGAGTAACACTCCTTTACACAGTGTGGAGGAGGGGTGGGTGTGGGTGGGAGACATGTTTCCTTCAAAGTAATTTAGCCCCACTTGGTGAGGCAACCATTGGTATAATGAAGTGTCCTGTTTCAATATACACTGTATGTTCCTTTCTGTAATAGCAAGTATGGCTTCATGCCCTAAAAATAGTGCTTCCTGAACAAGCAAACAAAGTTTATTTAAGTTGGAAATCTGAGAAATTAGAAAAACAGGAGAGCAGATCGTGGCATAGAACTCACCTTATCCTATACCACAATTCCGATCCTGATCGAGAGGCCAAAGGGCACATTTAATTATTATTTAATTGAAAAGGATGAAAAATGATGGAAGTTTCTTCAAAGAGGTCGTCTAGTGTGACTTTTAGGGCCCAATTAAAAGTTGACAATGTTAACTCTGCAAAAGACATGTAAAACGGTGCCAAGCTTGTTGAATCTCCACCAAGAGCAGATCTTATCGTCAGAGGGCTTGTGTATTTATAACCTCATGGGGAGAAATAGGATTCTACCTGGGTCTTATCAGACTGCATCATCTTAACATTTGACAAGTTGTCAGCAGGAGAGGCAATTATTTCAAGCAAAACATTAAGGGCCACATTTAACATTTTTGGAAGGAGGAGAGTGTCGGGGGAGGCGATGCATCCATTTAACTGGAGTCGAGTGTTTTCCTTCAAAACAAAACAAGACCTAAAATAATCTTAATTTAATTGGTTTAATCATATTTGGAGGTAGGGGAGGGAGGAAAGGTGGAGTAGACAAATGGAAACTGCAAAATAGCCCAGGAAGTGCAGAAAGACAACTTATATTTATGGAACAGTGATTGTATTTCCAGCCTGCTGAGCTTCATTGATTGTGAGAATAGTTTGTGTTATAGAAAGAGTATATTTCTCAGAGTGGTGGCATGTTGGCTCTCTGGAGGGCAACAGGGAAGAGTGTGAAGGGAAGCAGATGGGGTTATTAGGAAATGGGACACTAGGATTATCAGAAGATATTTATTTCATTTTATTTCATTTTATTTTATTTTATTTTATTTTATTTTAGGTTTTATATTTTGTTCTTTCAGGTGGAACAGCATTCCCAAGAAAGAGAGCTTGGAGTCATTCAGCTTATTTTCATGTTGAAGGAAGAGAGAGAGAGAGAGAAGAGGGATAGACAAGTAGAGAATAGGGTGACATAGGGAAAGTAATATACAATATTTCAGTGCTACAGATTCCACTCACTTGTGTCTCTAACTTTGTCCACCATTGGCTTCAACCCCTGTTTCCTTTTTCCTGTATGTCACCCTGGCCCTGCAAAATGTATCCCAGAGCTTTTAGATTAAACAAGTGTGAGGGAATCAAAGTGAAGGCTTATTAATGTACTCGGAGGATACAGGTTGTGTCTCAAAGGAGATCTTAATTGATGATGGCCACGGCAGACATGGTTTGCAATTAGTGCTAATCATTATATTTCTGGGTGTGGGAATGAGGTAGAACTCATCAACAGTGACAGCTGACAGCCAGCCAAAAGAAAAGAGAAGAAGATATGCCAGAGATGTTTCAAGAGAGTCATCAGATATAGGGGTTTAGATGCTTACACTAAATGGTTCTTGAAAATGGCTACCAGGGGCTTCTAGTCATCAGGGAGGATGACGTACCATACATTTACATTACATTATGTTAGGGTGGGGTGGCAGAGGCACCTCTCTGGGTGCCTCTGACTCAGTAAGAAGGGGCAGTCTTCTGAATAAGAGGCAGCATGCACCAGGTTAGGGAATGGGATAGGAGATAGTGGGCTGTGGGAGGCACCTCTCTGGGTGCCTATGCGTACGGATCTGGGTTAGGGTTATAGACCAGAAGATGGGCTGCACCTCTGGGGGCAACAGCAGTATGGGTTAGGGTTGGGTTAGGGTTAAGGGTTTGTGGGCTTTTAATGCCCTCTCTGGCACACCCAGAAGTCTCAGTCAAAACCTGGCCATGCGATTGGTGGAATGGGTCCAAAAATTTGCATGGTCCCATCCCATGGCCAGCCCATCATTGCATCAGGTGTAAAAATAAAAATAAAAATAAAATAAAATAAAATCAATGGAGACGTTTTATTGCAAGAAAAACCCACTGCTGCTAAGGCATTTAAAATACCTAATTTTCAAATGTTTCTGTGGTGCTTTGTGGGTTTTTGGACCACGATTTAAAAATAAATAGAAACGAGGATGGCCCCCAGCCTGGTACCAGCAGCCCAGGACAGGAGAGGGGGAAGGCCGGGACCCCCAGAAATCGGTAGGTGCCCTCACTGAGGCAGGCATATTTTTGCCTGCTTTTATGGCCGGGAATCGGGTTTGTTTTTTACACTTTTTTTCTGTGCTGCTTGGCATCGCGCAATCGCCGCGATGCCATGAACGACAATGAAAAATCAGACCCAATTTTTCTTTTTCGGTTCGAGTTTGAGTTGGAGCGGAGTAATTCTCGTTACCGTTACCCGTTACGTAACGATAACGAGAACCAAAAACGGAAATGAAAATTTCGCCTAGTCGTGCCCATGTCTAGTCAACAGAGCTTTTCCTAGATATCTGCTGACTACTCGGAGAAACCGGATGCTGGATGTGCCCTCTGAAAGTCCTCAAGAAAACATGAAGCTTTTGTCTTGTTTCTTCCTACTACTTGCCTCTGTACTGGGCATGGGGATCTTTGATCCTCAAGAAGTGGCAGATCTCATATCTTATAATTCCTTAGCACTGGCCATGGCAGCTGGGACCAAGGGAAATGAAAAACCAAAACATTAAGAGTACTACCCTATGTTGATACTTAGAGGCCATTTTGATTCGATTACCAGTCACTTTTGATGTTACCATCACCACCACCCCCTGTCATTTAAAAAAATACACCTTCACCTTTTTAATGAGCTGTGGGCAAATTATGCACAGAATGCTTAGTTCTGCCTGTACTGTTCGCATTGTGTCTCTCTGCTAAATCTTACTCCTTTTTGTGGGAAGTAATTTTCCTGACATAGTGTTTACAAGTGTTTTGATTAACAAGGATATAATGTGAGTTTCTGTGAAAGTTTCATATTTTAGTGTGTTTTAAATAACTCCCAGCTGTATAACTAGAAAGTGAAGCAAACAGCCAAGTGGGAAATGGGGGAAGAATAAATACCCACCTCACAGCAAATATTCACATATAATCTACCCCTTATTGAAGTGAGTTGTGTGTGCTAATGTAACACAAAACTATTTTTCTCATCTGACACTTCTGTTGATGATTTTTTGTTCTTGTTCTTGTTCCTGTTAGCAGAGGTGTAGCAAGCATTTAGAGTGCCTGGGGACAACACCTGTTTTTGCACTCCTCCTGCCACCCCCCCCACCGTATCACACCCACCAAGCAAGGCGCGCACATGTGTGTGGTGGTGGTGGGCGGACATACATTTGTGTGCATGTGCGGACACATGCGTTAGCGCATGTGCACCTTACTCCTCTCCCGTGGTGGCCCAAAGTAAGGCAAGGAAGGGGAGGAGGAGGAGGGTGCCATGGCCACCATGCTCCCTGCATGCCTGCTTGCCTGCTTCACCACTAGCCCGGCAGTAGAGGTGGTGGGCTGTCACCAAGCCTTAGTCAGGGAAAGGAGGACTGCTGGTGGGAGGGCACATGGTGTCCTCCTCCTGCTCCCCCTCCAGGCGCTCCCAGATTGCTGTGCCCCATGGTAAATGCACCCTTCTGCACACCCCAGGTATGTCCTTGCCTGCTAGTCTGTACTTTGTTCTAGAAACAAATGTACATGCACATGTGTTGATGAGTGGCAGTACACAAACCTTACACACTCTACTGCTTATTCAAGTTTGAGAACAGTGAATTGAAGGACAACATTAAAGCTACAAGAGAATGCATGCAGTTAAGGAGAGTAAAAATTCCATGTACAAGTTATGAGTGATGGAAACTAACATTGAAAACAGAGTGTCAAGTGTCAATCACAAAAGGTTATAAGTGGTTAAAAACAGTCTATTTGATCATGTATGGTAGATTCATATACAAGAAACATAATAGGTAGTCCATCATTCAGGAAAAACTTGCCTGAAGAGGAAGGTCTTTTGGCCTGTTACTGGAAAGACAACAGAGATGGGGCACTCCTGGGATGGGCAGGAACTACTGATTCGATTGTTTGTGCTGGCTCTTACTTCATACAATTTCTCTTTAATTCATGGGAATTCAATTATTTTACCCTTGGGTGGTTGTTGTTTTTTTTGCCCCTTTCTTAACAATCATACTGTCATTTTGTGTTTGGCTTCTGTTCAATTGTTTGCTTGTTAAGGGGAAAACACACTATGTTTGTGCCTATTTTTTTTTTACAGATAACAGAAACCTGAAGGGAAAAGAATCCCTGTATTTATTTGTCTCCATCTCAGCTGGACATGCAGACTCCTGGAGGACTTCCAGAATCCTCACTGTGGTCCCTAAATGTGTTGAGACAGCCCAAGCCAATGACACTGAGGGATTCAGCAATTATTCTTCACATCTCTAGGCCAAAGCTACTAAACTTTGGCTGAAACTGAATGTTTTGCTCCATTTTTCCCTCTGGTAAATAAAGAGCCTCTGCTATAAACAATTGCAGCCACTTGGGGCTCTTTATTTACCACAGAGGCAAGGCCCCTAAACTTAAGAATTTGCATAGGTAACACAAAAGGATTTAGGCCAATATTGAGTATTTACTACGTAGCCACCAGATTAGCAGTTGAATCTTTTTTTAACAGCAATGATAGTATTTCCCTGTACCTGCAGCTTCAGGCAAACATAAGAAGTCCAGGATTCACAACAAATAGGTCCTTTCTCCAATGCATTGCTTCTGCTGCTCATCAGTTGCTGGCCGAGACCACCACTTCATTTTGTCTACTAATAGGGCCAGTCTTGTCTTCTCTGCCTTCTGCAAATGGATAGAAAAGATGATTTAATATTTTCCCACATAAGTGGCATAAACACTGCTGTACATTTGACATGCCTCCTGTATATAAAAGCTGAGATGTCAAAGGCCTGATAAAAGGTTCAGGAACCATGTTGTGGCCATTTTAAAAAATGGTCTTGGGGCCATTTTAAGAACCCAACTCAGTCCCCAATTTCTCCATAGGCAGGCATAGGAACTGAAAAGTGTTCTGCTTCTATACCACCCCATACCACTTCACGTAGTCTCTGGGTGGTTTACAGTTTTTAATAACAGTATGCAGGCTACACATTGCACACACACCCCAGCAAGCTGCATACTCATTTTACTGACCTCGGAAGGATGGAAGGCTGAGTCATCCATGAGCCAGCTATCTGGGATTGAACCACAGGTTGTGAGCACAGTTTTACCTGAAGTACAGACATTTAACCACTGTGCCATTTTGACTCCTCCACTGAGAATCACCTGGTAGCATGGTCATGTGGTGCAAAATAACTAACTCAGCCAAGCTTTGGTAAATAAAGAAAGGCTTTCTTGTGACTGTACTCCTATGACCAGATGTTGCACCAGTGATAAGCTTTAGTTAACCAACACTGATCAGAGGTTTTTTTCAGGGGTTGATGGGCATCAGGGATGCATTTGCTTTTCATCCATTCCACCAGGATAAAACTGAAGTTTGCTCTTGTCACGGTGATCTGTTGTTGACACCTGGCCTCAGAAAGCTGGCAGCTTTCAGCAAGAGAATTCGGCCAGCAGTTGTTCTGGATCTCTGTCTCTGCGCTGATTCACCGGGAGCGTTCTCCTCTGGTAGCTGCTATCTATAGTTTAACTGCAAATAGCTCTTTGTGTGGTTTCCTTTTATAAGGTTTAAAATGATGACAGCCAAAATTTTCTTAAAGCAAGAGTTTCTAATCATTGAGACTGTAACTTTGAATAGCTCTGATTATAAATTTATTTTCTTGGATTTGATGGGAAGAGTTGCATACACATGACATGGAAATTTGATGGAAGCTGTTGCTCTTGGTTTTTTTTTAAATCCGCTTTTGGAAATTATTATTTTGATTAACAAAGATACAGAGGAAGTACTTAAACCTCAAAGGCTTAACCCAGCATGTCCAGGGATTCCAGGGACTGGACAAGATGCCAATTTCCCTCCAGCTACTTTTTGAAGGCCTCAGTCTTTGTTACTGTCTGACATAACTAAACAGCTTCCCCAGTACTACAGGAAACTCAACAATAATGACTCCTCATACCTTTTGAGGAAATACACGTGAAAGTAAATTATGGCTTAGCAGTGGTTTTCTTTTTTCTGTGAAGATTTCATACATGTTCTGATGGCTTCTGCTCACTAATTTTGTACTCTATAAGTTTCTAGAACCTTCTTTTTCTTTTTCAATGGGCATTTAGATGTTTTCAGGAAAGACTGGCTAGAAATTGTAGTAACATTATTTAACAGCTATCTCCATTTTCTGTTTATCTTTTAGATATGAAATATATTACTTCCAATCTAATTTGGAAGAAATTATTGACACTTTCATATACAGTTATTTTCACTAAATGATGTGAGGTAGTTAAACCTGTCCCATTTTACATGTACTTTCAGCCCGTAAGAATAAATGAATCCATAATTATTCAATGATCACTTTTTTAAAAACAAAAATGTGCTAATACTTCTCATCCCTTCCCAGAATATCTTATGTGAATTTTAACAGGTACAAAGAATGTAAATATTCAGGAGAATAGAGCCATCTCTGGCATGTTAAATGACTTTCAAGAGAGGAATGGTAAAAATAGCCATTTCCACAACCAGCAGCAATAAGGAATCAGTGGAAAAACAAAATGCATTTTGCATTAACATCCCAGGAAATGGTTCCAGGCAGCTGGGAATTAGAGGCACGGACATTTTTTCTGCTAAACAAGATCTCAACAACTGAACAGGACTGATAACAGGCTTGAGGAATGGCTCCTTTATTGGAACTACATACCTCATTGGGGAGGGAACTTGGGAGCATGTTGATACTCTGTAATACTAGACAGTACTCAAGGCTAAGTTAAGCTATTCATTTTTAATGATACCGAAATATGACCATCTTGGCAGATTGGAAGGGTTAGGATGCAAAAGACTGGAATAATGCTGTTGGGTCAATGACCCTGGGAGCTCTCCTGGCTCAGATGCTAGGACAGCCATATTCTAGATATCTTACCCATGCATCTTCTTTAGCATAATATGACCATTTGCCTATTATACAGATTAAACCTATCAGTTGTTGTCTTGTTTGTCTATGAAAATGATTCAGCCTCAGCATCATTTATCCAATAACATTTGATCTGAGAGATCTTAGACAGTGTAATGGTTAGGGTGTCAGATGTGGGAAGGAGAGACCCAAGTTCAAAGCCCAGTTCAGTCACAAAATTTACATGGTGACCTTGGACTAATCAGTGTCTCTCAGCCAAACTTATTTTACAACATTCTTCTGGATAAAATGGTTGAGGCAGGAATCGTGTAGAACAGCTATGCATGCTGCTGGTTCATATAAATGATGAAATAATGACAGTGTACACAGGCAATAGGCAATCTCAAGAGCCAGTTTTTTTTTTAGCCCTCAGTTTTTGTTGATGGCAGGAAACCCTGCCCATTTCCAAAAATGCCACAACAATCCCCACATGAATGATATACCATCATCTGATTTGCAGCTGGGAATCGTCCATTCCCTTCAGAGATACAAATAGGATGTGCAGGTAGGAATCAGCCATTCTCTTCAGAGAATATTTGATTGCCACCTGGATATGTCTTAGCTTGATTTTCTTTGCCATATTTGCCATTTCTTCAACATATCAAGACAACTGCCAGTCCCCTTGTGGCACTTCCCATACCTTTGTTCCATTTCTCAACAGGAATCCCTATCAAATCCTCTCTCTACTCCCTTGGCCCAATTCCACTAGCTTTTTCCTAGCCTGCTATGTGCCCTAAAAGGGAATGGGATTCATGGTAGATCCTAAAAAAATTGTTTTTTAAAAAGTACATTGCCATTAATCCTTGAGAGCAAATAGTCTGTGGCCATGTTGTCTGATGAATTTAGGGAGCAGTAAGTACTCCAAGGAATTTTGCCATTCTGCACTCTGTGATAAATACAGATATCTCAGTCTCATATGTATATTCCCTGGGATGTAAGGTCTATTTAGCTTAGTAGAATGTAGGGTAGATCCAAGTAAACAGTTCAAACAGCCACACCATCCTCTCAAGGCAAATATATATGTAGAGTTAGTTCTTTGGAGAGGAAATTGTCTGCATAATGCTGTTTGAAATATTTCCGGAAATTTAAGATTCACTCTCACAATTCATGCACACATTCATAAAGCAAAAAATAGAAGATTTTAAATGATTTACTCTCCTCCATTTCCTCCCCCTTTCCCTCAGTCTTCCTCTCTCTGGACAGCACTTACAGCAGCTTATCTCCCAGAAGATATAAAGAAATTGATATGTAGAACCTGATACTTCCAGAAGCCCAGCAACATTCATAAAATTGGAACCTGGAAGGGTTTGCTTTGTTTATTTTAAAGCTCCTGTAGCCCTTCAGAAACCATAGTTCCTTTGCTTTTTTATGCAACATGGCATGTAGCTCTGCCAACAGGTTTCATATTTGTGTAAATGTCTCACACTTGTAATATTGAGCCATGAATTAGGCGAAGAGAAATCTTTAATTTATTTACATATCCATTGCATGTTATCATACTGTGGATGTGGTCACTCAAAAGTGATGTACAGGGTGAATGTATCAGATGAATGTAAATCCCTCCCCCTCCCCTTGTATTTTCTCAATCTATAACTAGTCTGCTTCTGTCCAGCTCTTGCATCCTCCTTCTGTGAAGTCATGCCCTGTTTGTTGATCAATTTTGGTTTTGGTTTGGGTTGTTTTTTTTAAGTTTGAGATATGGCACTATAGACCTGAAATCATAGGTGCCAAAGCTAGGGGCTTCTGCATTTAAGTTTAGGGTTTGTCATCCTTTTGCATTATCCCAGCATGATTTCCTAATTAATAAAGTTGTGTGCTGTCAAGCCACCTCTGATTTATAGAAACCCTATGGATTATCAGTCTCAAAAATATTCTGTCCACAACACAAGCCCGTGACTTCTTTCTGGTGACATCTCCTGGTTGGTCTTCTTTTTTTCCAGCTGCTTTCCATCTTTCCCAACATTATTGTCTTTCCCCCCAGAAAATCCTGCCTTCTCATGATGCGCCTAAAGAAGGATGTTCTCAGTTTTAATCCCTTTTCCCTCCAGTTCAGGCTTGATTTGATCTAGGACCACTTGTTTGTCTTTCTGGCAGTCCTGAGCATCCACAAAGTTCTCCTCCAGCACCATATTTCAAACAAATGATTTATTATCCTAGTCTACTTTCTTGATGGTCTAGATTTCACACCCATGCATAGTAATTGGGAATAAAAGACTATGAATAATTCTGGTCTTTGTCCCCAGTGGCATGTTCTCACACTTCAGGATATTTTCTAATTTTTTTCATTGCTGCTCTTCCTAGACTCTTTTTCTGATTTCGTGGCTGCAGTTGACATTTGGATGGAGACTGCAGCCAAGATATACAAAATATTTGGCAATTTTGTCAACATGAATGTTGTGTTGCTCTTCTGTGGTCGTGATTTTGATCTTAAAGTTCAGCGGCAGTCCTGCTGTGCTACAGTCTCCATTTGGATTGATGCTTGAACCAAGGTATCCAAAATCTCTAACTATTTCAACTTCTTCAGCATCAACACTAAAGCTTTGCCATTCGTCTTTAGTCATAATTTTTGTCTTCATGTCCTGTGCAGTCCTTCTGTCACTTTCACAAAAAGTCTGTGAAGATTCTCAGTCATCCAGGTGAGTTTATCTGGAAGTTGAGTCATGGCTACTGGACCTTCTTTTAGATAGAAACATTTCGTTGCTCATCCAAACAGCTTCATCAGTCTGAAAACAGCTAGTGTGAGTCCTCCATCTTATAGTCAGCCCCCCCCACCCCCGACAGGCCATTGCTGGTTTCTATTCATAGGATGGTGTCACCAGCATATCATAGATTCTTGAGGTTTCTCCCATAAATTTTCATCTTCCTTCATCTGAATCTAGTGTGGCTTTCACTATTATGTCTTTTGGGTCCAGACTGAACAGATAAGTGGGGTAGCTCTTTTTGCCTTGCTACGGTACTAATCACCAGTGTGATGACTCCTTCTCAGTGGTCATAAACCCAACACTAGGTCACCAGACACTGTCCATAAATATGCAATACTTCTAACAGCATGTTAGCTTGAAACAGGATAGAGAAGATGGCGTTGGCACATGCCCATCTACTCAGCTATAACCATTCATTTTCAGACATCTTTTAGTAAGTGTTCTCAGCATTTATGGACTTCAGAGTTACTGCTCATTACTGCTGAAGATGCTCTCATATACTCACAGTATTATCTGCAGATGGAGATACTTGAAAATAACTGGACAGAAATGTAAATACAGGAGGTTATTTTTAAAAGTTCCTATGAATACGTTTATCTGAATTTTAGGATGCTTTTGTATTTATGCTTTTCCATTATATCGCTCATAAAGATTCACTCGCACTTAAGCCTTCTCTTGTAAACCATTTTTGAGCTCATATTAGCAATTTTCCAGATGCTACAGATAACCAATATGCTTTGCACCAGCCAGGGAAACCAGGTTCCTTCCTGGCGGCTTCATTTTGTATGTTAGTAAAAGTGTATGTGTGTGTGTAAGGTATGGCGGGGAAGCGAGTCGGTTGGTGATTCAACGAGATAATTTTGACAGCAAAAGCAATCAGATGGTGATTGGGGCGATTAGCCCAGCTCTGTGCTGTCACATTGTATCACAATGTTGTGTTCCTCAGTTCAGTGTTTGCCATTTGTAAACCTGCCAACGTTGTCATGCTGAAAACGTCAGTACAATATTTCTGGGGATGCTGCCAAAGGGGAATTGCATCTCTGCGTTCAGTCCTTTTCTCACTCTCTGTGTGATGATCTCTGTTGGAGTTGAGCCTGCTTGGATTGCTGTCACATACCTTTCCCCATTAGTTGCTAAGGCATGGATAAGAAATGGGCTCCTGTCTTCCTTATGCAGGTCATCTCTCCTCCTCATCCTTCTACCAAGGATGCAACTCAACACACATGCCCTGAACCAAGCTCTGTTGACTTTAATGGGTTCTTTCTTTATAAATAGCTGAGTGCTAATGCAGTGTAGTGAGCAGAGCATCAGTTTAGAACTCAAGAGACCTGGTGTCAAATTCCTGTTTGGCCATGGAAACTTACTGTGGAGTTTGCAATGGCAAATCACACGAGCACAACACACACCTGAAAAACTTCACTGGGGTCACCATAAGTTACAACTGAATAGATAGCACATAGCAACTGCATAGTTTATGTAGATATGTATGAAGATAACAGGTATTAAATTAGAAGTTTTTTTATATTGAAAAAGATATTAGCTAGAAGGGCTTCGTAAATAAGAATGGAAAATACATTTTCATGAGCCCGAATTATCTACAAATGTTTATGTGACCTAAAACTGTTCCCATGTATTGGGTTTTTGTTTGCTTGTTTGCTTCTGCTGTCCAAAAAAATATGTGGGGCTCAGATTTTTCATCCTTTTCTCTTTTTGAATTTTCTGTGAATAACTGTGAATAATTGTCTGTGCATGACTCAAAATATGTATTTTTGAGCAATTGACAGTACCATGCTGTAAAGGGCGATAATGCATTACAATGTTTTATGGTTGAATTGTTTACACCCCATAATTACTCATGAATTTGCAAGTAGGAGGAAAATAAATTATCTCCATACAATGTGGTACTTGGATGGAACATAAATGCTGGGGGGGATTATGAATAAAGAAGCAAAGTAACCATGCTGTCCATAATTAAAAACCAAAAAACCAAAAAGTTGTATGATTTATTTTATTAGGGGAACTAAGGTATTAAATAAATGAAACAAAAGTGTTGTGAGAACTGAGGTACATCAGCATTCTTTATTAGGCATGAGAAAAGCACAAAAGCTTTCAAAAGGGACATGCCTTTTTAAAAAAAGATTTCTGATATGGAATTTCCATCTGCCAAACCCACACCTACTTTGTCTTCCTCTGAAGAAAAGATGGACAGGAACATTTTATGGCCTAGGATAGGCCAGGGACTGGTCTAGATCTTCTTAGAAAAGGGCATTTCCCTGCTTGCTGGGAATTGAATTTCCATTAATTAATTAATTAATTTAATTAATTTGAGAAGGCTCCCCTAGACCTTACATTAAAGCTGTGGGCTCTTCTGTAGTAAACACAGGCCACATTCAGATTGTGATTCAAACTGGAACAGTGTTCATGGAAGGCCTTGGCCCACATCTGTCTAGCATCAATTAATATAGAATTAATTTTCTATACTGACCAATTAGTGACTGAAAATCCACTAGAACTATTTTTTTTTTTCAGAATAAAACATGAATCCCTCCCACACCACTCCCTCAACTCCAGCCCCATCAAATTTAACACAAGTATAATGGCTGTTGTTTAAAATTTTAACTAACACTTAAAATGTAAAGAGGTTTTCTTGTTTTAATCATTACTATGATAGAATCAATGCTATGCCCTCTACTCAATTCTTGAATCCCCCAGTTAATGAATGTGGGATACTGTGCTTTTAAATCTATGAGTGAAAACATGAGGAAGCAGACAAATATTCCTATATTTTGTCAAGCCCACATTGTCAGAAAGGGGGAAAACAGTGAAAAACTTTACATAGCAAACTCAAAACCCCTTTGGTCAAAGATACCGAAACCCGGCACAGAATAAGAGCAGATTGTGCCATAGCTGTTTCAAATTTGTTGCTGATCTGAAGCCTGTTTTAAAAGTTACATTTCTTTTGTTTGGCTGCCTCCATTTTTAGAACTGTCTTGTAACATGTTAATTTGCTGTGCTATCACAAGTAGAGATGGGCACGAAACAGAAAAAATAGTGTTTCGGTTTTTTGTTTGTCATTGAGAGGTCTGTTTCGGTTTGTTTCCATTTGTCAGGAATTTTTTGAAAAATTTCATTACCGTTTTTTGTTTTTTCGTTGTCATTTCTACCCGCTTTTTGTGCGATTTTTAAAGCATTTCCGTGCGCAGGCATTCCCCAATGCCCCAGACCAGAGGGAAAACACTAAAAAAATGGATGCTGGCAGAGACACAGTATAGACTAGGTATGCAGGGAGGCTGCAAAGGCAGCGGCGGGCGTTGCCCAGGGTGCAAGGCAGCCGCAGAGTGACTGCACTGCAGGGCAAGGGAGGGTACTCACCGAGAGGTACGCAGCACACGCACACACAGGGAGGCTGCAGGACTGAAGCTAGAGTCGCAGAGACAGCAATCCCACGCTAACTCCCACCAGAGACTGCAAGGAGGACGGGGGGCTGCCAGAGCTTTTTAATGCCTTCTGTGGCTGCCAGACCTGCCCGCCCAGTCTGCAACCAGGGCATGCTATTGGTTGGACATGATCCCATCACATGGCTTGCCTCCATTTTGTGGCTGGTGGCGACATCCATTTTAAAGGGAACAGAAAAATACATTGCGATGGGAGAAGACAAAAACAAATGTTTTAAGGACCCCAACCCCCTGGTAGGTATTATCAGACAATATAAATAATTATTGCTGTGTTTTTATGGATGTACAGGGTGTTTTTTAACATTTAAAACAGCTCATTTCATTGCACATCATCATTAACAGAAACGAAATGTAACAACCACAATATTTGTGGTTCTGTTCATTTTGTTTCATTTTCATCACAATTTTGTTTGTTATTTTGTTATGTAATGGAAATGACAAACGGTAATAGAAACGAAAAAATGTTCGTTCCGTGCCCATTTCTAATCACAAGACCACTGCTGCACTCTCATGCTAAGAAAACCTCTGTGATTTTGTCTATTATGCCGTTAATGGTTATCTTATCTTATCTTATCTTAGTCATAAATATATCATGTTTAGTCATTTGTGAAATGTTCATATATCTTCTGTGAAAATGTCTCTGAATCCTTGTCTTCCAAGCAAGAATTGCTTTTTGCTCCTCTGCTACCCCTGATTTTTTTAACCTTCTGACTGGTTTTTTCCCCTTCACCCCTAAAATTCAATTTTGTACCAGCAGATGGCAAGTTGAGAGCTACCTTTCTTTATTCCCAGAGACAAAATCCTTCCTTGATCCTGCAGCACATGATGTGATGGTAGCATCTTATCGGGTATCCTCTGGGCCACTGAAAATATCCAGAACTGCACTCCATCCATACTGTTCTATTGCCTTCTCGTTCATCTAGAGCCTTGCTGCCACTGCAATCATGTATCTGCCTTTTACCCTGTATTCCATTGTGCAAAAAGTCCAAGCTGGAAAAAATCTTCAGTCCTACAGTCCACAGGAAACAGTCACTCATGTTGCTTATGAAACAAACCAAATATTTCTTTGAAGTCATTCCACTGGTTGGCAATCCCAAGCCATAGGTCACATACAGGATCTGTAGGCCAGACCAATCCAGAGGTCCACATGCATTTTTCCCCAGTGTATCCTTCTACCCTAAATCCCACTGTTTATTGCAAAACTAATTAATTAATCTACCAATCAATGCTAGTTGGCATAATTCAAGTAATTTGCAAGTCTAACATTCCAAGCCCTTGATGGTGCTGAGCGGACCTGAAGCTGTAGATTTGCATAAGACCATGGTGAGCTCATATGGTTCCTTATAAGCAGGCAGCTCATAGGTCAAGGCATAAATAAGGTTGAATCTCACCCTGGGTGGCTTGATCCACCCACATAGGTGGAGAGCTTCTATAATAAAAAGAATCAACAGCTGATGTAACAGCTGTTGGCTTGGATGGCCTTGTAGGTTGTCTTTTGGTTTCCAGGCTGGAGCTATGAAACTGAGATGATGTCTGCAGGATCATTTCAGACTGAATGATGGTGGTGGCGCAAAATGGGAGTTTCTCATCTGGGACAGTTTGAGAAACCAAGGCTGCCCAGATTTGGTACTGAGAACAATTTATTCCTCTACTCTGTCTTTGCTTAGAGTACATGGCCCCATCCTCTCCCTGTGCAAAGTGGGATCCTGGGACCAAAACAGGTGCGCTGAAAATTGTCTTGATGACAGCCATGCAGATTTCTAGCCTTCCTGGTTATTGAGATGTTGGTGTGCATGAATAAATTTTATTTTAAAACATTATGTTGACAAGGACAAAATACCAGCCACCGAAATTGCATTTGAGCAGCTCAGTATGTCTCCTAACCATCATTATTTGTCAATGGTGTGTGGCACGCAGCTGTCGACCAACTTCATTATGGCGCCAAAATTAGCACTAAAAATCAACTTAGGAGAAATGAAGCACAAAAGTGTGAGAATATTTTGGAAACTGTGTTGGCACTCTCTGATGTCATCTTGGAAAGGGTAAAGAGCAAGCTGTTCAGCTGCAGGAAATGTGTCAAAAATGCACACAGCTTATTTTGTGAGTAATAGCATTGCAAAGAAATGAAGACATGATAGATAGATAGATAGATAGATAGATAGATAGATAGATAGATAGATAGATAGATAGATAGATAGATAGATAGATAGATAGAGTTTCATCAAAGAGAATGGTACAGGTATGATTATTCAGCTGCAGCAGCTGCTGAGTTCTGAAGTCATGATTGTGGGGCTGTAAGAACTTTTATCTGAGGAAACATAGTGTTTGTGATTGGTTAAAAACCACATTCTAATCTAATCAGAAAGAGAGAAGGAGACTAGAAACCAGGTAGCTAGTTCTTCCCAGTTCTGTTGACCAGTTTTTGAAACTGAAATGGAGAGCCTTTAAATATAAGGTGATCATTCAGAAATGAATCAATAGATATAAAAGAATTATTCATGCTACCAATTGTCCTAGTACATCTTTGTCCCGTATATGGAACAGAAAATGTTACTGTCTCATGTATGTGTGCATAACTGCATTTGTACTGTCTGTTGAATCCATCCACTTTGCCAAATCCAGTCCTTCCGAATAGCTGTATTGCTGCTGTATCTGTGATTCAAAATGGCAGCAAACATCCCAATTAGAGATGGGCACGAAACAAAAAAATGGCATTACGGTTTTTCTTTTGTCATTGAGAGGTCTGTTTCGGTTTGTTTCCGTTTGTCAGGAATTTTTTGAAAAATTTCGTTACCGTTTTTCGTTTGTTGTTTCTACCCGCTTTTTGCGCGATTTTTAAAGAATTTCCATGCACAGGCATCCCCCAACGCCCCAGACCAGAGGGAAAACACTAAAAAAAAAATTGATGCTGGCAGAGACACAGTATAGACTAGGTATGCAGGGAGGCTGCAAAGGCAGCGGCGGGCGTTGCCCAGGGTGTAAGGCAGCCGCAGAGTGACTGCACTGCAGGGCAAGGGAGGGTACTCACTGAGAGGTACGCAGCATGCACGCACACAGGGAGGCTGCAGGAGTGAAGCTAGAGTCGCAGAGACAGCAATCCCTCCCTAACTCCCACCAGAGACTGCAAGGAGGACAGGGGGCTGCCAGAGCTTTTTATGCCCTCTGTGGCTGCCAGACCTGCCCGCCCAGTCTGCCACCTGGGCATGCTATTGGTTGAACATGATCCCATCACATGGCTTGCCTCCATTTTGTGGCTGGTGGCGACATCCATTTTAAAGGGAAAAGAAAAATACATCACGATGGGAGAAGACAAAAACAAACATTTTAAGGACCCCAACCCCCCTGGTAGGTATTATCAGACAATATAAATAACTATCGCTGCATTTTTACGGATGTCTAGGGTGTTTTTTAACATTTAAAACAGCTCATTTCATTGCACGTCGCCATTAATGGAAACGAAACGTAACAACCACAATTTTCGCGGTTTTGTTCGTTTCGTTTCATTGTCATCACAATTTTTGTTTGTCATTTCGTTAAATAACAAAAATGACAAATGGTAACAGAAACAAAAAAATGTTCGTTTCGTGCCCATCTCTAATTCCAATATTCCCTTGAAGTACTGTGTCAGCTCTGCCAGCAGGACAAAAGATGCCAAGCATATATAGCAAAGGGCAGCCTGAATATTAACATCAGTGGCACCAGTGAAGATGGCCTACATGATGCCCTCTTCTACTCACAACCATTCACAAAGTGACAGCACACAAAGAAAAATAATAGAAACTGACTCATTCTTTCATCTATTACCCACTTCTCACCCAAACTCAAAGCAATTGTCAGGGCTGCTTTTAAACAAGTGTGATTGGCAGCGAGCAGGAAGACTATATCCTGTAGACTATTTTGGATGCTGCCATTGGCACTGCTAACTTTCAGGCTGCCATGTAAAGCTTGGGATCCTTTTTCCACCTGCCAATGTGGGCATGATATTTTGCAGCAATATTGGAACGTCTCCTGACTTTTTGAATCATGGGCACAGACACACAATATCCTACTTTCATAAACCACTTTGTTTTCTAGAATTGAAAATGACATTTTCTATATCTAACTGTCCGTATGCATGCACATTTCCACATATAAACACATGATACATTTAGATTTATCTTTCTCTTCGGAAGGTGGCATCTCCTCTGCTTCTGCATGTTGGTAAGGTTGCTACAGTTATTTCAGACATAGGAAGGCATGGTTTCTCTTCATAGACAGGCTGCAGCTTGATAAAAAATATCCCTCTCTTCAGTGGACCACAGCCCATTGAGTTCTAACATCTTAGCTAGAACAGATAAATTGTACACCCGTCTACAAGCTGAGGTGATCACATACACACCATTGTATATAGATCTGTGGCTTTGCCACCATTAAATAATTTATGCAGAAACTGTGCTATTTGTTATCTGTGGTGTTATCACTTTCTTGCTGTGAACACTAAAGTGAGAATGGGAAGTCAGATGCCATCAGAACGATCTGCATTTTCTAGTCAGATAATTGTTTTTAGCACTTTTAGCTGGGGATAATTGACTCTTCTCATCAGCTAAACGAACATGATTAGAAGGGAGGATCTCTCTCTCTCCCCCCCTCTCTCACACACACAGAGTGTGGGTGTGTAAACCCTGTGAAAGTTCAATTTACAAGTTTTCTGGGAGTGCCATCTTTAAGATGAAGGGATGAGTGTAAGGTCTCCAGTGATTCCTATGAACTTTCTTTCAGAGCAGGAGGGAAAGCAATGTGTCTAAAGAATTTTGAAAATGGGAATTAAGACTGGAGGATGGGATAAACTATAGTGAAACGTGTGTGTGTGTGTGTGTGTGTGTGTGTGTGTGTGTGTGTGTGTGTGTGTGTGTGTGTGTGTGTGTGTGTGTGTGTGTGTGTGTGTGTGTTGGAAATGGACTGGAAGAGGTTTGCTTTTGTTTCAGGGGCACCAATGTTTTCATTTTATATATATGGGGTGCAAATGCAACAAGCAGGCCATCCCCTCCTCAGTTAGAGAAGCAGCATCCAGGAGAGCGGTTCAGAGGATGAAGCCCGCATGTTGGCTCTAGGGATGGGCACAAAATTAAAAAAAAATGTTTCGTTTGTTTCCTTTCCTTCCCCATTTTTTTGTTTTGTTTAATATGATTTTTTTCAAAAAAAAATTGTATGAAACAAACCACTAAAGAAATGGTTTATGTGTGTGGGGGGGGGGGCTGGAAAGTGGCGGAGGGACAAAAAGGTTTTTAAAAAGCTGAGCTTTTTTAAAAAAGTTTTTCCCTCCCCCAAGCCCCGCCTGTCAGCTGCTCAGCGCTGGGATGGGGAAACCCACCCACCCCGGTGTCCATCAGCTAGTAGGCAGGGCTTGGGGAGGGGAAAAAGTTGTTTTAAAAAGTCTGGAGCTTTAAAAAAAAACATTTCCCCTCCCCCAAGTGGCTTACAGATGTAATGAAATGGTTTGTTTCAACAACACAATTTCATTTTGTCTGTAATGAAATGCTTCTCCCTCATGTCGTTTCTTTTCATTTCATTTCGATACGTAACGACACAATGAAATAGCATTTCATTTTTTTGTTTTGTACCCATCCCTAGTTGGCTCCCTTCTTGTTGAACTCACTGGCAGACTCCACTTTCTGCAGATTAACATTTTCCATGATTAATCAGCTGGTTTCTCCATGGTATCTAGTGACTATTATGACTCCAAGCAGCATCTCAAAGACACTTGATTTAGCAATGCATCACTTCCTCTTTTTGGAGGAAAAAGTTAAAATAATACTATCTAAGAACAGCATGTTCCTTAAATGGAAAGGAAGTAAGTCAATTTCAGTGGAGTCCCTCAAGCCAGTTTTAATTACCAGAAATACACTGATTTAATTTCAGTCAAAAGTGAATACAGCTACCAATGTGACTTGAACATGGTATAAAAAGCAGTGGAACAGGAATAAATCCAAATTGCTACTGAAAACTCCTACCCCGAGGTGATGCTGGAACTGAAGCTACCATTCTCTTTTCCCCACACCAGATGACCAATACCACACTAACATAACAACACAGCTGGAAGAAACCTCAAAGGCCCATCTCTTCTCCCTGCTGGAACAGATAAAACATTTTAATCCCTCCTTTAAGTCAATCAAATTAGAGTGGAACCATATGGGATTATATTTCTTCTGCTC
Organism: Phrynocephalus forsythii; assembly: GCA_029282475.1. Lineage (NCBI taxonomy): Eukaryota > Metazoa > Chordata > Lepidosauria > Squamata > Agamidae > Phrynocephalus > Phrynocephalus forsythii. The sequence goes on from JAPFRF010000005.1 coordinate 23,695,345, forward strand.
TGTTTCACAAGTGGAATCAGGTATAGCTGAGTGGTTTAGGCATCTAGCCAGAGGTTGGGTGGTTGATTCTCCACTGTGTCTCCAAACAGAGACTAAATTCAAAGACCCATGGTTCTCTTCCAGCTTCACATATCTTCACAGATGATGATTATAAGTTTGTGAGTTGAACTCCCTGATTCATTCCCTTCCCAAAGCGGAGCATTATTGACTCTAATGTGTGTGGCATTCTTCTAAGCATATCTCTCAGAGATCAACTGGGACCAGGCCCACAGGAATGGTGCAGGCGCGCTCACTTAGGGTGGCCACACTCAGGGAGGCGCAGAAATCGCTCACGCGTAACCGCACCTTTTCTGTGGTGGGCCCCATGCTGTGGAACCATCTTCCTAGTGAGCTGTGCCTTGCACAGTCCCTGCCCGCCTTTGAAAAGGCTCTGAAAACACATCTTTTTAAGGAGGCATATGGTGACCTCCTTACTTAATTTTTTTTTCTTCGCCCACTTCATCTTGGAGGAGGGATTGTCTCTCCCATTTTTAATTGTATCTGCCACCTTTTTCTTTTTCTTTTCTTTTTCTTTTCTTTTCTTGTGGCTTGGTTTTAAATTGTTAGCCACCCAGAGTTCCGCCAATACAACAAATAAATAATAATAAATAAATAAATAACAGAGGAGTTGCTTTCAAGGTTCTTGGCTTTGGAGTATCGGGATGAGTTGGGCTGACTTTGTTTACACTTCCTTCCTCAGTCAGATGGGATATGTGAGTTAGGAAGGAAGTGGGATGTCAAACTAAACTTTTTCCTGATGTAGAAAAAATGACACATGAACTAGAGGGAGAATTTCACAACCTGAAGCCAGTAGAGACTCAGCAGTGCTTTACTCACCATCCTTCAAAAGGTTTTTGATCTCTAGATAAAGCATTTGTTAATACTTTAAAGATTTCAACTTAAGATCTATAAAGAGCCTTTCGTTTCCTACTTTTTTCTTTCTTTCCTCAGGTAAAAAAACTACCATATGTGATAATTTTTCTTAAGTATGATATTCTCTTCAATACCTGAAGCAGAGTTCTCCCCTGAGGCATGTTGGAAAAGCACTATGTCACTGAAAGGTTTTAAAAACGCATTCAGGTTTTTCTTCATTTCTTTTTCCTTTTTCCCTTTCCTTTTTTTTTTTTTTTTTTTTGAGGTGAGGGGAGGAATGAGGGGGAGAATATTGATTTCAATTATTTAATTTATCATGATCAGCTTACAAATGTTCTTTTAATTGATACACACCTGTGCTCAGAACCAGCTACCATTTCTAGGGCTGAAGGATTTTAATTTTAATTTTCCAAGTACAGCAGAAGGTGGGGGGGAGAAAAACAGAAAAAGAAAATGAGCTTGGTTGCTATTTCTTTTTGTTTTGTTATGTTTCAACTTGCCTGTTATTCTTTCTGGTGGAACTTCAGAACCTTTTGATACCTGTAGAACAAGAGGATGGCAACTCATATGTGAACATTTGCATGTCCTTGAATCATTGACCTAGGAAAAGAAGCCAATTTGCATGGTTTTTCTTGTGTGCATTTGCCAGTGGTCAAAGTTGGCTCTGCTGAGGAATAAAGGAAAGGAGCCTCTTTGCCCTCCTGGACGAAGTAACACGAGACATGCTTTATTTCATCATGGGAGGGCAAAACTCTGTTGGCAGAGGAGGGGGGTTAATTTATTTGAATGCCTTTTTGACATATACAACCAGCAAAGGTGATTAAAAGAGAGGCTGGTACTGGTACAAATGAGGGAGATGTATTAAAACAAGTTTATGATTGCTTTGACCAACTGAGAAAGATCTTTCTTGAGGTCTTAGCATTCATGGAAGAAGCAATTAGGACTTTTGAAGACCTTGCAGTTACACTTACATGAAATCTTTGTGAAGCTACCAACAGAATGTTGACTGCTCTTCCAATTCCTCGGATGTTTTCCTTGTGAAGGAACATTCAGACTTGCTTTAAATTTTGTGTTAAGCCCAAATGGGTGGCAAGTGCTCTGCCACATGTAACAAAATTAGGAGAATTTGATTTCCTTCTTCTCCTCTTTTTCTGGTCTTATAAGGTATCACCCATCATTCCTTATTTTTTGGCTTTTCCTTTTATTCCAGTTGGTGAATCTGGGAAAATGTTCCTTCTTCCTTCTTTGTAAAGAACATGTTGAGTGGCAATCTCATAGGGCTAACATTATTGCCACACGTAGAGATGTGGGGAAGGCTAAATCCCACATCTGTTATTCATGTATTCTTATCAGTCATGCAGCAAGGTTGCTGCAAACAAAGTGTGGGTTCTCATCAGATAATAATGATATTAGATATCACATGCTACAGACCACAAACTCATTCACAACAGGAAAGTTGGGAACTTTTGGCCCTCTTTTTTTCTTTTCTTTTCTTTTCTTTTCTTTTTTTTAAGAATTGAAGTCCTCACAGTGAACTCAAAATTCCATTGACTTCCTTTACGTAATTTATCTTTTAAAAGGAATTCCAGCAAGGGCAATGTAAAGAGTGCTTTATACCTTTGTGTTTCCCACTGATCCCCCTTCCCACTAAGAGGCCTATTTGCTCAGACAAGATGGATGGAACTATGAGTTCACAAAGATGACGTGCTATCCAAGATGGCTGGCCAGAAGTATATAACTTTCAAGGTCTTGCTGAATCTATGCCAGATGATCTTTAACACTGTTATCATCTGATAAGATGCAATGATAACTCTTCTGCATTTCCCCCTGTGAAAACTACCCCCCCACCCTGCATGGTGCCGCTTTCCCAGAATTTTGAGCCAATGGAGACAACAGTAACTTAAAATACATTCTTCTCCCATTTGTTCTTATAAGTCTTCTCTTGGTTGTAATTTATAAGACCAGTTCTTTGTATCTTTTCACACTATTAGTGCCTTATTTTGGTTGGCCTAACAAAGGCATAAACCTTGGTAGGTATTTTGACAGGTCTTTTGTGCCATCATGGCGATTCCTGCTGTAGCATGGAAAACAGATATCCTCCACATTATTCATGTCTCCAATTTTACAATGTGCTTCTTAGCTCTAAGGCCCTGTAAAAGATGTGTGCTGAAATGTCACCAGGCAACCTGTATATGAATATGTGTATAATAGGGGTGTGTGTGTGTGTGTGTGTGTGTGTGTGTGTGTGTGTGTGTGTGTGTGTGTGTGTGTGTGTGTGTGTGTGTGTGTGTGTGTGTGTGTGTGTGTGTGTGTGTTTGCCGGTAGCATAGACATTAAATTGCTCACTGATGTGGAAATTAGACAAACTGGATGTATAGGTGTACACATGCCAAAGTGAAATGCATTAGAAATGTAGAAATTTAGGAATAATCCTACTGAAAATGAATAGATCAAACATATGAGTAAACAAATATAGGCTGGTGAGAACAAGAAATAAAAGTAATGGTAGAAATGTTCTGCCCTAAGACATTTTTCCTCAGTTGCTAGCTAGCCACAAAATAGGTGCTTTAGTGATCATTCTGAAATTGGATTGTCTCAGACAATTAAGGTGTATATTATTTTAGTCCTCTTTTACAATGGGATCAAAACGGCAGCCATTTCATTCTTTCTTTCTTTTTTAAGTTCAAGTGTCCATCATTCATGGCTGATAATAAAATTCCCTTTTAAGAATCAAAAGGATTCAGATCAAAACAGGAGGAGGAAATTTTGTGAGACAAGGCAGCCATTACGTGGCACATGAAATAGACAAGGCTGTGGTGTGAACTCTGAGGAAGGGTGGCTGTTGGAATCTGGAGAGTGAGGAGCGTGTATTATGGATCTAAAGAAAAGTAAAAGACTTTCAACACAAAATATGGTGCAAGGTTACTATAAAGTGTGCAGAGGGGTGCTGGATGGAAACAATGAGAGAAGTAAACATTTCAGCAGCGGCACCCAAGCAACAGCAATGAAGTGACTTGCTCTTCTAAATTTCAATGGCAGCTTTATGGGAAACATTGTTTGGGCATTTTTGGACCACATGTCCCAGAATAGTTCAGGAATCTGGGAGTTGTAGTTCTAAAACAAATTTCTTCAGATCCTAGTTTCTCTTTTTCAGGGGCTCCAGACAGTGATGAGAAAGTATCTATAGACAAGGGATGTGCACCACCCTTGATGGGAAAGGTCCAAAATAGATGAAATTGTGACCATCTGTGGTGACAAGATAGAACAAGATAACTCCAGTTGCTCCCAAGGCAGGTGTGCCACCCTAACAGCTCATGGAAGCAATAATGGGGATAAGAGCAGAAGGAGGAAGAGGGGTAGGACAAGGAGAGATGGATGTTGAACCACCAGTAAAGTCACAGGGATCTTGTGAGCCTCCAACCTCTTACATCAAGGAGAAGATGTAGGATGAGGTCATTACAGTCTGTGAAACACTGTGCAGCTGCTTAGGGTACATGGAGAATGGTTTTTTGTTTATTTTAACATTTAAGCTATCTGTAGCATTCTGAAATTACAATAGCCTTTCATTTGTGTATTAATGACTTTGTAATTTTGCATTACCCTATCAGGATTGTGATATGGGGAAGGCATGTGGATGGATGAGTTCATTCATTCCTGTGTGGATTTTGATTTGATAGCTCTTAAGTTTAAGGCATTAGCTCATCCATTACAGGCAAGCTTTATGCAAGGCATTTAGCAGATAAACTGATAAATTGGATGGAGTCCCAAAAGATTTTAGGGTCAGAACAAAATGGCTTCCATTCCAACTGAAACACACTGGACCAGGTGTGGTCTTGGCTCATCTGGCTGAAAAATATAGAAATACAGATGGGAGTGGATTGTTTACTGCCTTTTTTATTTGAAAGGGAGTTTTGATTCAACTCCCAGAAAATTACTATGGGATAAATTAGATAGGACCTCAATAGACAGGAGACTGCTATTCCTTATCTAAAAGATGTACTCCTATATCACCTGTCAGGTCTGCTATAGCCCTCAGGGTGAGCTGTCATATGAGATACTGAGCATCAGGGGGGTTAAGCAAGGCTGTGTTCTGCTCCCTATCTTTTTAACTTATAGATAAGTGACTTAGATTCACACCTGAAGACAAGTTTCCAAAACTTGTTGCCCAGCAGATCCCACTATTATTATATGCGGACAATGACATAGTTTTATCTTTCAAACCCAGTTGAGTTTAAAATGACTTTTGGTGCCATTTGAAAACTACTGCAATAATAATTGCTTGACCATCAACACTCAACAATCCAAAATGTTGGTGTTTTTCAAGACCTGGAAGAAATTTCGATGGACAATCCAGAATAACCCCCTAGAGCAAGTAAGATAATTCAAGCATCTGGGGCTAAATTTTAAGTACAGTGGTACCTTGTATAAAGGAATTAATTCGTTCCAAATGAAATTATGTTAAGCAAATTTTCCTTTATACAGATTTGCCATAAGAATGCATTGAAAATGGAGTAATCCCATTTTTATGTTGTACGGATTTACCTCATAGGCGATTATGTTAAGCAAATTTCCACTATCTCCAGAATTTTTTATGTTGTACAGATTTCATGTTATACAGACTGTTATACAAGGGTCCACTGTACAACTGTAGCTGGACTTCCCACCCCAGTTATGCACTTAGTAAGGCCAATTGCAGTATGACAGCCATTGCTTGCTTTTTTATATTAATGGTAGACACCACATCCCCTCTGCTGCTCAGGTTTTCAAAGGACCCGACTGCTCTATGGGATACCTATTTCGATCAGCACATATAATTCTGAGGTAGAGAAGGTACAATCTACTTTTTTGTGTCATATCCAGGGTGTCCCCAACTATGTAGGACTAGCAGCTCTATAGCTGGAAGCAGGATTTGTTGAAATGGAAACAAGGGCATGGATCCAGACCTTAAAATTCTGGTTGAGGTTTCATTTTCTGGCTCATCATCTGAGTTACATATACCTTATGTTAACCAATTCTTATACCAGTAAGTGAATATCCACAATTCAACATAACATCAGATCCATTGGTATGTCCCTTGATTATATTCTATTGCTTTGACAACAACATGCCATAACATAAGGAAACAAGAATTGTTTTCACTAGCAAATAGAACCTACTCATCTCTGGTATATGGTATCCTCCCAGTGTATAGGACACCTGCAACCTACCTAACTACGTTTCGAATGCATCAAGCCTGGAGAACATTTATCTTTGCAAGATTTAATTTTCTACCCTCAGGTTTACTACAGGGCAAGTTTCAGGGAACCCCACACCGAGAAAGATTCTGCCCTTGTGGAGCTGAAGTCCTTGGATTTCTATCACACACCCTTTTACATTGTATTTTCTACAAACAAATCAGGAGGGATCTGATCTGTCCTCTGATCCACAGATTTCAAGGTTGTTCAGATAAGTGGCTATTTTTTTCCATTTCATGCCCATCCCTAGTCCAGGCTATTTGAAGTGTTGTATAGGAATTGGAACCGGAATCTTTTTTTTTTAAATATATTTTTATTTGTTTCATATCATCGGGATCCCTACATAGGATAGGGTATGGGTGGGGTGGGAAATCTAAGGATAAAACAGGGAAAGTTCAAGTGGTATATTTACAATATTTTTCTATATATTAGTACACAGACTATATTTTAATTTAATAGTGTTGGAGTCTCTTTTTTAAGCTCTTTAGTTCTTTTTCGTAAAAGGTATATAGTGGTTTCCAGCAGTCTCTTGCCTTCTGTAATTCTTTGTCCTTTATCAGTTCTGATGTTATATCCATTTCAGCTGCTTCAAAGAATTTTTCCAAAAGTTCTTGTCTGGTTGGTGTTTCTGCAACTTTCCAATATTTGGCATATGATATTCTTGCTATTGTGACAATATACAATAACAAATGCTTTATCTTAACATTCTTAATTTCTGTCATAATATTCAATAGAAATATTTCTGGTTTAAATGGAACTGTATAACACAGCATTTTTTGTAAGATCTCATGTACCATTTTCCAATATCTCTTTGCTACATCACAAGTCCACCACATATGATAAAAAGACCCTTCTTTGTTGTTACATTTCCAGCATTTATCTGAGGTATTTCCATATATTTTTGCTATTTTTTGTGGTGTCATATACCATCTATAAAACATCTTATATATGTTTTCTTTTAAATTTATTGCCTTAGTAAATTTTACATTACACTCCCATAACTGGCTCCACTGTGCTAATTCAATATTATGTCCTAGGTTTTGTGCCCATGTTATCATACAGTCTTTCACAATTTCGTCCTGCATTTTCAAATCTAACATGTATTTATAAATTTTCTGAATCAACTTTCCCTCTGTTCCCAATCTCTAAAGTCAAGCGGCAGAGAGACTTTTGAATTGCCAATTAGCTGAGAACTGTTTACTGAAATCCAAGGACAATATACTTAAATTGGGCTATTAAGTAGCTACTAAGTGAGGAACTGAGAAGCATAAAGCGTGTGTGCTCTTATAGGAGAGAAAACTTATAAGAGTTAAAAGTAAAGAAGACTTTAACCCCCCCTCCCCTTCTTGCATGGCTTCTTAGTTCTATTGGAATACCCATTTTGAGTACTGTACATTAATTGAATGCAAGTTTCACCTGGGGAATCCACTATCTGAACTGTTTAGACTCGAAGCAGTACGGGTGACCTTGAATCCCCCCCCTCTTGGAAAAGTGAAGATAATGGTGTTGGAGAAAGCTGGAAGAGACACACTGCATTGATGGATTTTAAATAACACACTCTCTCTACTGTGAAGAATGAAATTAAATAGACTTTGAAGACCTGGAAGAGACATACCAACGGATTACAAATAATTGTTGAACAGTAACTTTTGAAACCCACAGAGGGATCTTTAAGAAAAGAGAAAAAAAGGGAAAAACATTTTTTTGGGTTTACCAAACTCTATATCTGATTATTTATAGCTCAAATTGGAGGTGAGAGACCAGCCTGAAAGACCTGGGAAGGTGAAATATTGAAGGTGTATATAAAAATTAGCTCTGGCTGGCAATCTAAAGAGACCTGGGTGACTGAATTTGGAGTTGGGACAAAAGAATACTTAGTTGGAGATAAAATTGCCAGTTAGCTAGATAATCTGTTACGTGAAATCTTTAAAGTTAAAGGGGAAACTTATCATATTAAGAGTTCTAGACACGTAGTTTACTGAATATATACTGTTAAGTATAAGAAAAATAGTGGAGAGTTGACAGTACTTGATTTATATCAGTGTCAGTAGCTGTTATATGTTATAGACAGGGTTCAATTAGTAGTGCCTAAGGTTTCTTGGGATAACTCATAATATTGATTAATTGACTAAAGTATATAAAGTACATAATTTATTAACATGGCTTTCAAAGTACCAACAGGAAGAGGCAAGGCCACACCACAAATGACACCTCAAACTACACCCCAGAGTTCTCCTGAGACGACAGGCATGACAAAATTAGTAGGACAATCTTCAACAGAGAGCTTAATATTACACAGTCTGCAACAGTTGCAGGAAGCAATGAATCAACTCACACAAACAGTAAACCAATTGACAAATGAGGTGAAAGGCACAAACACAAGGTTTGATGATCTGTATAAGCAGGTGAAAACAAATACGGAACAGCTACAGGAAAGAAAGGAAGCAGCAGTCAAAGCTGAGAATCGGATGGATGTTATAGAAAATATGCAAAAGTTACAAGAAGATCGAATAATATCATTAGAAATGGAAAAAGCAGCTTATTTTATAAGATTGCAGAATGTCCCAGAATCCAAAGGGGAGAAGCTGGCAGATTTGATAAGCACATCATTGGCACCAATTGTGAATTTGAAAATGGAAGAGTTCCTATCACAAATTGATTCAGTCTACAGAGTGAGTTCAGCTTACACAAGAATGAACAGATTACCAAGGGAAATTCACCTGAAATTCACAAGGAGATCGATGAGAGATATGGTGATTAATGAAATACAAGGAAAACCAATCCAAATTTTAGATCAAGATATTACAGTTTTAAAACAGGTACCCTGGGAAATGCGGCAAAGGAGGAAAAAATACTCAACTCTGGTAAAATACTTAAGAGAAAACTCAATTATTTATAAATGGCTGATACCAGAAGGCATATTTTTTTCAACTTGGCCCTAAAAGATATACAATCAATTCTGTGATGAAGGCAGAAGATTTCCTAAGAAGTAGAGGGGAAGATATACCCTCTGATAGCGAGGAAGGAAAACAGAGGAGAGGAAAGGGGAAATCGCAGCATGAGACAAGAGAACAAGAACAAAAGCGTGCCATCACAAGAGAGCAGAAAAGGAGAGAGGAAGAGAAAATAAAAGATAATAAAAAGGATGAAAATCTTGAATAAACAATTGAAGCTAGTCTCAATCAATATTAATGGACTGAACTCAGGACAGAAGAGGAAAAGAATATTTTTACAATTAAGGAAATTAAAAGCAGATGTCATCTGTATACAGGAGACGCACATGAAGAAAAAAAAAGATGAACACCTATTGAATTGTACTAAATTAGGAAAACTCTTTGCAGCCTCGGATCTGAAGGAAAAGAAGAGAGGTGTGGCCATATATGTCAAAAAGGAATGGAACCCAAAACTGATGTATGCATCTGAAGATGCAAGAATCCTAATGTTAGAAATACACAGAGATGGGAAAAAGACTTTAATAACCAATATATATGCCCCTAATGAGAAACAGGAGAAATTCTATAAAAGTCTAGAACAAGAATTGCTTAAAACCTCGCAGCAGGAAAATTTAATTGTAGGGGACTTCAATGCCGTGTATGATAGGGGCTTGGATGTAAAAACACCACAAGAGAAACGGAAAAAGAACAGGCGAAATATATTGCCACGTGACTTCTTGCAATTGGCAGAGGAATTAAGCCTTGTGGATGTATGGAGAGTAAGGAACCCTTCTGCTCAAGATTACACCTTCTACTCAGATAGACACAAATCATGGTCAAGAATAGATATGTGTTGGCTTACATCAGATATTATGAGAGAAGTAAAAGAAATTGAAATTCTACCTAATACATTTGCTGACCACAACCTCATACTTATGTCTGGGAAATAGAAGAAATAACTGGCAATGGAAGCTAAACACATCTCTCCTGAAAAATGAAACATTTTTGAAACAAATCAAAGAGGAAATGAAGCTTTACTTTAAGGAAAATATATCTCCAGAAATCCCTATGGCTACTGTATGGGATGCTGGCAAAGCTGTTCTAAGGGGCCAAATAATTAAATTTGCGACACACCAGAAAAGAGAAAGAGAACGGGAAAAAGAAGAAGCAGTAAGGTCTATAGAAGAATGTGAAAAAGGTTTAAAACAAGACCCAAAAAAGGAAGACCTAAAGGCAAGGCTGAAAATGAAACAACATTATCTGAATACGCTATGGGCAGAAGAAATAGCAAAAAACATAAAATTTGCAAGAGCAAATTTCTTTGAAACAGCAAACAAACCAGGAAGATGGCTGGCATACAGACTTAGAAAAGAAAAAGAGAAAACACATATACAAAGCTTAAAGGATAAAGATGGAAAAGATAAATTTGACCATGAAGAACTGAAGAAGATAGTGAAGGATTTTTATCAAAAACTTTACTCACAAAAAGAAGTGCCCAAAGAAACGCAGGAAGAATATTTAGGAAAATATAGCAGGATAAAATTAACAGAAGAACAAAGGAAAGCATTAGAGGAGCCAATAACTTGTAATGAGATTGTGGAAGCGATTAGAAGTCAAAAATGGGAAGGCGCCAGGTCCAGATGGACTGCCTGCTGAACTTTACAAACAAATGACAGAGATCATACTATTACCATACAAAAAATTACTTGAAGATATCACTGAAAGAAAAGAAATACCCAAAACATGGATGCAAGCAAAAATATCACTAATACACAAAGAGAATACTGACCCTAAGGAGATAAAAAATTATAGACCTATCTCTTTGTTAAATGTAGATTATAAAATTTATGCATCAATTCTGGCCACACGATTAAAAAAACTTCTGGTGAAAGTGATACATCAAGATCAGATGGGTTTTTTGCCAAAGCGACAGATGAGGAATAACATGAGGATAATCCTCAACACTTTAGAATACTACGAGGCGCATCCAGAAAAGAAAATGGCATTGATATTCCTTGATGCAGAGAAAGCATTTGACAACATCAATTGGAATTTTATGCTAAGCCACTTAAAACACATAGGAGTAGGCCAAAGATTTAGGAAAAACATTGAAGCTATATACACAAAACAAGAAGCTAAGGTGAAAATTAATATGGATATGACAGAGAAGATAGAGATAGAGAAGGGAACACGTCAGGGCTGTCCACTCTCCCCACTGTTATTTATCTTGACATTAGAAGTATTAAATCAACAAGTAAGAGATCAGAAGGCGATAAAAGGGTTAAGAATAAAGGAAGAAGAATATAAGTTGCAGGCATATGCTGATGATGAAGTTTTCATACTAGAAGACCCTATTGATTCAGTGGAATGCCTGTTGAAAACTATAAAGAACTTTGGAGAAATGGCTGGTCTGAAGATAAATCAAGAAAAGACTAAAATCTTAACAAAGAATATGACAGCAAAAGAAATTAGAGAATTAGTGGAGGAAACACATTTTAAAGAGGAAAATACTATTACATATCTGGGAATAAAGATAACTAAAAAAGCAAGTACGATATGGCAAGACAACTATCTAAAACTTTTAAAGGATATACAAATAGATCTGGAAAAATGGAGCAAATTGCATTTATCATTACTGGGACGAATAGCCACAATCAAAATGATGATACTTCCAAAATTACTATTTTTATTTCAGATGATTCCATTACTATTAAAAAAAAAACATTTTTCAAGGAGATAGAAAAAGTAATAATGAAATTCATATGGCAAGGAAAAAACCAAGGATCAGGAAAAAGCTCTACAAGATGATACTTCTAGAGCAGGCTGCGGCCTACCAGACTGGGAATTGTATTACAAAGCTTGTATACTGGTGTGGATAAAAGAGTGGATTACATTAGAAAATCAAAGAATTTTGAAATTAGAAGGCCATGATCTAAGGTTGGGGTGGCACGCGTTTGTTTGGTATAAGAAGGCTAAGGAACAGAAATACTTTGGAAATCACATGGTGAGAAAAGCACTCTGTTGGATGTGGGAAAATATTCAGAGACAAGTTTATAGGAAAATACCCGAATGGGTGTCACCAATAGAAGCATTTACACAACCAACACTGATGAGTGAAAACAAATTAGTGAGATACTGTGAGATACTGAAAAATGAAGAGGAACTAAAATCAGAGGAAGAATTTCAAAACCCAAAAGTGACGTTAGATTGGTGGGCAAAATCACAATTGACCTCGAGGTTTATTAAAGATAAGAAAGAGGGTTTTTATATAGAGAGAACTGAACTGGATAAACTGCTCTTGGGAACCGGAATCTTTATTGTCATTGCCCACTTGCAGGAACAACAAAATTTCACCCCATAGCAGCATTCTTAGCTCCTACATTCTCCTGAATAGGCCTCACTTTCAATTCCATTGCTTTCCCAAGCTCATTTGGTGAGGAGGACAAATGAGAGGGCCTTTTCCGTGGTTGCTCCAATAATAAAAACCTTACACTAAACAATTGCACTAAAATTGCCAGCAGAGGACCAACAATCTATATCAGTGGTGGTGAACCTTTGGCAGTCCAGATGTTTTGGACCACAACTCTCATGGTCTTTTGTCATTGGCAGTACAGGCTTGGAATTTTGGGAGTTGTGGTCCAAAACATCTGGTGTGCCAAAGGTTCGCCACCACTGATCTATATTGTATCAATTAAAAAAAATCTGGAACAGGAAGTTTTTTACCTGGTGCAGAAATGTCATCAGTGTTGGTGCCTGGCAGATCTCAATCGGGAGGGCATTCCATAGTTTGGAGGCAGCTGCCAAGAAGGTCCTATGTCTACAAGCCATCCCTCTCACCTCCTTGAGGGATGGTTCTTTCAACAGGGTCCTCTGGCTCAATCTTAATTGCTGGGTAGGTTCATATAGAAGGAGACGGTCCTTCAGGTATCTAGGTCCTGCTTCCCAATTCTAATTTCCTATTATTTACTGGTGCAATACCCATTGAGTTATTAGTATGGAAGAGAAAGGCAATCTATAATCGCCTCATAATCTGGTGATCTCCTGAGAAGGCATTTCAGAATGGTCAAGTGGGTGAATCTGGTGATGCTTACGGTCATTATTCAGATTGGTGGTTGTCTGGGGCTGTGCTTCCAAGGGGGTATCACTAGAGTGGAAAGGGGCAGAGTCAAAATAGCTAGTTTTCTTTTTGTGTTCCATTCTTTCATTTATCACAGTATTTCTAGAGCGAATTGAATAATAAATTCGGTAATTATATGAATTCCCAACTCCAAACATGCCAACCCACAATTAAATCTCTGCTATTTGGTATCAAATTGGAACCAACATACAATGACTCCAAATTGTTTTCAAAGTAAGTAATAGAATTAAGGAGCTATTTTCCTACTTCTCACCCCCATTCCGTGAGGTTCCACGTCTGAGCAGGGATTTGAACCCATGTCTTTGAGTCCTAGTCTGCCACTCTGTCCTTTGTTCCATACTGGATGTCTCAGCATAATTAAACAAGACATGATCAATGAAAGGCTTGTAAAATATAGAACTTTATTTTCATTTCACAAACTGTTATTCTTTATGGCTGAAATCCTGCTGGTGCAACTACTGTACAACTGCAGAAGGCTCATTACATCACAAGTAGAGATGGGCACGAATAAAAAAATGCATTTTGTTTTTCGTTTGGAGGGTCCATTTCGTTTTTTTCCATTTTTCGTGAATTTTTGAAAAAAATCATTTTTGTTTTTGTTCATTTCATTACAATTTCGTTACCATTTATTTCATTTTTTGTGATTTTTTAAAGGATTTTAAACAATTCACTTATATTGCAGTAACGGAAACTAAATGCACAACAAAATTTCCGGTGTTTCTGTTTGTTTCGTTTCATTACAGAGACAAAATTCGTTTGTCGTTTCGTTATGTAACGAAACAAAAAAATGAAAACAAAAACAAAAAATTGTTCATTTCATGCCCATCTCTAATCACAAGTAGAGAGGTTGCTTTCCAGAAATTAAACACCTCTTATTGTTTAATTGAGTGACTCATAGCTCCCACTGCTTTCTTGCAATTCATTCTGTGGAAACCAGGGGAGCTGCAGAATAGAAGGAGGAAGGCTTTAATTAGATAAATGTATCCAGGCTGGAAGGCTTTGAAATGTAGGGGAAGGACAATACAACTGACAACCTTACAAAGGATTCCCTGGAGTTCTAAAGGTGAAAATTACAGGCGAATACAGCCTTCCTTTAAGTAAATTGAATTAAGTTACATTAAATGTGCAGGAGATGGTCTTACATTGGGAGAATTCTTGATGCTGTGAAGAAGATAAATCACAGAGCTTTAAAATTAGAGGCTAGGTTGCCCTGGGTCATCTAAGAAAAATGGTGGTTCAAAATATTGCAAATGAATGAATGAATGAACAGATAATAAATAAATAAATAAATAAATAAATAAATAAATAAATAAATAAATAAATAAATAAATAAATCCAGTTTTATGGTCTTTGTTCATATTAAGTTTCTGTTCCCCCCCAAGTTCAGCATAGTGCCATTTGACAAGCCATCTGGACAAGTGCTTGGCTATAGCCACAGACAAGGAAAACAAAGACCCTCCTTTAGTTTCTCATGTCAGTGGGGCATACTTCTGAATAGGCACACATTGTTCTGAAGAGACATACATAGCAGAAGTGGGAATTTCCACAAACAGACCTTGCAGATCACATTCCCTTGGAGCTAATGTGCCAGAGACCACACACCAGTGGTTTGTAGAACCAAAGGGGGGAATTTGAAGGACCGCTATCTTCTCTCTCTCTCTCTTTTTTCTTTCCACCTTCCACTCTTCCATCCTCCCTGTCTACTGAGCTGCTTGGAGAGGAACAGGTCTTTCTTAGATAGAAGGGAAAGCTATGTACCAGATGCATCTGGACAGGACTATTGTGTGAAAATGCTTTTGTTGGGCCCTGCCCACCCTTGACCCCATCTGTGATGTTTTCTGGACTCTACCCCTCAGCCAGCCATACTGCTGATATCTTTCTGTTGTTAGGAAACTGACTGTAGTTGTGACACTGGGTGGCAAGGAACTGCAGGATGACAGTTGTGACATGGGACAGCAGGCTTTGTGACAACTGGCAACCTAGTTCAGTGGCTGTGGGTGTGAATGCTCATCCACCAGGCATGAGATATGAGCCACAATGACCCATTATATTGTTGCACTATGTTTCTAGGCGAATACTCTACTAGAAGTTGCTGAGCCATAATGGAGTGTTTTGGTAAATGGTAGGTAGGTAGGTAGGTAGGTAGGTAGGTAGGTAGGTAGGTAGGTAGGAAGGAAGGAAGGAAGGAAGGAAGGAAGGAAGGAAGGAAGGAAGGAAGGAAGGAACAAATTAAAAGCCTTAAAGGGAGATTGCTTCTCTGCTGTGGGTGACAAATAATAGTCTCAAACTGTAACTTGGAACTGTGAGTGTTATTATCACCCTTACCAAAATACTCTGGAAGATCTTGAGATGAAGATGGGAATCAGAAACTGTTATGGCAATAGGTGGCTTCCTTTTCTCATCACCCAGACTGCTCTGATCTGAACAACATATGACATTTTTAAGTACCCTACATGACTGTCACAAAACTGACCTGAAGGACCTAAGTGATATTCAGCACCTAGTAAGAGGCATGACTCATCGAATCAGTTGGAAACATTGGCCATAATGCTATCAGATTTAATTTATAAGTTAGCAAGAAATTGTCAAGGAAATCTGACACAGTCACATTTGGTGTCAAAAAGAGAGAGAGGGGTCTCTAAAAGGAGAAAAGTGTTTTTTTTTTCTTCAAAATAAAAAGGGGGGAATTTGAAAAGAAAAGCCAACGAGGTCAAATCTTTCCCAAATGCTCAAGGGCTACTCAAACCACATAATTGATTTTAAAAACCGATAATAGAAGGTCACCTGGAAGGGAAGCGGTGGGTCAGAAAAGCAGTATAAAGTCCAGGAGGTCATGGTTAACTGGTAGTGGCAAGAAAACTATTAGAGAAAAGAAGGCTCCCTTCAGTAAAACGACAGTCTGGTCTCACTGTGAATAAAACAAGACTAAGACAAACATCCAATAGTGGATAACATGAGACTGACTGAGCATATCACTTGTAAGTAACCTTAAGACTGACATTCTATTTGGAAAGAAAAACCCCAAATGATCAGAAGCTAGAAAGCAATTAGAGAGTCAGTTGTACTGTTGGATAACAAGGGGGTTAAAGGAGTATGAAAAAAGAATAAGGGTGTGGAGCATCATCATTTCTCATTAGCTGGAATGAAAGAGGCGTAGTCCCCATCCAGAATCTTTACTAAAGGGATTAATAACAAAACTGCCAATATCTAGACTCTTGATCTTTTGGTTACCCTTATTTTGCACCTTTTCCAGTATGCCTTATTTCAGGGTACATTCCCATCTAGGACTCCCTTTTAATTACTGGTTCTCTGTTTCAATTGCTCTTCTTTAAAGATAAAGAAGTGTTGTAGGGATTTCATACCCCGATAGCTCTGTACCCCAAAAATGGGCAGAGCACAAAGTGCACCTAAAGGAAACTGAAGGCCTAGGAGGGCTGCTTGACCTGTTATTTCCCAGCAGCCCCAGGACCGAAGCAGATACCAGGATGTGCTGATGCAGGCAAGAAGGCCAGAGCAAACAGGACGGCAGATAACCAGGATATCAGGATACATCTGCTCAGGCCCAAAGAAGCCTGTTATCAGTAATCACTCACTAGCTAGGGAGCATTCCCCACCCCACCTATGGATTCCATTTCCTGTGCCTGTTTACTGAGAATGGCCTCACAGATAAGGATTGCATTCTCCTCCCCCGAGGAATGTATTCCTGTATCTATTGTGCTTACTCTCTAATAAAAGTGGGCTCAGGCAGCAGGGAAGGACAATCATCACCACACACTCTCACATACACGCATGCCTCTACACACATTCAGACACACAGACATCAATGGAACCCTGACAGAGAGACGAACAGGAATGCTGCCCTGAGCGCCAGATGATTGCACCCCGAAACTCTGTGTCCGTGTGATTCGTAACGCAACAGATGGTGACCCCGACATGATCCCCTCAACATGATTCCCCCAAGGCAACGGCAGACGTGATTCCCTCAAGGCAACGGCAGACGTGCTTCCCAGAAGGCAACGCAGATGCGATGTCCTGCAGCAAGGCAGATGCAGAGGAACCACTAGGCACAAGGACCAGGCTCCAGGCCGGAAGGCACGAATGCGGCTCATGCTCATCTCCCTACGCCTGTAAAAGGCTTCGAGACACATCCACACATCCTCTAAGAGGATCCCAATAGGTGAGATGGGAGCGTTCTTCTCGAAATGAATTCAGAGGTCCTGTTAATTTTCGGAGCAAAAGACTGCCTTGTGAAAGCCAAGAGTTTCAGATAGACTCATGGGAGTCACAACAGCCTTTGGGTTGGGAACCAGCAGTAGGAAGAAATCTACAGGCAGAAATTTCCAGGGTTGGCAAGCAGAACGCAGGTGATAAAGCAGAGCAAAAATGGGGGCGCATGGAAATGCCCACTTCACTTCTCCCCACAGATTTTCAGATGTCCCTACCAATAATTTTTCCACCTAGTGACCTGCAGTTAGGAACAGTGTCCCACGATCAGGAATTGGTTGAGGGAAAAAAAGGAACTGCAAGGGGATTTAAGAAAGTCAGCAACAGAACATCTGGAAGAGTTAAGATCAAAAATTTCCATCAAGAACGGTCTCAGCACAGGGCAAAATGACACTCAGGAAGATCTCATCAAACCCCAGAAGCAGGAGGGTAAACATTTTGTCCTGCGAGAAAATGTACCTACAAAAGGCAAGAAGATGCCCCAAAGGCAGTCACTTTCTTGCAGCAAAGAGCCAAGCCATTGGGCCGGATTTCCCAAAGAAATGTAGAGAGGCCAAAATTTTGTCCACGGCTCAGTAACACAAGCCCTGGAATCGCTTAAGACTCAGGATTCCATTTCCCAGGGAAGGCACCTCAAGAATCAGAGGCTGCCAGATTTAGAGCATATGCAGAGTTCAGCCTTGTGCTGGACCAAAGCAGATTTGCCCAGAGAGGGAATTCCAAAGATAGACCCCTTTTCCAAAAGGACAAAGTTGGTCCTTAGAGTGAAGGATAGCCTTTTGTACGGTTTGGCAAATGCTGGACACCCTCAATACAAGTATAGGAGAAAGTCCAATTTTTTCAAAAGATCTGTACCTTATTTTCCCTGCTTAAGAGTTTTTCTCTTCCTCCAAAGCCATGGAGAATGCAGATTTCCTTTTCTCAGAAATCTTGAGCAGCCAGAATTCCCCTCACTCTTTTTTAGCAAGCCACAGGAAAATTTAGGAATCAAACATGCTTTTCTCTCTCCCTCTCTCGCTCTCTGTCTATCGACTGGGAGCGGGGGGGGGGGCGAAAAGGTTTTTGAATAAGAAAGAGTTTGCTGGAGAACGGGAAGTTTGCTGGAAAGCAAGCAGGCGTCAGTCAGGAATTGTGAGAAAGATTCCTGGAGATTTCAAGTTCCTTTAGAAAAAATGTCCCAAACATCTAATCTCTCCACTATTTTCCAGGGGTAAAAAGGAATTATATGGGTTGATCCACCCCATTAGCACACAGAAAGTGTGCAAGATAGCAGGAAGCATGGAATGGTTATCAGTTTGCCAGTAATTCCTTTAGGAATGTTTCAGTTTGCTAGGAAGGGTAGACTGTTATCTTCAGAGACATTGTATAAACAAAGCTAACTTATCGGCTTCCTGCTGGTTGTAATTACAAGTCAGCAAGCAGAGGCATCTTTCAGAGTTGGAAGCAAACTGACTACAAATCTCACATGCCTTACATTTTTGGGGCACAAGCAATCAACAGGGTTTAAAAATGTATAAAAAATCATCACTAATGCATGTTCTTTGCCTCCAAAAATCGAGCAGGAAAAAACCTTCCTCTCAGGGTATGACTTTCAAATTTAAATCAAAAAAATTAGAAAGGGAGAGAAATCTAGAGAAATCTCCCTCCCCCTCTCCAGGCTTTTCAAGCAAGGCTTGATTTTAACTATACAATATGTACCCTGAGAGAAAGAGAAATATATTCTCACAGGTATGCCTTCCATGGCAGTTTGAAGTTTACCACCAGAATGATCCCAGAACATACATTCCTCATTTTCTCAATTGCAAGGACTATGGTCAGAGGGCATGATTGATGTCCTCTTAAGGACTGGACATTTTGCTAAACCAGATTTCACCACCAGAAGAAGAAGACATTTCCCAGATCCATGAACTTTTAGCAAAAGGATTCTTAAAAAGACTTTTCAGCAAACAGCCATCCCTTGGAAGCAGAGAGAAATATAGTTAGGTAGTCTTTCACCTTTCCCCCACAAAAATGTAAGCCCCTAGCACAGACAGATCCTTCTTACTTATGTATTCTCATGTATCTACACATTGTACTTGAAAATATTCACTGTCTATACATGCAAATTCTTGCCATGCTTAGCCACAAAATGTATTCAGGTATTCATGTATTGCTTACGCTATCGCTTATTGCTGGAGTATTATTGTTAATGCATGCATCTATATCTGTATGCTAGATATGCCTATGTACCATGTACCTTTTGGGTTTTGGGAGACAGTCATGCTTATTATGCCAGTTCATTTGTTATTGCAAGTTATGATGAGCGAAAGTTTCTATCTCTGAATGTTATATGAATATTTGGTGCTGTGTAACTCGATGGGAGAAAAATGCATTCCAGAGGAGTTCCCACATTAGATAACACATCACAGCCAGTGAGTTATGCCATGCCCTAGCTTAGTGCTCTCACAATGAGCATGGGAGTGGGAGGAAATGGCCATGGAGTGTCACCACAGCAACTCTCATGCACAGCCATAAGACATCTCACATTTTAGGGCACAATTCTCACACCTCAGCCCAGATATATGAAGCTTGTCTTGCAGAGACATGTCACTCCCTCCTACATAAGGAGTTGAGTTTCCTCTTGGGCCAAGCAATGAGGCCCCTGGGGCAAAAGACCTCAGGTTGCCAGGCTTTCAGGGCCTGCATGGGTTGAGCACCAGATGAGTGCCTGATTTCTGGTTGGTTTACACTTGTGCCTCCTGACTGGTATGCAAAAAGGGCCACAGCTCTTGCCAGTGCTCTCTTAATTAAAAGGAAAGGGAGAGATGTAGGGATTTCATACCCCGATAGCTCTGTACCCCAAGAAATGGGCAGAGCACAAAGCGCACCTAAAGGAAACTGAAGGCCTAGGAGGGCTGCTTGACCTGTTATTTCCTGGCAGCCCCAGGACCGACGCAGATACCAGGATGTGCTGATGCTGGCAAGAAGGCCAGAGCAAACAGGATGGCAGATAACCAGGATATCAGGATACATCTGCTCAGGCCCAAAGAAGCCTCTTATCAGTAATCACTCACTGGCTAAGGAGCATTCCCCCCCACCTATGGATTCCATTTCCTGTGCCTGTTTACCGAGTATGGCCTCACAGATAAGGCTTGCATTCTCCTCCCCCGAGGAATGTATTCCTGTATCTATTGTGCTTACTCTCTAATAAAAGTGGGCTCAGGCAGCAGGGAAGGACAATCATCACCACACAATCTCACATACACGCATGCCTCCACACACATTCAGACACACAGACATCAATGGAACCCTGACAGAGAGACGAACAGGAATGCTGCCCTGAGCGCCAGATGATTGCACCCCGAAACTGTGTCCGTGTGATTCGTAACGCAACAAAGTGTTAATCCTCAAAGCCATTAATTGCCTAATCATACATTACCTTTTTGGGGGGGTGGGGGAAGGAAGCTGTAAAACAAAGTGTAATATCAGCTTTTCCTGGACAGTTTTGGCTTGAAAAGAAAAGCCTGATAGCGAATCAAGTTGAAGTCTGCAAGGAACATGTTGAATCCTGGCTGCCTGTTTGTTTATCACACCTCTCTGTTTTTTCTGTTTCATGTATGGCTCAAACTTAAATCCTGTATAGGTAACAAGGGGGAAGAGAGTGAAGAAAAATACAGCAGACCAGCAAGTGAAATGAGCCTCATGGAATATTTACATTTTGCAAATTATGTTTACTTTGTACTTCCCTTGCATGGTCATTCAGATCAGATACAGGTAGATTGGATAAAAGTAGAATACGCCTCACTGTCCACAAAGGCCTTTCTCCAACTAAAGTGAAGCCCTGTTAGTTCCCATTTTTTTTCAGTAGGTGAGACTAAAGCACATGGTTCAGCATTCCCATTGAGATCAGTGTGACTAGTGCTAGTACTTGTACAGGATTATGCTGACTTGTGGTTCCCCAAGAGCTGCTTTGGATAATAAAGTGTGCATTTTGAGGTAGGATGGGAGGCAAGGAAACCTTCATATTGTGGTTGCTTTAAAAGAATTGTAACATTTGCCTTTTTCTGCTGATTAAAAATTGTGGGTTTTCTTTATTAATTAATCTGGAGTGCATAATTCTGAGTGAAACTTTTCATGGTGGATGAAACCTAAAGGTTAAGTAGACAGTTAGCTGGCTAGATAGCTCATTGGTTTAGGTATCTCATTGTTCAGCCAGAGACTAGGAGTTCAATTCCCCATGCACTTTCTGTGAAGTACAGCCAGCCAATGTGGCCTTTGGCAAGCTGCACAATCCCAGGATCTCTCCAGAGAAAGGGGTCTCAGTCACAACATGTCTGTAGCTGGAACGGTTTGCAGCCCCGATCCCTGGGATGGCACAAAATTGCCCAGGTGTCTGGGGTGCAGAGCCTTTAAAGTGGCACAGCTCAATCTGGGCTTTCTCTTTCGCTGCTGCTTCTCACCCGGCAAGGAGTCATCACATCCTGCTGCTTGACTTGCGACCCGTGGCACCTTTTCATGACAAACGGAGCAGGCTAAGCTTGATTCATTGCCACATTATTAGTTACTGTTTGTATTTCTTCTTGACATTTTCAGGGTCTGATTGGGTGACTCGGGGGAGGCTGCAGGTGGGGGTGTTTTGGTATGGCCCCTTAGCCCACAGCAAGGGCGGGTAGGCTCTTGCCAGGGTCTCCCAGCATTAATTATTAATCTCTTCTATCTAAGATTCTCTTGACTCGGAGATATCCAAATCAGATGCTGAGTCGTTACATTACGTCCTTCCTGAAGATCCCACTGATCTGATGCATAGCC
Organism: Phrynocephalus forsythii; assembly: GCA_029282475.1. Classification (NCBI taxonomy): domain Eukaryota; kingdom Metazoa; phylum Chordata; class Lepidosauria; order Squamata; family Agamidae; genus Phrynocephalus; species Phrynocephalus forsythii. Next base: position 23,717,574 of record JAPFRF010000005.1, read on the forward strand.
AATCTACAGATCTCATTGCTTGGGTTCCTGATAATACTCTCGGCAAACGTACAGCTGAACACCAAACTCTATCAGAGCATAATCTATTGCCCATTATGCAACCCCCCCAGCGCCATTAAGGAGACGACTTCAAGTAACATCTATACTTCAGTCGATGCCTTGGATCAAGCAAACCCCCTCCTGACGTCCGATCTCAACCCCAAAATTAATCCCACTGACGCTAGAGGTCTTTTTATGTCAGAGGATCCCCCAACTTCCCCCATGACTTTAAAAGCGCCCATTTACTCAAGCCTTCCCCTGTCTTCAACAGCCCCTCAGATGCCAAACTCCAATAATTGCAGCTCTCTCTCTGCATGTCTTAAACCCTCCTTGCCACCCTGTCATACTGGTAAGAACTCTGAGCTGCCTAACCTCCAAATGATTCTTTCGAATTCTCTAGCTGCTCCCCTTCTTTCTGGATCACCTATCGACGATAATGCACATACCGAACCATCCATCGAGAGCAATGCAACCAGGACCAATAATTGACCATCACTTTCTTTGTTAACATCATGTGATTCCCGCTCTATTCTTAAACTTATTTCCTGGAACATTGCTGGTTGGGAGAGGAAAACACATGATCCAGATTTTCTGTACTACCTCAGATCGTTCAACATTATACTTCTCCAAGAAACATGGTCTACAAAAGACTTCTGTTTCCCTGGTTTTACTGTTTACGCTCTTCCTGCCTTTAAATCTCACCCAAAGGGATGCCCTAAAGCAGGCCTTTCTTGTCTGTTGAATTGGACCTCCAATATCATTGCTCACCAACTATCGGACAAGCCCCCTTATGCTCAAGCTTTCCTGCTTAAATGTCTCTCCAAACAGATACTCATGCTAAACGTATACGTTCCTCCATTTCCTGAGTCCAGTTCTTCCTCTCTGGTATGGAATGACCTGAAGAATTACATCGATTCGCTATTAATTATCCTCTAGCCTCGCTGATTATTGCAGGCGACCTGAATGCCAGATTGGGCACTAACAATGACAGACTTGCTGCTTATATGCACTGGGATAATGTTGATCTGATTCCTCCCTCATTCCAAGCCAACAGATCTTCCAAAGACCCTGTGACCAACCAATCGGCTTCCCACCTGGTGGATCTGTGCGCCAGATATAATCTCAGGATCCTCAATGGCTCTACTATAAGTGACATTCATGGGGAGTTTACCTTTCTATCTCCCAGAGGATCTAGTGTCATGGACTACATTCTCATCTCTCCCGACTTGCCTCTCGAGATTGTTGACTTCGAGATTGGCATCCGCTCCGAAAGTGATCATTTTCCTACATTTTCCTATAATGTCTCTTCAGCTGCCCTCTTATCTCCCTTTGGAGCATACACCTGAGCCCACCCCACCCCCCCACCCCAAAGATTAAGATGGACCAACAAACTCCAAAACGCATTCACTGAGTGGTCCACTACAGCTTCTGCTTTATATCTAAGACAATCTATTCTCCTGGCTGACTCTCCTGCAAAGGTCATTCAGGCATATGAAACAGCTATCAATTCCTTATTTAATCTACCAGCTGCACTCTCCCCACCAAGGAAATCTAATGGAGCTGCTCCTTGGTTTGGCCATGAATGCTGGGCCACCAAGAAAAATCTCCGCTGGCTTTACCAATGGCTATGTGCCCAATATTCTTCTGAGTCATCAGCCCTCTACCTTCAAGCTAAGAAGGTTTGCCAAGCTTTATTAGTTGAGAAAAGACACACTCATGCACTGAACAACTGGTCTAGACTGCTACATGCAACTCGTTCAAAGAACACGAGAGAACCACTCCTCTAATGCAGCTCTAACCCCACCAATTTCTGCTTCGGACTGGACTGTACATTACTCAAATCTATTTTCGGACTCGATATTTCCAGACCTCTCCGCCGTCCCATTAATGCCCCCCGGCTGAATACTTGGCCACTCTTTTACATATTAATAAATAGTCTGGGGCCAAGGCCTGCTATTAACCCAATCTTTTAATCATTTTTAACCTATTTATTTATTTCCTACCTCTTATTTTACATTTTGTTGCATCTGTTTTATATTAATATATGCCAATAAAGGTTCTTGTGATTGTGTAGGGAATGTCTTGTTTTCTCCTTGTTCACCATTATAGTGGGTTGATTAGATGTACAGTAGCTTGATATGACCATACATCTAAAGGCTACTTATATAAAACAGGGTTGGACAAGCTCCTCAGGGTTTCTGCATCATTCCTTCCCTCTCCTTCTAAGTCCCCTTTTCTTCAAGGGCAATCTCTAGAGTCCACAGTGGGCTGGAGGAGTGGGCGTCAACCCTCTCAAATTGGGGAAGCAGATATTTGCCTTCAAATTTCTGAATATTGCTGATGTCTATTATAAAGATGTGGCAGAAATAGAGATAACTAGAATTACAGTAATTCCCTCAATCCCCCACCTATTGCGGGCATTAGGGACCTGGCCCAACCCACGAAAATGGAAAATCCATGATATGTGGATGCTAGGTTGGGTTGGGTCAGGATTGGGGGGGGGCTGTCTGGGGCCTACTACACTTACCTAAGGCCTGGTGCTGCCCTTCATGGACCTCCAACAGGCTTCCCGGGCCTGATCGAGGTCCCAGAAGTGGTTTTTCAGAAGTGACTTCCAGTTCACTGGAAACCACTTCTGGGGCCACCGATAGGGCAGCACCAGGCCTCAGGTAAGTGCAGGAAGCCTCAAATGGGCCCAAGCAGCTTACCCCATGGGGCCTTGCATTTCATGTACTACAGTCCCACAATATACCAAAACTGCAGTATATGAAGTGCAAAATGGCGGGGAACAACAGTATTCTCATGGCCTGAAAGGATACTTATCCTATATTTTCAAGGAGTTTCTTTCATATGACTTAATTCTGCCACCCTCAGCCAGAAAGAAATTATTCTATCTGCTTGAACCATATCAGGTTCAAAATGCTCTTAGGTCAAGGTTGTGATTAGCTGCTGCTACTGTTGTTGCTGCTGCAGCGTTGCCTTTTTGGTAATTTGCCATGTAATTAGCATAGGAATTGTGCTGATTTGTTTGAAAGATTTTTGTCTTCATTTTGTTTTATATTTGCAAGCTGTTGTTTTCCACACAGTTTTCTGTGTTAATTCTGCATGCACTCCTGTAATTTAAGGTCAAATTATTTTCTCATCACCTTGCTGATGCGTGGAATGGAGTTAAAATTTGATTTTAATGTGTTTTTAAAGATACACAATTGTGCTGCTTCTGCTGAAGCTCCCAGGAACATTTTATTCTTTGTGTGCTGCTGTGATGATCAATACTGAAAGACAACTACCCGAATACTACCAAGCTGGCTATTCCCTCTTTTCCATAAATAGTTAATCAAGATAACCACTTTTATTTCTTCATCTTACATGCATTTTCCTAACCATGTGCCATGTCATTTGAACCATTAAGCACCTTAGCAAGTTTTCAAAGCTCTTTATGCTCATCTAATTTAATTTCAGATCAGAGCACAACAATTTCAGCTCAGCTTGAAGTAGAATTAAGAGGCATATAAGTTGCACAGTCCTAGTATAATCTTCAGTTCCTTTTGCACAAAGCAGAACACTTGCTTTGAGAGAGGTTGGCTTTGGCATCCTCTTTACCACTCCAGAAACTAATTGCACTCTTCTTTAAGAATGTGTGGGTAGCTCAACACTGTGTGCAGCAAACACAATGGCCAGGTGTCACATTGCTGTAACTGCTGCCTCTCATTCACAATCCATAAAGTATGGAAGGTGTACGATGGTGTAAATGTGTCTAGAAATCTTGATTGAGTTGGGTTTCTTACAGTATATGGAGAAGGGTTCCTAGGGTGGAGAGTATACTGAGATAATATTTATCTGAAAATTCATTATAACTGTGTTTGCTTTATAAAGGATGCTGCTGGCTTTTTTTCCCGGGTTTCATTGTTGAATGTGGAGGTTCTAGAAACATTAACACATGGTAGACCATAATATTATTAACCACTGATTAGTCTTGGCTGAGAAATGTGTATCAAAGGAAGGTTCAGGTTTTGTGTTCTGGATGTGATCCCTGAGATGGATCTAACTGTATGTAACCATGCTTTAGTCTCATCAATATCAGCGTGTTATAACAGACAAGTGAGTGTCTCTGCCCATGCCTGGCAGGGGTGGGAGGGGGCAGCAAGGAGGCCTTCCTTAGTCAAAATGTCCCTAGCATCAAGACCCCTGAAGCTGCTAGAAGTGGATTTTATTAACATAGAAGAGTGGTTAATAAGGTGGTTCCCCAGATGTACTTGGACTAAAACTCCCAAAAGTCCTGGCCAGCACAGCTAGTGTTGAAGGCTTCTTGGAATTTTCATTCAAGAACATCTGATGACCCAAGTTTGGGAGGCATTGACAGATGAGTGGGGTACAAACAAAATGAGCACCAGCAAGATCCCCTTCTGTTAGGTTGCTGGGGTGCTAAATTAGCATCGGTATCCTATCTCTAATTCTAGTCTTTACTCAAACCTGAGCTTGTTTTTCCCCATCTTCTCTAACCCACCTGGAGCCTCCATCTTCCTATCTACATCCTTCTGGTGCCCAGAAGCTGGAGTTTCGATCAGGAATCTTCATGCTATCCTTTTAATGGCAGAATCATGATGTGTCCTAAATGGAGCCAACCATGACTTGGGTGCCAGTAGTTGTCAATTAGAAACAATGAGATTTCTGAGAAGAATTGTATGTAAAGTTCCAGTCTTTGGGGAACTTGCCTGAAAGTAGCATTATACAATCATGAACTGGAAATATTGCTGGATACCTATCGGCTAAAATATTCTCAGATAATTTGCCTGATGAGAAATCTCTGTATTCATTAGAATCTTGATTAAAGTGGAATCCCACTACAAGGCAACATACATTTAGAATATGTTTGTGAAGATTCTCAGTCATCCAGGTAAGTTTATCAGGAAGCTGAGTCATGGCAATTGGACTTCTTTTCTTGTGAGTGATCCAAGTAGCTTAATCAGTCTGAGAAAACTTGGTGCATGGCCTCCAATTTATATATCACCTTGGTTTCACACCATCCTAGTCTGAATAAACTTGTTAGGTGGGCAGTGTCCTGAACAGGCTCATTGGGTGGACAATGGCCTGAATAGGCTTGTTAGATGTACAATGGCCTGGGTTGTGAGACTGTCCCACTGATTCAACCATTCACAGCACTCATTTAGTATGGGCCATTAGCTGTACATTCATAACCACTCTAGAGATTTTGGAAGAATTTGGTTAACCAAATACTTTGGCTTTCCTTGAAATATCTCAGAATTTCCAACCTCCAATTACCCTTCCAATTTTGCTTTGAGTGAAATTTAAATAAATTCCACTGTTTATCCCTATGTACAAGTGAGAATCAACGGATGTTACACAAACAATTCTTACCATTTCTGCTTGTAACTGCAAGATAAATTGGCCCAAAAATGGAAAGATGGCAAATGATTTTCTTTAAATATCTGTTCTAAACATGTCTGAGACATAGTGCTCTCTGAGATGCTAATACAAGCAATCTGAAAGAACTAACGAACAAGCAAGTAATGATTTCAATACAATACAGTTTTTATTTTGTTGTATCTTGCCACAGGAGGGAGAAAATGGACAACAGCCCCCTTTATGGAACAACTTATTAGGACGAAATCATTATTCACAATCAAAAGCAATGGGTCATTCTGGGAAGACAATGAATTGTTCTGTCGTCAGAGTTATTATGTTTGTATATTTGTATAGCTACCAGTATGAGATATACAGCTCTATTATGTTCCTTCAACACATAATACATTTTTTAATGAAATATTGGTGTCTGACTTCTCTAGAGTCATCCCTCTGGTAATGGGAAATGGTGAGTTTGAAGAAATCTACCTGTTTCTCCTGTGACAAGGCTCCAATTTCGGTGGGGGAGGACTATTAGGCTGACAAAGACCTAGAAGCTCTCATTTCGGTTAATGGGAGCCTTCCCAAACTAAAAGCTATAAGAGGATTAAAGGATGGAAAAGACAAGAATGAGATAAACATGGGAGGAGGGGAAACCCACTTATAATACAGTACCGGTGTTATTTGTAAGAGAACTTCCTGTGCTCAGAACAATACTCTTTGCATTCGGCAAAGAATACTTGATTATAACAGGCATCTGGTTGTTGTAGACAAAAACACATTTTTTTCTGAACACAGCCCATTATTAGCAGTACAAATGCACTCGGAGTGTGCTCAGAAAAAAACTGAAATTTATGCAGGATGCTAGCTGCGGCTAAAAGGGACGGTGAGAGAAAATAGCAATTGAGGTTACAAGCAATTTAAGTCACCTACAGCGGTGACGAAGTTTGTGTGTCTGAGTGCACAAATGAGAAATAGTTCCTATGCAGGAAAAGATCCAGTCATATTGCATGCCTTTGGGATCATGGCAAGGAGGCATCTGTGCCATTTTTATTCCATGTCATTGGATTGCTGCTCTGGTGGACTGTATCCAACACAGGACGGAATGTCCAGATCACTGAAGCCCTATTCAGATGTCCAAGAATCTGACACTGTCGTTCACTAAGGGCGCTTTTCCATGACCCCTAAAATCCAAGGCAAAGGGCTCCCAGATGTGGAGCTTAAAATTGTTTTCCCACCAGCTCCGGACTATTTTAAAAAAATTTAAGTACGACCACACCCACCAAAGCGTGTCCCAGCACATTTTTCAAGTACCTGGTCTCTGAAGGTGAAAAATTTCTGATGCAGATTGCAAGGCAGTGAGTGCCGGGCTCTCCTGCCTTCTGTTTGTTTGTTTTTTGCCCCCGCCCCTTTAAGAGACTGGAATACTTCCTGGGGCAGCTCCTAACAGCAGAGCGGAGGTGAGCCTGCATTCTTTTCTCCTTTTTTTCTCCCTCCCCTCACGCAGACAGGAGCAAGGGAGTGTGAAGGGATGGGAACACAGAAAGCAGAACAAACCCCCACGATCTCTGGTCTGAATTTAAGTTGCCAGCAGATCTTAGGGGTCGTGTAAAAGCACCCTAAGAGGGGTGTGCTCAGCTTCACTCTCTCTGCAGTTGCTGCACAGGAGAGATTCTTGCCTGCACCTGAGCTTTCCTTGCAACTAAGAACCAGATTTACCATGGTGGAGAAACCACACCCATTCAAGAACTTCTCTCACACCCATGACTGCAATATGATCATCCTTGTATGTAGTATTTTCATGGGACCCATAAACCCAGACAGCCTGCACTCTGGCTTGCATGCAGAACCCATATAAGAGCAGGAGTCTCTCCTCTTCAAACGTGACTTGGGTGAAGAAAGAAACCACAGGAGATACAGCGTTTATGATATTTGAATAGGGTTAGTGTTATCACTTCATCTATGACAGTTCTCTGGAAGGTACTACACACATTTTATTAACAAACATCACCACTTGACTATTTATGGCAAACTTAAACTAAACCCAGACAAGACAGAGGTGCTTCTGGTCAGTCAAAAAGGAGTTTTAGTCTAAAACATCTGAGGACTCAAGGCTGGGAACCAAGTGAGACCGAGCGCCCAAACTGCAATTCAGAACCCACTTATTTTTCATAAAATGCCAGCATGACAATTTAACCTGAATGCAGTGGTACCCTGGGTTACAAATGCTTTGGGTGCTATGTTTCAGGAAAGCGAGGATCAAAGAGCAGGCTTTTGAATTGCCTCCAGCCGCAGCACCCTCACTGTGGCTGGAGAGTATCCTGGGCTACGAATGAGCCTGCAAGCCACTGTTTCCTCTTCATCCGGCTCTCTGCAGAGCACAGTGGCGCGCTCTGAGCAGAGGGGTGAAGCCGTGGCTGTGAGAGGGCGATGTTGCATGCCCACAGAAAGGGCTCCATATGCCACCTTTAGCACCCGTGCCATAGATTTGCCAACACTGCCCTTGATGAATGGTCATAAACTGAACTCTCAGTATGTGGTTCTATAAGCCAGGTGTTCTAACTTGCCCTGGAAAAATAGGCCTGGGATATATTGTTACCTGCATCATGTGCTTATTTTTATTTGGTAACTAGCAGAGGTAAGCAAGAATCTGGGTGGGTGGGCTGGCAAAGTTCTTGTTATGTGCTTAAATTCTCATTTTGCAATGCATTAAATGGTGTATAGAGACATCCCCATGCCTTCCAAATCTGAAAGCAAATGTTTAATTATAGATACAATAAAGAAGCACAGCTGCACATGGGCAGAAAACTACTTCTTTTGAAGAGTCTGTCACTAAGATAATCTACATACATTATCTTCTAGGTAACACCTTCCAGTTTCAGCAAACAAAACAAAAACACACCACACTACTCTTATAAAAAGGAAACATTTGCAGCTCATGAAGCAACGTTTGCATTTAGAAATAATTAGAATTCTGCATAGATTGTTTTTAAGTGAAATGCTATGGGTATTTTACGTTAAAAATGTTTCATTGTATAATTAATGGAACCTTATTTACTGGGGACCAGCATTCAAGCTAGTATGGTTGGGTTCTTGGTGGCAACATGGTTGTCCTCAACCAATGATAGAGCCCCATGGAGCTCTGCTAGGGAACAGGGAATCCTGGGAGATGTCATCCCAGGTGCCAGGAAATCAGGAAGAATATAGGGGACCACATGGGCATCTGGGCATCTGACACACCTGGCAGGGAGGATCCTGGAGGACGCCCTGTTGGGCTTCACTCATAGCAACTTCCACGCACCCCTTTTGTTGGTTGCACAAACAATTTATGGTCATTGTTGAGGTCTATTTGTTTTTGGTGAGATTTTTTTATTTATTTATAAGTTTTCTACTTTATATGTCACAACCTTGGAGGGCATTTCAGGGGTATTGGGGCTGGATCCAAGCAGTTGGGACCATTAGTACTATTGCCCTTTTCTGTATTTTCTGTTGTCTTGTTTTTAATTGTAAACCGCCCAGAGTTCTGTCTGGAAGATGGGTGGTATAAAAAATATAACAAACAAATAAATAAGTAAATAGGTGGCGACCTGTACATCCAGAAGGTGAAGGAATACCTTCACTGGTTCCAGGGTGGGGTTCAGGAACCATCCTGGCCCAGGTAAGAAAGTGGTGGCCCCTTGCCCCTGAATGACAAGGACCCCTAGAGTGGCTTGCCCCTATGGGGTTCTAGAGGGCTGCCATTGTGGGTGTCTCGCAAAGGGATCAAAGAGACACTTGGTGTCCTTGGTACACTGGATCCAACCCAATGCCTGGGTACTTGCTGTTGTACCCAATAAAAGCTGTGGCCTTTCCCCCTTCAAAATTAGAATGTGTGAGCATATAATTTTAAGGATCTGATCTGCTTATCATTAGGGCCTCAATGAAACTCCTCCTCTCCAATGCCACTCAGCCAAATATAAAAGGACATTCAATGACAATAACTGTCTCTCCCAGATTCATATATTAATGAGCCATATGGGGACTTTTTCCGTTTTTCTTGTGCCTGAGAGATCCATTTTTTGCTCAAAGGGGTTCTGCCATCAGCATGCAACCCCTGTGGATTCTTCAGCCATTTCTTTTCAGTTACATGTTTTTTGCTTACAACAGGTGCACGTTGGTTAGGCCAGGGATGTGATAATCTGTCCAGCTTCATTTCTGTTTCGATTTTCTGATTCCCACTTGCATTTTCATGTTGTCCAAGTTTCATATCTTGTGGTAAGACGCTATAAATAGAGGGTGATTCGACAACACACAGCAACAAGAACAAGAATGTTAGATTCAACCAGTTGATGCTAAAAGCATTACTTTTGCATTAAATTGGGGGATGCCTCATTTTTTAAAAAATGGACTTTTTCAAAGTAATCTGTTAAAACAAAATTAGACCTTTAACAGTAAAGCATTGAGTGAAGATGTTGCTTCCATTAGGGCATCTGATTGGCTGCCTATTTTGGTGTGAAAAGGTCCTGTTAAATCAAGCTCAACGTGTTCCCACCTTTCTGTATTTGCTGATTTGCTGCTGTACATCAAGATGAATGGAACAGCAAGTATTGTCAATTTTTCACTCAGCCTTCTCCATAACAATAGAATTTATGAATCATTACCTTGTGTTTGAAATATTGGTCACATCCAGCTTCAAAAACAAGGGTAGCAGCAAGATCAAGTTCAGCTAGTGCCATGCTTTAGCAGGGAAAAGGGAAGATTCCTGATACAGATGAGAAGAAAGAGGGAAGACTTCCATCCTCTGAACTTGCAAAATCCAAGCTCTAAAATATGAAGTTAAAGACAATTCTCTCCATACAAATCAGCGGTCAGTTCACTCATTTATGTATCTGATCATATATATATCCTGAAAAGAACAGAACTAGCCCTAATCAGAAGCGAACTACACAGGAAAAGATACCTACTAGATCAAACCAACAGAGACCTACTCACTCTCCACCTCAAACTCAGCAACAAAATCCACCCAACACTCTGGAACAAATCCAAGCAACTCGCCGCCTGGAGAGCTGAAACAGAGACCTCCCACAAGACAGACACACACACCAACAAATTCCACAAACTGGAAGAACGCCAGAAGCCCAACCCCCCCCCCCACAACAGCCCATGAAACAAACAGTTCACAACATATCAGACAGGACACTCACCATCGCAGAGACCAAAGTCCTTTCCAAAGGATTCAACTTTGCAGTCGCCCCCAGACACATCCCCACTGAAAACATCATATGCGGAGTGGAAGCCAGCCTAACCAAAATCAACCCAGATGAAGCCAACAAAATCAGACTCGAAGTCACCAATGTCCTCTGCTCCAGCAAACCACCCAGAAGCAATTTACACAAAGAAGAACAAAAAGCCCTCACCAACCTGAGGAAAGACAACAACATAATCATTCTCCCAGCAGACAAAGGCAATGCCACAGTGGTGATGAACACATCCGACTACCAAGCCAAACTATCCAACCTACTACAAGACCCTGCTTACATACCTTTGAACACAGACCCCACTACCTACCTGGAAAAAACCACCAAAGCCAAAATAAAAGCCTCTCCCTTAAGTGAAGAAATCAAGCCAAGCATCATCCCCAGAGAGAAATCATCCAGATGCCCCAAGCTCTACGGCCTCCCCAAGATTCACAAAGAAGGAACACCTCTCAGACCCATAGTCGGCTCCACAGGCTCACCTCTACAAAACCTCGCCAAATTTCTTGCCAAACAACTCCAGCCCTATGCAGAATCCATCACTTCATACGTACAAAACTCGTTCCACTTCATAGAAATTATAAAGAAACAAGACCTACAACCCAATGACCTACTCGTGAGCTTCGATGTTGTTTCGCTCTTCACACAAGTGCCCATTCAAGAAGCCTTGACAGCTATCCACAACAAATACAACCCCCAAACACATCCTAGATCTGACCAACCACTGCCTAACCAACACATACTTCATCCACAATGGACAAAGATACAAACAGATAGAAGGAGCACCCATGGGATCACCCCTCTCACCGGTCATCGCAAACCTATATATGGAACACTTTGAAACCAACGCGTTACAGAAGTCCGAACATAAACCCAAACTCTGGCTCAGATATGTTGACGACACCTTTGTTATCTGGCCACACGGGAAAGATAAACTGAACAACTTCCTCACACATCTCAACAGCCTACACCCCAAAATACAATTCACTATGGAAATAGAAGCCAACAACCAACTTCCCTTCCTGGACGTCCTAATCTACAAAAAACCCGACGGCTCCTTAGGACATACCATCTACCAGAAAAAAACACATACAAACCGCTACTTAAATGCACAATCACACCACCACCCTGCACAGATCAACTCCGTAGCAAAAACCCTCATCTCCAGAACCAAACGCCTCGCTGACAAAGACCACCTAAAAACTGAATTACACACTCTCTCGAATGTTTTAATTGCGAACGGATTCCAAAAAAACACCATCACCAAACTAATCCAAAAGGAAACACCCCCCAAGAACCAAGAAACAGGAGAGAACAACGGCACCGCCCTCCTCCCTTACATCAAAGGCACCACAGACAAAATCAGCAAAATTCTCCACAAACACAATATCAAGACAGCCTTTTGCACCGACCAAAAAATAGCCAACATCTTAAGAAACCCCAAAGACAAGATTGAGCTAGAAAACCAAGGAGTCTACGAAATACCATGCAAAGTCTGTCCAGCCACATACATCGGACAAACAAACAGGAGAATAAGCGCACACATCGCAGAACACAAGAACGCAGTCAAAAAAGAAGAAAAATCTTCCTCTCTTCCAGCACATAAAAACAACAGGTCATGAAATTGACTTTGAAAGAACCAAACTCATCTCCAAAACTGAACACTTCAACAGTCGAATAATCATGGAAGCCATTGAAATAGAGAAACACCCAAACAACATGAATAAACGTGATGACACCTCCCGCTTGCCTGACATCTGAAACTAGCCCTGGTCAACAGACGAGCCTCTGTCACAAAGACTGACACCAGGTCCAAAAGGACACAAGATGCCACCACCTTCCATCCACACCAAACACAAACCCAGACCCTTCCCACAGATGAAACGAAACCACCATCCAATAACAAAACCACGACTGCACCATCTACTGCGGCACCCCACTCCAGTCACCACATGGAGCACACTCACACACCCCAAAAACATTGGGAGACCACAGACACGTAGCCAGACCAAAATGAATTCACAAGACACAGGACCCCACTCCACCAAAGCCCAGGATACTGCCAGAACCCACCAGCCATCTAACCCACCAGCATCTAAACAGCCATCTAAACAGCCACCAGCAGTTAATCCCTTAACGATCGCCTCAGCCACACAGCAGATCACAAAAGAACAAAGGAACAAAGGAACCTGCAATCAGCAACAAAGCAAGCAAACCACACACCCCCAGCAGTATTTATAGAAGGACTTCAACTGAGACCACGCTTTGCTTCAAGAAGAAAGAAGCCAGAACACCAGCCTGAAGATGACGAGTGAGACCTCGTCGAAACGTCGCCAAAACAACCAGATTTCTACACGGAAGAAAACCGAATCCACCTAACATGCATATATATATATATATATATATATATATATATATATATATATATATATATATATATATATATATATATATTTGTTTTCAGTAGATTTTCACGGGTATAGGTATGCATGTTAGGTGGATTCGGGTTTCTTCCGTGTGGTGGTGTGATTGTGCATTTAAGTAGCGGTTTGTATGTGTTTTTTTCTGGTAGATGGTATGTCCTAAGGAGCCATCGGGTTTTTTGTAGATTAGGACGTCCAGGAAGGGAAGTTGGTTGTTGGCTTCTATTTCCATAGTGAATTGTATTTTGGGGTGTAGGCTGTTGAGATGTGTGAGGAAGTTGTTCAGTTTATCTTTCCCTTGTGGCCAGATAACAAAGGTGTCGTCAACATATCTGAGCCAGAGTTTGGGTTTATGTTCGGACTTCTGTAACGCGTTGGTTTCAAAGTTTTCCATATATAGGTTTGCGATGACCGTGTGAGAGGGGTGATCCCATGGGTGCTCCTTCTATCTGTTTGTATCTTTGTCCATTGTGGATGAAGTATGTGTTGGTTAGGCAGTGGTTGGTCAGATCTAGGATGTGTTTGGGGGGGTTGTATTTGTTGTGGATAGCTGTCAAGGCTTCTTGAATGGGCACTTGTGTGAAGAGCGAAACAACATCGAAGCTCACGAGTAGGTCATTGGGTTGTAGGTCTTGTTTCTTTATAATTTCTATGAAGTGGAACGAGTTTGTACGTATGAAGTGATGGATTCTGCATAGGGCTGGAGTTGTTTGGCAAGAAATTTGGCGAGGTTTTGTAGAGGTGAGCCTATGGAGCTGACTATGGGTCTGAGAGGTGTTCCTTCTTTGTGAATCTTGGGGAGGCCGTAGAGCTTGGGGCATCTGGATGATTTCTCTCTGGGGATGATGCTTGGCTTGATTTCTTCACTTAAGGGAGAGGCTTTTATTTTGGCTTTGGTGGTTTTTTCCAGGTAGGTGGTGGGGTCTGTGTTCAAAGGTATGTAAGCAGGGTCTTGTAGTAGGTTGGATAGTTTGGCTTGGTAGTCGGATGTGTTCATCACCACTGTGGCATTGCCTTTGTCTGCTGGGAGAATGATTATGTTGTTGTCTTTCCTCAGGTTGGAGAGGGCTTTTTGTTCTTCTTGTGTAAATTGCTTCTGGGTGGTTTGCTGGAGCAGAGGACATTGGTGACTTCGAGTCTGATTTTGTTGGCTTCATCTGGGTTGATTTTGGTTAGGCTGGCTTCCACTCCGCATATGATGTTTTCGGTGGGGATGTGTCTGGGGCGATTGCAAAGTTGAATCCTTTGGAAAGGACTTTGGTCTCTGCGATGATGAGTGTCCTGTCTGATATGTTGTGAACTGTTTGTTTCATGGGCTGTTGTGTGGGGGTTGGGCTTCTGGCGTTTTTCCAGTTTGTGGAGTTTGTTGGTGTGTGTGTCTGTCTTGTGGGAGGTCTCTGTTTCAGCTCTCCAGGCGGCAAGTTGCTTGGATTTGTTCCAGAGTGTTGGGTGGATTTTGTTGCTGAGTTTGAGGTGGAGAGTGAGTAGGTCTCTGTTGGTTTGATCTAGTAGGTATCTTTTCCTGTGTAGTTCGCTTCTGATTAGGGCTAGTTCTGTTCTTTTCAGGATCCTTTCGCTGGATGGGGTTTTTGAGTGGAATTTCAGTTGGAAGCTTGTGGGGATCACATTTTTGTCTCGGCAGTTGCGTAGGAATGCAATGTCACATAAGATGGTGGCTCTTCGGACTTCTAGTTTCTCGTAGGTTCTGGTCAGTTGGAAGGTTTCTCCCGTAGAGGTCGGATATTTGTTTTCGTGAGATTTTCACGGGTATAGGTATGCATGTTAGGTGGATTCGGTTTCTTCCCGTGTAGAAATCTGGTTGTTTTGGCGACGTTTCGACGAGGTCTCACTGGCCATCTTCAGGCTGGTGTTCTGGCTTCTTTCTTCTTGAAGCAAAGTGTGGTCTCAGTTGAAGTCCTTCTATAAATACTGCTGGGGGTGTGGTTTGCTTGCTTTGTTGCTGATTGCAGGTTCCTTTGTTCCTTTGTTCTTTTGTGATCTGCTGTGTGGCTGAGGCGATCGTTAAGGGATTAACTGCTGATGGCTGTTTAGATGGCTGTTTACATGCTGGTGGGTTAGATGGCTGGTGGGTTCTGGCAGTATCCTGGGCTTTGGTGGAGTGGGGTCCTGTGTCTTGTGAATTCATTTTGGTCTGGCTACGTGTCTGTGGTCTCCCAATGTTTTTTTGGGGTGTGTGAGTGTGCTCCATGTGGTGACTGGAGTGGGGTGCCGAGTAGATGGTGCAGTCGTGGTTTTGTTATTGGATGGTGGTTTCGTTTCATCTGTGGGAAGGGTCTGGGTTTGTGTTTGTGTGGATGGAAGGTGGTGGCATCTTGTGTCCTTTGGACCTGGTGTCAGTCTTTGTGACAGAGGCTCGCCTGTTGACCAGGGCTAGTTTCCAGATGTCAGGCAAGCGGGAGGTGTCATCACGTTTATTCATGTTGTTTGGGTGTTTCTCTATTTCAATGGCTTCCATGATTATTCGACTGTTGAAGTGTTCAGTTTTGGAGATGAGTTTGGTTCTTTCAAAGTCAATTTCATGACCTGTTGTTTTTATGTGCTGGAAGAGAGAGGAAGATTTTTTTCTTCTTTTTGACTGCGTTCTTGTGTTCTGCGATGCGTGCGCTTATTCTCCTGTTTGTTTGTCCGATGTATGTGGCTGGACAGACTTTGCATGGTATTTCGTAGACTCCTTGGTTTTCTAGCTCAATCTTGTCTTTGGGGTTTCTTAAGATGTTGGCTATTTTTTGGTCGGTGCAAAAGGCTGTCTTGATATTGTGTTTGTGGAGAATTTTGCTGATTTTGTCTGTGGTGCCTTTGATGTAAGGGAGGAGGGCGGCCGTTGTTGTTCTCTGTTTCTTGGTTCTTGGGGGTGTTTCCTTTGGATTAGTTTGGTGATGGTGTTTTTTTGGAATCCGTCGCAATTAAAACATTCGAGAGAGTGTGTAATTCAGTTTTTAGGTGGTCTTTGTCAGCGAGGCGTTTGGTTCTGGAGATGAGGGTTTTTGCTACGGAGTTGATCTGTGCAGGGTGGTGGTGTGATTGTGCATTTAAGTAGCGGTTTGTATGTGTTTTTTTCTGGTAGATGGTATGTCCTAAGGAGCCGTCGGGTTTTTTGTAGATTAGGACGTCCAGGAAGGGAAGTTGGTTGTTGGCTTCTATTTCCATAGCTGTTGAGATGTGTGAGGAAGTTGTTCAGTTTATCTTTCCCGTGTGGCCAGATAACAAAGGTGTCACAACATATCAGTTTATGTTCGGACTTCTGTAACGCGTTGGTTTCAAAGTGTTCCATATATAGGTTTGCGATGACCGGTGAGAGGGGAATGGGTGCTCCTTCTATCTGTTTGTATCTTTGTCCATTGTGGATGAAGTTGTTTGTTGGCAGTGGTTGGTCAGATCTAGGATGTTTTGGGGGTTGTATAGTGAAGCTGTTGTATTTTGGGGAGTAGGCAGTTGAGTGATCTAGGGCTGGAGTTGTTTGGCAAGAAATTTGGGATGATGAGCCTTGGAGCTGAACTGGGGGCATCTGGATGATTTCTCTCTGGGGATGAGGATTTCTTCACTTAAGGGAGAGGCTTTTATTTTGGCTTTGGTGGTTTTTTCCAGGTAGGTGGTGGGGTCTGTGTTCAAAGGTATGTAAGCAGGGTCTTGTAGTAGGTTGATAATTTGGCTTGGTAGTCGGATGTGTTCATCACCACTGTGGCATTGCCTTTGTCTGCTGGGAGAATGATTATGTTGTTGTCTTTCCTCAGGTTGAGAGGGCTTTTTTGTTCTTCTTTGTGTAAATTGCTTCTGGGTGGTTTGCTGGAGCAGAGGACATTGGTGACTTTGAGTCTGATTTTGTTGGCTTCATCTGGGTTGATTTTGGTTAGGCTGGCTTCCACTCCGCATATGATGTTTTCGGTGGGGATGTGTCTGGGGGCGATTGCAAAGTTGAACTTTGAAAGGACTTTGGTCTCTGCGATGGTGAGTGTCCTGTCTGATATGTTGTGAACTGTTTGTTTCATGGGCTGTGTGTGGGGGTTGGGCTTCTGGCGTTTTTCCAGTTTGTGGAGTTTGTTGGTGTGTGTGTCTGTCTTGTGGGAGGTCTCTGTTTCAGCTCTCCAGGCGGCCAGTTGCTTGGATTTGTTCCAGAGTGTTGGGTGGATTTTGTTGCTGAGTTTGAGGTGGAGAGTGAGTAGGTCTCTGTTGGTTTGATCTAGTAGGTATCTTTTCCTGTGTAGTTCGCTTCTGATTAGGCTAGTTCTGTTCTTTTCAGGATCCTTTCGCTGGATGGGGTTTTTGAGTGGAATTTCAGTTGGAAGCTTGGGGGGGATCACATTTTTGTCTCGGCAGTTGCGTAGGAATGCAATGTCACATAAGATGGTGGCTCTTCGGACTTCTAGTTTCTCGTAGGTTCTGGTCAGTTGAAGGTTTCTCCCGTAGAGGTCGGATATTTGTTTTCGAGATTTTCACGGGTATAGGTATGCATGTTAGGTGGATTCGGTTTCTTCCCGTAGAAATCTGGTTGTTTTGGCGACGTTTCGACGAGGTCTCACTCGTCATCTTCAGGCTGGTGTTCTGGCTTCTTTCTTCTTGAAGCAAAGTGTGGTCTCAGTTGAAGTCCTTCTATAAATACTGCTGGGGGTGTGGTTTGCTTGCTCTGTTGCTGATTGTAGGTTCCTTTGTTCCTTTGTTCTTTTGTGATCTGCTGTGTGGCTGAGGCGATCGTTAAGGGATTAACTGCTGATGGCTGTTTAGATGGCTGTTTACATGCTGGTGGGTTAGATGGCTGGTAGGTTCTGGCAGTATCCTGGGCTTTGGTGGGAGTGGGGTCCTGTGTCTTGTGAATTCATTTTGGTCTGGCTACGTGTCTGTGGTCTCCCAATGTTTTTTTGGGGTGTGTGAGTGTGCTCCATGTGGTGACTGGAGTGGGGCAAGTAGATGGTGCAGTCGTGGTTTTGTTATTGGATGGTGGTTTCGCTTTCATCTGTGGGAAGGGTCTGGGTTTGTGTTTGTGTGGATGGAAGGTGGTGGCATCTTGTGTCCTTTAAAGTGAGAAGGAAAAACGCCAAAACAACCAGATTTCTAACGGGAAGAAGGGCAATCCACTCCTAACATGCATATATATAAGGAATATCATATATATATATAATATATATATATATATATATATATAAGGCCCCTACCAGTCTCCCCCCAAAGCAGAGATTTCATCATGACACTTGGTGATCATCCATATTTCCCAGTTAATAGACACCAATATAACTTGGTGAGAAACAGCCCTGATAATTGCTTTGTGTTTGGGTGAGTAGTGGTTAATGGATTTGGGGGGAGAGAGAAATCAGTTTCTGGGATTTTCCCCTACTTGGTGTCTGTGAATCATAGTGAGCACAAGAGGGTATCTTGTGTATCATCTTGACTGCAGCCATGAGTGTGATAAACATTCAGGCTGCCCTTTGCTATGTAAACTTGGCACCCCCCCGCCCTTTGCTGGCAACTTTGCTGCTCAATGTCAGGCCAATTCATGGCATTTTGAATTGTGGATGCAGAAGCATTGTATCTCATAAGTTTCAGTTCTGGAAACTTATGGATGCAGCTCTCAAGTGTCTGAGCTTGGCAGATCTGCGGTTTGGCACCCATTCATTTCAGATTGGGGTGGCCTTGATGGCGGCAGCCTTGGGATATGGGGCAGAGTCGATTCAGAAGCTGGGGCAGTGGTCATCTCAGTGGCACAGAGTTTACGTGCAGTCGCTGCCCAAGTTCTAACGTTCTTGGTTTTGTTCCCTTACAGGGTTTAGGTGTGGTGTGGTTCTCAATGTTGCTTCATCTTCATTGGACATTGTTTATTGTGTCAAAAATGCACAGCTAGGACCGCATGGGGCAGCACCTGGGGCTGGGAGCTCTGCCTTTTTGGAGTGCAGAGGGATGTGTGGTGTGGGGTGGTAACAGTTCCTGCATAATGTGATGTTGGCAGTGTATAGCAGACCACCGGATATTTTTGTTGTGCATTTGGGGGATAATGATTTAATGCACCAGTCAGGAAAGTCATTGGTAGGGGATATACTTAGGGACCTGGACATCTGGAGTACAGCCTACCCAGATTCAAGAGCGGTGTGGTTAACCATTGTGCTGCAGTTTCAATGGAGAGCCAAGTGTGACTCTCAGTGTATTAACCGATCACACAGTGGGGTCAATAGGGAGGTGTGTTGAGCTTTAGTGCAAAACTTGGGTTCTGTGTTGGGTCACCCAGGCATTAACCTCACTAGGCCCTAGTTGTACTGCAAGGATGGTATTTCTTTCAGAAATACAGAGAGGCCTGTTGACCAAGGTTCAGTGCCTGGTGGGGAGGCATGAGCCATAGCAAGGCTAGGCCCATAGCTGCAGTGGTAGTGTGGAAATGGTAAGGCATCCGGTGAGTCAAATTCTAAGCTTATCTACTGGCCCATCCAAACTCAGGGAGATGTGGATCACAAGATTACAGTGCCAGGGGAAGGATGTGCTAGGGGTCCTCCCACTGGGCCATGAGGTGCCAATAGCGGGCCTGCTGGACCCAGGGACAGGAAATGGAATTTACTGGCCATCTTGGGAACAGGGCACCCACAGGGTATTGACTCGCCCAAAGCTTTGCTAGTTGGAGGGATCCCGGGAGAACCTGGGGTTCCAACTTGGGATCTGCATTACTGCAGGCCCCTCTTTGAATTGTTGAATGGTTTTGATGTTGTGAAGTTAATAAAGTGTAGCCCAAGTTCATACCCAACTTTGTTGTCTCGCCTATTTATTTTGCCATGCGAGGGCAAAGATTCCGCAAACATGTGTGTTAATGTTTCTGAAATAAGAAGGAAAGGCTACGAGTTAGCAAAGATTGTCACTGGAAATCATAGTCAAAATCATCCATATGATATAAAACAAAAACTGTGGAAAGACTCGGGGGGGGGAGCAACTCACAGACAACCAGAACAGCAGATAAGGGGATGGTCAATCAAATCAAACCTGAACTCTCACTTAGAGCAAAAACAAATAAACTGAGGCTATTCTAGCATGCACATATAAGAATTCAATTCTACCAAAAAATTGTTTATGAATATGTGAAATAGTGCTTCTGTACCTACGATTCAAAACCCAAGAAATGGTCCATTAGTATTATGTTATAGATACCCAACAAAAAGAGTGATGCTCTTCTAATGAAATTACAATCTGAATACAGCCACCCCCTGCTGATCACAGGGGTTAGGGACCCACCCCACTCGTGATGCATGAAAATCTGCGATATGCGAAAGCGGGGGGGGGCTGGGGCTGGGGGGTGATCATGCGCCTGTCCGAGGCTTCTCGGAGGAGCGTGGGGGCGGCGTGGAGTGACCTGATCACCCCCGCTGCCCCCTGTGCAGCCCGAGGCTTCTCAGAGGAGCACGGGGGCGACACGGAGGGCCCCAATAGCCCCCCCATGTGGCTCCGAGGTGCAGGTACTGCAATCCCACGATGTAGTGGGACCGCAGTACCTGAACCACAAAATGGCAGGGGGTGACTGTATAACATAGTTATTGCATAATCATTAGGAAAAAATGTAAGAATCAAAAGTAATTATTTGCTTATCACTCATTACTTCCAAGATTCAAAAAAAGCTAATTTGATTCAGTACTTACCTTGTGAGCATTTTCGCCAGTTTGTGCTAGTCCTTCTTTGCAAAGCCCCACTGCCTATTTAAAAGCAGTCTGCCAGGGCCATTTTCCTGCTTGCTACATAGTGGGATTGTAAATGTCATACTTTGAAATTGATAAGCCTTGTATGTATTCAAACAACACAGCCTACTTTGAACACTTATCTACTGGCTTCTCAATTGTCAAACAATCTGACATTATCAATGTACATCACAGTCTAGGTGCATTATGATGAAAACTCCACTACAGAGGCTCCCACTTACTCTCTCTCTCTCTCTCTCTCTCTCTCTCTCTCTCTCCTTGGGCTTACCTTTGCAGTGCTAGCCTGCTCAGATTACTCTACAGAAGGATCAAGAGATGCCCTTGTGACGTTCAAGTGTATTTGATGCAATCATAAATATTGCAGCAAGAAGGAAGCAGATTTCTCAATATGCATCATTTTCTCAACACTTGGCTCTGTCACTGAGAAGCCAAAAGGTCGGCCACTCTTGTTGCCCTAATGATCACTGGAAAGCAAGGGTTTAATGTTGCAGCAAAACATTAAAGTACCCTGCAGGAGCCAGCTTTCAGGACTTCTTTCTCTTGTGAATGCGAAGGCACGTGGTCCCCTTCGCCCCACCCCTCTTTCTCTGTCCTGATCACTGGAAACGTCCGGTTTTTGCTTTCAAGGGTTTAATGTTGTCAGCAAAACTGTATGATTACTCCCGATTTGTATTGCTTCGTCCATTGGCGACCTGAAAAAATTGCTGTTCTCCGTCAGGGCCACAAGGTGGACCAGCACACAACATTTGTTGTGTATGATCCAGGTCCTCCAAGGACCAGTAATCCCTTTTAAGAAAGCAAGATCAAAAGAACGGGTTAAAGGCCTCGATGCATTGGCATTCGGAGAAAAAGTAAGTAAAAAATAAATATATATTATATTAACTGGCCACATGTGACTTTTATAAGCGAAAGATCTTTACGGTTTACAAAGAGGAGGAGCGTGCGGACTACGATCGATTTGCACGGAAATTTAACGAGAGGTTCTGAAGACTGCCTATAAGTGGAAAGATCTTTATACTTACTTAACGATCCAGACTGGTCGAATACACACAGGAATCCCTCAATACTACTTTGCCTTGTTGTCACCACTGAATTTTCTCTCTCCAGGTCTTATTAATATGTGTGTGTTAAACCTGCTAGAGGAATTCCTTTTTATAGGTTTGGGCAGTTGTTCACAGAAAAATATGGCTATGTGAAACCTATCCTTCCTGTCTCAGATGCACACTTAAATGTGATGAAAGGGTTTGAGTGTGTTAATGAAGCTGAGTGTGTCAGTGAAGCTGAGTCTGCATCCATCAATGAACGCAGACTCCATTACAAGCCTAGACTACCAGTCACCCAAGGTGGAAAAGTCACAGCTGAAATACCAGACTAAGAAACATTCACCCTGTCCAAGGAAGCTATTCAGCAATGGTGGTAGTTGAAGGTGACACTGGTGGAGGCAGCCGTTGTGACTAGAGATGGGCACGACTCAAAAAATTGGTGTTTCGTTTGTCGTTTGTCGTTTAGGGGGTCCGTTTTGGTTCGTTTTTGTTTTTTGTGATTTTTTGCAAAAAAATTTGTTTTCGTTTCATTACGTAACAAAACGAAAAAATGAAAACAAAAACAAAAAATTGCTGTTTCGTTAGCATTCATTACAGTTCAATGTATTTGCCGCAACAAAAATGAAACGCACAACAAAATTTCTGTTGTTTCGGTTTCATTTTGGAGACAAAATTTGTTTTTTGTTTCATTATGTAACAAAACAAAAAAACAAAAACAAAAATGAAAAATTGCTCATTTCGTGCCCATCTCTAGTTGTGACACTCAAGATAACTTTTGATAATACAGTGCCGAAAACAACAATGGTAAACTTCTGCTGAACTTTATGATTAGACAGTCCAAAATGAAACAAATGCTTGAATATGAGACTTCCAAGTTGGAAAACACTTTAGCAGCCAAGGGTAAATAATGATATTTCTCCTGCTAATGATACAACTGGATCAAAGTCAATGAGCATGCCATGAACAGAAGCAAAAGGAAAGTCCAGTGGCACATAACACATATAATTGAAACATGGAGTATGACAGGCCTGCACAACCCATCGACAGCGGGCGACTCATAGCCCACAGGGTGCTAAGAAGCCACCCGTCAGGTCCCCACCCACCACCTGACCTGGGAGCCCTCCTCCTCCTCCTCCTCCTCCTCCAGCACCGTGGAGCTTGGTGGGTGGGGGGAGGCGAGCAGGCACTCTTCCTCCTCTGTCACCACCACCAGCACCGCGGGACTTGGTGGGTCATGGGGGTGAGTGGGCGCACCACCAGCAGCCCTGCAGAGCTTGGTGGGGTGTGAGCAGACACACCTCCTACTCCTCCAGTGCTGCTGCCAGCGCCATGGAGCTTGATGGGCTGTGGAGGGGCAAGTGGGTGCATCACTGGTGTGGAGCTTTGTGGGTGGGCGGGTGAGTGGGTGCTCCTCCTCTGCCACCACCTGCAGTACAGGCGTTTAGCTGCTGCACCACGAGGCTTTCGAACTGCTAGGTTGGCAGGAGCTTGGTGGGTGGGTGGAGCAGTTGCAAGGACATGCCCACTTGGGAAAGGAGCCCGCGGGCTGTTCAAAGTGAGACAGCCCTGGAGTATGAGAACATGAATCAATGTAAACATGAATCAGTGTAAACCATAAATTGAAACAGTTAAAAATTGCAGTGCTGGGTGTCAGTGAACTAAAGTGGTGTCAATCAGACAACTAGAAAATATTTGTTATTGTCATTAGTTTGGAATTGACAAATTCAGGAGAAGTGGAGTACCACTAATACAGAGGCACAATGTAGGTGAGACAGAAAGGGGTATAGTGCATGCTCTGATTGAATAATATCCATCACTCTCCATAGAAAATGTAGTAACTTAACTGTCATTCAAGTCTATGTTCTAACTACATATGCTATAGAATATGAAATTAAAAGCTTTTAAGCAAGCATCTAAAAGGAAATTAATCAGACTGCAAAAGAAGACATGCTTATAATTTTAGGTGACTAGAATGCAAAAGTAAAGGTAAAGGTAAAGGTAAAGATTCCCCATACACATGTGTGCTAGTCATGTCTGACTCTAGGGATCTAGTGCTCATCTCCATTTTCAAGCCAAAAAGCCAGTGTTGTACAAATCTCTAGCCATGTGTCTGACATGGCTGAATGCACTTTTGCGCATGGAACACTGTTTACCTTCCCACATTTTTAACGGTACCTATATATCTACTTGCATTTAAAAAAGTGTTCTGCTTTTATACCACCCCATACCACTTCAGGTAGTCTCTGGGTGGTTTACAGTTTTAATTACAGTATGCATATAATACATTAACTGCCTCACCGCAAGCTGGGTACTCATTTTACCGACCTCGGAAGGGTGGAAGCGTGAGTCAACCATGAGCCTGCTACCTGGGATTGAACCCCAGGTCGTGAGCACAGTTTTACCTGCAGTACAGGCATTTAGCCACTGCACCACAGGGCTTTCGAACTGCTAGGTTGGCAGGAGCTGGGGTTAACAACGGGACCTTCCTCCACTGAGTGGCACCCTGGATTTGAACTGTCAAGCTGCTGACTTTGCAGCCGACCGTTTCAGTGCTCAAACCCACTGAGCCACCACGCCCTGTCCAGAATGCAAAAGTAAGAAACAATAATAAATTAAACATGCACCATCAGGTCAATTCTGATTTATGGTGACCCTGTTTCCATGGTTTTCCAGGGAGAGAATACTGAGAAGTGACTTACCACTGTCTTCTTCCAAGGCACCCTGGGACCTTGCCAGTAACGATCCCTCTTTTCACTGGAGGCACTGTTATTTTCTCTTCCGATCTGTATTGTTCTCCTGTTCATTGAAACAAACATCATGAGCCTTGTGTTTACCAAGAAACTCCATACCTCATTGGGCACTTTTTGGAGTGAAGTAATAAGTGAGGCAGTGGAAGATAGGAAGGCCTGGCGAGCTCTTGTCCATGGGGTCACAAAGAGTCGGACATGACTGAATGACGGAACAACAACAAAAAAAATTAATAATGAGCCAAGGAATAATGAAGTTGTAATGATTAAACACGTGCGTGAGAGTATGTCACTGTCTAAATCTGAAATGTACAGATAATCTGGTCTTTGATTTGCTGAGGTAATTTGCACCTGTGCAGGAAGGGCGTCCATTTTCATTGCTGCTGTCCTCTAAAAATGAAAAAGGTAAGCTGCCTCCAAGGGCCAGGGGTGTATTACATGTTTTATACTGCACACCAAGGCCAATAAGTCTAACATACTTTATCCTGTTCTATTGATATGCCTGTGAGACTTGGGGATAACTCTACTGCCACTAATGATTCCATAACTGGATTACAAGCCAGACACAGGAAGATGTGTGCCGGCGATAAGGGATGAAAAATGGCCACAACGTGTAAATGATCTCTCAGAGTGTGACTACACATCCATTAACGAGAAAGATAAAAATGACAGGATAAGAGAACTTTCAGCAAAACAATTGCATTAGCACGTTGGGAAGGGAGGGTTATTTATTTAGCTGCAGATTTGTAATCTGTCCTACGTACTCTCATGATGCTAATAATCACATATCTGCAGGTCTAGTCTGCAATGGACAGGCAGATCTATTGAAAAGCATGAGAAGTGGGTAAGGGAGGGGGATGGTATATGACCCATGTTTCTTTGTTTGAAGAGTGGGGGTGTGACTTAAGAAACAGGCTTTTGCAACTGCCCTTCTTGCCTCCGACAACACCCCTGTCCTGGCTACAACATCACCTAGTCATGAATTTTAAGAACATCATCTAACTAAGGACTTTAAAAGCAACCTCCTGGTGAAGAACATCTTTCACCATGTCTGAACTTCTGGGACCTGCTTTGAAGAAGGGTGATTGACTGCACTCGAAAGCTTGAAACATTTTTTTTTATTTTTAACAGTGGCCTATGAAGGTATTGCCTGTAACTTATTTTTGCAATTGTGTTTTTAAAAAGTAGCAACTTTCATTTAGACAACCCATGGTATTTCAGGTTCATCTGTATTTTTTACCCTACAGATTACAGACATTCTAGTCATCTGGTGATCATAGGTGTCATCAGTCACGTTGTTTTAGTTTTCAATAGAAAGATAGCAAATCATAAACATAAGAATTAGTAGCACTGTGACCTAAATCTTGTTGCTGAGCATCATAAATCACACTAGAGTAGCTCACAGAAACAATGAGAGTGAGGTGAGTTAATTCCTCTATAAATTTCATTTATTCTATCAGGCATCCAATAGGGTTCCCATCTCATATATGGTCCTTGCACATGTCCACTTAGGCTGATCCTTCACGTCCATCTCATTGCTGTTTGCGGTCCTGCTTGCGACCGGTACGCAGTAATCTAACTGCACACCCATTGCGGGACGAGGGGAGTTTGTCCCAACCACGCCCCCTGAACTGCGATTTAAGTGGGATGAGAGATTTCCCTCCCTGGCCTCGGGAATCTGCTGATCACGCTTCTTGTTCTGAGATGAGTGCCCGTGAGGTAAGGCTCATCACGCAATGTGCCATTCTCCATCTAGTGGCAGGAGTGCAAAGTGCCATTCACCAGTACATTCCCTATGGAGTCAGGAACGCAGTGCAGAGATATTAAAAGACAAATGCCTCAAACCTAGCTCCGTAACGCATTGAAGGCAAGGTTTCAGAGAATTGAAACATTGAAATACGGAAGGTTGGGCCAGAAAAAAAACAGAGAACAAAGGCATGGAATTTCACATCTCATCATGGAACGAGGACATGCAGCAACAGTCATGCCGGTATCATCCATCACGTCCGTGCGTACACAAAAACAGGGACAGAACCGGAAGACCACGTGACCGCGACTGACATCTACACGCTACAAACTTCCTCCCAGGACGAGAATGGACGTGAAGTAACCATCTTTGAAGGAATTTTCACCATGTTTACTTGGGTTTCTTCTAGGTAAGGGGGACATAGAAGTACATCCTGTTTCACAGTTTCAAGAAGAACATTGCTGGCATAGTATTTGAAATAATGTTCAGAGCTTCTGAAGCTTTTCCCTGAGATCCTTACCTTGAAATTGGATTTGCTCTTGATAAAATATTATCAATAACAAAATATTCAAATAATGGAAAACACGAGATAATGGTTAAGTGCTTTTATAGATTAGGTTTGCACAAGCAATATTGGTTGTTTTGTCTATATGGATTTTATCTTTTCCACCATAATGGGCTATAAGTGCATTTGCAGAATGAAACTGTAAAGAAGCAATTGATCTTTTATTTTGGTGTATGGGGCTGTTTTGCAGAGATTTCTTGTTATTTTCTGACATCTAAATCTATGTAGACAAAGATATATGGCAAAGTCCCAGCTTAACTAACAACCCCTGAGATTGCATTCACACAAGGCATTGAAAGACCAAATCCATCTGCCTCAGAAATCAATAACAGATCAAGTTATAGCTCAGAGCAGTGTGTTTCTGCAAACTTATTTTTTAAAGATGGGGGAGGAGGGATATTTGGTGGGTGGGATTGTTTTGTTTTTGGCAAACAAACAGTGGCATCCAAGTGCTTTAACAAAAATTTCTAAACAAAACTTTACTGGGGAACAGAAGAAACTGAGTAATAGCAGTGCATAACAATTTGACATTACCTCTGCCCATCTAACGGCATAATATAAGCCTCCGAGTCAGCAAAATAAGTGAACAGATTGCCCTCTTTTCTTGAATTCATGCCACTGCAAATGTCTTGGTTACTTCTACAGTACAAGTGTTGATTTGTTGGATCCATCCAAATTTTTCATCATCATTGTTATTGTTGCTGCTGCTGCTGCTGCTGCTGCTGTTGTTATTGTCATCATCATCATCATCATCATCATCATCATCACCACCACCACCACCATCACCATCATCATCTGAAAGCTGCAGAGGTGGAGGGGACCCTTTGGATCATCAAGTCCATCCCCTTGTCATGGAGGCACCATGGAGAATCAATCTCCAAACCTCTAGGTCTGCAGCCAGATATGTAAGCCACTACACTATCCAACCATTCAACCTGCCTTGGTCAGAGGCACTTTTGAACCTACCTAGCAGGTTCTTTTTTTTCACCAGAAGATGCCATTAGTTCCACTGTTGTTGTTGTTGTCAGATAGGATGTGGAGGATCTCCTTTCACATTTGGGCTGAGCTGTAAGAGTGGAGGTGTCCTTACTCTGTGTTGAGACACAAGCCAATGTTTCAGACTATGAGTTGCTTTACTTGATATATACCAGGGCTGGGCATCAGTGGCCCTCTGGATGTTTCCTTGATAAATATAATCAAGGAATATTTCCTGAGAACACCTGAGTTACTCAAGGCTGGGAACCACTGATCTAGCATTTTGGAGGTTGCTGTCAGTGGCCAGTCAGAACATCCAGGTGTGTGTGTTTGTGTGTGAGTCTTAAAGGTGTAAAGGGGCTTGATTTTGATGAAGAAGCACCCTTCCCAATTCTCTCTCTCTCTCTCTCTCTCTCTCTCTCTCTCTCTCTCTCTCTCTCTCTCTCTCTCTCTCTCTCTCTGACTTCCTACAAAAGGTTGTCCACTTGAAGCTGCATCACAGCTCAGGAAACAGTAAGAGGGTGTCATGGCCCCTGCCCATGCTCATTCCTCTGGCACACCATCATCATTCTGTCAGGAGAAAAATGACTTTGTGGATGCCTCAAGCATTCAAGTATGATTCCTCTTAAGGACCCAGGGCCGTGGTAGCATCTCTTCTCTCCTTCTCTCTCTCTCTGTGCACTCAAAAACAGTGATGGTTGTGTCCTAGCACCTAGTTGCTGAGCAAGTCAGGCAGGAAGCTTAGTGACCATTGCCAAATGTTTGGGTCAAGGGTGGTGTTTAGCGGTATTTGTGGTTGGTTGCCTGCATTTGGACTAGATATTGTGGCTTTATGCCTACTGTGTGGGCATAGTTTTTGAGGGTTGTTTAAGGCTTACTAGCACTAGAAGAAGTGAATTGGGGGAAAGACCCCAAATGACCTCAAAGTGCAGGTCTCTTCCCTGTTTAGCAGATGATTGGCATATAGAAGACAGGAAATCTGAAGAGGCACCCACCCTCCCCCAAGAACCCAAACCAAAACATGAATGTTTCAGTGGTATACGTCCCTAGCAGTAACTGCCACTTACCTGCCAAGAAGTAATGAGTCATGTGACAAGTTCCTTTTGAAATTCACTATACGTATACCACATATGGAAGTCATGACCTAAAGATTCTGTGATCGTGTTGGCCTGCAGAAATTGGTGTCTCATTAATCATGCACTTTGTATCAAAGTGGGCTCAGTTTATAATCTGAAATAATTTCATACCATTCAGAGTGTGTTCCAGAAATGAACATACCTTTCTCAACTGTTTTCCAAAGGCTGGTTCCTAATTCTTATTTTATATCCAAGGGGGATTGAGGAATGAACTGCATTGGATGGGATCCTACAGAAACTGGTTGGGGGTGGTTGACAGGTTGAAGAATAACTTTTATTTTTAAGGAAAGCATCATGGTTGTTTTTCTCTAATATAAAATTATTACATTCTCTTTTTTATCCCTAGGTACTGCAGGCCAATCCTCCAAGTATTCTGTTGGTATCGGTTCTGCTGGAGTTAATGAAATTTCTTCAGGTAGAGTACTTTGAGGTATTAACTAGTTTCTTCCCATCAGGGTATCTACTAGAATGAAACAAATTATTTGTTTTTTCCCCTCAGCCAAGTTATGAAACATTTTCCTCATAGGTGAAACAGGGAAAACTCTTCTAGAATGGTTATTGTACGAGAACAGCCATATTTCACAACCCTGGACTGTTCCTATTCTAACTCATTTATGACACAGCCACAATTATTTTAAGAGTAGCCTGCCCTAGTTCATTACATGGTCTACAGTGCTCAGAAATGGATATCTTTTGATATCAGGAGGATATCTAAGGGTATAAAGCTTATTTCACAAATATATCTGCCTATAAAGCAACTTCCAGAATAAGTATTGTTGTACTTTTCATGGATGTTTTTCAGGGGATTTTAGGTGTCTTTGGGCAGCTACATGCAAATAATAAGAAATGTACAACTTATAATTGGCTGATTTTAATGCACATTTCTAATGATGCTAGACCATTATGAGATAGCCGCACTTACCAAATCCAAAGGTGGCACTGCAGCTATCATAGCCAAAGAAGAAAAGCATAGTATCATTATAGTGCATTTTCCTTATGAATTCTGTTTTATACATATTATTTCTCCTACAAAAATGAGGGGTGTGTGTGGAAACTTGAGGGGAAGAGAGATCAGTGGTTTTTCCCTGTGTTTTGCAAATTACTTTCTTGTAAGGATGCTCAATGGCCTGCATCTTTCAGTTACTGTTACTAAAATTCGGGCATCTTAATTATCGTCTTGACAATAGATACTGCTGTTTTACTTTAAAGCTATTCTGCTTCTTGTTGTGCTCTTCAAATCTGTGTTTTGCTTCAGGACTCTTTCCTAATTTTCCTCAAATTTGAGATGTACGAAACTGCCCTGTAAACGTTGGTGGGTCTAATTGAAACCTCTTTAGCTCCCCTCCCAGTTCTTCAGATGTTCTATTATCTTGCATTTTGCTCCAGGCAAAATTTTGTGGCAAGTTTTCCCTCATGTCTTCTAGGGGTAATTTGGCAGCAAGTTTGAGATTTGAGAAAAACCTACTGGGTAATTTATCTAATCTTATCAACATTATTCTAGCTTCCCTTGAAATGTCTCTCGGTGCTTCATAATGCATTGTATACTTCAGGTATTCCGTTCGGCAACATAAGGGCAAAGTCTCTGGAATCTTGAGCTACACTTGCAACAAGGCTGTATTCTGTACAATTTCTTCTAGTCTTTCTAGTAGTTGGTGGTAGCAACCTTCAAAGTTACGTGACAACTTCCTTGGCACATAGTCCATACAACCCATGCAAAATGCACAAGGAAAATGGTGAAAAGACAAAAATGTTGTTTGCTATGCTGAAAATGTATTTTTTACTATTTAGACCACCAGAAAAATCCATGTGAATCTGCACTATATGGTGAATTTAATCGCAAACTAGTGGTGTGTACCTATACAAAACTACATGAAAGATCATTACCTATATGACAAAATTGAACTCAGTTGGTGCCCTTATAGATCCAAAATAGCATTATGCTTGTGGGGTTAGAAAGAATATTCTCACTGATTTAGGCTGTCTCGTCAAGAAAAGATACCTGGGGGGGGGGAGTAAAATTCCAAAAAGATTTTTCACTTTCAGCTTAAGAGTAAAACAAGATATTTCACTTTCACAAGGCCTGTGTCAGTTTTTTGAGGGGAAGCCCCCTACCTCTATTGTTCTTTTGCTTTCAGAATCAAAGCATATGCAGACAGTAGGCACAGATGGATTGGGTGACTGTTAAGAGATATGCAAACAGACCTTCCAGTGCTTCGAATTCTTAGGCAAAGCACAAGTTAACCAAATTCAGGGCAATTTGCACAATAAAGCAAATTGCAAAATTGTTTTGAACACAATGCACATTTGTTTATTTATTTATTTAAGAATATTTTTACCCCACCATTCTCCTTGGGGAAAAATGTGTTCAAAGCATTACAGTCATCCATGTAAGAATTCATTTGATGGTGGTAAGACATTTTTTGCCATCCTCAGCAGTAAGGAGAATATTTCAGTTCCTTGTTCTGTGTGTGGGTGACATGCACATACTGTTTCATTCCTAATGCACGGATTTACATCTCTTACACAAAAGATTAGACCTGCTATACATGTTTTAGCCAGTAGAGGGTTACCTCAAGGATTGCAGAAGTGCATGCAGGCCTTAGGGGCAAGTAAACATGACAGTAAGGAATATGCTCATAGGTATCAAATCCTGGCTAACTATAGGGGGAAATGTAGAAAATTAGTGAAAAAGAAATGAAATATTCTAGAAAATGGTATGACTTATCACACAAATCTTGATCTATATCATCTTGTTGAATATCCTGCATTAGTAATCCTTCTCCCTTTACTCCTTTTGCGTTTGTGTCTCCAAGAGGAACTCAAAGTCAAGATTGTGAATGGTTTGGCTATTCACTTCTACAAATTGTACACACAACAGTGGGTCAAACCTGGTTTCATTAATATTTCAAGACCCCTGTAAAAGGTTGTTCCTACACGAGGAGAATAGTTGTTCAGTACAACAACAATTGTACAGCAGGAAAAGGGCACATAAATAATTTGTAAATCCTGTTAACTTGGCAGTCATTTAGCAAGGTTTCCCAGGGAGCAATGGAAACAGATTTCCTTTCCTTCCAACCTGTTTTTCCTATATTGTTTTGATATTGTTTTGATGGAAATGGCTTTTTGGAAGGTGATAAATAGGTAGGGAATATATATTTAGGTAAGGTTATACATCAATACTGAAAGAATCAAATAACTGGCATGCCTTTCATCCTGGTGGTTTACCTAGTCTTCCATTCATACCTGACCAAACGTGCCACACTGTCAAAGTAGCTTGCTATTGTGCTGTTGTGGTTTGCTTAGACCAGGCATGTCCAAACTTTGGCTCTCCAGATGTTTTGGACCACAACTCCCACAGTCCTTTGTCATTGGCAATCTGAGCTTAGAATTCTGGGAGATGTGGTCAGGAGGGCTGAAGTCTGGACATGCCTGGCTTAGAGCAATGCACCCCACCCCTTTTTAGAACTGTCCAGGTATCCAGCTCCTTTTTGACACAGCAGTAAGTTACATAGGGTTTTTTGGGGGTGGGGCATGATTCAGAGTACCCCTAGGGCCTTTTTACATGACCCCTAAGATCAGCTGGTCCCTTAAATTCGGACCAGAGATCTTGAGGGTTTGTTGCTGTTCCTCCGTCCCCACCCGCTCCACACTTCTTTGTTCTGTCTGCGTGAGGGAAGGGAGGAAAAAAAGCCTTAGACAGGGACAAAAGAATAAAGCCTTACCTCCTGTGCCGGGGGAAGTTGCTCCGACCTCCATTTACTTCCTGGTTCCTCTTTAAGGGGCGGAGGCAAAAGAAAAACAACAGAAAGAAGCAAGGAGAGCTCAGGCACTCTCCGCATCAAATATTTTTCACCATCAAAGAGCAGGTACAAGAAAAGTGCGTTGGGTTGCGTTTAGGTGGGCAGGGTCGCACTTAATTGTCTGCAAACTCCGGAGCTGGTGGGGAAACATTTTTAAGGTCCGGAGCTTGCAGCCATTTGCGGCGGAGCTTAGGGGTTGTGTATAAACGCCCCTAATTAACCCAGGTGGAAAAGAGATGGGATTGGAAGATAATTTGCAGCTAGATTTCTTTTGATGAAAAGGTGCATCTCCAAGACTTTAAACCTCTTTTTTCCTGGTAGTACAGAAATTAAATGAAAAATCTTCAGCTGTACAGAAGCGAGGGGACATAGTAGGTTAAGCAAATTTACTTTCAGAAAGGTTATTCCCTTTTGGAATGTTCGGAGTAACTGAGAAACTGACTGGTGGGATACACTTGTAAGATCTGAAAAGGCAGATGATGGGGGGGGGGGAAGGAATAGAAACTTTATTTTGGCTTAGCTCCTCTGAGGAAACAGATATGTTCATTTGCAGCTGTGCTACCTAGTCTGCACATGGAACTGTGCTTCAATTCTGCAGGATTGTTTTAGTATAGCTTGTTTTTATTGTTTTTGGTGGCAGGGACTGTTGTAGAATTGTTCCAGTCACAACCCTGTTGAACAAATATTAGCTTCACAAATTTTGATTGGTTTTGAACTTTTTAGATTGTGCTTTTAAATTGCTTTGAATTTTACTTATCTTGCGGCTGTTTGCAACATTTTCACATAGCTTTTTCACAGCAGTTTGGTTATTTTGGAAATGGAGAGTTGATTTGCAATAAATCCAGCTCTTACCTTCTACTAGGACCCTTTTTGTTTGCATGTTTTTTTTGTTTTCTTATCTGGCAATGTTGGTGTGCAAGTCAAAATATGCAGTCTTGTGAGTTTTTGGTATTCCCTGGAGCACTGAGAACTCAAAGTGTTGGGAAGGCACTGGAGAAGCAGATTTTCCCCAGCTCTCAGCATATTTGAAACCCCTGGAAATCATCTACACATGGGGAATCTTAGCAGTTTGGCTGAGTGGTTTGGGTGGATCTCTCTGTCCTAGCCATAATCTTACCATTGCACAATTGTTAAACATACAAGAGTTAAAACAATGTTGCCTGAAACCATGTGATTGGCTGCTTGCATCTCCATAGGAAACCACTCTGCCATTTTGTTTGATGGGGCTTCTATGTTTGTGTGTTTGTGAGAGAGTGTGAGCATGTGTGTATTCACAAGGTAAAAAGCTGCTCAAGATGTTTTGTACAAATTGAGGAACATTGAACAAAACCAGAATAATTTTTTAAAGAGTCATTTTTACCTTGCCCTCACACCATAGCAAAAATTGCAGTTTTTTATACTATTGTGTACTTCAGATTTATATCAGTTTAAGGACAAACCTTTTGGGTGGTAGAACCTAGCTTTTGTAATTTGCAAACCAGGAACAAAATGTCCTTCTTGCAATGTGCTGTCAGGTTGCCTCTGACTTATGGTGGCCATATGAATGAGTGATTTCCAAAATGTCATGTCCTTAGTAGCTCCACTGAGTTCTTGTATCCTGAATCCTGTGGGTTCCTTTAGGGAGTCAATCTATCTCATATCTGGGCTTCATCTTTTCCTGCTGCCTTCCCTCTTTCCCAGTATTATTATCTTTTCCAGAGAACCCTGCTTTCTCATGATGTAACCATAGTAGAGCAACTCCAGTTTCATCCATTTTAAACTCCAGCTCTAGCTTAGGCTGGATTTGACTGAGGACCCACTTGTTCCTCTTTATGGTATTTTTGGGGTATTCGTAAAGCTCTCCACCAGCACCACATGTCAAACAAATTGATTTCCCCCTTTCTGCTTCCTTAACTATCCAGCTTTCACACCATACACGCTGATCAGAAATACAAGAGTGTGGATGATGTGGTTTGGGTCTCCATTGACACATCTTCACACTTGACGATACAGTATTTCATTGCTGTCCTCCTGAGTCTGAGGCTTTCAGTTCCATAGCTGCAGTTTCCATTTGGACTGATGATTGAACCAAAGGATCTCTAATTGTTTCAGTTTATTCATTGTTAATTCTAAACTTGGGTTATTCTCCTGTGGTCATGATTGTGGTCTTCTTCATGTTCAACTGCAATCTTGTCTTGTCAATTCCTTCTTTCATGCTCATTGAGAATTGTTTCCAGTCCTTGCTGCTGTCTGCCAAGTAGATGATACCATTTTTGTATTTTAAATTATTTTTACTGCTCTCCAGTAACCACTGGATAGTTGCAATACCACATTGAGTACCTCTTTCTTTTCAGAATCCTACTTGAACAAAAAGGTTTCTCGTGCTCTAAAAGGCAAATGTTTTTGGTGCAATACCTTGAACATCATTTTGCTTGCATTGGAAATTAAAATGATGGTCCTATTGTAATATAAACAATCAGACAATGCCAAAATGTTTGTTTAGCCTTGCTCATGAACAAGACTAATGCAAAGGAGGAGTTTCAAATGCCCATAAGGGACATCTTCATAAAGACAACCCAGAAAAAAACAGTTTGTCCAATTGCAATCGACACTTTATGCACAAACATTTTCCTGTTCAATATAACTTTACTATCATCCTTCATAAGCTCTCTGAAAAACTAAACTTGGAGCAATGGATTGATTTGGGCAAACATGTTCCCCTCTCTATTTCTTGATCTGCAGATCACTATAATAAAACAGACTTGAAAACTTTTCAGTGTTGTTTTTTCCTCTCCTTTTTGTAGGAATAACTTTGGCTGGCCCGGCCAGAAGACAATGAACTCCAAAACCCATATCCCCTCATGGAACAGTATAGTTACTGTACTCCTCAGCATCTCCTTTCTTTGGGACTGGAATGTATATTGAGCATTACCAGTCTGTGCACCTCGGAACATATTGGGAGTAGTATGGTATAGTGGGTTGTGTGATGGACTAGGACTCTAGAGAATATGATTCAAATCCCTGCTCGGTCATGGAAGTTCAGTTGGGGAGTGGAACTTGGAAAACCACTCCTTAAATATCTCACTTACATTGAAAGCCCTAATACGGTCACAGTACGTTCTGACTTGACAGCACAGAACATGCACAGAGAGAGACATACACATTCTCTCCTAAATGAGGCACCAGAACATTTTGTAGAGTGGAGTTTTCTGATTAGATACTGCATCTTCCATGTAAAGTCCTGAGTCTCAAAGCAGATTTAAAAAGATGGAGAGAGCATATGTGCCGTAGAATAGAAAATCAATTTTGATGTGCTTCTGTTTCATTTTTCATAAGTTGTCATAGAATTTGTTCTTCCCCAAGCCCTGTGGCTCATTCTTCAAATTGATTTTGTTCCCCCATGGCAGGTGATATTATGACAGAAATCAGAGTTTGTGGGAGAAATACTTATTACACACATGTACAGCTGTCCTTTGTGTATACTGCCTTACCTAATGAATGAAAAAGTATGACTAGTTATAGGTGCCTAGCCCTAACCACTGTGTATGATTTACCCAAAAGTAAGATTGCACGTGATTATAATGAAGGTCAGTAACAAATGAAGTCCAAAGAGCAAATCCTTCCTGTGCCATACATTCAAAAGTGACAAAGCTTCACAAACTCCAGGGGGTGTAAAGAAAAGGTAAGGAAGTGTGCTTGATTTGTGGCTATCCTAAACTCAGCTCATGGTGAGACTACTAGATGGTCTGCAAGATTCCTTCCAACTTCATGAAGATTCTAGATGGGTGGTGTGTCCATTGGCAATTGTGTATACATAAGGCAGAATAGTGCCTTCATGGGCTCCATGAGTTGGTTGCATTGAACAACCACAGTTTGGATCCAGCCAGCTTGAGACTGAGGCAGGAAGTGATGTTTCTTCCAAAACAATTAGAAGTGAGGTTCTTCTCACTGAGTCCATTATTTGATTCTGGGTCTAAAGTTTTGACCCTGGTATTCCAATGTGATAACAAAGCCAGAACTTTAACTGTGCATCACACACAAACACACACACACACACAAGTCCTTAACAGTGACTATTTCCTGTGAGGAAAACCCTTAGCACATTACATTAAAATTTTGTAAGAGGGTGCTTTTATTTATTTATTTTGGATAACTGAATGTTTAGGGCTTGAGAGGTTTGGACTATTAGAAGGGCCAAAGGTGAAGACACAGCTTAATGTGATGCTCCTTTCTTTCTGAGGTAATAATGGCTGTCATACTGACAGACTTTTCTTCAAGAAGATTTCAAGATCCAGAACTCCATTTCTTCTGTCTCTGTTGAAAGCATGGGGGTCAGCTAACTGGTCACACATCGAGGGACCCTGGATTGCTAGCTGAAAAGAAAGGCCTTCTCATCCCTGTAGAATAAATCATTGTCAGCTTATGATGCAACGTCTGGGTGGACAATACATTAACTCAGAGCAGCACCTGCACTGAGAACACTTCTTGTCTCTTGACCTCAAGTCTTTGTCTGTTTCAATCCTTTTTTCCTTATTTATGACCTTGAGATCTTTTGTGAAATGGTAACAGTAGCAAAAGGAAAGGTAGATAAGCTAGCCTTGAAATGAGAGGACAGCTTGACATCACTGTTCCTTGTTCAGAAAAAAATTAAAAATACTCTTATACTTTTTAATAATGTCACTATTGATCTCCTTTTCCTCTGCTTTCAGCATACCCATTTAAATTAAGCCCATCTATTAATCTTTACTATAATGTGGTAACTGTAGAAATAAGGCCTAAGGTTGGAAACCAGCATAGCTGTTGGTTTAGGTTAATACATACACTTTTTTACTTGTTTTGTTTGTTCTGTACTATGATCTGTACTGTACTCAAGGCTAAAATGAGGCAATTTATCTATTCTAAGGTAATAAATAAAAAGCAGCCTGGGCTGTTTTGTATACTGTGCTGCATGCCTATATATGTATAGGCCCAGTGGAAAACTGGATTCTACAATTTGCACACTGTGTTCCTTTCATCAGCACTAGAGCAAGAGTTTCTTGAAGAAAGAAGGAAGAATGCAAATATCTATTTGAAGCCAAAGAAGAATGACATCATAGATATATTTATCAACTGAGGTGGGAGGTCCACAGCATAAAGGAAACAGCTCCAAAGGAAACATAACCCTACTACCTAAAGCAAACTTATCTTGAAAGCAATGCAATTTAATTTATGGGGTCCATTGCTGGCGTGCTAATTGCTTTGCAGAACGCAACAAGCAGTCTGAGTCTTTTGTAGAC
The DNA here is from genome assembly GCA_029282475.1 of Phrynocephalus forsythii. NCBI lineage: Eukaryota > Metazoa > Chordata > Lepidosauria > Squamata > Agamidae > Phrynocephalus > Phrynocephalus forsythii. The sequence continues at coordinate 23,755,578 of JAPFRF010000005.1, forward strand.
AGAAAAGATTTATTGGTTGCAACCAGGGAATTCTCACTCTACACAGATCGAATGACAATTCCAATGGACCCAGAGCAAACATCAGGTCTTATAGAATTACATTTCTGCTCCTTCCCCCTCCCATCTGCATCTTACGTCATATGCATTGGTTACACAGATATTTTAATTGGGGATGTTTGTTTGAACTGACCAGCACGGAGCTAAGCGTTTTATGACCCTGGAGTTTGACAATTGATGGATAGCAGCTGTTCTCTCGGCCGAGAGAGATAAGACTTTTCTTGGCTCAGCTATGCCCAATTAAATTGTACAAGGCTCCAACTAGCACAGAAAAACAATTCCTATTGCTGTTTGCTCAGCTAATTTTACAACAGGGCCCCCCTTTCCCAAAGTTTGCAGGAATAAAGAATACATGTGTGAATAATAAAGGAAATATATATGTAAATACATAATTTGTATGGCTTATACCTTGTTTGTGCCCCCATTATACAGGGCACAGCCTGGGATATATATATATATCACTATGAGGCCTGTCAATATGCCTGTGGGCCACTAATACAGCTATAGGCTTGATCCATACCCTTCACTTGCCCCTGACGCGTTATGGAAATTTACGCCAGTAAATTCTCCATAGGTTGCCCCCTGTGGCTCCTGTGATAAGGGACAAAGAAACATATCGAAGGTGTATATACAAAAGCGTGAATATTGCTTGAACCTCCCTGCTTACCATTCCCTTGGAGAGGGGTTTCATCATAAGTGACTTTTCAGTGTTCCTGACGAGAGTATCAGCAGTGCTGCCAGGAAAACTTTTCCCACCCTTTTTCCCAAAGGGCTTATAGGCACAGTTCAAAGAGAAAAAAAAATGAATTATCACAAAATGATTTGTGGCGTCTCATGGTGAGGGACGCATTTGAATAGGTGAATGACGAAGAACTACCCCTTAATCCACCAGGGCACTTTCCGTAGTGAAATGTTGGGTTGACAGATAAAGTTTTGCAATGTCTGGGATTTAAGAAGACCCTCTGGCCAGACCCGCAGACTGCAATGGATGGATGCGTTTCACTGACCATAGCATTTAAATGTCCCCTGTTGGAGAAATGCAACATGGTCACAACAGTATAAGGGAACCTCCCAAGGCCATGCTGCTCACTGTTCAGAGACTCCAAATTCCCAACTTTTGAAAGGGGCTAGCATAATATTGTGATAGACTTGGATATCAAGATCCCCGTCCCAAAGTGATAATCTAAACAGGCTTTAAACAGCAGATTTGTTCAGTACCTTATTTCAGGACAATCATGAAATCCAAATGAATTTTCTTGCAGCAGCAGTGCAAATGTGAGATATCGTGCTTGTGTGTTTGGTAGTCAGGCTGAAAACCCCTGAATTCCATTTAGGGTCAGTTTGCAAATCAAACACTTATAAAAATATGGGCAAGGCTCCTTTGCCAGCCTTCTCCCTTTTGCTGTCAAATGGCTTTAGACCTCGAAATATGATTGTTCATACTGTCATTTTCATAAAGATACACAAACATGAATACCTGATTTCATAAAACAAAAATTATGACATGATTTCCAACCTTATTCAAGTGTGTGGTGTGCATTAAGACTTAGATTATAGCAGGCTGTGCAGAATTACCCAGTTGTTCATGTAGGCAGGATAACCCAGATGATAGACAGTAGTTTCAGAAAAACCAATTTGTAGCCATAAACCATAATCAATAGGTATAGTCCCATGGTAGAGTCAAGGATGAGCTATTGAAATCAAGGCAGAGCTGTTTCTGTAGCTGTCAGCGCACACACAAAATCAGCCCTGCAAATATGGGGCAAAAATTAGTTCATCATTGTCTTTGGTGAAGTAAATAATGTAGACAGCTATTCTAGAAAACCATTGCTTTGTGGTATAAAGTCTCGGAGCACCCATGGGTGCCAAAATTTCTCTCATTCAATGTAAATTGCATAGAAAGGCAAGTAATAAAAAAACATTTTCAGTGACACATCATGAACATTATATGAATTATGAAAGGCACATTCAGAGAGGCACAAAATTTTTTACAATGACTATCAATAATAGGCAGCAATATCATAAACAGTGACCCATAATTAACGTCCCTATGCAAGGCTTCAAAATAAGCGCTCACTTGTGGATGCTGGTGTGTGTGTGGCGACCCAAGTTCACAAGTTCTTGGTGGTCCAGCGCATGGTGAAGGTCTGAATTTGAACCCCACCAAGTTTCTGTCCCGACGAAAAGGGGTGAAATTGCGGGCGTGAAGTCTGTTGGCCGCAATCCAAAGCAAAAGTCAGTGGCCTGTAAGCACCTTCCGTCTCCCCCCTCAGAGACAGACAGAGAAACGAAAAGGAAAAGGAAAGGAAATCAGGCAGACAGGAGGTCAGCCCATCAACCGGAAGCTTAGGGGGAAATCAGCAGACGACAGCGGGGCTCCCCGAAGTGGCAAATGAAAGGCTCCCCCAGGACCAGGGGTGATGACCACAGGTCAGGTGCAATTCGGCATCCTCTGATCGGGGTGAAGTCATCTAAGGCATGAGGCATTCTCCAGCAATGGGCAGAAGGCGTCACCGGTCAGGCCTCTCTTCCTCTCGGTTGCGGAGTGCGGGTAACGCTGGGTGAAAAAGGCTGACATCACCGGATCCAGGGGCCCACATCGATCGAATTGGCGGAGCGAAGTCATCTCAAAGATGGCATCAAAGACATCAAAGGCATCAAAGGCTCCAGGAGGGATAGCAGAATGGAGGGCAAGAGGGTCCCCATCTCAGCATCTACGAAGGCGGTGTCAGCTTTCCAAACCCGACCGACTCCATGATCCAGAAATAAAGAACGGATGGGCGTTTTTCCCAGAGCAAAAGCCCGTCCTCCAGGAGGTACCTGGGTAAGAGAAGAACACACACGACCACAAACAGACAACACAGAAGACAAACCCCCACAAAAAGGACCCCTCAGCTGTCCTTGTGCTGCCAAGCAGGGTGGTACAGTCTATCTGACAGTCATGAAAAGGAAAAAAAAATGTTGAAAAAGGCAGACTGGGGCTTTCCTCTTCGCAAGACCAGTACGTGAAGTAAGGGGGGGGGGCAAAGTCTATGATGAGGACACCTCTGCCCATCAGTAGATATGCACAAGTTCAGCTGGCCCCAATGAGTGCTTGCAAGGTGTAGGTGCTCAGGTGTCCCCAATCAACCACAGATCCCATCCCTAAGTCAAATTGCTCTCCTACACGGGGACAGCAAAAACAAAAACAAAAAAAATGTAGCTGGCAGAATATCCAGGAGATGCAAAGTCGGCTCTTAGCATGAACTAAATTGTTGCAGAGGGGAGTTGGAACTGGTATGGGGAATGATAAAGTCACGGCTGGCCACACTTCAAAACAAAAGTCAGTGGCTGTTTTAAATCCACTCTCTCCCCCCCATAAACAAACAGAGAGAGAAAAAAAATAAAGAAAGAGAAACAGGAAGACAGGATTGTAATCTGTCACCCTGAGTTGAAAGTGAATCAGCAGGCTGCCTCGGGGACCTTCCGAAGTGTCAAACGCACGCTGTCATCTGGGGAAGGATGCCTCAGGACGGAAAGTGTTTCCTCCAGCGTCTTTCCGAGTGGGAAGAGACAGACAGACCGACACAGACGAACAACAAACACACACAAAAATGGACACGCAATCTGCAGACCTGCGGGTGTGATAGTGCTACATGCAGTACACTGTGTGCAGATTTCTATGGCACAGTGTAGTGCAGGCTATGAAAAAAAAAAAAGGCCATAGTACACAGCTGCACTTCAGTAGTTTTGCACAAGTTCAGCTGGAACAATATTCCATAGCCACTCTACTAGGCTCCCTGTGAATTTTGGAACAAATTAATAATGTGCACTGCAGAGCCATCCTTTAAAATAGGGAACCTTGCCCTTTACAGGTTTCATGTGCACACAAAAAAAAAGGAAAAAGAAAATCGTTAAGTCCATATTGTTTTCTAAAAAGAAAATAAGCCTCATTTTCCTCAGGGGAGCTCCTGAGACCAGGTGTGATTTAAAAGCTGCACCAATACACTTTGCACATTTTAGTGGCCAGGTGAGCCTTTTACCGCCTATGGCAAAAAGATAATTCTTATATTCTTAAGAGTCATTAAAATCGCAAGTAAAATCACTATCCCAGTAGCGTTTGAACATATCTTCTAAAAATCTCATTAAGAAAGCAAGCAAGGCTCTTCTTGAGTTCTAGTGTTTAAGCCTGCCTTAACTATAACGCTTTGAGATTGACTTGTAAGTTACTTCAAAGGCAAAAATAAAAATATGCTTGCAGGACAGCTTGCACAGAGGGGAGGGGGCTTTCGTGTGCTGTCACATCCAAAAAAAAAAAAAATAATAATCAGGTTTCTCTTGTGTCCTTTTTCCGAAGAATTCTTTTATTCTAAAGTTTCTGATAACAAGATTTTCACCTCTTATTCTTTGGCAAAAATACCTGATAGGTGTGTTTGATTCCAAGGGTTTAATTAATTAAAACGTGACGTTTTGGGGCCGGATTCCTGGATTCTCTTCTAAACAATAGACTCCCCTTTCCCTCTCCCCTATCCAGGAGAGAGAAAAAAATGCTGCAAGTCGGCTAGAAGCCACCTCTTTATGCTTTTAAGGCAGCACGGAAAATTGTGGTCGTTCCCGTAAGTGGAGAGGAGTGACCTTCTGGCCATTGCCTGTAAAATTTACTGGCTTATGGCTTTTAGGGGTCAGTTTATTCCCTTCGCTATGCATGCATTAGGTTGATGTGTTCAATATAAGTTTTGCGTCCAAACTCTATCAAGTGGCTTGGGAGAGAAAGGAGGGGTTGGGAGTTGTTATCCTGCCTTGCCCTGCAAGGGGCCCCCCCGCGAGCAGAAAGGGAAAGGAGGGGCTGTCGACTTTTAAATTCCCCGCGGCTGCCTTTTACAGCCTGAGGCAAGCAGATAATCTCCTGTAATTACTTCTGTAATGTATTAGGTGTGAAATGCCCTGGAACAAAAAGGGGCAATTTCACCCTTTCAGTGGCTATTGATCTTGTTGTTGGCTTAAGCCTAATTTGAGAAGCGTGGCTTTTGTAATGAATACACAGAGCTACTTAAATCAGGAGGAGAGAAAAAAATCTTAGGTGAACATGTAGAATTTCTCTCTCTTCATTCACTCTTATATCTCTGGGGAGGCAAATAATGCCTAGATAGGATAGAGAGAGAGAGAGACTAAGATCTTCTCCCCCCTTTTCCTTCGTCTAAAAAAAAAAAAAAGGTAGACTTGTGCAGTAGGATAGTTGTTGGCAGTTTGGTCCTGAGAATCTCCCTGTGTTTGAAATTAAAATGCCTGGTCTTTTATCAAATGTTCTTAACTACTTTTGGAGAAGGGAAGAAGAAAAAAAAAGGCATTGATTCTACTTTCTGTCGTGGCCAGCTGCCAGAAGGGGCTCAGCCCCTTATTTGATTTCCCTGCTTTTGATTATTAATAGTTCAGAAATAACGTCCCTACCTGTCTCCTCATGTGGTGCATAGCAACCCTTAGTTCTGTTTAAAGCTTCCATATCCAAGGAGTTAGGCATTGGCGTAGCGGGATGGAAGTACCTCCTGAATGCTTGAATAAGGGCATCCCCCATCTAGCACTTCCTGTCCCCTCAATGCTCCGTGCTCTCCTCCCGTTCCCTCAACATCATACCTATCCATCCCACTTCTGTCTTGCTGCCTTCCTTCTACTCCACTTCCTCTATTCATCTGTCTTTCTCTATACCTTTTCAGTTCATCATCCTGCCTTTCCTTCCATCATCTTTTCAGGTTTCCTACCCAGTTTTACTAAAAATGCATTACTCAGATACCCTATGATTTTTTCCTTGTAAAATATCCCTTCAGCTGGTAAATTTTGTTACGTGACCAGCCAGTCACAAAATATGCGGGATGTTGTTTATCCCTGAGTATTCAAAAGTATTTTCTCACTGCCCATATTCCCCTGGTATTATCAAAATTGCTGGAGGGGTCTCCTAGTTGGCAGAGTTTTTAGTCTCTTATATTAATTAACTAAGTACGTCCTTGTACATTCACACACCTCTTGCTAGCAGGTCATAATTGGTCTGTCCTCCCTGAGGGCTAGAATCTTAATTTGAGATGGTAAAGTCCTGCCTCATCCTAGTTAGAGGGGTTCTTCTTAAAGCTTACTCATGTTCCATTTAATACTAAAATCATTACTTCTGGTGGCAGACTTCCAATGTTACCACATCGCACATCAAAAAGGGGGTGCATAAACTGCACTAATTTATCCCCATAGGTTTACTTTAAAGGTCTAACTGTGTTCCTATGATTTCTCCCACACAAGCATCAAACGGACTCACACCTCAACAATCAAATGCACATCATACACGCCAACATGTGATTCAGCAACCATACACAACTCTCCCACATTTCTGTTTCCCCAGTTAACTGCGATCCCTTGCCTAAGAATAGATCTTTCTAACTTCTCTAAAATCAAACGAAGATGGTGGAACTTCGTTGGTATTGTAGGGCAAAGATTGCCAGTCTTTGCCCCTGCTTAAGACACAGGGAATGGCCACTTCCCTATGGTTACGCAGGGTATAGAGGCACAGCCCCTTACCTTGAAAAAAAAAAAAACACACATACAAAATTCAAAAGTGGAATCACCATCCCACATGCCCATGCATTAATATATCTCTAAATTTTCCCCAGGACGGCGGAGCAACACTCCCCTCCTGTTTCAAATACTGGGGTGAACGCTAGAGATGTTGGATTTTGCAAAAATCCTCTCCTCTCTCGGGGATTTCAGGGCCTCAGAGTCCCTAAGTGTCCCCTGGTTCTCGGGATGCTAATGACGCATTCGTCATTTCTCGTCTCCTACCCCCGGGGCCGACAATAAGAATTCACAATCTTCTCCACTCCACAGAGCTGTTAGATTCGAACTCACGCCACCCCACAATCGGTTTCCTACCGTACCAGAATTCTCCTGCGCAGTCCTTCTCAGTTCTTCCCTTTTTGGCCGGCTCCTGTTTTCCCTCAAGTATGGTAGCCCATTCAGTACTGACAGAGTGATCTTCCTCATAAATTTGAGGGTCCGGACTAAGACCAGTCAATCAGCACGAACTTCTTACCATGCCTTGAGTCAGACTCTGCAAGCCTCTTTAGCAGCAGCGAGGTCCCCGGCATCTCCACCAAATGAAAGCAATGCAATTTAATTTATGGGGTCCATTGCTGGCGTGCTAATTGCTTTGCAGAACGCAACAAGCAGTCTGAGTCTTTTGTAGACAGAAAAGATTTATTGGTTGAACCAGGGAATTCTCACTCTACACAGATCGAATGACAATTCCAATGGACCCAGAGCAAACATCAGGTCTTATAGAATTACATTTCTGCTCCTTCCCCCTCCCATCTGCATCTTACGTCATATGCATTGGTTACACAGATATTTTAATTGGGGATGTTTGTTTGAACTGACCAGCACGGAGCTAAGCGTTTTATGACCCTGGAGTTTGACAATTGATGGATAGCAGCTGTTCTCTCGGCCGAGAGAGATAAGACTTTTCTTGGCTCAGCTATGCCCAATTAAATTGTACAAGGCTCCAACTAGCACAGAAAAACAATTCCTATTGCTGTTTGCTCAGCTAATTTTACAACAGGGCCCCCCTTTCCCAAAGTTTGCAGGAATAAAGAATACATGTGTGAATAATAAAGGAAATATATATGTAAATACATAATTTGTATGGCTTATACCTTGTTTGTGCCCCCATTATACAGGGCACAGCCTGGGATATATATATATATCACTATGAGGCCTGTCAATATGCCTGTGGGCCACTAATACAGCTATAGGCTTGATCCATACCCTTCAATCTTCCTCCTCTAGGGAAAGAGCAGCTCCAGCTCTCTTGCTCTTTCAGTTGATCCAGTTGAAATCCTAGATCAAACCCCTTCCTAAGGTATCCCCACCCATTGAGCTGAACCAAACATGGGTTGCACAAGCATTCCATGTGGCAGCAATGATAAGGGTTGTTTATTTCCCTATTAGAGTAGGGGGGGGTCAGAAGATGGCAATGCTATGAACTTGTCACCACAAATGGTGGTGTTGTGGTGGCAGGGCACAGAGAGGCTTAAATGACTTCTATTTGCTGACATTGTCCTCTTTGGGGGTGGGGTGTATGTGGTTTGACCATCAGGAGAGGATGCCAATGAAAAGAGCTCTGCAGCTGCCCATGTGTTTGGTTAATTCATTAGGGAGGCTTGGCGAATGGCAAAGAGATGGTCCTCAGAGCAATTCAGAAGCCATTGAGATGGACTACTAGTGTAACCACAGCTTGATCTCCCTCTTGGCCCAAAGCCACACATTAAAGGCAACGTGTGGCTTTGCTTTTAAAGTGTGGCTTAAAGAAAGCCTCTTGGTGGTTTACGCAGGCTACAAAATGTCTCCCCAACCCAGCAAGCTGGCTCCTCAATTTTTACTGACCTTGGAAGGATGGAAGGCTGAGTGATCTTCAAACCAGCTACTTGGGACTGAACCAAGACAGTGAGCACAGTTTTGGCTGCAGTACTCCAGTTTAACCATTGTGCCGCAAGGTTCTTTCAAGGATGGAGGGTTGGTTGAGATCCCTAAGTTCTGGACCAGGTCTTGAGGGGTATCAACAGGGACCTCAAAGCAGATTTGCCAGCTGATTTCCTTACTGAATCCGGACATTGCGTATGAGCCTACATAGTTACTCAGAAGTGCTAGGATCCAACTCTCTTATCAGACAGCTGAAAACAGAGATCTCCCTCTATACAGCAGGGGGACACCTCTCTTCCTTATGATACCCTAAAGGGTCACTTCCCTGTTGCTTCCTCCTTTGGTGGTGACTGCACAAACAATGGTTCCATCTCCACAGCAGGACTTATTATAGAATCATAGGAAGTCATGCAAGCCTTGGTCGAAAATATGGACACTGAGATCTAGTCCAGCATTGTTATCGTGGTTATGCTGTTCTTGTCCATCACACGGTCGTTACTGGACATGCAGGCTGACATATTTGGGGAGTTCATGTTTTTAAAAAAGAGCAATTGCTCTCCATTCCTTGCAGAACGCATGTTGATCATGCTTTAAACACATCTTTTGTGACATATTTGAAAGCCTGAAGCCTGAACTGCATTAAACACAGTCCTGCGTTTTCTGCTTTCAGTCTGCCTTTGAAGAATATTTGAATTTGATCTATGAGGGAACATGGTTTATACAATGACTCATGTAGCTTTGAAAATCCAGCCCACGAGTTAATATCAAATTAACTTATTATCGGGGCCTTGTTATCCTTGAAGTATTGCACATTCTTTTCAAAACAGTTTGATGTTTCCGAGATAAAATCTTGAGTTAAATACATACTATATAGAGCAACATGTACATTTTTTCTAAGCCTTGTGAACTTTAAAACTGGCAAGGTAAGGGATTAATAACCCCCATAAGGAATCTATCACAGGAAAAACTGATGAAAGAAATATGGAAAATACAGAATCACATTATTCATTTATCTTAAAAATGTATATCTTGCCCTTCTCTGTTTACACTCCTAGGCAGGTTGCAAACAATCTTTAACACTGTAAAACCATTTTAAAAACCCACAGAACCAAATATAGCAGATTGCATAAAAAGCTAAAGTAGATGGATTAAAAGAGAAATCCTTTCTATGAATTCAGACAACCCATTATATTTATTGGGCTTTAATCACCAATGTGTGTTTATGATGGCAGCCTACGTAAATGGCATTACCAAGTTTGAGCAAACCAAACATTTCTGAAATTACATGAAAGTATGCCTCCCTGAGAACTACATTCTAAAAGTTGGTAGTGCAGTAGAGGCAGGGTTCACAAGGTCAAAACCCAGGGAGTATCTGAGTAGAAGGGACTGTAACATCATCGTCACCCTATTCCTAACTTCCACTTCCTTCCCTGATTCCCTGCCCTTCTGTCTTTATTAACAACTGTAATTGGAAGGGAAAACATTTTTCTAGGATTTTTATATATTCTAAACATTGTTTTAATGCAATGCATTTAAAATAAGTTTTATATTGAATAGGCAATTAAGAACCGTTATCTCTGCAAAGGACCTAGTCCTGATTTGTTGAAAGTGAACCAATCCATCACCCTACATTCTTGGAATCTTGCCAGGGGCAGAGTTACATATAAGGCTTGTCATGAAGACACCTGCACTTTCCAATTGACCACTACACCACTGGGTGGAGTCCTGCCACTGAAAACGCCACCTCTCTGATTGTTGCCAATCCTAAATCAGAAAGATGAGTAATTGGCTGGGATATGAAAGGGCAATAAGGTGGGCTTTTTCTTAGTAACATTCCAAAACTCACAAGCAGTATCTGGTGGAATGCTTCCACTATCAGAAAGGGAAGGACCGTGTGTGTGTGTGTGTGTGTGTGTGTGTGTGTGTGTGTGTGTGTGTGTGTGTGTGTGTGTGTGTGTGTGTGTGTGTGTGTGTGTGGCAAGCTCCACTCTGTGTATTTGTCACAAACATCTTCTAAAATGAAACAGAAGAAACCTGGAGATTTAAATCATTAGAATGTGGTGGGAAATTGAAAAGTACAGTCTATGGTGTAGAAAAACCGAATCTGGAGTATAATGATGGAATTATGAGCAATGATCTAGCGAAGTTTACCCTGATCTCTTTGTGAATGCAGTAAGAAAAATGATATATGACTGATAGCTTCTAAAAGACTTTGTATTGACATTCAGTGTTTCAGCTACTAATCCAAATGATTAATTCAAGGGGAGAAACAACAGAGATGAGCTAAGATGCTCATCATAATGTCAAAAAGGAGAGATCAGCACATCATAATTATAAAGTAATATATCTAACCTTAGAGTTTACACCAAATAAAGATAGAAAGTGTGTCAAAGGAGGAGGAAGATTTGCTCATTCTTTTTATAGCAGTTCTTAAAGTGGAATTGGAAGCATTTCTTATTCAGAAGAGGCAACATCTTTGTCAAATGCTCTGCCTCCATTTTGTTTTTGTTTTTGTTTTCATAATCAGTTTTGAAGTCTGGGAAAGTAGTTTGGGCAAGCCAGAGAGATAGGTGGGAAAGGAGAGCTTAGAACTAGATATATACAGTCTTTACAGTTAGAAGGTGTTCATTCACCCTAGAACAAATTCCTGATAAATTGTTATCCCTCCATTAATGCTCCAGTTGCAAATGCAGTCCATGTGTTTAACTCTGGTGGTGACTCAGTCACAAACAATTTCATTTACAACTCTGCTTTAAATGAATCAATTCCACATCCAAGTTGAAATAAATGACCCTGTGGCAGAAGAGTAAAACGAACAAACAAACAAACAAACAAACAGCAACAGGAACAACAAAAACTAATTAATTAATTCTCACTTCCACATATGTTATGTATTCACCTTTTTTGACAGGATTTTATTCCGCCCACCTAGCTGCAAGTCTACTATGTGTTGTAGTAATGTAACCACACTCTTAGCTTAAAAGTGATGTTGCCAATTAAACAGCAAAGAAGTTCAGATTTGCGTTTTGGGGAGTGCAGTTCCCATAATTTGACAGTCTTATTAGGCCCCTTCAAACTCCATTATTCCATGATTCTATACATTTCAAATATCATCATTGTCATCTGCAGTACTATAATAGGAGAAGCAATGTGTCATAGAAAAATAGCCAATTTTAATAACTGGTGTATTATACTTTCTACTAAACAATAAATGCATCATTAAAAAGCTGAAGCTTGAAGTTCCATCAACAAATGAACTTAAAAGAACACAAAGCACAAGAACTACAAAATACCAAGGGAAAAAAAATAACATGGAAGCAAGAGCAGGTCATTTCCCTTCCCAGATGAATTTCAGAAACCAGAGTTGTTGCAAAATCTTTGGCTGCCAATGTTAAAGCAATTGCCAGGAATTTCTGATGTGATTTGTGCAAATAATAATACTAATACTAATACTAATACTAATACTAATACTAATAACAACAACAACAACAACAACAACAACAACAACAACAACAACATCCACGCAGTGATGTTGACAGGCTGTATTTACCTAGAAAATTAGGTGGTAGAGGTCTTCTGCAAGTGAAGCAGACAGTTGAAGAAGAGAAGCATGCGTTGGCAGATTATGTAAAAAATAGTACAGAGCCAGCATTATTGGAGGTTAAGGACAGGGAGGTGTTTAAAGTAAATCAAACAAAGGGTCAATACAGGAAAACAACAATGCAAATACAAGCTGATAGCTGGCATAATAAAGCGCTGCATGGGCAGTTCCTCGAAAAAGTCAAAGGAAAAGTAGATGAGGAAAAGACTTGGTTATGGCTCACCAATGGAACACTGAAAAAAGAGACAGAGGCCCTGATTTTTGCAGCTCAAGAACAAGCTATCAGAACAAATGCAGTTAAGGCTAGAATGGAAAAATCAGCTGAGTCCCCCACATGTAGACTCTGCAAAGAGGCAGATGAAACTATTGACCAAATATTGAGTTGTTGCAAGACAATTGCTCACACTGATTACAAACAGCGTCATAATGTAGTTGCTCAAATGGTCCACTGGTATTTGTGTCAGAACTATCATCTGCCCATAACAAAGAACTGGTGGGACCATAAGCCTGAAAAAGTGACTGAAAATGAGCATGCAAAATTACTTTGGGACTTCCGAATACAGACAGACAGGGTTTTGGAGCATAATACCCCAGATATTGTGATTGTGGAGAAGAAAAAAGTGTGGATCATTGATGTTGCTATACCAGGAGATGGTATAGTCACTGAGAAACAACTTGAAAAAATTACCCGATATCAGGATCTCAAAATTGAACTTCAGAGACTCTGGCATAAACCTTTACAGGTGGTCCCAGTGGTAATTGGCACACTGGGTGCGGTGCCCAAAGACCTAAGCAAGTATCTAGAAGAAATTGGAGTGGACAAAGTCACCATCAGTCAGATGCAGAAAGCCACCTTACTGGGATCTGCTCGCATAATTCGCCGATACATCCCTGAGTCCTAAACGCTTGGGAAGCGTTCGACTAGTGATTGGTAATATAAAATCCAGCGCAGATAGCTGTGTGGTTTAATAATAATAATAATAATAATAATAATAATAATAATAATAATAATAATAATAATAATAATAATAATAATAATAATAAAATAAATAGATGGGCACGAAACAGAAAAATCGCATTTTGGTTTTTCATTTGTCGTTGAGAGGTCTGTTTCAGTTCGTTTCCATTTGTTGGGAAATTTTTGAAAAATTTCGTTACCATTTTTCGTTTTTTCGTTTGTCATTTCTACCCGCCTTTTGCGCGATTTTTAAAGCATTTCCATGTGCAGGCATCCCCCAACACCCTAGACCAGATGGAAAACACTAAAAAAAGGATGCTGGCAGAGACACAGTATAGACTAGATATGCAGGGAGGCTGCAAAGGCAGCGGCGGGCATTGCCCAGGGTGCAAGGCAGCCGCACAGTGACTGCACTGCGGGGCAGGGGAGGGTACTCACCGAGAGGTACGCAGCACACACGCACACACAGGGAGGCTGAAGGACTGAAGCTAGAGTCGCAGAGACAGCAATCCCACCCTAACTCCCACCAGAGACTGCAAGGAGGACGGGGGCTGCCAGACCTTTTTATGCCCTCTGTGGCTGCCAGACCTGCCCGCCCAGTCTGCAACCAGGGCATGCTATTGGTTGAACATGATCCCATCACATGGCTTGCCTCTATTTTGTGGCTGGTGCGACATCCATTTTAAAGGGAAAAGAAAAATACATCGTGATGGGAGAAGACAAAAACTAACGTTTTAAGGACCCCACCTCCCCTGGTAGGTATTATCAGACAATATAAATAATTATTGCTGCATTTTTACAGATGTCCAGGGTGTTTTTTAACATTTTAAACAGCTCATTTCATTGTGCATCGCCATTAACGGAAATGAAACATATTGACCACAATTTTTGCGGTTCTGTTCGTTTCATTGCATTTTCATCACAATTTTCGTTTGTCATTTCATTATGTAATGGAAACGACAAATGGTAACGGAAACGAAAAAATGTTCGTTCCGTGCCCATCTCTAATAAATTTTATTATTATTATTATTATTATTATTATTATTATTATTATTATTATTATTATTATTATTATTATTATTTATTTATTTATTTATTTATTTATTTATTTATTTATTTATTTATTTGCAAAAAACACAATCTCACTCACAAATGTGTGGGACATCATTCGTACTTTTGAGGATTCGCAATTTGGCTTGCCCCTATACACCAAAGATTCTGAGAAAAGAAGAGGAGGAGGAAGAGGAAGAGGAGGGAGGGGAGAAAGAAGAAGAAGAAGAAGAAGAAGAAGAAGAAGAAGAAGAAGAAGAAGAAGAAGAAGAAGAAGAAGAAGAAGAAGAAGAAGAAGAAGAAGAGAAATAAAAGGGTAGCAGCACCACCACCATCACCACCACCAGCAACAACAACAGCAGAAGAGGAAGAGGTTTGGAAGCAACACAGCCCAAACTAGCTCAATGTTTGGCCAGATGAGAGGTGTCTTATCCAGATAGGCAACTACTTATTCAACACATCTTTGAAGGTCTTTGATACAGCTTATATACTTTATATAAGTATGAACTGCTTTGAAGTCATTGACTATATAGCTTTCATGCCCTGTGAAATAGCACAAGCAAATGTTCTGCACTTGCAAAGTAGAAAACAGGCAACCCTGGAACACGAAAACAGCAGTTGGCATGCCATACTTCCTTATGTATTGCATTGTAGTAGATAAAATGTAGCATGCTGTAGGCTTGGCTGACCAACTGTCATACCAGTTCGTAATTGCATTTTCTGCTTAATAGGGAGACTTGTTGAACAAACATATTTGAAAAGGAATGCATTTGCTGTGCCATTCCTGGAACTGGCAAGATAAACATTATATGACAAATATTTCGTATTAACAGGTGGATTGAATTTTGTCACTCAGGTACTTGGGGGATTCAAATTAAGAAGCTAGAGGGAAAGAGATGGCAAGCACAACAATTGCAAATAAAATCATGGGATAAATTATAGCTCAATAGACAATGTTAAGATGCTGAATTTAGGCTAATTTGGTACAGAAGAAGATGGGGGTCCTACCTTTTATTCTTGTTCAAGAAGAAATCACAGCATAGGAACTAAAAAAGAGACCAGAGAGCCTGGACCAACCTTCAATATAGGCCTCCAAAGACAGTTCTCTCCTCCAGCGAGATATTCGCCAGGGTGAAACAACAACTCTACAAAATAGCATTGTTGCTACCAACCATTCAGTGTCATGCAATATAGGTCACTGGACTGCCCAATTTTAGATGACATCCTGGAGAACCAAGGGAGACATGGAAAGCTAGGGAGTCCCTTGAGTCTCTGACAAAAGTTTAATTCAGTAGTCAAATGTCAAAAGGCTGGTAAGGTACTAGAATTAGATGAGGACTTTATGGAAAGACCAATACCTGCAGCATGTCAAAATAGTTAATGTTATTGTCATGTAAAAAAAGGGCTGAACAGTTCTGGAAAAAGGCATCCTGGCATTGGCATCCTTCAGTCTCGAAAGACTATGGTATCATGCCTGGAGTAGAGATCCTAAAAACAACACCTAGTGTGACTAAATAGACCAATTTGGGAATGGCAGTCTCTACCACACTGGGGGCAGATGTATTCTGTTTCTTGCCCGGTCCTCGAGTTTCGTTCTTTCCGTGCCTGCCTCTTTTCCTCTGCCTGTTGGACAAATGCCTCTTCAAATTTATGTAGACCATGCTGTATCTCTTGCCTCCAGACAGTGCGATCAGAGGTCAGGGTTTCCCAACTGTTGAGGTCCATTCCCAAAGCCTTCAGGTCCCTCTTACAGATATCCTTATACTGCAGCTGTGGTCTCCCTCTGGGGTGCTTTCCCTGCATTAGATCTCCATATAGAAGATCTTTTGGGATCCGACCATCATCCATTCTCACAACGTGTCCAAGCCAGCGTAGGCGTCGCTGTTTCAATAAAGTGTACATGCTAAGGATTCCAGCTCGATTCAGGACTATGCTATTTGGAACTTTGTCGTGCCAGGTAATGTTGAATATTCGCCTAAAACAGCGCATATGGAAGGTATTAAGCTTTCTTTCCTGTCGGGCATGGATGGTCCAAGACTACAGACCTGTATCTTTGTATGTTCTGTCAGCTTCTTATTGAGCCATACCCTCTTTGTTAGTCTGGAAAGCATAGTTGCTGCTTTACCTATACGTTTGTTCAGCTCAGACTCTAGTGAGAGTGTATCTGAGCCAAGATACACAAAGATACACAAAGTTGAGCCAAGATACACAAAGTCATGGACAACTTCCAGTTCTTTTTCAGAAATTTTAATGCGAGGAGGTGAGTCCACATTCTGGCCCATTATTTGTGTTTTTTTCAGGCTGATTTCTAGCCCAAAATCTTTGCAAGCTTTACTAAAATGGTCCATGAGTTGTTGGAGATCTTCGGCAGAGTGAGCAGCAATGGCGGCATCATCAGTGAAGAGGAGATCCCGCAAATGCTTCACCTGTACCTTAGACTTTGCTCTCAATCTAGAGAGGTTGAAGAGTTTTCCAACTGATCTGGTCCGGAGATAGATACCCTCTGTTGAAGTTCCAAAAGCATACTTCAGCATGGTAGCAAAGAAGATCCCAAACAAGGTTGGCGCAAGGACACAGCCCTGCTTCACTCCGCTTCGGATGTTGAAGGGATCTGACACCAGGCCATCAAAAAACTACATTGCCCTTCATATCTTCATGAAAAGACCTAATGATGTTAAGCAGCTTGGGTGGGCATCCAACCCAGAGGAGTATTTTAAAGAGTCCGTCCCTACTAACCATATCAAATGCCTTCGTAAGATCTATGAAGGCTAGAAAAAGTGGCTGTCCTTGTTCCCTGCATTTCTCCTGCAACTGCCTGAGGGAAAATACCATATCAGTAGTGGACATGTTGGTTTGAAAGCCACACTGTGATTCTGGGTAGACTGTCTCTGCAAGTATCTGGAGCCTCTTTAGTATAACACGTGCAAACAGCTTCCCGACAACACTAAGAAGAGAGATACCATGATAGTTGTTACAGTCACTCCTGTCACCTTTGTTCTTATAAAGCGTAACAATATTAGCATCCTTCATATCCTGAGGTACTCCCCTCCAGCAAAGGCAGAGGATTTTGTACAGTTCAGTGGCAATGATCTCTTTGCAGCACTTCAGAACTTCAGCAGGGATGTTATCTTTTCCAGGTGCCTTGCCAGAGGCAAGTGAATCCAATGCTACATTTAGTTCTTTTAGTGTTGGTTCATTGTCAAGCTTCTCCAAGACAGGCAAGCACTCAATATTATTTAAGACTTCTTCGGTTATTGTGTTTTCTCTGGAAAATAGTTGAGAGTAGTGCTGCACCCAGCGTGCCATCTGCTGCTCACGATCCTGGATGATCTCATCTGAAACAGTCTTTAAGGGTGCAGTTTTCTTATGTATTGGCCCTAAGGCCTGTTTAATTCCGTCATACATCCCCTTGATGTTACCTGTATCAGCTGCCATCTGAATCTGAGAATACAGTTGCAGCCAGTAATCGTTAGCACATTTCCTGGCAGTCTGCTGGACTTTGTTATGAACAGCTTGCAGGGCCTGTAGGTTGTGCTCGCTGGGATAAGCTTTATATGCAGTCAAGGCTCTCCTCTTTTCCTCAATAGCTGGCATCAACTGTTCTGAGTGGGATTCAAACCAATCTGCTGTCTTTCGAGTCTCCTTGCTGAATACTGATAAAGCAGTGTTATAAACAACATTCTTAAAATGTTCCCAACATTTAGATGCATTATCTTCAGCAGGGCCAGGAAGAGCTTCCTTGAGTACATGGGAGAATTCCTCCACTTTTCCTTGGTTATAGGTGTTACTGGTATCAATTTTTGATCTTCTTTCCTTCTTCAGGTGGTGCAATCTCTTTGTTTTCAGTTTTACTTTGCTGTACACCAGGGAGTGGTCTGTGTCACAGTCGGCACTCTGAAAACTTTGTGGGATTGTAACACTAGAAGTGTTACAATCCCCCTTCATGGGATTGTAACACTGGAGTGCCTGACGAGAATCAGGTCGAGCTGATGCCAGTGTTTCGATCTTGGTTGTCTCCAAGAGACTTTGTGCTGGGGCTGTGTGTTAAAGAATGCATTGCTGACACAGAGACCATAATAGCAGCAAAACTCCAGCAGGCATTGACCATTTTCATTCATCTTTCCAATGCCGAACCGACCTAGGCAGGTGGGCCAGGAGTTATAATCAGCTCCAACCCTGGCATTAAAGTCACCGAGGATAGCTATTGATCTTTTCTCAGGGATTTTCTTGATAGTGGCAGCTAGATCATCATAGAATTTGTCTTTAAGTTCTTCTGGAGATGATAATGTTGGTGCATATGCACTGATAAGTGTAACCAACCCTGCTTTAGAGTGTAGTTGCATGGACAGGATTCTCTCACTTCCTGCAGCAGGTGGGATAATGAGACCTAGTAAAGTATTTCTAACAGCAAACCAACCCCACATTCCCTGGTCTCATTTGATGGTTTTCCCTGCCAGAAGAACGTAAAGTTCTTCTCCTTGACAGATCCAGAGTCAGGTAGCCTTGTCTCTTGGAGAGCAACAATGTCCATCCACAGTCTTCACAGTTCCCTGTCGATGACAGCTGTCTTTCGTATAGTGTCCATTTCTTGGAGATAGTCTGAACAGCCAAGATTCATTGTCCTAACATTCCATGTGCCCAACTTTAGGCTCGAGATTTTTTTATGTTTATTGCATGGTGCGGAGTCAATGATTTGTTTGCTGGTTTCCATCCTGATCTGCCTACACCCAGGTAGCTGCCACTTCCTGTGTTGTTCCCCCACTATTTGCTGTAAGTGGTCCTCTCCAGGGCACAAGGCCTGGGTAATTCAATATGGAGATTAGGCTGTTACCCAGGCAGCGAAACCCCCCTCTCCACATAGTTGGAGTGGTCCAAAGGAACAGCAAAGCCGATATGATTAGTTCCAGCTGCGTTGCAGGAGTTGCCGGAACATGATTGTATACAGTCATGAACTGTCTCTGGAACTCTGGCTCCATTTTTTCCTCGAGGTTGACTCCTGAAGCCTTTTCTAATGATGGATATACCCACAAGGCAGTGGAGGTTTGAAAGAGTTTCCTTCTCCTAAGGGTGGTTCTTCCACTTTTTCTGCCGTTGGGGCAATGAGAGCCCTCTTCCGCCTTCAAAACTCGACAGCAGCCAGTTGTTCTTGACAAAGATTCACTTGAATGCCTCAGAACCAAAACTGGGTTATCTGTAGAATCGTCAGCCAACTGTAATCCAAAATAGTCTCTTTCAGTCAGACCAAGATGCCTGAAAACTATATCCAACAGCACTTGTCCCTGATCATGTTTATTAACTCTAAATGTTTGTATAGTATTATCCAGAAGAAGAATATTGCAGACCACCTCTGTATGCTGTCTATCTCGTGCCAGCTCAGAAGCTCGTACATTGTAGGTTCTGCCAGCAGGCAATCAAAAACATGCGGTCATTACTATCCACACCAAGTCTTCATATAACTACTGTACATCCTTCCACAGAGTGTTAATGGGATCAACCACCACAAACCTCCGAGTGTGGGCTAATGGAAGCCGACAGGTAAAGTAGAAATGGGGGGTGAGAGAGAGAGAGAGAGAGAAGAGAGAGAGAGAGAGAGAGAGAGAGAGAGAGATGTTTCATTCAAACCCGCAGATCAGCACAGTTCAATTTTGTTCTTGTGCGCCCTCAGGAGCATCAAGGAAAAATAATTGGTGGGGGGTGGGGGTGGGGGTCACTGGCAGCTGTTGCAAGAAGGATCGCCCCGCTCTCAGCCCCCCTCCTCCTCCACCATCACCACATTCCTCCTGGCAGGAGGCAGAACGGCAAGGATGGCAATGAGGCAGATGAAGCGAGAAGAGGGGGCATGTCAAAAGAGTTAATTTTATTGTCATGTAAAAAAGGGCTGAACAGTTCTGGAAAACGGCATCCAAGGCCATGTTAATTAACCCCCAAATTCTATAAACATCAAGTATGGATTTCATTCAGCACAGGATGCATGGCCAGAACAACTCATCAAGAGGCTAGAAACACATAAGACATGTAACCTCTAATCACAAAAATGTTCCACGGGCCACCTTTTGCACCTAGATGCTTCAGCATATATAAGAATCCAATTCGCAACTACACATTATAAGATGCATTACTGTGTAGGGATCTGAACCCATGCTTTTCCATTGTCACATGAGAAGATAATGAACTGCAACAGGACATGGGATTTCTGGGTTTTCCTTATACTGACAAGAAATTTGTCTGGCACAAATTGGCAGAAATTATCCCTTTTTGCACAAAATTGCATAATTTGTACAAATGCATTAACTGAAGAATTTGAAAAAAGTGCCCAAAGCAAAGATGACTTACACTTTTGTTTGAAAATCTTCCTCACATCCTTTTTTGTTTGTTTGTTTTTTCACCCATAATTTGGTACAGGGAATTGCCAGCTCCTCCACAGTCTGGTGGTTCCTGCACAGAAAGGATGCCATTGTATGCAGAAATACCAGAAATCCTCTACTCTTTGATATTATTTCCTTCCTTTTCCACATGGCTGCCATGCAGGCAAAATGTCATTCTGTGCAAGAATTGCAATATTTCTGTAACTATTCTTCTAGAAAATCATCATCATCATCATCATCATCATCATCATCATCATCATCATCATCATCATGTGCCATCAAGTCAGTTTTGACTTATGTTGACCCAGGGTTCTCAGGAAGACAATATTTAGAAGTTAATTACAATTCCTTTCATCTTGGGGAATTCAGAGATGGTGCTGCCTGCCCAAGGCCACACAGGCTGCCTCTTCCCTCAGGAGGCACAGCGGCGAATTCAACACCAGACTGAGTCTTCACAACCAGACACCCAAAACGACTGAGTTATCCAGCCAGCGTCCAGAAAATAAGTCCCTGAAAATTCTGAGAAATCCTGAGATCTCCTATGATATTTCTTGGGGGGGGGGGTCAGTGAGCGGGACTCACACAGAGAAGTTTCACTGAGAAAAGTCTGAATCCCCCCCCCCGGCTTGCTTTCTGTTTGAAAGGAAGCGGCTGTGTCAGATTCATATCCCTACCTTGACGGATTTTTATCCAGCACCGTGACAACAGACCTTGGGTGCCTATTTCCTTATACAGCATACTGGAATGTATTCATGTATTCCTGAACATTAAGTGACACTCAGCTGAGGCACTGTGACCCATGAGCTCAGTTAGTTCAAAAAAATGTGTCTTGCTTTTTTGCACCTTGTGGGGCTGCCGTGCGTGACATGACACACCTGGAGAGGCTTGGAGAATAGAACTACCATCTGAGATGTGAGGCCAGCTCTTTCTTTCCCTCACATCATGTCCAATCGAGGCTTCAGGGTCTTCTACTAATTGGTAGCCCTGTTTTAAAAGAGATTTTTTTTTTCCCAATCCCTAAGTAGAAGTTTGTCACTGGGGCTGCAGCATATGAAAGCGGCGACAGATGCGCTGCCTCCATTGTCGCTTGTCACTTCTCTTTGATCACAGTGGAAAATTCAAGGTTCAGCAGGAAAGTGGTTTAGAAGGGGATGCTGGACACCGAACAGTGTTCAGCGCTGGCAGAGCATGTGAAGCACATTTATTTGAAGCACGGCAGTGAGGGCTGGGAAGTACCACTCCAAGGAAGAAAGGGCCAATAGATGCTGGCTCAGAGGCTCTGGAATACATCCAATTTATGTGAAGAGGAAATAATTTTAAAGACCCTTTTGCTGCCCTTCATTTTGCTTGGGTTAAAGTTTTTGCAAACCTTAACAATCCTTGTCGAAAATGCAGAGCTTGGCTAGGTTAGCGGCGGGGGCAGCGGGGGAGGGGAAGAGATGGGGAGTGCCCAGCATTTTTATAAAACTAGAGTCTGAGGGAAGGGCTAGGATGTATAGTAGGGGAATAAACAACTACAGCCGAGTGCCTTTTGCCTGGATATGGAAGTACATTTGTTATTATTATTATTTATTATTTATTTATTATTTTGGAGTATTTTTACCCCACCTTTCTCCTCGGAAAAGGACCCAAGGCAGCAAAACATGCTGGCTGAGGAAAAGAAAGAAACAATGATTTAAAAAGGAGTTTTGTCTTATTTACAATAATAAGTGGGATTTGCCTAAGAGAACTAAGAGCTATCTTTTCGTGATGGGGGTGGCTGGGTGGTAGTGGTGGTGGTGGAAGAGATATTAAAAGCAGACCATGACTTAGCAATAGGTTAGGTAGCTCATCCGGATGGGATAACCCTTTACTTCACAGATACTGTCATGTGCATGTGGATGGATCGCCACAGGGCAGAATAGAACTCTCATTCCTCTCTGAATGAGGAGCCCTCTGAAAATGGTCAGGTGGGCAGTGCAATCGCCCAGAACTGCCCACCCAGCCGTTTTCAGAGTGCTCCTGCTGAGCTGTCATGGGCTGGACACCTTTAAAACTGCCCCAGTCGGCACCAGGGGGAATTGTTTGTTCCAAGGAAACATGTAGAACCCATCATTAAAAATAAAAATCTCAAAGATATTTTAAAAAAACCAGTCCCACTAAAAAAGAAAGAGATGGACTTTTGGAAAGGAAAGTCTTCTTACAATCAACCCTTTGAGTTGTTTCAGTAATGTCAATCAACATATGGGCAGAGGTAATTTGGGAGACTTTTTTTTTTTCACCAGGACGTCCTTGTAGGGGTTCTAAGTCTTGTACAAATGATTTCTCTGCAAACATAGGAGAAATAATTGTCCCATGAGGAATGGCTGGCAGTGTTTTAATGAGTGATTTGTCTTGCTGAATTTGGAAAAGAAATGTAATTGGTCAGAGACATGGCAAGGCTGTATAAAAGTATGTTTTGTGTAGACAAAATGCAAGAGGTGTGTTTTAATAATCCATCTCCCAAGGAACTGGGGGCATCCACTGCAGCTGAGGAATGTAGCATGTAGTCAAGGTGTGGTATATTTTCAAACCACAAGACAAAGCAACAGCCAGCTACGAGCAACTCGTACTTGAGCATCTTTTAATAATCATGATGGAGATATCCTTCACCATCCACCCAAGGATGCCACAATCTGCTTCTATCAAATGTGAGCAGAAGAACACTGCTGCACTCCTCTCCTGAATATGGTCTTCTCTTGAGCAGCTGGTTGGACATTTTGTGAAATTGTTTTCAGTAGGTCTTTGGTTTAATCCAGCAGGTCTCTTCTTACATCCCAATGCAAGATAGTGAAGCATTCTATGTACAAAACCCAGGAAGTATGGTGCTATTTTTTTCTTAAAAATTGGAAAGCTAGAGCCTGATTTTATATCAGATTTGTGAAAGCACTGATCTATGATATAACGGGCAGGATCACATTAGTGAAGTCCACTGGTGTAACTCCATAGGTGGAAATTTCAGAAATGAAATTTCAGAAGCTATGCTGGTACACATATGTAACGCACACAAGCACACACCTTTAATAGGCAGGAGAGAGTTGTGCATTTTGTAAACTTTTTATTTATACTGAAGAAAAGTCAGAGAAGAAAGATTGTATAGGCTTATTTATTTACTTGCTTTGTGGTGCACATATTGCATACAGTATAGTCCAAATATAGTATAGAAGGAAAAAATGAAATGTTGACCTAGCTTGAATGTAAAGGTAAACCTTTGGATGTAATTTTCCCCCTGCACAGCTAAATTTAATTGAGCCTAAGGATTGGAAATAAGCATGATTTAGGAAAGCAGTGATTCATTTTGAATCATGATTCATCAAGGTCAACAAATCAATTCACAAATATCAAATTTAAAAGCAAATTGATTAATTGAGTTGACAAATTGATGAATTGAGTTGAGAATTCAGTCTTGTCTTTCAAACCCTATAAAATGGCTCACTAAGCACCTAGAGAGACTAAAAATACAGAGATCCTTCCCTGACTATCTTCAAGGCCTGCACATTTGGTGACGTATGGGTTCCAGATGTCAGAAATTGAATTATTCACCCGCTTCCCAGGAAAGTGCTCACCTGGGACCTAGAGAAATCAAAACACAGAGAAACCTCTCCCAGCCGTCCTCTACAATCCCTCCAAGACAAGTGAATATTGGGTTTCAGACATCTAAGTTATAAATCCCCAAATGTCCCCTGGAAATGTATTCTTTAGCAACTGGCTTGGGAAAACCCAATTAGAGATGGGCACGTCTTAGCGGTATTCCCATTTCCGTTTCCGTTACTCGTATCCGTTACTTTACGGAAACGGTAATGGGAATTACTCCGCCAGAATTCGAGCTCAAACCGACGAACGAACAATTTGGTCTGATTTGTCGTGCTCGTTACTTGCATCGCGGCGATCGCGCAATGCCAAGCGGCACAGAAAAAAGTTTTTAAAAGTAAAAAAAAAAACCCGATTCCCGGCCCTAAAAGTAGGTGAAAACTGTCTGAGGGCACCTACCAGGCCAGAAGGGTGTTTTATTTGGGGGGGGGTTCCCCGCCCCCTTTCCTTGGCTATTGCTACTGCTGCGCTGCTGGTACCAGGCTGGGAGGGCGCATCCATTTGCCATACAGTGTGGGGGATCCAAAATGGTGACCGCAATATATTTTTTGAAATCGTTGCCCAAAACCCCACCAAAGCACCACAGAAACATGCAAAAATTAGCTATTTTAAATGCTTGAATTTTTACAGTAGCAGCAGTGGGTTTTTCTTGCAAAAAATGTCTCCGTTGATTTTATTTTATTTTTTTATTTTATTTTATTTTATTTTATTTTATTTTATTTTTTTACACCTGCACATTTGCAATGATGGGCTCGCCCATGGGAGTGGACCATGCAAATTTTCCACCAATCGCATGGCTACTTGGCCAGGTTGACCACAGAGACTTCTGGGATGTGCCAATCAGGCATAAACAGCCCACTAATCGTAGCCCAAACCCGAAGCCTAAGCCTAAGCCTAACCCATACGCCAGTACACTGTCCTTCTAAGTGGGTCAGAGAGGCACCCAGAGGTGCACCCCAATACTCACCCTAACCTCACCCGTAACTAGCCTAACCCTAGCCCTTGCGCTAACCCGTCTTAACCCTAAGCCAGAGCTACTTGCATTGCACTACATGCAAGTATGTGAGACACAGCGGGTGCAAAGAGTCTGCCAGTCCGTCACTTGTGGCTCTGGCTGACTCCTGCAGCTCCCTCCAGGAGCCCGCTACCCCCCCAAACCAGTACTAACGACAACGAAAAAATAAAAAAAATGAACCGGCTAATTTTTGCAAAATTTCGCGAAAAACGGAAACAAGCCAAAACGGACTGCCTCCGACACATGACAACTCGAAAACATCATTTTCCCTAGTCGTGCCCATCTCTAAACCCAATCTTCACCAAACTTGGAGGGAATGTAGGCGAGAATCAAAGGAACCTTCTCGGTAATTTTGGTGTCTATAGCTGCCTTAGAGGCCATTTTATAGTCCAACAAATCAATGAATCAATATCACAAAAAAGTTATCAATTCACATTCATTGGGGTTTGGAGGAGTCTTACAAATACAAATCAACAAATTAGCAATTGTTGATGGATCTATATTTTTATTTTATGCCCATCTCTACTTATAACTCTTCCTGTTTTTCATGATAGTGGAGGAAATTTAAAATGTCTGTTCCAATCATCGTTTAGGCTCACACTACTGTGTTTTGAGCAAGGGTTTGAGAACAAGGCAGGATCGAATGGTATTCTCTGATTCCAGAATGTTACAAAGCTAAATTTGACTGCACCTTTCTTCTCCATGTTCAGACATCACCAGGTACCGTGGTTAGTTTAAAGCTGGAAGTCAATGGTTTGGAGCTTTTCTCTTGGTGCACTAAAGAAGAGAACAGGCATCACACAAGCCTAGCGTTTGCTGAGAGTCATTTATATAGTGAGAAACTATGGCTTCTCATTACAGATGGCCCATAATGACAGATACAAAACCACCACTAGGAAAAGTATAATTCCTTCTCTTTTTTTGTAACTTAAGACAGGCATGTCCAAAGTCAGGCCTGGGGGCCAAATGTGGCCCATTTTCAAATTTAGAGTGGCCCATGATCTCTTCTCCCTACTGGCTCAGCCTGGTCACACATCCCCGCCAGCTGGCCCTTCCCCATACTGTATGGAGACATCAGCTTGCAGTTTTATGGTTTGCCTGCCCTACCTGCCTCTGTCCATCCCCCCAGCCACCTGTCCAGCCAACCTTCCCCCAGCTCTGTTGCTGCAGCATCTTCCCTGCCTCCTTGCATGTTATAAAGACTTGTCCAAAGTTTGGCCTGGGGACCAAACACGGCTGAATTGTTGGGCCCCACACATTTTCACCTCATCCAATCTAGCCCTCTTTGTGAAATGTTTGGACACCCCTGACTTAAGAGATAAACACAAGACATAGTTTGATATGATGTTTGTTGCCTTTCCTCGCATATGCCAGTCAATGGTGTGAGGTGGAGGGAAGACAATAAGGTTGCCCATAACACTCTGTCTTAATTTGTGTCTCTTTAAATCTTTATGTAGAAAGGGAGGCAAGAAACACAGTGCCATGACATTCACAACGTCTAGCTGAGGCTTGAGGTTGCTAGGCTGACATTCTGTACCACCCTGTTGCTTCTTTACATTCATCTTTGAAAAGGATTTGGTGCTAGCTTCAATTGGGTTGTTGTCCTTATCGTTTGTGTGTGCAAAGTGCTTGCCTATTCATTTTATTGGGAAACATGTTGGATGCTGTCAGATTCAGCACTTTGTAGATTGGGTTCTTATTTGTGCTGAATGCTAAAATATATTCATTGTAGATGTTTCTCCCTTTCTGTCCATGCCCCCCTTCCGTTCCTTCAGTACAGCATAAATATTCTGGTGGAAATATGGTGTAAATATTTACATTTATTCATATTAATAGGAATAACACAGCAACATCCCAATATGCTGTACTAAATATTTACACTGCTTGCCCCAGTTGGTAAATGCATTGGAGAACAGAGCTATCATTCTCAATGTTCACAAACAGTAAAAGGCTTGATTAGCCAAGGAGAGTTTACTCTTACTGAGGCAAAAGCAGGCTGTTAAATCTAAACGTTTTACAGCTTAAAGTTAGAAATAATTGTGGTATTAAATTACCCATTTTCTGGCTATTTATTTACCGAACGCTACCTCAAAAAGCTTCCCGATGTGGGTAGCTATGGGTGATAAGGAAATAATTTATTATTCTGAGTAGTTTTTTATCCCCTTCTATGAATAAGCTTGGGAAGCATTACTTCAGGCTAAATTATGGGTTTATCTCCCTGCTGTTTACTCAAAGTGTTTAATATAGACTCAGTCATACTTAAAGTAGACCTGTGATACACCCCCTCTCCAATCTTCCCTCAGATGGGTTGCCACTTTTCACTAGTAGACTGGGACACTTGTCTTTCCAGCAGACTTTGACACAACTCAATTAGACACCCAGCTTGCTTCTTCACAGTGCTTTCCCCCCCACATACACATTTAAGCACTTTCTCAACTTACACTTCACTCAGTGAAAAATAGTCATTTAAGCTCTCTGTTAGAACCCTCAGGGACCATTGGTTCCTAAACTGGAAGCCTTTAAAAAGATATACAGTTCCCTCCCTTTGAGGGAAGTGGAGTGAAGACAACTTACATGGGTGTTTCTGTGATAACTGTCACTAGAAAACAGATGTTCAATACATTAAAATTGTTTTATTTTTGTGAGAGAAAACCCCAAAGTATTGGGCAGACAAACAATGCCAATAGGATAACACGATTTCCGTTCAGCCTTTTATCTCCTCTTAACATCTCAATGTACTCACACAAAGCCTATCAAATCCTAAATCTATCTCTATCTATCACACTCTGTCATACCGCACATCAGACATTTCCTCACTCCCTATCTATGTAAATCTATGCATCTAACATGATTTATCTCCCTAAACATATGTAATTCCACTCTGCTCTAATCTGTCACCCTCATCTATCTAATCATCCCAACCACTCATCCACTCTTATATACCATCACCGTCATGGGCTAGGGAAAACAACTGGTGAAAATAAGATCCTGTGGAGGCCCTTTCCTCCCATTTTCCTCTAAATCAGCCTATTAATTCTATCATACAGATGGCCAATCTGTCTAAACACATAGCATCTCCATAGAGCAATGAACAAATGGGGACTGAAATAATCATAGAATTCTGTAAAGCAGTGGTGGCCAAACTTTGGCCCTCCAGATGTTTTGGACCACAGCCCCCACAGTCCTTTGGCACTGGCAATATAGGGTTGGAATTCGGGGGGGTTGTGGTCCAAAACATCTGGAGGGCCGAAGTTTGGCCACCACTGCTGTAAGGCCATCAAATCCGACCCCTTGCTCAATGCAGGAATCCAAAAGGCCAGAAATTTAGCACTTGGAAAAACAGCAGCAGCATGTCTCACATTGAAATTTTCACCTGTTGTAAAAATCATTGAAATAAATGGCCGGTAAACACCATTGCATTCTTCAGATTCTGGCAGCACTGAATCTGTTCTGGTTCGTAGTCTAAACTCCAAAGGAGCCATCCAAGGTTCCTTGTCCAAGATTGGTTCAACACTATGGAGAGCTCCTTTAAAGTTTGCAAAAAAGCCCCAAGTGGATTTCAGTGACCTGCAGGATTGGAGTTGGCAGCTTCCATTATTGCAAGTATTAACCCTGCAAATTGAGTTTGGAAGGGTGGTGTTTGGAGCATTCTGATGCCTAATCACAGATTACATCCTCATTGTTTCTAGGGCTATAGCCTTTTTCATGGTCTCCAGTTTTCCTACAAAAGGCTGTATCTGAAATCCAGAGGAAGTCTCAGCTGGATCAGGCCCGTTGACCCAGTGAAAATTCAACTCTTCATAAATTCCCATTATTCCAGCCAATATTAGTAAAAAATCAGCCTCACTTGTAAGACATATGGTCAGAAGGATTTTATATAAATAGCCTAGGGACAGAGAGTAGACATGGATGTTTCATTTTGGAAGGGGCTCGGTTCCAAAAGAAAACATGGCAGCACAGCTGCCATTTGGAACTTGGACCCACCCTCCGAAATGAAATCAAGAACTGACTTATCTTCCTTTGGGCCATGTGGGGCAAACCTCCAATGAGGAAGCAGCCTCCAATCAGGAGCCTGGGCTAGCAAATCAGGCAGGGAGGCAGGATGATGCATGTCTTTGCACAGCTCCTGATTGGCCAGCACAAGGGAGAAGGAAAGATGACACATTGGAGGGTGTTTCCTCATTGGAGTTTCACTCTGTGTAACCCAAAGGAAGGTAAGTCAGTGGTTGATTTCATTCCGCAGGGTGGGTCCCAGTTCTGAATGGCTGCTGTGTCCTCTCCTTTCATTTAACCCTAATATTGGGTATTTATGCCTTCAAGACCGAATAGTTTGGCTCCAGATTTAGTTATGCTTGGTGTAATTCCATTGCAACAAATGGGACATTAATCAGTCATGGTGACAGAATCAAATGTTATGGAATTTGGCAACAGAATCAAATGTTATGGAATAGCTGGGCATTTTTTTAAATCTGGCACTGTAGTGTTCTGTAGTAACAAATGAACATTCCTATTCATATGTTATCTACTACACTTTAATACTGCTGCCCTTTCTCTAAAGTGCTTGAGACTGTGTATGCAGGTTTCTCCTGTTTTATCCTAACAAGCCAGTTCAGTTAAGTTACGCTGATAGGGATTATAACTTAGTAAAGGCCACCTTGTGAGCATTTGTTTTTAACAAACGCACAAAGCTGGCATGCAGTTCAACACACACCAGTGGCTCTCACTGCACAGTTCATGGTGTGTCTGGGATTGATCTCAACGGAGCCCATGGGGCTTAAATAAAGCTGGCACTATCTTGAAAACTGTAAGGCATGCCGGTGCATCAGTCGCAGGGGAGACACAATGACAAGCATAGACCGTGGAAGATAAGGTGTTGGATATCTGAGTTATGACCCACTAATGCTGTGTGGAAATCCTACTGGAAGTTATTTATAAGTCCAGGGAAAGTGCTAACACTATTACTCTTTGGTGCTTAATGTTTTTAGAGATCCAGAAGGACTAATGCTGTTATAATAGCTTCTTGCTGAATGGGGCAACTGTTGCAATCCCAGGCTTAACACCGGTCAAAAGAAGAAAGGTTATCACCCACATTTTATTTATTTGATAAAAGACAGTGTGTGGCTGTGCTTGTCATTGTATCCATTTCCTTGCTATAGCTAGCTTTCAATTTCTCATATAACTGCAATTTATAAATTGCCACACATTTTCTTTTAATGCAAGGTGAATTCTTTCAAGACCAAACTGTAAAGTTTATGAGAAAATCTGTCTCCAAAGAGCAGTAAATGAGAAACTTCTGGCTGAGAGAACTTCCCTCCTGTTGCTTAGAGCTCATCAGCTTTTGGACTCAAAGCAGATCATCATATTACAGGCCTTTCCCCTTTAGAATGGATGTGGAACAGTCATTCTAAGGAAAAGGAAAAGGCTACATAATGTGATACTGACAACTCAATTAGCCACAGATTTCTGCTTATTTGGGCCCAGATTTATGAGGTAATCTATATGATCAGAGTGTTGATTCTTCCTCTTCTAGGACACAGTCATGCCTTGAACTGGTGGCAGAAAGACAAATTTTGGAGGGCACCAACTATCTTACAAAAAGGAATTGGGCATGGAACGTGTGTATTTCATGACAATTAGACCTCTGGATTTCTAGCCACAATTCTTGGGGGGTTTAGCCAAGAAATTTAAGCCTTCAGAGGAGATTTTAGCTAAAAACAGATAGTGAATGTAAGCTCTGGCAGCCAAATGGTTGGGAACTGCAAGGGATTGGGGGACTGCTACTCTCTCATGCCATTATCCTCTAGGTGCTTCTCCAAAAAAACATAAACAAAAACAAAAACAAAAACAAATACCTCCCAGTCATCTAATCCCTTATGGTTTCCATAAGCTTCTCTCTGCCGCTTCAACAGATAATCGCTGCCTAAAGGGAAGTATTAATTTGGAACCACTGATGGGATGCTAATACAAATCACACATCCATGTTTGTATAGAGGCTGATGAAAACTCTCATCTTGGGTGAAGTGGGCTCCAAACAAACATGTCTAAACTTTCAAAGATTTCCTGTATGGTTTATCTCATGCTGTGATGAATCTTTGGCCTCTACCAATTCTGCCAACCATGACAGGAGCTAATAGAATGGAGTAGGAGTATTCACATTGTTTTACTATGAAATCCTTCACTTCCCATTCTTCTTGTCCATACACTGCCACCAATAATGCTATCAGCAGAAGAATACTGGAGGTACTATAATCAAAGGAAAATAAGTGCCCATGGGTCCATCCATGTTTCTTGCTTTGGTTTATCTGCGAGATTTTCCTGTGGCAATGGAACTGGAAGAATAGGCATGCATACAGGTATGTTCAGGGAGAAGAGATGGGCACAAAACACCAAAATGGTGTTTCATTTCATTTTTCATTTTGGTTTTTTTGTTTCATTTCATTTGGAATGAAACTTTTTTTTAAAAAAGTTTCATTTTTCGTTTTGTTTCATTTTTCATTTTTCATTTTTAATGGTTTTTTTAAGCTGACCAGCCCAGCCGGTTGGTGTTTTAAAAAAAACAACCTAGCACCAACCAGCTGGTCCATGGGCCGTCGGCGCTTTTAAGAAAACATAGAGCTGACCAACTGGCCTGCAGGTTGGTCAGCGCTTAAAAACCTAACGCCAACCTGCTGGCCTAATAGGTGCTTGCCAAAATAAATAATAAACAAAAACAAAATGGAATGAAACAAAAGTTCCAGTTTCATTTCATTTTTGGTTTTTAAAAGGGCACTTTGTTTTTTGTTTCGTTCTTTAATAAAATGAAAAACGAAAAAAAAAAAAAAAAAATGTTTTGTGCCCATCTCTATCAGGGAGTGCTTGGCACCCTCAGGGCTTGCATATGAGTGAAGATGTGGCCAACAGAAGTTCATCAGTATCTGGAGAGCCACTTTCTGAAAAGATTTGATTATGAGAAAGCTGGATTAATTTTCTGACTCAGGACTCAACAGCATCATAAAAATAAGTGATGTACTGGATTCAGAGATAAAGAATTGGAATTCCGCTGGTGTGATGGGGCTTTCCTGATACATTGTCCATTACCATCCTCTGTGCTCCGTAAGCCCTGAGCCATCTTTGTGGCTCAAGGGACACTTTGACCCTGGAATGGTTTAAAATGTGGCATGGTGGGCTGTAGTGGGATTTAGGACATCTTAGAACTCAAACCATGGTTGCTTCCATGATGAGAACTGCATGCTTCAATAAAACCTGTTTGGATTCTTTTTATTTTTTTGCAACCTCCTCTGAGTTAATACAGAATACTGATCTCTTAGCTTAGATTTAACTGCCCTGAATCACTTGGCCACCTTTTGCAACAGACATGGAGAACATACTGCTCTTTGTGTCCTTATATATGTTTCCTCCCACTATACTGACTCTGTGGATTTCTGGAAATCTTAGTCATTTCAGGATGACTTACTTGCTGTATAGTTCACATTATTTCTTTTAAAAATAAGCAGGGAAAGTAATTATGAGTAAATTGTGCTATCTTTGGTAGCAGGCTATGGAAATAAAATGCTGAGGGTTACAGAAATAAGAACTTGACACTCCAAGCTAGGAACATACTGTATATCAGGTCAGGTGGTGGTGGTGGCAAAATCTGGATAAATAAAGTCCAGCTTACCTTAAAAAGGATGTGGTGGCTCAGTGGGCAAGAGCACTGAAAACTGTCGGTCACAAAGTTGGCAGCTTAGCATTTCAAATCCCGGGTGCCACACAGCAGAGTGAGCTCTCGCTGTTAACCTCAGCTCCTGCCAACATGGCAGTGTGAAAGCATGTAAATGCAAGTAGATAAATAGGTACTGCCATAAAAAGCAGGAAGGTAAACCCGTGATTCCTTTCAGCCATGCCGGCCATGTGGCCACGGACTTGCACAACACTGGTTCTTCGGCTTCAATACGGAGATGAGCACTGCCCTGGACACGACTAGCATGCATGTGCAGGGGGAACCTTTGCCTTTACCTTTAACCTTAAAAAACTCTTTCGTTACAGTGAAAAATTCAACCTAAAATTGTTGCACCATGGTGACCGGAGATAGGACACTAAGCAGTATTTCTAGAGGATTTTCTTCTAAGTTCAGTGAATTGGTCATCATTTATGATTATTAGACATGGGCACGACTCGGCAAAATCCTTCATTTCCGTTTCCGTTCCTCGTTTCCGTTACGTAATGAAAAGAAAATGAAAATTACTCCGCCAGAACTCGAACTTTGAACCGACTAAAGAAAAATTGGGTCTGATTTGTCATGGTCATTCCTGGTGGCATCACAGCGATCACGCAATGCCAAGCGGCTCAGGAAAAAAGTTTTAAAAATAATAAAAACCCCAATTCCCGGCCAAAAAAGCAGGCGAAAATATGCCTGCCTGAGGGCACCTGCCAGAGGGGTGGTTTCTGGGGGTCCCCGGCCTCCCCCTCTCCTCTCCTGGGCTGCGCATCCTCGTCATCTCACCAACTCGCCAAGTGGCGCGGCACAGAAAAAAAGTAAAAAAACCCGATTCCCGGCCAAAAAAGCAGGCGAAAACATGCCTGCCTGAGTGAGGGCACCTACCAGAGGGGTGGTTTCTGGGGGGGGGTCCCCAGCCTCCCCCCCTCTCCTCTCCTGAGCTGCGCATCCTCGTCGCCTCGCCAACTCGCCATGCCATGTGGTGCGGGCGAGGGGATCCAAAATGGGGCGACCGCAAACAATATTTATTTATTTTGAAATTGTGGTGGTCCAAAAACACACCAAAGCACCACAGAAACA
Source organism: Phrynocephalus forsythii (assembly GCA_029282475.1). NCBI lineage: Eukaryota > Metazoa > Chordata > Lepidosauria > Squamata > Agamidae > Phrynocephalus > Phrynocephalus forsythii. Next base: position 23,789,442 of record JAPFRF010000005.1, read on the forward strand.
TGCAAAAATAGCTATTTTAAAACTGCCTGAATTTTTACAGTAGCAGCAGTGGGTTTTTCTTGCAACCAAACGTCTCCATTGATTTTATTTTATTTTATTTTTATTTTTATTTTTTTACACCTGCGCAATGATGGGCTGGCCATGGGAGTGGACCGTGCAAATTTTTGGAGCCATTCCACCAATTGCATGGCCACTTGACCAGGTTTTGACCGAGACTTCTGGGATGTGCCTGTCGGGCATAAAAAGCCCACTAACCGTAGCCCGAACCCGAACCCGAACCCTAACCCTAACCCATACGCCAGTACACTGTCCTTCTTAGTGGGTCAGAGAGGCACCCAGAGGTGCACCCCACGAACTCACCCTAACCTTACCCGTAACAACCCTAAGCCTGGTCCTTGTGCTAACCCCCCTAACCCTAAGCCAAATCTGTACTCGCATTGTACTACACACACAAGTACAGTTCCCTTCTTGGTGAACCACAGAGCGCCAAGACTGAGGAGGAGCCTTCCCCCAGTGTGCGCACTGTGACACTGCAGTTAGCAGTGGGCCTGTGGTCAACAGAGAGAGGCACCCAAAAAAGAGGTGCCTCGAGTCTCTACTCAACTTGGTATGCATATCCAATTGGCTATGCATGCCATTTTGCAGCAGGCCAGAGGAGGCACTCACCCCAGAGAGGTGCCTCCAGGAGCCTGCTTTCCCTTCATAGCGGGCCAGAGGAGGCACCCACCCCAGAGAGGTGCCTCCAGGAGCCCGCTTTCCCTTCATAGCGGGCCAGAGGAGGCACCCACCACAGAGAGGTGCCTCCAAGAGCCAGCTTTCCCTTCATAGCGGGCCAGAGGAGGCACCCACCACAGAGAGGTGCCTCCAGGAGCCTGCTCCCCCCCAAACCAGTACTAACGACAGACAAAAAAATGACAAACGAAATGACAAATTTTTGGAAAATTTCACAAAAAACGGAAACAAGCCGAAATGGGCCGGCTCTGACACACGACAACTTGAAAACGTCATTTTCCCTGGTCGTGCCCATCTCTAATGATTATGTATAGCAGTATGAGTTCAAATGGATGGTTGTGGGAACAACGGGTTTTGAAAAGGCACAGCTATCTGGAGAAGTGTAGGAGTTCCTTTCTCTATTCCAGATACCTTTGCTGTTAATGAGTGAATCTGATAATTAGCCCAGATAGGTGCTCAGGATGAGGCTGTAATCCTGTGTTGTACAACTCCTAAAAAAATTGAATGTCCCTGATGCTTTCTCCTGCTGAAACAATAGATCTGTTTAGGAGTATAGCATCACTGCAGAAAATCTTTGTTATAGTGAAGGTGTTTACTGGCATTGACCAATGTTGTTTGGGCCTAAGCCTTCTTTTGGACCACCTTCATCATCTTTATATCATTTTTCTTAATTGCCAGAAGAAGTGGTTGCCCAGAATGGTATGTCTTTGAGATTTGTTTATTCCCATATGTCTTTGGCTAGGACTCAAGAACAACTGCTGAGATGATTAGTTTAGTTATCATTTTGACCTAATAGGAATGCATAAATACCAGAAAAGTTGTTCGAAGAGCAAGATGGAGGTTGGAAGGCCATACAAGCCACCAGGCCCTAATCTAGAGATATGGGCCTGTCAGAATGGTATCTTTTAAAGCAAAACACCTGACTGAATGCAGAGAGGTGGTTTTAGTATAGGAAAAGAGTGAGCTGATTAGAGATGGGCACGACTTGAAAAAAAATTTTTTTGAGTTGTCGTTAGTCGGGCCGGTTCCGTTTCAGCTCGTTTCCGTTTTTCACGAAAATTCGCAAAAATTAGTCGGTTCATTTTTTTGTTTTTTCGTTGTCGTTAGTACTGGTTTTTTTGGGGGGGAGCGGGCTCCTAGAGGCACCTCTGTGGTGGGTAACTCCTCTGGCCATATGGATATTGCATACCAGTTGTGCAGACAGTGAGACCAGTGAGAGTGATAGCGTCATGCCTTCCCTGCACAAGGCTCTCGCACCGCCATGTCTCACACAGAAGGGAATTGTACTTGCTGCATGTAGTGCAATGCAAGCAAGTAGATCTGGCTTAGGGTTAAGGTGGGTTAGTGCAAGGGCTAGGGTTAGGCTAGTGACGGGTAAGGTTACGGTGGGCACCTCTGGGTGCCTCTCTGACCCACTAAGAAGACAGTCTGTGACGTATGGGTAAGGAAGGAGTCAAGGGTTAGGGTTAGGGTTCAGGGGCTAGGGCAGGTTTTAGGGGGCTTTTTGGCACATCCCAGAAGTCTCCGTGGCCAAGTGGCCATGCGATTGGTGGGATGGCTCCAAAAATTTGCATGGTCGTCCTCTCCCACATGGCTGGCCACTCGGCCAGCCCATCATTGCGCAGGTGTAAAAAATAAAAAATAAAAAATAAAATCAATGGAAGACAGAGGAGGAGAGGAGAGACATTTTGTTGCAAGAAAAAACCCACCGCTACTGTGAAAAATCTGGCAGTTTATAAATTTTCGCGTGTTTCTTTCTGTTGTGCTTGTGTGTTTTTGGACCATGATTTCAAAAACAATATTGCGTTCGCCGCCCCATTTTGGATCCCCCGCCCGCACCGCATGGCATGGCGACTCGAGTCTGGCTGCCCAGGACGGGGGGAAGGCGGGACCCCCCCTCCAGAAACCACCCCTCCGGTAGGTGCCCTGCGCCCTTAGTCAAGCAGGCATTTTTCCGCCTGCTTTTTTGGCCTGGGAATGGGTGGGGGGAGAGTTTAAAAGTTTTTTCCTGTGCTGTCTGTGCCGCTTGCTTGCGCTTTAATTGCGGCGGCCGGCGGCAAGACTGGGCTTTTTGCTGGCTGCGAGCCTGCGGCGAGTCCCACCAGAGCAGCCCAGGACGGGGGATGGGGGGGAGGCCGGGGACCTCCAGAAACAACCCCTCTGGTAGGTGCCCTGAGGCACGGCAGGCATTTTTCCGCCTGCTTTTTGGCCGGGAACCAGGTTTTTTTAACTTTTAAAAACTTTTTTTCTGTGCCGCGTGGCATCGCGCGATCGCACGATGCAAGGAACGAGCACGACAAATCAGACCAAAATTGTTCGTTCGTTGGTTCGAGCTCGAAGTCTGGCGGAGTAATTCCCGTTACCGTTTCCGTAGAGTAACGGAACCGAGTAACGGAAACGGAAACGGGAATACCGCTAAGTCATGCCCATCTCTAGAGCTGATTATAAAGGTTCCTTCAAAGGATTGCCAAGGTAGAAATCTCTGTCTCTATCTCCAGTTGAGAATCAGTTGTGTCCATCAATGTGGTGACATTAGCAACAGGACACAAATGCAGTATGAAACCATAAAATTGCTTCCTATTTTTCCTGAAATGTTCCCACCCCAGTTGGCTAATATTTGAATTCTGTCCCCAATCTGCTGGCTGGATAGCTCAATGCAGTGACAATTATTTATACTGTCTGATAATACCTACCGGGGGGGGGATCCTTAAAACGTTTGTTTTTGTCTTCTCCCATCACAATGTTTATTTTCTTTTCCCTTTAAGGATGACAAAATGGATGTCGCCAGCCACAAAATGAAGGCAAGCCATGTGATGGGATCATGTAAATTCTTGGACAACTTCAACCAATAGCATTCCCAGGTTGCAGACTGGGCAGATCTGGCAGCCACAGAGGGCATAAAAAGCTCTGACAGCCCCTGTCCTCCTTGCAGTCTCCGGTGGGTGTTAGGGTGGGATTGCTGTCTCTGCGACTCGTTATTTTCACTTTAGGCCAGCCAGGCAGGTGTGTGTCTCTGTGTTCCTGCTGGCTGCAAGCTGGCTCTTAGGGGAGAGAAAGAAGAGATTTCTCTCTAGCTTCAGTCCTGCAGCTTCCCTGTGTGTGTGCATGTGTACCTCTCGGTGAGTACCCTCCCCTGCCCCACAGTGCAGTCACTCAACGGCTGCCTTGCACCCAGGGCAACACCCACCGCTGCCTTTGCAGCCTCCCTGCGTACCTAGTCTATACTGTGTCTCTGCCAGCATCAATATTTTTTAGTGTTTTTCCTCTGGTCTGGGGCGTCGGGGGATGCCCACGCACGGAAATGCTTTAAAAATCGCGCAAAAAGCAGGTAAAAACGAAAAACAAAAAACAAATAAACGAAAATGAATTTTTTTCAAAAATTTGTGAAAAACAAAAACAAACCAAAATGGACAACTCAACGAAAAACAAAAAAAACGAAACACCATATTTTCAATTCGTGCCCATCTCTAGTTCTTATACTGTAGAGGTGAAAATGCTCAACTTGAAAATGGGAATATGAACTTTCCACATTCTAGCTTCCACAGAGTGCCTCCAAATGAACAGAAACTTCCCCTCTTCTTCTGTCTGACTTACTTTATGAAGAAAAAGCTGTCAGAGCAGGTAGGGAAGGTTTTTTTAAAGTGATGAATCAAACTGGTTGGGCAAGGTCATTTTAAGTCATGGTGCCTATGTTTCAGCTTCCTTTTCCTCTTCTCCCCACCCCCTTCCCACTTGTATTGTTGATGTCCAGCTGAACACCTTAGTTTTAACAGATCTGTGAGGCATTCTCAGTATATGTATATTTTTAACTGAAAACCCAGGTAGAAATATTTTATATAAATAAATAATTTCATTTGCCCTCCTGATCTTTCCTCGTTTGTGGCCAAATACTAAAAATCATGCAAGAAAAAAAAAGGAGGGGGGATATTCTTCATGCACTTTTCCTTTTTCTTCTATCCAACATGACCATATGAAACATTGTAGAATAAAGTATTTTTTTCCTATGGTTACAGCCACTGCTTTTCTCATGTCAGTCATTTCCTTCTGCTACTCACTATTCCTGTCAATCATACATTTTCCGCAACATGCATACACCTCTGTCTGTATCCTATTAATGTTTATGTTATACAGTTTTATTCATTGAGGAAAACAAGAGACTTCTCCAGAACACAAATCTTTGTGCTCCAAATTAGCTTTTACATTGACATCAGCTATCTTGCCTCTCTCAATGTATTTATTTATTTATTTTAAAATGAGGTTGATGTCTTTAATGTTCATGGGAACACAGTAAGGGTGTTTATACACAACCCCTAAGCTCCGCCGCAAATGGCTGCAAGGTCCGGACCTTAAAAATGTTTACCCACCAGCTTCGGACTTTGCAGACAATTAAGTGTGACCCCGCCCACTTTAGCAAGACCAAACAGCAGTTTTCTTGTACCTGCTTTTTGGAGGTGACAAATCTTTGATCCGGTGTAAGAATAGTGAGTGCAGGGCTCTCCTGGCTTCCTTTGTTCTTCTTTTTGTGCCCCGCCCCTTTAAGAGATCTGAATGCTGCCCGGAACAAAATGGAGGTAAGAAGGCATTCTTTTCTTTCTTTTTTCTCCCTCCCTCAGGCAGCCAGCAACCAGGAAGTGCCGAGGGGGGTGGGGACAGAGGAAGAGCGAGGAACCCCTAAGATCTCTGGTCCGAATTTAAGTGGCCAGCGGATCTTAGGGATCGTGTAAAAAGGCCCTAAGAAAGTGTTACATAAATAGTTGTTGCTCATAAATAATAAAGCTTCTTGAGGCTAAAGAGATGGACTGGATGAACTGAAATTAAAGGGCAGAATATCTAAATAAACAGCAGCCAGAAGTCTGCTGGTTTACATATGTATACGTAACATCACAGAAGTCATGGTGGCACAGTACTACTCACCGATGAATCTCCAATTGTATTCCTATTTGTGTGGCAGAAAAACAGCCAATAATATGATTGGTATATTGGTAATTAGATGTAGGTCACCACTTGGGGATATGCAAATCATCCACAGATTTCTGACCAGCAATGGGAAACATCATTCTTCTCAGACTGAGAATTTCAGAAGATCCCAACCAATTTGAGTCCTTCATTAATGTGTCATATCTCTGCAAGATCCATAAGATCAATGTTTGTAATTTTATGCAAAGACTTTGAGGAGTTTAAGTCTAGAATGGAAAAGGATTAATATGTTTTATGATATTGGTCATGTCACACGAGCTGACAATTATCTCCCACTGACAGGCCATTTAGATTGGTCTTCCAAAATCCACAGGTCACTCTAGATGTTTTGGAATGCATTTCCCATCATCTTTAACCACTACGATGGTGCCTGGAGTTAATGTGGAATGGGTTCAACAAGGAAGGAGGGACCCCAGGGTGGGGCATGTTGACTTGTTGCAACCAACTGAGAAGCCCACGGATGACAACACCAATTCTACCTTTGGTTTCTTAACTTGTAGTGTAACATTGTGTCTCTTATCTGATTTCTCCATGCACCTTCTATGCATGGGTAGAGATAACTTCCTTACAATGAAATGAATGTGTGTGCGTGTAGGTAGGTGGGTGGGTTATACATAAGGATGTACAGTCCTGAGCCCATGTCCAGTTCACCTGCAGAAGACACCTTTATTCATTAAAAGACAAGATAGGTTTTAGTCTCTTTTCCTCCCATTCTTCAAACAACTCCTTTTAGCAGGGCTTTTTAAAAAAAAAAAAAAAACATTGTGAATAGCCCTTGATGATAACTAGAGGCTACAGGATGGCATTCACTTTGGATCATTCTTTAAAGCTAAGGGACACAGCATTTTTCCATGGGAAAAAAGTATGTTGCAATTAATTTCAAAGACAAAAACAATAGCATGAACACCATAGTGTGCCTAATGCAAGAAACAAATTAAAGGGTAGAGGCTGGAGCCAGTGATCCATTAGGGGCCCTTCCAGTTCTGCAGTTCTAAGATGTTGGTGCTGATTATAAAATATCAAATGCTCAGCCCTGCAGAATGCTGGGGAATATACACAAATATCTCTTCAGGGAACCAGAAACAGTGCTGTAATTCTTTCAAAAGATCAAAAATATTTAAAGGGAGGCTGGGACTTCACAGCTGCAGTTAAAAGTAAGTTACTGCTAAATGTATTGTTCAAAAAAAAAATGACCGTGTTTCTAAAGAATTGTGTCATACACCAGTCATGAAAGCTTTACTTTCAAAAGTTTAACAACTCTTTAACAGAGCATCAACCCCCACCCCACACACTCCCTCCTTGCCAGAAACTACCTGTACCTAAATTTATTATAGAGATTAGATAAGGTAAGCTTTTACTCCTCATAGTGGTGGTACACATTATGACATGACAGTGTTTTATTAAGTGAGCCTCACAGCTGCTGTGTGTATGGATACCTGAGGAGACGTCATTAGTTGGACAAAATCTGAGTGTCAAAATGGGAGAGAATTGGGTGTTTGAAAATTTGTTCTCATTCCTACCTGTAGTTAAGGTTTCAAAAGACACATTACTCTAGCCATCTATCAGGTAAGAGCTGCAGAAAGGGGTCATATAAGAAGCAGCCCTGGGAACATCAGATACTGCTATTTTTAACATTTAATTCTTCTTTTTCTACTTTGTTCTGCTCCTCGGTGTTTAAAAAAAAGGAAAAGGAGAAAGGGAAAAAAAAAAGAAGAGGGGATTTCACTGTCCACTCACTGAATATCTTGAAGTTTGCATTACTCACATACAAAATAATTGGACCCATGTTGACTAGACCTGTGGCCAATCTAAGTAATATATACAGATATGACAAGTCATTTTTCTACCTCATGGAGAGAGAGAGAGAGAGAGAGAGAGAGAGAGAGAGAGAGAAGAGCTCCAACCAAATCTCTAATCAATTTTTGCAGCACTATTTGCCCAACTCAAGCAGGCATTCTCTCTAATGCAGAATAGGACTCGTTTCCCAAGAATGGCCATCAAGGAAACAGCATATTAAAGGTCAAACAGAGGGCAGGAAATAGATTTTGGGAGGGCACTGTTGGGTATTCCTTAGTAGTGAGATATGTACACAGGAAAAAAGCACACCACCTGAAGATCCAGCAATCTCTGTATCTAGGGGAGCTTTCTGTACAATCTGATGGAGTGGTTACTATAGTAACCAAATTTTAAACAGCAGCAGCCTTGTGCCTGGACCTTGATAGGCAAATTCTTATATGCTGCATTTTATTTCCTCAATTATTCCACCCCTTAAAAGGATGCTGTGGTGTTTTGCCAAGAGGACCTTATAAATATCCTAGCAAAATGAGAGCTAGCGCATTACAATTTCAGCAGTTTTCAAACTGACCATTCAGTTGTGAAGAATGAATGGATGAATTAATCTCTGTAAACAACAACTGCATTCTGCATCATGTTTCATCAGACGCTTTGGGTATTAATGTGGTTAATTAAGCATCTCTTCAGTGCATTGCACAAATTACTCTTTTGCTTGTCAGAAACTGCATATGTGTGAGGGAACGGAGTGAAGAGAGGAGAGAATGCCCTAAATGCATTAGCTGTGGCCACATGTATACATAGAACTGTAACAGCGGGATCTTTTGCCTTCCTTGATATACAGAGAACATGGAACATTTTGTGCATTGTTCTATAACATGGAAGAAAACATACATTTCTTGTATGTGTGGGACTTCTGTGCAGCTATTGCTGCTGAGTTGGGTTTTAACTTGCTCACAGTTCTTCACATGGATTGGAAGATGATCCAGAATTATGTGTCAAGGTTGTGCATCACATACATTTCAAAAATCACACTCCTGCCCCAGCCATTCCAACTAACCTGTTGTAGGTGATTCTCCAAATCTGACCTTGGAATATCATTAATCTTACCAAAAATATTTAATTTTCTTTCTCAAAGTCAATATTCTTTCTTTCTTTCTTTCTTTCTTTCTTTCTTTCTTTCTTTCTTTCTTTCTTTCTTTCTTTCTTTCTTTCTTTCTTCGATTTCTATATTGCCCATCTAGCTATAAAGCCACTCCACGTGGTTCATAACAAACAAAACAACAAATAACACGGAATAAATTCTCAGCCTAATTACAATAGGACATCAAATTAAATGCATCTATCAATTGAGACTAAGGAAAGACAACATGAAAAACAATAAAAAGGTAGAATAGATAAATTAAGCACTGACAGTGCACAGTACCTATATGTGTCATTAGCATTATCCTTAGGCATCATTGGTATTATGTCAGTGAAAACTGTACTAATAATCTCATCCAAAGGACTTGATTTCCAAAGTGTCACCTGATGAATGCATCTTGTTTTGGCTGCCATGTCAAAGTCAGCACAATGTAGCATCCATGCACTCATTGTGCCATCATATCATATGGCAATGGGATTGGCTTTGCAAGGGACATGTTATTAGACCTATCCTTTTTGTGCTGTCTACTCCAGTAAAAGGGAAAAAATCCACAACTGATTTTCCAATGATAAATTAACAGAGAGGTATTCCAGTTGTTATGCTGTTTCAAGAGGCCTGTTGATTTCTTCTCTGCTGAAGGATCCGTGTGAATCAACAGACTGGGATTTTGTTTTGTTTTAGCCTCTTTTTAGTTCTTGTGGGCTTTCCTCTTATGAGCATGAATTTCAGGTCAAAGCTGAAAGCATAAACAATATTCAGCCACAGCTACAGGAATGCCCTGAGGATTTGTGCATACAATGCTTTGAAAGGATGTTGTTGTCCTTCAACAGGTATGTTTAGACTAGAGTAGTAGGGTCCAGAAATCAATTAGCCTTTAGAGTTCTTTGCAAATCCAATGCCAGCTGACAACTCTCTATATGACAGAGGGAGCTGATACCTACTAGCTCAAGCTATTTCAGGTCATTATAAAGCAGTCTGTGGTGTCCACAGGTGTCCACTCGATATACATGGAGCAGTTACGAAGCCCAGTTTTCCTCATTGGTGTTCCATATGAACTTTGAAAATGCACTAGAATATCACCTCCTGAGCATATCAATTTCATACTATATTGTGAGTAAGATTTCTCTTCTTAGTCTACATCCGAAATGAAGGAAGGGAGGTGATTGTATTGTCCCAGTCCTTCCCAAGACATGTCATGGCTCATGTACACACATTCACACCTCTCCTCAATGTGGCTCATCCAGGCCAATGGCCCCAGCCTTGCCAGCGAAAGGGGAGGGGGTTGTGCAGAAGGCCCATGCATTTCATTTTGGGATTGGGATAAAATTTGGAAAAGTCAACTGGGTATAGCCAATTGGATTAAATAAAAAGGAAAGAGATTACCCAATATTAGCAACATTTTATGTTAATTTTCTAGTAGCCTAAAGGTATCACCTGTTCCACTTTTGAACTTGAAACTTATCATTCTTATAAGTGACCAAACAGAAATGCTATGTTCTAACTGGAAATATTTTCCATTTATATTTCCTTTCAATGTCTGTGGCTTTTCAAAGTCTGCCCATTCCCCAACATGTTTCTTTCAAAAGAAAAACACCCTATCCTTCTACCTTTTGAGGCAGCACAATTGTGGTCTGTTTTTAGAAGCCAGAGAAGTCTCAGGATGCGTTTTGGTTGGCCCGGTGACCTGGAAGCTTGCCAGCTAAGATTTAAGTAGGCTAAATATGAGCTGATGTTGCAGAAACCTCTTCAAAATTGCAACATGAAATACATCTGTTTTTATGCATTAAACCAGGTTGAAGCTAAAGACAGACATATTTGGCAGACGTCAGGTGTGATCTCCTTTTTAATTTATTAGAACACCAATAATCACCAAGTGGAGCTTGATGAAAAATACAGACAGGCGTAATTTAAAATGTCTGAACTCAGGATGGTGTCTCTCCCCCCCCTCAAGTATCACAAATGGGAGGGATTCACAGCCCTTCCATGTAAAATGTTGCTTCTGCTGGTTACCCCAAGGTTGTTTTTTTTCCATTTCAGAACTGCAGAGGTGTACTGGGAAAAAGCAAATCTGAATCATGATCCTTAGGATTCTGCAATGTCTCCACACAATATCACCAAAGAAATAAGGGCACACAGAGAGGTCCCCAAACAGATTTGTGCTCTTTTGATGATAGTTGGGTCAGATCCTTATGCAGGTTCATGACAGCATTTATGCATTTCCAGATCTCTGTAAAAATAATAATAATAACAAATGGACAAAATTCAAAGGGCTAGAATTTGGAGTAAAGGCTAGATAATGTTATCAGTTTCCTGGAGATAGTTGATTTTACTTCTGCCCACAGTCATCATTTTACCAAAGGTGAGTGGGCAGTGAGATTGGCTCATTCTGACCTCGCCAATCAAAACCTATACAAAATGAATAGAGTCATTCACACATATATATACAGAGACCTAGAAGTAAACTGTGTAGTAAAAATAAGTAAGCTACATTGAAAAAAAGAAAAAAGAGAAACATGGATCCTGGATCACAAAGGCAATGCAAGTCTTTCACTTTGCCATATGCTTGCATGAAATAGCTTATGGAGCAGCTGCCAGAGAATGTGCAACACACGCCAGTTGCCATCCCTACTCTTTTGTTGGAAACTTCAGCTGTTGCTTGCTTTCTCTTTTGGCACCAGCAGCTCAGTGTTTTTCTGATTTGCATTTTTGCGGTTCAAAGTGCTTGGTGTCCTTGGCAGACACTTAACTCCATGAATGCCAAACAGAGCCTACATGTTCACGGAGGCATTGCTTTTCCCCAATGGATAACCTGTTATCTCTTTGTCCCACCATGTAGTCATTGCCTAATGGCACAAATACCTGTGATTCAGTTTGGTTTTGCACAAATGTCCAAGGATAATATGGTAATAAGCTGCCTAGATGCCCTGAGCACATCCGATCTTGCTTGGTCTCAGAAGCTAAGCAGGGTCAGCCCTGGCTAGTATTTGGATGGGCAACCACCAGGGAATACAAGGTGCTGTAGGTGCCTGGAGTAGGAACTGGCAAGCCACTCCAGTATTCTTGCTAAGAAAACTCCATGGACATGGGGTCATGAAGAGTCGGTCACAACTGTACAACACAACAACAATATGGTAATAATAAGGAAAGGAGAAGACTTAAACAATGACTTAATAGGAGAGGACTTAAACAATGTAAAACTTGTGTTTTATTTATTTATATCATACCAATGTATTACTGTTTGTTTAATCAACTGAATCATCAGTGAGGGTTTTCCTTCTTCTTTTTGCATCTTGAGGGAAAAATATGAAGAAGGGCCACAACACTCTATGATCCATGCAGTCATTGTTCATGCTAGCATCCAAGTTTGGGAAATGGAGATAGGTAGCCACATAATGTAAGCATACATGCAAAGAGGAACACTTCTTCCTAACTCTGTGGGGCTGCTGGGGTAAGAAAACATTTTCTTCACACATCAAATGAGAAAATGATTAATGCATCTTTCTACCTTTCCTCTCAAGCCCCTTACTTTCTCAGTAGGAGCTGAGAAAGGGTGCTAGTTCACCAGCCATATCTTCTAACATTTCTTAACTTCATTGGTGCATATGGTGAACTTAATGGAGGGCCTGCTCTCATAATTTCCAATCTCCATTCCTGTTATTTTCTGTGCTGCTTAGTATGGATTCCTTCACCTTCCCCAGAAGAATACTGAGGCAAGAATATGAATTACATTTGGCAGCATTCCCTTTCAAGTGCAGGATCACTGGGTTAATCTTTACATGAAACACTTTGGTTACCAACTGGAAACACTACCATGTTGACTGTTGCTGGCAGAGGGAATATGTTTCCAGGGATTCAGTATGACACATTTTGTGGCAGTAACATCTTTCAAACTCTGTGTGGCTTGACAATAATGGCACAGAATCATTTTGATAGCTAATTGCAGAGGAGTGTGTCTTTTACATCTCATTTGAGGAGGGAGAGAGAAGTCTTGAAACCTTGGGATTATCCTCTCCATGTGTGTGTGTGTGTGTGTGTGTGTGTGTGTGTGTGTGTGTGTGTGTGTGTGTGTGTGTGTGTGTGTGTGTGTGTGTGTGTGTGTGTACGTATACATATATCTTTTAATAATTGCCACTGGAACAACGTTCATGTGCCCAAATCTTCTCCTCCATCTTGACCTTCAGATCCTTCTGCCCCTTTTGCCATCGGAGGAATATGGGCTCACCTACCCTTGAATACATTCTGTTCTACTTTAAGAGGAGGGTGACTTCCTAGGCATCTGGATTTGGACTGATGAGGAAACTGACTGTTCTGGAAAAAGCATTCTCAACCATGGCCTGGATGCAGATCTTGGTACCCAGCCAGTGCCTACAAGATTAGATGCGATTAGAGATCGGCATGAAACCAAAACGCTGTTTGATCATTTTGTTAGGTAACAAATTACTTCATTACCTAGTGAAACAGTAGGACACATTTTGTTTCATCACGAAACACCAATCCCCCCTCTAGAATGAAATGACTTGTCCTAGAGCAATCAATGGCAGGGGAGTTCAAGTTCTTCCCTGAAAGCCCCTGAAATCTGTAAAGGTTTGAGGGCATCAGGGAGCTGAACTATGAAGCTCCAAAGGGGGTGACTCTAGGGAAAAAACCTTTCTATTTTGGAATCAGAAGCCACGCCACAGTAATGCTATGCTTGCCCACAGCCTGGCTTCCAAAGTTCTGATGCCAACAGAAAGATTATTTCCTAGGGGTACCCCCTTTGGAACTTCATATCTCAGCCCCCTTTCAGGGGGTTATCCAGAATCACTTGAGGAAGCTCCCCTGCCAGTTTAGTTCCTTAGGATCCATAGTGTTTCGCTCCATTTCATTTCATTTCATTTCATAAAGTACTTTTAAAATTCATTAGAAATGAAATGAAACGACTACAGAAATGAAATGAAACACTATTTTTCCATTTCATGTGCATCTCTAGATGAGATTGGCTGGCTTTTTCCTCTATGGGGAAACAGGGACACTGAACCTCTCTTTGTTGTCTCAGATGGAGAGAAGACAAGAGGGAACCTCCTCTATTATCACCGAATGAAGACAACAGGTAATTCCCTTATAATTCCAGTTGCTGATGGGAAATAATAACAAGGATTCCCCTCTTCCATTCCCTGTACTAGCCAGTGGTAAGTTGAGAACCTTCATAGACTGGATGTTAACTGTTCTTGCACCCACTCAGTCTACACAGGGGACACCTGCAGGCAAATTTATAACACTGCCTGTACAACTGGATCATTCATCCTGGGAATGGCACTGGCCTGCAGTGATTTCATTCCACAACACAGTCCAAATTATCTCAGGAGGCCATATGGTATAGTACTACTTACAAACAAGCCTTTTGTGTTTGAATTGGGAAGTAATATAATGTGAAAACCTACACTGCTTTTAGCAGAGAGATCCGATTTCCATTACTATGTATTTTTGAGAGTTGATATGAATGGATAACCTTAGAATTTTATTACCACTGGCAAGGTGACATTTTGCAATTATATGTGCATTATGTTGCTAGATAAACTAAATGTGTGGGAAGAAATGCTAGGCCAGGGGAAGTGTTACTCTGCTGTGATTAGCTTCAGCACAAGTTGGCACTGGCTGTTTGTAATTCTAGCACTAATGCAATTTTTTTCTCTTTTAGAATCATCTGACTGTTTCTCACTAGGGAATTCTACCTCAAGGGCTGATGAAACTCCCTCAGAGACTATTATTATTGTTTATTTAAGGAATTTATGTCTTCTATTCCCCTCCCCAGTGGGAGTTAGTCAAGTAATCTTAATATTTTAAAGAAGGAAAGACATCCCCCCCCAAAAGAATGCACCAATTAAAATCCATTTGAAGCAGTCCAACAACAGCAAAAGATAAATCACAATAGCCCAAACTAGCAGCCGGTGAATGAATCAAGGAACAGCACAATCTTTTTTTTTTTTTTTAACAAAGTGTCCTTAATTGTCAGATAAACATGAAATACAAAAGAAAGTAATCTGACCATGTTGGACAGGGGTAATCTTAGCATTTTATTTCTGTTGCCTGCCAGCAAGGGTGAGGTGCTGCTGATGAGAATGCCTTATTACAATTGCTACCAACTGCGCTTCTAAGGGCAACAGAAAATGAGGAAAGGCTATGACATATGGTCTTCAAGAATGCACATATTTGATCTGATATTACATCAAAAGGTTCAGATAATCCTCCGTGATGCACAGATTATTTTAAGATGTAGTATCTTTACACTGTATAGTTCCTAAATTTCTGTTCTTTCAACATGCTTGTTCTCCCATTGTGGCTGTCAACAACAAGGCTGAAAACCATGTGATCAAATTATAAAAGGATATTGTATAACAAGAAAATATAGCACTACTGAAATGAAGTGTCACAAGTAAAACACTTCATCCACTAAATTCCTGCTGCCATGTCTTCCTATATGATGTCAACTTGTAACATTAAAGGGAGTCCATGTGTTGCTTCCTTTGCCATTTAGTAGTGCAAGACCTCTATTACCATGCCTGCACAGTTCATCATCATCATCATCATCATCATCATCATCATCATCATCATCATCATCATCATCATCATCATCATCAACAACAACAACAACAACAACAGAATTATATATCATCCATAGTACTGGATACTCATGTTAACAACTTCAAAAGGATGGAAGGCTGCATCATCCTTGAGCTGACTGCCTGAACCTATCAGGATTGAAATCAGGTTGTGAGCAGAGCTGACTGCAGTGCTGCAGTTTAACCATTGTGCCATGGATCATTGAAGGCTCTTCTGTATGTCTCCTCAAAAGACGAGATGTGATTAGTAGCTTTATGGCTTTAGTTATCATTTGTGGCACCTAGATAAATAACAAACAAGCAAAAACGGCAGGAAGTTAAAATAATTAAAATTAATTAATTAAAAATTTTAAAATAAGGCAACATTATAAATAAAAAGTCTAAGGAAGAATTCTCCTTTCTTATTCTGCCCGTGTCCTGGTCTTTTATGCAAGCAGCTGAACTTTTCTGTAGCTGCTACAAGGGAATATCCTTTTTTCCCCTTGTGTATCTATATAAGCCATATTGCACTGAATCTCAATGTTCTGCTTAAACTGCAGCAAGGTGGAGATTATATACAGTACATTCAACATGATGCAGGCCTTAGTGTCCTACAGTACTGGAATACGCGATAACAAAGAACATTAAAAACAGTGAGTCAGTGACTGACATCCTGTTGCTTAAAAGTTGCTCTGAAGTAGGTCCACTGGGGATTTGTTCAGTCAACTTCTTTGTAACATCCATTGATTCAAATAGGTTTACTCTAGCTGTGAGTTACCGCACTAAGCAACAGGATTTCAACCCATGTTAACACTGATCTTCCAGCACATTGGCCCCACAGCAAACTGGACACTCATTTTACTGACCCATATAACAGGCAGCTAGTCGTACCCTACCACAGGCCTGCGATCTGAGTACTATCTCAAATGGCTACCTTTTTGTTGATGTTAAGACTGTTTTGTTCCAGGGCACTGGTGACTTAGAGAACAATTTTCAAAATCCCCTCATTAGATGATGCTCTGATTTAGAGGCAGATGGGTTGCTGATGTTACTAAATCTTTTTTTTAATCACATTTTTGTTGTACTTTGGATTTGGATGTTAATTGCTTTAGGGAGACAGATTCTTCTTCTAGACAGAGGAACAGGATGTAAGCATTCAAACAAAGAAATTAATAAAAAAATAATAAACTGATTTTAAAAAGAGATAGCAAAAGTGCAATAACAAAGCTCTCCAAAGTGATGGTCTATGCAAACAATAGCTTAGAAAACAAAAATTTCTGCCCTCACCAGCAGCAGAAAGACAAAGATGCAGACAAATCTACCCTAAAACTGGGTGTTAGAGATGGGCAAGACTCAAAAAAATGGTGTTTCGTTTGTCGTTTGGTCGTTTAGGGGGTCCATTTTGGTTCATTTTCGTTTTTGTGATGTTTTTTGCAAAAATTCATTGAGGTAACAAAACGAAAAAAAACGAAAACGATTGAGCGCGGCGGGGAAAAACCGGGCCGGCCTGACACCCCCTCCCCCTCCCCCTAAAAAAAAATTGCTGCTTCATTAGCATTCTCTTTTAGTTTAATGCATCTGCTGCAGGCAGGGCCCGCCCGCCCAGGAAATGAAAAACGGGAGAGAAGAGGAGGAGGAGGGCGGAAAGTGCCAACCGGTCATTTCGTTTTGGGGACCATTTTCCATTTTGTTCATTTTCGTTTTTGTGACGTTTTTTGCAAAAATTTCATTTTTGTTTCATTAGGTAACAAAAAAATGAAAAACATTGCTGCTTCATTAGCAAGTTTAAAAATGCAACGAAAAACGAAAAACACGGCAAATTTGGTCATTTCGTTTTCATTTTCATTTTGTTTAAAAATTTTTTTTGTTTCATTTTCGTTGCGTAACAAAACGAAAAAACAAAAACAAAAACAAAAACTCACTCGTTTCGTGCCGATCTCTACTGGGTGTAGATCACCTGTTCCAATTTTTATACTACCGGGAGGCTTCCAAACATATAACAATTGAGTCTGAACGAATCCACATCCCATTCAATTCTGTTCATGCTCTGAAGTATTTGAGATGCCAGAGAAATGATACAACTGAAAGTTTGGAGTAAGTCTTGCCAAATTTCAAACAACTCATTTTGGGGATTCACACATTAGGTTTCTTTAAAGTTAACTTTTTTATATAAAAAAGAACATTCTGTTGAAGTGATTGGTGCCTCACCTGTGTTTGATCTGTGCTCTGGTCACATCTTGAATTATAAAGGTGTTCTACTTCCCTCAGGAACTGAATCCAGCTTTTCTCCTTTGATCCAGACTTCACAGAAATCAGCCCATGTCTGGCTGATTGGGTTTGGATTTTGTGTTTGTCAGAATCTGGTCCATAGCCTGCATAGCCTAGTCTAAACATAAGGTGTGACAACAGCTTTTAAATACTTTCTCTGTGGCCCTTTGGGTCTCAACGGCCAAAAAAGATGGAACATAAAGCAAGCATAAAAAGCTCAGCATGTCTAGAATTATAAAGACGATATCAGGAAGCAGAAAATTTATTTTGGGAGGTGGATTTGCCTGTTGTTGAAGTCCAAGGAAAATAGCCACAACATAACTGAAAATGTGGAAGAGTGAACAGTAAGAACGGGAATGAGGATGTTTGAAAGATGTGATACAAATACAAAGAAGGCTGCAAAGTATAACAAACTCCAACATCCCTTTAATTAATGCTTTGTTAAACGTTCCTTGTATTTTAATATGCCTAGTCACTACTAGAGGTGCCATGTTTTTCCATGGACTACTTAGAAATCTTAGTCTTTGATGTGAAGGGTTTTCTTTTATCCTTTTCCCAAAGATTTTTGCTTTGTGCCAAAAATGTTGATTGTTTGGTTGACTGCAATCCACACTCTAAACTGGGAGTGCCCAGTCTTTGCTTGACCGTCAGGCAGTGGTCAAAACTCCCTGATCAACCTTCTTGAAGATTGGTCCCCTATCACCAGCCATGATGTTGTGAACTATTCAGCATCACAGAGTTGAGTTTCAAGTTGGAGAACCCTTACCTCACAAGAGCTGTTGCTTGGATTTATCAATTGGTTTATAAGCCCTGGGATCATATTTTAAGTCAAACATGTTATCTAAATGCAGTTTTGGGGATGCCCTCAATGTCAATACTTTCAGCCTGTTATGAACAAGCAGAACTACATATAAGGTTGTTTGAATCTGCAATTTTTGGACTGGTTGATTCTGTGAGGGCTCTAAACTGCTTTTGGGAATGTAACAGAGAGAGAGAGAGAGAGAGAGAGAGAGAGAGAGAGAGAGAGAGAGAGAGAGAGAGAGAGAGAGAGAGAGCATGCTAGTGCCCTGTGGATTAGATTTACTCCATTAATTGCATTTACTCTTGCCATAGTCTCCTTTAAGTATATTGTGGTTCTGTGCTTGCTAAATATATGCAAAAAGAGTAGATGTAAAAGATGATTTATTAACTCATGTTACAGTCTACTAAACACACTGCTCATAAAGAGGGTCACTCTGCAACAAGTGGCACATCAAATCTCTCCAGGCATGCTGGCCAGTGTGAGTGAAAAGCATTCCCAAAAGCTATTCCTTCAAAGAAGTAGAATATACACTTTTCCCCAGAGGTGCTTTCCTCAGATTCATTTGGGAGTACTACACATTTACAGCTTATGGTTATTACAGAGCTTTAGTAATAATGTTCTGGAGTCTTTAGAAGGAAGAGAAGTTGTGTGTGTATATACAGATATAAAGTAATACCTCGGATAATGTAAGCAATTCGTTCTGAGCGAAAATTATGTCAACCGAAATGTGATTTCTGATTGAAATGAATGGGAAACCAATTAATCTGATCCAGAGGTCCTGAAAAAGGCAACAAAGCCTCCTCCCGCCCCAACCTCTATATAAAGTGCACCTTAAAGGCATGTGGAGATGGAATACACACACACTGGAACACCAACACCCCCACAGTGTAACACAAGCAGCAAGACCAAAGAAAGCAGCAAGACAATCCCCAGGTCATTCCTGTAAAAAGTGTAATGAAAATCAGTGGAAAGATGATCAAAAGAAAGCGAGGAAACCTCAGCTCCCTACCTTTCCAATTTTGAAAAGTCCAAAATCTGCTGCAAAAAAATGTTCAGAATGGCTCCAAAACACGATGAAAAAACTGCTCCAACTCCTCCCACCCATCCACAAATGATGGGGGCACGCATTCTGGGTACACTTTATTTGCAAAGTGTAATCGAAAATACATTATCTGAGGCAACCCATAGGAAAATTACGATAACTGAAACATCCTCATTCCCAGAAATTATGTTACATTATCATAGCTTTTCGTTAACAGAGGCATTCATTATCTGAGCTCTCTCTCTCTCTCTCTCTCTCTCTCTCTCTCTCTCTCTGTGTGTGTGTGTGTGTGTGTATTTGGAATGTATACGATACGATACGATATGATACAATACTATACTATACTATACTATACTATATATAGTAATTAAGTGTTCAGTGCAGTTAGACTGGCAGAGAATCTACATTGGCCTGTATCTTATTCCTAGTCTCACCTAAATAGTGGACTGTCAAATCAATAGCTAAATGCTAAGTCAACACTTAGGGAAATTAGAGTGTTAATGTGTCACTTTTAGTCAGAGCCAACAATAGGATATTAGTCATGCTGTCTACTTCTGGGCCTCCTAATATGAGTCATAGCTTTCGAATACCTCCTACCGCTCCAATAATAGTTAGACTGGCAGAGAATCTACATTGGCCTGTATCTTCCAATTCCAAAGGGATAGTCTCACCAAGAAAGATGAAATAGTGGACTGTCAAATCAATAACACCAAGCTTATAAATGCTAGAAAGATGAACTTAGAACTTAGAAACTTAGAAACTTAGAACAAGAAAGAACCAGAACTGTTAATGTACACTCAAATTTTAGTCAGAAGCAAAAGAAAATATAGGATATTTGTCATGCTGGTGATGGGATCTGGCCTGGATGCCTTCAAAAGGGGAGTGGACAGATTCCTAGAGGAAAACCTCCATCA
Source organism: Phrynocephalus forsythii (assembly GCA_029282475.1). Taxonomy (NCBI): domain Eukaryota; kingdom Metazoa; phylum Chordata; class Lepidosauria; order Squamata; family Agamidae; genus Phrynocephalus; species Phrynocephalus forsythii. Next base: position 23,809,690 of record JAPFRF010000005.1, read on the forward strand.
TGGGTTACAAACCAATGGAATAGTCAACCACTTTTTGGATGAAGCCAGATCTCAGGAGACAGATATCCTTCTCCTCCCTTTCCATCTCTCCACGTGAGATACAGGAAGCTGGATATGATCCAGCATGGCTCAAGAAAGATGAAAAAGAAATTTGTTCTGACCACTTTATGCTATTTATTAATGTGTTAAATTTACAAATTTCATCCACCAACTGCTAGTGAGGCAGCCGGAAGTACTAAAAATGATAAAAGTTCACATAAAACCTATAAGCACATGAGCAAATAAAATATAATAGCAGTGTTCAAATCAAATCTGAAGAACAATATACAAGCTGAATTTTTTTCAAGTCCTACTTGGAGAATAAACCTGAGAACTTTTCTCCACTTAGCCTGTGTTAAGTGGAGTTGGAAAAACTGACCATGACCATGGCTTGCCACTATACACTTGGAAGTTAGCAATCTGCATGGCTGCAAGTCTTACTCCACAGTAGCTGAAAACGGAGTCATAAATCACAACTTGAGTAGGCTCACTGAATCAATGGAATTTATGCAGGAGTGGATTGACCACTGACTACATGGCCAAATTAAGCTGAAGCTTATTACTGGATTTCAGGCACCGGATACAAATTCAGCTCAGACGAGGAGCATAACATGTTCAGATAACAGATTCCAAAGAAGTGGTACCTTTGAACCCAGTAGCATTAAATAGATTTAAGCACCATTTCTTAAGTAATGCTAATAATAAAAATCAAACAAGAGAATCCACGTTTTTGTGGGGGCTAATCTGAAACATCTTCATGCTGCACTTTAATGTAACATCAAAGGACCCGTAATGCTTTCGATTTAACTTGCTTAACTGCTTTCAACCATGTATTTGATATACATTTTGTCCTCTAGATGCTAACATGAGGCAGTTTACAAAAATGGATGGCTGAACAGTTCAACCATTACATTCAAATATATCTGTAGTGAGTAATATGCATCGCTTTGTGAAGATAACTGCAGATCTGTTCGCTTTACAAACGCTCGTCCATATCAAGTAACTGAGAATTCAGCTATATGCCTGTCAAATGCATTGATTCCCCTCATTTATTAAAAGGTTAATTTCAAAGCTGCTCTTTTTATGTGTGAGAGATGAATTATGCCAACATTTGTTCTTCAAGAAATAGACAGTATGATTAGTCATGCTTAGTGATATCCTCATTCATTTAACTTGCTTTTTCTCTTATTCCTCTATAGAATTTCAGATTATGGGATTGTCCAAAGGGTGGACTGGAGGACATTAGTGGCAAAGAGGAAAATATGGCATATATCATTGGTGGCCAAAATTATACAACAAGCAAAAAAAAAACAATAAAATGGTTATCAGGCATACTTGTTGTTTAGGAAGGGCATTCTAGAACCAAGGCACTATCACTGGGAAGGTGTGATCTAGTGTCACTACTAGAGATGGACACAAATTAGATGAATTAGTTGCAAAATTCATTCAAAATAGCTAATCCATTGATTCATATTCATATAAATCAGTAGTACAGTGACCCCCCACACCTATTGCGGGAGTTAGGGACCCAACCCGACCCGCAATAATTGAAAATCCACCATATGTGGATGCAGGTCAGGTTGGGCCTGGGGCACCTAGGTGGGGGCTCTTGTACTTACCCCCAGACTGGCACTGCCCCGAACGGGCCTGTGAGGGCCTTCCTGGGCCTTTGGAGATCTCCAGAAGGCTCAGGAGGCCCTTGCAGGCCTGTTTGGGGCAGTCCTGGGGTAAGGAAGGAAGGCCTGAAAGAGGCCTTTCCCTTCTTACCCCAGGGGGCCTTTTTCATGTACTGCAGTCCCACAGGGTCCCATGGGTGGGGGACCACTGTAGTACCACATGCTGAACACAAATCAATGACATCATAGCTATTTTTTGTTCCTCAGTTTGTCAGGCTGTAAAATGCCCCCCAAGGCTCATAGAGACACCAAAATAGCAGGGAAGCTTCCCATGATTGTCTTCTACAATCTCTCTAGGTTTGGTTTCCCTGAGCCATTTGCTAAATAAAGGGTAATTTCATGGCATATTGTGGGTGTATAACTCAGCTGTATGAAACCCAGTCTGCATCAGACATGCAGGTATTGTAGAGGAGCATTGAGAGAACCCTTTGTACAATTTTGGTGTCTCTAGGTGCCTGGGGAGCACTTCCCTGGGGGGAAGGCTCTTTGTGGGTATGTAACTTGGACGTCCGAAACCAAACTTCACCAAACAGGCAGAACTTTTAGGATAGAGTCAGAGGAAGCTTCCCTATGTTTTTATGTGTCTAGATGCCTTGGGGGCCATTTTGTAGGGTTTTAAATAAAAATGAATTTACAAATCAATTTATTCTTTCATCAGAAAAAAATCACAAATTCGTTATTTGTGATTCGTTGACCTTTACGAATCATGAATCAAAATGAATCACCATTTTTCTGGTTCATGCCCATCTCTAGTCACTCCTTTATCTACTTTCTCCAGTGGTGGGGTGAGTTGTGCTTGTGTCCTGACTTGATCTAAGCATTACATGCAGGCTGAAACAAAGGGGAAGGTTTTCTTCAGATATTTGGGATGAAAGGTCTTGAGTTCAACATAAAAGCTCAAGCTTTTATGTTGAACTCAACCCAGAAAATATTGGGCCACCAATGCAGCTGCTTGTGCATCAGTATTATTATCACAGACTGTTGCCCTGGTTACCTTTTCACCACTACTCTCTGCAGCAATTGTCATTTCTGGATGGCTTTCAAGAGAAGCCACACAGAAAGGGCATTGCAAATGTAATCCATAGCCAAAGGTTTATTATTAACAGGCTGTTTACTTCACAGTTTTTTTTCCCACATGAGAAGGTGTTATTCAGTCCAGAAGATGAACTTTTGAAGAACGCTTTGGTTTCAGCACAATAGAATAAAACAATATTTCCTTGTTGCTTTACTACTTCAGAGGTAATTAACTGCCAAACATATTTGTGTCAGATAACACCTTTATCATGTGTGAACCACATTGGTGATTGACAGGGTGATTGTACTGTTTACAGCTAGTTTCAAAAATATAATTGTAATTTTCCACATTGGATTGTAACATATGAAAGATTTGTATTAAGGAAGCCACTAAAATCTGCTGTTTTTCTGGTAGTGTTTAGTCCCAAATATCACTCTTCTCAAGGAATCGGAATGCTCTATGCCATTTTTTCCTTCTCACCTGCTAAAATTTGAGATTAGGAATATATTTAATTGAACTATTTCTACATTCAGAATGACTCAACATTTCTCCTCTGCTGTGCCTCCCTTTTGTCAGTTTTAAAAGGATTTTTAAACCATTTACTTAATCTAGCAAGCCAGTTTGAAGGCTTCAGCATCTGGCTAGTGCCCCTGCTTCATCAGCCTTTACATTTCATCACTTTTGACATAATGCCGGAACATCTATTCACACCCATGGTTGCTAACCTATTGGACAAGTCCTAAACTACTTAATCAAATGTTTAAGCAAAATTGAGAACTACTGCAAAGCATCTATTAAACTGTAAGATACTGCAAGATAGTTTTTATAAAATAAAGCTGTACCAGCCCAGCTGCGCTTACCTGCAATACAAAACAACTAATTTAAACACATTATTTTAAGATAGTGAAACTGTCACTTAGAATATAGGTTTAATTTTCAGTATGCTCCATCTTTCTGCCCACCCTCCAAAAACTAACCTTGAAAATATATAGCAAAATGTGAGGTATATACTGATAACAAGCAAAATCAAAGAAAAACAAAACAAAACAAAACACACAAAACATGTGGCACCTTAAAGACTAACTTTCATATTTTAATGTAATGTTTTATGGACTACAAACCCACTTCTTCAGACATATAGCAACAGAATGATGTGTGCAATATAATATGGGATGGGATATACATTTCATACCAAATATTCATTGGCTGTGGTATCTGTATTTGCATGTCAGTCCAGGCATGTAGTGGACGTGTCCACAAAACACTATATTAAAATATGAAAGTTAGTCTTTAAGGTTACACACGTTCTGTGTTTTCTTTTCTTTTCTTTTTCTTTGATTGTGCCTGGAATTCTTGAAAAGACTAACACGACTACCCTCCCCAAAACTTGTACTGATAACATTAACTCTAGCCAATAAAAAGTTGTTATAACAAGAGTTGATTTTGCTCCAACAGACACACATGGCTAGTGTTTTTAAAGTTGGTATTGTTTTCCCCAATGGAGAGAAACATTTCTTCTTGGGTACTCCACAAGCCCATGCTATAGTCAGCTAGAAAGGTGAACAATACTGTTCAAACACTACAATTCCTATAAAGCAGTGGTTCTGAACCATGGGTCACCAGATGTTCTTGAATGAAAAATCCCAGAATCCTTCACCACTTATTGTGCTTTGTAGTCCAAGAACCTCTGGGGACTAGAGATGGTCACAAAATGCTGAGGTCCCCCTTTCCTTCCCTCGCCTGCCAGGCCCACTCACCATCATTGTGGCAAAGGTGGGGTCCTCCTTTGCCAGTGGTGTGCCAATCTGGGAAGGAGCACAGGCTGCCCTTCCCCACATCCTCAGGCATCCAGCCAATTTGACAAGGGGACAGGATGGGATAATCCCCGCATAGCTGACAAGTGCCCAGGGAGGACTTCAGGGCTCCTTCCCATTCTGCCTCTTCTTTGGACTGGTTAGGGGGTCTGTAGTGGTGGGAAAGGGCAGCCATAGCTCCTGACAAGACTGGAATGCTGCAGGTGTAGGATGTAGGTGTGATGCTGCTGGTGGTGAGTGGGCGTATGGACAGTGGGGGAAGGGGGCAGATAAGTGGGGCACCTATGATGGCATGCTTAAGATTCAGCATGAAGCATGACAAAGCACTTTGTGCCCATCTCTAATTGTCATCAGATAAGCAAACAATAGTGCTAACTTCCAGTAGTTGAAACAGGTATGTAACCTGAGGAAATTAGAGGTACCTGGGATATGTAGCAGTCTTGTAGTTAAAGAGCAAAGAGTTGTTTTTCAGGAATCTTGCAGCTTATTGCTTATTGGACGAGGCTGGCAGAGAGACTTTGGGAAGACACAACAAGTTGAAAGCCAGAAGAGATCTGTGACAAAGGAAGGCATGTCAGGAAGTACAGAGAAATTTGAATATACAGATTAATGGACATTGATACTTACAGAAGAATCAAGAAAGTAGGAGGAGCCTAGAAAGAGTGAAGAATGCTTTTTGAGAGGGAGAGAGAGAAGCCATGATTAAGCTAGCCATGCAACCAGAAGCTTTTATGTACCTTATTAGATTTTAGCAATGGATTCTTTACATCAGTTTGGCAGAATTACTTAGAGTAGGATAGATCTTTATTGTTTTCTTGAAACTATTCTTGGTATATCTAAGTTCTCTACATTCTTTAAGATTTTTGAGATTTTTGCTTACTTCCCCTTATTTTGTATTTCTGTATTTTAATAAACATCATTTTTAAAAGATATTTTTGATTAAGGTGAGTCAGAGTGAGCAGCAAATTAAAGAGTTTTTTAAAAAAAAAAAAAACAAAGGCATGAACAGGTTTTCAGATCCCAGGTTTATTCCTGGAGCCTGAGGGACCAGGCAAGTGGGGATAGCAGAGACTGTTCACAGGGCTGAAAGTTTTGCATCCCCAGACCCGAAATAAATAATGACATGATTGAGTGGTATGGGCCACAATATTATTAAATAACTTCAAATAAATAACTTCAGATAAATTGAGGGGGCCTACCATAGTGCAAGTAATGCTATGACCTTGGTGCTCTTAATTTCAAGGCCACCCTCACACAGGTGAGTTTCTCCAGAAAAAATATCCAGAAAATAAACTTTTATTCTGCACCTTTTACAACAAGGGAGCCTAGATCACCCAGGGCAGCCATAGATAACTTATAAATAAACCTATAATCTTATTAATTCAACTAAGTTTAACCTGAGATATCTGCTATTGAATAAAAAGTCTGCCCAATCTCCTTACTGGGACTGTATCCCACAACTCACCTACAGGAGCCGCCTTGCACTACCTGCCAAGGCAAAAGAACTAAGACTTATGTTCCTTGACACCCCCCAGATGAAAATTTCGACCTGGAGGCCCTCATTCAAATCCCTCAGAAAAATCTCCAGCCCTAAGTCCTACAGATGAACACCATTGTCCCACTATAACTCTGAACAGTCAACTGAAAATTCTGGGTGCCTGATGACTGACCCTAAACCCTGCTGCATGGCCTTTCCTACCTCATGGTTTATGCACCGGTGGCTCAGTACGATGGGGCTCTCTGGCTCCATGACAGACACAACAACAAATAATTGTGGACCACACCACCCGAGTGCCCGGGCATTGCTGCTTAAACTTCCTCAAATCAGCAATGACTTAGAGGATCAAGGACTTGCCCAGCACCTGTGTAAAGTCATTGCTGCCCAGATGGACTAGCAAGACATCCAAATGTGCTTTGCAAGCACACTTGGAAACCAGATCCAAAAATCCATCCCATCTCATGTCTCACAACTCACCAATCGAGCAACGCATGGGACTGACTCCAATTTGGCTGACCAGAAAATATAGCTTTGGCCTCAGATGACCACCTGGAGTCACTCCCTGCTGCTGAGACCTGGGAGACAAAGCAAAGTGAAAAACACGGTCAACCAATTACTTAGGTAATGGATGCACGTAATATTTGCATGTAGTATGAACCCATCTGTCAACAAACTGGATGTCACAATGAGCATGAATATAAATGGACCATAGTTCCTTTTGTCCTTTTGATCACTCCTAAACTAACAATGATCAATAACAACATGGTCTGAGTGCTTCGTTGAAGGGCTTTTTTGTCTATAACTTAGAATATTATGTTGAATTTAAGACATCAAGTGTGAATTATCTAACTAAATTTGTAACTCATTTTGGACCTTGATGATAAAAGAGTGATAATGCTCACTACCTCGAGTTCATTGCATCAATCTTCTACTAAAACACCACATTCCCTGCCCTGAACTGATTTTTAAATTCTGCACCATCATGGTCCCTGCTGTCCCCCTACAACTGTTCATGAGGCCAACATAAAAACTGTCCCTGAGTGTACATGGCTGCCTCCCAGTTACGGTAGCTGCAAAACCACACCTGAAGGGATTGAACCATAATCAGGCTAATTCCCTTTGGGCATGCTAGCAGAACTTGGGGTGGTTTTTTACTACCTTCCTCACTGCCTCCTGTGCCTTTTTGTCGTTCCTTATAACATGCACAGGCGGTATGGGTATCTGCACACATAGAACATTGGTGCAGAATTTTACAAAGTTTTTGCATGCAGAAACCTTGGGCATTGAATTCCCAACAGTAAAGGTGAGTTTGAACTGCCTGGCCTGCACCTGCGCTAGCTGAAGTGCTCTGACCCACTTGGTGCAAAAGATGCCCACTATCCAAGTGCTCACTTTGCCCAGGGTGATCAGGATTCATTATGCACATCAGTCTAACAGGATGTCCCAATGCAGTTTAGGGTGCAGCACCACTCTCATCCAAAATCCTTCATCATAGAGCAACCAGGCTAGACTGGAGAAATCTATGTAAACCCTATAAATTAAATCCATGTACTGGATTAAGGCAAAGGCATAGTGGGGCTGTGCCCAAACAATTGTACCAGGATATATGAAAAAAATGCTGGCAGCCAATTTGCCCAACACATGGCAGCCAATTTTCCCAACACATATCTGACCATATATGGTGATTTTTTTCTTTAGCATATTTCTCCAAATTCTCAAATTTGGTAGGATCAACCTCTCTGTTAAGGAATTCCAAAATAGCTTTAAATCCATCCTTCCATATCCTTTCTACAATGTCAGGGAGTAGATGATCGCCCAAAGGCAACGATTGATCACAATCCAGGAAATGATGATGAGGAACAGCATAAGCACCCAAGGAAGCACTCAGATCAATTGTGGTAGTGTTTATCACTGTCCCTGGGGCAGGTGTGACCATGGGTTGCTTGGCCTCAACTGCTTCACCTGCCTCAGTATGCTGGATTGGCTGATATTGTATGCTAGTCACAGCAGTTACAGGGGCAATCCCCGTAAGGTTTGTTAAGGAACCTGAACCACCAACTGACATGGGTGCCACCAATGGTACTTAAGCGGCAGACTGTGAATTTACTGATTCCCATGGCCATGTGTCTCCCCCATGTTCCCCACCCTTGGTGTGGTTGTAGTCTCACCTGCCTGCAGTTGTGCCACTTGCAGAGCTGGTTCCATTTGAGTTGGTGGTGGAGGTAGTATTGTCCCCTGGAGCTACTTAGGAGCCACGTACATGGTGTGGAATTTCTTGCTCCAGTGGCAACAGCAGCAACAAGGATGAGGTGGTGAACCTCCTTTGAACATGGAGCATAAGGGAGTGTTGCCCTATTTTTAAGCCAGATTTGATTCTGAGTGGCTCTAGGGAGCATAACTGAGCATGGAAAGAATGTGCAATCTCTCAGTAAATATAGAAGGCATATATTGCCCAAAACTGTTCTTTGGTTCACAGAAATAGGAATCTGGATTAGATGAATCATATTCTGATTCATTAAGAGGCCACTTTGCTTTAGTTCTGCCTTTCTCACATTCCCATTTTCCTCTGTCCTGTGCAGTTTGTAGTGTTTTGCCTCAGTTTCGACTTCTGCCAAGAAAGAAAAAAACTCCTGTCCTCAGTCATTTATGCTGTTCTACTTTGTTTAATGAATATTATGCTAGACCTTGCTTCCAACCTATTTCAGTGTCTGTGCTCTTACTGCAGACTAAGCCAAGTAAAGATATACTATATTTATTCTCATGTGGATTTATAGCTTGTTAGTAAAGAACACTGACTCATATAATGAAGTGTCTACTTTATAAGAAAAACTTTGTAAACGGGGAGTTGCATGCATTTTTAAAGGAAGTACAAACAATTGATCATTATGTTTTCCCCAACCTTTAAAGCAAAACAGAGCTGCTCGTGATAGCACAAATGCTTGTCCAAGTGTTCTGTATGTGAAAAACAATCACAGGGAATATCAAGGAAGAGCACTTGTAAATTAATTCCTGCACATTTTCATATTTTTTTCTGGTCAGAACTAAGAGAATGAATTAGAAAGGTCAAGAGAGAGAGGAGTTCCTCTTAAGAAGAGAGCATCTAACAATGTGCTGAACCACACAGTGAAAGGTTGGTGCATTGGGATCCAGCTCATCACCTTTCATTGCTCAGTTCTGGATAGCTCACTGTGTCCTTAAGTATATTCTTAAATGTAACTTTCAACAATCTGTGAGCAACCCGTATGCAAGGTTTTCACTGAAAGCATATTATATTTGGAGGGACCAAGAATTTCAATTTTAAAAACCAAGTTTCATTATATGCTTGATACATGGTCACACCGCTTAAGATTTGTAAAATGTTTCCACATTCACCAAAGCACCATATATAATTTATGTTCCAGGCATTTGTTTTAAAAAATCAATATAAAAAATATGAGGCGGGAGAGAATCAAAGAAGCTTTTTAAAAAACTGCCCCCCAAAAAACCTTTCTAAAACACAAATAATCTGTAGTAATAAAAGAGGGGAAAAAAAACAATTGCTTTCCATTCTTTCGTGTTTCACTCCTTGTAAGCTTTATTTCATTCTTTAACCTTTTTCTATTTCTTCACCCAATTGCCTGATAAATTTTTCATCCAAAGGACCACAAAGGTGAAGATTTGCTGCTGTGACCAATGAAGACTGCCAGTGGCCAATTAGAATGGCCGGGTGGGGCAGGATGAACCTGTAGAAGGGCCATGAACCCAGTGAGATTTTTATTTTATTTTATGTGCTCGTAGTTTTTCCATTTGTTTTGCTTATTTATCTCTCCTAATTTATTTATGTACAAAAAATGTAGCCACCCCACTACCAAAGTGGTCTTTTCTTGATATTTTGCTCAATCTCCTCCTCCCCTTCCCCACTTCCATTTATTTGGATTATTTTTGTGGCTGCCAGACAGTTTGTTTGTACCATTATGCCTCCTTTGGATTATTGCTTGTATTATATCCTCCATGCTCATTTTTTTTTGTGGGGAGATGTCCCTTCTTTTCTTGGATTATTTTTGCAGCTGCTTGAGAGACTCAAATAAGATAAGACAAGAAAAGTCATAAAGTGGTAGGAGGGGAAGAAATATTATATTAGTTTTGGTTTCAGAGGGATCTGTTTTGGGTTTGCTTGTTTTGACCTTTATTTTCATGCTTGCCTGGTTGATTTTTTATTTTTTATTTTATGAGAAGTCTGTGTGTATCTCTGTGTGTATATGTTTATTTTTTTCTCTCCCCCCCCATGTGTTTCTGGGGGCACTCCCTTTATTTGACTGAGTTTTTAAAAATGTTCTTTGGTTTGTTTATTTTGTTAAAGTTGTATAACTTCATGGGTTTTTTTCCTTATCTTCTGCTCTTGGAGTATTTTGATTCTCTCTTACTTTCCCTCTTTACTTTTAGTGTAAGTTTTAAGGTTTTCTACATCTATTGCCATGCCAGGAAACACAAAAGGGGAAACCTAAAGAGAAAGAATTAGAAAGAGGCTTTCCTTTTTGTGTAAAACAAAAGGACCAGTTCACACACACACACACACACACACACACACACACACACACACACACACACACACACACACACACACACACACACACACACACACACACACACACACACAAATGAAAACAAAATAGACACCCACCCACCCCACTAAAGAACCTAAAGTGAAATAAACATGAACATTTTCCTCACATACACCCCTAGCAGTAAGAGGAAATAATGGTAGGCACTAACATAATGTACCTGACCTCTCCTAAAATACAGCATATGCAAGTTGAGGCACAGAGCTGCAATATGAAATGACATACTGGATAGATAAAATAAATATATGAAATGGCAACATATAGGTAGCTAGATGCATACAAAATTACTACGATTTAATTTAGCAGTCAGAGAATAGGATCTTTCTCTTTCCTCTCTCTTTAAAAAAATCTCCAGGGTCACTCTTTGAAATCTGAAGCAATTGAGTACTCAGAATCTTTGAATGATGTACTTTACTTCTTTGGCATCCTTTTATCTAAGCATGACACCATTCAATCCTTTCATGAGATGACCTTTGAACTTCACCTGCAAGCCAGTCGTTACCTTGGCAACTGACACGCATGTGGCATAAGACTTTGCAAAATCTCAGAAGCAGAAGCACCTCCTTCACTGGGCTACTTAGAGATGAATAGAGGGTGTGTTCGGGTGGGGGGATGCAGACAATGAACTGATTTCCATCCTATATAAATGTGGAGCTCAAAATATTGCTGTTATCAATGGATCCATGCTGCAGAGTTTTCTGACCCTAATTGTTCCCTGATGAAGTCCAATGGGATCATGTGGCAGAAGTGGCTGTTCTGGGGGTGGGGGCCCTTTTGAGGGTTGAACAACCATTTCACAGGGGTCGCCATGAGCCAGTGAAGAAAAAGGCACAAACGGCTTGGGACTGGAGGCAGAAGGGGAAGAAGTGGGGGGGGTGAGTTACAGCTTAATAGGTTGGAAGGGATGTCAGTCAATGGCACCAGAGGCTGCGATTGGCTGAGGGTGCATGTAGAGAGAAGTTCTCAATCTCTATGGCACCTGCACCAGTGGTCTGCCAATGGGGGCTTGTGGCCTCTTCCAAGCAGGGCAAGGGGTCACCACAGCATGAAGAACTGTATTAAATGGTCACAGCATTAGGAAGTTTGAGAACCACTGGTCTAGCACATGGTGGCAAGGAAAAGGGCTTAATCAGTGACAGTATGTGCTTTGAGAAACTCGAGGTTTGCCTCCCATGCTTGTTCTTTGCTGATCCTTCAAAAAACTGATTATTTATTCATTTGTTGAGTTTGCATCACACCTTTACCCCCTGTCAGCTCCAAAGAGGGAAGAAATTATAGGTTCAAATAGACTGCCACTATTTGATGGCTACAAATTTTAAAACTGAATTTAAAAATAATAAAATATTGCAAATTCATCCATTTAAATTTGTATTCCTATTCCTCCCCAATGAATAGAAAATAATGATTTCTTAAAGTTATTTTTAGAGATGGGCACGACCAGGAAAAATGACGTTTCGAGTTGTCGTGTGTCGGAGCCGGCCCGTTTCGGCTCGTTTCCGTTTGTCGTGAAAGTTTTCAAAAATTTGTCATTTTGTTTGTCATCTGTCGTTAGTACTGGTTTGGGGGGGTAGGGTAGCGGGCTCCTGGAGGCACCTCTCTGGGGTGGATGCCTCCTCTGGCCCTCTACAAAGGGAAAAGGAAGGGTACATGACCGTGGAGCCATTGCGTACCAAGTGGCACTGGCAGAGGCACCTCCCTTTTGGGTGCCTCTAGCTCACTAAGAAGGACAGCATACTGGCGTACAGAGTTTTTGGGAACTTTGGACTGGTGAGTGAGGTGAGAGAAGAATGCCTCTGCTGGGCGCCCTCTGGCTCACTAAGAAGGGAAATGTACTTGCGTGTAGTGCAATGCGAGTACAGATCTGGCTTAGGGTTGGGGTTAGGGCAAGGGCTAGGCTTAGGGTTATTACGGGTAAGGTTGGGGTGAGTTAGTGGGCTGCACCTCTGGGTGCCTCTGACCCACTAAGAAGGACAGTGTACTGGCATATGGGTTAGGGTTAGGGTTAGGGTTAGGGTTATAGTGGGCTTTTTATGCCCGACTGGCACATCCCAGAAGTCTCAGTCAAAACCTGGCCAAGTGGCCATGCGATTTGTGGAATGGCTCCAAAAAATTGCATGGTCCCATCCCATGGCCAGCCCATCATTGCGCAGGTGTAAAAAAATAAAAATAAAAATAAAATAAAATAAAATCAATGGGATTGGAGACAGATGTTTATTGCAAGAAAAACCCACTGCTACTACTGTAAAAATTCAGGGAGTTAAAATGCCTAATTTTTGCATGTTTCTGTGTGGTGCTTTGGTGGTTTTTTGGACCTCGATTTCAAAATAAATATTGCGGTCGCCATTTTGGATCCCCCCGCACCGCACGGCATGGCGAGACGGCAAGGATGCCCCCCACCAGAGCAGCCCAGGACAGGAGGCGGGAGGCCGGGGACCCCCCCCCCCAGAAACCACCACTCTGGTAGGTGCCCTCACTCAGGCAGGCATATTTTTGCCTGCTTTTTTGGCCTGGAATCGGGTTTTTTTAAAAAACTTTTTTTCTGTGCCGCTTGGCATCGCGCGATCGCCGCTATGCCATGAACAACAACGACAAATCAGCCCCAATTTTTCTTTTATCGGTTCGAGTTCGAGTTCTGACGGCTTAATTGTCATTACTCTTTCCGTTGCGTAAGGGAAACGAGGAACGGAAACGGAAATGAGAATTTCGCCAAGTCGTGCCCATGTCTAGTTATTTTAATTCTTCAAGTTTTGGGGTTACAAACTGCCCCTCCAAAATCACAGAGAAGGCTCTCCCAACACTCTTCCACAATTTCTATAAGTTTGGTTTCAGACATTGGAGGTATACACCCACAAAGTGTGCCCCACATTTTAAAAAAATTAAGAACACAATATAGTAGAAGACCTCCAAAGATCCTGTCACATCAGTTGTTGTTGTTTTTGCTGCTGCTGCTGCTGCTGCTGCTGCTGCTGCTGTGGCTGTTGTTGTTGTTGTTGTTGTTGTTGTTGCTGTTGTTGTTGTTCAGTCATATCTGACTGTTCATGACCCCAGAGCTCTCCAGACCTTCCTGGCCTCCCAGAGTTTGGTCAAATCCATATTTGTTGCATCGATGACACAGTCCAACCATCTCATTCTCTGCCATCCTCTTTTCCTTTTGCCTTCAATCTTTCCCAACATCAGGGACTTTTCCAATGACTCCTCTCTCCTCATGAGATGGCCAAAGTACTGGAGCCTCACCTTTAAAATCTGTCCTTCCAGTCAACATCCAGGGTTGGTTTCTTTCAGGATGGATAGGTTTGATCTACTTGCAGTCCAGGGGACTCTCAAGACTTTCCCCCAGCACCACAGCTCAAAAGCATCAATTCTGTGGTGATCAGCATGTCTAGGCAAAAGCATATTAGACAAAACCCAAATAAAAACAAAAACTAAAAAAGCAAAAAATGTCCACCTCTGGATGGAAGGAGAGTAGGATGACTGCTAGCCTAGCTTCTTTAGAAAGAGAGTTTTCATAGTTTGGGTGAAGTCACTGAGAAGTCCCTCCCTCATGTGCTCATAAAACTTGTCTCTGAGCTTGGTAGGGAAAGAATGCTAGCTCCGTGGGCGGCTAGTCCCCCCGCGGAGCCGATTTGCCCCTCCCAAGGAGGACGGAGGGGCGAGGCAGGGAGGACATGCCCTGGCAGGGCGGGGGGAGGAGCGCGCAATAAAGGCGGCTCCTCCCCTAACTCCAGTCAGTTCAGACCGGCGTTCGGAGGAGCAGCAGCATCCGAACGCCGGCTGGGCGCCGCCATTTTGTGGCTGGGGCCACGTGGCGGGCGCCATCTTGCGGGGCCGTTTGTGCGGCCTACGCGTTTTTGAACGCCGGAGCCGGAGCCGGGAGCCCAGCAGCTGAGGAGCGGCGCGGGGCGCTCGGCGGCGGCTTCGGTGGAGTTTTCGGCGGCGGCGGAGTAGGTGGCGGCGGCGGAGTCGGGCGGCCGGCGGCGGCCTGCGGCGCCTGGGGCCGTGGCCGGGGCCGGGCTAGGCCGGACAGCGGAGCGGGGGAGAGGCAGCGGCCCTCCCCCACCACAGTGAGTGGGTCGACGCTGGGCGGTGGGAAACGGCCGCCGAGGCCTCGGGGCGAGGTGGCAGAAAGGCCTCCGGGAGGGCGGGAGGCCGGGGACAGACTAGCGGGGGAGGAACGGACCATAGGCCGCGTGGGCGGGCGGCACCTTACCCCCCCTTGCAACAGGACCAGAAAGCCGTCCTTGGGTCTGGGGAGGGCCCCAGAGGGGGTTGGCCGAAGGAGGAAGGGGCCCCGGCTGGGCCGGGGAGCCACAAGCTGCGCCAGCGGAGGCTGGGCGCTAGGCTTAGGCCGAGGGCGAGCATTAGGGAGGAGGCCTAACATCCCCTGTCGTGCCTGTGGGTGGAGAAGCCGGCCCTCAGCCAGGCGCCCCCGGGGTCCTGAAGCGCTCATACTCCCCCCCCCACCTCCACTCCCACATAGTTTGGGGCCCAGGTGCATAGGGGACAGACGACCTTGGCCTGCTTGGCGCTTGGCTGGGGGAACCCGGCCTAGTGGAAGCAGAGCGAGGTATTATGGCCCCGGGCAAGGGTAAGAGGGCTGGCAAGGGCAAGCAGCCAGCAGCGCGACAGCCACAGCAGCAGGCGCTCAGTCCCGCAGACGAATCAGATGAAGAGTAGTGGCCCATATGGTTACAGCTGGAGGAAAGGCTGAAGGCCTTGGAAGCGGCCAAGGGGGTGGATAAGCCAAACCTTCAGCCGCAGCCGACCCCTAGGACTGGCGTACGGCCCGCCAAGTCGCGTAAACGGGCTCAGTTGAGGGAGAGGGCCGCTAACATGTCCGCTCGCTTTGCCACCCTGGAACAGATGGAGGCGGCTCCCAGTACATCGGCGGGAGCCAGCGCAGCGCTGGCTGCAGCTAAGAGGCCAAGACCGGCGCAGTCGGAGTCGGAGGACGACGCGGGCATGGAACCAGTCCTGGCGCAGGAGACACAGGCAACACCGCCTGCGACGGAGACCGCAACACCCAGTGAGTTGGCATGCGCGCCTGTACCTGCGCCCACTGTGACATGGCCTTGGCCAGCGGGCTCTGCCCCGGCCGGGGTGGCCGCTCCGGTACCAGCAGTAACCCAGACACCTCCGGCCCACTTCCCGACCACGGTGTTTCCGGCATGGGGACCGATCCCGCCCTGGACGCCTGGAGCCGCGCCACCAATGGCGGGGCCGAAACCGGGTCAAACTACACCCGCCGTGGGGGTGGGGGTGGGGCAATTCCTGCCGGGTTGCCCGGGTGGTCCAGTACAGTGGCCGCCCAGCCAACCGGCGGGATGGCCAGGTGCTGGACACATGGCAGCGGGAGGGCTGCCCTGGCTGGGCATGGCGACCGCCCCAGGGTATCCTGGGGTGGCAGCAGCAGCGATCCCGTTTGGGGACTATGCATCCCCATTCGGTCATCACCTGGCCCAGGCAACCAGGGAAAAGATTTGGCGCGGGGAGTATGTGGATATCTTTAGTTTGCTCAATAGGGAGCTGGATGTAAAAGAATTGGACAAAGAGGACCCCCTGGATAAGGAACGCCGGCTCAAGAAGAAGCCGGAGCGCTCCTGGGCCGCCTGGCTGCCGGCATACCTAATATTCATGTCCCTGACGCTGCAGGCCCACCCTTGGAGGGCTCAGGCCATGCTGAAATACTTGGACATCATATACAGGGCGTTTGTGGATTACCCGGGACACTGCTGGCTTTTGTACGATGAGGAGTTCCGTAGGAGAGCAGCCCTAGACCCATATGTGCGTTGGGATGAGCCGTTGCCCCCCCTGTGGTTGCAATTTATGACCCCAAATAGGCCTATCTTGGGGGAGAGGTATGACAGTGGTCACACGATTAGAAGGGGACCGGCCCTCGCATCTGCCCGCTCGGCGGGCCAGCCGGTTCAAGTCCGGCTCGTCTGTTGGGACTATAACGGACAGGGCGTTTGTAACAGGAAGCCCTGCCGTTTCAAGCACGAGTGCTCTGTCTGCGGGGCCCAACACCCGGCCACTAGCTGTAGCAGGGCGCGTCCGCGGCAAGGTAGACCCCGGGACGGGGGAGGGCCTAAGAAGCCCGGGGGACCTGCGAAAGGGACCCAGCCCAATTAGGCTGGACGTGTTGCGGCGGTGGGCGGCAGAGTATCCCGATGTAGAGGCCGCATGTTTCTTAGTTACCGGTTTTGAGTTAGGGTTATTCCTTTCTGTGGAGCCCGTGCCCCCAGTTAGCCGAGAATCTGAGATCCCTGGAGCTGGCAGAGGGGGTAGCCGAAGAGAAGATACGCAAGGAGGTCACGGAGGGCCGGTCCTCGGCCCGTTCCAGGTCCCGCCTGTGCCTAACCTGAGAGTGTCCCCGATTGGTTTGGTGCCCAAAAAAGCCCCTGGGGAATTCCGCCTGATACACCACCTATCCCACCCCAGGGGCTCCCGTCAACGACGGCATACCCCGAGCTCTGCTCAGTGAGGTATACATCCTTCGACGCCGCAGTGCGCATTCGCCTGCAAGCGGCGGAGATGGCGAAATGTGACATTAAGTCGGCCTTTCGCCTGCTCCCCGTACACCCGCAGGACTTTGAGCTCCTGGGGTTCAGATTCCGGGGCCAATTCTATATGGATAGGGCACTACCGTTCGGGTGCTCCATTTCGTGCACCATTTTTGAGGCGTTCAGCTCCTTCATAGAGTGGCGCCTGCGACATGTCACGGGGTGGAGGAGCACAGCACATTATTTGGATGACTACCTCTTCTTCGGCCCAGCAGGCACAGGCAGGTGTGGGCAACTGCTAACCAAGTTCCGTGCCTTGGCAGAGGAATTAGGCATGCCACTGGCGGAGGAAAAACCGAGGAGCCCAGCCAGGTACTCACCTTCTTGGGGATAGAGATCGATACCAGAGAACAGGCTTGCAAATTGCCCCGGGACAAGCTGCTGGACTTGCGGGCCAGGGTGTACCAGGCACGCCACCGCCGCAAGATCCCTGCGGGAACTGCAGGAGCTCGTGGGGCACCTTAACTTTGCTTGCAAAGTGGTGGCCCCTGGGCGGGCATTCCTGCGCCGGCTATGCGCAGCTATGAGTGGGCTGCGAAAGCCGACGCATAGGACCAGGGTGACAGCGGACATGGGAAGACCTGACAGTGTGGGACTGCTTTTTGCAGGGGTTTAACGGGTATCATTCTGGAGGGATGAGCTCCGGTTGGGTGCACAATTCCAGGTCCACACTGACACAGCCGGGGCCTGGGGTTTGGCATCTACTGGAAAGGGGAGTGGTGTAGCGGGCCCTGGCCGAGTGATTGGCAGGCGGAGGGGTCACCCGGGACCTCACCTTCCTCGAGTTGTTCCCCATATGGGCCGCACTTTACATCTGGTCAAAGGCGTGGGCCAACTCGGTGGTGCACTTTTGGTGCGATAATATGGCGGTGGTCCACGTTATCAATGGCCTTACGTCCCGCTCCCCCCGGGTCATGGGGCTGGTACGGGCCCTGGTGCTATGGGCGTTGCAGTTTAACATTATGGTGCACGCCCGCCATGTGCCGGGAAAATCTTTGTCCCGCCGACAGGCCGAGCGTTTCCGGGCCCTTGCCCCAGAAGCGGCCACTCTGCCCATGGAGAGCGGAGGTATGGCAGGTTGGCGCGCCGAGGCCGATGGAGCTCTTCGCTGCTCCGTCGCCCCTAGGACGCAGCGGGGCTATGCAGCAGTGATGGGTGAATTTACATCTTTCCGGGAGACGCAGGGCCTGGACCAGCGATGGCCCCTTCCCGTGGAGCACCTGCAGAGGTTCCTGGTATACATGCACCGCAAGGGTTGGCGCCCGCTTCCCTACAAGGGAAGCTAGCGGCCTTGGCATTCTTTTCCCGTCTCGGGGGCCACACGGACACCACGAAGGATTTCCGGGTGCGGGGCATGGTGGCGGGCTGGTCCAGAATGCGGGGGAGGGCCCCAGACGCCCGCTTCCCGCTCTCGCCGCGGCTCCTGGAGCGCATGTGCGCCAAATGGCCGGAGGTTTGTGCGGATAGTTATGAGGCCGCCTTGTTCAAGGCGGCCTCTTTGTTGGCCTTCTTTGGCGCCCTGCGCGTCAGTGAGCTGGTGGCGGCGAGACGGCGCTATGCATGACAGACATATCTCTGGCGGGGGGAAAGTGACAGTGAAGATTAGGAGGTCCAAGACAGACCAGAGGGGAAAAGGTGCCGAAATAGGGCTAGGCCCATGTTCAGTGGGGACCATTTGCCCGGTGGCAGCCATGGGGGAATACATAGCACGGCGAGGCGCTGGGGCGGGCTACGTCTTTATACATCAGGACGGGGCGCCCCTTGACCAAATTCCAGTTTGCCACAGTGACCGGCAGGGTGCTGGGGGCCCTGGGGCTAGGCACGCTCAAGTTCGGGGCACTCGTTTAGGATTGGGGCGGCGTCAACGGCCGCGGCAGTGGGATACGACGAGGGCTCAATACGCCGACTGGGGAGGTGGGCATCCCAATGTTATAAAAGATACGATGCCGGACATTTAACGTGTTGTTTCTGTTTCCTCAGGACCAGGAGGCCGCCCACAGGGCAGAATTGTTTTTGTGGGCCACAGTTATGTATATTGGGCCGAGAAATACGCCTGCAGATCGGGATGGGGGCCAAATTTAGGGCTGGGTAGTCGGGCAACGATTGAATGGTGGGGCAAAAGGGGAATGAGGTGGCGGGAATTCCTGGGCATGGCAATGGCTGCGGCCAGGAGCGTGCCACCGGATTTCCTCATGATCCATCTGGGGGGAAATGATTTGACGAAGCAGACGGGTAAATCACTGATCTTGGAAATTCTGCGGGACCTGGCTACATGGAAGGTGCAGTTCCCGGACTGCAGGGTTTTGTAGTCAACTTTAATACCAAGGCAGACATGGCGGGCAGACTGTGACCCACAAAAGTTGAACCGCTCCAGGAAGGGCGTGAACCAGGAAGGGCGGTTTGCCGGGAGTTTGGGGCAGTCCTGGGCCACCCAGAGTTCAACGTTCGCCGGACGGAGCTCTACAGACTGGACGGAGTGCACCTAACAGACGCGGGCACTGAATTGTTCTTGCGGGATTTGCGGAGGGGCCTGGCTGCTGAATTGGAGGCTTGTGGGTGGCCGGGGCCATAGCAAGGCTAGGCCCGCGGCAGTGGCAGCGAAAAGCTGAGGGAGGGCAGCAGGCAGCCATGATTGACAACTAAACCCAAATGCCCCCTCACCACAGCACCGCGGGCCAGGAGGTCTCGGGGCTGGGGTGGGGGAGGGCAGACGCCTCCCTGCGCTGGGAATTACCCAGGTTGGAGAATAACAAGGGCAGGGAGGAGATAACCAAATTGACTGGCCTGGTGGGTGCTGTCGGACGACTGCACCACCTGGGGGTTGACGGCTAGCCTGAGGCTGCTCGGTTGGAGGGGTCCCGGGAGACCCCGGGGTTCCAACCAAGGAAGGGATGCCTGGCCCCTCCTGTTGTTATGATGTTGTTATTGGTTAATAAAGTGTGGCCCAGTTACCCCCAACACCTGTCTCGCCTGGTCATTCCGAGTGGGGGGGGGCAAAGCATTTCCTGAAAATCTTCAGGTCATAAGTAGGGATCGGCAATTCATTTTGGAACCTACCAGTACTGAAATAACCCACACGAGCCCAGGTGGTGTTCAGGAGCCTCCTACACACAAGCAGCAAATCACTTACCTTGGTCTGGGCTCGCATGGGGTTAAACTCCAACGAGGAAGTCCCTGCACAGCTCCTGAGTGGCCAGCACCATGGAGAACCCAAGATAATGTCACAGCCTTCCTCGTTGGAGATCATCTCCATGCAGGCACAGACCAAGGTAAGTGATTGGCCGCTTGTGTGTCAGAGGCTTCCCATCCCTAGGAGACACCCTGTTTTTAAATGGACAAAGAATCAATATGAATAATACTTATGGATTAATGAAAAATAGATGTTTCAGAATGGTGCAGCTGTGAGATACTTGATTTGCAGTATTTTAGATTCATGTTTAAAAATTCTGTGCTCTTATTGTGACTATTTCTAATGATAATTCTTGTATGGCATTTTGAGAGCCCTACCAAATGTAAAGTCGGGGTATAAGTAGAAATTGAAATATCGATAAAATAGTTCTATTAAAATCTTGAGAAGTTGTCCATCAAGAGGACAAGTTTCTATTTTTCAAGAAAAGTAACAAACAATAAGGGGATGGGATCTAAGGTTTACCTTATTCACCACAGAATGATGAGGGAATCCATCTAAAGTTCATATATGTTTCTACAATAATTAAACCCCAAAATTCAACTGTGTAAAATCAGTCCCGGCTGAGTGAATAACTTACAGCTAGGCATCCATGATTATCTTGATGAGGCCTGCAACAGTGCCAAAATTCAAACTGATCTGACAAAATGTGCCATAGGCGCAGTAGGTTTAAAATGTTGAAAGCTGTCACATCTGTCCTTTCCAATCTAATTGAAAAGGTTTGTTATATATCCCCTTTTTCCCATCCGTGTCCAGTATCTCGATGTTTCCAGCATCAAGAGTCTGAGGATATAGGAAACACATAGGTATGATAGATGATATATCTATGGCTGAATAGCTCAGTGAGTCAGGTACCATCTAGCAGAGCTAGAGAGTGGAAGTTCAATTCCCCAATATGAATTTAAGAGAAGCCAGCCTGTGTGACCTTGGGCAGGCTGCAGAGTCCCAGGATGCTCTCTGAAGGGAATGGTAAATCACTTTTGAATAGACACTACCTAGAAGTCTGTGAAAAAATGTTCGCTGTAAGTGAGAATTTACTTGATGGCACATTTATCATTATCAAGGTAACCAAGCACCTTTGATCATAGATAAGGTGACATGTTCAAGACATCTATCCATATAAGCAAATAAGCATGTTTTGTTATAGACTGGGGAAAACTAAAAATGATGCATCACTCTATGTATTCCGAATCCCACTGAAACCAGCTTTCTACTGACATGGGAATGGAGGAGAAAACTGGCGTACTTCCATTCCCTGCTCATACCCGATTAGAAAAAAAGAGCTCTCTAATGGGGTTTTGTGCCTCTTGTCCATATATCTGTCAGTCTCTCAGTTTTACTGTCCCATTTAAAATAACCATTTTCCTCAGTGTTCACTCAACTTTTAAGATATTAGGTATCAATTTAATTAGTACATTATAGCACACATCAAAAACAATTGAAATGCTTAATTAAAATAGTGAACACAATGGACTTTTGGTTTTGTCCTGATGTTCATGTACAACTCCCATTAGCACTTAAAAAAACAGTATTCATTCACTGAAATCAACAGTTAAGTACAGTCTATGTGTGAGATTTTTTTTAAAAAAGAAATAAAATTAAATGATCCCTAACTGCTAATAAAATTTTCATTAGTGGACGTTTTATACACACATATCAAAGAAATTAAAAATAATGGCTGAGCAATTTTCTGAGCGCTGATATAATTGTAAAATCCTGAATCTTTATTATGCAAGAGTTTGTGGTTAAAAGACTCACATTATCTATAAGAAAACAGGGTTGGAACTGCAAGATAAATATTTTATGCTTTTTCTCTGAACTTGTGATTGAATAGTGCTGATTAGACATGGGCACGACTTGGCGAAATTGTCGTTTCCATTTTCGGTTATCCTTTCCGTTACGTAACGGAAATGGTAACGATAATTAAGCCATCAGAACTCGAACTCGAACCGAAAAAAGAAAAATTTGGTCGGATTTTTCATTTCCGTTTGTGGCATCGCGGCGATCACATGATGCAAAGCACAGAAAAAGTTTTAAAGTTTTTTTTTAAAAAAAAAAACCCAACTCCCGGCCAAAAAAGCAGGCAAAAATATGCCTGCCTGAGGCTTTGCCACCTACCAGAGGGGTAGTTTCTGGAGGGTCCCTGGCCTTTCTCCCCCTCTTCTCCTGTCCTGGGCTGCTTGCACCAGGCTGGGGGGTGTCATCCTTGTCGTCTGTCTCGCTGCATGCCATGTGGTGGGGGGGGATCCAAAATGGTGACCACAATTTTTCTTTTGAAATCGTGATTAAAAAAACACACCAAATCACCACAGAAATATGTGAAATTTATTTATTTTAAATGCCTGAATTTTTATAGTAGCAGCAGTGGGTTTTTATAGCAATAAAACGTCATATTGATTTTATTTTATTTTATTTTATTTTATTTTATTTTATTTTATTTAGACCTGCCCATTTGGGCTGGGCATGGGATGGGACAATGCAAATTTTTTGAACCATTCCAGCAATGGCATTGCCAGGTTTTTGACTGACTGGATGTCTCTGGATGCCGAGGCACCTTCCAGAAATCGCAGTCGGATGTATGGATGTGGTTGAGGGAGGAGGGCTGGCTCCTGGTACTGGTGTGATCCGATCGAGATTGAGGAGGGAGGCTGGAGGCTTTAGAATTTAAGTTAGGCAGGCAGGGAGGGAATTGAATTTAGAAAATAATTTCTTTGATTCCCTGCAGCTTTGTCTGCTGAAGGGAATAGCAGTTTATTTATTTCTTCTCTGGCAGTTTGTGAGGATTTTTTTCTGATATTGGATAAAGGGGGAGGTTTGACTGGGAGTGGGAGGTGTGGATTTATTTTAAAAATATATTATATACTACCATTTATTTTCTATTTTCCCAACTTCAATTTGCTTGCACACACACACATTTGGGGTGCAAGTCAAGAACAGAACCTCTATCCTTCCTAAGTGATATCCTAACTGCCCACTCGCCCATCCGCCCGCGCTGCCACCTGCCTGCGGCCCGCGCTGCCTCCTGCCCACTCGCCCGCCCATGGCCGCTGCCCACCCATGGCCCCCTGCCACCGCCCACCGCCCGCACCTCCCTTCCCTCCCACCCTGCCCACCGCCTAGGGCACAAAAACACCTAGCGCTGGCCCTGATTGCGGGACGCCCCTATGTTCTGGGAAGTCAAATCACACTAAATCGTGGTGGAAATGACAAACGACAAACGGAAATGACAAATTTTTGAAAAATTTCTTGACAAATGGAAACGAGCCGAAACAGACCTGTTCCGACAAACGAAAACTCAAAACGTCATTTTTTCTGGTCGTGCCTATGTCTAGAGTTGATTTTAACTGATGTTCACTGTCTGGTTCAGTACTTCCAAAAGAAATTTCAACCATTCTCTTGAAATTTGTTACAGTTGTTATGCCCCATCAAGTCACTTCCAACTTACAGTGACCCTATGAATTTATGACCTCCCAAAGATCCTATAATCAGTCCCCACCCCCGTGGTGTGTTGTGCCTATAAACTTTAGATGATAAAATACTTATTTGTAAGAAAACATTTGGGAATTGTTCTGTCTATCCAGATTCCTGTTGCATCGCCTCTCAGGAAAAGTCATTAACATATTGCTTAAACTGGGCATATCATATAAATATGACACCCATTTCTTAGCATGCTTCTCTCATTGCTCATTCTGGGCATGCTTCTCCATCCCCTCTATTTAAACATAGCCCATGACAAGGCCCAGCTACTGAGATGGAAAAAATCAATGGCAGGGGGGCAAATGATGACAAATGGGTACCAAATTTATAAATCAGGATCATGATATTGCATAAGGCAGGCCTGCTCAAAGTCTGTCCTGGGGGCCAAATCCGGCCCTTCAGGTCATTCTGAGTGGCCCGGGGTTGGCTGGCCCACCCCTCCCCCCCTTCGCTCCATGTTTTTTTTAAAAAATCTTCCACCAACACTGACACTGCCGGGAAGCTTGAGGGGCTGGGCAGGCCGGCCGGCTGGTGAGCAGAAGCTTGTGGGGCTGGGTGGGCAGGTGAGGGGGCAGGCCATCATCACCAGCACAGCCGGGAAGCTTGTTGGGCTGGGCAGGCCGGCGGGCCGGCCAGCCGTCGCGCGGGCTGCTGCCACTGGCACTGCTAGCAACCATGTGAGGCTGGGCACGCACGCAGGGGTGGCACGCGGGACGGGCCACCACCACCAGCATCACCAGGAAACTTGTGAAGCTAGGCACACGTGCAGAGCGGCATGCAGGCAGGCCGCTGCCACCGGCGCTGCTGGGAACCTTGTGAAGCTGGGCACATGCATGCATGGGGTGGCGCACGGGCGGGCCGCTGCCACCGGCATAGCCGGGAATATTTTGAGGTTGGGCACACGTGTGGGGCAGTGATCAGGTGGGCCGTGCCACCGGCACTGCTGGGAAGCTTGTGTGGCTGGGCGGATGGGCGGATGGGCGGTCTGCCGCCATCGGCACCACAGGGGAATGTGTGGGGGTGGGCAGGTCAGCGGGCCTCTGCCACTGCCAAGGAGCTTTGGGGTGGGCTGGCGGGTGAGCCATCACCATCGCTGGGAAGCTTGGGGGGTGCAAGTTCACACAGATCACCTCTTCCAAGGGGCGACCTGTGGCCACTGCTCCCTGTGCTTCCTTGTTCCCCACCTTCCATCCTTCCTCTCTTGGTTTCCACCTTCCTCCTTCCCTCCCTTGGTCCCTTCCTCCTTTCTACGGGTGGGGTTGCAAGGGGTCATTGGGTGGGGATTTTGGGTCAGTGGGCAACCGGCCCCTGACACATTCTCAGCCACCAAATCTGGCCCTCATTACAAAAAGTGTGGGCACCCCTAGCACAAGGCATGGGATGTGATTTGCAATAATCTACATTCAGTTAAAGATGTGGGAACCAAATTACCATAGCATCTCCCCATCTCTAGACAAAATGAAACATCCAGCAGAGATTTTTGGTCCGGAATACCTTGGCAAGGAGAAGAGAGAGGGAGAGAGGGAGTGGGGAAAGAGAGAGGATTTTATCAGGATTCCTAGACTATGCTTGTTCTGATCTGACTTGTGCTGACCTTCTATCAACCTAGGTTGCTATTCTTAAGTTTGCTGGTGTCATTTCCTTCTCATACCTTTCTCTTGTCCCTCCAAGGAGGAGACTTCTGCACTTTGGTCTCTAGAGATGAAAGGAGTATGAATCCACAAGTATGAATCAGATGCTGTTTCTTTATTTACCCTCAAAGTTCTTTTGTTGCATATCTTTCAGACCTCATGCTACTTCGGGGTTTTCTCACTCTTCCAAGAATGTCATGTTCTATAGAGTTCAATTGCTGGATGAAGAAACCCTTCACAGTTGTCTTGAGCAGTTTCAAAGCTTTTGTAATGGCTGCGCAAAAAAAAAAAAAGAAAGAAAGAAAGAAAGAAAAAAGAAAACCAGAAAGAACAGGCTATGAGAGAACCTGCAATGGAGACCTTTCCTTGATTATTCGCACCTCTCATTTATATTGGTTGCAACAGCCACCCCAGTTTTGGTGTTCTTCCATCAGAGAATCTAAGTTTTAGTTAATTAATACACAGGGTTAGCCATTAGATGGCACTAGAGATGGGCACAAATAAAAAAATGACATTTTGGTTTTGTTTTTTTTTCCGTTGTGGGTCCGTTTTGGTTCATTTTTTGTGATTTTTTTGAAAAAAATTCATTTCGTTTTTTTCATTTTTCATTTTTCATTTTTACCTGCTTTCTGCGCGACTTAAAGCATTTCCGTGCACGGATGTCCCCCAACACCCCAGTCCAGAGGGAAAACACTAAAAAAAATGATGCTGGCAGAGACACAGTATAGACTAAGTATGCAGGGAGGCTGCAAAGGCAGCGGCGGGCGTTGCCCAGGGCATAAGGCAGTCGCAGAGTGACTGCACTGCGGGGCAGGGGAGGGTACTCACCGAGAGGTATGCACGCACACAGGGAGGCTGCAAGAGAAATCTCTTCTTTCTCTCTCCTAAGAGGCAGGCTGCAGCCAGCAGAAACACAGAGACACACACCTGCCTGGCTGGCCTAAAGTAACTAGTTGCAGAGACAGCAATCCCACCCTAACTCCCACCACAGACTGCAAGGAGGACGGGGGCTGCCAGAGCTTTTTATTCCCTCTGTGGCTGCCACACCTACCCAGTCTGCAACCTGGGCATACTATTGGTTGAAATTGTCCAATAATTTACATGATCCCATCACATGGCTTGCATCCATCTTGTGGCTGGAATCCATTTGGTATCATCCTTAAGGGAAAAGGGAAAATACATTGCAATGGGAGAAAGACAGAAACAAATGTTTTAAGGACCATAACCCCCTGGTAGGTAATAATTTCAAATAATTATCACTGCATTTTTATGGATGTTCAGGGCATTTTAATACCCAAGAAATCAATATTAGGCATCTGGGAGCCATTTTGGGTCAATGTCTCCTAACTCCCCTTAAAGGAAAAAAAATACAAAGCAATCTGAGAAAAGACATAAATGCACATTTTAAGGACCCCAACCCCCATTGTAGGTATTCATCATTGGCATCCTTCAGTCTCGAAAGACTATGGTATCATGCCTGGAGTAGAGATCCTAAAAACAGCACCTAGTGTGACTAAATAGACCAATTCAGGAATGGCAGTTTCTACCGCACTGGGGGCAGATGTATTCTGTTTCCTGCCTGTTTCGTTCTTTCTGTGCCTGCCTCTTTTCCTCTGCCTGTTGGACAAATGCCTCTTCAAATTTATGTACACCATGCTGTATCTCTTGCCTCCAGACAGTGCGATCGGAGGTCAGGGTTTCCCAGCTGTTGAGGTCCATTCCCAAAGCCTTCAGGTCCCTCTTACAGATATCCTTATACCGCAGCTGTGGTCTCCCTCTGGGGCACTTTCCATGCATTAGTTCTCCATATAGAAGATCTTTTGGGATCCGACCGTCATCCATTCTCACAACGTGTCCAAGCCAGCATAGGCGTCGCTGTTTCAATAAAGTGTACATGCTAGGGATTCCAGCTCGATTCAGGACTATGCTATTTGGAACTTTGTCGTGCCAGGTAATGTTGAAAGTAGGTATTATCAGGCAGAATAAATAATTATCTCTGGGTTTTACAGATATTCAGGACGTTTTTTAACATTTAAAAACAGCTCATTTCATTGTGCGTTGCCATTAACAAAAATGAAACGTAACAAACCTAATTTCCGTGGTTCTGTTTGGTTCATTCCAATTTCATCACAATTTTCATTATTTGTTTTGTTATGTAACAAAACAAATAACGAATAATGGAATGAAAAAAATTATTTCATGCCCATCTCTAGATGACACTCTTCTAACTGGTTTGTCTTTTAGGTTTCAAGCTGGCATCTGTTTGAAGGCAGAAATAGGATGGATTTGGTAAAGGCTTGAAGTGTGTGGGGGGGAGAGACCTAAGTAGAGAACATATGCTGGGTAGCCTATGTTCTGCTACATGGAAAGGCCAATTACAAGTAGCTAGATTGGGTGGTGTTGTTCAGTTGCTAAGCTGTGTTTGACTCTTCGTGACACCATGGATTACTGCATGCCAGGCCCTCCTGTCTTCCACTGCCTCTCGGAGTTTGGTCAAATCCAAGTTGGTTGCATCAGTGACACAGCCCAACCATTTCAATGAGTCATTTTTAACTAGTCACTGTGCAGTCTGTTATCACCCCCTCCCCTTTTTAAGGTTGTGTGGTGCCTCCTTCTCTGATACATCCTTGAGAAGTGAAGATGATGAAATGTAGTGTAAGCTATATTCACAACTGTTTCATGATTGTATTCCAACAATAGTAGTAACCCTGGCTTAGCAGTTGAGCCATTTATTTTTATTTTTATTTTTATTTTTATTTTTATTTTTATTTTTATTGTTGGAGAAATTTGGCTTTGTATTCCTCCTGTCACTACTTCATGACAAAAGACACTTATCAATACAGTTATTGTGAAGCAAATTTTAACCTGTTTGCATGGAGGAGGAGACCTTGTAAAAAAAGAAACTTGTTTTGTTTACATCCTTAACATGCATCAGAGTACCATATCAGTTGATATTGCTATGCAATGAATGGATTGTGTTATAAAGAAACTTCTCTGAAGCATCACCAAAGATAGAAACCACTTACTTAGAAGGCAACATACTTTGTTTTTCATTGGAGAGTTCATGCTTCTAGTTGTAGACCATGTTAAACCAATATCACACCTAAAACAAATATTTATTCTACTCCTGCAGCTTCAGGAAGGCAGATGGTGCTTCTTTTTTCTAAATTCATAAATGATAGAAACAATGCAAGTCAGGTGGCTCTTTCTGTGAACATTCTTTCCAAGAAGAATGGAAGCTTTGAGCAGCCATAGTGCTGGGTGGGGCCATTTTGTCCTCTGCCTGGCTAGCATTACATTTGTGCAGACTAGGGGCTCCCAACAGGGGCCAGAATCTTCATAAGGCCTCACCACATGGTGAAAGGCATCTTTTGTAATCTAGCTGTCTTCTGACCCTCCCTCGCAATTGAGAGAATGAGAGTAGCTGGTTGCAGAAGGGCTGGATGGGAATTTTGGCTGCTACTCTTATTAGACTGGAGTGGCAGTGTATTTTTGCCCATCCCATTCTCCTTATGCCCAAAGGGAAGGTTTATATAACCCATCATAATTGGCGGGTAGTGCAAGTGGAAATTTTAAGTCAGGTGAAATGTATTGAATAATATTCCCTAGTGAGCCAGTAGCCCTCAATATGAATTAGGAAATGAATTAGGAACATTAGGAACATTAGATGTTAGGTATAAATAGGTTCAAAGATTGAGGGCTGCCCAGAGCACAGGTTTTGGGAGGGCAATGTACATATTAGGAATCATGAACTTATCCACTTGCACTACATTCAGGATCCCTTGTTTAAGGGATGTTTAACAGCTGAAATGAGTGAATTTCATAACAATAAATTGTGTCCCAATTTTTATCCCACAATTTTTATCCCAGGGCAAGGAGAAATGTTGGAGATGAACATTTGGGTAAAATGTGTAGAACCTAGAGAGACAGAAAGAAATTCTGACAATCTAATATTGTTTTGGATGAGACAATATTTAAAGCAAAAAACGAGTTTACAAAGGTGGCTTACATCATTAAAGGCCTTTGCCTGCCTTCAGAAGGACAGCAAAGATGAGGTGACTAGCTTCCTGAGGGAAGGAGCAACATAGAAGTTCCACTCCCATGTGCCCACCAAACACACCAGTGAAGGTGGTGAGGCTGAGGGAAAGGCCTCTTCTGATAATCTCATGTCCAGCAAGCTCATGAAAGGAAACACAGTACCTGAGATAGCTTGGGCACAAGCTATTACATGCTCCATAGGTTAGAACCAGCACTTTGAATATAGCGTAGAAAGATATCTAGGGCCAGTGGAGCTGCTATGTCAGGGGAGTTGTGTGATCTCTGAAACTGGCCTAATCAGCAAACTGGCTGCTGCATTTTGGACTTGCTGTAGTTTCCTAACACTTCCCAGAGGCGTATGCAATGTGCATTATAGGAATCCATCTGGGGTGTAGTTAAGGCATGTGTCACCATAGTCAAATCGGACATCTTCAGGAATGAATGCAGCTGGTGCACCAGGTTTATTCGTGCAAATGCACTCCTGGCCACTGTCAAAAAAAGGGGGATACAAAACCTTGCAGAATATAATTATTTAAGTGGATTTGCTGGGACCTCTTGAACTTCAGCAGCCTTTTAGATTTTCTTTACTTGATGAACATGGCTTCATGTTTTCCTTCTTTTTCTTTTTCAATTGCTGTGCTTTCACTTTTGTTATTCATTCATTCATTCATTCATATTTTACCCCACCTTTCTCCTTGGAAAAGGACCTAAGGTGGCTTACAGTAATGAGGGACAATATACAATCCAATACAATAAGATATATTCAAGTTTAAGAACAGGGAATTGAGGGGTATCTTACAGCATTAAAAGACAACATTAAAGCTAAAAGAGAATGTGAACAGTTAAGAAAAGAGTATACATTCTGTGTAATCATGTACGGTAGACCATCTAAAAGTTTTAGGGATGAGAACTAACAATTGATAACATAGTGTCAATGTAATCACACAAGGAGAGATACAAGCACAAAGTTATAAGTGGATTATAAACAAAAGTCTTTGTAGCCATGTTTGGTAATGCTTTGATGTGCTTTATCTGTAAATGTTCAGATCTCCTGTATATTTGAAGTATCAAGTATGTGGACATCAAAAGTTTTATGAGCTGATGGGTGAAAAATGAACTTGGCTTGATTTGGGTAAGCAGTAATAAGGAGCAATTCAGTTAGGTTGTGCTCACATTACTGAAGGCTTCTCCAGTTGAAAAACAAAAAGAAAAACAAAACAAAAATAACTATGAAATAGACAAAGAGCAAAACCTGTTGTCCTTTAGGAGTCATATAAGTTACTGCAGCTACCTGATGAGATGCCAGATGTGTGACCATACATGTCTAGTCCTGCTCTTGATCACCTGCTTGGTACATGACGGGGCTATGACGGCACCTCATTAATTAGCTGCAATTAACTGCAGGAACTTGTGATTCCTCTTGCAAGAACATAAGAATACAAAGAGGATTAGATGAAGAGATCAGGGAGATGGAGGTAATCCACAATAAAATGTTCATTGATTTCAGTGGGTTCCTTGTTTCACTGGGTGTACTCTACGTATGGCTACATCTAGATCCAACCCATTATTCAGAAAGAAGGACTAACATTTTTCCTGACGCTACCATTTCATGGGAAACATTTTATTTCTCTGTTTTCTGTCTCAGAAACCAGGAGTTGGGAGTTAAGTCCCTCCATACCTTTTGGCCTGCCATTCAGGGCTAGCCAATGATGAGTGATTATAGGAGATCAAAAATATGTGGGGGGACCCAACGGTGAACCCTGAGTCAACCTTTAAACAATTGCATATAACTCAGTGATGTTACAGTTCACATTTCATTTCATTTGCACAGGCCAATATACCGGGAATGCTTGATGCTTTTCTCTCCCTCCCCACCCACCCACCGAGACTGTCCATGCTTAATGACTGCGCTAAACTTCTGTATCATATGCATCAAAGTGCAAATCTGTAATGCTAAATGTGGCCACACTATGGAAAGATAGAAAGCCCAGGACAAGAAATCAGGCTTGCTCCGTGGTGGCCCCTATTCTCTAGAACAGGTTACCAGCAGAGATACAGCAGTTCTCCTTATGATCAGGAAACGGTTAAAACCAGAACTATTCAAAGGTGCGTTTAATAACTACATTTTAAGGCATTGTAAACAGAGGTGGCATGAACCAGAAAACCCATGGTTCGGGTTTGTCTGACTTGGGCCCACCCTTGGTTCGGTTCAGGTTCAGGTTTGTACGAATTTTTAAAAAGAATTCGTATGAACTGAACCGTTTGGGTTCTTACTGCCGGCAGCGGCTTGGTGGTGGTGGTGGTGGTGGCGGATCCTGGCCCCTGTGGCAGGGGCTTTTTGAGGTGCTGGCATGGGGCCAGTGCCTCTTTTTTGTTTTCAATTTTGTTTTCATTACTTCACACATTATGTTTTTAGCATGCAGCTGTGTGGTGCATAAATATGCGGAATGAGTTATCGCTCTCATGTGTGGAGGCCAGTTGTGTACATTAAATCTTGAACCCACATGAAGTGTTGAGCCATGCAAATTGTGAGCCCCCAGTAAGATAGCATTTGAAGTGTCATAGCCACTGGAGAGTCTCCAGGATATCACTCCAATTTTTTTTTAACTATGTTTTTCAATAAAATATTTTCTAACATTCACAGATCTCCTCATGAATTAATTCCACTTAAAAAACATGAAGTGTTTTTTTTTAAAATGTACGCCAGAAAGGGCAACATGTAGAATGAACCCATCAAGAAAGAGGACTTAAGAGTGACACTTGAAAGGCTAAGTATGAATCTGTATATATTTATTTCAATGTTTGTTGTTGAATTGAAGTTACCATTCTTTATTTTTCTCTGACAGACTTCTCATCTTAAAGAACTACCGGCACAGGCAGGTACAATCTGGCCCTCTCCATGCTGATACTAGGTATACCTATTGAATTGGCCCAGGGTAGATCACTCAGAAAGTTATTCAGTTTATTTTTAACAAGAACATACCAACATTCAACATTTCTCCCCCATCCCCATGCATTTTTGTGGTAAGAACGTAAGGTATGCAAGTATTTTTATGTTATTTTAATGGCAAGAGAAAATGTAACTCGCAGATTCTTTCATCCATAATATTATAGAGGAATGCTGTGCTAAGAAACAGGAGCCTTGACTGAGACAAAAATTAAGCACAATTACTTTCCAACATTTTGAAATCTAATTCTTTTTTTGCTATATAAAAGCGTTTATCTGAACAAGCAGTTGTATTTGAAGGATTATGGCCGCTCCACAAGGCTAAGGTCCGAGTGGGGAGGCTTTGTCCCTGCCGGACTCCGTAGTCGGACCGAGGAGAGGCGCGGGGGATGTCTCGCGATAACTGTTGCGAGAGGCCCTTATAAGGGCACCACGCGGTGTCCCCGGCCTCTCTTCGATCCGACCGGCACCAGGGGAGGACTCGCCGTTCCGGCTGGGAGGAAGGAGCGTTTAGGCCCGTGCCATCAGCCGGGCCCTAGGTGATCTGTGGTTGGGACCTATTGCAGCTTAACTGCAGGTCCCAACCCTGCGGAGCCGCGGGCGCGCCGCCGCCGTCGCGCGCGCCTTAATAATAATAATAAAAAAAACAGCAACAACAACAACAACAAACAACAAAACAAACCACGCAGGGCCCCCATTTGCCGGTTCCGTCCCGGCAGGGGCCGGGAGGCTGTTGGTCGGGAGCCGGGGCCAGCGCACGCGGCTCCCGATCGGAGAGCGGAAAACCCGCTCTCTGGATTTAAATTCAATAAACAAAATAAAATAAAACACGTGCGGGGGGGGACCCGATCCAAGCCAGCGGCCACCCGCGGGCTCGTAGGTGCTGGGGGGGTGGCATTGGGCCCCTCCCCCCAAAAAAAGTCTCCCAACACCCCGCTTGTCCCGCTCTCCGCTCCCCAGCTGTTCGTCGGGAGCCGAACAGAGAGCGGAAAAGCCTGGCTTGTCTTTAAAAAAAAAAAAAAAACAAAGCACCCGTTTTTCCTCCCCTCTCCCTCGCCCCAAACCTAGGCAGGGGCTCCGGCAAGGCCGGCTCCCCTGCTCCATCTCCCGTCGGGTAGCCTACCCCCCCAGACTTACCTGGCCCGACCAGCTCCGTGCTTCTCCGACGCGTCTGGAACTCGAGCCGGCTGCCGGCTCTCTGCTCAGCAGCAGGCCTTGCGCAACAGCGCCACCTGCTGGCCAGCCGGGCAGCTGCACTTACCTGAAAAATTAAAAAAAAATTAAATTAAATAAATAAAAATAAAATACAATAAAATAAATAGAAATAGAATAAAATAAAGTAAAATAGGAAGAATCAAAATACAGTAACCAAACACAAAAAAAAAAAAATTAGGCAAGCACAGTTTGGGAAGCATACGGCGAAGTACAATAATTCCATGGCTCCCAAACACCCTCCAAGCAGGAAGGGCAAGCAGCCTGCAAAGCGCCGCACTGCTGTTAAGCCCGCACCTGTCTTATCATCATCGGATGATGATGACCCAACCGATTTCAGGTCAACATTTGACAAGCTCAGTGCCACTGAGCAGAGGAGGGTCCTGCAGCGGGGCATGGCGGGGTGCTTCGGGGTGCAGGGACCAGCAAGGGAATCCAAGACCCAGAAATTAGCTGAACTAAACCGCACAGTTGAGGTACTCATGTCTCGAATTGCTGTCCTTGAAGGTGAGCGCGCCGGCACGTCCAGACATGCACAGTTGTCTCCAGAGTTGCAGCAGGAGCGAGAGTTGGTGGCCCAGGACGCACAGCGAGTGGAGACGATGGCAGCTGTTGAACCCCCAGCAGCACTACAAGCGGTGGAGCCAGCGACGGTGGAAGTACAGGCCCTGGACCTATCCACGCCAACTCGAGCAGCCGAGACGCGGGGACTGGCCCAGCACCTGGGTGAGTCACAAACGTCGGGTAGGACCGTTAACCCACCAGGGAGTTGGCCGTGGCCAGGCACATTTACAGAGAGGCGGCCATTGTGGCCCTACACGGTCACTGGCAGCCCCCTGCAGCCTCCTGCCTCAGAGTCACCGCTCCCGGCTGCACCGAGTACGGTAAGTCCATCACCGCAGGCATCGAGTGCAGATCCTACCAAAACGCCCCACGGCAATGTGGAGTCCTCCCACTTGCCGGTGGTCCCAGTTACCCCCGGACCAGCCAAGGGGGGTGAGGGGGACAGGGAGATCCCACCGCAGTTCTACCCTGACTCAGACCAATCCACGCCCCTGGGTGACCACCTCTTGCCGGCAACGGTCGAGAGGATCCTCAGGGGGGAATATGTGGACATATTCGATCTTATGAATCGGGAAGTAGACGAAAAGAAATTGAAGCATATGGAGGCTCAAGATAAGGAGCGGATTCGGAAAAAGCGTCCGGACCACTGCTGGGCTAACTGGCTCCCGGCCTTCCTTATTTATATGGCTACTATAGTCAAGGCCCGCCCCGAGCGCGCCTTTGACTTGGTTCAATATTTGGACCTGATCTACAGGGCTCACTCAGAGTTCCCGGGAACTGGGTGGATGCTTTATGATGAGGGATTCCGGATGAGGGCGGCCTTGCGGCCGCACCTCCGCTGGGACATTCCGCTGGACCCATTGTGGAGGCGACTGATGGTGCCCCAGCGCCCAATAACTGGTGACCGGACCGATAGCGGGCATTTGATTTTCCGAATTGGCCAGACCAGCCCTGCCCGCGTGACCGCGGGCCAGTCGGTTCAGCCACGACTGGTGTGCTGGGAGTACAATGCCAAAGGATTCTGCACCCGCAGACCCTGTAAATTTAAGCACCTGTGTGGCAACTGCAATGGGCCCCATGCATCCTACGCTTGCCCAAAGGGTCGCCAAGGTGGACAGGGAGGACGGGACCAGCTCCTAAAAGCAACCCGCTCCGGGTGGGGGTCAGCTTCCCAAAAGCACATAGTCCCATTAAATTACCTGCTATGCTGGAGTGGCTCCACGGCTACCCAGACATGGCAGCAGCAGCCTATTTAAGGGACGGTTTCAAATTTGGATTTAGGATTCCGGCACAGGGTCCCGGGCTCCCTATCGGGCAAATAATTTAAAGTCTATAAGGGGCATGGAAGATATTGTCCGTGCTAAGATTCAAAAGGAGAGACAGGAAGGCCGGGTCCTGGGTCCGTTCACTGACCCCCATCTGAGCGCTTCAGGGTATCTCCGTTAGGGATCGTACCCAAGAAGGCTCCTGGGGAATACCGTCTCATCCATCATTTATCGTACCCGATGGGGAGTCAGTGAACGATATGATCCCTCCGGAGCTTTGCACTGTGAAGTATACTTCCTTTGACGCTGCAGTACGCATGGTTCGGCGTGAAGGCACGGGTGCACTGTTAGGAAAATGCGACATAAAGTCCGCTTTCCGATTGTTACCTGTTCACCCAGATGACATTGAGCTCTTGGGCTTCGCCTTTGAGGGCTTTTACTATATGGATAGGGCCATGCCCTTTGGCTGTTCGATATCGTGCGCAGCATTCGAATGTTTCAGTACATTCCTTGAATGGGCACTCAGGGTTAGGACACACTCCACAGCTGTGGTGCACTATTTAGATGACTTCCTTTTCTGTGGCCCGGCCGGGTCACAACAATGCCAGTTCTTAATGGACCAATTCAGAGCACTAGCATATGACTTTGGTATCCCTTTAGCGGAGGAAAAAACTGAGGGCCCAGCGCCCTGCCTAACATTCCTGGGCATTGAGTTAGATACGCGGGCGCAGGCTAGTCGCCTCCCGCTAGAAAAACTACTTGATTTACGGACAAGATTACAGGAGGTTCTTGCACGGCGAAAAGTCACACTGAGAGAACTGCAAGTACTCGTGGGTCATTTGAACTTTGCTTGCAAAGTGGTGGCCCCGGGGCGTGCTTTTCTGCGACAATTTTGTCACGCCATGACGGGCCTTACTAGGCCTCATCATAGACGAAAGGTCTCCAGGGAAATGCGGGAAGACTTGAGGGTGTGGCAGAATTTTCTCCAGGAATTTAATGGCGTGTCGTTCTGGAGGAGCGAGCTTATTCTAGGTTCAGAACTCCAAGTCCACACGGATGCATCTGGAGCACACGGTTTTGGCATCTTCTTCCAGGGCCGTTGGGCAAAGGGCACATGGCCGAGCGACTGGGCCCCCCGGGGAATAACTAGGGACCTTACTTTCCTGGAACTCTTTCCAATTGTGGGAGCCCTATGGCTCTGGGCACCCTTATGGGCAAATTCGGCGGTCACTTTCTGGTGCGACAACCAGGCAGTGGTTTCCATCGTCAACACCCTGTCCTCTAAATCAATTAGGGTGATGCGGTTAGTCAGGGCGCTTACCTTGCACTGCCTCCGTTATAACATAGTTTTTCATGCACGCCACGTCGCCGGGGTCAACAACGAGATCGCTGACGCCTTGTCCCGTCAACAGATGGAGCGTTTTCGACTGTTGGCACCGGGGGCGAGGGCGGAGTAGGAGGTGTTGCCGCAGGAGGTTTGGAATCTTGGAGAGCCGAGGCCATTAGAGCCGTGGGTTTGGCATTAGCGCCAAGCACTAGGCGTATCTATGCGGCAGCTTGCAGGGACTACCAGCGTTTTTGTGCACAGCTGAACCTGCAGCCATGGCCAGCCCACGCCGATCAATTGATCCAATATGCGGTTCGGCTGTATCGGAATGGGTTGGCCCCACGTTCAATACAAGGTAAGCTGTCCGCATTGGCTTATTTTGCAAAGGCCCAAAGGTTCCCTCACCCCAATAACGATTTTGTTTTGCAGAAGATGTTAGAGGGGTGGTCCAAGGAGAGGGGCTGCATCAGTGACACGCGCAGGCCCATCACACCCGGGATTTTGTTAAAGTTGCATGATATTTGGCACACCACGTGTAGCGACGAGTTTGAAGTGTTGCTATTCCGGGCGACAGTGTCAGTAGCCTTCTTTGGAGCTTTTAGGATTAGCGAGTTATTGGCAGCCTCTAAGCGGGACAACGCCAAGGCCTGCCTTCAACGTACAGATGTGTCAATGACCGTGGATGGGGTGGTGTTGCAATTGCGTAGGTCCAAAACGGATCAATGGGGCCGGGGTACCCGGGTGACGTTGGGGCGCTGTGCACAGCCGCAACTATGCCCCTTGATTTTACTACAGGCCTATCTAGCTAGACGTAGCACCAATACCGGCCCCCTGTTTGTGCATGCAGATAACACCCCGTTGACCCGTTATCAATTCTGGACGGTCACGTGCCGCGCCTTGGAGGCGGCGGGATTACCTAGCCGACAATTTGGCACGCATTCATTCCGCATTGGGGCAGCCTCCACTGCGGCGGCTATGGGATTTGGGGCAACAGAGATAAGAGCCCTGGGCCGCTGGTCCTCAGATCGTTTTAGGTCGTATGTCCGCCCAATCCCTAAATGTTAGGCTGCCAGCGCGGTTTGCTAACTGTTCTGTGTTACAGGTTCCTTTCCACGAGGCAGATTGCGAGTGGTTATTTGCGGCCACAGTTTTGTTTTCTGGGCAGCGAAATACGCCCGGCGTTCCGCCTTCGGTCAGCACCTTGGACTCAGTGACTGCATCAGCATTGAGTGGAGAGGCTCCCGTGGTATGAGCTGGGACAGCTTCTCTACGGTCGCGTCCCGTTGTGCCCAAGAGGCGCCAATTGCCATCCTGCTCATCCATCTGGGCGGGAACGATCTGACCAGGGCTAAGGGGAAGAGCCTAAGCTTACGGATCTGTCGTGATCTCGAGGCCTTTAAGGCCCAATCCCCTTGTACCAGATTGGTCTGGTCAGAGATGTTGCCACGGCGGGTGTGGCTTGGGGCCCGGGACCCGCCTGGGGTCGAAAGGGCCAGGAAACGCTTGAACCGGGCCATCTTCAAGGCCATGCAGCGGGGTGTGGGAGCAGTGGTCCCACACCCAGACATCAAATTTGCTCGCCCGGAGTTGTTCAGACCTGATGGTGTACACCTGTCTGACGAGGGCTTAAAATTTTTTCTCAGGGACCTGCGGATGGGCCTCCAGGCCGAGCTGGCCTGTTGTTTGGCGGGCGAGAGCATGCCTAGCAGCTCCTTCGCCGTGGCAGGTAGTGCAATAAAATCAGAACCCGAGACGTCATGTGTAAGGTTCCCATTGCAAGGAACCGGGCGGTCGTGCAAGAAGTAGGCTGAACAAAAAGGGCCTCACCAGGCCATCAAATAGAGTACGACCAAATGGCAGGACAGGCACGGCCGCTGTGAGATACAGGTCAAAATATACCAACGGGGAGTGCCATGCTGTACAAAGGGCACTCCCATAGGCTAGCACATGACGTCATAAAATCAGACCCAAATTAATTGTAAATAGTGGTAAAATCTAACTTGCACTACGGGAGGCCCATCCGAATTTATAGTTGCTGCTACAGTTAAATAAAGTTATGATTAAGTTATGAATAAAGTTGTGGCCCAGTTTAAAAACCCAAATTATTGGTGTGTCGCCTCTTTATTTCGGGGAATGGGGGGACAATGGCCGCTCCACAAGGCTAAGGTCCGAGTGGGGAGGCTTTGTCCCTGCCGGACTCCGTAGTCGGACCGAGGAGAGGCGCGGGGGATGTCTCGCGATAACTGTCGCGAGAGGC
This sequence comes from Phrynocephalus forsythii, assembly GCA_029282475.1. Lineage (NCBI taxonomy): Eukaryota > Metazoa > Chordata > Lepidosauria > Squamata > Agamidae > Phrynocephalus > Phrynocephalus forsythii. Next base: position 23,848,798 of record JAPFRF010000005.1, read on the forward strand.
CCTTATAAGGGCACCACGCGGTGTCCCCGGCCTCTCTTCGATCCGACTGGCACCCCACCCACCCACCCTTTAGTTGTCTGGAGAATGAGGTATCCTGGTCGCTTCGGGGCCGAATGGGAATTTTTGGTTGGCACCTGATTGGCCTTGGTGCCAGCGTTTTTTCGCCCATTCCATTCTCTTTGGCATTACATTAAATAGGTATAGAGGCTATGACTGGAGGTCAGGAGGTCGTTAATATAGGTAGGAATATTCGGCCACACGAGGGCAGGTAGTGCAATAAAATCAGAACCCGAGACGTCATGTGTAAGGTTCCCATTGCAAGGAACCGGGCGGTCGTGCAAGAAGTAGGCTGAACAAAAAGGGCCTCACCAGGCCATCAAATAGAGTACGACCAAATGGCAGGACAGGCACGGCCGCTGTGAGATACAGGTCAAAATATACCAACGGGGAGTGCCATGCTGTACAAAGGGCACTCCCATAGGCTAGCACATGACGTCATAAAATCAGACCCAAATTAATTGTAAATAGTGGTAAAATCTAACTTGCACTACGGGAGGCCCATCCGAATTTATAGTTGCTGCTACAGTTAAATAAAGTTATGATTAAGTTATGAATAAAGTTGTGGTCCAGTTTAAAAACCCAAATTATTGGTGTGTCGCCTCTTTATTTCAGGGAATGGGGGGACAAAGGATTGTTATGAGGGGAAGTTATTCCACCAAATAACTGGCTTATTCTTTTGCTTTCAAGAAATCCCCAAACACATAAACCCAAAGTGTGTGTGTGTGTGTGTGTGTGTGTGTGTGTGTGTGTGTGTGTGTGTGTGTGTGTGTGTGTGTGTGTGCACACACACACACACACACACACACACACACACACACACACACACACACACACACACACACACACACACACACACACACACACACACACATGTACTCATTGAGCTGTTCATTGTTTAGCCTAGTGGAACATTGAACTGATTGGGAATGTTGGGATCTGAACTTAGTGGTTGAATTGGTTGCAGATCTCAATTTGTAATTGATTGGTTTAAAATTATTAAAACTAGTAGAAACCTGAAGATACAAGGTTTAACAGATAGTAGAGTAATTCAAGAATCCAATTGTTATTCAGAGCTAGTTGGGGAATCTAATGGTGCACAGTTGATGTGTTAAACTAAATGTAATTGTGTGGTGGGAGAGTCCAGTGTAAGCAATTATAAGGGAGTATGGGAGATAAAGGCCAGCAGCACCTGCATATTAAAAGAGGAATATATTCCCAATTCTGTGAAGTCCTACAGACTTATCATTGCCTCTTCTTTCAATTTATTATAGTTACTTACATGATTCCTATAAATTTAGGTCAGGAATAGAGATGGGCTAGAAATGCCAAAATGGTGTTTTGTTTTGTTTTTCATTTCTTTCACCATTTTTTTCTGTTTATTACAAAATGATTTTTTAAAAAAATCATTCTGTATTTCATTTTGTTTAATTTTTTGTTTTTTAAAAAACAATTTTTACTGGTCAGTGTTGTTGTTGTTGTCTTAATTCCCACCAACCAGCTGGCCTGCTGAATGGTTGGTTGGTTTTGGTTTTTTTTTGCTCCTGCTGACCAGCTGGCCAGCAGGGAGGCTGGTTTGTAGGTTTTTTTATTTTTCCCACATACTAGCTGGTGTGCTGCCCTGCATGCCAGCTAATTGGCACTTATTTTTATTATTTATTTATTTATTTATTTATTTGTTTGTTTATTAAGCTTATATCCTGCCCATCTTCCCAGGAGGGAACTCTGGGTGGCTTACAATAAAACCAAGTAAAACAGGCAGACAAAGTAACAAAAGAAAACAACAGGCAGGCATGATCCAAGCAGAGATGGCATGGAAAAAAAACTAAATAGAAAGGTCGCCAAATGCCTCCCTGAAGAGGTGAGTCTTCAGGGCCTTTTTGAAGGCGGGCAGGGACTCTGCTAGGCGCAGCTCACTGGGGAGATGATTCCATAACATGGGGCCCACCACAGAGAAGGTGCGGTCACGGGTACACGTTTTCCGTGCCTCTCTGGGTGTGGCCACCCTCAGTGAGCACGCCTGCACCTATCTCGTGGGTCTGGTCCCAGTTGATCTCTGAGAGATACTCTCCACCAGATACTCTGGTCCCAGGCCGTGGAGGGCTTTGAAAATCAAAACCAGGACCTTGAACCTAATCCAGAGGACAATGGGTAGCCAGTGCAAGCGAGTCAGAACTGGAGTGATGTGCTCGAATCTACGAGCATCCATCACCAGCCTGGCCGCCGCATTCTGCACCCGCTGTAACCTCTGGACCAGAGTCAAGGGCAACCCCACGTAGAGGCCATTCCAGTAGTCGATCCTTGAGATCACCAGGGCCTGCACGACTGTCCTCAGGGAGGACTTATTGAGGTACTTTATTTATTTTGACAATTGCCAAAATTAGTGATTGTCGAAATAAATAATAAAGAGCAAAAAATGAAACAGAATGAAATGAAAATTTGCATTTTGTTTCATTTCATTTCAGTTTTAAGGGCACATCATTTTTCATTTTGTTAGGAAATGAAATGAATAATGAATAACAAAATGAAAAAATCATTTCATGCCCATCTCTAGTCAGGATTGGAGACCGTTTGATTGTTCCTGGTCTGCCATTGGCTTGTGGTGTGGGTTCAAATGTAATTTGAAACGATTTTGCTAAGGGATTCCACCTCATTTTTGATGCATTTACATCTCACTTTTCCTTCATGAACTGTGAGATAACTTGGTTGGAGTTAGGGACTATCATGAGGTCGGGGGGATTGGTGAACTATTTGGCTTGAGCCTAGTGTACATGGAGGACCTCAATTTGGAAATACGCAATACATTTTGCAGCATTTATGCCTAAGCATGAAGCAAAAATGGAAGAATCTTCCAACAAATGTCATGCATTGTTAAAGATAAGTCAGATTAGCTTGCATGTGAATCATATGCCTTCCTTTGTTTTAAACCAGGAGACCTCATTTTTTTCATTTTTTTCACTCTGCCTATTTCTTTAAAAGGGACCCACGACAACTTGCATTATCAAAAAGCAAACATTTAAAAGCTAAAAACACTAAGTCCATAAATGTTAAAACAAATTAAACAAGTATATTAAAAACAATAAATAAATTCAATACTACACATTTAAAAGCAACAGAGTCCAACAATCCATTAAAGGCCCCCTCCCCCAGATACATAGTCACTAAGGAAAATCTTGCCAGAAGAGAAAAGTCTTCATTTACTTGCAGAAGCATAGATAGATCCAGCCTGGCTTCCTGTGGGAGGGAGTTCCAGAGTCTGGCAGCAGCAATAGAGAAGGCCCTCTCCTGTGTCCCCATCAAATGTGCCTGTGATGGACTGAAAGATGTGGGCCTCCCTTGAGAGAGGGAGGAAGGGAGTTGAGGTCTTTTAGACAGCTTGGACCCCAGTCGGGTAGGGCTTTATAGCTCAAAACTTCATTTTCCAAACAATGACAAACTTTAATATCTGATGAAGAATTTACCTGATCAGTATGCATTCCTGCTATAATCAAGTACCTTTTGAAGGATTCCCAAGGTGATGTAGATAAGCACAGCAACAGCTGGATCTTGACCTGACCTTAGCAGGGGAATGGTTTCTTGTTCTCACATCTAGCTGTTGGTGGTACCACACATAGGCACTGCCTTATTCAAGCATATTAGAATTTGAGATCACTGACATTTAGCAGGTCACTAAAAGCTCTCAGCAAGCCTCCTCAGAGCACTAGGCTGAAAGTCAACGAATACAGAGCATGATAGAGCTGCTGGCCTCTGCCTTACCAATGCCTCATCTGTGGCTAGCAGCTAGACATTAACATAAGCAGCAGCTGCCATGCTGGGAGTAGTTTTGAGAATCAGAATCCAGTTCTCTACTCAGAATTTTGTGGGGAGATGAGTAATTTTGGACTAAAGTAAACTTGTTCAGAAGGAAGTCCCAAATGAAGTTATTTCATAGGACTTACTACCTCTGAAGTAGGGATGGACATGAAACAGAGAAAATGTGCTTCATTTCATTCCATTTTATCACCCCTGCATTTCATTTTGTATCATAACAACTTTTGCAAAAAAAAATCCTTACGAAACAAAACAAAACAAAACAAAATGAATCCCCCGCAGCAACAGCACTCTAGCTGTGGGGGATTCAAAAGCCTCCTCCTCAGCGCCTTCCAGCTGATTCTCACAGCTCAAGCTGTCAAAATAAACCAGCTGGGAGGCGGGGGGGATGGGCCATTTTTCCAATGCTCCCAAAGGGGGTCTTAGAGCCCCTTTGTCTGAGTTGGAGCCCCAGGGAATCCCTTTTGATTCCAACACAGACAAAAGGGTTTGAGAGCCCCTTTGGCTGCATCGGAATCCCAGGGAATCCCCCTTGATTCCGATACAGCCAGATTGTGTCAGATTGTGCTGGAATCAAAGGGGATTCCCTTTGATTCTGACACAGCCAAAGGGGCTCTCAAACCCTTTTGCCTGCATTGGAATCAAAGGGGGTTCCCTGGGATTCTGACGCAGACAAATGGGCTCTCAGACCCCTTTGGCTGCGTTGGAAAAAAATGGCTTGTCCCCACCACCTCCCAGCTGGTTTATTTGGATGGCTTAAGCTGTCAGAGTCAGCTGGGGTTGGGTGGGGAGAACTGGGAAACTGCTGCTGGATTGCAGCCCCTTGTCTTAAGGGAAATCTGGCAGCGGCTTCTAAGTTCGGAGGAACTGAACTGAAAACATCATTTTGTTTCATTTCATTTCGTAACCTTACGAAATGGTGAAACAGTGTGCTGTTTTACATAAGGTGCCCATCCCTACTCTGAAGTGTACTTAGGACTAAAATCTTAATCTTTCATTGCCTCTTTGTAGCTTTCTCTGAGTCCCTGAGTACAAAATTCACCAAAAAAAAAAAAACAGCATACATTAGTACTGGTACTAACCACAAATAATTTCTAATCTCTAATGCATAGACATCTGATTTGTATTCACTACATAAAACCTCATAGCATGATGTTGTCTTACATCTCTGTAGTCTTACACAGTAAGAGTCCTTCTATGGTAGTTCTGGCGAACCTATTGTGGGCACCCAACATCACCCATTCACAGCCATGTGTATTCAGATTAAATTGCTGTATCGGCACGTGGTGAAAAATTGGTGGGTTTTTAATCACAGTTTTGGCACTTGGTCTCTAAAAGGTTCACCATCACTGTTCTATGGCCTCAATAAAGTTAGGCATGAAACTTGGTTCAGAGGTTCATGCTGGTTCGTATGCACAGCACCTCAGATACCATATGATCCTTTCCCCTGCCTCCCTGGCTGGATCCTCCATTCACCAGCCAGCGCACGTTCCTCTCCTCCTCTTTGGGTGTTTCACCAATCTCTGGCAGGAATGCAGTCTTCCCTGTTCTGCCTCCTTCGTTGATCACCTACTCAGACAAGGAGGAAGGATATTCAAGGCCATGGTTTCAGAAGAATATAACATGATAGGCAACCATGGATCCCACTTTTATATTATATTATTTAGTTATTTATTTATTACATTTCTATCCTGTTCCTCCTATGAGCTCACAATGATACTCTAAATGGGAATAATTTTATTTCATACATTCAATTTGAGCCATTACTAAGTTCCATTCTCTTTAAAGGAATATGTCCTAACTGGGGCCTTTTGTCCTCAATATCAGATTAATAAAGCACCTTTTGCAAATTTAGAATAATTAAGTAGCACACAGTGGCACGGTAAGTGTGCATTATGTAGCTTCAGGCTGCTTTATAAGCTTAGCATGCTTAATTATTAATCCTAGTATATCTCATGTTGTATTTCCCCCTTCAAGTTGGTATTTACAACAACAAACAATTAGGCCAACTTTCTACAAAATAATTAATTCATTTAAACATGTTTATTCTATCATAATCTGTCAAAATGTTTGTTAGGAATAATTTTAACACCATATTACTAAATCTTTCAACAACTCATTTGTAGCTTAAAGTTGTTATGAGGATAATACCCTACAAGACAAGAAAAACTGTAAAGGCGAGAAATTTTTGGTGATTTATATGGAATGCGGATAACTTCAACAACGCAACTCACTGGCTGAAACACTGTAAAAGCTGGCACAAAATTATGCTTTGTAGAAGTGTGTTGGCAGCCAGCATTGGACAATTTATTTATTTATTTATTTATTTATTTATTTATTTATTTATATACAGTTCACATTGCAGTTCACATCCTATTTCTGCAGTACATTGTGTGACTGACACTGTAACTGTTTCATAACATTCCTGTGTAGGTGCTTCTCTGACTTCTGCTCTGCCATGATTTTTTTCCACTACAGCTTCATGTTATGCACATGTAGCTACACATCAGGAGTTCCGTCAATGTGTCAAAAAGGACCAGGCTGTTTGTGCCTGTTGCCTGACCAGGAACATGCCTTATCATGTAACCACTGCCTTGTTAGTTCAGTGGTCCCCAATCTAGAGTCCCCAATCTAGAGAACCCTCACAAATAAGTCAAATTTAGATTAGCATTAGCAGGTAAAGTGTTTAATTCATTAAGTTAAATACAATGGACCCTTGTATAACAAATGGTTTGTATAACATGAAATTTGTACGACATAAAAAATTCCAGAGATAGACCAAACTTGCTTAACATAATTGCCTATGGGGCGAATCTGTACAACATAAAAATGGGATCACTCTGTTTTCAATGCATTCCCATGGGAAATTTGTATAAAGGAAAATTTGCTTAACATAATTTCTTTTGGAATGAATTAATTCCTTTATACAAGATACCACTGTATTGTTCTTTCTTTTTAGAGAAAAACTATGAGAAAATGGCCAAAATGGCCATGTTGACTCCATTTGTTCTGGGTCATTTTGTTATTTATTTCTCCAAAACACACACTCTCCCTCTTCTTGTCATGCTCAGCCTGCCTTTTCCTATCTGATTGGATTGCAAATCTCATAGATTAATTGCTGCTTTAGGATGGTAGGATTGGGACTTCAATGTATCTTGAAAGTACCAGGTAGGAGAAGGCTGTCCTAAACATCAATATACCCATATGTTCAATTAAGCTGTGTTTTTAATCTGCAGCTGTCTTGCCATCTCCCCCGTCTTGTTCACTAGTCTTACAGATGACATGAACACTTGCAAAGGTTGACACAGACTTCTTTCTAGTTAGAAGACACTGATCCAAAGCAATAAGGAAGCACAGTTCTAACATTGGTCAATCAAGGATGGAGAATTCTTAACCAGAAATATTTTGAGTGCCTCTGAGCAGATGTGGAACATTTTTTTTCTCCACTCCTGCAGAGATATGACCCTCTGCTCCTCTAATGATTTAGTCACATGATGTGTGGTTAAAAGTAGATCAATGCTCATACAAAGAGACGAGTAAAAGAGACAAATGCTGGTCATCCCTTGCACTCATATGTCTCTGTTTGTAACCGTTGGCTGGTTCATTCTTCTGATTTCCTCATTCTTGTTTTTTTCCCCAGCTGGAATTCTTGGTTCTTCAACAATTCCACCTCCTTCCCTTCCATCATAATTGCCACTGCTGTTCCAGTACCCGCTGCAGTCCTTGAACTGTGATTCCAGTGCCACCTACACACACTCTTTGCCTCTGTGCTTACCTCATTTTGCTTCTGCCTAATCAAATGGTACATTCTGCTGTCAGGGAGTTTAAAATAGATGAGTCCCATCCTTTTCTATTTCTCTTACTTCAATGACCTGCTCCTTTCCTTTTCCCCCTGACCATAGCTCAAATCAGTTCAGTAGATTTACTGTTGGCTACAGCCATAGCAAAACAATGCTATTCAGCTTACAGGTAAAATCTAAAATGATCCAGAACTAAATAATTTACCATGTTGCTGGCATTTTGCTCTTACTAAATTTGCCCAAATAATTGAAATATTCATTCCAAACTAAGTCTGACTTGCCAATGAAGAGGGGTTCCCTCCAGGTCTTCAGCTTGGCTTCCTCGCCAATTATGATCTATTTACTTCTGTCCAACTGTGAAAAGTGGTGTTTATATCTGTTTATACTGCACTTGAGAATGCAGTCACAATGAAATACTTTTGTCAAAGAAAATTTCTTTTCTAATCCAGAAACACTGGAAATAGAGCACTGTTGCAATTCCTCCCCTGCTCCAGCTTCTTCTCATACTTCTCAGGTTGCATGGATGAAAAATGTTCAGGCCATGAATTGGCTTGAAATCAGAAAACACTTACCACCAGCTACTGTTAGTGCAGAGTAAAAGCTTCCCATCTTTGTTCCATCACCTTTCACCTCTGAATGTGCAATGTGGAGTTTGGTTGCTCAAGGTGTTGCCAACTTGATGCTGACCATCAGAGAAACAGATGGCCTGTTCCGAGGATGGAACATCAGTTTTTCCTTCCTCTAGCCACACTGTTTTTAGCTGCCCAGATGCCCTAAGCACATGATCTTGACTGATTTTGGAAGCTAAGCAGGGTCGGCCCTGGTTAGTACTTGGATGGGAGACCACCAGGGAATACCAGGTGCTGTAGGTGCCTGCAGTAGGAACTGGCAAACCACTCCAGTATTTCTGCCAAGAAAACTCCATGGAGATGGGGTCACGAAGAGTCGGTCATGACTGTAACGACGCAACAGACACACACAGCCACACTATTTAGTTTTTTGTCTCAAATCTTTTCACTGATTTTTGAAGAAAATGCAGATATCGACAGGTTCATACATAAAAAAAGAATCAAATACATGCAGGTATTTCCAGCATGGAATAATTCTGCACCTTATGCCTTGTTTTCCCTCAATTAGAACTGACAAAAAAGATTTTCAGATAAAGCTGATAAAATGTACTATTCTCAGAATGCACGGAAACTTATCAAATCCACAGCAATGTTTTCCATCAGGGAGTGTGTTGAATAGGGATGGGTGACTCACTCTGTCATTCTTCTTTCACTCATAGTAGAGTGTTTTAAATTTCAAATTTCTTTCCCTTCTGCTCATGAAGAAAAATATGTATAGATTCTTGTATAAAAAAAAACAAACGAAATTATTGGCCATTGTGGGTGTTATCTTGGATTGATTCCAAGTACAATTGGTTGAATTCCATGGATAGTGCTCCAGTTTCCTTAGTAGAATTGCTAATCCCCCTTGGCTTCATTTTGACACCTGAACGCTGCTTGTTTTAAATTACAAATGAGCAGATAGTCATATTCTGTCATTTTCCCTTCTGGTTTGTACTGCCCTGTATTCCTCTCCTCATCAATTCTGATTTAACTAAGACCTTCTTAAAAGGACTCCAGAACTGGAGCATGCAAACAATGGCTAAACTTCCCATTCCTTCAATGTATTTTCACTTACCCCTCTCACATGCTTCCATTGTCTAAGAAATGAACATCAATGCCTTGCTTAAAAAAATAGCACTGTTACCTTGAATGTCTGATTGCCTCATTGTTGTCTGGCTGCCATGTTTGGCCAATTGGGGGCACAAGGAATACTCAATACCCAAGAAGGCCCTTCATGCAATATTCAATTATGTCATTGCACTTTTCCAGTCAGGACGAACTGAGGTGAAAGGGATTCGGGTATGTACATTTGTTTCATATTCCTCAGCAGCTGTTTAAAATGCTCTTTTTCTGAACACATGGTGATAAAACATTTAGTACTGGTTAGGGAATAAGTTACGTGTTATGAAAAATTCCTGTAATGCTATCTGATGCACTGTTGAAAAGACATTGTTTTCTCAACCCTTTGCTCATCTGATTCACCATGGAAATCCTGACATGCCAAAATCGTGAGCCCCTAGAACTTTTCAGTTCCTTGTTGCCATTTTGTATGACATTATGTGATGAATAAATGGTAGCCAATTTTACTTCTCACTAGACATGGGCATTTCATTTTGGAAGGGGTCTGGTTCCAAAACGAAACATGGCAGAGCATCTTCCATTCGGTACCGGGATCCACCTTCCAGAATGAAATCAACCAGTATCTTTCCTTGTTTTGGGTAGTGTGAGGCTAAACTCCAGCCAGGAAGCAGCCGCTGGCATGTCATCTTTCAGTCTCCCTGGTGCTAGCCAGTCAGATAGGGAGGCAGGATTTTGCATGTCCCTGCACAGCTCCTGATTGGCCAGTGTCAGGGAGAGTGAAAGATGATGCATCAGAAGCTGCTTCTTGGTTGTAGTTTAGCCCCACACTACTCAAAACAAGGTAAGAGACTGGTTGATTTTGTTTTGGTACCAAATGCCAGTTGTTCTGCCATGTTTCGTTTCACAACCAGAACTCTTCCAAAATGAAATGTCCATGTCTACTATTCACTCCATGGTCCTTCCTCACAGGCATCACCTGAAAGCACACAGATCTATATAGATATTTTGATGTCTACCAAATGGCACATGCCAACAGTTAAACCACCCTCAATGTGTTGCATCCAAAACTGCATTCAGATTAACATTTTTCCCCTGTGTAGGCCTGGCCGTCAGACTGAGTGATTGGAAAATTTGATTATCGTTTATAAAACTGGCATTTAAATGAACTTTCAGAAAAGAGGCAGAGAAACGCAGGGGTTGTACAGTCAATGTGAAGAGCATTAGCTAGAGATTTGTACAGTCGTGGCCTATAATTGAATCTTCAAAAGAAAATAGAGGACAAACATTGCTTCATTAAATAGGGTGGAGGGCTTATCTCAAAGTACCTTCTGTGAAAGGTATCCCTCTATATTTCTTCCTGTTTTCTTCCTCCCCCTTTAATTAGGAAAGATGCTATATTTCCTTGAGATAGCTAGCGAAGCTTCTTTTAAGACCATTTTGTTTATTTAAAAATACTGGCTGCTTGCTGGCCTACATTATGCTACATTAATCGCTCTCCATAATAGTGACATGCCATTCAAGTCTACTCTGATTTATGGCAAGCCCTTTTTGTTTTTTTTTAGATCTAGAATACCAGAGGTGGTTTAACAACCTGATTCCTCTGGGGGCACTCTGGGGTGATGCAGCTCTCCCAAGGCTACATAGGCTGGCTGTCCACTGTGGAGGCGCAGAGGGGAATTGAATTCCTGACCAAGAGCTCTACAGCTAATCAGCTCCACAACCAGGAATAGGAATATTCAGTGTCAGTTGTAGCTGCATGCCAGTCTTCCTCAACACAGCCTCATCCAAGCATGTGTGACATTGGCTTATGATTGGATTTCAAAAGAATATTCTGGATAGGGATGCAATTGTTGCAGAGTTTTAAATTTCTGGTAAAATTCCATTTTGCTCTCATAAGAAGTACAAAGATCTAAAGAGAAGAACAGCTATGTTACCAGGCATCCCTCCCTTCCTCATTAATAGGTATTTAGATTCACAGTAACTCACTCTGAGGCATTTTTAGTGAAAAGAATAAAAATGTTTATTTACTTACATGGTCTTGAAATTACAGACTTGTATAGTCTACTTTTTTTAACTACTCCAATCAAATGGATCAACAGCAAACAAACAACTGTTTTCAATGGATGAAAGAAAGCAAAAAGGCTAGGCTCTTTTTGGATTCTAAAGCTAGAAAGCATGATTGTTTAGCACTGGAGAGATATAAAATTACCTCAGCCTACAAAAATCCCTACCAGTCGTACAGATGACAGACGGCACATGAGTTTGAAAATTCATAGAATCATAGAATCATAGAGTTGGAAGAGACCTCAAGGGCCATCCCAGTCCAACCCTCTGTCATGCAGGAACCTCATCACAGTATTTCCAACAAATGGCCATCCAGCTTCTGCTTAAAAACCACCAAAGAAGGAGACTCCACCACCCTCTGTGGCAGCATATTCCACTGCTGAACAGCTCTAACCATCATGAAGTTCTTCCTAACATTCAAATGGAATCTCTTTTCCTATAGGTTTGAAACTATTGCCCTGCATCCTAGTCTCTGAAGCCATGGAAAACAAACCAGCCCTCTTCAATATGACATCCTTTCAAATATTTAAACAAAGCTATCATATACCCCCTCAGCCTTCTTTTTGAAAGGTTAAACTTTACCAGTTCCCTAAGTCTTTCCTCATAAGACATTTCTTCCAGACATTCAACCATCCTGGTCATCCTCCTCTGTACCTGCTCAAGGTTGTCAACATCCTTTTTAAATTGAGGTGCACAGAACTGTACACTACTCCAGGTGGGGTCTGACCAGAGCAGAATAGAGTGGTACTATCACTTATGTTGATCTAGACACTATGGTTCTGTTGATGCAACCAAGAATCACATTGGATTTCCTGGCCGCCACATCACACTGCTGACCCATGTTCAATTTGTGGCCCACCAAGACTCCCAGATCCCTTTCACAGGTACTATTCTCCAGCCAGGTATCTCCCATCCTATATCTGTGCAATTCATTCTTTTTACCTAGATGCAGCACCCTACATTTCCCCCTGTTGAAACCCATTCCGTTAGCTTTGGCCAAGCACTCTAATCTGTCAAGGTCATTTTGGATTTTCATCCTATCCTCTAGGGAATTAGCAACCCCTCCCAATTTGGGATCAACTGCAAATTTAATTAGCATAATCTCTATTCCTTCCTCCAAGTCATTAATAAAGATATTGAACAGCACTGGACCCAGAACAGAACCCTGGGGCATGGCACTGGTCACATCTCTCTAAGCTGAAGAGAGGCCATTTATGATTACACTTTGGGTGTGATCAGTCCACCAATTACAAATCCACTTAACAGTAGCACTATCTATTGTTCTTTCTACTAACTTCTTAGCAAGAATACAATGAGAAACCTTATCAAATGCCTTACTGAAGTCCAGATAAACAATATCCACAGCATTCCCCTGATCTATCAGGCCTGTAATTTTATCAAAGAAAAAGATCAAATTTGTCTGGCATGACTTGTTTTTAAGAAACCTGTATTTGCTTCTTGTAATGACAGCATTGTTTGTTAAATAATTACAGACTGCCTGTTTAATAATCTGCTCTAGAATCTTTCCAGGAATTGAAGTCAAGCTGACTGGGTGGTAATTATTTGGGTCCTCCCCCCGTTTTGAAGATGGGGACAACATTAGCCCTCCTCCAATCGATGGGGACTTCCCCTGTTCTCCAGGATTTCTCAAAGATTATTGCCAATGGTTCTGAAATTATTTCTGCCAGTTATTTTAATATCCTTGGGTGTAATTCATCTGGTCCAGGAGACTTAAATTCATTTAATGTTTCCAGCTGCTTCTGTACTACCTCTCTACCTATTCTATGTTGCAATTCACATCCTAGCTCATATACTCTTTGTCCCAGGAGATATCGTTTTTCCTTTTTGGAGAAAATGGAGGCAAAGAAGGTGTTGAGTAGTTCTGACTTTTCCTTGACTCCTGTTAGTAACTGGTTATCATCACTACACAGAGAGCCCTTATCATTTCCTTATTTTTCCTTTTGCTGCCAACATAACTAAAGAAACCCTTTTTACTATTTTTAATCTCTCTGGCAAGTCTAAGTACATTTTGCGCTTTAGCTTTTTTTTAAATCATCCCCCTGCATATATTAGCTGTTTGCTTATATTCCTCTTTGGTGCATTCCCCATTTCTCTATTTCTTGTTCTTGGTTTTTTAAAATAGTTAGCTGAGTTGAAAGTTCTGTAGTAAACCATTGTGGTTTCTTTAGACCAGTGCTCCCCAACCTTTTTATCACCGGGGACCGGTAAATGTTTGATAATTTTTCCCTGGCCCACTTGTTGGAACAGTTTTAGAGCGATGGCGGGCGGGGGTGATGGCGGGGGTCGCGGCAGCAGCAGCGCGGCGCGATGGTGGCGCGATGGCGGGGCAGGGTTTAATATGTCGCGGCGGCGCGGTGATGGCGGGGGTCGCGGCGGTGGTGGCGATGGCATGGCGGGGGTCGCGGCAGCGGCGGCGGCGGCAATGGCGGGGCAGGGTGGGCGCGATAGCGGGGGAACGTTTTAGCGCGGCGGGAAAACACCGGGCTGGCCTACCCCTCCCCCTAAAAAGAGGCACACGCACGGCGCTGGCGGGTGGGGCACCTCTGCTTGCCTCCGGCTGCGGCCTTCGGGCGGGCGGCGGGAGGGGAGGGGAGGAGGCCGGTGGGGGGTGCCCGAGGGCGCCACCGGGACCGCCGAGCCGGCCGCGGAGTCGCGGCCGAACCGGGCGACATGCGGCCGCCGCCAGGAGGAGGAAGCAGGGCCCGCCCGCCCAGGAGCCCCAGGCTCCCCACCCCGCCTGTGTGCCGCGGCATCCGGCTGCCCGCGGGAGAGAAGAGGAGGAGGAGGAGGGCGGCGGAGGAAAAGGGGAGGAGCAGTCTCCGGCACGGTCCGCGGCCCGGGGGTTGGGGACCACTGCTTTAGACCTCTCCCATTTTTTTCTTCTTGTTGGAACAGTTTTAGATTGTGCCTTTAATATGTCTCTTTTTAGGAACTTTTTAGGAATACATCTCCAACAGCAATGCTGGATAGAGATGAGGGGATTTGTTGACCAGCATGTCTGTCAGATGACAAGTGGAGAGCAGTTGTACATTCATCCTGCTGGAGTAAATCCACATCTGCCTCTACTTAGGGTGAGAATACCAAACCAGCCAGAAAGGCACAGGCTGAACGAATATTTTCTGCCATGTTTTCTTTTCTAAATCTGGCCTCCCGACATAGAATTTGACACATATATACATACACTGAAGGGGACGGAATACTTTCGACTAGGGCTGTGTGCTGTATTCAGGTGAATGCTGACATGCTAACAGAATCAGAGCAATTTGCGTGTCTCCATGGTGACTGCAGAGCAGTATCTTCCCATGAATCCATTGTGCTCAACTCATGGGGTCACCACTTTTAAAAGACATAATGCAACGAGAAATGGCAAAGGTAAAGAGAAATGTCAACAGCTTCAAGGAAGTTGCTTACCTTGCACCAAAGGAGAAGGAGTTTGACAGGTTCACTTCCCAAAGGAGGCTTTTAAAAAGACAGCTGAAAACCACACTTTATAAAAAAGGGAAGCTTTTAAGGATATTCTTCCCCCTCAGTTAGTGTACCCTTTGACCCTGTGCCACCTGAGAGCTATATATGATGTTGTAATGAATGCCCAGAGTGGGGAGCAATTGAATGTTTAGAAATAAATGAAAATAAAATATATTCAGAAATAAATGTGAATAAAATAAATAAGACATTTCCTGAATACCGTTGAGGTACTGGGGAATATCTGCAAGAGACCAACTGGGATGAATATTCACAGTTGCTCTAGATGGTGTTCCTTCATGGAATGAGGGACATGAGTTAGAGCAACATATTTCCCTTGCCTTCCTGCACTTTCCTTTTACTTTCTTCTCATTCCTGTTACTTACACTACAAGGACTGGATGTGCATTTCTGGGCAGATGAATGGATTTGAGTGAATGGCTCTTGAGTAGTTAGACCACAATTATTAATTAGGAGTGGACATTAGAGCCTGTTTTTCTTCTTTCTTGGTGTGGGGGTGTCACCGCTAAAGTCCCTGCTTCTTTTTTCATGTTTCCCAGGCCAGACGTAGTGAAATAACTGTGCCAGAAATATTACTGATACTGCTGTTTAATATCCCTGTCCTTACAGTGAGTCCCCCCCCCCTTGCAGGACTGGATCCCCCTTTCTCCTAACAATGCCACAGATATAACTGGGTATCAGTGCCTCTAAAAGGACACAAGGTCAAGGAAATCCCAACTAGTGTGCTCTTAGATATGATGAGAACTGGGGGATAGTTCATAGCCTTACTTCTAACTTGCATTATTTCTTCACAACTTGAAGTCTTGCCCTTTTGCTTAGGCGTAATATGTTCAGAAGGTCCCTTTCTTGTAGTTTCAGTCCTGTTGGGCATTCTCTCTGTTCCTAGCCCCTCTCTCGTATCACCGGCATTAACCTTCTTCCAATTTATGGTGTGATATAGACTCCCTCTATCACCATCGACTCCTCCCACAATTTTGAAACATGAGTTTGCAATAGAATTCTAAATAGCTGAGGGACTCTACATGAGTGGAGAAAACACTTCTGGAGCCAGTGATGAAAAGCAACAACCAGAGCCAACACACTTGGACACCTGAAAAAGGCTTCATTTTCATTGTTCCTACACAGACTGTCGAGATGAGTTCTCTGTAATACCCTACACTATTTAATTCTCATGACAGCCTGGAGATAGCTAATTAAAATACCGCTATATTTCCCCTGACAACGATGGTACAAGTGCATTACCTTACAATTGTCACTGAATGAACGAATAACTTCGCTCCTTTTGTGGAGTAATAGCGACATTTCAATCTTGTCAGTGTTCAAGGGATGGGTGACGGTAAATGGTGGTAAAACATGATCCAGGGGTTAGCTAGTGCTGCTGTCTTATACTTGGTTGTAGGTACTGAGATTATGATGTGGTGAACTGCCATTTAGTACCACAGAACAGAGTATCGGACCCTTTGAATATTTAAAAACTGAACTAAATAAGAAACAATTTGCCAGTTCATAGAAAAAGAAGAGTAAATTTTAAAATGTAACAGCCTCAAATGCCACTGGTGAATAACTAACTGGGTATAATTTGGCAGTTTGCACTAAGGTTGTGGTATAACAATATAAATAAATAAATATATTTTCTTTTTACAACTAGCCTTCTAACCTCTGTTTTTTTTTTTTTAAAGAGGTGAGGTGCCAATGCTCTAGGTATTTATGCAATCCCAGTGAAATAACATTTTGTATTAAAACCTTGTGATATTCACATTGAGGACTCCAAACCATTATCATTTATAAGCTCCATACACTAGTAATAGCAGCTAAGGATGACTGCTTATCGCAAAGGCTTAAACTGTTCCACTTCCACTGTTGTTGATTCAGGCACTTTGTTCTTGGAATTATTTTCAATACTGATTATTTCTTTGCTGGGGGAAAGTGTATGTTTGTAAGTATGTATTTGCTGAGTTAAGCATGAGGAGAGGAGCCAAACCGATCATTCTTCCAAAACAATTTGCTTTGATGTCATGGAATTTGTTAGGTTTTATGCTGATGTTCGGTGCCATTTAAATAAGATAGCCTTAAATATCAGGATAATGTTTTCTCTCCACAGCGGTATAAAAAGGGGAGTATTAACCAATTCTTTGATAGCTTCAAAATTCACCCTTTTGTTGTAATACAACTGGGGATTTTTTTTTTTTTTGAGAAATTGAGTCCTCAGCAAGGGCCTGCTTTTCTTTGATGAATGTGTATATTGTAGATTAATGTGGTAGCATATTTCACACTTCTCAAAAAACTTCACCTCATGTGAATCCAATATGAGTCAATCCTTGTGGTACATTGACCCAAATTTTATTTCTTTGGTATGTTCCCATATCACAAATGTTGTAACATGTGGAGATGAAATGCCCCAAGTTAAGACATCACCATAGACCTTATCAGTTGCCTATTAGTTCTCTGACTTGGCATGCAAACTATGTCTACAGTAATTTCTCAGCTTCTTGCATTTTTTCTCCAAGCATTACACTGTTTGCATAACTGTGCCAGAGGATTTTGGGACTGGGTCTGTGTTAAAAATGGGCACAAAATGAGAAATGAAACACTGTTTTGTCATTTTGTTATGCAACAAATTACTTTGTTACATAATGAAACTGTGGGACATGCTTTGGCATGAAATGAAATGAAATGAAAAGAAATGCCATATTTTCCTTTAGGAATGAAATGATTCGTCCCAGAGGAAATGACAAGACAGCTTCCTCAAGCTCTTCCCTGTAAATCATCCCCCACCAAATTTGGAGATTTTGGGGCTTAGGGGGCTGAGTTATTATGCTCTAAAGGGGATGCCCCATGAAAAAAAATTTCTAATTGCCTCAGGAAGCCTCAATACCCCCTCCCCCAATGGATGAGCAGTTAGCAGGTTCACTTCCAAATCTCAATTCAGTTAGAAATATTTTTCCTAGGGGCACTCCCTTTGGAGCTTAATAACATGCCCTGCTGAGCTCCAACCTCTCCAAATTTGAGGGGCTTACAGGGAAGACCTTGAGGAAACTCCCCAGTGGTTTTGTTGTCAATACATGGCTGCAATCTGAATTTTTGAGTATATAAACATAACATATTATGTACTCGAAGATAGGTATTACAGCCATGTTTTGGCATGGAAATGGCCTGGTAAGCTTCCTCAAGCTCTTCCCTATAAGACCCCCAAATTTGGACAGGTTGGGGGTTCAGAGGGCTGAATTACATTTTCCTTTCTCATTTAACTACTTGGGTTCTTCTGGAGTAATTCTGCAAGTGCTCCCAAGTCCTCAGAAATCTGTTCCTTGGAACAGGTAGCTACATATCTTTCTCTCTCTATCTTTTGGCCAAAGATGGCTACACAACTGAGAACATAGTAAGCTTTAACTAGAGAGCTGGCAGAAGATTAGGGGAAAGTATAGTATTTTATAAAGGCCTACTTGTGCCTAACTTTGCCCAATTGTAATTTCATATGATACTTCGATCCACTTTGTATTTCATTTTGTTGGAAATTCATTGATTTTCCCTTTATTTCTTTTGTGTTGTGCCTTCATTCCATGGATCTTACTCCCTGCTTATCTGACATGATTTAAATAAATCTTCAAATGCATTGAAACTGTGAATAGCCTCAGATCATCTCTGTGTAAATCTTTTGCCCACTGGAGCAAATCAGGTCAATGTTTTCAGAGGCAGTTAGAATAGAACTGAGACTCCACCACATTACCATTCTCTACCTGTGAAGTAATCTGATCAACTTTATCCACAGAAAAAGAAAGATTTCTTAGGAAATTTGAAACAATCTCGGACCTTTGGAAGTTTGTTATGTAGCAAAGAAGCTTCAGCTACATCAACTAAATGCAGTTGCTCCCCTACCCCCGCCAAAAAACCAGTGCTTAGACACACCTCATGACATCAGACATCAGAGTGAGACTTCCCACTTGTACGTTTGAAATGGCACATTTTTGTCTTTTTTAAAAAAAAATCTCTCTTCTATTTTTGCCTAATATGCTATTTTCTATTATACATATTGCCATAATCTCCAAAGAAGGGCATGCATCTTAACTACTTTTTCTGCCACTTTGGAGCATGTGTGTCTCTGTGTTGTGACGTCACTGTCGTGACCGACTCTTCATGACCCCATGTCCATGGAGTTTTCTTGGCAGGAATACTGGAGTGGCTTGCCAGTTCCTACTCCAGGTGCCTGCAGCACCTGGCATTCCCTGGTGGTCACCCATCCAGGTACTAACCAGGCCTGACCCTTGGCTTCCGAAATCAGGTGAGATTGGATGTGCTTAGGGCATCTAGGCAGCACTTTGGAGAAGAAGGGACCGTAAAATACTTACCTCTGGAATGAATGGATGAAATGAAACGTTCTTTGTTAATCGGACAGAAGGCCTGTGTATTAAAGGCAAGTGACCCCTTTTTCAAGAAACCTAATTACAGAATATGCTCCCGTTTGTTTGAAGTCAATCAGAAAGCACGACACCACACAGAGCATGCTGGGAGTCAAGTCCATTCTTTACTGCACTTGCTCCTCCAGCTATTAATTCACAGTGATGAACCTTTCTGTCAGTTACCTGTCGCCTCTTGGCAATCAGCTACAAGATCAAATGTATCAAAGTGGAAACAACTCAGAACTTCCTTGTGTGTTCTTTGGCTCTACCTGTTTCAACTGCTCCCCCTCCCCTACAAGCCATTATCTATAGCTGAAATTTAATATCTGATAGGAAATAAAGCTTGCATAATCCTTTGACATGGAGAGAGATTAGGAACAAAAAAGAGATTAATTTGAGATTTGTTTATATCATTCCTGTAAAATCTTTTCTCAGAAATTCTGGAGTTGCTTTGTAATCTATGATTAAATTGAATAGCTCTTTGTCAGGGCTCTAATTATGTTTTTCCTGTTAAAAAGTGGGTGTTCTAAACACACACCTTACATCAAATCTGCATTTTAAAAATATTTTTCATTTAAAAATGTGTGTTACAAGATTTTTTTTATGTTAATGGATATGTTTATTTTCTGCAAGAGAAATTCATCTGTTCCTTACACCTATTTACAATAAAGACAGCAAAATATATCCTCCGTCTCTCTCTCCCCCCCCCATTCTCTGTATCAATCAACTATCTAGTATATTGATGGGGATCAACCAAAAATAAATAAAAAGTTTTATTGTTGTGTTAAGTTTGGGAAATTGTGGGTACACTGATTATACGAGTTGCTTTAATTATGGGTGATGTTCACTTCCTTTCCACTTGTCACCAACCAAAACCTGTTGATTGATCCAATATACAGTGGTAACTTGTACAAAGGAATTAATTCATTTCAAATGAAATTCTGTTAAGCAAATTTTCCTTTATACAAATTTCCCATAGGGATACATTGAAAACATTGTTTTGCTTCACTTGAAAACAGAGTAATCCCTAATTGTGACCATTTTTATGTTGTACGGATTCACCCCATAGGTGATTCTGTTAAGCAAATTTCCCCAATCTCCAGAATTTTTTATGTTGTAAAGATTTTATGTTATACAAACCGTTTATTATACGAGGGTCCACTGTACTTGTCATTTGAATTGTTTTTCTGCGCTGAGGTTTTAACAAATGGTGGTGGTGGCCTGGTTTCTCTCTGCAGCCTGATTACACTATCATTCTCTCTCTCTCTCTCTCTCTCTCTCTCTCTCTCTCTCTCTCTCTCTCTCTCTCTCTCTCTCTCTCTCTCTCTCTCTCTCTCTGTCTCCAAATAGGCAGGACAACCACAAGGCCCGAGGGGCCTTACTCAGACTCTAGTTAGGTGATTCAGGTCAAAAAAAAAAAATCATTAAATCTGTTTGGTTTTCAAGTTAGTAGCATTCTGGCAAGGTTTTGTGGATGGCATATGATTTAAACACCTCAGTGGTCAAAGAATACAACTCTTTGCATTAAGGTTTATTCAGAAAGCAGAAAGCCTATTCTGTTTTCCGGGACTGCCTACTCCGGCATTTCAAGGGTCATGCAGGTACAGATTTTACTTCCACACTTCATACATTGTTGGAGAAAATGACACTGTAAAACCAGTGTTTCCTCTTGTGATCATAATGTGCAGTACTGCCCATAATTATAGGCATACGAAGAGAAACAAACATTCTGCTTTTTATACATGGCACAGATGTTAAATGCCATAGGTAGAGCTGAACTTATAATGGCTTTTCCTTGCTGAAAGAATGTATTTGTTAGAGCTGAATTTCTGAAATCCTTGAATGAACTTGGTATCCTTAGCAAGTCTTCATATTCATATCAATGTGATCCTTCACAGTTAAGTTCAAATCCCATTTAATTTGCTTGTTTAACGAAGCTGAGAGATGCTTAATCAATTCATTTGAATGTCAATTAATGTGTGTGGACTCCCTGAGCACTGAAAGGGAAACCCAAAGAAGTCAGACTGATATAATCAAATTTATTTTAACTGTAAGCGCTGAATTTTCTTTATTCAGAAGTTAGTGGCATGGCCCTCCTTCGTCCAATAGAATGGTGCCTTGGAGCTCCGAATAAAGATAGAACAATGGTAGAAAAAAACTTTATATCAAGATGTAATCTTAGTCACCAGCACTGTATTGTACATATTGCATTACTGCTAGTCAGAATTGTCAGATAAAAGCTGCCATATGAATTGACCTATTAACACATTTTTAAATTATCACATATGATGGTCCTATTAAAAAAATAAGATTATGATAACATTTTATGGTCTAGAATGTAAAAATGAAGCAAGATTAATAAGCTGAAACCTGCCAACAAGAATATGTTTTAACTGTCAATTGAGATTTGCAAGTGTGTAATGATTTTCATTAAAAATATGTACAAATGGATGCAATCAGCATAGAGATGGGCATGAAATGACCTCAAGGGAAGGCAGTACCTTGTATTTTGCTTGCACACAACAGGCTGCCTCCCAAAAGGATCCAGCCCTCCACTGTTCTCCTTCTGAGCCAGGCAAGGGTAGGGCAACCATGCGACACTGACCCTGCTCAGAAGGTGCTTGCTTTAAGGGAAGCAAGGAAGGAGAGAGGTAGACAGAGGCAGAGATCCTCGTTGTTGTCCTCCTCCTCCTCCTCCTCCTTGGTTCCTTTGATCTCTACCAAAGAGATCTGAGGTCTCAGCAACCAAGAAGGGGGAGGACGTGGATCTCTACCTTCATCTACCCCCCTTCTTCCTTGCTTCTGGGATCTTCTGGAAAGGATGCACCTTCTCACAGCCTCGGTGCCTTGGAGGGGAGGCGTGCCTCCTTTCCAAAGCAACCGGGCTGGGTGAAGCTGCATTGGTCCCTGGGAACTTCAGGCGATCTTGGGTGCATTGCAAGGGAAGCGCTGACTTCTGGGTAAGCAAAGGTAAGTGCTTACCCAGATGTAAGCGCTTCCCTTGCAGCGTGCCTCCCTTAATCAAGGGCAGCAGAAGGCTGCTCTCTACAATTCTCTCCCCACCCCAGTTGATTTTGACAGGTCAGACCTGTCAAAGTCAGCTGTTTGTCAGGGCTGGGAGAGCAGCCTTTGGCTGCCCTTGATTGAGGGAGGGGTTGAGACTGCCTTCCCATGGGAATTAATTGAAATCCGTCCCTCCGGAACAGATTAATTGATTTTCAATGCATTCCTATGAGAAACTGCTGTTCAACTTACGAGCTAATTGACTTATGAGTGTGCGGTCAGGACAGAATAATCTCGTAAGTCGGGTTACCCCTGTACGTACGTACGTACGTACGTACGTACGTACATACATACATACATAGATAGATACATATATACATACATTCTCTTTATATATCACCCATCTGGCACTTAAGGCCAGTCTGGTCAGTTTGCAACAGACCATAAACAGTACAAGGAAGTACTGTACAAGGAGGAAAATTCGACGTAGGAGGTTGAAAGTTTGCTGATTTTGTTATTCTTTTTGCCCATGTGGCCGCTATCTTGTATTATTATGTTTTTTAATTGAATTTGGGTTTACATGTTTTTATATGTTCTATTATATGGATTTATTTTATTTGTTTCCTTGTGCATTCTGTTGTGAACCACTCAGAGTTCCTTTGGAAAGTTAGGTGGTCTATAAATAAACAAATACAGTGGTCCCTCGTATAACAAATGGTTTGTATAACACAAAATTTGTACAACATAAAAAATTCCGGAGATAGGGAAAATTTGCTTAACATAATCACCTATGGGGCAAATTCGTACAACATAAAAATGGGATCACTCTGTTTTCAATGCATTCCTATGGGAAATTTGTATAAAAGAAAATTTGCTTAACATAATTTCATTTGGAACGAATTAATTCCTTTATACAAGGTACCACTGTAAATGAAATAATCAAATATAACAAATTATACATAAACAAAACAATATAACAACATGACTTAAACTTAAAAAATAACAAGACTACAATTTGACAAATAAGAGAGAGAGAGAGAACAGTCAGGATGGCAGAGTTGGTAAAGGCTGATGAATCTCTGGGTTCGGCAGGTGGAAAGTCCTGATTAAACAGCCATGCTTTTAATTATCTTTAAAGGCCAAATGAAGGGGCCAAATGAATATCAGAGGGTAGCTGATTCCACAAATGTGGTGCCACCACATAGAAGGCCCAGCTTCTTGTATTCTCTTTCTGGACCTCTCTAGGGGTCAGTCTCCTCAGCCCCCCTTTTGAGATGAACAAGTAGGGTAGTCAGAATTCAGTGCATGTTCTACCAGGTATCAAGGTCAAAACTGATATTAGAATGTGAGTTTTTTTATAGTCAGTGACACTTCTGAGTGAATCTGCTTAGGATCAAGCCTTTAAAGATGCAGTCTGCTGTACTATTTTTTGGGTGTGGACTGGACTCAGCTTTATAGGCTTCAGGTATTTAATAACATGGCTAAAATAATCTCTTCAGGGTCCCAGAAGCAAAACCCCTGCTCCCTAAATGCTAATCTTTTTTTTATTCATTGTGACTTGGAATAGTTGGTTAAGGAAAGAAACCTGAGTGAAAATATTACTTCATCATCATCACCATTTGTTTAAAGGGATTCATTTAACACCTTTCTATAGAAACACATTGTTCTGGGACTCCTGACCTATTTCCATAATTTGCAGCCTATTTTCGTCTTCCTTGGAGTTCCGGATGTCTTGATTTGCTATAAAATAAAATGTGTCAAAGCAGCTAACTGGCTTAAAGGAAGATGTGAGAGATTTTGCCTTTCTTTTGTACTCTCTGATACAAGGCCTGGTGCTGCACCTTGACAGAACATGATGGCCAGGATCTGAAGAAAAGTTTTGCCAAATCTACTTTGCTTTAGTTATGCTCATCCAGAATAGCATGGAATAAAGATGCTTCACTTGAATAGTTCTCCCGAGTCATACGTCCTCTCAACAATCCTTACCTAAACAGCTCTGCTTCTCTGAAACTGATAGCCAGGAACAGAAGAAATTCCCAAAAGCCATGTGAGATGATCTGACAGCTCCGGAGTGGAGTTTACAGATGTAAGAGGTAGGAATATGAGAAGTACAGTAGTACCCCTGTATCCACTGAATCAGCACAATAATAATTAAATAAATTGTGTTCGCAAAAGGGTGCCGTAAACCAAAGATGCTATTGCATAAGGGTGCCACAAAGCAAGTTACAGTTACAAAATGCTACATGTTGCTGCTGCAAATTGCTCAAATACATGACTCCAGGATTTTTAAGAGAAGATGAAATGGTTTTCATTCTTATCCGCATATTTCAATATCCGTGGAGTGGCCTGGAACCAATCCCCCATGGATACTGTACTGTACTCACAACATGTTTCACTCTGCTCAGTTTTCAAATTCTTGGCATATTGAGAGTACCCACCAAGGCTTTCCGAGCATTAACAGAATTTTCTGGCTTTCACAAAATTGATCCCTCTCCTTCCTTTTTCTTTCTTTTTTTTCTTTCTTTCTTTCTTTCTTTCTTTCTTCTTCTTCTTCTTCTTCTTCTTCTTCTTCTTCTTCTTCTTCTTCTTCTTCTTCTTCTTCTGTATTTTGGCCTGTTCTGCACAAAACTGGCCAAATTCTATGGCCCTTAATGCCCCAGCTGGAAATATGCCATTTGTAAATTGCAAAAATGAAAAACCTGTGCAATCTTGTACAATCTTGTGCAACATGACATTTCTTTTGCTCTTTCTAGCTGGATCCCAGGTGGGAGAGATGTCATTTTGCACAGGAACCATAATAAGAAAGAAAGAAAGAAAGAAAGAAAGAAAGAAAGAAAGAAAGAAAGAAAGAAAGAAAGAAAGAAAGAAAAGAAAAGAAAAGAAAATAAAGATCACCTACTTTAATTCTGCAAAATTCCATAAGACTTCCCATGAAAAACAAATAATACTGTCCCAACCTTGCTGAAAGGAGAAAAGGACATTCATTAAATGAAGAACCTCTGATCTTCCAGATTTCCTAACCCTAATATTCCTACCAGCCTCATCCAGTGTGGCCACTAGTAAAGGACTGTGGAATTGGTAGTCTTCAACACCAATATGTCCCCTTCCTAGAATATTTTATATCTGAGCCAGAAGATCTGATCCAAGCTCCTAGTCCCAAACCTCATCTGTTTTCTTTTACATCTCATTCACATGACTGGCATTGTGATACATTTGCAGGGCCAACATGACCACAGTATTCCTGGATATGAATTGTTCTTCAAGCACTACTTATACCATAGCAATGAGTGGCAAAAGTGCATTTGCTGAATGTTACCAGGGCATTATGTTGTCTTGCTGTGACGCACCAGGGGGAGGAAAAGTACTCTTCCCATCTCCATGTCACTTGCAGGAAATTTCAACTGGCCATGCCAGCTGGGTGAAATGAGTTCATTTTAAAATTAATAATGATTTAATGTCCAAAACATTTTAAGCTATGTTTCCAATGTCTGGTGCTTTTGATTGTTATATACGCATATGTATAGGGATGGGCACATTTTGAAAAACAACACACTGTTTCATTGTTTTGTAACATTTCAAATGATTTTGAAATGAAATGAAATGGCAGTCAGTGTGTCGTCCCAAACTAGAGATGGGCACTGAATGAACATTTTTTCGTTTCCGTTATTCGTTTGTCATTCTGTTACATAACGAAATGACAAATGAAAATTGTGATGAAATGCAACAAAACGAACAGAACCACAAAAATTGTGGTTATTACGTTTCATTTCCGTTAATGGCAACGTGCAATGAAATGAGCTATTTTAAATGGTAAGAAACACCCTGGACATCCATAAAAATGCAGCGATAATTATTTATATTGTCTGATAATACCTACCAGGGGGTTGGGGTCCTTAGAAGGTGCACTTATGTCTTTTCTCAGATCACTGTATTTTTTTCCCTTTAAGGGGAGTTAAGGGACATCGACCCAAAATGGCTCCCAGATGCCTAATATTGATTGATTGATTGATTAAAACATCCTGGACATCTGTAAAAATGCAGCGATAATGCGATAATTATTTGAAATTATTACCTACCAGGGGGTTGGGGTCCTTAAATGTTTGTTTTTGTCTTCTCCCATCACAATATATTTTTCTTTTCCCTTTAAAATGGATTTTGCCACCAGCCACAAAATGGAGGCAAGCCATGTGATGGGATCATGTTCAACCAATAGCATGCCCAGGTTGCAGACTGGGCAGGTTTGGCAGCCACAGAGGGCATAAAAAGCTCTGGCAGCCCCTGTCTTCCTAGCAGTCTCCGATGGGAGTTAGGGTGGGATTGCTGTCTCTGCAACTCTAGCTTCAGTCCTGCAGCCTCCCTGTATGTGTGCGTGCTGCGTATCTCTCAGTGAGTACCCTCCCCTGCCCCGCAGTGCAGTCACTCTGCGGCTGCCTTGCACCGTGGGCAAAGCCCGCCGCTGCCTTTGCAGCCTCCCTGCGAACCTAGTCTATACTGTGTCTCTGCCAGCATCCTTTTTTTTAGTGTTTTCCCTCTGGTCTGAGGAGTTGGGGGACACCCATGCACGGAAATCCTTTAAAAATCTCGCAAAAAGCGGGTAGAAACGACACAAACAAAAAAAAAAACGGAAATTAATTTTTTCCAAAAATTCATGACAAACAGAAACGAACTGAAACAGACCTCTCAATGACAAACGAAAAACCCAAAGACCATTTTTTGATTCGTGCCCATCTCTATCCCAAACCAAAATGAAATGTTTTTGGTTTGGGAGTAACTGAACCAAGGAGCTGCCACCAAATCTTACTTCAGCAGCAAGATCTTCTGGCTGTTTTCCTGCTGGGTTCTTGCCCACCACCACTTCCCAGCTGGTTTTGGCAGCTCAAGCTGTCAAAAAAATCCCAGCTAGGAGGCGGGTGGCTAGGGAGAACCGAGCAGCCAGGCAGCAGTAAATTCGCTGCCTGAATCCTCCTTTCTCCCATGCCACCCCCTCCTCCCAGGGGGGTGTTTTGGACTGGGAGCCTCCCCTACCTAGAAAGCCTACCTTGGGGGAGGGGTGAGCATGGGAGAAGGCGCTCAGCACCCACATTAAAACGGAACTAAGTAACCACAGTAGCAGGTAATTCCCTGGTCTTTCCAGAAACAGGAGGGGTCTGAGAGGGGGCATGCTGACATCAGCATACCTCCTCTCAGACCCTTGCTCTTTTGGGGAAGACAAGGGGATTTCCTGCTGCTGTGAGCTCATCACCTGCATCAGCAGGGAATCCCTTGATGTTCCAGTGCCTCCCAGCTGGTTTTTTTACAGGGAGGTGTGTGGAGAGAGGACAGCCCATCTCCCTCTCCACACCCCAACCTGTAAAAAAGCCCCAGCTGGGAAGCAGGGAGGGGCAAAAGGCAGAAAGGAGCAGACAGCAGGGAAAATCCTGCTCTTTTCTACCTTTCACCCCTCCCCGCCTCCCAGCTGGGGCTTTTTGACAGGGGGTGGGGTGGCTAAGTTCCAGTGAAATGAAGCCCAGCTGCCCATTCAGCATGGGAGCTGAACAGATGAAATGTGCCCTGGGATTAGAACAGTGATAAAAATACTAGCTTGCCAGGAATAATTACTGTACTTTACATTTTGGATGGAAGGAAAGAGGGGACTGGATGAAAAACCCTGAACTGCTCCCTCTGCCACAACAGGAAAGGAGAAAATTAGCAATATTAATTATAGGAAAAAAATAAGCAACCATGGTTACCTGCCAACAGCAACAGTAGGTAATCAAGACAGCATCCCCTGATACCTTGTTAAAATTGTTGGCACCTCTACAAATCACCCAACTATCCATTCAAGTGTTTAAAACTGCTCTGAAGACAAATTTCCCTTTCAGCCCTAGATGAGATATGAAGATTTGTCCGCTTTGAGTTTAACATAATTTCAAATTAATTTGAAATAATGAAGAGGACAATTGCTAAAGCAAAATTACTAATTCTCTCCCAACAGCCACTTCATTCTGCAAAATGCAAAGAAAGTTTGCAGTTCCCCTGATTAGATTTAAGGGGTTGTTTTTCCTTACAATAGTTGCTAAATTAATTTCCAGTACTGCTGTTGACCATGTCACTCTGAGTCTCATATATACCCAGACCTACAGATGGGGTGGCTTAACCATTAAGCACAATAAGATTGTGCTTAGGGACATCAAGGGAAAAGGGGGCACCACAAAAATTTTCTATAGCCAAATTTACCATGGTCCATATGGTGCAGTACTGCAAATGATGCAGCTGAACCAGGATCTGCAAAAAGGGCCCTCACATTAAATGAAAAAGTTACATACAGATATATACAATAATAACAAGAGTACTCAGAGACCGTAGACTTCCGCCAAGGGTTATGAAATCAATGGGGGGGGGGATCCCACCAACAGAAATCAAAGTATGGGAAACTCTGTATGCAGTCAGTTGTTCATTGTGAATGAGATTGTGCAGGGGTGCTATTAGCTCACTCAGTGTCCAGCTTGCCAACAGGCAACAACACACATGCTAACATTGTAATTTTGTGTCAGGCTCTGGCCTACATGGCCATAGTAACTGCAGGATCAGGGCCAGTCTGACCCAGGAATTGCCAGGTGTTTGCAGGATCAGGCCCTGGCCTGAGCGGCAGCTATTAGGCCACTCATGAAACCCACCTGGAAGCCTGGAGGGAAGACCTCTTTAAGGAGTGGTTCTCCTTCCCAGACTTGGCCTCAGCAACACAAATGTCTTCTGCTCTTGTGCTTTAGTCTGAGTGTCAACCTTGCAAATTATCCAAGGTTGTGGCTTATTGGATTGCTTGTGAACCTAGTGACTGTCACCACTAGTGATGGGTGTTTTTTTATTGGAAAGGGACTGGTTCTGAAACAAAACATGCCAGCACAGATGTTGCTTCAAACCCAGTCCCACCCTCTGGAACAAAATAAACCACTATATTACCTTGCTGTATTTCAGTGGTGTCCAAACTTCGGCCCTCCAGATGTTTTTGACCACAACTCCCACAGTTCTTTGTCATTGGCAATACAGGCTTGAAATTCTGGGAGTTGTGGTCCAAAATATCTGGAGGGACAAAGCTTGGACACTCCTGCTGTAGTTTGTGCTGGATGAAATTCCAACCAGGAATCAGTCCCCGATGCATCATGCCACCTCCCAGCATAAATGCCCATCTCTAGTCAGCACCTCAATGGGCCATTTGACAAATCTTACTGGCATTTCAGTAGTGGCAAACCAGTAAGGTATTGTTTGCAGTTGAAATATATTAAAAATCCCATCAGAACAACTACGCAACAAGGCAGGCTGGATGCCTCATCACTATAAAGTATAAAAGCAGGTGTGTTACATAAGATTAGTTTTGAGGATCTGATCAAAGACTGCAATTTTAAAACGTAGGAGAAAACTTTTCAAATAGAAATAAAGCATACAAAATTAAACATTGTTTTCCATCTTACTGTAAGTTTTGTTAGATTTCAATAAATAAAATTTTATGTTATGGTTTATTATTTATATTTTGAATTACATATATATGGGGGAAAAAATCTTTTAAGTGCTAGGGCCTCTAAGGGCTTGGGCCCACATTCCTTTAAAAGCAGTTTAAATTACTAAATAAACCGAGTCCAAAAATGCCATCCCCACAGCCACCAGGCTTTTTGAAAAAAAAAGAAAAAAGAAAACCCGGTAATGATCCCTTAAGCGAGGTTTCTGTGACTCACCTACGAGGTAGAGAATTTTTTGCCTCACTTTGAAAATCCAGCTTTTAAGGAGGCAGACGCCGTGGGACCACGCTGATGATCCGGGTTTCTTTTTCTTTCCTTTTTTTTTTTGGCTGTCCCTGGGGCCGATGGGCTGTGTTTCTTTTAATTTATTTTCACCTTTGGAGAAACAGGAAGCTCTAGCTGGTCCTACAAGCATTAATTTCCCCCAGCAAAGTGGTCTGTTTTTTTTTCAAATACTAGCACCACCTGCTGGCCAAGAGGGCTGAACTGCACTTTAAAATTTTAAAAAAACACAGCTTTTTACGTGAAAACTCTTGTCCCACATTTAAATCATGTGATGGGATGAAGAGGAAAAGCCGGACCTTCAGAAGATCAGGATCGAAACCCAGGTGTGACCACAACCCAAGGGTCTTAATCTGGCCTTGCTTACAGACCAAACTATGGTAAAGAAAACAAGGATCAAATCTTCAGTTGTGCGAGTTCTGCAAACAGAGGGGTGATTTTATCTGGTAGCTTTGGTTTGTTATTTTGAATTGCAACTTTGATTTGGATCTATGAGGAGTAAAATATTGTGGAGAATAACACTCACAGATCATTATATCCATCAGATGTCAAAACACTTGTTTTCAAAAATAATGGTTTAGTAATTTTCCATCAACATTCCAGCAGAAAATTATCTGGTAAATTGAATGTTTAAACTAAGTTTTTCTAATATCATTTATCCTCAGGTAGTAAATGAGAATATACTTGATAGCGATAACCTGGCAGGTATTCTTTTAATTTTAATTTTATTTTTTTTTATTTGTTTGGCCATCCTCAGAAAGAATCTGCCCATTTATGGGCTTGATTTTTGTGCATTTCTGTCAATGCTTTTTTCTTACACTGACAATTAAAAGTAGAAACACTTTATGGGTTGATTGTACCCTTCCAAACAAAGAGGAATATTTTGTTTTCAGAAAGGGAAAAGCGTGGTGGAGACACTCTGCAAAATTGTTCAAGTCTTGACAGGGGGAATAAAGGGTAAGACCTTTCTCTACTTGGGATTAAAAAATCCTTGACATATCATTTCACTGTTTTAAGTGTAAGTGAGCCTTTCCAAGAGTCTGGGTTTCCCACTGGAGAAAACCTGCCCTGTGTCCCTACTAGGTGGACCTCTGTCACATTTGAAATTCTTAAGAGGGCCTTTCTTGACAATCTTAACATTTGGGCAGGCCAATAAGGAGAAAGGTGATTCCTCTGATCGGACCAAAGGCCATTTAGAGCTTTTGAAGGTTAAAACCAGTGTCTTGAACTGACGTCTTCATAGAACTACTAGAAGAGTCTGATACTGCAAATGTGATACAAATGTCAACATTAATGCCTGACCTGGAAGATTGTTATCCATTAGCTTTTCAAGCTTCTAAATGCTCCAAGCCCATTCCCAGCTTTTAAAGTGATGCTACGGATCCACTTTAAAAATGCATGTTTTGAACGAACGTCCATGAAGGAATGTGTATTATGACAGACAATGGCTTGAATCCCATTTGTGCAACTTATGCTGTGTAAACCAAATGGCATCATGATCTGGTGAGCAGGATATTTTATTTAATTTAATTTAATTTAATTTAAATTTAATTTAATTTAATTTAATTTAATAGATTTGCATACCACACCATCTAGCCTTTAAAGCAGTGGTGTCCAAACTTCAGTCCTCCAGATGCTTTGGACCACAACCCCTAGAATTCCAAGCCTGTATTGCCAATGACAAAGGACTGTGGGAGTTGGGGTCCAAAATATCTGGTGGGACACCACTACTTCTTTAAAGGCTCCCTCTCCCCCTGTTATTTTTTTACAGTTTGAGACTTCTATGCATCTTCCTTTTCCAAAAGAAACTCACAGGGTAGCCTCTGAGAGTCTTTGAAGAAAGAAGAAGCCTTTACAAGCTAAAATTCACAACCACTTTGCTGCCAGTGATCCTGATCCTGGTGACAGCTATCCAGCAATGATATCTGGCTCTACTGAACCAAAGTTCTTCCCTTTACAGATCTGGAAGCTCCCAAAGGCTTCCAGGGCCAAAAGGGAGTCCTAGGAAGCCCCAGAACCTGAAGGAGGAATAGGAAGCTTTTGGTTAATTTAAACTAACTGTCCTACTTGTGTTGCACAAAGTTGCATAAAGATAGCATTCTTCCTGCTGTGTTTAAAAGTACTATTTAAATGCAAATTTAAATGTATTTTGTGTAGATTGTAATGAAGATAATATACAGAGGAATATGAAATTATATTGGTGTATGTGAAAGTGAACCATATTGGAAACAATCTGAATTTTTAAATTATTTGTAGCATAAATCAGGCATTCCGTTTATTCCCTCTCATTGTGCATTGCCTGCTTTAAGAAACAATGCATTTTTAAAAGCTAATTTGTAAAACCTTTGGGATATATCTTTTTTTTTTTTCCACAACACAATTTGAATAGTGTTCACCTTGTTTAATTGTTTATTTTGTTTGTTTGGGAAGTTGCCATTGTTAGCATATATGTATTTTCTTCAGTGTACCTGACCCTAACATATTTACATTTAAAAATATATATTTCTGTCCCCCTGAATAAATCTGCATATTCATATGTGATGGTGTATAATTTATGTCATTTATTTCATAAACCGTTTTACAAGTTTTCACTGATTACCATATTGTGTTTTACCTCTTCTTTGTGGATGGTATCAATAAGGAAGGAAAGCAGGAAAGCATTGATCTCTTGGTCAATGTTAGTGCTTATAAAACTGGCAAAACGAATTCTGGGAGAACTCATCTGTTCCTGTCTTCAGAACATGCTGCTGATTTTGATCTACCCAATCAGTTGTTTTAATAGTCAGAAATGTGACCACTTTTGTAGACAATATGGAGATCCACAAATACATTGAGAACTTTCCCACAAATCAGTGACAGACATGGAAACTTTGAATGCCAGAAGACAGAATGTGATGAGTGAAATGAATTTTGGGAAAAACTTAGTTGTAATGAATGTTGCAAAACAGGGGCAGAGAGAAGAGACCATTGTTCATATTTTAGCTGATGTCTCCTTTGGTCTAGCGTTGAGCCAATGATGAAACATAAATCTAATTCCCACACTGTGCAGATGTCAAATTTTCATTGACAATTACTTCACATCCATTCTTGTCCCAAGAGGAAGTTCATTGCATGTTGGTGTCGGTCACGGTCACGTGGTATTCTTCCGGTTCTGTCCCTGTTCCCATGTACTCACAGGCATGATTGATGATACTGGCATGACTGTTAACACACATCCTCGTTCCATGATGAGTTGTGAAATTCCATGCCTTCATTCTCCGTTTTTTTTTTCCGGCCTGACCTTCCATTTTTTGATGTTTCGATTATCTGAAGCCTTGCCTTCATTGCGTTACAGAGCAAACTTCAATGCATATGTCTTTTAAAAGCTATTCACTGCATTGCTAATTCCATGGGGAATTTACTGGCAAATGTCGCTTCACGCTCCTGCCACTAGATGGGTTCTGCTCCTATCAGTACTTGTTCTGCGATGAGAGTGACTTCACAGGCTCTCATCTTGAAATGAGAAGCATGAAAAGCAGATTCCTGAGGCCAGGGAGGGGAATCTCTCATCCCACTTATATCACAGTTCAGTGTGTGGTCGGGAAGAACTCCCCTCATCCCGCAATGGATGTGCGGTAAGATTATTTCGTACCAGTCCCAAGCGGGACTGCAAACAGTGATGAGATGGATGTGAAGTATCAGCCATTGAGTGTTGATGCACTTCTTTTGAAAAGCAGAGAGTCATAAAGCAAAGGGGTTTGTTGTTACCATTGCTATTGACAATATGCTGTCTCCTGCCCTTCCATGAATTCTGCCTTCTGCATAAAAACGACTAAACTCCCCATCTCCTGAATATTATCTGTGAATATATTTTCTTGTAGGGATAGGAGAATGTGGTTGAATAAATTTAAAAACCATCTCAGACTCTGTTGGTTTGAAATTTATCTGTGATAACTGGAAAATAAGAGGGAAAATTAAAGCATGGAATTGCACGAAGCAGCAAAACAGAGTGATGTGCAATTCACAGGAAAGGAAGTGATTCACTAGGAGAAAAATTGAATCCTGGAGGTTGAGAGATGGGATCGGAGCAAATAAAAGAGATTTTCATCACTCGCTGTAACATCTTCTTACAATTCACTTTTTAAAAGCAAACGTTTACCATAGTTTGCAGACTCTGAATGTGAATGAAGAGAAACTGGCAGAGTTACATTCCTGAGCTGATAAAAATATTTGATGAGTAATTTATATACTATATAATTGTTATTTCATATTACAAAATTAATTCCAAGCAAGAATGGACAACTGGGGGACTATGGCCCAAGCCAAGTTCCATGCATGTCCCTTCCCCCCTTCTGTTCCTATTCTGACTGCCTGATCCATTTTTATGACTTACACTAGTAAAGTGCTAAAAGTATCTATTCTATTTGTAACACACATTGTTTTGGGAGTAACTATGGGCACCACTTTTTATATTTTTAACACCTTAACAAGAACCATAAAGTTCTTCTTCTTCTTCTTCTTCTTCTTCTTCTTCTTCTTCTTCTTCTTCTTCTTCTTCTTCTTCTTCTTCTTCTTCTTCTTCTTCTTCTTCAGTGAAGAATGTTGATAAGCATTTCCAAATTGTTAAGATTTTTAGTTGGTTCTTTTAAGTTTAAGTCCCTATTCATTGTTTTTTGACTAAGGGAGCAGCTTAGGTCTAGAGACTAAATCTGCCCCAAACCCGACTGGAAGTCCAACTGAGCTATCCTTCAATCCACCTAACATACCATGGGAACAAAAGGTCACATCCTCCATTCAGTTATGTGGAAATGCACCCCATGTGGGACACACACACAGAAGCCAGAACCTTGTTGACAATTTGTGATCGTCTTTGTGAATTTGATTTGTGAGTTGACAATTTCCGACATCAACGAAGCCCTGGGTGTATTTCTGGGAGGGGCACTCAATTACACAATTGGGGGCAAACCCAGGAATGTAACCATGACTTTGTTAAAGAGCAGCAATTTTTCCACCAAATTGGCAAATTGGTGTGGCTTCCCTTTTGTAAATTTAAATCACTGATTAGACCATTTTTTCTGAAAGCTGAATAGGAGGCTAGGAAGCCTCCTGCAATTTTTCTCATATACAACTCATTTGAGTGATTTTATGGAAAAACTGGGGCATTGTGGCTCAGGAGGCTAGAGCTCTGAAACTGATGGCTGCAAAGTTGGCAGCTTGGCTGTTCAAATCCTGGGTGCCACACAGTGGAGAGTGCTCCCACTGTTAACCCCAGCTCCTGCTAACCTAGCAGTTCAAAAGCATGCAAATGCAAGGAGATAAATAGGTACCGCTATAAAAAGCAGGAAGGTGAATAGTGTTCTGTGCACAGAAATGTGTTCAGCCATGCCGGCCGCCTGGCCACGGACTTGCACAATACTGGCTCTTTGGATTGAAAAGACAGATGAGTGCTGCCCCTAGAACCAGACATGACTAGCAAGCATGTGCAGGGGAAAACCTTTACCTTTACCTTACTGGAAAAACTAATAAGGAAAGGGGGATGAGTCCCGTAAGTCAAGCACCATTGAGTCACTTAGCCTATACTAACGCCTCCAGAACAGTATATCATCATAGGTTTTTTTTAAAAGACAACACAATTAAGCATATGTAATATCAAAACTGGTTTGTAAAATCAGTCTAAAACCACAGCGGATGCAACAAAAGCACAGGAGCCCCCTTAAAATGAAAGCCCCCTTAGGCAGCCAGTCACTAAAAGAAAGCCTGCCTGAAGAAAAAGGTATTTGCCTTGTCAAACAGCTTAAAAGGGGGGGTACTAGGGGCAAGATTTAGAAGATCTTGAGGTATCCCTCAGAGCTGTACGTGTTAAGGCTGGGACTACCCCCCCTCAAAATAACCTCCAAACTGTCCATTGTTGTTGTTTTTGCTGGAATTTGGGGAGTTCAGTGGTGAGTTTTAGGCATGTGGTGCCCACCCACCAGACCACAGGCCACTTGCTTGTCTGTTTTGTTTCCACCCATGGTGTGTTTTCGCTGAATTAGTCATGCTTTCCTACAGACACTGTAAACGGCAAGTAGCAGCACAGCCCTTGATGAATATATAAGCTTTCACTTGGTCAGACGATTGCTGAGCAGCATGCTACAGATTTGAAAAGCTGGATAGAACATGACCTTTCCCCATGTCATGTTCATCCATTCCATTTTGGCAAGAAGCGGGGTGCCACTGGAAAGTAGACAACTACGTCGGTGGTTCCTGCTGTGCTGGATCCTCTTAACTCCAGCTGTTTGCAACCAAAGTCAGCGGTACTTAGTGTCTTCCCGGGGGCATCTGAATCCTGGGCAATGTTATTTAATGCTGGATTTCCATGTGTGTATGCCATAAAAATATTTTTAGCTTCTTCATCAGATTTAGTTGAGAAACTAAGGCATTGCAGCACTTTGACTACTTCATGCCTTTAAATCACTCACGCTGAGGCTTGAATTTATGCGCGTCAGGTAACATTTGCTTCCATGCGGTGATCCGTCTAAAAAGCATGCTTCTCCTGTGGCTTTTCTGAGCCGGCAGCAGAAGCCTGGAGAGTCTGACACAGCATTGCTAAGGCCAGCACAGTGGTCGTCTTCGGTTCAACAGAGGCACCAACAAAACCTTATCTTGGAATGCAACAAGTAGCTTCCATGAAAACATTCTGATCTGAAATATGATGAGGAGAATAAGGCTCAGATCCTATTGCTTAGCATAGTCCTTTGAACTCAAGGAGGCCTATGGAATCAATAGGGATTCCCTTAGTTAGTATATCTCCATAAGCGCTTTTGATTCAAATGGGCCTATTCTTCCTGTAACCAATTATGCTAAACCAACAGGATTTTGATGAGTTGGAGAATTCCTTCTTTTCCTTCCACCCCAGATTCTCTCATCCCTCTCCATTGAAGGGTCTTGAGGCATTCGTCTGACAGCTATTTGCATTAAAAACATGTACCGTAGTAATGTTCATGTAATAAATGTCACATTTATTTTGTCCTACGGCCGTGAGAAGCGTACTTCTGAATAGCAGCAGCTGATGAATCACAGCAAGGGAAGAATGTTGCCTGTTACATACTACCCATAGTCCTTCAATTTTTGGCCAGGGTTTCAGTCTTTGCAGTCATGGATTTTTATATTGTGCACAGTTTCTGTATGATATTTTATGTTGAGTTTTGGCATATCAGAAGTACTCGGTAGTTTTTTTTTCTTTTCAATATGTCCAAAATGACATATAGTACACATAGGCTGCGGTCTCACTAAACTTTTCTGCACATCTTAATTTGATGCATAGTTTTTTTTTTGGGGGGGGGGGAGGGCGGTCACATGGTATTTGATGCGCAGTTAGTGTCCTGTCGACAGAGTAGTATTTTACTGCTCTGTGCCTGTTTCTATTTGCTTACTGCACATCTTTTCCCTTTTTCCTGGGTTGTTTTTCTAAGTCTCCATTGCTGGACCCACAGGAAGTGGCAGGAAAAGGAGTACAAAGCTAATTACTGCATATTTTCTGGGGTTGCACCTCGTTAGAGTAGCAAAGAACTGCATATCTTTAAGGGAAGTTTTTTAAACCAACCCCTAGTGCTTCCAGGAGGCGTGGTCGGTCGGGGCAACAAATTACTTCCCTTTGCGGTTAGGATGCAATCTTTTACTGTGCAGTTTGCTGCAGCCAAAAATGTGCAGAAAATGCTGGTGAGACCGCGGCCATAGTATATTTTCTGTTGGGGTGTAGGGTTGGTCCAGCTTTTCTTAGGAGAGGTTTTATTTTTTATTTTCTGCTTTCTACCACCAATAAATGTTACGATGAGAATCAGGGAACTTGAACTAGGCTTTTAAAAAAAAGGCTACTGCTCTGATTCATCAGGTCTGATCCGGTGTGTCTCTTCCTATATCCTTCTGTTTACATGGCAAGAAAGCACACATAGAACAGAAAACAGAAAATGTTCAAATTTAGAGTCTTAATCTATCACTCAACTGTATATTTCAACATATAAATCCTTCATATGCTGTAGTTTTTGTTTTTGCATTTCTAATTAAGTGAATCTCTTTCACTGCATTTTAATTTCTCCCTCTATTATGAGATCACAGAGTAAGCAGCAAGCATATTGAATGGGCTCTGTCTGCAGCTTTGGAGATTAGTCATTGACTGCTACACCTTTGGGCCATTGTACAC
Source organism: Phrynocephalus forsythii (assembly GCA_029282475.1). NCBI lineage: Eukaryota > Metazoa > Chordata > Lepidosauria > Squamata > Agamidae > Phrynocephalus > Phrynocephalus forsythii. The sequence continues at coordinate 23,887,059 of JAPFRF010000005.1, forward strand.
CATGGTTGAGTTGTACTCGACCTTAGAAATAAATGTGACATGGTCTGATTCCTCTCTTTTACCTTAAACAAGGGGGTTTCGAAATTTCTGTCAAAACCAAAACACAACAATGTGGAGGGATTATGGACTGATTCACTTTTGCAAATATAGAGGGCTTTATTCTTGCCCCCTAAACAGTTTGTAGACAGGAAGAAATTATGGGGAAAAAATCTCTCAAATAAGGATGTTGATTTCAAACAAGTACAGATGTTTATACAATGCTGTAGGTTTCACTCTGCAACTAATGTAGCATTGCTTTAATACAATTGTGTGTCATCAAGTCAATTCCAACATACGACAATCCTCCCAGGCTTTTCTACCTGCAAAATATGGAATCCCTGTGATATGAAAATTAAAAATTAATTTTTAAAAATACTGAGAACTCTTTTAGTAGTCCCTCCTTCTGGTGGTGCTTTAGGACAGTGGTTTTCAGCTATGGGTCCCCAGATGATCTTAGACTAAAACTCCCAGAAGCCTTCAACACTAGCTTTCCTGGCCAGGATTTCTGAAAGCTGCAGTGTAAGAACACTTGGGAGACCCAAGGTAGCCACCCACTGCTCTAGGACCATGCACCCTGCCAAAGACTGCACAATGCCAGGAGACATAATACCACCACCTTCCATGTGATATTGGCTAACCCATCTCATACTCCAATCCACTGAGGATTCTTATGCATTTCTTTGTTTGTTATATAAGCATTCCACCTTTGCCACACGGTACTCAAAGTGAGGCAGCTAGCTGTCTTTCCCACTTTATTCCCACAACATCCCTGTGAGGTAGGCAGATAAAAAGCAGTTTGTCCCCAGTCCCCCACTGGGTTTCATAGTTCAGTACATACTAGAACAGAATCTCCCAAATCCAACCCCCACACTCCAGTCACTACATTGTAACAGCTAGAACACAGTCCATCCCTATGCTGTAGATTAGATATGTGCTCGAATGCTGTTCTGCTATTAAAATTAAGTGAAGCTCTTTCATTTCAAATTAAATGCAAATGCAAATGCAAATGCAAATGCAAATGCAAATGCAAATAATAATAATAATAATAATAATAATAATAATAATAATAATAATAATAATAATAATAATAATATCATCATCATCATCATCATCATCATTGCATGTTGGTTGGGGTGGGTTTGATGTGGTGGGTTTGTTCCTTTGTTATCACATGTGTGACATCTCTTTGAAATTGCCAGTGCTCATTGGGGCTCCTATCTCTGTGGTGTTGAACCATGGGAAGTACGCTTTGGCCCGGCAGGCCAGTCAAGTAAGCAGAACTCAGGACAGGCAACTTGTGCCTATTCCCTGTTCTGACCCTCTAGTGACATTGCCACATACCAGGTAGCTTCCCTGTTCATGCCTCCGACCTATCTTGTTGCTGGTCAATGCCAAGTTGGTTCATAATAAGATCCTGGTCATCTACAATTTGATTGTGGATGAATGAGCTGGTCTGGCATTTCTCACAGAGACCTTGGTGGGCACAGAGGAGGGAGATTCCCTCACGCAACTAGGAAACCCTGGGTTTCATGTCCAGCCCCTGGGAAGGTCAGAGGGTAAGGGAGGTGGGGTGTCCATTGTTTATAGGGAATCTTTTCAGCAAATCTGCGGCATTGGTGTGCCCAGGGTTGGTATGCCTGAACTTAGTGGTGGGTCAGAAAAACAGGTTTGGGATCGTGCTTGTGTATCAAGCTCCCCTCCACCTTGCACTTTCCTTTCCAGAGCTCCCCGAGTTCATTTCAGCAGCATTGTTGGTGTCCCCCCACCTTTTGGCAGTTGGGGACTTTAACACGCATGCTGGGCCTGGGCTGTTGAGAGTGGCTCTGGAGTTCATGGAGTGTATGGCCTCCATGAACCTGTCTCAATATGTCACCGGCCCCACACATAGAGGTGGGCATACACTGGACCTGGTATCTGCCTACATAGCCACAGACGTCAATCTGGGGATCGGGAACATGGTTTCCCAACCAGTGTCATGGTCAGATCATCATTTGCTGACCTTTTCCATGTTGACTGTCACCCTGCCCTGTAGGGAGCTGGGCCCTTCTGTTTGGGCCCACCCCGAAGGCTACTGGATCCTGTGCAGTTTTCAGAGGCCTTTGGGGGTTTTCTGGACAGTCTGGCTGACGATCCAGTCAACAACCTGGTGGACAGATGTTATGTAGAGGTCACCGGGGCTGCTGACCAGATTGCCCCCAAGCACCTCATCCGTTGCTGAGGCCACTCCTCACCTTGGTTCATGGCCAAGTTGCAGGTGGTGAAGCAAGAACAGAGGATGATTGAGAGCAGATGGAGGAATGATCAGACACAAGTTAATTGGGCTGTGGTTAGAACATTAACCAGACACTATGATAAAGTGATCAGGGATGCTAAAAGATATTTCACTTTCCTGAGAATTGGTGGGGCCTCAAACCACCAGGTAGAATTGTTCCCGGTGGTTCGAGACCTCACCAATTCTGGTCTGCTGGGGCCTCCTCCTAGTGATTTCACTAGTGAGTCATTCGCAGCTTTATTTAAATCTAAAATTGAGGTCATCTGTTCAGATCTGGACCCTAGTTGCACTGATCTTTCCTCAATTATGGTCAGTGCGGCGCCCCCTCGGTCTCCTTGGTTTGTTGAAATTGGCTCCGTAACCTCAGTTGAGGTGAGGCCTCTAGGGCAGTGCTCCCCAACCTTTTTGTCTCCACGGACTGGTATTTGTTTGATTATTTTCCCGTGGCCCGGGGGGGGGGGGGGGGGGGATGGGGGGGGCGGGGGGGGGGGGGGGGGGGGGGAGGGGAGGAGGGGGGAGGAGGAGGTGCAGGGGGCTTGGCGTGTGTACCTTGGGGGGCCATGGGAGCGCGCGGTGGCGGTGGCGGCGGTGCTTGCCGGCTGGGGGCATCGGGCCTGCGCTCCCCCACGTGCACGGGCGGGGGGAGCCTGGGGCTCCGGGGCGGGTGGGCCCCCGCCTCCTCCTCCTGTCGGTGGCTGGAGGCAAGCGGCGGCGCAGAGGTGCCCCAACCGAGGCAGGCCGCCGCGGCCATGGCCGCGGCCACGGCAGCCGCCCGGGTTCAGCTGAGGCTCCGCGGACGGCCGCGGGGCGCCCCGTGGCTGCCGCGGCTGCCCACCTTGGTGGGGCACCTCTGCGCCACCGCTTGCCTCCAGCTGCGGCCTTCGGGCGGGCGAGCGGGAGGGGGAGGGGAGGGAGGCCGGTGGGGGTGGCGTCTCCGGCCCGAGGGCACCACCGGGACCACCGAGCCGGCCACGGCGGCGGCGGGGTGCCCCCGCCGCCAGCTGCGGAGTCGCAGCTGAACCCGGGTGGCTGCCATGGCCGCCGACAGGAGGAGGAGGCGGGGCCCGCCCGCCCAGGAGCCCTGGGCTCCCCCTACCCCGCCCGTGCGCCATGCCCGGCAGCGGCGACTCCTCCTCCGGCTGCCCGCGGGAGAGAAGAGGAGGAGGAGGAGGAGGCGGAGGAAAATGGGAGGAGCCTCCCCGGCCTCCCCAGGCAGCCTGGTGCCAACCGGTCCATGGACCGGCACCGGTCCGCGGCCCGGGGGTTGGGGACCACTGCTCTAGGGCACTGGCTCATTGCAGGCCAGCAGCTCCTCCATTTGATCCCTACCCGTCCTGGCTTATTAAGATCACCTGAGGGAGCATGCTGGAATGGGCTTCTTTGATTGCCACTGCCTCCTTCAGGGATGGGATCTTTCCCTGTCAGCTGAAGGAGACTGTGGTTAAACCCGTTTTTGAGAAATGTGCCCTGGCAGTGGGCAATATGTCCAAATATGGTCTGATAGCCAAAGTTCCTTTTGGGGGGGGCAAGGTGGTCGAGCAGGTTGGCACTGAGTGGCTCCAGGTGTTCCTGGAGGAAGATCTTATCCTGGACCCCTTCCAATTCGGGTTCAGGCCATGTCACGGGACTGAGACTGCCCTGGTTGCATTGCATGATGACATATTGAGGGGGGCTAACAAGGGTTGCTCTACCTTGTTGGTCCTTCTTGCTTTCTCTATGGCCTTTGATACTGTCAGCCACTATATCCTCCTGAGCAGGCTCTCTGAGGTGGGGATCAGGGGTCTAGTCTTGCGCTGGCTTTGCCCTTCCTTGAGGGCCATGTGCAGCGAGTGAGCCTTGGGGGGAACTGTCGTCTCCCTGGGATCTCTCTTGTGGGATGCCTCAGGGGTCAGCGATCTCCCTCATGCTCTTTAACATCTATATGAGGCCACTGGCTGAGGTCATTTGGAGATTTGGAATGCTGTCATCAGTATGCTGATGACACGCAGCTCTATTTCTCCTTTTCCACCTCTGTAATGGAGGCCATCCAGACCCTTGATCACTGCCTGGCTGTAGTTCTGGAGTGGACCAGGACTAACAGGCTGGGACTCCACCATGAGAAGACCGAGGTTCTGTTCTTGGGGGTGGGTGAGTGGATACCGTGGCCCTCTTCCCAGTCTGGGTGGGACCGTCCTCCAGCTGGCTGAATGAGTTAGGAGTCTGGCCATTGTCCTGGATCTGGCTTTGTCCCTGGAATCCCAGGTGGCAGCCATTCAGGCCATTGTTCATTTTATAAGCCTATTTCAGACCATGGTGATATGAGGTCAGTGAACTATAAAATGGAGGACTCGCAACTAGCTTTCCTCAAACTGACAAAGGCAGAAGTACAGCAAAGATGGGGCCAGCCTGATCTCTTATGTGAGGCAGTACAAGAGTCTGGGAACAGTAACAAAGAAGGCACTCTTTAGTATCCTCATCAAGTGCACCTTTGTGGATTGTGGGATTGAGAGTAAAGCCTCTCCTGATTATCTTAATCAGAGATGGTGACAAACTGTGGTTTGGCTGTTTGTCCCTGTTTGGCAGTTACTTCACATCTGTTTTGTCTCTGTTAGTGTTGCACTTGGGAGCAGTACAAAGAATGTTACTTCATGTCTGTCACGCAACTACTGAAATTTTTCTTGACCATGCCCCCCGGAATGGGGGCTAAGCGTGACAGTACTGTACCTGGTGTTGGGGTAGGGTTTTCCCTTGTCATTCTTTGTTCCCACTTTCTGTTCTGAGACAAAACATCCATTTATCTCAGAAAACTGTGTCTGGGTTGTTGTTGTTGTTTTATCTTGACTTTTCAGAAGTGAAATATCAAAAAAGAATTTTTAAGCCTCCCCAAATATATTGTATGGGGGGACTGTGGATGGCTGCTTTTTTTTTTTAATTGTAGTTTTTACGGATTGGGTATGAACGTTGTCAGTTGAAAGAGTGTAGGGCTGTGTGTGTATGTTTGGTTTTTACGTCAGCTTTAAATGAGTGTAAGTGATGTTTGGCGTGTGAACATTGGAGTATGTGTATGGATGGTTTGTTGTTAAATTGTAGATTTTACATATTGGGTTTTGATGCTGGCACTTTTAATCTTGTTGTATTTATACAATGACAATAAATTTCATTCCATTCCAAAAAGGAAGCTAGACAAATTCAGTGTTTGTCATGGTACAAGACCGTGAGGTAACACTTGTCACGAGATGAGTTATCATGATCATGGAAACACGGAAACAAAACCACGTGATTGTGACCAATGCTGCCATGGCACAAAAATAGTCACAGAACAAAGAAGGACGTGAACTAACCACCTTTGTCATTTCATAGCACTCACAGAGGTGTCCCGCAGCAGACATAGTCTTCCCACCCTGCCTCTTCTGCATGACGGCCCATTCACAGTAGCAGTATACTTCCCTCCCTGCCTTTCTATTTCCTTTGTGCTCTGGTGTTGATCTAAACTGTCCTTCTCCTTTTGTAAAAGGTTAAATATAGGATGTGGGCTTTTGTTATGTGCTGAGAAGATGTGTATGACATATGGTGACCCTATGAGTTAATGACCTGTCATAATTTGCAACTTTAACACAGTGGCTTCCTGAACTGAATAAATCCATCTTGTTCCGCTTTTCCTGCTGGCTCCAACTTTTCTTAGCAAGTCTTTTCCAGTTCACTCTGTGTTCTCTTGATGTGCTCAAAGTAAGAGAATGTAATCTGCACAATCTCTATAAAATGGGACTTGGAAATAGAGTTGGAAAGAAAGGCCATATCTGATATTTCTCAACATTGGCTCTTTTCTATGTTTAAATATGAACTGTCTCACAGAGCCTTGTAAATATCTAAAAGGTGTCTCTTTGAATTAAATTAATCACATTTTTTAAAAAAGTGATTATCACCTAGTTTTTAAACAAGTGAATTGCCCTAAATGATAAGAGCAGTGCTTATTTCTATTCCTGTTTATGTGCTGAAGACACTTTACTGGAATAAACTATAAGATTCCAATCTTACTCTCAAATGAATTCATAGAACATGGCTTTTTTAAAATCATAAGCAGTTTCCTGAAAGTGACCAAGCAATTAATTCATTTTCAGGCAAACATTTGCTGAGCCAAGCCTAAAACATGCTTTCAGCATAATAACCTACCATTTCATAGCACTCTGAATTGAAATGGAAAACAATGAAATTGTAGTGTGGAGACATCAGGGACAAGGGCTTTTAGAAATTTCTTTATAGTATGCCTCAGATAGGAAAAGAAAATATAAATTGAATAAAATGTATCGAATAATGTTGAGTAATGCCTCATTCAAAAGTAAAGCAATTTGGAAAAAAATAAGGCAATTTTCCTCACAGTGTCTTCTGCAAATGCATCTGGAAGTACTGTCAAGAGCAGCTTGTGAATATAAGTAGACCCTTTTTAAATAGAGATGAAAGCATTTCTAACACATCTGTGTATTTAAAATTTCCTTATCAGGTAAATTTTAAATACACATCCAGGTATCCCTTTTTGGGGAATGTGATACTGCAACTGAATATCACCTGTGAGTTTCAGTAGGGCTCAGAGGTTCTAAATCAGAAATAAATTAAAGCCTTTTACTACTAATAGTAGTAGTAGTAGTAGTAGTAGTAGTAGTAGTAGTAGTAGTAGTAGTAAGGAAATCTGGAAAACCTTTGTTCTTTTACACTTCTTCCATTCCTGCCATGGCAGCTTCTTTCTACGGTGGCTGTTGGCATGTCCTAGAGATGCTTATGAACAAATCCTAACAGTCCTGTGTTGCAGCCTCACTGGATGACTCCTTCAGTGAAAATAAGCAAGCCCTCCATCCCCCAACCCTCCAAAACTGGCAAAGGGCAGAGCTGTTAGATAGTAAGGAGCCCAGAGTGGTGTGTGTGTGTGTGTGTGTGTGTGTGTGTGTGTGTGTGTGTGTGTGTGTGTGTGTGTGTGTGTGTGTGTGTGTGTGTGTGTGTGTGTGTGTGTGTGTGTGTGTGTGTGTGTGTGTTTTATCAATTTCCTTCAATATTTTACCAACTTCATTTATTTGTTTGTTTGTTTATTTGTTTATTTGTTTGTTTGTTCATTTGTTTTTATATTATCTTTCTCCTTGAAAAGGCACAGAGGCAGTTTACAATACTGAAGGGCAATATTTAAAGTTCAAGATAACGAGTATGAAACAGCTGCTAACAACATTAAAGACAATATTTAAATTTAAGGACAAGAAGTAAACAAATGTGGTGGTGGTAGTGGTGGGAATGTCATTGTAGCCCACCTAGAGAATGTGGGTCAGGATAAACATACTTTACAGTACATACCTATGCCATACAACAGCTAATACATATCAGGAAGCAGCGGCACAATGTAACGACAACTGGGCACTTCACCTACTTTGCTTTATCTTACACCTTATTACTGTTTTGTACAAATGGAAATATACTTACTCATTTCATTACCTTGGGAAACAAAGGACACAGGAGACACTCAACCCAAAATGTGATTATAAACTGATACGCTGGGTTTGCAACTTGATCAACTTCATCACGCTGTCTTGAAAAAGAGAGGTAATCCCCCATTTAAAAATAGATGAACACGGCAGTCTGTTTTCATTCTTCTCAGTATTAGTTTTAAATTTCAAAGTCTCCACACAATGTGCACTTCTATTGCCATCTACTGCATGTGTTGACTGTTCTAATTGCTCCTTGCTCCTTTCTGTAACATGTTAAAAAAAAGGAGCAAATATCATTAATGCAGAAGAGGCAAGCTTACAGCCACCTTCTTACCTGCACCTCCATGTATTTCAAAATGTCTTTTTTTTTTTTTTTTTTTTTTGGTAGCAGGCAGGCTGGTTTCTAAGCGAAGAAATTTGTATATAAATGTTTGTCCTTAGTACATTAAATACATAAACAGCCGGGTGTGTGATATCAGAGCATCATTAGCTCTTGAAAAATTCATCAAATGTCCCAAGATCTGCACTGCTTATTTAAAAATTCATACAAAGTTTTGAAGAGTAAAAATGGTTTGACAAGGAGGCAGGCCACAAAGAAACTGACACATCAAGGGAAGAAGATCAAACAACAGTATAGCAGGCATATTCATACTGTAGGCTGTACAGCCTGGCTGCTCTCCAAGGGGGCTGAAAGAACAAGCCGACATAAAATATAGAGAAAGAACAGAAACAGGAATCTCAAGGTGGAAGAATGAAAGACCATTTGACATTTAAAAAGAAGGATTGTATTTTCTCTCCATTTTTGACATCCAGTCAATACGTTCACCTCCACATAGCTTATTTAACTAGATGCAAAAGTTTTCACACAATGCTAACATATTCTTTGAATGCAGTGACTCCTGACTTGCCGAAGAATTTCTCAGGCTCCTCTATACAAATAGCATATTCAGTGCCAATGGTTGTGTTGCTAAAAAAGCAACATCCATTCACAAGAGGAAGGAGCTAGCCATGAGATCAGCGTATCCATTAAAGAGTGTGGGGCGCCTGACTCAGGCGGCAAAGCCAAACAGGTGGTGATGTATGTGTCCCCCCACTAAAGGCTCTGGCCTTGTCCTCAAGAAATAACTCCCACCTGCTCTTATTGACTTTGTCTTCCTGCCCCACAAAGCCAGGAATCTGGAGTCTGGCCAGTTCAGTAGTGAGCAGCCATGTGATCTCCACAAATGCTACAGTACATTGGAGGCAATGAAACAGAGGGGCAAGAATAATTCTCCCCGACTGAGCAGGCTTGATGAAAGTCCAATGTTAAAAGCAGCCTAAAATGTAGGGGGAAGGGGTTGGCAGGAAAACCATGTGATGGACGGAGCATGCTCAAGCATGGATGGAATGCAGAACAACCATTGTGATGGGAAGATGGAGAAGCAATCTGGAGAGAGAATGGCCGTTACTTCACGAAGTGCCTCGCTTCGAACCGACCTTGCCTTCGCTATGAATTCAGAGGCGGTCACATGGCGGTCACGTGTTCTCGCTTCGCTCCCACCCCTGTTTCTCAGTACTCACGAGCTGCAGTTTTAGGACTGATTCGAGCACAACCTCACGTGCTCCCTTCGCATTCGCATGCCACTTTTCAACGTTCCTTATTTCCCATCCGTCCTTTAAAAAAATACCTACCGACGGCGTACCGATGCACTGATGCTGGACTGTCAGTTGCAATGGCTCTACTGATTTCAACTGTTTCCTGGCATCATTGGCAGCCCCCCCCCGCCGCTGCTGCTACTTGGGGGGAGCCCCGCATGGCACAGCCGCCCGCCCTCCGCTGCTTGCATGCTGCCTGCCCTGGGTGCCCTGCTCTGGCCGGGCGAGGCAGCAGCGGCTCCTCCTGCTCCCGCCGCCGCCGCCGCCGCCGCCGCCGCCGCCACTACTCGAGCGAGGAAGTAACAGCGCAAAGCGATGAAACAATATAGCGATGCATTGATATCCCTGTTTGAATATTTGTTTAAAAACTTGAAATAAAAGCCAAAAACCAAGACCACACGTCATGTTGGGAGCGAAGCGAGATGCGAAGCGAAAAGATTCCCGGCCGCTGGCAGGGGAACCACTCACCCCGCTTGGAGCACGGTAAAGAGGGCGTGGTCGGGGTGGCATCGCAGCCAAAAAGGAGGAGCGTGCGGACTGAAACGATCGATTCGCACAGAAATGAGGGCTTGCCGCGAAGCGAGTGGTTTGTGAAGTAACAGCCAATGAAATGGATGAAAAACTGAACAGGAGCACATGTCACGTCACAACATTTTGCTGTAAGGTCCATCAATTATGGGTCCTAATTGTTGGTAGGCATGCAAATATAGCAAGGTGAAAGGACTGGAGCATCCACAGACAGTAGCAATGTGGGAGAGAACACTCTCAGGATGCTGATTAGGAAGTTTATTAAAAGTTTATTAAAATGGCCTTTATTAAAATAGCCCAACGCGTTTCAGCCCAAATGGCCTTCTTCAGGGACTTTTTTACTATAAAAAAGTGACATTTAAAAGACATAGAGTCAGAGAATTTTACATATGAACAACAAACAGAAGCACTAATAATCAAATGCATGATAAACACTTAAAATGCTGAAACAGTAAGTTTTGTAGGGATACTCACTAAGTGTTACAGGTATACTCTAAAAACAGTCCGGCCTGCTGTCTCAAACTCCCAACCAGCCTATATAACAACATTCTGGAGAACAACCACACAAGGCGTGATATGCATGTGTACACAGTCTCAAAAATATATAGCTTCAAAAGAGAAGTGATGATAGCAGATGCATGGGTATTTTACTGTTTACCCCACTATTTCCATACATAGGGTATCATTCATCTGCTTGCATGTATGTGGGTGTTGTCTACAACTTGTTTATCATGCATTTGATTATTAGTGCTTCTGTTTGTTGTTCATATGTAAAATTCTCTGACTCTATGTCTTTTAAATGTCACCTTTTTTATAGTAAAAAAGTCCCTGAAGAAGGCCATTTGGGCTGAAACGCGTTGGGCTATTTTAATAAAGGCCATTTTAATAAACTTTTAATAAACTTCCTAATCAGCATCCTGAGAGTGTTCTCTCCCACATTGCTAATGCAAATATAGCAGCCTGTGGTCCACATGTCTTCTCCTATGTGACCCCTGAGCCCTCTTGACCCCCTTGAGCACAACAGCTGAAAAAGATGGCCACAATGGAGAAACATGCCCGTAGAGGGCAAAGTTCTCCCTCAATTACTGCTGTGTCTTCAAAAGATGGAAAACAGCCTCAAACAACAGAAACAGCAACAACAATAGCAACAACAACAAAGCAAGCATCTATTCATGGGTTTTTCTGCCTTTGTCAATGTTTTTAGGGTTTGTTCTGTGTTTGACGACTAACTCTGGTTACAGCATGTACCTGTATGTGCTTAAGTGCTTTCAGTTTCAATAAGTTACATGGCTTACAATGTAAAACAACAACAACAACAACAACAACAACAACAACAACAAAAACCCAACTTGCAACATTCAATGTAAAATTTATTTTATGCAGTGGAGTTCCACACAAAATGACAAAACAGCTTCATTTTTCATTTCGTGTCCATCTCTAATGGAAACCAGTTAGATCCATCTCTGTGTAAAAGAATGCCCAGTCCTTTAATTTATGCAGTAGAAAGCAGCTAACAAAGTTCTGTGAATCTAAAGAAAATATAACTAGAAACTCAACAGGAAAAGCTTGCACTACTCATTCCCAACAGCATTCAATATATTGTTATAATCAGCTCCTGCCATTGTCAGCTTCTCACTTCAACAAGGTGGCACAGATGGTTTCCAGCAAGTCTGGCTGTCTTTCAGGTTACCCTGAGTTTCTGGGTGATACAACTTCATCTCACCTGGCAAGTTCTACAATGCTGCCTTCCCAACCCTATTCTTCTGCCTGCGTTTTTTCCCCATACATTATCACTTTTCTTCCCTAACTGGCTCATGATAGTTGCCAGCTGTCTTAGGGAGCATCTGTCTATATTTCTATTCTTGGCTACAACTCTGCATGTGTGCTGACTTGCTGGCTATTTTTTTGGGGGGGGTGCAAACCTCCCATATTTGGATGCACTCCAGAGGCAAGGCAGGGCCACCCAGTTACAAACAAAATCCTGAAAAGAAAGTGTTGAATAAAATCAACAGGTAAGGGAATATTTTACAGAGAATTATAGGTAATCTGGGTTGGTGTAGATTTTTCATCACAAGAGCCTCATGGTACAGTGATTAAAAGGCTGTACTGCAGCTATAATCCCAACTCACAATTTAGGGTTCAATTCCAAGTAGTAGGCTCAAGGTTCACTCAGCCTTCCATCCTTCCGAAGTTGGTAAAATGAGTACACAGTTTGCTGAGGGTGGGGTGGGTGGGTGGGTGTGGCGGCACTGTGGTGAACTTGGGTTGATCACCATTCCATTTGCCAGCCTCAAGAGTTTTCTGTGCCTACTTCCAGTGGATGGGGTAACATGGCTTTTGTTGGTGAAATTAGACATGCTGAATTTTGAGCAGAAATAAAAGAAAGAAGAAACAGCATGTTTATTTATTCAAAATTCCATTTCCAGAGCATGTTCAGTGAGCTCCTGCTTTCAAGCTAATGGGTAAGAAAGTTTGATAAGAAGGTAGGAGGAAAATGTACGCTTGGGCAGTAGTTATTTGCTGCAGAATTTTTGGAAATATTCTTTCTAGCAAATGGAGGATTGATGATAGTGTGAAATATTTGTTCACTGCTGATTCCATTCATGCCCTTGTGTTCATATTGGTTGCACTTTTTCCTTTTTAAAAAATTAAAATTTACCCCCATTCTTTGTTTTTCTTTTCCTCCTCCTCTTCTTCTTCCTTCTTGCAATTAGTTTTTGTGGTTTGAACCACAAAGCAGCCGAGCATGAAAGGTAGTATAATGACAAACAGGAGACAGGATGGAATAGATTGTTGAAAGAACTCATACTAAAAAAGGTATGCCCTGACAGGCTGAGAGAGTAATAGAAATAGACAAATTTGTCCATTCTTAATTCCAGGCTTGCCTGTGGTCCAATCTGGATCTTATGCTATATGCTTCAAAATGATTAGAAAGGATGGGATCCCAAATGGTTATAGACAACTTGCAGCCTTCCAAAACACACACAGAGCAAATGAAACAAACCCATTCAATGGAAATTAAACAGGTAGGGTTGTATCCATTGCCCATGGATGCAAACACCGCAACACTATTAATTAATTAATTAATTAATTCATTCGTTTGTTCATTTATTCATTCAATTTATATGCCACCTATTTGGCTATTAAGGCCAATCTTGTTGGTTGACAATGAGTTAAATCACAATATTAAATAATAATATAAGAATCAAATAAAGATATCAATCAATTTAACTGAAAAGAGAACAAAATGAGAACAATTAATTAATGCAATTAATGGGCTTGGGGATGGAATCCCTTTTTCCTACACTAGCCCACACATTCCCAAAAATGGGGTCCTGAGTCAGAAAACCCTCCCCCCCCCAAGCCCCGAAATAAAGAGGCAAGACAACTTCAGACTTGGGTAGGAACGGGCCACAACTTTATTTATAACTCTTCAACTTCTTAACTGGGTAGGTCAGCATCTCTGAAGGGGACCTGACCCGTAGTGCAAGCTGGTAACAGGATGGATGAAATCCCACAGCCAACAAGCTCTGTATTCAGGTAGGTAAGCCCAATCAAATCTGAAGCTCTGCACAGCCCCGGGAGGCCTCCGGTCATTTTCTAACTTATTTTGTCTGCTGACATAGCCAATGGGGATAGACTGAGTACAAGGGCTGTGAAGCGCCGTAAGGGCGGCTTATTAGAGCTTTACATGAATACGGTTACCAGCTGCACTACCCGCCAAGTTAGTGACCAACGGGAAGGGAGCCCATCCCCACGGTGAAGAGAATGGGATGGGCAAAAACGTGGCTACTCACAGCCAATCAGAGTAACCACCAAAATTCCCATCCGGCCCCAAATGGTGACCAGCTAATCCCATTCTCTTACCATGGGGGGCGAAGGTCTCGCCGCCAACAGTGGTGGAGGGAAGGATGGGAGTCCTCTTATATGCTCCTGTCCCCAGGCAGAAAGACCCGGATGGGCACGCAGTTATCGCGCCAGAAGCCCAGGGCTGAGGAGGCAAATGTGCCCCTCCCCCAACGAAGTGGGGATCAGAGCTACCCTATTTGTGGGAAACTTTCAAACTTCTTCCTACATTACAATGTTGCTAAATCTACCTGAACAAAAGCAAAGAACACCTTCCTCCGTTCAAAATATGCCTAACTGTGAATCTGTGGTTTTTGTAGGCATGTGTTGCAATGCAATGGAAATTACAAGCAGATCAGCATTCAGAATGCGCTTGCAGACATAACTGCATTCCCAATGGGCATCTGTGAAGAATGTTTATCTTCATACCAGAGCAGTAATTGCAGTTTAATTTTAGTGCAAAAACTGATTTTCTTATCCACTGGGAATATTATGAGTCTAATGAGACAAATTCTTTACATTTACAGAAAAAAGAACTTTGTGCAAGACTGCTGGTGCAGGAAATAGTTCTGGCAAGTAAATTTGGTGTTTGTAGATAAACAACGACCCCCTCCTTTGGATATTTTATTAATGGGGCACTCTTTACATAAGTTTATTATTTCTGATTGAACACTATCTATAATCCTATAGACCAGTGGTTCCCAAACATGGGTCTCAAGACATTCTTCAACTAAAACTTCCAGAAGCCTTCACTACTAATTGTGCTACTACTGTAGTGGGATTTCTGAGAGTTGACGTTCCAGAGGATCTGGGGTTCCAGGATTGGAAGTCGTTGCTGTAGATATAAGTTTGCTAACAGGGAACATGCCATTTTTGGCTGTTTTACATGACAACCAAACTTCACACCTGCGGGATGTCTGGACAAGATGCTGAGCTTCCCAACTTGCAATGTTGTAGGAGCATATAAAACTTCTGCCTCTTTGGCATTAGAAAGGGAAGAGTTTGAAAAAGATTTGGAGTGCAGAGGCTTGGACTTTCCTGATCTCCCTGCCAGTGTGGTTAATATCAAATTACTGAGGATCACAAGAAGTTGCCTTATATTGAGTCAGACCTAATATTATCAAATCAGATGCATAGTAAGGTTCTAGGACAGTGGTTCTCAACCTTTGGGTCCCCAGATGTTCCTAGACTGCAACCTCCAGAAACCTCCACCACTCGATGTGCTAGAAGGGATTTCTGGGAGTTTTAGTCCAGGAGCATCTGGGGACCCACAGGTTGAGAACCACTGTTTTAGGATTTCTGCTGGAGTCTTTCCTAGTCCTCTCTAGAGATGTTTGATATGACATTACCTGATGGCAGCCCATTAAAATCTAGCCAGATCTGACCCCGCTTAGCTTCCAAATGAAACACAATTGAATAGGTTCATGGTGGGGGCTTTTGAAGGCAACACTTGCAGGGTCTGCCCTAACGTTAGACCTACTGAGGTAGTCACCTCAGGAGGCATATGTGGTTATTACCCCTTCATAGCCAAATGTATTTGTGCAGGAGGATGCAAAGGGTTAATGCTGTGTACCAGTGAGGGAGTGTGGAGGTGGAGCCCACATGTTTACAAGGCTCAGCCTGAGGGTCCTGAAAGTTAAATAAAGATGAGCTGAGAGTTAGACATGAGAGATGAGATGAGAGTGAGATGAGATGTGAGATGTGAGACAGATGAGAGAGGTCTGAGAATAGTAAAAGGACAGATTTTGAATGTAATCACCTGAGTGGAACTTTCAGTTAAGGGCACACACAAAAACCTTAAACTGAGACAGCTTGTTGAATTCAATAAACTTCAATTTGCTTTATTAATGTTACAACTTGACTGAGACTCGGTTATTCCAACTGCGTAACCCTGAATGGTGGCAGCAAGAGTAAGAAGAAGGTGTGTACAGGCCAATGGTCTGTGAAATGATGGAGGGGGGGCTCTGTACAGGTTCTCTGCAGCATACATTGAGGGTCAATAAGAGCAGCCCTCAGCAGTTCCTTCTCAGCCTCTGTGCATTCAGATGTTTTGCGAAACAGAGCTGTATGCACACCTCTCACCTAAACTAGCCTGCTGCCTACTGGTGCAATGGAGACTAAAAGGTAACAGTTATTCCTTTGGGCTTCTGTAGATTTAATAAAGGAAGTCATAATCCCCTCTTTGCCTCTGACAGCATAATATCTTTCATTCAGGCGCTGCTCCAGCCAAAAGAGGCAGCTCATTTGCTGCCGCGTTTTCAAATCCCATGCAGTGTGGTTGCGGTGATGAAAGAGGAAGAGGAGGGATATGTCTATAAATTTCACTGCATCCTCTTTTGGGGAAGGGGGGCTTTAATCCACATTGGGATTGAAGTGAGGAACAAGCAGCTAGTTGATGTACTATGTTCCTCAGTATGAGTGTACACTGTACAGAAACCACTTAACTTTCTCTGTACTGAAACAAAGCTATCTAAACAGCATAGTAATAGCAAGTCTTCCCCACTTCCTCCTGAGATCTGTCTGGCATCTTCCCTCCCAGTCTTTAACAAACATCTAAAGACGTGTCTATTTAAAAAAGCTTTCCCTGGATATTAATCTATTCAACTCATTATTTTCTATTACATATTTTATTTTATTTTATTGTCTGTAGCCCATCTTGCTCCTGTTCAATGTTTTTGATATATATTGTATATTAAGTTATTATGTTTTTACATATTTGTTGCTTATATATTGCATTGTATTGTTTGTGGGTTTGATTCAGTTTTGTAAACCTTCCAGAGTAGCCATGTAGCTAGGTAGAGTGGCATATAAATTTAATAAAAAATAAAATAAAAAATAAATATATAAACAGAAGCAGAACACTTTTTCTTCATAGGGAACTGTAAAAATTCACATATTATATCAAATTAAAATTGTTACCTTTTAAGGTGACTCAAGGCATTCCTTGATTTTGGTATGAGAAAAAAACCCAATGTTTCTAAAAGTGAAAAATCTAACAAAATTGCAGCTACTTTTCACCACAACACTAAATATACCTAAGGTTTTTTGAAGATAATAGCTGGCGTATAATGCAATTGCTGAAAGGTTGTTTTTTTTTGGGGGGGTGTGTTTTTGCAACCTTGCATGATGCCTTTAGTAGGTTTAGCTGAGAGGGACCTTTCTAGGGTGCTGTGACTGTCAACAAATTGTTCCTTCGCTGCCTCTGAGTTCAAAGATAGCCCCACCTGTTGACTCAGCAATTTCCCTTTCTAGAGCCTGTTGGAAGTTAACAAATCTGTTGAGCCCTGTTGTTGAAAGGCAACAGTGTTTGTTATCTGTTCACTGTAAGTAAATGAAGCATTTTTATTCTTTCTCTTACTAATGTCTCAGAGTGAGTTACTGAGATTATATCTGGAAGTTGAGTCATGGCTACTGGACTTCTTTTTTGAGAGATAGAAACGTTTCGCTGTTCAAACAGCTTCATTGAGACCAATAAAGCTGTTTCGATGAACAGTGAAACGTTTCTATTTCTCAAAAAAGAAGTCCAGTAGCCATGACTCAACTTCCAGATAAACTCACCTGGATGACTGAGAATCTTCACAGACATACTGAGATTATAATTTCCGATTAATGGAGAAAATGGTGGGGCTGAACAGAGGAACTGGAAACTTGTCTGTTCTGTGAATCCCTGCATCCCTGCTGTGCAGCTTGAGGAATTGAAACAAAATTCAAAAATCTGCAACAGTAATCAGCCAATCTAGATGGCAAGAGGAGAGAAGAGCATAGTCATCAGACCTGTTCTTCTAGAAGTGCTGTGATGTCAGATAAACACAGAGTAATGGGTCAAAGATGGTATTTCTCTGGCTCAGTCAATGGGTAGCCAGTCAATACTAATTTGACATCAAACATGAGTCTATGGGTAGAAGGTCAATGGTACACAAGACCTGGAAATCACATTGCCCTTTTAAAAATCAGTGTTATTATGTAATATAAGTAATTTAAAGTTTTTTAATAGTACTGTATTTCTAATATCTACTAATTTGGGAATATAGGAAATGCTGTTTGAGGGAGGAAAAAAAAAGAATTATACAATCTTGTCCTCCCCCACCCACATTATCTTCTTCACCAACTTATGATTACCTTAATGCATTGTTGTCGTTGTTTTTTAAAAAGCTGTTATAATTACAGCCATCTATACAAAAATGGCAGTCTTTATTTATTTATCCATAATAGGTATCTGCTGCAATTATCTACCAATAAATGGCACTTGAGGCAATGCACACAATAAATATACACACAATATATAAGATGATGCAGAGTAATTGGAATCATGAATAGAAAACACATCTATAGAGCAAATTACATTTTTTAAAAATGAACAATTATCTATAAAAATCCTATGAACAGCTTCTGGCAAAAGCATACCTGCTTACGTATTCATAAAATGTTACCACAGAAATGAACTCGTTTCTAATAGGCTTATCCTTATAATACTTTCCCTCAAACATCTTTTTTTTTACTATCCCCTAAAATGCTGACAAAGAGATTGTCAAATGACCTTCATCATATAACAAATTCTAAAATTCTACACAGAGAGGGATGGGCGTGATAGCTCCATGATAGATGATTTCTTGAAAACTTAATTTACCCGATCCACATCACCAAGATAAAAAGAGAACAAAGCACAATTTGTTGTGGGAAATCCATAGACTTCTGAGGGTGACATGCAGACTACAAAGTGACCAAAATCTCTGCTATTTGAAAACATGCACACATCTGAAAAACACACCAAGAAAATGGTGTGCAGTTCTAAAATCTACTGCCTTTGGATACAAAGATCAAATAAGGGCTCTTCGTACATTTATGAGATGACGTTAGAGTGAAAAGCCCAGGCGCTGTTGTAGACCCTTATGTTCAGTCTAGCATTTTTTTGGGGGATGTTCAAATTGCCATTGAAGGGGTGGGGTAATTAAAAGTAACAAAACCTTATAAGAAACAAGAAAGATGCTGAGAAATTGCCAAATAATATCCAAGATCTTGCCTGTACTGGCGTAGCTACTCAGTTATAGTACAAAGTATGGAAATTTGATCAATATAATATTTTCCTTAAGTTTTTTTCCCTTAAGTTTTTTTTCTTTTTCTCCTTTTCCTTTTTTTCCTTTTCATTTCCTTAAATAAAACTTAGTTACTCTATATTATGAGTAATTGTGCATATGTGTCCAGATGAAAACCTGCTTTTTGTGTGCAGACACTGCATGGTTCCATTTAAGGTAGAAGACTCTCTCTCTCTCTCTCTCTCTCTCTCTCTCTCTCTCTCTCTCTCTCTCTGTCCACCCAGTGCCATTCCCAAAGCTCATAATGCACATGTGAGGACACATCCACACTAGGGATGGAGGAATGCATTATATTTTATTCTAATGATGTTCTCATAGAGTTGGGCTCATTCCAGTACGGTTCTGTGCAAGGTTAATTTCAACTTTTCTTGAATGAACAGTGCAAAGAAATAGAGGAAAACAACAGAAAAGGAAAAACCAGAGATCTATTCAAGAAAATTAGAGATATTAAAGGGGCATTTCATGCAAAGTTGGATATGATAAAGGACAAAAATAGTAGGGACTAGAGATGGGCACGACTCATCGAAATTTTCGTTTTTGTTTTTGTTTTTGTTTTTTCATTTCGTTTCACAACGAAAACAAAAACAAAAAATTTCTCAGAAACAAAACGACAACGGAAACGAAACAAAAAATGTTGCCGTGATTTTCATTTTCATTACGGCAGACACATTGCATTGAAAAGAATGCTAACGAAATGAAAATTTTTCATTTTCATTTTTGTTTTTTCGTTTCATTTCGTACAAAAATGAAAACAAAAAAATTTGCAAAAATCCCCCTGAAAAACAAAAACGAACCGAAACGGACCCCTAAACGAAAAACGAAAAATTATTTTTTTGAGTCGTGCCCATCTCTAGTAGGGACCTAACTGAAGCAGAAGAGATCAAGAAGATATGGCAAGAATATACATAGGAATTATATCAGAAAGATCTGGATGACCCTGATAACCAAGATAGCGTAGTTGCTGACCTGGAGCCAGACATCCTGGAAAGTGAAGTCAAGTGGGCCTTAGAAAGCATTGCAAACAACAAGGCCAGTGGAGGTGACGGCATTCCAATTGAACTCTTTAAAATCTTAAAAGAGGATGCTGTAAAGGTGCTGCACACGATATGCCAGAAAATTTGGAGAACCCAGCAGTGGCCAGAGGACTGGAAAAGATCGGTCTACATCCCAATCCCAAAGAAAGGAAACACCAAAGAATGCTCCAACTATCGCACAATTGCACTCATTTCACACGCTAGCAAGGTTATGCTCAAAATTCTACAAGGCAGGATTCAGCAGTATGTGGAAAGAGAACTTCCAGAAGTGCAAGCTGGATTTCGAAGGGGCAGAGGAACTAGAGATCAAATCTCCAACATGTGCTGGATTATGGAGAAAGCCAGAGAGTTCCAGAAAAACATCTATTTCTGCTTCATTGACTATGCCAAAGCCTTTGACTGTGTAGACCACAACAAACTATGGCATGTCCTTAAAGAATTGGAGTGCCTGACCACCTTATCTGTCTCCTAAGAAATCTATATGTGGGACAAGCAGCAATAGTCAGAACTGGATATGAAACAACTGACTGGTTTAGAATTGGGAAAGGAGTACGACAAGGCTGTATACTGTCACCTTGCCTATTTAACTTATATGCAGAGTACATCATGCGAAAGGCAGGTCTGGATGAATCACAAACCGGAATTAAGATTGCCGGAAGAAATATCAACAACCTCAGATACGCAGATGATACTACTCTGATAGCAGAAAGTGAGGAGGAATTAAAGAACCTCTTAATGAGGGTGAAAGAGGAGAGTGAAAATGGGCTGAAGCTCAACATCAAAAAAACTAAGATCATGGCCACTGGTCCCATCACCTCCTGGCAAATCGAAGGGGAAGAAATGGAGGCGATGACAGAGTTTATTTTCTTGGGCTCCTTGATCACTGCAGATGGCGACTGCAGCAATGAAATAAAAAGACACCTGCTTCTTGGGAGGAAAGCAATGGCAAACCTAGATAGCATTCTAAAGAGCAGAGACATCACTTTGCCAACTAAGGTGAGGATAGTCAAAGCTATGGTTTTCCAGTAGTGATGTATGGAAGTGAAAGCTGGACTATAAAGAAGGCTGATCATCGCAGAATTGATGCTTTTGAGCTGTGGTGCTGGAGGAGAGTCTTGAGAGTCCCCTGGACTGCAAGGAGATCAAACCTATCCATCCTGAAAGAAATCAACCCCGAATGTTCACTGGAAGGACATATTTTGAAGCTGAGGCTCCAGTACTTTGGCCACTTCATGAGGAGAGAGGACTCCTTGGAAAAGTCCCTGATGTTGGGAAAGATTGAAGGCAAAAGGAAAAGAGGATGGCAGAGAATGAGATGGCTGGACGGTGTCATCAATTCAACCAATATGGATTTGACAAAACTCCGGGAGGCAGTGGAAGATAAGAAGGCCTGGCGAGCTCTGGTCCATGGGGTCACGAAGAGTAAGACACGACTGAACGATTGAACAGCAACAACAACAAAATTCAACTGCACATAAATCCATATATATATTCTGCACATACTTTCAAATGTACATATGTTTGTCTGCATGAATCCATTAAAATTGTTAGATGGGTTTATGTCAGTATTTGTGCCTTTTCAAATCTCAAGGGAAAAATAAGATAAGTCCATGAACAATTGAGCAGTTAGATTAATGCCCTTGCCATTCAAGGCCGTAATAACGAGGCGACACAGTTTAAGTTGGTTTAACATGGGCCACATTTTATTTAACACAGGAAGCAACTTTAAACTATCAAATTAACCCAATTTAACTCAAGGAGGACCTGTGTGGTAGCGCAATGTTAATCTGAGGCATCTAATTTTACAAGGTCCCAATATTGCCAGGGCTTTCCCTAGCCTATGAGATTTAATTACACTTTGGCAGCCCTCCACTTTAACCTGGATCCGTTATTAATTCGCGCCTACTTAAACCCGAATCTGCTTTAATTAAGGACTGCCGGGACCATGGAGTTATTAATTAAGTAATGGGACCGGATCGTTAAATTTTCTTAATTTGCGCTACCCGCCACGGAGAGACTCACCGCAGTCTCTCACCCCAACCCGCCAAAAAGTTCGGCACACAGGCCCTCCGTAATGTTTTTTAGGAAGATGTCCAAGCCCGAATCAGAAAGATGCAGTACAAACTATTATCACGGGCTGTAATATTAGGGTGCCAGATTACGTTCCCCATCTCGGACTTGACCACCCGGGCAATTTCCCTATTCACACCCTTACGGGCCTTGTGCATTTGCTGAGGGGGGTGGTACGGACCCCAGTGTCGCCGTGGAATCATCGCCGACCATAGAATCCTGGTACCAGGGCGATGCCTCTTGAAGGCCCTTAGATCGTCGATGACCTTAATGATGAGTGATTTGCCCGACATCCGAGTCAAGTCGTTTCCGCCCAAATGAATAACAACAATGGCAGGCGTAGGGTCAAGGGGATCCGAGAGTGCAGTGGTCAAAAATGCATTCCAGGACATCCCCCGTCTTCCCCTCCACAACAGCTCTGCCCATTGTCCCAGGCCGAGATCGCGGCCACGTCCAGATCCAAAGCCCAATATACATAACTGTGACCATAGAACACAACTCGCCGGCGGGGTCCCTCTGTTAGGCCTGTAACAACAAAACAGAAACAACTGGACCGGTTTTACCGGTCCGTGAACGGGCGAACATACGCTTTAAAACAGTTAGACTTCCAGCGGCCGATGCGCTGTATGCTGGCCGCATCCATGCCAATGGCAGCGGCCGTCGACGCCGCCCCAATCCTGAAGGAGTGGGTGCCAAAATGCCACCCTTGGATGCCAGCGAGCTGCAAGGCCCTGAGTGAAATCCGCCAAAATTGGTATCGCGTTAAGGGTGACCCATCTTTATGCTGGAATAAGTACCCCCGGTAGGTGCCAAACAACCGGGCATACTGGTGCAGGGCCAACATGGGACAAATTTGCTCTACCGAACACCTACGGAGGTGTATCAAGGTGCCCTTCCCCCGCTGATCCGTTTTTGATCTGCGGATCTGCAACACGACTCGGTCTGCATCAAGTGCCACGTCGGTCCACATCAAGAGGGCGGCGAAAAATGCGACTAGTGCGGCCGCATGAAATAAAGTAACTTCAAAACTGTCAACGCAAACCTTAACCCAAGTATCCGCCAAGCGGCGCAACATATCGGGGGAGATGGGCATCCTAAGATCACTCTGCTTGCCCCTCTCCCGAGACCATCCCTCAATCATTTTGGCGATACGAAATTGGCAGTCGGGGATTGCAAAACCCTGTGCTTTCGCATAATAATATAATGCGGACAATTTGCCTTGGATGGTGCGTGGCGCCAGTCCCTGAAAATGCAAGTGTACTGCGAACTGGACTAGTTGATCCGCTGACGCCGGCCACAGCCGTGGAAGCCCCTCTGCGGCGCAAAAGCGGGCATACTCGGCGCAGGCAGCCGAATATGCGCGCCTCGTGCTGGGTGCGAGTGCCAAACCCATGGCCCGATTCGCTTCTATCCGCCAAGGTTCCATACCTCCAACGGGAGTTGGTCGGGCTCCTTCCAAGCAGAGGGTGCTAACGCTCTGAACCGCTCCATCTGTTGGCGGGACAGGGCGTCAGCAAGGTCATTACGGATACCCGGCACGTGGACAGCTCGGAACACAATGTTAAACTTCAGGCACTGCAAGGTGAGGGCCCGGACTAACCGCATTACCCTCTGCGATTTCGACGTCAAGTTATTAACCACGTGGACGACCGCCAAATTATCACATCGAAATTTTACCGCTGAGTCTGCCCATATGTCTGCCCAGAGAAATACTGCACCAACTATGGGAAATAGTTCGAGAAACGTGAGGTCACGTGTGAGGCCGCTATGATGCCATTCCTGGGGCCATGAACCCGCACACCAACGGCCGCGAAAAAACATGCCGAAACCCCATGCCCCGGAGGCGTCAGTCTGTAACTGATGTTGCGCTCCCTCGAGAGTCTCGTGCCGCCAAAAGCAGACGCCGTTAAAGCTGGCTAGAAATTCCAGCCACAACTCCAGATCTTGCCGGATATCTGCCGATATACGGCGCCGGTGATGCGGGCTGCGAAGCCCGGCAACACTGTCGCATAAGCGGCGCAGGAATGGGCGGCCGGGGGCAATAACCCGGCATGCGAAGTTAAGGTGCCCGATAAGCTGTTGTAACTCCCTCAGGGTAGCCTTTCTGCGGGCTTTCATAGCAATGAGCCTTGCCCGCAGGTCCTCCAGCTTCTGTATCGGCAAGCGGCAAGCCTGGTTAATGGTGTCCAGTTCTATCCCCAAGAATGTCATGACTGTGGCCGGTCCCTCCGTTTTGTCCTCAGCAAGTGGCAAACCTAAGTCCCCCGCCATACCTTTAAATGTCGCCATAAGACTAGCACATTGGCCTGAACCTGCGACGCCCGCGAACAAAAAATCGTCCAAATAATGGACAATATGCGAATTTCGTGATTGCTGCCGTACAACCCATTCCAAAAAGGAGCTAAAACGTTCGAAGGCCGAACAAGAAATGGAGCACCCAAAGGGCATAGACCTATCCATGTAGTAAAGCCCCTCAAAGGCGAAGCCCAGTAGTTCGCAATCGTCAGGGTGTACTGGCAACAATCGAAATGCTGATTTCACGTCGCATTTCCCGATCTCGGCTCCAATGCCACAGCTGTGCACCATGCGCACAGCTGCATCAAAGGATGTGTACCGAACGCTAGCGAGTTCCTGCGGTATCCCATCATTGACCGATGCCCCTGCCGGGTACGATAGATGATGGATAAGGCGGAATTCGCCCAGTGTCTTCTTTGGTACAACCCCAAGCGGGGACACCCTGAAGTGTGGGGTTGGCGGGTGTTGGAAAGGGCCGGCTATCCGCCCAGCAGCCAGCTCAGCGGATATCTTGCCTCGAACAATGTGCTCCATGCCCACTATAGATTTCAAATTATTGGCCCTGTACGGGATCCGCTCACTGAATGATGGGATGCGGAAACCGTACATAAAGCCTTCCAATAGGTAATGTGCCTCATTTTGGTCAGGGTAGCTACGTAGCCACGCCTGCAGTACCGGAATCTTAATCGGACTAGGTCCCTTTGGCAGACGGGTTGGGGCCTGGGGGGTTACGCTTCGTTCCGCCGTCCCTTCCGCCCTCGGCCCCCGGCCGACCACGGGAACAAGTGGACGCTGGGTGGTTGGCTCCACAAGTGGAGCAAATGTGCCTAAACTTGCATTGACGGTGACCGCACGATCCTCTACTGTTGTAGTCAAAGCAGACCAGCCGGGGTTGAACCGACTGGCCCGCGCCGGGGCGGGGACCGAAAGAGGCACCGGAGCGGAGTACTGGGTGACCGCTGTCAAATCGCTCGTTGGTCCTGGCGCTCATTGCCCGGAGCCACAGGTAATTGTGTGGGCGATCCCAGCGTAAGCTGGGGTCCTTAGCTATCCTGCGACGAAAACCTTCGTCATAGATTAGCCAAGCCATGTTAGGGAAATCACTGCGGGCCCGTATGATCAAATCCAAGTAATGAAACAGCGCTGAGGCTTTTTGGGGATGTGCTTCAGTATAAATCCCCGCGAAGATAACAAACGCGTTCAGCCAATTGTTCCAGGAGCGTTCAGGCTTACGCTTCCGAATACGCTCCTTCTCTTTGTCGTCGAGGTGTTCCAATTCTTTAGGATCGATTTCCCGATTCAGTAAGTCGAAAATTTCCACATACTTTCCCGCAGTGATTCTAGCCACCATGGCCTCGGACAGGTGGTCGCCGAGTGGCATTGATTCATCACCCTCCGGCAAGTCCCGCATCCCAGAGGACGCCGGGGGGGCTGTCGCTGGTTGCCCCGCCTCAAGAGCTGTTACCCCCCCTGTGGGTGCGGCTGGTGGAACCTCAATGTGCTGAACGGGAAGGTCGCACACCACAGGCTCCGTTTGTGCCGCCGAGTCCGCTCTCTGGGGGGCGTGTCCTCCCATGCGCGGGCTTGTATCCTGCCTAGAGGAGCGCCCCAAACCAGCATGCTCCGCCTGAGCTTGTGGCGCCGCCTGGGTACCTAGCCACGGCCATGTGACCTGTGTGGGTGTGCTTGACCATACAGTACCAGACTCACCCAGTGCGCGATGTTGCCCCAGCGCAGGCGGCGCACTATGAAGAGATGATGCCGGAGATGACAAGTCCAAGGCCTGCAGCTGCTGGTCCTCCGTCCTCGAGGGTGGCGTGTCGCTGCGTGCCATACCAGGTTGGGCGTCGCCTGCCTCGCTCATTGGAGCCTGGGATGGCCTAACCTCAGGCGACCTGTGGGAGATATCCGAAGAGGCGTGGCCAGAAGGACCTGCCACAGCCGCCTCGAGAGCAGAAATACGCGTCATCATGAGGTCCCCCATCAACCTCAGTCCCGCCTTGCTGCGCGCCTTCGCGTCCCTAGGATGTTGGTCTCCCCCATAAGAAGACGCCATCCCCTTTTGGCGGGCATGGTCGCGCTCTAGGCGTGACAGTTTGCGCCATGCCGTCGCCAGCCGAATCCACTCCTCCTCATCCGAAGATTCTGTCTCTGGATCAGGTGGGGGAAGCGAGCGCTTGGGCGCTGGGGCCTTACCCTTACCCTTATAAGGTGCCTTCTTAGGTGGCATAATGACCACTAGCAAATTAATAAACCAGCGGCTACTTATGGGTGAATCACCCCAATATGCCCAGGATGATAGCCCTAGGGTGTGGGGTGGCACCTGGTGCTACTCGCCCCGTAAGATTCCCCCACCCTTACAAGGATGGCTTTGGATGGTCCGAGGGCCAGTTACCAACTAGGCCCCAAAGGAAAATGGCCGCCACCACTCGCTGGCCTAGAGAAGGCCTCGTGCCGAACTGCCTCTCCAGCAGCGTGCACCTCCCCACAGCCAGCCCTAAACTGCCATCAGGGGATTGGGACGACAAAACATAAGAAATGGGGACGATTCTGTGTCAATCGGGTCCCCAGCCTGCAAACGGGGACCCAAAACAACAAAAATGGCCACCCCCCGTGATCCCTCTACCAGGGGCTGGCCCAGAGCGAACGGGCTTTGCTTTACGCGCCCGCCCGTTTGTCGCGCCCACGCGACTGCCCCGCCTGCCGGCCTCAGCGTCGGCCTGCAAAAGGCCCCCAGGCCCCCTCCCCCGGTACAGGATAGCGCCGCAAGCCCCGCGCTGCTCAGCGGCGGTCTGTCTCGCTGCGGACGACTCCCCCGGGCTCCCCAATCCTACCCACCACCCGCCCTCCCCAAACCTCTGGCAGGCTCACGGGAGTCTGGCCGAGGTCAGCCCTCCCCCCCACCCCGCAACTTAGCCCGTCCGGGAGCCAAAGAACGCGCCGTCCCAGTTCGCCTTCGGTGACTTTAATAGTGGCGCGCTCCCCGCGTAGGCTACGCAAACTGCGCAGCCTATCTCCGGTGCCCGGCCTTCAGGCAAAGACGCCCCTCCTCCGCACAAGGCGGAGGGGAGCGTTCATTCCTTCCTTCCTTCCTTCCTTCCTTCCTTCCTTCCTTCCTTCCTTCCTTCCTTCCTTCCTTCCTTCCTTTTGCTTTTTAAATGATTGTTTATTGTTCTGAAATGTACCCAGAAGTCCTTTATTAAGCTGTGGAAAGTGTACCATCAAATGGTTCTGGAGTGGGGAATGAATAGTCCCAGTTATCCAATTAGGTATAGATAATATGTGGTCAACTGAGTGTCTGAATGCCTTCAACCCACCACAAAGACCTCAGTCCCATTGTTTTCTATGACACTATCAGGAGCTGGTTGCTAAGAACAGATTTCCAGTGGCATGCTTTGGATTGTTAGAGGGAATCCTGTTATATTATGCAGGAATGAACAGCATATAATGCTGGTGTGCCTGATCGGCAGTCATCTGGCTTTTATAAGGAAAAATGTGTAATCAGGCATACCACATCAGTAGATACAGGGTTGTGTACCTCAGGAGCCCATTTTTGAGGCCACCATCAATTTTACAGCATGGAAAATGACTCCTAGAGAAGCCTCAATAGCCTTTCAGGCTTACTGACTCAAGCCTAAATTACCCCCATTTGAGCAACAAAGATCTGTCAGATAACTCAAGGAATGGCTGGCTGATCTATTAATACCTTTTTGCTCTATTTCTGTGCTTAGTCTTTTGTTTTTCCCTCAGTAAGGGGAGATATCAAAATTTGGAAATAAAACAAATGTGAATAACACATCATGCTAATTTGTCGGTGCAGTTTCATTGGCAATCCTGTTGTTGTTGTTGTTGTTGTTGTTGTTGTTGTTGTTGTTGTTGTTGTTGTTGTTGTTGTTGTTGTTGTTGTTGTTGTTGTTGTTGTTCCTTTATCTCCAGTCACTGATAAGAAACCAGTAAAAGCATGGGAAAGTGTGGTAGAGAAATTAGATCTTGGTTGCAGAATGACAATACAGTACTGTACTTCCCTTTAAAAGTAACAACTAACATAGTTATAAATTATTATAGGTAAAAGCAAAATAAAAAAATAAAAGAACAAATAAGAAAGTCAAAAGTGTATTGCACTTTAAAGACTAACTTTTATGTTTTGCTGTGAGCATTCGTGGACAAGTTCACTTCCTCAGACATAGTAAGAGAGAGATATAACTTGGCAAATATGTATACATGACAGCAGAATACCAGAAATCGTGGTTGGTTGAGGGGCAGGTTGGTTGGTTAGTTGGCAAGAAAGTCAATGGGTTTTTAATAGTGGTGTGATAACCTCTTTGATATGCGAGTATATTCCACTGAAGCTTGTGCTGTAAAGAATGGAAGAACCTCTTTCATAAAATAACAATGGCATAATAACATGAATGTTAATTATTCTCAGCTGACTGTCCTTTTTTCAGTTGCTAATGACCTTTTCTTTATAGGAGGTTTTGTAAGCAGTTACAATGATGGATGCAGGGGGGAATATACCTGGGAGATCTAGTAAAGTAAAATTATTGTAATGTTTGTATTTGGTAGTGCCCCCCAAATCCTTGCCTTATATTGACTCCGTCGAGATGGGTATATAGTTGGGGCCTACAATTGGATTTGGGCTATTCCCTTCACACTGAATGCATCTTGTTGACCCTGAGGGTTGCCTGTGAAAACCTAAACATCTCATCACAATGTCATCACATTCTTTATAGGATCTCTGATTGGCTGGAATCACCACAGGACAAAAACATTCCACAAGTAAAGGGATGCTTTAACTAATTAAGACATTCCATGGGGAGATGCTATTGTACCCAAAGCCTACATATTTCAATGGAGGATGGAAAAAGGAGAAACAGATGAACCTCCAGGACAATGCAAACCTCATAAATTAATGTTATATACCATGAGATGGATGATCTTTCAAACCTTTGGTGTATTTATACACAAGTGATTAATATTCCTTTAATCTGATGTTCAAAGAGCTGAGTGTCCTAATATGGTATCCCAAGCAAAACAAAACATGGTTCTTTCTTTCTTTCTTTCTTTCTTTCTTTCTTTCTTTCTTTCTTTCAATAAATAAATAAATAAATAAATAAATAAATAAATAAATAAATAAATAAATAAATAAATAAAAATGTAGGAAGAGAAAAAATGATTAGGTAAGCCTGTGACTTTATTGGTCTACTGAAAAGAGTATATTAAGATTTGGCAAGCTCTGAATCAAGAAAGTTGGATATATATTAAATTCTGAATTCATCCATGCCCATCTCTTCTGGTTTGGGAACATGTGCATAAAGAAGTAGGTGACAAGCTCAAACCCCTGACTGAATGAAGGACAGTGCAGTTACTTCAATCTTCTCTAGTCTCTGAAGCTTTCACATCAACAGAAGATTGTTCAGCAAAAGGGTTAATATATAAAACACAATGGAACAACCAGGCAACTTTGTATTTGCTGTATATTTGACAGGACCCTGTGCTGGAACCTCAGCCTTGGTGGACAGTAGAGATGGGCACAAAACAAACAATTTTTCATTTCCATTTTTGTTTTTTTCATTTTGTTATGCAACTAAACGACAAACAAATTTTGTCTCTAAAATGAAACGAAACGAACAGAAACACCAGAAATTTTGTCATCCATTTCATTTTCGTTACGGCAATACATTGAACTGCTTTAAATGCTTTAAAAAATCACAAAAATAAAAATAAATGGTAACGAAATGGTAACAAAATGAATGAAAATGAAAACAATTTTTTTGCAAAAAATTTGCGAAAAATGGAAATGAAATGAAGCAGACTCCCTAAACGACAAACGACAAACGAAACACCATTTTTTTATTCGTTCCCAACTCTAGTGGACAGCATTAGATGATGCATTAAATATGCATTTTGAGGTCTCATTGGTTTTTTTGTTTATATTTTTGGCTGCATGTCATGTCCCAAGATTTTAGGGCCTGAACCAGGGTTCTGTGAATGGCCCATTGGAGATTACAGTGTCAAGATGAGCAACAAAATGGCATCAAAAGCAACTGTTTGCAGAAATAAGCATGGGGAGACCTCCAATGAATGGGTCCAGAATCTGGGCAAAATCTAACTAACTAAAGTCGTGGTCTCACCAGTGTTTTCTACACATTTTTGCTGAGGCAAACTGCACAGTAAAAGATTGTGTCCTAACCACAAAGGGAAGTAATTTGGTGCCCTGACCAAACATGCCCCCGGAAGTGAACTTTCACCACTAGGGGGTGGTTTAAAAAACTTCCCTTAAAGATGCACAGTTCTTTGCTACTTTAGCAATGTGCAACCCCAGAAGATACACAGTAATTAGCTTCGTACCCCTTTTCCTGCCACTTCCTGCAGGTCTGGCTTAGAAAATCGACCCAGGAAAAAGGGAAAAGATGCACAGTAAGCAAGTAGAGATGGGCACAGATCAGTAAAATGCTACCCTGTCGACAGGAGACTAACTGTGCATCAAACACCACATGACCGCCCCCCAAAAAACCTATGCATCAAATTAAGATGTGCAGAAAACTTTAGTGAGACTGCAGCCTATGCAAGAGGGCATCTTGGTGTGTAGATAATTACAGAGATCACATTACACCCCTACTAAAGCAGCTCCACTGGCTGCCAATCAGCTATCGAGCACAATTCAAGGTACTGACCTTAACCTACAAAGAACAAAATGGCCTGGGTCCAAGCTACCTCAAAGACAGAATCTCACATTATGAACCAGCTCGGGTGCTAAGGTAATCAGGAGAGGCCTTTTTCTCCTGATGACCTTCACAGGTGTACCTCATAAGAACACATGAAAGGACCTTCTCTGTTGCTGCTCCCAGACTTTGGAATTCCCTCCTGCTGGAGGCCAAGACTGCCCCATCTCTGCTGCCTTTCTGGAATCCTCCATTGATGCCCATACTGGTATATTTTGTTAGTCTCAGCAGAATTAAAAAGAAAAGAAGCAAGTGGGAGGAAGATTTGGAACCTTCCTTACTCTGGGGAGTGTCCCTGAGTAATTAATCAATATACCCTAAACTGCTTGCAATGTATTTAACGTACTGTATTTTGGGTCTTTAAAATATAGATACTCCTCTTTACAATGAGTTGGGTCAGGGTCTCTACAAGTGAACATTTAGTTCTCCTTGGAGTTGTGGTCATTCTCCACCACTCCACTGGGAGTAACAGAGTGGTTCCGTTCATTTTTTTCAGTGATTAAGTGTGCATGTGTATCACTGCATTCAAGTCTGACCGATTCCTGAGCTTCTTAAATGCCTGGATTTCATAATAACTCACATAGGGTTCAATTTCTTTTAAAGAGATAGCAAGGTGATTACAGTGGCATGATGTAAAGGGGCAGAAACCCATGCAGATGCCTCTTATTTCACCCTCCATTAATGCTAACTGCAGGGTAATTTTCAAAGCGCCAACCTCTTCCTGCACTTTTTGTGGGGAGGGGGGAGTAATCTTACATCAAAGTCTATTTCCAGCTGTGCTAAGTGATACTTTGTTTTAACCAGATATGAATCAGGCTTCTTCCCTGCCCTTATTCTCTATTCTCTCCTGACCCATTTCTGTTTGAGACAGCGACTGAATTATCGCTTCCATGCTGACAGCTCTGCTGTCATTTTTGCTTGCAAGGTTTTTTTAATTTTAATTTTTTTTTTACTTCTTCATCTTGATAGAGAAAAACCCAATCTTTCTTCCAAATTGGCATTGCATGCTCTAACAGCAACCCCTCCGGGTCTTTAAAAGGAGGCATCAGATGCATAAGATTATTGCAAAGCCGGTTCTTTGGGGCTGTTTTGCAAAAATGACAAAGCAGAGAAGCAATCTGCAGATTTCCCAGTGGCTGTTGCGTACACCTTAAGGAACAGGCACTAGAATGGAGCACTATCGGCTTCAAATCAAAGGGTAAGATTTCCAAAGATATATTAATGCTTGGAGCCAGCTGTCTCCAAAAATGTTTTAATGGCAACCAAAGGAATGCATGCTATTATTTATTTGGCCATTAGTGTACAGGACACACAACAGATTCACTATAGACGTTTCTGAATCTTAGCTGAAACATTACCTATATCACAGGTATCTGGAGTTCCTCAATCAGTCAGAAGGCTCAAAAACAAAAATGAGGAAAAGAGTTGTCACTACTCCACTAGTGTGCAATTTATAGGCTAATCTCCAGCTAGAGTGCCAGAGGAGATTGCCAAAGGTAATTGATTTAACCTTTCAAGGATATCCAGAGATCTCTAGAGAGTAAAGTGACAATGTTACCAATGTGCGAATGCTCAGAAATTAGTTCCCAACAGCCTGTGGGATGCTATCAGGACAGGACTTTAGGGGACAGATGTTTGGAGCTCCCAAATGCAGTAGAACTTTCTTATTGCACCTTGCAGCATGTGTTGTAATAAATATTGCTGCACCTAAGAACTTTCAGCTTGCTCTCCATTCAGAAAGGCTAGCATTTCATTCATCCTAACCGCACAACTGTGTCTGAAAGAGAAAGAGAACTCAGCATAACATCATTCATGGGCACACAAGATCTCTGTTGTCCTTTCACTTTAAGAAGTAAAACCCACAATGGAAGAACAGGGTGACTAGATGCTTGTTAAGATACAAACAACCAATTCAAGGCTTCAGTTATTTTAACAAGGCAGCAGTCATCCTAGTTTGGGGCAATGTGAACAATTTCATGAATTGTGCAATACCGTGCCAAACATTTTTCTTGCTAACGTGGCAGCTGTATAAAGAGCAGCAGAATAATTCCTGCTTTACTTCACTGGTAGCAAGAAGAATTATACGCTTCTCTATTCTCCCATGTAAGGACAGAAGAAATAAGGATTTACTTTCCCTTGGGGTGGAGTAAAATATACATTTGTGTGTGCAGTAACACATGGCATGCTACAGGATTCACTACATCATATGCATGCCATGCATTTCTTTTCAGCCATCATGGCAGGTCCTTTGCTAACATTAATCCAAATTCTGCTGAAATGTTCTTGTTTCATAAGCAATCTGCACAGTCAACCGCCATTACTGATAGGTATAAATTAGAGGTGGGCACGAAATGAAAAATGAAACACTTTTTTCATTTCATTAGGTAACAAATTACTTCATTACCTAATGAAATGGTAGGATGTATTTTGTTTTGTTTTGTCACAGAATGCCATTCCCCAACCCCAATAGAACGAAATGATTTGTCCTAGAGGTATCATTGCCAGGGGGAGCTCAGGCTCTTCTCTGAAAACCCCCAAAATGGAAAGGTTTGGAATTCAGGGAGCTGAGTTATGAAGCTCCAAAGGGGCTGTGATTCCATATCACAAGATGACTGCTGCCTAAATTCTTTCAGAGTACAATGAATTGGTGTTGTTTAAATTACATATATGAGGATGCTGCCTGGGGACCTATGGGTGAGCCTGCAGCCAGTATCTAGCATGGAGCAGACTCTTTCCCAGCAATCTGAAATAGGGCAATTTTGAAAAGAACGGAGGAAAACAATGAAGGAATTCCTTGCAGTTCCTTTGTTAGCCTTGTCTTTGATCCAGCTCAGCAGCAGTTAAAAGGTTGAGTCCACACTTTTGTAACCACTTAGGAAGAAATATTTTGATCTGTCCATTAGAACTGATTCAACAGCACACAATTATTATACCTAAATTGTGTTAGTAAAAAATATTCCAATTTTTACTGCTTTTCAATTGTGACACAAGGGACCTCATGTAGATTGTGTCAGACCTTAATAAAACAAATAATGTTGAAAAGAGCAAAAAAAAAAATTGAAGAACGTTCATTGTACAGACACAGATTTCTTCTCATTTACAATATTTGTCTGAGCATAAGACTATATTTTTGTCTAAAATTGTTAGACTAAAATTTTAGAGTTGTCTTATACATGAACGTAAGCCAAGGAGAGAACCACATGTTTGTGAAGCTGTAATTTCCTATTGGAAAAGTGGGGGTCATCTTATGCATCGGGGCATCTTACAGATAGAAAAAAATATGGTACATTTATTTGAGTACTTGTATGCCAATCAACTCCATGGTTTAATACAGGCTGAAACCAGGTAAAGAACAATTGCACCTTTCTAAACACACAACCCTTTCCCATCTTGGAAGCTAAACAGGAACAGGTCAGGTTAGTACATATATTAAAGACCAGTTGGCAATATCGGGGATATCTAGGTTAAGGTAAAGGTAAATATGTGTGCTAGTTGTGTCCGACTCATCTCCGTATTCATGCTGAACAGCCAATGTTGTGTAAGTCCATGGCCACGTGGCTGGCATGGCTTCAAGGAAACACTGTTTTACCTTCCCGGTTTTAACAACAGTACCTATTTATCTACTTGCATTTACATGCTTTCAAACTGCTGGGTTGGCAAGGCTCCGCTACGTGGCACCTGAGATTTGAACCACCAAGCTGTCAACTTTGCAGGCAACAGTTTTCGGAGCCTTAGTCCACTGAGCCACCACGC
This sequence comes from Phrynocephalus forsythii, assembly GCA_029282475.1. NCBI lineage: Eukaryota > Metazoa > Chordata > Lepidosauria > Squamata > Agamidae > Phrynocephalus > Phrynocephalus forsythii. The sequence continues at coordinate 23,921,790 of JAPFRF010000005.1, forward strand.
CCCTAGGTTAAGCTAAGGGAAAAAACTACCCCAAATCCTGAAGCCCTGCTGCTAATGTGAATCAACAATACTTAGGATAGAATCGAACCAATGACTGCCTGGCTGTATGTAAGGCAAATTACTGTGCTTCTAAGTGCTAAAAATGTCTATTATCATGTGATGTCAAGTTGATTTTGACTTATGGTCACCTTTGTGGCAATTTTTAAGGTATGTGAGATATGAGTGGTTTCGCATTGCAATGCCTCCAAGGAACTTCCAAGGCCAAGCAGAGAGTTCAGCTGAGGTCTCACAAGTACTAATCCAAAATGCTACCTGAACTGTAGTATTTAGTACTATACTAACTATCAGACATAGGCACGACTCGGGAAATCCTCGTTTCTGTTTCCGTTCCTCATTTCCATTACGTAACGGAAACGGTAATGACAATTACTCTGCCAGAACTCGAACTCGAACCGACTAAAGAAAAATTGGGTCTGATTTGTCGTGGTCCTTTCTGGCGGCATTGCAGCGATTGCGCGATGCCAAGCAGCACAGGAAAAAAGTTTTAAAAATAAAAAACCCCGATTCCCGGCCACAAAAGCAGGCGAAAATATGCCTGCCTGAGGGCACCTACCAGAGGGGTGGTTTCTGGGCGGGGTCCCCGGCCTCCCCCTCCTCTCCTGGGCTGTGCAAAGTGTGCATCCTCGTCGTCTTGCCAACTTGCCAAGCGGCGCGGCACAGAAAAAAGTTTTAAAAATAAAAAAACCCGATTCCTGGCCAAAAAAGCAGGCGATTGGGCGAAAATATGCCTGCCTGAAGGCACCTACCAGAGGGGTGGCTTCTGGGGGGGGTCCCCGGCCTCCCCCCCTCTCCTGTCCTGGGCTGCTCTGGTGGGGGGCATCCTTGTCGTCTTGCCAACTCGCCAATGCGGTGCGGGCGGGGGATCCAAAATGGGGCGACCGCAATATTTATTTTGAAATTGTGGTCCAAAAACACACCGAAGCACCACAGAAACATGTGAAAATAGCTATTTTAAAACTGCCTGAATTTTTTCAGTAGCAGCAGTGGGTTTTTCTTTCAACAAAACATCTCCATTGATTTTGTTTTATTTTATTTTTATTTTTACTTTTTTACACCTGCGCAATGATGGGCTGGCCATGGGAGTGGACCATGCAAATTTTTGGAGCCATTCCACCAATTGCATGGCCACTTGGCCAGGTTATGACCGAGACTTCTGGGATGTGCCAGTCGGGCATAAAAAGCCCACTAACCCTAGCCCGAACCCGAACCCGAACCCGAACCCATACGCCAGTACACTGTCCTTCTTAGTGGGTCAAAGAGGCAACCTCAGTAACTCACCCTAACCTTACCCGTAACCCTAAGCCTAGCCCTTGCGCTAACCCCTAACCAGTAAGCCAGATGTGTACTCGCATTGTACTACAGCAAGTACACTTCCCTTCTTAGTGAGTCACAGGGCACCCGTAGGGGTCCTCTCTCACTTTGTTCCCCAGCCCAAGTGCACCGTATGCTGGCAGGCAGTGAGTCACAGAGGCACCCGAAAGAGAGGTGTCTCTGCCTGCTACTGCTGCAACTTGGTATGCATATCCAATTGGCTATGCATGCCATTTTGTAGCGGGCCAGAGGACGCACCCACCCCAGAGAGGGGCCTCCAGGAGCCCGCTTTCCCTTCATGGCGGGCCAGAGGAGGCACCCACCCCAGAGAGGTGCCTCCAGGAGCCCACACCCCCCAAAACCAGTACTAACGACAGACGAAAAACCAAGAAACGAAATGACAATTTTTTGGAAAATTTCGCGAAAAATGGAAACGAGCCGAAACGGGCCAGCTCCGACACATGACAACTCGAAACGTAATTTTTCCTGGTCGTGCCCATCTCTACTAACTATACTGCCTTGAAGGCTCCCTTCTCAACCTGTCCTCAGTTACAGTAGCTTGTAGCAATGGGGAATGATGTGAGGAAAGAGGTCCATTCTGCTTGTCTAGATAATCATAACCAGCACTTTGTGCTTTGGGATGGACTGGTAGCCAATGAAGTGGGTGGAAGAAGCGAAGAACATGTATATTCTAGTAACTCCCAGTCAGTAGCCAGGCTAAAACTTTCTGGACCAGCTAAAATTTCTGAACCCATTCCAAAGGGAACCTCAGATGGTAGGAAAGCAGAGGGGTGTATGAGTGAAAAGAATGCCGGGCTTTGCATCATGTGCTGTTTTAGAATCAGGGCAGCTTCCTTGGATTTAGAAGGAAACAAGAGACATGTACAGCTATGTGCCATCAGCATATTGATGGGGCTGCAGCTTCAGCCTATGGAATACATTTCCCAGTGACCTCAGAGATGTATCCATGTAATATTCTTTTTCAGGTAATGAATACCCATTTGGGGTGCATTTGAATTTTCAGATTCAAAATATATAACTAGTTGCTGTGCCTTTTAAAGTAACACATTCTTTTAGGGCAGTGGTTCTCAACCTATTGGTCCCCAGATGTTCCTGGACTGCAACTCCCAGAAGTCTTCATCACTAGCTGAGCTGGCCAGGATTTCTGGGAGTTGCAGTCTAGGAATATCTGGGGACCCACAGGTAGAGAACCACTGTTTTAGGGGTTTTTTTTTTAAAGATGACTGTTTCTATGATTGGAACAGTACTATCTTCTTTGAAGGGGTCTGACAGCACAGTGAGGATGATGTCATAAATAGTGGCAAATCACCACTGAGGGCTTCCTTTTGCAATGCTTCAGTGCATGCAATGTCTCTCTGTGTGAACCATGGTCACCCTGAAATTGCGAAACTGCAACAATCTGCAGCCACTAATGAAATTACATCCATTGGAGTGGATTTGTAATGCAAGTCCACAGTGCAGTTTATTTATTTATTTATTTATTGCAAGTCCAAAACAGTGCAGTTACACAACAACACAATCAGGAAATCAGCAGATCAACATAGATTAAAAGCCAGCACTGATTTCAATGGAACTGCTAGTCTGATTTCTGAACTTAGGGATGGAAGTAGTGCTGCGTCTTTAAATCATTTCTAGGGGAGCAAAAAGACTTCATTATCTTTGTCAGAATTGTTAGAAAACATCTGCTGTCAGATCTCTCCCATCATTCAACTTCAGACTCACCTCTAGTAATAATACTCATTTATTTTCCATGTTCAAGTACGGGACTTTTTTTCTTGTTTAATTATGAAAGCTTAGTTTCTTAAAGAAAGATTGTTGGCATTTTTGTTCAGCTTATTTCCCCCCCTTTCACTATAGAATATTTTTAGGGACTTGAAGATATGGGATTACTGGAATACAAAAGGATCAAAGACAGGGGAGAAAATACTACAGAAAATAATAAGAGCTGCCACTTCAGCTTCTTAATCAAAGTATGATTTTTAAAAGACCTCATACAGGCTATTATGAAACAAATGTAACTCTAATTTTTGAGAAGAAAGAAAAGTGAATACTATCTTTTAAGTTATGCAAAGTATACTCATCTATACTTCTCTAGTGTTATGAAGCTGGTGTTTTTGTGATGCAAAATACATTTCTACTGTATATGTGTTTTATTTGGGGATAGAATCATAGAATCATAGAGTCATAGAGTTGGAAGAGACCTCAAGGGCCATCTAGTCCAACCCCCTGCCATGCAGGAACCCCATCACAATATTTCCAGCACATGGCCATCCAGCCTCTGCTTAAAAACCTCCAAAGAAGGAGACTCCACCACCCTCCTTTGTGGCAGCCTATTCTACTGCCGAACAGCTCTAACTGTCATGAAGTTCTTCCTAATGTTCAAATGGAATCCATTGCCCCGAGTCCTAGTCTCTGAAGCCATGGAAAACAAACCTGTTCCCTCTTCAATATGATGGCAGAAGGAAAAGATAGTGAGCACTGACAGATGATTAGCGGTTGCCTTTTCTTAGAGATCATTCAGCAGGTTGGAGTATCAGGGCTGGGAATTCATTTCCTTCATTATGTCAGCCTGGGCAGCCTAGGGCACACTGCACATTCATCCATTTAGGCATGTGTTGATGTGATGCAAGACATTTTGCTGCCTGAGAACAATCTGATGCCTCCTTCCACTCCATGCCCCAAAACCAACTAGATTGGTGGTTGAATCTCTTTTTTCTTTTTCTGCAATGAGACACAATCTTCCATCATTTAAGCAGCAGCCTGATTTCAATGATGCAGGGTTTGTTGCTTTGCCCCGAAGACCTTGTTGCCACCATTCATCATCTGCCTCCTTATGGAAATGCTTCACTCTGCCCAGTGGTAGAGATGCTCCTGGTTAGTACAACCGATTTTTAACTGCAGCGGGGCTCTCCAGTATTTCAGATGAAGGTTTTTCTCATCATCTACTACTGATTTTTTTAAAACTAGAAATGTTAAGAAAAACTAGAAATGTTAATCAGAGATGTTTTGGGTGCAAGACAAGTACTCTAGCACTGATTTATAGTCCTTGTCGTATGCCACCTTACTACAACAATTCTCTCATCTGTAGTCCAAAAAGCTTTCAATTGTACAGAACCTCCATTGCCCCTTCCAAGAGATATCCAGATTCTTAAAATACTTCCATGCAATGAAGGAAGCAGAACATTAGCACCTAAGTAATCTGAAGCACTTTGATGAATACAGATTCTTAAAATGGACATTTGAATACAGTGGTGCCCTAGTTTACGTATGCCATAGTTTACAAAAAAAAAAGGTTTATGAAAGGAAATCCATAGGAAATACAATGCCTTGGTTTACAAAAGGCAAGCATTGAAAAAAAATACGGTGCCTAGCATGCATCATGAAAAATAACCACTGTACCCAGAATGCACTGTGCCCTCGGGCATGCTGGCGTCTGTGGGGTGGAGGTGCTAGAGCAGTTTTCTCATGGAGTTTTGGAGCCATTCTGGACATTTTTGCAGCAGTTTTTGGACTTTTCAAACTTTTTCGGTGCATTTCTCAACCAGTGGAAAGGTAGGGAGCTGAGCTTTATCATTTGCATGGCTTTTACTGTGTGTTATGCATTATGTGTGGGTGTGGGGGGATTTTTTTCCATGCCAGCTCATGTGCTCTACATGCCTCTTACTGTGTGTTCTGCATTATGTGTGTGTGGGAAAGACTTTTTTCTGACCTCTGGAACAAATTAATTGGTTTTCAGTGCATTTCTATGGGAAACTGTGCTTTGGTTTATGAAACTTTCATAATACAGTCATCCCCCGCCATTTCACAGTTCATATACTGTGGTCCCGGTATATCGCAGGAACACAGTATATGAAAGGCAAGGCCTCCTGGAGTAAGTTGCTTGGGCCTGTTTGAGGTCTCCTGCAGAGCCTTGTGGTGCAGTGGTTAAATGCCTGTACTGCAGGTAAAACTGTGCTCACGACCTGGGTTCAATCCCAGGTAGCAGGCTCAAGGTTCACTCAGCCTTCCATCCTTCCGAGGTCGGTAAAATGAGTACCCAGCTTGCTGGGGGGGGCAATGTGTGGCCTGCACACTGTAATTAAAATTGTAAACTGCCCAGAGACTACTTGTAGTGGTATGGGGCGGTATATAAGCAGAACACACTTTACCCTAGGCCCGGTGCTGCCCCAAATGGACCTCCGACGGGCTTCCCGGGCCTGTCGGAAGCCCCAGAAGTGCTTTCCAGAAAACCAGAAGTGACTTCTGGAAATCTGGAAGTAACTTCCAGATCACCACAAACCACTTCTGGGGTCCCTGACAGGCCCAGGAAGCCTGTTGGAAGCCCATTCGGGGCAGCACCAAGCCCCAGGTAAGTGTAGGAGGCTCCAGATAGGTTCCCCCCAAGTTCCGATCCATCCCAGCATCCACATATCACAGCTTTTCCATTATTGCAGGTCAGGTTGGGTCCCTAACCACCACGATAGGTGAAGGATTAGTGTATGAAACATCCTGGATAATGGATTAATTTCATAAAATGGGGTACCACTGTATTTGAAAGGCTCTTCAGATGTAATCCCCATGAAATATTGGTTTTGATCCAAAGGGATTGAACTAAGAAAGAGCAGAGCTGTGAGTATTTATTTATTTATTTATTTATTTATTTATTTATTTATTTATTTATTTATTTATTTTTTTTAAAGCTTGTATACCGCCCGTCTTCCCGAAGGAACTCCGGGCGGTTCACATGAAAGTAAGAAGAACAAACAATCAACTAGAAACTAACAAATAAACAATTAAATAACAATGTAAAAGTAAACAAAAATAAAACTATAAAAAATTGGCGCTTACGAGTCAGGAAAACAGATGGCGGAAGGAAAAAAAATAAATTAAGTCACCAAACGCCTCTCGGAAGAGAGGTCTTCAAGGCCTTCTGACAGGGACTGTGCAAGGCGCACTTCGCTTGGCAGGTGGTTCCATAAGGTGGGGCCAGCCACAGAGAAGGCCCAGCTCCGAGTAGAAGGAGAGCTGAAGAGGCTGGGGGTGTTGTTGCCACTTAGACTCCTAAGGACCTTGCCTATTTAGTCTATGTATAATTCCTATGTTTGTGTTGAAGGGGTGAATCCACATAGTGAATTCTTGTATGCAGCTGAACTGATATGTTATTCCAGGGATTTGCACATTCTACAAGAAGAGCTAATTGTTCTATGTTATGGACTGCCAAAGCAGTTGAGGGAGATATATTGGAATTTTATCTGAATTTAAATTCAAAAGGACAGCTGAACTTTGCAATTAATTCTATAAGCAAGTTCCACATTGGTGCTGTTGCTGAGGACTTGGGAGCACAGGTTGTAGCAGTTTGTTGTTGTTTTAATTGCTCGTGTTGTCCGCTATATAACTGTAAATAAAAATGGCTCATTTTGTGAAATTACGAGCTTCATCAATGGATATCTAAGTAAACAAAGAGTGTCACAGAACTTTAAAAATGTTACATCTCTAAATGATCAAAAGATTTACATTATCTACAAAGCATGCATGGAACCAAATACTTGATCAACAGGACAAATCTGCTAATAGGATATTCTGATATTTAATGGTCAAAATTTGTGATATGAAAATTAGCATTCAAGCATAGGACTATGTTATATAAGTGGGAGTTCAGTTTATATTCCAAATAATGTCAGGAATATGGAAGGGCAGATTTGAAGGGAAGATAGAAATATATAATTCATCCATCCATCCATCCATCCATCCATCCATCCATCCATCCATCCATCCATCCAAATACAGAATGGAAATTCCACCATTAAGCTGACTTTCAGACTGTCCTAATGCTTTAATTTAGCTTTGCAGAACCATGCCACTACATTTATTTATTTATTTATTTATTTATTTATTTATTTATTTATTTATTTATTTATTTAAGAGTATTTTTACCCCACCTTCCTCCTTGTTAAAAGACCCAAGGCGGTTTACAGTAATGAGGGATAATATACAGTTCAGTACAATTAAGACAAGTTCAAGTATTCAGAACAGGGAATTGAAGAGCATCTCACAGCATTAAAAGACAGCATTATATTAAAGCTACAAGAGAATGCAAGCAGTTAAAAGGAGAATTAAATTCCATGTAAAGTTATGAGAAATGGAAACTAACATTGAAAACATAGTGTCAGTGTAAACACATAAGGTTATAAGTGGTTATAAACACAAAGTCTATGTGATCCTGTAGATTCATATGAAAGACACATAATAGGTAGTCCATTGTTCAAGAAAGCTTGCTTGAAGAGAAAGGGCTTTGCCTGTTTCCAGAAAGACATGAGAGATGGGGCAGTCCTGGTCTCTAGTGGAAGGGAGTTCCAGAGTTTGGGTGCCACAGCCAAGAAGGCCCTTTCATGAGTACCCACAAGATGTACCTGTGGGGGTGCGGGGTAGAGAGAAAGGCCTCTCCTGATGACTTCTTGGCTTGTTCAGACATTCTGTAAGTATGTCTGTGCCCACGCACATTAGCAGAAGTGTGTCTCCCTGCTCCCCTCCATTGTTGCTTTTAGCAAATCAAAGAAATACTCTGTAGTGAGGAAGGTTCAGTATTTCTGAAGGTTTTGGACATGACCCAGTGCCCTCCTTTTTCTATTTACTGAGTCATGTATAGAGTCAACTTGGATGGAGCAGCCACCCCCCCTCCTCAGATTCTCAGCTTTGCCTGTTGATAGCCATGGAGGGGAATGGGGTTATTGTGTGCCCTAAATTATGCGAGGAAGCACACACACTTACAGAATGCCTTATTGGTGGGCATGAGAAGGTAACAATATTCATTATTTCTGTTCATCTAGCACCAGTTTTGCAGGTCTTTTTTGTCTCTTGGGGAATACAGTGGAAGGAACTAGATGTTGGCAGGCTTGAATAAAAAGTCAAGTATTGAGTGTAGGGGTGTGCAGACTAATATAGGGGTGTGCAGACCTGGTGAGGAGAGTTTTGAATGCAAGGTATCTAGCAAAAGAAGAAAAATCTGAAAGCAGGTTTGCTGTCATTACTATTCTTCATTGTTTATTTTATTTATTGGCTTTATATACAGCACATCTAGCAGCAATACCACTCAGATACTAGGATATACTTCTAGTAAGGATTTAATTAATTTCTGGAAAGAATGGGGACAGCATTGTTAACCAACAAAGCAATGATATAATAAGTTGATTTTTAAACAAAAGACTTGCCCCAAGGTTGAAGGGTACTCAAAGTTAATATGCTTTTGGGTTGCTTGTTATTTAGTTTTTTTCATATTAATGTTTTAATGTTTCTTTTTATTATTCATTTCAAATATGAATGAGTGTAATATTCTATGAGATTTCTATTAACAAATGCTTGCTTTTTATAGTTTTATAATTTTTAAGTAAAAAATATTACAAAAAAGATGCTCCGCTTACATAGCATCTGTAATGTTGTGACAACACCCTGGAAGCAGGAGAAATGCATATGTAAATCATCAGCCAATCCCAGCAGGAGGGTGGGGGATGGTATGGTATAAAAAGGGTGGAGCCTGGTCTCTGAAAGTCAGTTGAGTTAAGGGAGTTGAGTTAAGAGTTGTTGTTGAGAGTGAGTGCTGAGAGAGCACAGCTCTGTTAAAGTTCAATCAGGCAGTGAGGGCTTTACTGTTTACTGGTTATTAAAGACAGGGAGGCTTGAAGAGTTGAATTAATCTATTCTATGTTTAAGCAGGGCCGGCGCGTCCATTAAGGCGAACTAGGCAGTTGCCTAGGGCGCCAAAATGGACAGGGGGCGCCAAAATGGACAGAGGGTGCTGCCCAGCTGGCTGCCACCGCTGCCGCCGCCGCCCAACCCCGCTGCCACTGCCACCACCGCCCGACCCCCCTGCTGCCGCCGCCGCCAACCCCACCCCTTGCCCCTCGCCTAGGGCGCGAAAAACCCTAGTGCCGGCCCTGTGTTTAAGGCAATGCATACCAACATCAGTCATTATTGTATTTATTTATTTTCTCAATAAACTTCCTTATTATTTTTATGTTATACATCTGAGTCTGTCCCAGTTCATAAGGTGACAATTTGAAAGGTGGCAGCATTACCAAGGGGATTCTGTGAAGATTAATAAGTTGGTTCCCTACACTTTAAATTCTCATCTCAATCACATGTTTAAAAGGGAGGTGTCATCACAAATGTATGCCTGCACTGTCTGATCAGAAGAAGAAGAAGAAGAAGAAGAAGAAGAAGAAGAAGAAGAAGAAGAAGAAGAAGAAGAAGAAGAAGAAGAAGAAGAAGAAGAAGAAGAAGAAGAAGAAGACGGCGATGGCGACAGCGACGACTACAATCACTGGTCTGGGGTCCAGGAGTGCTGACAAAGGGGAGTGGACCTCCAGGTAAAGGGGGGAGTGGGAAGGTTAACTGCTTCATGCTCATTGCTAGTAATGATATTACTGCTGTTTGTGCTGTTTTTGTTTTGTGTTGTTTACCTTAGTTGCAAGTGAGACATCATTATGTCCTTGCTCAGCCTTAAAGGCAAAGAGTTACAATGGCTATTGTTTGTAATGCAATGTTTCAAAATGCCACTCTGCAGACTCCGAACTGATTGGTTTCATCCAAGATCACAAAGGTCAATATTTGCAACATAACAAATGTTATTTTTCCTCATATCTGACATCCAGAAAGTCCACAAATTCAAATGGGACTGCATGCTCTTTGCAAATGTTGATGGGCAGCTAACTCATGGAGCTCTGAAAAAAAAAAAAAAGAAACACATTCCAATGTGATATATGCTCACATCTTGCAAAAAGAAAGATGAGACCAAAAAGACAGACCATTTGCATCCTTGTTATGAACATGGCTCTTTCACAGCATCTCAGTACAAAGAGAAATGCTCAGTTGGAAGCTAATGAAAAAGTGTAGTGATATTATTGAAAACCTAGCATTCCAGCATGGCTTTCTGTTTTCCATTCAAGCAATCACTTGGCTCCCAAGCCAACCTTCTGCAAACGTGTAAATGATACAAACCACTCCTTTCACATAGTGTAAACTTGGTGCCTCTCATCCTGATCCAGAGAGCTGAAATTTGTGACTTTGTTAATGAGATATTCTTCTCAAGAATCTTCACAGCCTAGCCATTCGCAAAAGGGTGAAGAAGGAAGGAAGGAAGAAGAGCAGATATTCTTCATGTTTACGGAAATACATAGCAGTGCTCTGTGAATGTGGAAATGAGTGCAGATTTGAGATTGCTAATTTGTTCTGAAACCAAATGTTAATTAACCTTTTTCTCGCTCTCATTATTACAACTGTTGTTGCTGGACTTGAAGCTGTACCTAAAAAAGGACCTCCCCCCCTCTCCCTCCCTCCCTCTCTCTTTTGTATGAGCTTATTTTTAGCTTGTGCCGAAAGCATATCATTTGTGCAAGGGAGCAGCGGAAAAACAAGGGCTATTCCTTTGCTGGTCTCTTGGGGTGAACTCAGATGTGTTTATCATATTAGGCACTTTCTCCCATAGATTTGCATCCTCCCCTTTTAAAGGACTGATGAATCAATTGCCAGGCCACAAATCATCCAGTCTTGCATTTGTACACTGGCCAAATATCAAATGTGTTTGTGTGTGTGTGTGTGTGTGTGTGTGTGTGTGTGTGTGAGAGAGAGAGAGAGAGAGAGAGAGAGAGAGAGAGAGAGAGAGAATATATTTATAAAATATGTCCATATATTCTTCCATATATAGAAGAAACCTCCTTTTTGAGACCCCTGGAAAGCTCCCTTCCATATTGCTGATTAGACATGGGCACAACCAGAAAAAATGATGTTTCGAGTTTTCGTTTATCGGAACGGGTCTGTTTCGGGTCGTTTCCGTTTGTCACGAAATTTTTCAAAAATTTGTCATTTCCGTTTGTCGTTTGTCGTTTCCACCGCGATTTAGCGTGATTTGACTTCCCAGAGCAGAGGGGCGTCCCGCAATCAGGGCCAGTGCTAGGTGTTTTTGCTCCCTAGGCCGCGGGTGGGGTGGGGGGTGGGCAGTGGGGGGAGGTGCGGGGGCGGCGGTGGCAGGGGGCCATGGGCGAGCGGTGGCCGCGGGCGGGCGAGTGGGTGGGTGGTGGCGCGGGCGGACAGGAGAGTGGGCAGTTAGGATATCACTTAGGATAGAGGTTCTGTTCTTGGCTTGCACCCCAAATGTGTGTGTGTGCAAGCAAATTGAAGTTGGGAAAATAGAAAATAAATGGTAGTATATAATATATTTTTAAAATAAATCCACACCTCCCACTCCCAGTCGAACCTCCCCCTTTATCCAATATCAGAAAAAAATCCTCAAACTGCCAGAGAAGAAATAAAGAATAAACTGCTATTACCTTCAGCAGACAAAGCTGCAGGGAATCAAAGAAATTATTTTCTAAATTCAGTTCCCTCCCTGCCTGCCTAACTTAAATCCTAAAGCCTCCAGCCTCCCTCCTCAATCTCGATCGGATCACGCCAGCACCAGCAGCCAGCCCTCCCCCCTCAACCACATCCATACACCCGACTGCGATTTCTGGAAGGTGCCTCGGCTTTTTATGCCCTCCGAGACATCCAGAAGTGTCAGTCAAAAACCTGGCGATGCCATGGTGGAATGGTTCAAACAATTTGCATGGTCCCATCCCATGCCCAGCCGAAATGGGCAGGTCTAAAAAAATAAAAAAATAAATAAAATAAAATCAATACAATGTTTTATTGCTATAAAAACCCACTGCTGCTACTATAAAAATTCAGGCATTTAAAATAAATAAATTTCACATGTTTCTGTGGTGATTTGCTGTGTTTTTTTACCACGATTTCAAAAGAAAAATTGCGGTCGCCATTTTGGATCCCCCCCACCGCATGGCATGCAGCGAGACAGACAAGGAAGATGCCCCCCCCAGCCTGGTGCAAGCAGCCCAGGACAGGAGAAGAGGGGGGGAAAGGCTGGGGACCCCCCCGAAACCACCCCTCTGGTAGGTGGCAAAGCCTCAAGCAGGCATATTTTCACCTGCTTTTTTGGCCGGGAGTCGGGGTTTTTTTAAAAAAAAAACTTTTAAAAACTTTTTCTGTGCTTCACATTGCGCGATCGCCGCAATGCCACAAATGGAAATGAAAAACCCGACCAAATTTTTCTTTTTTCGGTTCGAGTTCGAGTTCTGACAGCTTAATTATCGTTACCGTTTCCGTTACGTAACGGTAACGATAACCGAAAACGGAAACGGCAATTTCGCCGAGTCGTGCCCATGTCTATTGCTGATCCCTGAAATGCAATCTGTATGATATGTTTGGAAACAAGCAAGCAAGCAAGCACATGCACCCATAGAAAATATCTAGGTTCGGGTGCTCTTTCCTGTGGTTCTACCGGTTCACGTCTGTACAGCAGCACCAGTTCATAGATTGAACTCCCACAGAGTTGAAGGCAGGGAGGAAAGACTGCAGATGACTGTAACAGATTCCCTGCTAGCTCAAACCAATTAGGGCAGACCTGGAGCCATGAGAGGACTGCCACTGGGAACGCTTGCCAAAGGGTACTGCTTTCTTGTGCAGTGAACCAGGGTACTGTAACCTGGAGTGTAATCTCTCTGACAAGTGAACAATCCTCAGGTTCCTCCTACCCACAAATACTAGCCCTTGGGCCTTCATCAAAAGGAAGCACTGTAAATGGCTTCCTGTCTGAATGGAGCCTTCCTCGGCAAAAGGGTCTTCCTTGGTTTCATCTGTTGTACTGCGATCTTTCTCTCTGACTCTTGCCTTGGTTTATTGAGTCTGTCTATGATTCCTGCTTTGATTCCTAGAGAAGCCAATAGCAAAAGCCCCTTACGTGTTAATAGGATTTAAACACTGCCCAATCTCTTCTGGCTTATTAGCAATCCTAGAGCTTTCTCCCTGATTCTAACTCTTGCCTGAAAAACAGCAATGAAACACCCTTCCAAACCCTTTCTTTGCCTCAAATGAAGCTGCCACTACCTTTTGCTCTTAAAAACAAGGTCTGAACACAAAGGGGACTCTCTGCATTTTTGGGGCACTTAAGGCAGGCTCACTGTGGAGTTTGCAATTTACCAGTAATTGTGCAGGATCACCCTTGAGTCAGCTACCTGAGCCCATCAGAATTGAACTCAGACCATGAGCAGAATCTTGACTGCAGTACTGCAGTTTAACAGGCTAAATGCGGTTTAGGACAAGGTTTTAAGAGTGACTTGGTTGCCTCACTGTCATTCATTTCCCATGCTCTCTATTTTGCCTCTTTAAAATAAATCAACCAAAGTATGCCTTTGTCTCAAAGGATCTCTGAGCATCCTTAGGAAACACTTGATTTTGGCAATGTGATGCAGCTGCACTGTTATTGTTATTTTTGGATGGTTGCTCCCCAAACAACAATGTTCTGTACTTCAAACAGAATCTCCTTGCAGATTTTAACAATGGAGCCATGGTCAAGAAGTGCACAGGGACTCACAAGGACCCAAATACACCAAATGAAGAGAACCTAAAGCCAAGGACCAAAAACAATCCAAGGTCCCTCAAGTTCTAAGAAGCAATCATGCATGATGTTTCCAAGAGGCAATGCCAGTGTAGGGTCCAAGATCCAGAACCAGTGGACCAGTTAGAGAAACAGTCACATGAATACAAAGAATAGGAGGCAAGCTGATGAGGTGCATGGTCTCCAACAGCCGTTAAAGTACAAAGACTGAGATATCTGTTTCTGAATTGTTGGCACTCCAATGAAGGGGGCTCATTTGCACCTATTGCGGCAGCTGGTCTCCCAGGGAGGAAGAGCTTTCTTTCAAGTGATGTTCTTGTAGAGTGGAAAATGGTTCAGTCTCCTTTCCTGATGCCAGAGATGAGGGTCTGATCTCTTCAGCCTCCTATATCTTTGAGGGCTGTCCTGCTGCCTGCCATTATCTGTCCTTTCAGTTGCCAACTCCTCCTCATTGAAGGAACGATGCCATTCAGATAGTATGGATTCCCGATGAACAACTTCAGTTGTTCAATACATTGCAAAGTGCATATTCTGAGACTTAGTTCCACACTTTGCCAGGTATAACCATCTAGCTTAAAATGATGGAGAAACTTGAAAGAGAGAAAAGGGTACCAATACCATATGCATTTGGCTTACCTGATGTGTTTGTTAAAGGTACAGGTGAAAGGGAGTTTCGGGGAATTGAATGAAACTCACCACTGAATGAATCGCCTGAGGCTAAGATGAGTGGAATAGTGTCCTTTTCTCCAGATCATACATTACACCAGCCAAACAAACCCCAGAATAATGTACACCTGAAAGGGAAGGACACAAAAGCAAGAGAACATATTGTCCTACTTTGAGGAAGTGAATGGAAGAAAGGCTTGAAAACTGAGAAGTAACGAGAGGCATAGCAGATGACTGCAGACACGGATATGTAAACACGCACATCTGGAAACTGGACAAAAGAAATATAAGATGGCCGATGAAAAGGACAATTGGACATATGTAGGCTTAGATAAGCTTTTGATATTTCATTACTCATCCTTTCCTAATAAAAACCTCACCAGAAAGAGGCCTAGGGAAGTAAAAGAAAAATATCTACCATGTAGTGAAGCCAGATCTGTAAAGATGGCACTCCTGTAATTTTAAACCCAAAGACAAAAATGAAAGATAAGAAGGTAACAATTTTCTGCTAAAAAATATCCTGATAAATCACCTTTTTTGTCAGCTGCTAATTAAATACTTACACATTCTTTGAGAATGTAATTTATTAAGTTAATGCCATTATTGCTTTCTGTATTTTAGAGCTAATTAGAAGGTGGCAGATTTGTTCCCAAGTATCTTCAGTCATCTTAAGCACATCACAGTACTGCCCTTTTCCAAAATGCGGTGTGTGCCTGCAAAAGGATTAGAATAGCTGCATTTTGAAATACTTGGTTGTGTCTGGATTTAGCCATGCTTAAAACAGACTGAATCCACTTCAGTTTAGCCAGTCTTACAAAAAGCAACCCATTTTCTTTGAGACGATTTGCAACCACTTTGATCTGCATCCCAAGATTTATTTCTATATTTATATTATTTATTTAAAATATCTATATCATGACTTTCTCTCAAGAGAGACCCAAGGCAGCTGACAATATTAAAAGAAACAATACTAAAAACTTTTAAAATAAATTACTGCAACATTTAAAAAGAACTAAACAAATATATTACTCATCACATAAAACAATACATATTTGTGGGGGTCACAATTTGGAAAACAACAACCATGAACATGGTGGGAGGGGGTGGGGAGAGTTCTCCGGGCTGGCTGGGGATGAAATGCAGCTCCATCAGTTATTGCTATAGATCCATTGTGCAGGCAAAGATTCCATCATTTCATCCCTCCCTCCATTGCTTCCCGGATGGGAATTGCCAAACACACTCAACAGACATATTTATTGGAATGACAATACTCCCTGTTACCAGTATGTATGTGAAGATTCTCAGTCGTCCAGGTGAGGTTATCTGGAAGATGAGTCATGGCAACTGGATTTCTTTCTTTCTTTTTTTGTGTGAGATTGAAACGTTTCACTGCTCATCCAAGCAGCTTCACTCCTCATCCAAGCAGCAAAAGATCTCAGAAGAAAATAAGTCCAGTTGCCATGATTCAACTTCCAGATCCCTGTTACCACATTTGGTATCTCAGTGGGGAGTTCACTTCCAGATTTATCACTAAAGGTGGCACTCGGAGCCCTTTCTGTGGACATCCGACACTGCCCCTTGACAGCCACCTGTATTCAGGTTAAATTGCTGTATTGGAACTTTGTGAAAAATTAGTGGGTTTTGAAATACAGTTTGGGTACTTGGTCTCTAAAGGGTTCACCATCACTGATCTATGGGGTCCCAGCTCCGCTGTTCTAAGATTATTATTAAAAGCAAAAGCCAGCAGCATGCCTAATTTTTAAAAGGATGAAAAGCTGGGGATATCTTAGGTCCCATTACTAATGCTACTATGACCTACCTCATTCAAATGCTACATGAAAGATTCAGGATATCCATGACACATTTTGTACACTGGGAGACAGTCAATCAATTGGATTCTAAAATGTAATGCAAAATGAGATCTGCAGCTGCCTAAAGGAAAGGGAGGGAAAAAAATTCCTCTCGAATGTGCCCACACCCTATTGAAGATGAATGTGATGCAAATAGCAATCTCTAACAGTCTTAACTAGAGATGGGCACGAAACAGAAAAATGGTGTTTCAGATTTTTCATTTGTCATTGAGAGGTCTGTTTCGGTTCATTTCCGTTTGTCGTGAAATTTTTGAAAAATTTCGTTACCATTTTTCATTTTTTCGTTTGTCATTTCTACCCGATTTTTGCATGATTTTTAAAGCATTTCCACGCGCAGGCATCCCCCAATGCCCCAGACCAGAGAGAAAACACTAAAAAAATGGATGCTGGCAGAGACACAGTATAGACTAGGTATGCAGGGAGGCTGCAAAGGCAGTGGCGGGCGTTGCCCAGGGTGCAAGGCAGCTGCAGAGTGACTGCACTGAGGGGCAAGGGAGGGTACTCACCAAGAGGTATGCACACACGCACACAGGGAGGCTGCAGGACTGAAGCTACAGGCGCAGCAGAGACAGCAATCCCACCCTAACTCCTACCAGAGACTGCAAGGAGGACGGGGGCTGCCAGAGCTTTTTATGCCCTCTGTGGCTGCCAGACCTGCCCGCCCAGTCTACAACCTGGGCATGCTATTGGCTGGTGGCGACATCCATTTTAAAGGGAAAAGAATAATACATTGCGATGGGAGAAGACTGAAACAAACATTTTAAGGACCCCAACCCCCCTGGTAGGTATTATCAGACAATATAAATAATTATCGCTGCATTTTTATGGATGTCCAGGGCATTTTTTAACATTTAAAACAGCTCATTTCATTGTGCGTCGCCATTAACGGAAACGAAATGTAATGACCACAATTTTTGTGATTCAGTTTGTTTTGTTGCATTTTCATCACAATTTTCGTTTGTCGTTTCGTTGCGTAATGGAAACGACAAACGGTAACGGAAACGAAAAAATGTTCGTTCCGTGCCCATCTCTAGTCTTAACACGCTTCAGTTGCCCAACCAAGACACAAAATGGAAGATGATTATAGGATAAGGAAATGTATGGGTTAGACATGGGCACGACTCGGCGAAATTGTCATTTCCGTTTTCTGTTATCGTTTCCGTTACGTAACGGAAACGGTAACGATAATTAAGCCGTCAGAACTCAAACTCGAACGGAAAAAAGAAAAATTTGGTCAGGTTTTTCGTTTTTGTTTGTGGCATCACGGCAATCATGCAATGCGAAGCACAGAAAAAGTTTTTAAAAAATTTTTTAAAAAAAGTTTGACTCCCAACCAAGAAAGCAGGCGAAAATGGCGAAAATGCTTGAGGCTTTGCCACCTACCAGAGGGGTGATATCTGGGGGGTCCCTGGCCTTTCCCCCCTCTTCTCCTGTCCTGGGCTGCTTGCACCAGGCTGGGGGGGGGTCATCCTCATAGTCTCACCATGCCATGCGGTGGGGGGGATCCAAAATGGTGACCACAATTTTTCTTTTGAAATCGTGGTCAAAAAACACACCAAATCACCACAGAAACATGTGAAATTTATTCATTTTTAATGCCTGAATTTTAATAGTGGCAGCAGTGGGTTTTTTATAGCAATAAAACGTCACATTGATTTTATTTTATTTTATTTTATTTTATTTTATTTTATTTTTTTAGACCTGCCCATTTGGGCTGGGTATGGGATGGGACCATGCAAATTGTTTGAACCATTCTACCAATGGCATTGCCAGGTTTTTGACTGACACTTCTGGATGTCTCGGAGGGCATAAAAAGCCGAGGCACCTTCCAGAAATCCCAGTTGGGTGTATGGATGTGGTTGAAGGAGGAGGGCTGGCCGCTGGTGCTGGTGTGATCCGATCGAGATTGAGGAGGGAGGCTGGAGGCTTTAGGATTTAAGTTAGGCAGGCAGGGAGGGAATTGAATTTAGAAAATAATTTCTTTGATTCCCTGCAGCTTTGTCTGCTGAAGGGAATAGCAGTTTATTCTTTATTTCTTCTCTGGCAGTTTGTGAGGATTTTTTTCTGATATTGGATAAAGGGGGAGGTTCGACTGGGAGTGGGAGGTGTGGATTTATTTTAAATATATATTATAAACTACCATTTATTTTCTATTTTCCCAATTTCAATTTGCTTGCACACACACACATTTGGGGTGCAAGCCAAGAACAGAACCTCTATCCTAAGTGATATCCTAACTGCCCACTCACCTGTCCGCCTGCGCTGCCACCCGCCCACTCGCCTGCCCGTGGCCGCCGCCTGCCCATGGCCCCCGCCACTGCTGCCCGCCCACCCCTCCCCCCTGCAACCTGCCCCCCCCGCCGCCTAGGGCGCAAAAACACCTCGTGCCGGCACTGACTGCGGGACACCCCTATGCTCTGGGAAGTCAAATCACGCTAAATCGCGGTGGAAACGACAAACGACAAACGACAAACGAAATGACAAATTTTTGAAATTTTTTGCGACAAATGGAAACAACCTGAAACAGACCCATTCCGAGAAACGAAAACTCAAAACGTCATTTTTTCTGGTCGTGCCCATGTCTAGTATGGGGTCCATCCAAACCTTCCCAAAGATTTTTTTATTCCATCAAAGCTTTGAGTTTTTCAACAGTACCTGAGCTGTTAGATCCCTTTGGCGTTAGGCCTCCTGGTTCTAAGTATTACTTTATTTTTCTGAGTAAGACTCAATGGTCTCAAATATTCTCCCCTCCTGTTCCTCAATTCAACTTTTAAAACTGAAATGCTAAATCAACATCCAGTGCTTAGGGGCCTCATTTCTATTTGAGTGCTACTTAGGGCTTTCCCCCCACTGTGCTTCAGATTGGTTTGGAAATGGACAAATGCCAAGGGCTGCATCTTGGTTACAGATGGGAATTCCATAGATGGGAATTCATGCATCTACACAGTCTCCCCATTTAGCTTCCCTTGAAATGTCTTTGTTCTACAAAATTGATCAGTGCGAGATTCCGCTAGAAAACTGGAGTCTTCTGATGAAGGTGGTTGTTGTGTTGCCGTTTCTGGTGTTGTGCCCATTGATTTTATTTTCCTGTTCACTTTGAATGCTGAGAGGCACTGCTGGCAGGAAATGGCATATATCAGGAAGGTAAACAAATGATGGCATGTATCACATTGTTAGGAATTATAATAGTGTTGCCAGAAAAGAAGCAGGAATATTTGGCCTCTTCGTTTGTGGAAGGTTCTTGTCTTGTACATATAGTTCTCGTCTTGGTTCTGTTTAGGTTAAGCAGGTGGTCAAGGCTCGGCACTGCCTATAAGCCAGTAGAGGCCTGCCCTCAAAAGCTCCTGCAAGAGCCCATATATTTGCAGTTGATGGAACAGTATTTTCTAGAAAGTTGGGAAGGGACTGTCATTTTCTCTGGATCTCTGAAACTTATTTCACATAATTGGGAGAATTAGCGGTAACTATTGTGTGGATGGTTTCCACCAGTTTCAGATATCTGGGACCAGCCTCAGCTGGTTTGGAGATGACCAGAACTTGGAAATATTTGTTTCCAAATGGGTTGGAGCTGCAAATGGGGAACACAAACGAGTATGACCTGGGATGCAAGATGACGTGCAACAGCATTTAGGTTGAGATTGTGGTAGACTTTCAGCATGTAGCAAAGCTCCTAATAGCCTCATTTCTTCTTTCCATCCACCTGCTTCCAGCCCCCTACTTTCCACCCATCTTTGCCCAACTCATGTCCATCTATATCCTGCATCAGCCAAAAATAGGCATTAAACATTACAAGAAAATAGAAACAAAATGGGAAGTGGGTGGATAGGAACAAGGATAGCCCCTAATGCTGTTTAGACCTATACCAGACCTGCACCAGAGAGCCAGCCAAGCATCCTACATTCACAAACACACACACAGTCCTATATAAAATCAAGATTTTATGCATTTAAAACATTAGTGGTTTTTAGAGCTGATCTGAGAACACCTGGGGTTTTTCTTGAGCTTCTTGGTAGCTCAACACACAAATATTCCTGTTCCACTCTGCTTGGAAACTTTTCTCCAAAGCTGGTGCACATGCTGAGTATCCAGTCATCCAAGTGACGGTGGTAATAATACCTGATGCACCTGGACATCCAGAATTATCTTGTTTGTGTGTTTTGGTAGCAGATGGAAGATGCCTCATGAAGAATGCTTTGCTGTTTCCATGGGGATTTGGTCTCTTACATTTATAGGGCATTCAAAGAATCAGAAGGGTCCTGTTTTTCAACAAGTAGTCAGTCATTCTATTCTTGTTTTGTGGGTTTTGGTTTTGCTTATGACCCTAGTAGTTGGGGGGGATGCATACTCAGTATAATATGCAGCTGCACAGAGCTTTTAGTGAACTAAAACAAGTTCCAACTGTATTGGTCACAGTGGATGAGACTTGAAACACAATAGGACCAAAGATCCAGGCTTTGTGTAAGTCAGGCATGTCCAAACTTCGGCCCTCCTGATGTTTTGGACCACAACTCCCAGAATTCAAGCTTTGATTGTCAATGACAAAGGACTGTGGGAGTTGTGGTCTAAAACATCTGGAGGACCGAAGTTTGGACATGCCTGGTGTAAGCTCTTTCTTGTTCCATGGGTGAAGAAGGGCATAACCTGCTGGTTTGGCAATTCATCCCACTTCATTTAGTAACACAACAGGTGTTTGGTGCCCCACCCCCCTTCCAGCAGGTGCCCACTTAGAAACAATATCCTGGCTTCTCTGCCCCACCTCCTCCTGGTGCTGCTTCTGAGTGGGCACTCAACAGTAGGGGTGGGGAGCCAAACTACCACACACCCGTTGCAGCAGTAAACAATCCAGGCAGAACTGTGAAGTGGTGGTTCGTGTCCATCTCTACCCATCTTGGGTGAACTTCAGGGGGAAAATTTTAAATAATAGGAAGGAACAGTCCAGACTCTTGACTATTGCATGGATACCTTACTATCTAGCAGTGGGGTGAGTGCAAAAGTTTTCAGACTGGGTGTGTTTCCAACATCTGTCCTGCAAAATCCTTTAAGGAGATGTAGAGATGATGAATGTAGGCACAGTTCTCTCCCAAACGTGATATGGTGCCTCCCCCATTCCTCCCAAAATCATCACTATATCACATGATAAAATGAAAACATCATATGCCACCAACACAGATTGAGACCTATCTCCTTCCACACCTGAACCCTATCCTAAAGCCCTCACAAAAGAGGGGAATTGCTGGGACAACTCTGAATATGGCCGGATGATTTTGGGATGACATGGGATGCTAGCCAGGGAGAGGACACTGCCTCTCCCGAGTCTTGTCCGGCAGCTCTCTTCCCCTCCAAACAAGCTGAGGATGGCACATCACTGGCTGGCTGATGCAGGAAGACCCTGGTGGGAAAACAGTGTTCTCCTCTGCCTCAGATAAAATCAAGAAATCTTGTTAGATAGAAGATTGCCCACATTCTAAATCGACAGAAAAAGTGAATAATTTTACATCCCACCCATCAAATACCATAGATATAGGCTGGTGTTTCCCATTTCATGAGTTGTAGTGAGTCCACTCTGGATTTTGGTACTAACCCTTCCAGAACTATCCCTGGTTCTGAAACATATCCCACAGGGTGATCGAGACACATAAGCACAGAAAGAAAGAGACAAATATTGAAAGGAAAGAGAGAGTCATGAAATCAGAGTATTCAGCCTCTAGCAGCCTGATATCTAACCACCTTTCTGTCAGGCTTTGTTAGGGATTTGGATTTTTCTGGTTATTGGGATTCCAGTTAGAGTTTTCAGTGGAATGTATTCAAATATATATGAAGAATCACTATTTTTTGAAATACCTTTCTGTGTGTGCACGTGCGTGGGTGAATGCACACATGTATGCAAGCATCTGCATGTCACTCTGACTTATTTCTCCTGATCTCCCAGGTAACAGAATTTGGGCTCCAAAGTGACCTAAAAGCAAATATCAGATATGCATTCAGTTAAAAGATAATTTATATAAGCCTTTGAAGGAGCAAAAAAGTCAACAGAGAGAGTATTCGCTATTTCTTTGGAAACACTGACTTGGGAAAATTAGCAAATACTTGACATACTGAAAGAAGATCAAGAGTGAAAATTTGAGTTTAAAAACATGCATGCAATCTATTGCCCTAGCTCTTAGCACTATATAGGAGGTTGATCAGTAAATTACATAGCAAATTGTGTGTTTATTCTTTTTATATATTTGAATTGTAGCCTATTCAATCCTTGACTTCATTACAGATAGTATTGGAACATGAACAAGTATCAAAACTGCTTTAAGCAAATGAAACAGAGAGAATCTTAGGGTAGCTTTCCTAGTTGTAAATTATGTAGTACCCCATTTTAGACATAAACAGTACAAGTGTTCTTGGTAAAGTGGAAGCTTGATGCTAACAAACACAGGATCAATGTTCTGTGGACATCACATTATCAGTGTTAATCTGAATTGCAGGCTTTGAACATACAAATCTGTCCATGACAACATGTGCCTATATGGACATGTACCACATAGAAGGAGCCCTAAATGCAAACAAACCAGGGTAGATGGAGGAGTTGATTTAGCTGAGCAGCATCTTTTGGTCCTCAACACAGATGTATGAGCCCTGAGATGAAGGCTCAGAGACCATCAGTAACCATAAAAGCACCTGTGGATGCTCAACAACCCTGCTTGTTAAAGCCATACAGTAGGTGTCCAAGTTTACCTGAAACCGGGACTGACCAATTGTGACTAAAGTAATCTAAAATTCAGCAGAAATTTACTGAAGATTGATCCAATGGAACCCTATAAATCCAAAATGCCCAAATCCACAGAAATTACAAAACCCTTTCATCCCAACCGGCTCATAAGAGTAGTTAAAAAATGAGGCTCCATCAAAAGTAGGAAAGGGAGAGGGGGAATTTCTACTTAACCTCAAAATGACCAGTGAAGCCCTTTCTGATTACAGGGAAGGTCTGGAAATCAAGTGAGATCAGGCACTTGGTGTTGAAGGCCTCGAGCCCCTCTGTCCATGCCCCCATCAAACATGATTATGTGTGCATCTTCACACAAGAGGGGATGGCATCAGCTCACTCTTCCACATCAGAAACCAAAGCTGATGTCTGCAGAAGCCTAACATTCAACCACTCTGCAGACAGAAGTGTCATGAAAAGAAGGGACCGTGCAAGTCAGCTATGTATTGGGTTTTATGGCCATATTTGTTGATTGTGGTCTACAAAAACTACACTGGGAAGGTTTCCTCTGTAGAGCTGTGCATTGATCAGTGGTTCCTCCTAACTTTAGGTAACCCAGTTGTTCTTGGATGTCAAGTCCTGGAAACCCCAGGCAGCACAGTTGGTGGTGAAGATCTCTGGGAACTTCAGTCTGAGAACACTTGGTTTACTTAAGGTTGGGAATGCTGCCTGACAGCATCACTCTCCTGGTTGTTACTCCTCAAAGTATCATATTTTTCCATCTATAAGATGCCACCTTTTATTAGATGCCCCCCACACTTTTGGGACTCCCAAATGAATAAAATTAATATATCCTCCTTGAGGTCACCCCACCCCCTCTGTTACCTTTAATTTCCTCATTCTAAACACTCCTCTTGGCTTTGGTGAGTTTATTTTTTGCAGGATCAGGTTCAGTCAGGCTTAAGCCACCCATTAAGAAATGAATTTCCATGTTTTAAAAAGGTGTGGCTTTTTTTTCCTTTCTCTCTGAAGCACATTTCTTAATGGGGTGATCAAGCCAGATGGAGCCTGATCCTGCAAAGAACAAACTCACCAAAACAGAGAGGAGTGTTTAGAATGGGAAATAAAAGAAGACAGTGGGGGTGGTAGGGGTGGAGAACTGAAGGAAAGATGGAGCCAATCATGCAAAAAACAAACAAACCATGGAGGGGAAAAGCAAGATGAGTTTGGGTTCTCCTAATGCCCCACCCCCCCCCCCCACCCATTCACCCACCCCAAAAAGGCTTAATTCTGTGTATACCATGCCCCTTAATTTTTGGCATCAAAGGTTTAGAAAAAAGTAGTGTGGTATACATGGGGAAAATGGGTATAAGCAGATCTTCTCCCATCATTATCTCCGAAGCTTGACAATTCCAGGCAGCTGGAATTGTCTCAAAGGTGAACCCTTATGGGTCTAGAGCCCTGAACTGGAAGCCTTCCAAACCATCAGCCAGTATAAAGATATTGAAGTGTCTCTCATCTCCATAGCTTGACAGAATCTCCATGCAGTTCCACCCAAGAGACAGCAGTATGCCTCAGCTTTAACTACTCCTCCTGCCTCTGTAGGATGAAATTCAATGTATCTCTTCACAGATCTACTAGAAAAGTATCACTCCTGGGATATGAAAGGAAAGTCCATCAAAACTGTACAGTTCAGCCCAGGAATGACAGCTGTGTAAAATTTAACTGTATCCACAGCTGAGCCCTATGACTGCTTCCCTTTCCTTGAAAAGTCCTTTAAAAATAAATGAAATAAGGAAAACATGGACATCTCAAAACTGAAACTTTGTTAACACAGTCTTTTGAACACACATGACAGCAAAAGGCCCGCAGATGCCAAAATCCAGCTGCTCTGACAGTTCGAAAATGAAGCACCCAGCGTGGCAGCAACACTGGCCATCCCAATGTGAACAAAATTCATACAGAAGAGATAAGGCACCGAAACCTGATATCTGCAGATCTGGAAACCACGGCCACAAGTGGATCCATAAGAATGAGAAAATCATTTATATGAGAGGGTAAAATCCTCTGGGCATCTCCCCTGATTGGAAGGGTACAGTAAAATGGTGGTTCCCAGCCCTAATGATGAATGCAAGTTTTAGTCCTTTTTCTGTATAAGGTTCTTTGGCCACTTTTGAGGGGGATTTTGTTGCTTTTTCAAAAAAAGAAAAAAACAACATTTTTTTTTAAGAAGAAACATGATGCCTTACATTTAGGCATAATTCATTCCCATTCTAGGGGTTTGGTGGCTCAGTGGACTAAGGCTCCCAAAACTGTTGACTGCAAAGTCAGCAGTTCGGCGGTTCGAATCCTGGGTGCCACACAGTGGAGCGAGCTACCACTATTAACCCAGCCCTTGCCAACCTAGCTGTTTGAAAGCATGTAAATGCAAGTACATAAATAGGTACCACTGTAAAAAGCGGGGAGGTAAAACAGCATTTCCTTGTTGCCATGTCAGCCACAGGGCCATGGACTTGCACAACACTGGTTCTTCGGCTTGAATATGGAGATGAGCACCACCCCTAGAGTAGGACATGACTAGCAGCATGTGCGGGGAAAACCTTTAACTTTATTCCCATTCTTGGCTGCAGAAACTACAGTAGCTTCCTTCCCTTCTCTAAAGTGTCCAGGTGTGCCACAATAGTAGCTGAAATGGATCCTCATGTCTCATCAGAAAACAAGAACTGGGAAAGTGTCCTCTCAGAAGCAGGATCTGTTGCCTGTCTCTTTCCCTCTCAGCCCATTGTTTCCTCTTGTGGATACTGTACTAATTAAGTACATACAAGCAACAATGCAAGATAGCCAACCAATTTATTCTTTAGTGCTACAAGTAGAAGATACTTACCCATGCAATTACAAGTGATCATGTATGCATTAATGAGTAATATGAATTGATTACTTTTAAAGCTCCTCAAATTAATTATGAATATTAATCCATCCAGTTTATTAACTCCAATTAAATTGAGCAAAAATCAGTGCAATAGCCAACCCGAATATAGGAACTAAGGGACTTAATCTATTGATCATCTTCAAATGTAATGTCCAGGCACACCCCAAGGTAATTGAATCCTAATATGAACCACATATGAATGCCAACACTGTGCTGATTGCACTGCCCACCATCAGAATGGAACAAGCTAAAGTAAATACAGAAACTGAAAGGAAATGTGAACAATGAAAGAGCTCAGTATAGCTAGCAAATGGTGACGACTGGAACTGTTGCACTGAGGTGCAACACAAGCCATCCAAGGCAATGGTCTGAATCCCATTCCTGGCAGCCTACCAACACATCATTTACCATAATGCTATACCCATGCCATGGTAACTCACCAGAAGGCTACAAGTGAAATGTGTTAGTGCTGATTTCTAAGGCCAAAACCTGAATGCTTGAGAGATACATGTGAGGGGGAGCACCTGAGGGTCAAGCTTTGTGAGCCATCAATCCACTCTTATAACCTATGCAACTATGGTACCAAGTACTTCACAAGTGACCAAACCCAGTGAAGAAGATAATGAAAAGGAGCATGCAAAAGGGGTGCAAACATGCCAGTCTTGAAGAAAGGCTTCAACAGCTATGAGAGTTACTGTGCACACACACACACACACACACACACACACACACACACACACACACACACACACACACACACACACACACACACACACAATTCAGACACTGGAGGGAGGAAAGCCCTGTATCCTTTTGCTCTGGAATTCTGAGTAGGGTGTGTGGTGCAGCGGGCATGTACCACCACCCGCATTGCCAGCAGGTGAGACCGTGTGTGCACCTGCATGTAAGAGAGGTGACCTCATCTCTCACTTCTCATCAGCACTTACAGCCAAGCATGATTAAGCCCTCTTATTGGACCATTCTTGTATTCAAATAGGCCTATTGGGTTTTCCTTTCCTAGGTAGTGGAATGTTTTTTCACTGAGGGCTTTAAGGTGTTTCCACATTTAATTGCCACTTGCATTTCAGTTGAATTCTATTTGTGTGCCATTTGGGGGCTGGCAAACAGCAGGATACAAATTTAATACACATAGATATACCTAGGTATGTATGCACAAAAAGAAATACTTTTCTAGACTGCAGATCTCTGCATTTGCCAGCAAAGCCACTTCTTTCTGTGGAATCAGGATGCTCTACCCACAAGTATTTTTCCTGTCTCTGCACATGAGTGCATAAGCCCTCCAGATGCTGTCAGTCAATGTATGCCACTGAGGAGATGACCTATTCATTCTCTTCTTTATTTTGTTTTATTTTGGAGGGGGGCATAAAATATTTTATTTACCGCTGGAGTGAAATTTTCACAGCAGTTGACAGTTTCCTCAATGAAATGCTGTGACTGTGACTCGTTTTTTGTTGATCAGGGAAATAACAAGGTATTCAGTTACCATATACATAAAAATGCACACATTTAGCTGATAGAGAGATGCAAATGAGATTTTGGCAGAGAAGAGAGTGTCTCATAATGAATGGACCCAAAAATAAGTTCCTTTGAGTTTAAATTTTGAGGTAAAAGTGGGATATAAATGTAATAAATGAATGATGAACACAATGAGGGAGAGAAATGAGAAAACATAACAAATGGAGCTCAACGGATTGACCAACACTTAATTTCTGCTTTTCAGGCTACCACCTGGGGAATTTAAATATCTTTCCATTTTTTTAATGTTTCTCTGTTTTTGTACTGCTTGGCCCTTTACCAATGCAAAATGTGTGTTAATGCATATTTTAAGAAAAACTTAATAAGTCACAGGCCCATTGGATCAGTGGGGATCTGATGAGTCAACTCCTCCATACATTCCATCAATTCAAATGGGCCTAGTCTAGGTGCAATTTACTACACTAACTAGAATCAAAGGAACCCATGGAGGCATTGACAGTAAACCCTCACTGATTCAATGGCCCTGCTTAGTGTGACTTACTGTACTAAGCAACAGGATTTCAGCCATTGTTTATTCATGTTATGTACAGAGATGGGCACAAAATGCTAAAATAGCATTTCATTTCATTTTGTGTTTCATTCCCTTCCCTTCCATTTTGTTTTGTTTTAAATGATTTAAAAAAAAACCATTTTTTCCCATTTTGTTTCATTTTTCATTTTTTAACATGTGTATGTGTGTGTAGTGCTGGTGCAACTTTTTTCCCTCCCCCAAGCCCCATGCACCAACCGATTGGAGCTGGGGTGGGAGAAAATGTGTAAAAAAGTGGGAAAAGCCTGCTGTTTCCTGCACCCAATTGGTTTCTCACAGGAATACAATTGGTTTCCCACAGAAAATTTCCATTTCATTCAATTTCGTTTTTCTTTAATGGGTTCCTTCCTTTTTTTTGTTTCATTAGGGATTGAAATGAAAACCAGAAAAAAACAAAATAAAAAAAATCATTTTGTACCCATCTCTAATTATATATTCAGAAAAAGGGACAAAACAGATTGTTAAGTAAATACTGTATGTGAAAATATAGAGTTAGATCTAGACTGATTTGTACCTTCTTTCCCCTATCAATATCCCTGCCAACTTTTCCAGATCCAGAGCTCAATTAAAGAGTAAACCACCTGTAGAGCATTTAGAATGGTAAGGTGTATGTGTGTGTAGTGCTGGTGCAACTTTTTTCCCTCCCCCAAGCCCCATGCACCAACCGATTGGAGCTGGGGTGGGAGAAAATGTGTAAAAAAAGTGGAAAAAGCCTGCTGTTTCCTGCACCCAATTGGTTTCTCACAGGAATACAATTGGTTTCCCACAGAAAATTTCCATTTCATTCAATTTCGTTTTTCTTTAATGGGTTCCTTCCTTTTTTTTTGTTTCATTAGGGATTGAAATGAAAACCAGAAAAAAACAAAATAAAAAAATCATTTTGTACCCATCTCTAATTATATATTCAGAAAAAGGGACAAAACAGATTGTTAAGTAAATACTGTACGTGAAAATATAGAGTTAGATCTAGACTGATTTGTACCTTCTTTCCCCTATCAATATCCCTGCCAACTTTTCCAGATCCAGAGCTCAATTAAAGAGTAAACCACCTGTAGAGCATTTAGAATGGTAAGGTGAAAAAAAAAAGAGGTCTTGCAGGGAGCAGTTCTCCCAACTACACCCCTAAAAAGTTATGAGTAAAAGAGAAGATGGCTGTGGGCTTATACAACCCACAAACTGCAAGTAAATCCTCAAGCCAGTTTTTGCAGGTGCCTCCCAGAGAATTTTTTACTGCTGTTCAAAACAATCCTCCCATTCCAGGCCTGAATTTCAGCAGAGAAACATACCATTGTGTTCCAAGAGCAATAGGGGTAGGGGGTAGGGATGGATTTTAAATAAGTATTTTGATTGCTTTAAAACTACTAGGGTGGTGTCCTGCCAAAATCTGACTCTGCACGAGAGGAAACATGGAATATTTTCTTCTCACTACCACCATGTTTCAGAATTTCTCCCAACCCTGCCAAAAAATTTTCCACACTTGTTTCAGCATCATATTCGTGGATCCGTAGTTTGCCAATTCATCAGGCCAGGTACACATTATGGAGCCACATAAAACTGACTGGCCTGAGAAGCTATGGTAGAACAACCTTTTTGCTTGGTTACCGCATCAGAGAAAGAGCAAAGTCTGTGGGTGTTCAGATGGCGGAAGCAAAGGCCAAGAGGATCTTGTCTAAAGGACAGTATGTTCCTCAGCCCAGAGGCGAAGCCTGGATAACATTCCATCTTTACTGGATAAGGTTCATGTGTTCATAAGAGTGTGTAGGTGTCTGGAACTGACGCAAGAGAATTGGCAAAAGGCTCTGTAAATAATTTTGAAAATATTCCATTTTCCCCTCAGGGTGTTGGAAAGAGCGAGGAAGAGTCATGATTAAATAGGACAAGCTTTAATTACAGAAGAAAAGTAGACACAATGTCTATATTCTTGTGTTTTAATGCCCATGCTGGGATGATACATTGCTGTGCATGGTGCACTGTTGCACACACTTCTTCTCCAAGAAATATTGAATGCTGACCTGGTATTTCCCATGGATTAAATCAGACAAAAACAGATTGGCAACATGAACAATTTATGTAGCCTTTGCTATAATGTTTTCAAAATGAGATCCCTATCTGGTCCAATTCACTGAATCCCCCCTACTTCAAAATCCATTAGGCTTTACATTCTGATTGACAAATGTTAATTTTCATTCCTTAATGAAAGAAATTTAGAGTTAACCATCAATAAATAAAACTGAGCTTTACGAAGTATTAGGATGGTGATGGATGAAGTAGGTTACATCCTATATTTTACAACAAAGGACCTCAATGGAGATGTAAATCACCACTTGTTTCCATTTCACAGGCAAGGATGAGGAACTGAAACACTCTTCTTTTCACTAGTGTGGATGGCAAGTCATTTCTTCTTGAGGCTTTCACACACACACACACACACACACACACACACACACACACACACACACACACACACCAGTTCTAGCGTTGACAAGAATGACGTTTCATGAAAAAAATGCCGACCCTGATGCAAAATTGCTTGTTTGTTTGTGCAAAACTGAAATATTTGTGATCTGTGTAAATTGCCCCAAAGAATAATTGTTGCATTTTTTTTCACAAAAATTGAAGCATTCGTTGGCATCTTTCTGAACAATGAGCCCATTCATCTGTATGCTTTGTGTCTCAGAGGGAAAGGATCCAAGAGTTATGTTGCATAGCTTAAAGAAACTATGAAGGTGAAAAACATTTCTTTGCCTCCCAGTTCCAAGGAATCTACTAGCACTTTAAAATTCCAAGTGGAAGTGTCTTCTTATGTTGGGATGGCCAAAACAGAAGATATGACATCAAGCAAGTATTCTCCCTACTGGTTTTCACTACAACTAATAACTATTAAAGCATCTAGTAAATGAAACTAGAAGAAAGTGAAGCAAATTGCATGCACAGTGGACCCCACAACCAGAACTATTCAGGAGTAACCAACCAATTACCCAATTTATGCTTCTGGAGCTGCCTTCTCCATCCAAAATGGTGAAGACTTATGAGTTAAACTTTGTCAATTACACTTTGTCAATAAAATTCAATAAATTAACCCCATATATCTCCAAACACATCTTTACTAGTTATCCCCTTCTCAACTTTTGCATTGGATGTACCTAAGTTTATCAGAGCTTTTATGTTACATCAAAGTTTATCATTAATTGCTATATTGCAGACTTCTCTATACTAATCACTTAACAGCAGATTGTGAGCAGATTTCAAGTTCCTAGCAATAATAAATCTTCTTGCTGCTATCAGATTAGAAACTAGTTCTCTCATCCTTTCCTTCCCTACCTCCATTTTGAAGATTAATAAAGGCACTATGTTAAGATATCCAGCAACATTTTAATTGCTTATTTCATTTATTTCTTTGGTTTTCCAAATATCATTCAACTGAAATTCCCATTGATCAGGCTACCAGAGAGAAAACTGAAGTCCCCAATATCTGGTGTATCAACAGTGTCCAACCCTTGACATCTGCTTATTAAACTATAAGCCCTACCAAGATATGGGACTTATTTCTACATAGAAATATATATGACTAAATGACATGAGGTGAAAAGTAGCCTACAAATGAAACCAAATAAATAAATAAATAAATAAATAAATAAATAAATAAATAAATAAATAAATAAATAGTGTCATTTCAAGTCCATGTGAGGGGCTTTTTTTTTGCAAATTTGCAGTTTTTTCAGCACAAACAGCAGAAATTCCCTCATAAATACATATTTTACACTTTTAGTTGCAACTTATTAGTTTTCTGGTTCAGCAAAAAAAGTTTCAGAACATTCAGGAGGTGTGAAGGGTGCTGGTCATGTATTGATCTGCACTTATACAGAGGATGTGCATTTCATGATAGTCGGTGTCAGACTTTGCAAAGACTTCAATTTCTCAAGCATTCATGAATGCAGTTCTTTTGAGGAGATGCACCGTTTGCCTTAATGCTTGGCCTAGTCAAATTGGGCCAAGATCAGACTTGGAACAATTAGCAATGCCCAACCTCTAGATGTTCCGCTCTGTTCAACATTCTTTTAGGCCATGGCTCAACACGAGCCAGCTTAATAAAGCACAAATTGGATTGGGTGGGGAGTGGGGAATGAACCCAGTTTTGAAAACAAGACCAGCTACTGTGTGCAGATGTGCAAGGCTGGGGAAACCTTGCCTTTGTGACATTTTCCCGTCTCAATCTAGAACAGTGGTTCTCAACCTGTGGGTCCCCAGATGTTCCTGGACTGCAAATCCCAGAAACCCTCTCCAGCACAGTGAGTGGTGGAGGCTTCTAGGAGTTGCAGTCCAAGAACATCTGGGGACCCACAGTTTGAGAACCACTGATCTAGAAGGAAAATGCAGACCAAAATACAAGAGGGAGCAAGAGTTGGGGCCTCATTTTTGATACATTCCATGCTGAGTGTGTGTTCCATATAACACAGCTGGGAGACCTTTAGCAGACTCGGTATAAAACAGTAACCTCTCCAAAGCTGCAATGGACTAGCTGTTGGACAGGGAGTAGGGCGGTGCTTCGTCCTCGTACCCCAACTTGACAGCCGATACAATAATTTCATTGTTGTTGTTTTTTAAAGGACACTTTTACAAAATAAACCAGGAAAAGCTGATGCAACAGAGAAATGCCTCTGGCAGGCTAGGAACTTGTTAAGATAATGTCAATCTCTGGAATCATTCCTCCTAATATGCATTCTCAGCATATTCCCCCGTAGCTCCTGAGGAGCCATTCTGGAGTATGCCTGTGAAGGCTTTTACCAATATGATAAATTATTTAGTGAAGCACAATCAAAACAGATTTACCCAACAAGTTTAAATCTCTTTCTTCTTGCATTTTATTTTAAAAAGAGAACCTCCAGAGTATTAAGGAAAGTAAATAACAGTTTCAGGCATTCCTCATGAGCTGTCTGCGCCTGTGCAACCCTGGCACGGAGCCACAAGTTCACATTAAGACTTCTTGTGCTGTAGCGCAAGAGAACTACATCAGTGACCTACTTTAGCTCAGGATTTTTGCACCTTTCAATATGTGGAAGGTAAAATACGATACAGTAATACCTCGGAAAACAAATTCCCCTGATAATGAAGTTTTCAGACAATGAATGGAAATTTCCAGGTATAGGGCTGCCTCGGATAACGAATGTTCCCTATGAGCTGCCTCGAATAACAAATGATTTATCATGCCTTTCAGAAAAATGTACCCAGGATGCATTGCAGTCCCCATAGTTTGTGGAGGAGTGGGAGGAGTTAGAGTGGGGGGCTTTTTGTGTGTGTGGTGTTTAGGAGCCATTCGGGACATGTTTTGCAGAGGGATTTGGACCTTTTGAACTTTGTGGTTCAAAAACCTGTGATTTCCTTCCTTTTTCCTGTCAGTTTCCATTCCTTTCCATTTTATAATGGGGTGCTGAGCTGAGCTGGGGTTTGCAGAGGAGCGTGCTGTCTTTTTTCTGTGCGTGTTGTGTGTGTGTGTGTGTGTGTGTGTGTGTGTGTGTGTGTGTGTGTGTGTGTGTGTGTGTGTGTGTGTGTGTGAGCTTGGTTTTATTGATATTTGAACTGCTTTCCACTGCATTTTGGCAGGAAAAGGCTGGGGTAGTCTTGCTGGATTATTTTATCCATGTTTGCATTGCACTATTGTGTGTGTGGGGGTGTTCTGGAGAGAGGTGTTCCAGCACTGCAAGCCTTTAAAGTGCACTTTATAGAGAGGTCTGGAAAACCCCCCCCCAGCTTTTTGCCCTTTTTTTGGACCTCTTGAACAGATTAATTGGTTTGCTGTTTATTTCAATGAGAAATCACATTTCAGATAACAATTTTTTTCTGATAATGAATTGCTTCTGGGAACCAATTAAATTTGTTATAAGAGGTATCACTGTACTTTATTCCTCTGTCCCATCCCGTCCCTGTCTCTGATAAAGCAAAGCAAAGCATGCTGCATATGTTCCTCCCTATAGCACCTGAATGCAGAAATGTGTTCAGCCATGCTGGCCACATGGCCACAGACTTGCACAACACTGGCTCTTTTGCTTGGAAATAGAGACGAAAACTGCCCCTAGAGTTGGACATGACTAGTACACATGCGTGTGGGGGAAACCTATAGCACCTAAAGCACTCTCTGGGTGGTTTGCAATTTAATTTTGCAGGCTACACATACAGCAACCCCCCCACACACACATACTTTAGCAAGCTGTGGTACTCAGTTTACTGAGCTCAGAAGGATGGAAGGCCAATTGAACCTCAAACCAATTACCTGGGATTGAACTCAAGCTGTGAGCAGAGTTTGGGATGCAGTACTGCGGCTTAATCACTGTGCCACAAAAGTCCTTGTGGAGAAGGCACAGCATAGCATAGGGCTTCATGTAGTCATGCAAGGTGGATGAGGGAAGTTTTGATTTTGTATGATTTATTGTTCTTTATGGTCATATCAGTATTTAGCTGGATTGCATTAATTAAGTCCAGGTTAATATTCTTCCTGCATCCTAAACTGCTACCACTTAGTAATGGTTCTTCTTTGGTAAAGCTCATTTTCCCCTCCACCTGTCCTGTCCTGCTACAGGTAGCCAGCCAGAGGACAGTCATTAGAACAATGCTGCTCTGAGACAGCTGGCACCTCCCCATAGGAGAGTCTTTTCTGGGGCCTTCTCCTTCCCTCTGCGACTTGCAGCGCACCAGCACTCTAAACCCGTTGCTATAATTTTCTTACAGAAAGTGTCTATTTTTCAACTGTGTCCATTAATGCAGGGAAATCATAGGTGTCGAGGAGCATTCAAAACATAGTAAAATCGCTCCCCTTACAGGTTAGGGTGCACAAGGTGAGGTTTTGAATCATTATTTAAAAAAATATAATTTGCAGAAGGGCACTTGTGATGCACAAGTGCAACAAATGTTGTGCAGTCCTGCTCTGGGGGCCGTTTAAAGCTAGTCCTTATTTATTTATTTATTTATTTATTTATTTATTTATTTATTTATTTATATTGCCTGTCTGATGGAAAGTCATTCTGGGAGGCTTTTTTAAAAGACTTTAAGAGTTTTTCTGCTTTGAAAAGACAGTGTGTGTCTGTCTGGATGGTTGACAGTGACCCACTCATAAAACATATAATCCTAATGAAATGGAATTGCTGCCTCAGTTTGACATGAACCTCACACCTCTGGCATGCTCCACCCAAATAAGTGAGTAGCCCACAGCAGAATTACCCAGTGGCAGGTAAGCAGCAAGGCTCTGATTAGGATTGGCTGACAAGAGGTCCTTTTGAGTTCCTTGATACAGCATTCCCTGGAGCACAGTTAGATATTAAAATGGTGGCTTCTTGGGAGCGACCATTCAAATTCCCACAATCCTTCACTAACTTTAATGTATAGGGCAATTATAATAATCATAGGCAGCACCTCATGACTAGGTTCTAGGTGGCATTTGTATAAGTTTTGGGATCTTTTCTTCGTGAAGTTCCCTAAGTGAATTTTCTGGGTTAATAGAGGAATCTTCTTTTTCAGTTAATCTTGTTTTTCCTTCCTTCCTTCCTTCCTTCCTTCCTTCCTTCCTTCCTTCCTTCCTTCCTCATGTCAAATAACATACTGAAAAGAATTAAACCTGATCAATAGTCTCATGCTCATCACTATCCTCCTGTAGTCTCCATGTAACAACACCAAACAATTATATATTAACAATTATATATTAAAAGCAGATGGACAATGTATGATGGTGGAAGTTTTTGCCCTGTCAGAAATATAAGTGATAAATTTTAATGTCTTGACATTATATATGAATTATTGTTACAGAATTATAGAACTATCTGTTTTTTATTTACCTTTGTGGGAATGTGACTGTGGAGACTATTGTAATGAACATGCATACTGGAAAATGCAGAATTATTCTAGGGGGAAGATTTCTATGACATGTAACACTTTTTCTGAAGGCTATACTTGAACCCACAAGCAAGTTCAGACATGTTTGTCAGTAAAATGGCCTCTTTCACCAGATTACTCATAAACATGTCCAAACCCAGTTATAAATTCAAATTACAAATTCGTAGGGTGAAAAAAAAATATGGCATGCCATTGACTCCTACCCTTAATTATTATTAGTGCATCAGAGTACTGATGGGAGGGCAAAATAGCATCAAGGAAGGTTTGTTATAATGCTGTTCTTGTAAAAGTTCAGAACCAGTTTCTTTTGCAAAAAGGGAGTCACATTATGATGAGCTCC
Organism: Phrynocephalus forsythii; assembly: GCA_029282475.1. NCBI lineage: Eukaryota > Metazoa > Chordata > Lepidosauria > Squamata > Agamidae > Phrynocephalus > Phrynocephalus forsythii. The sequence continues at coordinate 23,958,073 of JAPFRF010000005.1, forward strand.
AAGACTTGACAACAGACCTACTAAGCCAGACAAGATTTTCCAGCAGAAGCACCAAAAAAAAAATGGAAAGAGATGGGACAGGATAAGAGAAGAGCCAACCTATGCGAGCTACAAACCTTCTACAGCCCAGTGACAGCCAATATGCTGCACAAAATTTGGCCAAGGTGACAATAATCCCATGTAGGCTGATCCATGATTGTAACAATAAATACTGAAAGATGAGAGTAGTTCCAGGTAATTTGTAAAATTGCTAGAAGGTGTGGAATTTGGACTCACAGTCGCTTCAGCTGGCCATGTATTAACTCAACTGGCCCTTGGCTGTTTTTACTATTTAGGATGTTTCTCTACTTCAATCAGAAGCTGACACAGAAAAATAAACTGATTTTATTTCTCTTGCTGTACAAAACATTCAGTTCAGAAAGTATCTATTATTGGATAGAAAATAGACACAGAAGTTGTAGCAGTGAGATAAGACCTGCCTGAAGGGGCAGAAAAAGGCAAATTACTATTAAAAACATATTTGTACATTTTCTTATTTTTTAAAAAAATATACACATATCAAAATAGGAGAAAACAATATGAATGCATATTGATCAACATAACAAGCAAGGAAAGAAAAGAAAAAACTAATTTAGCTCATCTTCCAACCTGTAAAATTCATTCTGTTGCCTGAATTAGATGCCTCCAGCCAATGTTTTCTTTGCTAGTTCAAGCTATATTTGAATTCCATACCTCCCCTCATTCAATGCTACATCATTTGTGTCCCTATAGAGACATTGGTTATTAAGTGAGATGCTTTTGTTTCATGTTTACACCTCTAGTGCTTACACAGATGGCTTGTGATTGAGGTCAAAGTGTCCAACCCTCCAAAAACCAGGAATGAAGCACCAATCCAGCTTGATCCATAAGCCATGAAACAGTGCAAGATAAGGAATCATCATCATCATCATCATCATCATCATCATCATCATCATCATCATCATCATCATCATCATCATCATCATCATTATTATTATTATTATTATTATTATTATTATTATTATTATTATTATTATTATTATTATTATTTCAAAAATGCCAGGAATCTTCATCATCATCATCATCATATCATCATCATCATCATCACCACCACCACCACCACCATCATCATCATCACATAGCAACACATAATGTAGAGGTTTTCAGAGCTGATTTTCTATTTTGACCTATTGTCATTTCACAGTCCACTTACTATTTTGCATTTATGTACATGTGTATGGTACTTTGTGAAAATGAAACAAAATTATCTACATAAATACAAGTATATTATTTCATAGTAATGAACAACAGGTTCACATTACACAGGACTGGGCAAATCCACCTGAGTTTCCAGGTAATCCACAGTTCGGAACCCAGTGCTCCTGAACATTTAATACTGAATTCCAAAATCTTCTTTTAGATAAGTCTGCCCTTTGAGTATATGTACTTGGTCCTGCTGTCCTGGTGGCAGTTTCAAAAACAGTGGAAGCCATGGTCTAGCCTTCTGTCTCTTTCTGCTATGTGATAGAGCACTACTAATGTGGAAGCTCATTTGCCCCTGGTTTGTCCACTCTCCCAGTGTCAAGAGATCTCTCTCAAGAGCCTTTTGTGTGGGACCTTGTCAAAAGCAAAGAGCATTCTTGCAGCTATAAGGGAAGATGAACATCAAGAGATTGTTACATTCCTGCTATTTCCATATGGAAACTAGGACAAGGAGTAGAAAAAGGGAAAAGGGGAAGGAGAAATAATTCTGTCATATAATATTTGTGGGGAGGACTGAGATGAAATGTTTGGTCCTGTTCCATATCATTTCGTTAATTTGGCTTGCTGGAATGGTGAGACATTCTGACAATATTTGTATTTCTTCTATCAAGACAGTACTTTAGGGAATGGGCCAGCCACCACTTGTCAGCAAACTCAAAAATCAAAACCTTTCTCCTGAGATGAATCTTCAAGCAGATGCTCCCAAGAGAACCTTATGGTTCCTGAGGAAGAACATGCTGTCACATGAAAAGAATGCAGACAATCTCACATAGACGATGATGAAAATGATTAAAATGTTACCTCAGAGGAAAATCTATTTTTTTAAAAACACCACCCCTCTGGTTTATGAATGTCGGATATTGTGCTTCTGTATCCACAATTCAAAACACCAGGAAATGGCCCAGTACTGCTGCATAATATTGTACTTACATTGCCATCAGGAAAAAAATGGTGATATTTCCCTACAAATGGCAGGTTGAGTGTTGGCAACACCCATGGCCCAATTCAACATCGTCTACAAGATACCTTGTGCTCCTTAGCATTTCTTCTAGTCATTTTAACTAATTTGTCACTCCAAGCAACAGATACATAGAGCACTAGTTGATAAACAGCCTTGACAATTTATTTGTGTTTGGGTGAAGTTAACTGTTGGAAAAAAAGGAGTCCACTTCTGGAATTTTGAATGGTAGCAGACACAAGAGGGTATCCTGCATAAGAACTTGACCACTGACATGGGGTGTCATTAACATTCTGCTATGTAAAACATGGCATTCTTTTTCCTGCTGACTAGAGATGGGCACGAAATGAGCAATTTTTGTTTTAGTTTTCATTTTTTGTTTCGTTACGTAACGAAACAAAAAACAAATTTTGTCTCCAAAATGAAACAAAACGAACCGAAACAACAGAAATTTTGTCGTGCATTTTGTTTTTGTTGCGGCAAATACATTAAACTGTAATGAATGCTAACGAAACAGCAATTTTTCATTTTCGTTTTCATTTTTTCATTTCATTATGTAACAAAACGAAAATGAAATTTTTTTGCAAAAAAGTCACGAAAAACAAAAACGAACCGAAATGGACCCCCTAAACGACAAACGACAAACGAAACACCATTTTTTTGAGTTGTGCCCATCTCTACTGCTGACAATACAAACATGATATTGTGGATAAAGAAAACAATATTTTACATTTTTAAAAAAACTGGTTTTTTTAAAAATGAATTCCTTGGCTATTTAAAACAGAACTTTTAAGTACACATAGAGTAGAGGATCCCAGAAGATGATAACGTGATCTTTAACATGGCTGTGGGAGAAGAGAGAACCAAGAATAGCTGGGACGTGGCTGCAGCCTCCCCGAGCCAAAATATTTTGAATTACTGGTTTGGACTTAATGAAATGGTGGGATAATGTTAGTTGTTTTTTTAAAAAGCATACATTGATAGCCCGGTACTCAAACTTCTGCAAATATGATACAAACCAAGAACCAAGAGTCTGCTCTACATGTGCTAAATCTGATGCTGATCTGAAGACTAGTTGTAAAAAGTTACATTTTGTTTGGTCTGACTCTGTTTTTTGAAATGCCCCATAGAATGTTAATTTGCTCTGCCAGCACAAGAGCATTGATGCATTTTCGTGCAGCACTAATAAAAGTGAAAATATATCAGCACCCTGTTCCTAATTACCTGATATCAAACATATAAATATCTTGGGTTTTTATTTGTTTGGCAGCTTCTTTTTTTAAAAAAATACTGGGGTAAAGTGCAGCTCTAGCAGAGAGCTGGGTTGTTAAGTTCTGAAAGACATCTGTTTGTCACACAACATGTCTGCTGTCTGCTCTACAATTTACACTGCAGTGAATGTTGTTAGGTTATTATTATTATTATTATTATTATTATTATTATTATTATTATTATTATTATTATTATTATTATTATTATTATTATTATTAATTATTACTACTACTACTACTACTACTACTACTACTACTACTACTACTACTACTACTACTGCTGCTGCTGCTGCTGCTGCTGAAAGGCAAAATGGGACTTGAATTTAAATATTTGAAAGGATGTCATACTGAAGAGGGAACAGGTTTGTTTTCCATGGCTTCAGAACTAGGACTTGGGGCAATGGTTTCAAACTACAGGAAAAGAAATTCCATTTGAACATTAGGAAGAACTTCATGACAGTTAGAGCTGTTCGGTAGTGGAATAGGCTGCCACAAAGGAGGGTGGTGGAGTCTCCTTCTTTGGAGGTTTTTAAGCAGAGGCTGGATGGCCATCTGTCGAAAATACTGTGATGGGCGTTCCTGCATGGCAGGGGGATGGACAGGATGGCCCTTGAGGCATCTTCCAACTCTATGATTCTATGATTTGGAAGTCTGATTGGCTATTTCTCTTTCTCTGAAAAAAATCATGCTAGTGTACTTATGCAACAAGATTCTGGCCATGATGACATTCATATTGTATGCAAGATGTGCAAGAATTTGTTTACCATTACCATGACCCAGTGAGCTCCCATGGCTGGGCAGTAATTTGCACCCAAGTTTTGTGAGTTCTACTCCAACACTACCGAGTGCAGCCCACTGACTGTCTTGCTGAGATTGCCATACGTCAATAAAAAGACTGATAATGAGATTCTTACAACAATTTATCCTACAACAATTTATCCCTTCCCACATAATATTTCAGGTAGTCCTGTGGTTACTTTCTATGCTCTGTTTCCATCTATTGTGTGCCGTTCTCCATCAAGCCTCCAGTGAGGCTTAACAGATGGACTGATGTATAAGAACTTCACTCCAATATTTTCCAGCATGAGAAAATTGCATGGAATGTCCAATAACCTTTGAAGTATTCAATCGTTATTATACTCTCTGTGAAATGACAGTGATTATATTCTCATAATATCTTACTGAGAAAAGCCACAAAGAGAGTTTCACAAATTTTATATATATATATATATATATATATATGTTTTCGTAGATTTTCACGGGTATAGGTATGCATGTTAGGGTGGATTCGGGTTTCTTCCCGTGTAGAAATCTGGTTGTTTTGGCGACGTTTCGACGAGGTCTCACTCGTCATCTTCAGGCTGGTGTTCTGGCTTCTTTCTTCTTGAAGCAAAGTGTGGTCTCAGTTGAAGTCCTTCTATAAATACTGCTGGGGGGGTGTGGTTTGCTTGCTCTGTTGCTGATTGTAGGTTCCTTTGTTCCTTTGTTCTTTTGTGATCTGCTGTGTGGCTGAGGCGATCGTTAAGGGATTAACTGCTGATGGCTGTTTAGATGGCTGTTTACATGCTGGTGGGTTAGATGGCTGGTAGGTTCTGGCAGTATCCTGGGCTTTGGTGGAGTGGGGTCCTGTGTCTTGTGAATTCATTTTGGTCTGGCTACGTGTCTGTGGTCTCCCAATGTTTTTTTGGGGTGTGTGAGTGTGCTCCATGTGGTGACTGGAGTGGGGTGCCGCAGTAGATGGTGCAGTCGTGGTTTTGTTATTGGATGGTGGTTTCGTTTCATCTGTGGGAAGGGTCTGGGTTTGTGTTTGGTGTGGATGGAAGGTGGTGGCATCTTGTGTCCTTTTGGACCTGGTGTCAGTCTTTGTGACAGAGGCTCGTCTGTTGACCAGGGCTAGTTTCCAGATGTCAGGCAAGCGGGAGGTGTCATCACGTTTATTCATGTTGTTTGGGTGTTTCTCTATTTCAATGGCTTCCATGATTATTCGACTGTTGAAGTGTTCAGTTTTGGAGATGAGTTTGGTTCTTTCAAAGTCAATTTCATGACCTGTTGTTTTTATGTGCTGGAAGAGAGAGGAAGATTTTTCTTCTTTTTGACTGCGTTCTTGTGTTCTGCGATGCGTGCGTTTATTCTCCTGTTTGTTTGTCCGATGTATGCGGCTGGACAGACTTTGCATGGTTAGACTCCTTGGTTTTCTAGCTCAATCTTGTCTTTGGGGTTTCTTAAGATGTTGGCTATTTTTTGGTCGGTGCAAAAGGCTGTCTTGATATTGTGTTTGTGGAGAATTTTGCTGATTTTGTCTGTGGTGCCTTTGATGTAAGGGAGGAGGGCGGTGCCGTTGTTCTCTTCTGTTTCTTGGTTCTTGGGGGTGTTTCCTTTTGGATTAGTTTGGTGATGGTGTTTTTTTGGAATCCGTTCGCAATTAAAACATTCGAGAGAGTGTGTAATTCCAGGCGTTTGGTTCTGGAGATGAGGGTTTTGCTACGGAGTTGATCTGTGCAGGGTGGTGGTGTGATTGTGCATTTAAGTAGCGGTTTGTATGTGTTTTTTTCTGGTAGATGGTATGTCCTAAGGAGCCGTCGGGTTTTTTGTAGATTAGGACGTCCAGGAAGGGAAGTTGGTTGTTGGCTTCTATTTCCATAGTGAATTGTATTTTGGGGTGTAGGCTGTTGAGATGTGTGAGGAAGTTGTTCAGTTTATCTGGCCAGATAACAAAGGTGTCGTCAACATATCTGAGCCAGAGTTTGGGTTTATGTTCGGACTTCTGTAACGCGTTGGTTTCAAAGTGTTCCATATATAGGAATGACCGGTGAGAGGGGTGATCCCATGGGTGCTCCTTCTATCTGTTTGTATCTTTGTCCATTGTGGATGAAGTATGTGTTGGTTAGGCAGTGGTTGGTCAGATCTAGGATGTGTTTGGGGGTTGTATTTGTTGTGGATAGCTGTCAAGGCTTCTTGAATGGGCACTTGTGTGAAGAGCGAAACAACATCGAAGCTCACGAGTAGGTCATTGGGTTGTAGGTCTTGTTTCTTTATAATTTCTATGAAGTGGAACGAGTTTTGTACGTATGAAGTGATGGATTCTGCATAGGGCTGGAGTTGTTTGGCAAGAAATTTGGCGAGGTTTTGAGAGGTGAGCCTATGGAGCTGACTATGGGTCTGAGAGGTGTTCCTTCTTTGTGAATCTTGGGGAGGCCGTAGAGCTTGGGGCATCTGGATGATTTCTCTCTGGGGATGATGCTTGGCTTGATTTCTTCACTTAAGGGAGAGGCTTTTATTTTGGCTTTGGTGGTTTTTTCCAGGTAGGTGGTGGGGTCTGTGTTCAAAGGTATGTAAGCAGGGTCTTGTAGTAGGTTGGATAGTTTGGCTTGGTAGTCGGATGTGTTCATCACCACTGTGGCATTGCCTTTGTCTGCTGGGAGAATGATTATGTTGTTGTCTTTCCTCAGGTTGGAGAGGGCTTTTTGTTCTTCTTTGTGTAAATTGCTTCTGGGTGGTTTGCTGGAGCAGAGGACATTGGTGACTCGAGTCTGATTTTGTTGGCTTCATCTGGGTTGATTTTGGTTAGGCTGGCTTCCACTGCATATGATGTTTTCGGTGGGGAGATTGCAAAGTTGAATCCTTTGGAAAGGACTTTGGTCTCTGCGATGGTGAGTGTATATATATATATATATATATATATATATATATATATATATATATATATATATATATATATATATATATATATATATATATATATATATATATATATATATATATATGTTTTGGATTTTCACGGGTATAGGTATGCATGTTAGGGTGATTCGGGTTTCTTCCCGTGTAGAAATCTGGTTGTTTTGGCGACGTTTCGACGAGGTCTCACTTGTCATCTTCAGGCTGGTGTTCTGGCTTCTTTCTTCTTGAAGCAAAGTGTGGTCTCAGTTGAAGTCCTTCTATAAATACTGCTGGGGGGTGTGTGGTTTGCTTGCTCTGTTGCTGATTGTAGGTTCCTTTGTTCCTTTGTTCTTTTGTGATCTGCTGTGTGGCTGAGGCGATCGTTAAGGGATTAACTGCTGATGGCTGTTTAGATGGCTGTTTACATGCTGGTGGGTTAGATGGCTGGTAGGTTCTGGCAGTATCCTGGGCTTTGGTGGAGTGGGGTCCTGTGTCTTGTGAATTCATTTTGGTCTGGCTACGTGTCTGTCACAAAGACTGACACCAGGTCCAAAAGGACACAAGATGCCACCACCTTCCATCCACACCAAACACAAACCCAGACCCTTCCCACAGATGAAACGAAACCACCATCCAATAACAAAACCATGACTGCACCATCTACTGCGGCACCCCACTTCGCACACTCACACACCCCAAAAAAACATTGGGAGACCACAGACACGTAGCCAGACCAAAATGAATTCACAAGACACAGGACCCCACTCCACCAAAGCCCAGGATACTGCCAGAACCCACCAGCCATCTAACCCACCAGCATCTAAACAGCCATCTAAACAGCCACCAGCAGTTAATCCCTTAACGATCGCCTCAGCCACACAGCAGATCACAAAAGAACAAAGGAACAAAGGAACCTGCAATCAGCAACAAAGCAAGCAAACCACACACCCCCAGCAGTATTTATAGAAGGACTTCAACTGAGACCACACTTTGCTTCAAGAAGAAAGAAGCCAGAACACCAGCCTGAAGATGACGAGTGAGACCTCGTCGAAACGTCGCCAAAACAACCAGATTTCTACACGGGAAGAAACCCGAATCCACCCTAACATGCATATATATATATATATCTACCTTTTGAATAGAAACTGGGAGATTGGAATTGTGAAAGAAGTGTAGTTAAAAACAAACAAACAGCAATTTTAAAATCAGTTTTGAGGTTCATGATTCCGCTACCACCCCTTGAAAATGTCAAATCTGTCTTATTTTCTGACCTCATTCCAACTGGACCTGGCTTGGTTGCTTCTGCTTATGTTAACTATATTTAGGGATCAAAAGAAAATGGTTTCCATGGCAACTTCCCCAGGTTTTGAGCAAATATCATCTTTGAAGGTGTTCTTCCTTTTTAGTTCTTTGTTCTGTCCTTTGTCCCTCTTCCTTTCCCACAACCCAGAAGGGTTGTATTTTGTAGTTATTCAATTAACCTCATGAGATCTTGAGCTGTTGTTATAAACACAGGAGGTTTCGAAACAAAGTTCACAGATCTACAGAGGTTTTTAATGCTAGTCGAGATTAGGAATTAAGTTGGAGAATTCTATAAGAACCCCTGCCCAACTGCACGCCCCTGCATTATATAGTATCTTCCTCCCAGTTTTAGACCTATTACACACTTGTGTATTAGTAGCTAAAAGAATTCAAGCCTATTTATGTCCACTGTGAAACATAGAAGACTAATAAGCCATCCAGAACCATCTCCCTAGTGAGCTGTGCCTAGCACAGTCCCTGCCCGCCTTTAAAACGGCTTTGAAAACACACCTGTTTAAAGAGGCATATGGCAACCTTTCTACTTAATTTTTTAAAATCCTTTTTTGCCGCCTGCGTCATCTTTCGTGGAGGGTATTGCCCCTCCTTATTTTATTGGTACTCTTTCCTTTTTTATTTTCTTATCTGTTTTATTTTAACTGTAAATCGCCCAGAGTTCCGTCCGGAAGATGGGCAGTATATAAATATAACAAATAAATAAATAATAAATAATAAAAGTAGACCTTCAGTCTCTGAAGGACAACTCACTGCTGTTAATAGCCAAAGGAAGCAGGTGACTCCAAATTCATGTTAATTCAGTCCAGGTTTTAGTCCAAACCTTAAGTTAGCTATCTAAATTGCTACACTCTCTCCTTGAAATATCTGACTAAAAGCCAAACCTGATTCATTGATCAGGTGAAATCAGAGTCAACAGCCACTACCTGGGGTTCAATCCCAGGTAGCTGGCTCATGGTTGACTCAGCCTTCCATCCTTCCGAGGTTGGTAAAATGAGTACCTTTGCTGGGGTGGGGGGCAATCTGTAGCCTGCCTACTGTTCTTAAAAACTGTAAACTGCCCAGAGACTACTTGAAGTGGTATAGGGCATTATATAAGCAGAACACTTTGCTTTAGTGTTTACTGCTAGACACCATCAGCCATTCTTTTTCTTTAAAAAAATTTAGTAATTATATGCTGTAATTCCACCATAACTCCACTCCAAGTTATGCTGACCACTTCTAGGGGTTGATTACAGTGGGGAATCTAATTCCCAACTTTTGGTGTTGCAGCTAAGCAGTTACCCAGCCAGCTCAGTGCTTCTTACCAAAACTCTTATATTCACTTTGCTTGACTATTATATTATGCACTGCTAGCATAATGTAATTTCATAGGAATGGTAGCATAAAATAATTAAAACAATTTTAAATGTGTGTGCTGATATGTAACATTTAGGCAGAAACCCATTTAAAGGAAACTCCTTATGTCTTGGCACAAAGGTTCTTGTGATTGGTATTGATTCTGCAATAGTGAGTGATTAGTTCCATTGTGTGCTATTGTTTTATTGTTTTTATAAACAGGTCAGAAAATGCAGGAAAATAAACTCTAGTGGCTGATTTTCTTTTCCACTGAACTTTGGAAAATTTATATATATGCAAAAATCAAAATTCAAAACCATATTTATTATTTATTATTTATTTAGTTGTTTCAGTTTTAGACCGCCCATCTTCCAAACTGGAATTCGGTGGTTTACAAATAAAAAAGACTCCAATATACAGGTGAAAAACATCCAAATACAGATAAAAAAGGCGGGAAAACCCTGGGCAAGATACATCGGGGTACGGGAGGAGATTAGAGGAGGAAAAAAAAAACATAATGTTAAAGTAGGTCGCCATATGCCTCCCTAAAAAGCATGGTTTTCAAGGCCTTTTTGAAGGCGGGCAGGGACTATGCAAGGTGCAGCTCACTCGGAAGGTGGTTCCATAACGATGGGCCCACAACAGAGAAGGCGCGGCCGCGCAAAGCTGACCTCCACACCTCCCTAGGAGTGGGCACCCTGAGCTTTTGATTACACATTGGCATAAAATCTGAAAATTCCTGTCAAAATGACTTGAAATGTTCTTTAAAAATACCCTTTGACAGTAACTAGGCATTACCTCTTATCTTTAAGTGACTTAGGTGTTAGGTATTATAGTTGTCCCCCATCCTTTCACGGTTCATATACTGCGGTCCCGGTATATCGCGGGTCCGCAGTATGTGAAAAAAAAGGCCCCCTGGGGTAAGGAGGAAAGGCCTTCCCAGGCCTGTCAGAGGCCCCAAAAGTGCTTCCCCGCAAACTGGAAGTGACTTTTGGTAAACCAGAAGTGACCTCCGGATCACTAGAAAACACTTTGGTGGCATCTGGGGGCCTGTAAAGTATCGCCAGGCCTAGGGTAAGTACAAGAGCCCCCAGAGAGCCCCCTCCCAGTCTTGACCTGACCCAGCATCCACATATTGCGGATTTTCAATTATCGCGGGTCGGGTCAATAGGTCAATAGTCAATCCCTGCAATAGGTGGGGGTTTACTGTATTGAAAAATACACTTTTGGCAAAATTAAAAGGAAAATAAAGATCAAAAGTTAATCAAATTATTCCAGCATGAGGTTTCGTGGTTTAAAGGAAGAGTATTTCATCATCACTTGGATGCCTGAAAATTTCCCAAAATATAGCTGTGCTAACTAGGCATGGGCCTTTCATTTCGAAATGGGTCCAGTTCTGAAACAAAATGTGGCAGCAAAGGTGCTGTTTGGAACTTGGACCCACCCTGCAAAACGAAATCACCCATGGATTTACTTTGCATTACCTCATGCCAGGCGCACCTCCAACCAGGAAGAAGCCTCCAATGCATCATTGTTTCTTCTTTCTGGTGCTGGCCAATCAGGAGCTGTGTAAGGACATGCATCATCCTGCCTTCCTGTCTGATTGGCTGCATACTTGTATGAAATATCCAATATTTCTTGAAAATTTGGGGGAAGAAATAATTCATTACAAATCCCAAAATTTATCATCCATCATAGGAGTTGCAACCCAAAAGATTCACAGTTTCAAGTGCTCTCTTGGTTACTAAATGCTATTGTTATGGGGCAAGAACCTTAGCACTGTTCCTTGTTCATGCCATTAGTTCAATTCAAACAGATCAGTCACATTCACAACAGGGAACATGGAGTGGAAAGTATATTGACAGTCGGGTCATCAAATGTTCCAAAAATTTAGCACAGGCTAACGGGGGGGGGGAGTAAACTTCCATATTGTCTCTCATATAAAAATTGCTGGCAGAACACAAAGAACGTATAACTGTCAGCTAGGCCCCCAATCCCATCCACCTATTTCCAGTAAGAACTCAAAGAACCTTAAAATGTTGGCTGTCCTGTTGTAATCTTTTAGACACCTTCCTCACCCTGGGACAAATGGATCTCAAGTACTATGCTCTCTTCATTCCCCTTGTCAATGGTGGTGGTTCTAGAACAGGCATGTCCAAACATTGGCCCTCCTGATGTTTTGGCCACAACTCACAGAATCCTAAGCTTAGCTTGCTAACGGGAAAGGACTGTGGGAGTTGCGGTCCAAAAAATCTGGAGGGCCGAAGTTTGGACATGCCTGTTCTAGAAGCTTCTAGAAGCCTCTGACCAACTAAGGTGAGACAGGCATGTGTGAGGACTTGCAAAGCTCCATCACTGCAGTGCAGAGTCAGTTCCAGCTGAACTCCCTCTCCTGCACACAGATGAATGAGTTTCCCATACAGTGGAGAAAGAAACTAGAGGGGGTGTTGCATTTAAGTCAGCAAGTGTCATTTTACCTCTTTATAAATCTATGGTGAGGCCCCATCTAGAGTATTGTGTACAGTTCTGGTCACCTCACCATACTTCCATAAGGATATTATGGAAATGGAAAAATGCAGAAGAGAGCAACCATAATGATTAGGGGACTGGAACACCTCCCTTACCATCTGAAGCTGCAACAGCTGGGCCTTTTCAATTTTGAATGACAGCATCTAAGAGGTGACCTGACTGATTGAAGTTTATAAAGTCATACACAGTGTGGACAAAATAGATAAGGAAAAGCTGCTTTTCCTATCACACAACGCTAGAACTGGGGGCACTCCATGAAACTTTTGGGTGCTAGATCTCAAGCAAATAAGAAAAAGTACTTTTTCACCCAGAGGATAACTGGTCTAAAGAACTCCTTGCCAGAAGAAGTGGTGACATCTGTCGGCCTTGACAGCTTTAAGAAAGGATTAGACATGTTCATGGAGAACAAGGGTATCAATGACTATCATTATGGATGACAAAGGATAGGCAGGTTCTCTCTCAATGCCATTTGCAGGGAACCATAAGCAGGTGAAGACATCTGCTTGGGAATAACCTGAAGCAGATGGTGACCCACTGTGTGAGACAGAATGCTGGACTGGATGGGTTGTGGCCTGTTACAGCAAGGCTGTTCTTATGTTCTTATATTCTAACAGTTGCATCCCTCAATTCACCATCCACCCTGACCTTCTCTGGAAGCATAAGGTCTCTCTCCATCCTTTCCTGAACCTGGCTCAGTCAGGTGATGTGTAGCATTCATTGACCAAACTAATTTCTTTGGCCTGATGACATTAGCCTTACCCAGCCATTCTACATTAGGGGAATGAAACCCCTAAAGAGGAAAGAGTGGGGATGCATTTCCATTTTCTTTACTCTCATGTCCTCAGGAAACGATGTACACTAGAAAGTCTTTTGTTCCTCCTAGGCTTCCTCCATTATTTAGGGTAGCCATTTTTTACCTTTGTTTTGGTTTTTGAATTTTTTTCCATGCCTCATTTAGGAGCTCTTCTTAGGTTCCTCAACTCCTGTCAAACAAGGAAAGCAATTGACAATGTTTCAGAGAGAGAGAGAGAGAGAGAGAGAGAGAGAGAGAGAGAGAGAGAGAGAACATGAATGATGAATCTGTAGTAGAGATGGGCACGACTAGGGAAAATGATGTTTTCAGGTTGTCGTGTGTCGGAAGCAGTCCGTTTCGGCTCGTTTCCATTTTTCACGAAATTTCGCAAAAATTAGTCGGTTCATTTTTTTGTTTTTTGTTGTTGTCATTAGTACTGGTTTGGGGGGGGTAGCGGGCTCCTGGAGGGAGCTGCAGGAGTCAGCCAGAGCCACAAGTGACGGACTGGCAGACTCTTTGCACCCGCTGTGTCTCACGTACTTGCATGTAGTGCAATGCAAGTAGATCTGGCTTAGGGTTAAGACGGGTTAGCGCAAGGGCTAGGGTTAGGCTAGTTACGGGTCAGGTTAGGGTGAGTATTGGGGTGCACCTCTGGGTGCCTCTCTGACCCACTTAGAAGGACAGTGTACTGGCGTATGGGTTAGGCTTAGGCTTAGGGTTCGGGTTTGGGCTACGATTAGTGGGCTGTTTATGCCCGATTGGCACATCCCAGAAGTCTCTGTGGTCAACCTGGCCAAGTGGCCATGCGATTGGTGGAAAATTTGCATGGTCCACTCCCATGGGCGAGCCCATCATTGAAATGTGCAGGTGTAAAAAATAAAATAAAATAAAATAAAATAAAATAAAATAAAATAAAATCAACAGAGACTTTTATTTTGCAAGAAAAACCCACTGCTGCTACTGTAAAAATTCAAGCATTTAAAATAGCTAATTTTCGCATGTTTCTGTTTTGCTTTGGTGGGGTTTTGGGCAACGATTTCAAAAAAAAATTGCGGTTGCCATTTTGGATCCCCCGCACTGCATGGCAAATGGATGCGCCCTTCCACCCTGGTACCAGCAGCGCAGCAGTAGCAATAGCCAAGGAGAGGGGGGCGGGGAAATAAAACACCCTTCTGGCCTGGTAGGTGCCCTCAGACAGTTTTCACCTACTTTTAGGGCCGGGAATCATTTTTTTTAACTTTTAAAAACTTTTTTTCTGTGCCGCTTGGCATTGCGCGATCGCCGCGATACAAGTAACAAGCACGACAAATCAGACCAAATTGTTCGTTCGTCGGTTTGAGCTCAAATTCTGGCAGAGTAATTCCCATTACCGTTTCCGTAGAGTAACGGATACGAGTAACGGAAATGGAAATGGGAATACCGCTAATTTGTGCCCATCTCTAATCTGTAGCCCCCTTCAAATGTGTCCGGATACCCCCCATGGGTCCATGAGTCCCTCGTTGAGAATGGCTGACTTTAGATTATGGTGGCAATGTTTAAAATGGTGTAAAGGGTCTATGCAAGCACAAAATCTTCTTGTGACAAACATTTGCCCCCCATCCTCCAAGTGGTTAAATTAGAGTGAATGCCAGGGATGAATACGGGTGCTTGTAATGCCACACATTTATAGGGATGACTAGCCAATTTGTTTTGTTTGTTTGTTTAAACTTGTATTCTGCCCAATTAGTCTTTGTTTTGAAATGAATTGTCCTAATTTACATCTCATGAACTAATACACAGTTTGGAAAGTAGTTATCATTCAGATTTCACACTTGTCCAATTTTTTGCAACAAATCCTCAGCTAAAAATACACATACCAAAATGCATATTTTAGGGGGAAACACACAAAAACTGAACTAAATGCATATGCTCTCTCTTCTCCCTTCTCTCCTGAAAAATGGGTCAGAATGGATTTAGCACTGAACAAATGTGAGAGTGACATGGACCAAAAATAGATGTGTCCATTTCAACAGATTGCCATTACTTACCTATATAAAATGTTTTGGGTTTTTTTAAATGACAGATCAGAAAGAATCCACACATTTCCTGACATGTTTTAACCCACACATTTCTGACACGTTAATCTTAAAGTCGTCAAAGTCCATTCTGTTGAAGATTTGATTCACCACCATTTCCAGGACATGTTGGAGTTTATTTGGACAGGCTGAGAAATGTGCATGTATTATTTTTAACTCCCCACACCCCATATTTCTTTGCACAAACAGACTATATGGGGACATTAGCGCATTGTTTCCCACCAGGATGTTACATAAGATGATTCCTACCCTGGAATATTTACATTAGTGTAACACATCAAAGGAAGTGATAGGCTTTAGACCTCATCTCCAAGGAAGCAACTCTAATTGTGTCTACTTTGAAGCAGAGAAATAAGTAGACCTAAGAAAATAGATATAGGACTGAGATGCAGCCGCCTTTGTGCTGCTGCAAGCATGTGCGTCAATGAAAAGGATGAATACTTACTGATTAGAATAGGGGTTGGGAACCTTTGGACCCTCCAGATGTTTCAGACTACATTCCCATAGTCATTTATCATTGGCAATACAATGATAACACAATGACCAATGAATTTATCTGAAGTTGATGAAACCTACACTAATAAATAATAATACAGCAGGGCCCCCCTAAACATGGGATCAGCATCCATAAATTCATTTATCTGCTAGTTGAAAAATATTAAATAAATAATAATTAAAACAAACCCAGAGAAACACAGAAATATTTATTTCTACAGTCATCCCCCACCATTTCACAGTTCATATACTGAGGTACCAGTTTCTCACAGGACTGCAGTATATGAAGGCAAGGGCTCCTGGGGCAAGCTGCATGGGCCCATTTGAGGCCTCCTGCACTTAGCCCAGTCCTGGTGCTGCCTCAAGCAGGCCTCTGATGGACTTCCTGGGTCTGTCTGAGGCCCCAGAAATGGTTTCTGGCAAACCAGAAGAGCCAAAAAACCGGAAGTGCCTTCAGGGTCATTCAAAACCACTTCTGGGGCCTCTGACAGGCCTGGGAAACCAATCAGAGGCCTGTTCAGGGCAGCACCAGGCCTAAGGTAAGTGTAGGAGGCCTCAAACAGCCCCCCAGTACCAACCTGACCCAGCATCTGCCTATAATGGCTTTTCCTTTATTACAGTTTGGGTTGGGTCCCCAACTCCTGCTATAAACAGGGGATTACTGTATTCATTTCCATGGTGTACTTGCCAGACCAGGCCACCAGAGGGAGTGATAAACCGTGATATTCATAGTCTTCACTATGGATCCATACCTGTCAACTTTTCCCCAGCGCTGGCCAGGAGGGGAGGAGAGAGGGAAATGTGCATGCATGCTAGCGCACATGCATGCAAAAAAACACAAACACATGCATGCACACATGCCCACCTCCTGTGCACTCCCTTCAGCCTGCATGGCATAGTGCCCAGGGAGATGAGCCGGGCAAGTGAGGCACATGGCAGGAGCAATGGGGTCCAGGCAGCCCGTGAACGAAGAAGTGAGAAGAACAGTGTGCAGCTTCACTCCCTCAGGGTAGCATTCAAACCGGCCCCTTATGGCATGTGGCAGGGGGGCTCCTTCGACACCCCAAAAAGCACCCAGCTCCAAGAGTGAGGGGGCAGCCAAGGGGAGGGGGTAGCATAGGAAGTTATGCCAGAGCACTGAGCAAATGAGATAAGAGTTGGATTCTGACAAAGCTGTTGCCGGGCGAAGGAGGGCCACCCTCCCCTCCCCTCCATGGAGAGCCTCTGCCTGGTCGGGTGGTGTTTAGGCCATCCTTGCCTGGAGACTGATGACGCTGCCTGGATGCCACATCAATTGGTCCTTTGAGGGCTGAAAGCTTTTTTGTCCCCCCAATGACATAGCCCAGAAAGTCCCCTTACATTTCCGGTCCCCCTTGCAGAATCGGGTACATTTCTATGATAAGAACAAATAAGGGAAGACAGTGGGGCAAAGTGCTTAATCTGTGGCTGAAATTGGACACTTGACAGGTCTGGGTGGAACAAATCATCCTTGGATACTGTGGCCTTACTGTAATAAGAACCATGGGTCATGTTAATTATGACTCTTTTCAGGGTTTCCAGACAGAGAATATTGAGAAGTAGTATATCATTCCTTTCTTCTGGGGGGTGCCCTGGGACCATACCACTTCCCAAAGCCACACAGGCTGGCTGTCCTCAGGGGAGACACAGTGGAGAGTCAAATTCTTAATCTCTGGTTCCACAGCCAGATAACCAAACCGCTTAGTTATCCAGCCAGCTTCAATGTGTAATAGATTTTATAAACCACTCCATTTATTAAAAATAGAAATAAGTCTTTTAAATGGGTCTTCTTATGAACCTCATAACCGTTTGATGGATATCTAGCAGACCATCCATTTTATGAATGGATGCATACCCAGTATGTTTATATTTTATTAGACATCAGCTGGAGACCAAATGAGGGTCACCATGCTGGTGATTCTCCTTCTGTCAGTGCAACTGGGAAGAGAGGCATTCCATTCTTCACTGAAGATTTCCATGAACCCATCTCCCCAGCCAACTCTGGAGAGCTAAGGATTACTTCAGAGTCAGTTTTTAGACTACAGATGAGGGGGAGAGAAAATAGCCTATAACTACTGGCACTATGCTGGCAGCAAGCTGTTGGCTTTTATTTAGAAATGGCAAACTATAATCATTGTATTATGTTCAGAATTGTATTGTAAAATGCAGAGTGTAAGTGGGCTGAGTGCTTCTTGTTTTTAGAAACCAAGGGTTGCCCCATTACTAAAGCCAGAAAGCTTCTGCTAGCACATGGAGGTGGTGAATACCTCCTCACACAAATAGTCAAAGAGAAGCAACTGTATATGCAACAGAGTGTTGTATGTGGAGTAAAAACAAGTAGGATTTTGGCCTTTGTTACTTCCACAGATGCATTTTCCCTGCTTAAAAGTTGAAATCCTTTTCTTTGTTCCCCCCTGGCTCTCCCTCATCTCTTTAGCCGCCCGTAGTGAATTTCACAGTCTGTGCTTCTCTTCTCCTTTAACCTTCTCCATGGCCGTTGCCGTCTCAAAGGTCACTGCCCCTGCAGAGTCACTTGATATAATATCAAAGAAAATATTTCTCTTTGACACTGCCTGTACTGCAGGCACTGGTAAGAATCCCCATTTATGAATGAGCAGAGATATGCCCTGTTTTGCTGAGTATCTGCTTCAATGTAATGCACAGCATACTGTATATTTTCTGGATGCCACCGTTTGTTATTGGAGATGGGTATGAGGCAGAAGAATGGCGAATCAGGATAGTTTGTGGCTATCACCAGCACTCCTCTGGTTCTTTCCTTTTTCCTAGTTAGAGCCTAGAGAAGGCGAAATCAGTACCTCCGCCCCCTCCACCCCCTGCCCCCTTCCCACTGTCATCTGAGAGGCGTGCACACGCACAGACACAGCTGGCCAAACTCTCAGAAGTGAACTGGACTTCTGTCTTTAAAGATGCCAACAGTGGAGGATGAAGAGGAGGGAAGTGACGAGGACAGTGGGGAGCAGGTAGGGCATCCATTTTGTGAAAAATGTAGCACTAAGCAGAAAATATTTGTGGTCTATTTGGTTATTGTTGGTTTTATGTTCGTCGAATTATTGCTCTGTAATCTATGTTTGTTGTATACTGCCTGGAGTTCTTCCTGGAAGACAGGCAGTATATAAATAAATAAATAAATAAATAAATAAATAAATAAATAAATAAATAAATAAATAAATAAATTCAGTTCTTCATTTTGCTTCAAACAGCATTTCTTTTCTTTTCTTTTCTTTTTGTTTTGTGCCCATCCCTACTTTGGCACAGATCAGATCAAGAAACTGGCACCTAAACAGCATACAGCTAAATGCAGAGAAGCCCAGTGGTGAATGTCTCTCTTTAGTGCTTGAATGCTGAAGGAGGGAGACATGAGAGGGAGACACTAAGGAATTCAGGTCATCACCACTCCAATGTGGAGTCCAGCAATGCATATTCCCTGAATAATTGCTCTTAATTACTCTTTTCCAGATGGATATAGTGATTTGAAAAGTGAAAGCTGCCAGAGAAATAGTGTAGAAAAAATGGAATCAAGGTGGATCAATCTCCCCTTGTAGACACACCATTGTTTACTAAGTCTCACTGTGACACATAAAATGGCCCCAACCCAAGTTCCACCTGCAATTTTCATTGCAAAACACATTATATTCATGATTATACCAGTCTGCATGTACTCTCAACATATTTCAGTAGAAATAGTTTTTTTGGCATTTCACTTGCCAAGTTGAGAGGAAAGTGGTTGCTAAAGGATCACTTCTATCATTATACAAATGAGGATGTGATGAGGGCAAAGCATTAGATTCCTTTAAAATTAGATGGAAGAAGGAATACGGAGTTCCAAACTCTAAAAGCATTTGGACTCACATTTTTCAAACTAATTAGGTCTTCATCTGTTTTAAATGTTAAACATGGGCACACAGTTCTATTTTTCTGCTCATTCTCAATGTAGTTTGGGGATTTCTTTCTTGAGTCTAATACTTAATTGCAACTTGGCCATGGGTGCTGGTGGTGGTGGTGGTGGTGGGGAGTTTAGAAACTGCTAGATAGTTCAGTAGTAGAGATGGGCACGACTTGAAAAAAATTTTTTCGAGTTGTCGTTAGTTGGGCCAGCTCCGTTTTGGGTTGTTTCTGTTTTTTGCGAAAATTCGCAAAAATTAGTCGGTTTGTTTTTTCGTTTTTTTGTTGTCATTAGTACTGGTTTTGGGGGGGAGCGGGCTCCTGGAGGCACCTCTGTGGGGTGGGTGCCTCCTCTGGCCCGCTATAAAGGGAAAGTGGGCTCCTGGAGGCACCCGTGGGTGCCTCCTATCCTCACCCACTGGGAAGGGGAAGCAGGCTCCAAGAGACCCCTCAACATGGGGGTCTCCCCTCCTCACCTGCTGCTGCTTCAAAATGGTATGCAAT
Source organism: Phrynocephalus forsythii (assembly GCA_029282475.1). Lineage (NCBI taxonomy): Eukaryota > Metazoa > Chordata > Lepidosauria > Squamata > Agamidae > Phrynocephalus > Phrynocephalus forsythii. The sequence continues at coordinate 23,978,209 of JAPFRF010000005.1, forward strand.
AGCCATATGGATATTGCATACCAGTTGTGGAAATGTGCAGACAGTGACTGTGAAGACTAGTGGATGGCACTGAACCCAGAGCCATAGGTGAGATGCCTAACTAAGGCTCTCGCAACACCATGTCTCACACAGAAGGGAATTGTACTTGCGTGTAGTGCAATGCAAGTACATCTGGCTTAGGGTTAAGGTGGGTTAGGGTTAGGGCTAGGGTTAGGCTAGTGACGGGTAAGGTTACGGTGGGCTAGTGGGTTGCACCTCTGGGTGCCTCTCTGACCCACTAAGAAGACAGTCTGTGACGTATGGGTACGGAGACAAGGGTTAGGGTTAGGGGGCTAGGGCAGGTTTTAGGGGGCTTTTTGGCACTTCCCAGAAGTCCCCATGGCCAAGTGGCCATGCGTTTGGTGGGATGGCTCCAAAAATTTGCATGGTCGTCCACTCCCACATGGCTGGCCACTCGGCCAGCCCATCATTGCGCAGGTGTAAATAAAATAAAATAAAATAAAATCAATGGAGGACAGAGGAGGAGAGGAGAGACATTTTGTTGCAAGAAAAAACCCACTGCTACTGTGAAAAATCTGGCAGTTTATAAATTTTCACGTGTTTCTGTTGTGCTTGTGTGTTTTTGGACCACGATTTCAAAAACAATATTGCGTTCGCCGCCCCATTTTGGATTCCCCGCCCGCACCGCATGGCATGGCAACTCGAGTCCGGCTGCCCAGGATGGGGGGGAGGCAGGGCCCCCCCTCCAGAAACCACCCCTCTAGTAGGTGCCCTGCACCCTTAGTCAAGCAGGCATTTTTCCGCCTGCTTTTTTGGCCCAGGAATGGGTGGGGGGAAAGTTTAAAAGTTTTTTCCTGTGCCGTCCGTGCCGCTTGCTTGCGCTTTAATTGCGGCGGCCGGTGGCCAGTGAGACTGGGCTTTTTGCTGGCTGCCTGCGAGCCTGCGGTGAGTCCCACCAGAGCAGCCCAGGATGGGGGATGGGGGGGAGGCCAGGGACCTCCAGAAACAACCCCTCTGGTAGGTGCCCTGAGGCACGGCAGGCATTTTTCCGCCTGCTTTTTGGCCGGGAACCGGGTTTTTTTCACTTTTAAAAACTTTTTTTCTGTGCCGCGTGGCATCGCGCAATCGCGCGATGCAAGGAACGAGCACGACAAATCAGACCAAAATTGTCCGTTCGTCAGTTCGAGCTCGAAGTCTGGCGGAGTAATTCCCGTTTCCGTTTCCATAGAGTAACGGAAACGAGTAACGGAAACGGAAACGGGAATACCACTAAGTCGTGCCCATCTCTATTCAGTAGTTTAGGTATCTGGCTGTGGAATCAATGATTGGAAGTTCGATTCCTCACTCTGCCTTCTTGATAGTGGCTGGAATTGATGGTCCCTCTGCAACTTTAAGATTTTTCCTACTCTTTCTTTCTACTACTCTGTTCCTCCCCAGCTGCCTATTTTTCCATGATCCCCCAAAGCCTATGAGAGATGTTGTCTGTGAAGATTCTCAGTCTTCCAGGTGAGTTTATCTGAAAGTTGAGTCATGGCAACTGGACTTCTTGTTCTTGAGAGACGTTACCCCCTGACATGAGTGTTACAGTAATTAAAGTACGAAAACCCAGCAAGAAGGCAGATCACTAGAGAAAGTATTGTGCCACAAAGGACAGGACACCTCCAAAAAGAAAGCAACCTTTTTCCAAGATAGAGAAGATAAAGCAAAGCAAGAGTGTTTGGCTTATATACCAACCCATCGTGCTTAATGCAGGGGTGGCCAAACTTTGGCCCTCCAGATGTTTTGGACCACAACTCCCAGAATTCCAAGCCTAGATTGCCAATGACAAGGGGCTTTGGTAGTTGTGGTCCATGACATCTGGAGGGCCATAGTTTGGACACCACTGGCTTAATGCATTCTCTGGATGGTTTACAATTAACTTATGAAGGCTACACAATGCACCCCTTCCAGCAAGCTGAGTACTCATTTTACCAACCTCAGAAGGATAGAAAGGTGAGTAAACCTTGAGCCTGCTACCTGCTACCTGAGGCCATGAAGACAATTATAGCTGCAATACAGCAGTTTAATCACTGTACCACAAGGCTCTTAAAATAACCCTAAGTAGCTGGACAGTTATGATTCTGAAAATGAGATTGAGTTTACCAAAGGCTGAAATATTGTGCTAGGTTGCTCTCAATACTGAAAGAATGACATTGGCGAACTGTTAATGTTCCATCCATGATGATCAGGAAAAGCCCTGTAAATAACTGAGATGAATAAATTTGCTGATTTCAACTGATTGATTGATTGAGTTCCTTGTAACAGAGAACCAATGGTCTTTATAAATGTACTTTTTGTCGCCAAAATTAAATGATGATGATGATGATGATGATGATGATGATGATGATGATGATGATGATGATGATGATGATGATGATGATGATAGTAACAATGGTTGCAGATAAGAACACATTGCAAGTGGCCATTGAAATCCATAATGGTTCATGAAACAAAAGATGTTACAGTCAATTTGAAAGTTATCAGGGAGAAGATGGAATGAAGTTCCTAACGGAGGAAATTCCACATATATAACAGAGTTTATTCTGTAGCTTTCAGTCCTGATAAACAATATTCAGCATTTATTGGGCATTGAAATCACCATGGTGATATTGTTGCATTAAAGAGAATTGCAGCTCAGTAATTTGTTTGCTTAAAACCCAAAGATATACACCTGATTGTCATGCAGCTGCTGCAAACAGCCAGTATGATCGCTGGTCCAATTTAAATGTGTCCAGGTCCCTCTCACACCTGCCATTTCCTTGATTTGCTTCTCCATTTTTACACATGCTGGGCTGCTATCTTCCACCATTTAGCAAGAGTTGCCAAGATTCTGAGAGGAAGGTAGACAGCAATGTGCCTTACACCAGGGAGGAGAGGAAGACAAACAAGGCCCTTTCTCTCCTCTTCATCATATGCTTAGTTGCGTAATATTCCAAAATACAATTATTCTTAAAGCCACTGGCAGCCTAGCAGCGTGGAAGAAGGCCAGCTTTCAGAGAAATAAAAAACCAAATGGTTTCTTAGAACCACCAACTCTTCTTTTCTCTTTCCGGGAAACCATATGCTTCAGGCTGATGAAAAACACAAAGCAAAAACTCAATATTATCCGTTGATGATTAGAAAAATCCAAACTAAAAAAAAAAATCCTAACTTCTCTGCTGCACAGACAGACAGCTCTTTGTCCTGCAACTGCAAGAGTGACAGCTAGAGATGGGCACGAAACAGAAAAATGGTGTTTTGGTTTTTGTTTGTCGTTGAGAGGTCTGTTTCGGTTCGTTTCCGTTTGTTGTGAATTTTTTGAAAAATTTCGTTACCGTTTTCCGTTTTTCCGTTTGTCGTTTCTACCCGCTTTTTGCGCAATTTTTAAAGCATTTCCATGTGTGGGCGCCCCCAACGCCCCAGACCAGAGGGAAAACACTAAAAAAATGGATGCTGGCAGAGACACAGTATAGACTAGGTTCGCAGGGAGGCTGCAAAGGCAGCGGCGGGCGTTGCCCAGGGTGCAAGGCAGCTGCAGAGTGACTGCACTGCAGGGCAGGGGAGGGTACTCACCGAGAGGTACGCAGCACACACGCACACAGGGAGGCTGCAGGACTGAAGCTAGAGTCGCAGAGACAGCAATCCCACCCTAACTCCCACCAGAGACTGCAAGGAGGATGGGGGCTGCCAGAGTTTTTTATGCCCTCTGTGGCTGCCAGACCTGCCCACCCAGTCTGCAACCTGTGCATGCTATTGGTTGAACATGATCCCACATCACATGGCTTGCCTCCATTTTGTGGCTGGTGGTGACATCCATTTTAAAGGGAAAAGAAAAATACATTGCGATGGGAGAAGACAAAAACAAACGTTTTAAGGACCCCAACCCACCTGGTAGGTATTATCAGACAATATAAATAATTATCGCTGCGTTTTTACAGATGTCCAGGGCATTTTTTAACATTTAAAACAGGTCATTTCATTGTGCGTCGCCATTAGCAGAAACGAAACGTAACAACCACAATTTTCATGGTTCTGTTCGTTTCATTTCATTTTCATCACAATTTTTGTTTGTCGTTTCGTTACGTAACGGAAACGAAAAAATGTTCATTCCGTGCCCATCTCTAGTGACAACATTCAGGGAAGTGCAAAGAGGGGGAAACTGCCAGTCCTTTCTCTGGTGTGGTTGTTCATTGTTAAGGCCCGGTGGCCCATGGGGGGTGTTATCCCCCCCACAAGCTACCAGCTATGTGGCTGGAAGCAACCACTAGATATTTCAAAGTATCAGCTTGTTGGTCTTTAAGGGACAGGCAATGAAGGGGGAAGCAGTGTTTACCTCTTTAATGTAATTATGGCTCAGATTTGCAATTTACAAGCTGTCATTTGTACGTTTCTGAGCCAATCCACAGTGAGTGTAAGGGCATGGAGATGTGAACTTGCATGTGTGTATTAATGGCAAACTAAACAGAGCAGTTATGTACTTGTAAGTGCTATCTTTTAGTTGGCCTCCACTCAGCTTTTCAGTTTGTCTGTTGGTACACATTTTGTCCTTTTTATATGCCAGTCACTTTGGAAAACACTTGAAATGTGTTGATTCTTCTTAAAAAAAGGAATTGTGAACTTCCCCAATTCAGTGTTTTAGCAGGACAACGAAGGCTAGAAGAATCATGGAATAACAGTATGAGATGCTAATAGAAAATGTCATGGTTCAAATTTCCCTAAAGCTCTGAAGTTTCTAAGGTGGGGAGTAGGCAGCAGGTGGATGAGTATTTTGTTTTGGAACCAGTAGGTTATGAAATGAACCACACAAGCCCACGTGGTTCTTGGAACTGTCTGACAAACACAGAGCAAATTGCTTTACTTTTCTCTCTGCCAGCACGGAGCTGAGCTGCAATGAGGAAACACGCTGAGATGTCATCTTTCCTCATCTGTGATGCTGGCTAATCCGGAGCTGTGCAGGGACAGGGATCATCCCACCTCCCTGTCTGATTGGCCAGATTCACAAAGGAGGAAAGATGACATTGTAGCATGCTTCCTTGTTGCAGTTTAACCCCACACGAGCCCAGAGAAAGGAAAAGCAATTGGCTCTATGTGTATCAGACATTCAGAGCACCACGTGGGCTAATGGGGCTCATTTCGTAACCTATTGGTTATGAAAAGAAATGCCCATTCCTATATTTGATCCCTCCTCCAGCCCCTAACAATGAAGTTCACTGACATGACAGGATGTGATTACTATCACAACTAAGGACAGAGAATATCACTAAAATGATTAAACAAGGTGTTGTTCTTTCTACTCGCTTTAATGGGCTTCTGTGACATTTCAATGAAATTCATCAGGAAAATACCTTTAAAATAGGCATTTCTGCCTTATTTTGATATCACTTCCTGCCACCAAATTTCAGTACCATACCAGAGGAGCAGCTTGTAATGGGTTCCAGCGGGTGAAACTGGGTCCCAAGCCTGTTGTCATTGCTTCTAGAGATGGGCACGACTTAGCGGAATTCCCGTTTCCATTTCCGTTACTCGTTTCCGTTACGCAATGGAAATGGTAACGGGAATTACTCCGCCAGAACTCGAACTCGAACCGACTAAAGAATAATTGGGTCTGATTTGTCGTGGTTGTTCCTGGCATCGCGGCGATCCCACGATGCCAAGCGGCACAGAAAAAAGTTTTTAAAAGTTAAAAAAAAACCCGATTCCCGGCCCTAAAAGCAGGCGAAAACTGTCTGAGGGCACTTACCAGGCCAGAAGGGTGTTTTATTTGGGGGGGTTCCCTGCCCCCCCTCTCCTTGGCTAGTGCTACTGCTGCGCTGCTGGTGCCAGGCCGGGGGCATCGTCTCATCTACCTTTGCCATGCGGCGTGTGGGTGGGGGGATCCAAAATGGTGACCGCAATATTTTTTTTGAAATCGTGGTCCAAAAACCCACCAAAGCACCACAGAAACATGCGAAAATTAGCTATTTTAAATGCTTGAATTTTTACAGTAGCAGCAGTGGGTTTGTCTTGCCAAAATACGTCTCCGTTGATTTTATTTTATTTTATTTTATTTTTTTACACCTGCACATTCACAATGATGGGAGTGGACCATGCAAATTTTTGGAGCCATTCCACCAATTGCATGGCCAGGTTTTGGAGACTGTACCAGGCTGGGAGGGCGCATCCATTTGCCATGCAGTGCGGGGGGGATCTAAAATGGCGACCACAATATTTTTTTTAAATCGTGGTCCAAAACCCCACCAAAGCACCACAGAAACATGCGAAAATTAGCTATTTTAAATGTTTGAATTTTTACAGTAGCAGCAGTGGGTTTTTCTTGCAAAAAAATGTCTCCATTGATTTTATTTTATTTTATTTTATTTTATTTTTTTACAACTGCACATTCGCAATGATGGGCTCGCCCATGAGAGTGGACCATGCAAATTTTCCACCAATCGCATGGCCACTTGGCCAGGTTCACCACAGAGACTTCTGGGATGTGCCAATCAGGCATAAACAGCCCACTAACCGTAGCCCGAACCTGAACCCTAACCCTAAGCCTAACCTATACACCAATACACTGTCCTTCTAAGTGGGTCAGAGAGGCACCCAGAGGTGCACCCCAATACTCACCCTAACCTCACCCGTAACTAGCCTAACCCTAGCACTTGCGCTAACCCGTCTTAACCCTAAGCCAGATCTACTTGCATTGCACTACACACAAGTACATTTCCCTTGGAGCGGGTGCAAAGAGTCTGCCAGTCCGTCACTTGTGGCTCTGGCTGACTCCTGCAGCAGCATTTGTGTGCCATGCAAACCATGCCTGCAAGTGCTGCCTGACTGTGTCTCACCGACTGTTGCAGGGAAGGCACCCCAAAGAGGGGTGCCTCTGCCAGTCTGCTGCGTCTGCAGTATGCATATCCATAGTATATGGCTATGCATGCCCTTTTGTAGCAGCGCTGGCGGGTGAGGATAGGAGGCACGCACCACAGAGAGTTGCCTCCAGGAGCCTGCTACCCCCAAAAAACCAGTACTAACGACAAACAAAAAAACGAAAAACAAAATGACAATTTTTTGCAAAATTTTGCGAAAAACAGAAACGAGCCGAAACGGGCTGCCTCCGACACACGACAACTCGAAAACTTCATTTTCCCTATTCGTGCCCATCTCTAATTGCTACAAATTTATTTATTTATTTTATTTTGAATATTTTACCCCACCTTTCTCCTTGGAAAAGGACCCAAGGTGGCTTACAATAATGAGGGACAATATATAGCCCAGAACATTTAAGACATATTCAAATTAAGAACAGGGAATTAGAAGGGCATTTTAGAACATTAAAAGGTAACATTAAAGCTACAAAGAGCATGCCAAAAAAATTCCATTATGAGGGGTGGAATGTAAACATCGAAACACTGGTGTTTTTATGAAATCAGTCAATGCAGTCATGTATGGTAATCCATATAAAAGTCACATAGTGGATTGTATCTCATTCAGGGAAAGCTTGATTGAAGAGGGAGGTATTTTCCTGCTTCTGGAAAGACAGCAGAGACGGGACAGTCCTGGCCTCCAGTGGGAGGGAATACCAAAATCTGGAAGCAGCAACAGAGAAGACCCTTTCATGAGTTCTTATGAGACATGACTCTTCTAATCTTGTTGTCCACCTGTAAAGGTGGCGGGATGGAGAGAAAGGCCTCTCCTGATGACCTTAGTATCCAAGCTGGTTCATAATGTGAGATTCGATCTTTGAGGAACCAGGCCATTTTGTGCTTTGTAGGTTAAGGTTAGCACCTTGAATTGTGATTGACAGCTGATTGGCAGCCAGTGGAGCTGTTTTAGCAGGGGTCTAAGGTGATCTCTGCAACCTGCCCTAGTCAGCAATTTGGCCACTGCATTTTGGATCTATTGAAATTTCCTGAGACTTCCCATTGGTAGCCCCATGAAGAGTGCATTACAGTAGTCCAGCCAGGATGTCACTACAGTATGTGTCACAGTGGCTAGATCAGGCTTCTCAAGAAATGCACGTAACTGGTGTACTAGTTTTAATTGTGCAAGTGCTCTCCTGTCCACAGCTATGACCTGGACATCTAAGATCAAAGATGAGTCCAGGAGCACCCCCAAGCTGCACAACACTTTTTTCCATTGAGGTGTAATCCCATCTAGTATAGATTGCACCCCTATCCCTTGATCTCTCTTTCAAATGACCAGAAGCAGCTCTGTCTTGTTGAGACCTAGATTCACATTTTCACAGAGCTATGAAACCCTCTGGGTGGCTGTGGGACAGTGCTGGAGGCATTTAAGAGAAAACTGGACAAGCACCTGCCAGATCTGCTTTGATTTGGATTCCTGTGTTGATGAGGGACTGCAACTTGATGGCCTTATAGGCTCCATCCAACTCAATTACTCTATGATTCTATGAGGAGGCTACTGCTCTGTCTATTTCATCTAATTGTTAAAATTTACACTTCTCCTTTGAATTACATGGGCCTGAGCAGCACAGTTTTGGTTATACATGGATCTTATCAATCAATCAATACATCTATATTCAAATAAATAGACAAATGGTCAATAAATACTGTGCCCCTGCCCACCTGGTGCTAAAGTGGTCTCTCTCTGTGTGTGTGTGTTGTCTCGTTACAGTCGTGACTGACTCTTCATGACCCCATGTCCATGGAGTTTTCTTGGCAGAAATACTGGAGTGGTTTGCCAGTTCCTACTCCAGGTGCCTACAGCACCTGGTATTCCCTGGTAGTCTCCCATCCAAGTACTAACGAGGGCTGACCCTGCTTAGCTTCCAAGATTGGATGTTGTTTGGGAATCTAGGCAGCTGCTAAAGTGGTCTACCAGCTCCCAAACGCAACCTCTATTCCAGCATCTATATCAGGGGCTGATAAGGACCTTCATGGCTCAATTACACACAATACTGTATGGAAAGGTTTGTTGTCAGAGCTATGGAAGAGAAACCCAATGCAGCAGTGTTGGTGAACCTATGGCACGGGTGCCAGAGGTGGCACTCAAAGCCCTTTCTGTGGACACCCAACACCACCCCTTCACAAACATCTGTATTGAGGTTAAATTGCTGTATTGGCGCTTTGTGAAAAATTAGTTCATTGGTGGCCAAACTTCAGTCCTCCAGATGTTTTGGACCACAACACCCAGAATTCTAAGCCTGTACTGCCAATGACAAAGGACTGTGGGAGTTGTGGTCCAAAACATCTGGAGGGCCAAAGTTTGGCCACCACTGAATTAGTTGGTTCTGAATCATAGTTTGGGCACTTGGTTTCTAAAAGGTTTGCCATCACTGCAATAGAGAGAAGTGCTCTCTCTCTGCCAGTCCCACTCCCACACCCTGGTCTGTGCATGTGTGTGAATGTGAACTGTTTATGCTTTTTAGTTTACATTTTTAGGGGCATAAGAATAAGACCTTTAGGTAGTGGGCGGCATATAAGTTGAATAAATAAATAAATAAATAAATAAAATAAATAAATAAATAAATAAATAAATAAATGAGGATTTTGAAGTACATGGTGGTCCAGTGATGATGAAGGGAGAAGTGTATTGTTAGTGTTGCCAAGATAATGGCTGAAATCCTGTTGCTTAGCATAGTGAGTTGTATTAGTTAAGGGCCCACTGAGTGAAGATTTGGGCCACAGTCTTACCATAGTTTTCTGTGTATATAAATTTCATGTGTATTTTTTTCGGGCTGTCGAGTGGTTTTTAATGTGCAGTCAGTGTCTTCTCTTCTGCGTTGTATTTTCCTATTCCAGTCCCATCTCTACCTGTCTACTTCACATTTTCCCCTTCTTTCCAGCTCTACTTTCCAAGCCTCCATGGTGAAAAGGGGAACAACAGATTTTACTGCGTATTTTCAGGGTCCTGTCATGGTTATAGAAGCAAATATGTAAGCATTTTCGAGCAAAGTTTCTAAATCCAACCCCTGGCAGTGGTTTAGGAAACTTCGCTGAAACTGCTGTTCCAGGGGGGTGGTCGGCCGGGACCAGAATTTACTTCTCTTTGCAGTTAGCACGCAATCTTTTTCTGCACAGTTCGCTGCCAGGAAACTACGCAGAAAACGCTGGTAGGACCACAGCCTTGGTGAGCTAACTTTTCCATAGGTTCCACTAAGGTTGCAGCATACTGTGCTAAAGTAAGATGGTTACTTCACGTCCATTCTCATCCCAGGAGGAAGTTCATTGTGTGTTGATGTCAGTTGCGGTCACGTGGTCTTCTTGCGGTTCTGTCCCTGTTCCCATGTACGTACGGGCATGATTGATGATACCGGCATGACTGTTACCGCACATCCTCATTCCGTGATGAGATGTGAAATTCCATGCCTTTGTTCTCCGTTTTTTTCAGCCCGACCTTCCATTTTTTAATGTTTCGATTCTCCAAAGCCTTGCCTTCAATGCATTACAGAGCTAAATTTGAGGCATTTGTCTTTTAATCTCTCTGCACTGCGTTGCTGACTCCATTGGGAATGTACTGGGGAATGGCACTTTGCACTCCTGCCACTAGATGGAGAATGGCATGTTGCGTGACAAGCCTTACCTCACGGGCACTTGTCTCAGAACGAGAAGCAAGACAAGCAGATTCCCAAGGCCAAGGAGGGAAATCTCTCATCCCGCTTAAATTGCAGTTCAAGGGGTGTGGTCGGGATGAACTCCCTTCATCCCACAATGGATGTGCGGTTAGATTACTTTGTACCGGTCCCAAGTGGGACCACAAACAGCGATGAGATGGACATGAAGTATCAGCCTAAGTCATAACTTAATTAGGCTAGTTAAAGAGGACTTAACTCTCCAAATTTCTACTGATTCAATGGGCCTACCCTAGTGTGACATGATGAGCAGCAAGATTTCATTCAATGTTTGTGGAAACACCTTACAACTATAAATAATTCTTAGCTTCAGCTTGTTCCATGAAATATATGTTGAATCCCTGCCTGCGACAAAATATCTCATCAAGTATATATTTAGAGGAATAATCAGAGGCACACAGAAAAGTTCAGTAACACTGATGAACTTAACAGGACCTTTGGTAAGAAGCACAACATAATCACCTTTGTTATTTACAGTTCAATCTTTTTATTTTCCCTTTTTTTTTCAGGGGTGAAAAATAGAGAGCGAACTGGTGAAGGAGCTCCTTTGTGTGAGGAGAAATCAAACCTTGTTCATCGCAGGCGTGCAAAGACCTTAAAGGTCGCAGGGTAAGCTTTGCCTGCTGAGCTTTTGCAGGTTACAAACTGAAGCAATATTCTTGGGCCTTGAATGTGTGTTCCCCTCCTTGCTGTGTCTCCATGGTGCTTGAAAGGCAGGGTAATCTTGTATTGCTTGTCTTTGAGGGCTGTGCACCTGATGAAACTAGGACTTTTTGATAATAGTAAAGGAAGCCACATGGGGAGTCAAGCCAAATGTCTTCCTGACATCCTGTAGGTCTCATTGACCTAGACACAACTGACATTTGCAACATGTTCAGTTCCTTTTTTCCCCTATATCTGCAATGCACGGCCCCCGTAGGACGCTGTCCATGGTGTCCTTAAAAGAAGAAGCACAGGCACTGACATTCCTATGTCTACAAGCATCATATCAATAAGTAGGTGCTGTATTTTGCCAGAAAACAGAAGCAGCATACAAATGTCGAGTTGGTAGATGAAAAATATGGATTCTGAGAAGAATCCATGAAATTTCTTCATGTTTGGTTCAACAGGAACTTGTGATTTTTTTAAATCTCAAATGTGGTTTCCTCCTGGACAACTCAGGGCTTTAGCAGTGGTTGGGAGTTTGATTACCCCCTGTGGTTCCTTGACTGGGGCTGGATTCAGGGATCTATAAGATCCCTTCCAGCTATCCATTTCTAAGATAATTATTAGAGATGTGCATAAACTGCAGGGTTGGTGGTTTGTGCCAGTTCATTTGTTGGATGAACAGGTGTTAGGAAACTCAGAGCCCTGCCTCCTCTTTGGCAACCACTCAGAGGCAAGGCCCAGAAGAGGTGGGGCAGGGAAACCAGCCACTGTGTGCAAGAAGGTTCCCCCTTGAGGAGGTAGCAGTTTGAACTCGCGGTTCATGCCTATCTCTAACAACAACAATGCTCACTGATCTATGCTAGCATAAATCCCACCCACCCCAGTACAAATCCCTGGGAAGAAGCCAAAAGTGGAAAATAAAAATCTGATAACTTTGGCTCAGCATTTGGCAGTCTTCAGGGCTTTGCCCCTTTTTTCAGATCTAACCAGTGGTACATGTTTTACTTAGGATTACAAATTTAGTTCATCTTTACTCCAGATGCGTATAATAGAGTACCTTAAGTTCTAGAAACTGGGAAGACAAGCGCACACTGGGACGAATGCTCATCTCTTAGCTACCTAGTGTGTAAAGTAAGCAAACAAGTTCTGAACCTCAGCTTCTGTGAGGTTGAGAATTTTATATAAGCCACTTTGAGTCCTTTTGGGGAGAAAGGTGGCATCGAACTTTGTTTAATGAAATGAAATGAAATGAAATGAAATGAATAATAGATCATCTACCAAGATGACCAAAGCAGCTTCTGTTCCACAACCAGATCTGAAACCAGATTGAAATGGATCTAGATAATCCATTTTATCCAGGATCCTCTGGATCTGATAAAGCCACAACCCACTCCAGCACCTTGCCCAAGAATTGGATATTGGAGATTGGCCAGTAATTATCCAGTATCATGGAGTCCAATGAGGCTTTTTTAAAATAATGGTCTCTCTGCTGCCTCCTTTATGCATGTTGGGATCCTACGTTGCTGCAAGGAGGCATTCACTACCTTTGAGACCCACTCAGGCAATCCCTCTCACCAGCTTTTATAAACCCGAAAATACAAGGGTCCAGCAGACAAGTGGAAGGTTTCACTACACAAAGCAACAGGTTTTCAGCAGATGAATTAAATGCAATATAATATAATACAACATAAATTCTACTAAACAGATACTTTATTTACAATAGATAGTGGTGCACTATCAACAGTGAGATTTCAGCATGTCCTCATTGTCATTGGACTATTTCTATGTTAACCCTCACAGCTGAAGCTGACCCTGGGGCTACCTATATATATTTCACTATCACCTGTATCAGCTGGCACATAAACAAGAGATTAACTCTGACTTTGTGGCTTTTGGTTCCTGTTCTTGGGTTTTCCTTCTTGCTACTCCCCACCAGCAGTGTCACTTCAGATTATTTAGATGTGGGAAAACAAAAACAGATTTCAGTATGCTGGGAGCAAGAGAATTCTTAGTGAGCTTTAAAGCCTACCTAGTTGTTTTAAATGAGCATATTATTTCCAGCTTTTCTAGTCCTCTAGTAACCACTTGGTAAAGGCAAAGTTTCATTTCCTCTCTCAGAGGAGGTCATACACTCTTGTTATCAATCTTTTGGAAATGTGTTGAGTCCTTATATTATAGCAGTATCTTGCTACTACTTCATGTAAGGTATCCATTAGTTCTCATGGGCCATCGCAAATGAATATCCAGCCAAAAGCACATTATCTATGCAGCATTTTCAAAGGAAAAGCCCCTCTAATAGCAATGATTTTATACTGAAGCAAGTGAATTTCAGCACAGGGTTACAGTTACTTGCAAGCGAAATGAGATCTTAGACAAAGAATGTTGTCCAACTAATATGGAGATCAGGCCTCAAGAGAGAAGGAAAAGAGAATACAGTCATCAGAGGATACGTTGTTGAGGAACTCAATCATATCAAGCTGCACACAATATCATGGCAAGGATATCAGATTCTTACTTTTTGAACATGAATGTTGGATTAAATCCAGTCAGAGTGGGACAAGGCATTTTGCTGCCTGAAGCCAAGACAAGAGGCGTCACTTCCTTTATTCCATATACAGACGTTCACTGGATTAGTAGTTAACTCTGTGTAAGGCTGAAAAGAATAGTTGCTCAGTTCTTCCTGTGTCTCCATTTTGAGTTTCATGAATCAGTGGGATATCTTGAAGAGAAAGTCTCTGGGCCAGCCAGGTTCCTTGCCTCCAGGTGACATCATGTAAAAGAGTGCTTTTAAAAAAATTATCATTGTGTCTATAATTTGTGCAAACTGTCTGTGCATAAAATTGGCATTTTTTCTATTTCAGAAGCAATGCCCACAAGCAGAGGTTGTAGTATCTTTTAATTGTGAAAAGGGGACAAATAATATCTCTATTGCATCTGACCTCAGGAGTCCATGTGATGAAGTAACAGCCATTGCCATTTATGCAATGTGTGTTGAATGTTCTTAAGTCATTATTTGTATCATTTTGCTTAATTTGTGCTCCCCACTCCTTTGCATTCTCTTCTTTTATTCAGACTGCAATGAGGAGAGTAGTTGTATGGTTCTTCATCCTTGTGTGTGAGAATGAGACAAATGAGAATTTACATCCTCTTGCCAAATAACACTGCTCACAAGAAAGCAACAAACACCAAACCTTATGGAGAACAGCATGGAGGCATAGCCCAACTTCCAACAAGTTGCTGGTTGTCTGTGCAGCCTTACTGTCTGTCTCCTGAGGCAGGTGGCTCTCTTTGTTTAACAGTAAAATTAGCCTTTTACCTAGTTCCGCACCAGCAGGAGTCTGCCAATGTCAAGAGCTTTCTCTCCTCCACAGGTGAGCCCACAGAAGAGCCTCTCTGATGAGTAGAAGGCCCCACAGACAAAGCCCGGGATGTGCACATTTGAAGAGGTGGTTAGTGTGAAGGAATTTGTCCCCTCAGTTGGGCCATGGCCATGCTGGTTAGTGTTCTTCAGATGTTGTTGGACTGTAACTCCAAGCCATGCTCCTTAAGGAGAAGACATTTTTATTATTAAAAAAAGATATCTGGAGGGTCCTATTTTTCTTATTTCTCATTCAACCCCAAACAAATAATGAGATGACACCTTTGTGAGGGAATAATCTCGGAATCTGAACTTTATCCTTTGCTGGAGCATCTCTCATTGTGAACCAAAGATGGCCTCTAAGTTGCAAATTGGGCTGAGATTGCAGTGCACTCTGTGATTTCTCTTCTTTTCATATGCTGCTGCCATCTCCACCCCCACCTTATGGTATACCATATTGCAGCTGATCAAAGTCTGAATGATTCATGCTGAGATTGTGTGCAATGATATTCTTGCCAATCATTTTAGTCAGAGATGGGAGGTGATTTTGGAACCGGGACTTCCTTTTTAACAGTCAGAGTTCTCGCCATTAATGACAGTCCACCACAGGCTTACTGGGGTTTAAGCATGATTCACTGAAGTCAGCTGCTGTTTAACCATGGCTTTCATGGGGCAATAATCGTGCTCACAAGAATAACCAATGAAACAATTAGTCTGCTTCTCCATAGCTCTGAAAGTGATTTCAAAGCCCATTGTAAGACCTGTCCCATCATGGTAATAACCAAATATGACCTTTAAGTCTATACTGTCTGTACTGTCAGACATGGCTTTCCTTTATTCCTTCCAGAACAGCTGTACTAATGGCATTCATGTCTTACTTTCAGTTGATGGGAAGAACTTGCAACCACTTAATAATAGTAACACCCCTACTTCTTTGTGACATCCTTTACCCTCTGTTACACCATCTTTCCAGATGGAGCTAGATAGTCTGGATAGGAAAACAAGAAAACTTATGACTATTCACTATGCATTACATCCACACAGTAATATTGACAGGCTGTATTTACCTAGAAAATTAGGTGGTAGAGGTCTTTTACAAGTGAAGCACACAGTTGAAGAAGCTAAGTGTGTATTGGCAGATTATGTAAAAAATAGTACAGAGCCAGCATTAGAGATGGGCATGAATCAGAAAAATGGCATTTCGTTGTCGTTTGTCATTTGGAAGGTCCGTTTCATTTCGTTTCCTTTTTTCATGAATTTTTGCAAAAAAATCGTTTTTGTTTTCATTCATTTAATTACCATTTCGTTACCATTTATTTCAATTTTTTGTGATTTTTTTTTTTAGGATTTTAAGCAATTCACTCATATTGCAGTAACGGAAATGAAACGCACAACAAAAATTCTGGTGCTTCTGTTCATTTCATTTCATTTTAGAGACAAAATTCATTTGTCGTTTTGTTACATAATGAAACAAAAAAATGATAACAGAAACGAAAAATTGTTCGTTTCGTGCCCATCTCTAGCCAGCATTATTGGAGGTAAAGAAAACAATGATGCAAATATGAGCTCATAGCTGGCACAATAAAGCAGTGCATAGGCAGTTCCTCAAATAAAATCAAAGCAAAAGTAGATGAGGAAAAGACCTGGTTATGGCTCAACAATGAAACACTGAAAAAAGAGACAGAAGCCCTGATTTTTGCAGCTCATTAACAAATGAAGTAACACTAGAATAGAAAAATCAGCTGAGTACCCCTCATGTAGACTCTGTAAAGAGGCGGATGAAACTATCGGCCATATATTGAGTTGTTGCAAGAAAATTGCTCAAACTGATTACAAACAGCATCATAATGTAGTTGCTCAAATGGTCCACTGGAATTTGTGACACAACTATCATCTGCCCATAGCAAAGAACTGGTGGGATCATAAGCCTGAAAAAGTGATTGAAAATTAGCATAAAAATTACTTTGGGATTTCTGAATACAGACAGACAGGGTTTTGGAGCATAATACCCCAGATATTACAATTGTGAGAAGAACATAGTGCGACCATTGATATTGCTAATAGCAGGTGATAGTTACCCGATATCAGGATCTGAAAATTGAATATCAGAAACTCTGGCATAAACCAGTACAGGTGGTCCCAGTGGAAACTGGCACACTGGGTGTGGTGCCTAAAAGTATTTAAAAGAAATTAGAGTGGACAAAGTTACTATCAGTCAGCAGCAGAAGGCCACCTTACTGGGATCTGTTCGCATAATTTGCTGATACATCACATAGTCCTAAACGCTTGGGAAGCGTTCAACTAGTGATTTGTAATACAAAATCCAATGTAGTTATCTTGTTTGCTATGTGATGATGATGATGATGATGATGATGATGATGACGACGACGATGACAACAACAACAACAACAACAACAACAACAACAACAACAACAACAACACAGGTTTTTGGATCATAATACCCCAGATATTGTGATTGTGGAGAAGAAAAAAGTGTGGATCATTGATGTTGCTATACCAGGTGATAATAGAGTCACTGAGAAACAATCTGAAAAAATCACCCGATATCAGGATCTGAAACTTGAACGTCAGAGACTCTGGCATAAACTGGTACAGGTGGTCCCAGTGGTAATCAGCATTCTGAGTGCAGTGCCTAGATTGCTAAGCAAGTATTTAGAAGAAATTGGAGTTGACAAAGTCACCATCGGTCAGCTGCAGAAAGCCGCCTTACTGGGATCTGCTCGCATAATTCACCGATACAGTCCAAAATGCTTGGGAAGCATTCGACTAGTGATTTGCATTACAAAATCCAGCATAGTTAGATGTGTGGTTAATTAATAATAATAATAATAATAATAATAATAATAATAATAATAATAATAATAATAATAATAATAATAATAATAATAATAAATAATAATAAATTGTAGCAGTTGCCATTTTTTCATTAGATAATCCTGCCTCACCAAGTTTTTGGCATCCAGAATTTTTTTTTGTCATCTGCAAACTTGGCCACCACACTGCTTATCCCTGTCTCCAGGTCATTTATGAACAGATTGAAAAATGATGGTCCCAGGACAGATCTCTGGAGCACACCACTTTACACCACTCTCCATTGTGAAAATTGCCCATTTACACCTACTCTTTGTTTCCTTGATCTCAACCTGTTCTTAATCCATAGGAGGATCTGCCATCTTATCCCCTGACTCTGCAATTTTCTAAGCAGCCTTTGGTGAGGGACTGTGTCAAAAGCCTCCTGAAAATCAAGATAGACAGAGTCCACCAGTTTACCCAAATCCACATGCCTATTGAACTTTTCAAATAATTTTAAAAGGTTTGTCTGATAAGACTTACCTTTACAAAAGCCATGCTGATTTCCCCTCAGCAAGGCATGTTCTTCTATGTGTTTTAAATTTTTCACTTTGATGAGGCTTTCCACTATCTTCCCTGGGACAGATGTAAGGCTAACCAGCATGTGGTATCCCAAGTCCCACCTCCTTCCTTTTTTAAAAAATGGTGTGACATACGCTATCCTCCAGTCCTCTGGCACTGTGGCCATTTTATGAGACAAGTTGCATATTACCGTTAAGAGAGCTGCAATTTCATTTCTCGGTTCCTTAATAACCCTTGGGTGTATGACATCTGGGCCCGGTGACTTGTTGATCTTCAATTTATCGATTAAACCTAAAAAATTCTCTCTTTTAACCTGTATTTGATTTAATTCTTTAGTCAAGAGGGGCTGTTCAGGCAGTGGAATCTGTCAAAGGTCTTCTGTCATGAAGACAGATGAAAAGAACTCATTTAATTTATCTGCAATTTACAAGTCCTCCTTTACTCCCCCCCTTTCCTCCCTCACTATCCACAGGGCCAACTGGTTCTTTGGCGGGTTTTCTATTTCTAACATATTTAAAGAAGCTTTTATTATTATCCTTTATATTGCTAGCCATACATTCCTCAAAGTCTTTCTTTGCCTCTCTTATAATCTCTTTAAATTTCTTTTGTGTTCCTTTTTATTTTCCTCATCTGGGGAGGATTTCCTTTTACAGAAAGACCTCTCTTTGTGCTTTAGAGCCTCTCTAATGCCACTCATTAACCATGCTGGTGCCATCTTAGACTTAGAGGAGCTCTTCTTTCTTTGAAGTATGCACTTCTGCTGGGCTTCTACTACAGTTGTTTTAAACAGGCTCCATGCACTCTGGAGAGATTGGATCCTTTTAACCTTCCCTTTCAATTTCTTCCAATTTTTGTGTATTATTTGCTTGACACTCTTCCTCCAACATGCATGGCAAAGGAGATTGCTGCATGGTCACTGCCTCCCAGAGGCTCAATGACATTCACATCCCTGACCAGGTCCCGAGTATCACACAGTATTAGATCCAGAGTTGCCTGTTCTCAGGTGGGCTCCATGACAAGTTGCTGTAAGGCACAGTCATTCAGCATATCAACAAACCTGGTTTCTCTTTCTTGCTCCAAACTTGCATTGGCCCAGTCAATGTGGGGATAATTGAAGCCCCCCATGATTATATCCTGTTCCTCTTGGGGCTCAGTCCCACATCCCTTTAAAAGCAGTTTAAATTACTAAATAAACCAAGTTCAAAAATGCAGTCCCCATGGCCACCGGGCTTTTTGAAAAAGAAAAGAAAAAGAAAACCCGGTAATGCTCCCTTAAGCGAGGTTTCTGTGACTCACCTACGAGGTGAAGAATTTTTTGCCTCACTTTGAAAATCCAGCTTTTAAGGAGGCAGACGCCGTGGGACCACGCTGATAATCCGGGTTTCTTTTTCTTTCTTTTTTTGGCTATTCCTGGGGCCGATGGGCTGTGTTTTTGTTAATTGCTTTTCACCTTTGGAGAAACAGGAAGCTCTATCCAGTCCGACAAGCATTAAATTCCCCCAGATAAGTGGTTCATTTTTTTTTCAAATGCTAAAGGCACCTGCTGGCCAAGGGGGCTGAACTGCACTTTAAAATGAAAAAAGCAGTTTTTTACTTGAGAAATCTTGCCCCAGATTTAAATCACGTGATGGGACGAAGAGGAAAAGCTGAACCTTCAGAAGATCAAGATCAAAGCCCAGGTGTGACCACAGCCTTAGACACCTCCATGACGTGTCTCCTCATTTCAATGTCCCCCTCAAGGTTTTGATCTGGTGGACGATAGCATACTCACTCTATCATTTCACTCCTTGGACCTGTTGGTTTAACCCACAGTGATTCTACAGTGGAGTCAGACCCACCGTCAATCTCCATTCTGCTGGATTTTACCCTTTCTTTGACATAGATGGCCACTCCACCTCCAACCCACCACTCTCTATCCCTCCTGTAGAGTTTATAGCCTGGGATTGTGGTATCCCACTGGTTCTCTGCACTCCACCAGGTTTCTGTTATGGCTATTATATCAATGTTATCCCTTGCTACCAAATGTTCAAGTTCTCCCATATTTGCTCAGAGGCTTTGAGCATTGCTAAAGATGCTCTGAAAGTCAAAGAAGAAAATATACTTACCAAAGTATAGGATACAATGGTGCCTCTATGTTGCCTAACAAATGTTTCTGTTAAGCAATAGTTCTTGGTGTGTTTTTTTCCCCTCTTATTGGGCTTTTACATGACTTTCTGCTAACCTTTCCTTATGGTTTATTTAGACAAACTGTTTCAAACCCCCAGTCAAAGTCTCTGGATATTAAACCAGCTGCAAAAGTATTGTGAAATGACTGTATACACTAATTAACAAAAGAAGGCAAGATGTTTGCAGCCATCAAACTTGACACTATTTTATTAAGATCCCAGTCCATGAATGCTCTTACACATGCTACAAAAACACAACTTGCCATAGATCTATGTTAAATCTCATAAGTATTACAATTTAGATGATAATTCAGATTCTGGCTCTATGTAAAGAATATGCTTATTATCCATTTCAGGCAACATTACAAATTATTGTTCTCCTCTTCTCCGTATTCAGTCTAGCATAGGTTAGTTTAAAGCACCAGCAGGAATTTTGGGATTGGACTTGAGGTCCCAAACATGATGCAAAATACTTCCTGAAATGCAAGGAAAATTTACTTAGTAAAATAGAGGATGAGTATGAAACAGACAGCAATTAGCTACCTGTTAAACTGTTACAGTTGTAATGTAAATGAAATAAGATAGGACAAGATGTTCAAATCAAGGGAATCTCACAGATGTTGCATGATCACACTACTAACTTTAAATTATTTCATTTTATAGTGGGACAGAAAGATGTGTATGCTGATCCCATCTGCATAAAAGGTGATTCAGAAAACACATGAGCTGTGCTGCCAGTATGAGGATGCCCCCATTATGTAAAGCAAGATAATTTGGGGAAATTGTGCTTGGATGCATAGGTGCCTCATTTGGGGCATTGGTTTGTTTAGTGTACTGTGTTGCCATCTTAAGAGAGAGCCCAATCTAATGTACCAAAACAAAGCAAAACCTTTTTAGGCCTGCAATTTTCCTTTCTTTATTGATTTTAGCACCGCTTGCTCAATCAGATCCAATTTCCTGTTCAAATTTCTTCAAGCACTCATAAATCAAAATGATCAGAAAACAGCAAAGGTTTTCCTACTGTTTGCAGCACAGATGTGAACATAAACAGCATGAGGCAGGAAAATTGCTACATACAAATTGCTCCGGCTTTCACAAAGGGCTGTTTGAAACTAAATCACCTTCTGATGATAATATCTCAACAGCCCCCAGATCCACTAACAACAAATCCCTGAGTTCCTGACTGTTTAAGGGAAAGGGAGAACCATCTTCCCTTGCATTAGCAGCAGACCAAGTAGGGGGGAAATTGATCATGTAGTTTGTTAGCTTCACACTTAGGAACAGCGTAGACTCCAGGTTTCTTAAAGCATCAAAAAAGCAAAAGTGCATTCCACTAATGGGGCATTAAATGAATGAATGGATGGATGGATGGATGGATGGATGGATGGATGGATGAATGAATGAATGAAGATGAGGAGACATTAACCACGCATGTGTAGTAGCCTGCATTAAAATGTATGGATTAGAAATGGGCAAGGGTTTAAAAATGAATCATAGAATTCACCAAAAAATCGCTAATTCATCTACTTGTATTCTTAGACTTTGATGACCCGCAATGAATACAAATAATTTTTTTTTGAGATTTTTGATTTGTTGATTTGTTGGGCTATGAAACAGCCACCCAGGCACTTAGAGAGACCAAAATTACAGAGAAGGTTCCCCAGGCTCTTCTCTGCTATTTATCCATGGTTGGTAAGACTGGGTTTTGGATGTTATATGCCCACAAAGGACCTCCAACCAGGAAAGTTCTCCCCAGGCATCTAGAGCCACTGGAATTACAAAGAAGCCTCCCTCGACTCTTCTCTACAAGCCTTCCAATTTTGGGGAAGATCGGGTTTTCCCAAGCCAGCTGCTAAAGGGCAACTCAGATGTCTGAAACCCAATCTTCACCAAACTTAGAAGGATTGTAGAGGAAAGTTGGAAGAAGCTTCTTGGCAATGTTGGTGCATCTGGATGCCTGGGGAAAACTTCCCTGGGTGTCCCTCTTTGGGGGGGGGGTTCATAACTTAGACATCCGGAACCCAAGCTTCACCAGATTTGCACGGCTTGAAGAGGGGAGTCTGAAGAAGCTTCCCTGCTCAGATACTGGATTCATTTTTTAAGAAATACAATAAAATATGGAAGAAATTTTCTGAAGTTCATTCAGTGAAGCCGTGGAATTATGGGGATTTTTTGTTGTTGTTTTTGCTTTCCATCTATCTTATCACCATGTAACTGTTAAGTCATTTTTAAAAGTCTCCAAAGATGTTATGTGCTATCATGTCGCTTCTGATGTGTGGTGATGATATGAATTAATGACCATCCATATCCCAGTTCTGCCCTTGCCCAGCGTGCATATTATAGACCATGTGACCATCTTCAGGGAGTCTTGGCTGTTAGGTGCTGTTAAGTTGTCCCTGATGTATGGCGACCCTATGAATGAGATATCTCCAAAATGTTCTGTCCTCAACAGCCATGCTCTGTTCTTGTAAACACGAGGATGCAGCTTTTTATGCCATCAATCCATCTCTTATTTGGTTTTCTTCTTTTCCTACTCCTTGAGCTTTTGCCAGCATGATTGTCTTTTTCAGAGAATCTCGCCTACTTGTGATGTATACAAAATAGGGCAGCCACAGTTCCATCGTTTTTTGATGGAACAGCTTGATTTGATTTGGATCAACTTGCTCATCCTTCTGCCAGTCCAGATTATCTGCAAAGCTCTCCTCCAATGCCATATTTTGACCAAACCAATCATCCACCCTGTCAGCTTCCTTAACTGTCCTGCTTTCGCACCCATATGTGGTGTTCAAGAATATAAGATGAATATAACATGACCTTCCTCAGCATATAGCCAAATTGATACTCATTAGATTTGTTCATCAGCCATCAGCTTACATAGGATAGCAATTACTAACAGATATTCGGCTAGCGGAGTCACTGCCTGCTTTTAGAAGAGCATTAAAAACTTGGCTCTTTAAGGAACATTTTGGTGATCGATGATTACGTGATTGTATGTTTGTTTTCCAGTTATTTTGCCCACCCTCTTGCCTTACCGGTGGTACTTTTTGTTGTTTTATTAATATTTGTTCACCTTGGTTTTTCCAATTTTTTTGTACTTTGTATTTTTTCTTTCTTATTTACTAGTCTATTCACTAATAATAATAATAATAATAATAATAATAATAATAATAATAATAATAATAATAATAATAATAATAATAATAATAATAATAATAATAATAATAATAATAAATGATGCCCTTCCTTTTTAATTCCAGTCTAGAGGTTTGGCATCACCTTTTGACAGATCCAAGGCAGGGCTAAGATAAGAGAAACTCACTTTATAAATTCATTAACCGACTAGATGGAGGAAAATACATTTTGCTGCTCCCTTGATTTATTCTCAGGTAGTTTCTCTCACACAGGCTTCCTTTCCACAACAACAACATCCACAACAACAACAAGAACAACAACAAGAAGAACAACAACAATAAAAGTTCACAAAGCAATTTGCTAGGTTAGCAGGGAAGAGGTCAATATAGAGGTAAGAATTTACTAAGCAAAAGTAATAGAGATCTCCATAGAAAATGTATGGGGCTTGTTTCGTACTTAGCAAATTGTTATAGTAGCAAATTGCTGGAGTAGAAGAAGCATGGCAGCTGATGGCATTTCTAAGAAAGTCAGAAATCCCTGAGAGAGAAAATATTGGGGGGGGGGTGTAGCAGTGAAGAGAATCCTCATTTTTAAGGTGCAAAGGAATGGCATCTTCTCTAAAAAATAGACAACACGGCCAGATCTGAGATAAGAAAATATTTACCTAAATGTTGTTACCTTCCTACAAATGAAAGGGCAAATAGGATAACTTTCAGTGGCTTCTAACTGGAAAGAAATGAATCCCAGTGGTGAGTCATTAATTGCCAGATGGGTACAAATATGTCTTATGCTCTTTGCCTTCCATATACACAACCAAGCAATGAGATTTCAGTCATGATTTGATGTCCATTGAGCTTATGTAGGATAATGGCATTGAATCCCTCTTGTGGCAGCGAGCCATCATTTACATCCACATGCTATAGGCAATGAGAACCCTTATAGTGTTCATCTCTCATGGAAGTTTAACTAAATATAACTTAGGCATGGGTTATTCCAAAGTTTCTTTTAACAAACAGTACTATTAAATGCAAATGAATACTTGTAGCTGTCACCCTCTCCGTGTCGGCATTAGTCCTCAGAGGCCTTCTGTTGCTGCTGCTTGTTCTTCAGTTCTTTTCAAATCAAGATAATAACCTTACTAAATATGCCCTAAAAACATATGCAGTTAAATATGCATATGATCTGCATCACATTCAATTAAATATCTTAGTATTCCCCAGGCTTGAAAATAACTCAACATTACCTCATACAACACTATTAAAACATGTTAGAAGCACTTTCCATCTGTAAAATAAAACTGTGTGTGTCACAACACCACAAAATGTGATGACATATTCTTGTGAGGAAGATTCCTATGGGATGCTAAAGTATCTTGAAGCTAATTTTACTTATTCAATTGGCCTGGGAGGCATCTCCAGATCATCTCTTCTCAGTAGCATCTTGTTGCCTGTTAAAATGAACTGAACATGATTATATTAAAAATACCTTTTTAAAAAAGTTTCATTTGAATTTCTTCCAGTGGTTTGGAGTCAAAGAGACCCTGCTACGAAGATATGTTTTATCACATAAATATGTGTGTATTTGTACAGTGTGTGTCTGGCTGCTATCCCACAGCCAGAAAAACCATCTCAAAAAAAAAGTTCCCCAGTAATGGTCATGTGGGTGAAGATGCGGTTTATGTGTCCCCATGACCCCACTGACCCCCCCCCACACACCCCCAGCTTCCACAGTGCTTTCCCCAATGGTGCCTGCTGCAGCTCCCCGGAAGCCTGGGAAGGAGCGGGGAGAGGGTTATTCCCAGCTCCATTTTCTTAGTGGAAGGGGAGGGAGTGAAGTGCCACCATCCGAGGCTTCTGCCTTTGAAAAAGAGGCATGAGAAACAGCAGCCTGCACAGGAGATGCTGTCTCATGTAGTGAATCCCCACACCACTGCCTCTGATGTCTCTGTCTCTGGTTCTGTCTCTCTCTGTCTCTGTCTCTCTGTGTCTCTGTGTGTGTTTGTGTTGTGGGAAGAGCCACAGGGCTGTGTTGCAATGGGGACAAAAAGATGAAGTGGCATTTCCGAGTCCCCAGGGATGTAAGTTCTGGTTAAAAATCCGCATGGGAACAGCGACAAATTTTTTTACTTCTTCCTGACCTGGGACTTGGAAAACTCACTGGGTTACACTAAAGTGGGTGTGGTTGCACTTTTAATTTAAAAGCCCACTGGCTGTGGGAACACAATTTTAGGAGCTGCATTTTCCAGCTGTTTGAAGTGGTTTTTAGTGGTCGTGAGATAGCAGCCTCTGTCTCTGATTTCTGCCAGTTTCCATCTCACCAGCTTCATCTTCATTATCTGACTTCCTCAATTGATCTTCAATTTCAGATGTCAAATGTGTTTTTTATCATGTATCCCAGCATTTGCATAAAAACATGTTGCAGAAAATATGCTTTGCATAAAACTCTTGTTTTTGTTCAAAACTAGTTTTCTGTTTGTTTTTTTTTTTCTTTCCTTTTTTTCCTTTTGCTTTTCAGGACTTGAGCATGCACACACAGAATGAGCCCAGAAGGTCAGGGTGATGGGTTACAAAACCACAAACAACCCATGCCATGCTACAATGTCTACTAGTCCATAGAACAAAATAACTTTACTGTTTTACACATTTTATGTAAAGTATGCAAAAAAGTACTGAAAATGTGAAGAAATCTCTCCAAGGGCCTTTTTACACGACCCCTAAGATCCGCCGGCCACTTAAATTCGGACCAGAGATCTTAGGGGTTTGTCGCTCTTCCTATGTCCCCACCCCCCTCCGGACTTCCTGGCTGCTGGCTGCGTGAGGGGAGGGAGAAAAAGAGAAAGAAAAGCATGCCGCTCACCTCGTTCTGCCTCTCGTCTCTGTAAAAGTAGCTCTTAAAGGGGCGGGAGCCAAAAAACAACAAACAGAAGCAAGGAGAGCCCCGCACTCACTATCCTTACACCGGATCAAATAATATTCACCTCCAAAAAGCAGGTACCTGAAAGATGCACTGGGACGCGCTGAAGTGGGCGGGGTCACACTTAATTTCCTGTTAACTCCGGAGCTGGTGGGTAAACATTTTTAAGCTCCGGAGCTGGGAGCCATTTGCAGCGGAGTTTAGGGGTCGTGTATAAACGCCCCAAGACTGTTGAAACAAACAAACAAACCCATATCCATTTCACACATATGTTTGTTTGTATGTCTTGCCTCTTTTAGCATGCCAGCCAACCAAAACAAAAATTGTTTCCCAAGTTAGATACGAACATATGTTGTTCTATTTTGGATGATCCACTGTTATTGTTGTTGGCCAGTTATGCTGGCAGAAGGCAAAGGCATAACCCAGAGAGACAAATTGCTCCTAATTAGCACCTCTCCTCATCAATCCCTGATTCCAGGCCAAGCCACCCAACTTTTACCCAATGAAGAATTATGTGAGAGTTTGTTAAATTGCAATTTGCTACTGCCACTGCATCCATTCCCCTCCCCAAAGCATAATTAGACAACAGGGTTTTGGCTGTTGCTTTGTGGAGATTTTACCATGGAAGGCATGGCTGTTTTCTATTTAATCATTTTTAACCCCCTTAATTGCTGGATGGTAGTAACACCGTCTAAAAATCCAATAAATCAATACAGATGGAGGAGCAGGATAAGAAAGAGCTTTATTTCTTGCACACTATGGTGGGTTTACTTAGACACATGACACAGGGCCAGTGGACACACCTGAATTGTTCTTGTCTCACAACATGAAGCTTGTACAAGGGAAGTTGAGTGCACAAACCAGCCACACTGAAATGTAGTGATGGGGCAAATATCTGACATCTGTTTGCTTGTTACATTTATAATCCATTCACTCTCCAGTGAGTTCATTTATTGTTACCACCCAAAAGAGCTGTTAGACCAGGCCTGCCCAAAATCCGGCCCGGGGGCAAGACCGGCCCGTCAGGCCATCCTGATTGGTCCGTGGCTGGATGGCCCGCCCCTCCCTCCCCCTCCTTCACCCCATGTTTTTTTTTTAAAAAATATTCTGCCAACACTGACACCGCTGGGAAGCTTGGCCGGCTGGGCGGACAGGTGGTCTGCCGCCACCGGCACCACAGGAGAATGTGGGGGGTGGGTGGGCAGGCCAGTGGGCCTCGGCCACCACCAAGGAGCTTTGGGGTGGGCTGGCGGGCAAGCCGTCACCACCGCTGGGGAGCTTGGGGGGGGGTGCAAGGTCGCTCAGATCTCCTCTTCCAAGGGTTGACCTGTGGCCACGGCTCCCTGTGCTTCCTTTGGTCCCCACCTTCCTTCTTTCCTCCCTCCCTTGGTCCCTCCCTCCCTCCCTCCCTTCCTCTCTTGGTTTCCAACTTCTTTGCTTCCTCTGTTGGTTTCCACCTTCCTCCCTTGGTCCCCGCCTTCCTTCCTGTTGGTGGGGTTGCAAGGGGTCAGTGGGTGGAGCTTATGGGTCAGTTGGTGGGGCTTGCAGTGGGGTGGCAGGGTCGGGGAGCAACCGGCCCCTGACACATTCTCAGCCACCAAATCTGGCCTTCCTTACAAAAAGTTTGGGCACCCCTGTGTTAGACCAAGGTTGACACCTAGACTTTCATGCTCTAGCTCATTTTTGTGCACATAAGCTCTCAATCTGCCATGGCCAACTGATACACACACAGATGTGACCTAAGAAAAATCATTCTCATTATTTAGAA
Organism: Phrynocephalus forsythii; assembly: GCA_029282475.1. NCBI lineage: Eukaryota > Metazoa > Chordata > Lepidosauria > Squamata > Agamidae > Phrynocephalus > Phrynocephalus forsythii. The sequence goes on from JAPFRF010000005.1 coordinate 24,006,177, forward strand.
GTCCTACTGGCACTTTTGCACTAACATCAGGGTTGTGATGGAGAAATCCATTGCTCTTGACCTTTAATGGTCCAGCATCCTCTACTGGTTTACCCTCCACTTAGAATGAGGCTGAGATAAACAGCTATTTTAATGGAGGTGAGGAGGGGAGTTTCGGTGAAATCACACCATATTCTAGGTAATTGGCAGCCTTTTCATAGGGTTGCTAAGTTCTGCCTAGAATAAGTGCAGCACTTCAAAACTTTTTTGGTTTTGCTCTTTTGGACAAGGAGAACAATTGGTGGAAACTGTGTACTACTATAGCAGTTCAGTACAGTAATACACAATTCCTATACCTCCAGTTGTGGAGACTGAGTGAATAGATGCACCACACCCCTTCAAATAGGACTGAGATCTTCAGGTCTCTGAGCAAGATGAAAATGGGATCACCTTAGTGTAGTCCAATTTAACCTCCCAAATGATGATAGCATCCCCCCCCAAAAAAATCAAACAACAAAACACCCTCACCCTTCTTCAATCAGGACAATAGAAATGTGATGCAGCCCTTCCATCTTTGAACAGATATGACAGAGGATGCTTCAGATAAAATAGCAAAATAAACATAAAGCAATCCAAATACAGGTAGACTTATGGATGATCCACTTCATGCTACGTAGCACATCGGGCAGCGAGGATTCTTCAGCTCGTTTGGTCTTATGCAAGTATTTCAGTGTTCTAAGTGTAATTTGGAGAGCCTTCAGGTCTTTTGTCAGTGTTCTTCACCATGTTATTTGAGGACATCCTCATCGTCACTGCTATCTTTATGAACCCAATTGTTCTCCATAAGAAAAATATGTCCAGCCTATTGCAGTCTTCTATGTGTGACAAGTTTACACCAGCCACTGTTTTCAATTACCTCTTCATTGATGATGTGGTCAATACAGGTGGAGATATAATAACTGATAGAGTGTTTTTCCATTCTTCATACTTCTATGCTGGATAGCTCAATGGTTTAAAGCAAAGCAAAATATGCTGCTTATATACCATCCCTTAGTGAAGTGATGGCAAACCTTTTAGAGAACAAGTGCCCAAACTGTGATTCTGAACCCACTAATTTTTTTTTGCAATGTGCCAATACAGTAATTTAACCTGTATACAGGTGGCTATGAAGGGGCAATGTTGGGTGCCCACAGAAAGGGCTCCGAGTGCCACCTTTGGCACCCATGCCATAGGTCCGCCACCAGTGTCTTAATGCATAAAGCACTCTCTAATTGACTCCCATCCAAGTAGTAACCAGGCCTGATCCTGCTTAGCAGCTGAAATCAGACATGACATGAAACATAAAGCTGCATTATAAAACTTCTGTCCTGATTCCATTCACAGAGTTCCAGATCACAGCTCTACCAATTCTATTGTTTACTGTTTTTACCTCCTTTGTTTTTCCTTCTAACATCCTTTTCAATTTGTGTATTAATCCTACTAAACTCTTTCAAAGAACCCACATAAGCAATTGTATCAATTGTAGAATTTTCAATTTCCTTTCTATTTAATAGAAAAAGAAAGTGAATCTCCCCATATGTGTATCTCTGAGTCTGCCCATCACGCACCATCAGGTTCAATTTCCTCCTCCTTTTTCTTTTTCCCAAAAGCAAATTGGGTGGGAACCAGAGTTAGTTGTGGTTCAAGTAGACCCGTTGGCATCAGTGTTAAATCAATCATAATGATTTCAGTGGCTACCTGCTAAGCATGACTAACACTGGATCCAATCCATCATCAACCATCTCAAGCTTTGGCTGGAAATGATACAAAACACATACCTCTCTGCAGTTCATACATATATCATAACCAGATCAAATTTACTTGACTATGTACATGGGGGGGGGGAGAGAGAGAATGCAAGCATTACATATCATCTGGGGCTCAACATTATTGTAGTCGGAATTATAGCTTAGGAACTCCAAGTGCCTCCTTGTGCCTAGTGTGACTTATCATACAGCACAGGTGGGTTTCATTCCATTTTATGAGATATTCCTTGCTTGTCTTTCTAAAAAAGGAGCTTTTCCTTCTTCACCCAGCCTCCTGTCAGCCTCCTTGCAGCAGTAGCTGAAGAACCCTCCATCAGATGTCTTAGCAGGCATCCCAGAGCCCTCATTTTGTGTTATGACCTCAGGATTACATGACTTAAGCAACGAAATACGTCCTGGAAAAATTGGAGAGAGTTAGTGATGCTCTCCCTTGGGCCATCACAGACCACCGGTTTCTCCGAAACTCTGATGCTTATTCTCTCTTGCTCTTCTTTGTACGAGCACAGTTCCATCTTTTTTATAGGAACTAACCTAGCCATCAGCATTCAGGTTGGATTCTGGAAGACATGGCATTTTAATTTGTCTGGGTGTGACTTTAATTTGTTATTGCTGTTATAGTTGTTATTGCTGTTTTACCAAGTCTGATTGTTCCTGGTTATCAGTAATATAACTGGAATCCTTCTGTGCATGAGTTCAATTGGCAATTTCTGATTCAGGTATGTTTCATGCATGCTGGTGATGAAAAAAAAAATGAATGGCAGCTGTACATTTTTGCCCTGTAACTGCTTCCTGATAAATGCTTTAATTAAAAGATCAGCCTTGATAAGTAGGTGATTTGAAAAGTGAGTCAATTGATGCCATTATTACGAACACAAAATGCATATCCTTCTGAAAATGATTATCAACTTTTTTTGTGATACTGTTTCTTCAGGTCCTTATGATTAAAAAAAAAGAATTAGGACGCTAAAGCAAAGGAAAAGAGGTGTGTGCATATGTATGAGAGAGAGAAATTGAGAGATATTGGAAAGGAGGCAGAGAGAAATAAGATCTAATCTGTCCGTTTCAGGGCTCCACAGTGAAATGGTTTTAAAAGTATGACAGCTTTTAATACAGCAAATGTTATATATAAGCTATATAAACAACATTATGAGCAAATTGAACAAAAAAAATAAGTAATGATGTTTCACATCGTGGCTATGTTTTCAATAATTATAGAGGATCTTTCCAGAATATAATGTAATGGTCAAGATCTCAGTATAAAAATGCTGACAAGTACACAGAGGAACATACATAATTTCAATATTGTGAAGTCAAGCTTTCCCCAGGGTGGACCTCTTGGCGTTTAGGGTTGCAACTCTCCTAGCCAGCACAACCAATCATCTGGAAAGCTTAGAGCAATAGCTCAAAACATCTCTAGAGCTCTCTGCTGGGCAAGGCTGCTGAAAGTTGTCATAACTTGGAACAGAGTCACATGAAGTTTTAAAACCTTGGTCCCCATACACAGGTCCACCCAGCAGGATAAAAACCCCCCCCACAACAACATTAAGCTAAAGATCAACCGTAAAACATAAAAGACACTATTGTTTACAACGCTTCTGAGAATGGCATTTGGTTTAACCTTAGCAATGTCAAATAAGTTGATAGCTCATTTACCCATTGCCATTTAGAATTTGTAGCACAATCTGTAAACAACACTTTCCTGTCCATCTAGTTTGTCTGCATTGTAAAATGTTACATAATGGAAAACCTTTGTAGAATAAAATATTACCTCTTTTCTTTTCTTTGTCCTTGATATCTGCCTTTGAGTTTTCTTTCTTTTTTCTCTTTTAAATCAACAAACAGGGGTGGTTTGCATATATATCTTCAACACCAATCGAACAAAGCTAAGTGAAGATTTAGAACTTTGGTTTCCAAAATGCAACATCTCAGATTTATAAAACCTCACACAATTTTTGGCCGAATTATGTGCAAGAGATAACACGGCACAGGAAGATGGAGTTCCTTAAGCTTCAACAACATCCAGTTGTCACAGGATCTCTGATTACACTGTATGTTCCTCTCCAAAATCTTAACAAAAGTGGATGTTATATAGAGGGCACTTTTTTTTTGCCTCCCCCAGCCAGCGAGACAGCTGATCAGTGCTGGAGGGGGGCAAATAAATAAATAGACAAATAACCTCCTGCCTTTCCCCTGCCGATTGGGCACAGGAAAAGGCGGGATTTTTTTCTTCTATTTTTTCTCCATTGAAATGCATTGGCTCAATGAATTCCAATGAGGAATCTCTGGGGTGCTTTTTTTTTTTTTTTTTGCATCCCCCAGCCCTTTTCCTGTGGCCAACACCTCCCCCTTTCCTGCCCCATCAGCATGGAAAATGTGGGAGGTTTTTCTCTTTTTCTTTCTTTCTTTTCTCTTTTTTCACCTGCCCCCCACCCATCAACTGATCGGGTGGGCTGGGGAGGGCAACAAAATAATAATTTAAAACTCCCACCTCCCCCATATCAGGCAGGAAAAGGTGGGAGTTTTAAACTTTTTTTGCCTCCCTAGCAGCCAGCAATGATTATACACAAGCACCACACTGCACACACACACACACACACACACACACACACACACACACACACACACACACACACACACACACACACACACCACTCAAAATGAACCTGAACCAAAATGAAATCTGAAATGAATTTTTAAACAAAAAAAATTGTTTCGTATAAAATGAACCCCCCTCCCCAAACCAAAAATGAAATGAAACAAATTGGAATTTTTCATTTTGTGCCCATCTCTAGTTGGTATATTTGTGTTACTAGGAGAAAATATATATATACTATAATTATCATATGCTACAGTGTATGATTAAGGGAATTAATTAAAAATATTTACACTTCAATGTAAGACTAAGAAATACTAAAAATGGTTTAGATCAAGGATGGTGAAATGTGCTAGTTACTTCCAAGCTCTTGGTTGGAGCATTATAAGAAGAAGAAGAAGAGAGGTGATTTTTAAAAGAGAAAAGTGGAAATAAAAGGAGGCCAGTTCTTGGGATGAAGGGGGTAACTGAAGCATCAATAGGGTCCAAGGAGGAAGACAATTTGGGAAAGGAAGGCAGCCATGTCACTTGCAGTAGATGTGGAGGCCTTGACTTCCAGAGCTCATATAATTCTATGTCTGACCATCTCTTTTTAAAATCTAATTAAATTTCTTCATCCTTTTAATTGTGCAATATTATGCTCCTTGCTTTCACCTGCAAACTTGTTTCAGGCTGATCCCAGGTTCTAGTACCTGATCATCCTATAATTCAAGTGCATGAAAGCTCTTGTAAGCTCCATATAGTTTCCATTTCATTTGCACTTTATTCCTGTTTATTTATGTTGCGTGACCGAAATATTGCTTCAACAGCCATTATTTCTTCAGCAGTGCAATATAACAGGCATTAACCCGTGCCTATTTCTTAAACCAGGCACCACTGATAGGTGGAATATTCATAAGAAGAAAAGCAGAGTGGTGAACTATGAAACAGTACTAGCACTGAGCAATATTTTGTCAATTATTTTGCAGGTAAGTGTGCTTTTGCATCATTAGGAGCTTGCTGGCAGCCATCGCCATCCAATGATGTGATTGCGCATGGGTGGAGAGCATCATGCTGGGTGGCAGTTCTCCTCAGCAATAGCCAATGGTGAGTCATAACAGAAATAGCACTCTATTCCTTGCTTAAATGCCTCAAATGCCTGCATGTGGTGTTAAATGGCCTGGACAGGATAGGGATTCTGTTGGTGTACCGCCGCCCTGCAACCCAACAGTCTCCCTACCTGAGCTGACCTCGGTGATCTCGGCAGTAGCATTGGAGTCTCCCATCTCCTAGTACTGGGGGACTTCAATGTTCATGCCGAGGCCCCTGAGACTGGTTCAGCTCAGGATTTCATGGCCGCCATGACAACCATGGGCCTGTCCCAGACTACCTGAGCTGACCTTGGTGATCTTGGCAGTATCATTGGAGTCCCCCTGCCTCCTAGTACTGGGGGACTTCAATGTCACCTTGGTGGATGACCTACGCCGGGGATTAGACAGGGGGAGTGTGTCCCTGTTGGTCCTGCTGGACCTCTCAGCGGCTTTCAACACCAAACTCGAACAGGTCCAGAGGAGGGCAACCAGGATGGTTAAAGGTCTAGAAGAAATGTCTTATGAAGAGCAGCTTAGGGAGCTGAGAATGTTTAGTCTTACAAAAAGAAGGTTGAGAGGGGGTATGATAGCTATGTTTAAATATTTGAAAGGATGTCATATCAAAGAGGGGACAGTTTTGTTTTCCATGGCTTCAGAGGCTAGTACTTGGGAAAATTGTTTCAAACTACAGGAAAAGAGATTGCATTTGAATACTAGGAAGAACTTCATGATGGTTAGAGCTATTCTGCTTTGGAATATACTGCCACGGAGCATGGTGGAGTCTTCTTCTTTGAAGGTTTTTAAGCAGAAGCTGGATGGCCATCTGTTGGGAGTAATATAATGGGGGTTCCTGCATGGCAGGGAGTTGGACTGGATGGCCCTTCAGGTCTCTTCCAAATCCATGATTCTATGATCTGGTGGTGTTCAAAGTCTGTTAACTAAAGAGGCCATGCAATTTGAATTAAGGTTGGAGGAAAACCAAGTGTTCTCATTGTAAGACTAAAATGCTGGTGCCAACAAAACAGGCAAGCTACACCCCATTCTTGAAATTGAGGTTTATCTGTGTTAAGTCATATTTTCATGTTTGTGTGCATGTTGTTGTTTTTGTTTCCTCCTGAAGACCAGAAAAATGCACAAATAATCTCCTGGACTCCTGGACAATGATCAGATTGAATTGTCTCCAAAAGGACATGGAGAAGCTTGGGTAACAATCTTTAGGCACAGACTCCCTTTGATATCACACACACACACACACACACACACACACACACACACACACACACACACACACACACACACACACACACACACACACACACACACACACACACACACACACACACTGTGGGATTCAGGGACAAATAAGGACTTCTGATTTACCATTTCTTTTTTTGATTGACATATTTAATTCATTTTCTATGATATAACTGCTTTCCTTTCTGTTAATTGGAAAGAAAACAGAAAACATGAGGTTCTTGTTGCTTCCTTTTCTACTTTACAGTTAGACACAAGCAAATGTGTGCAACCAAAACTGTACTGGGGGGGGGAACCATGCAAACAAAAGCAGTTTATTCAATTTAAAAAAAATCCCTAATGATTGTCTAGTTTAGAAAAAATTGCCTATCAAAACACACATACATTTACCCATTGAAAGGAGGAAAAAGTCAGGCAGAACAATACAGAGCTGGGATGGTGTGTGGATATTGGTGGAAACATGACAAAATGGAAAATGTCTGTTTTTCACCTTTATCATGGTGATTCTAGGGGAGGAACATGTACGTATCCTTCTCCAAAAGTCATAAAGCCCTCTCTGTATCCTTGTAGCCATTCTCCTGATTTACAGGATAGATAAAGGGTGGTGGTCTATGTCCTTCCCAGATGATGTTCTCCAAATGAGCAGAGAAAAGGCTGAAGAATCTTGTGTGCATGTATGCTCAATACATGGCCAACAGCACAGCTCTTCCTCATCTGTAGAGTGAACATTTGAGCATGAACTCGTCTTTAGCTTTTCACTTTTTCACTGTCCTAATCTTCACTCTCCTAATTATAGATAAATGAAAAACATATTTATCCATTACATACCCATGCATTTATGAACTTTAAAAATGTATGAAATAAGTTATGATTGAAAAAATGCACATAAAAGCATTCATTTCAGAAGAAATGGTTTGCAAAAAAATAAAAAAATGATGTATCCATATAGCTTTTTCTGATGGACTTTTGAAAAAACGAGATGAAAACCCAGGTTGAAACAAACTGAAAAATGGAAAGAGATAGAATGGAGAGAGAGGTGGGGGAGGGAGGGGGGAGGGAGGGGAGGAGAGGGAGAGGAGAGAGAGAGAGAGAGAGAGAGAGAGAGAGAGAGAGAGAGAGAGAGAGAGATCAACACCTCAACTCCGGGCAACTCAAGAAGATTATGGCATTTAAAATGAATCAGAGTTCCCATTTGAGGAAAATTTGTTTGCAGTATACAAATAAATAAATAAATAAATAAATAAATAAATAAATAAATAAATAAATAAATAAAGATTTAGAGTATTTTTACCCCACCTTTCCCTTTGGAAAAGGACCCAAGGTGGCTTACATTAATGAGGGTGTGGGGGAGAGAGAGGGAGAGGGAGAGAGAGAGGAGAAATGGACAGAATTTCCACTAGTATCTCAAAGCATATATAGAAGATCCACAGGAAGGATAAACAAGGAACCCAAGGAACCCAAAATGAATGAGCAGAACTGACGTCAAACACCCATAAGAAAATGGAAGATTTGCATGTGACAAGTGCTAAATTTTGCTTTTTTAGAACCTGTTCTGACATTACCATGGCAACATGGTTACTGGTTCCATGCAAAAGGTTTAGCCTGCCTTGTAAACATTGCAATTTACAAATAAAATCTGTCAATTAAGATGCAGTTCTATTGTTGGCCAAAGGCACTTCATTGCAATTTTCTGAAAGCAAATGAGCGAAAAGCTGGTGTCCTGATGAAATTAATGTTGGACTTTTACCAATTATACATGGCCAACTTGAGTTAACCAATATATTCACCAACCAATATATTAACCAATATAGTCTGGAAACTAGAGAACCATTTATTATTTGGCGGCTAAATTATGTAAAAGAAATATTTGAAATAGTTAAGAATGTGAAAAATCTTAAGAACTATTGATAAATGTCAACATTAATAAGTTTCTGATATTTATCAGAGGTACGCATTTACGATAAGTGCCTACTTGGTGAATTTTGACATTTGCCAGTACAGTTTCATATCTCAGCTTTCTATTTCAAGCACCAGTTTGAAGTACCTGTACTTCTGTTGTTGATTTATGCCAATAACGAACCTCACCTCCTCACTAAGTTATTTCTCCCCTGTAATTATTTCTAAATTTGCTTTGTGTGTTTATTGCTCACATTTTAAATGAATGTTGTCTATGGTGAGGAAGTTGTCTGCTGCTCTTCTTCTGTTTCTCCTTTCTTTGAAAATATGAGGGGTGTGAATCCTCCGATATAAGAGGTGGGTGTTTGAGCACAGGGAGCCAGCTCGGAGCTGGTCCCAAGCGAAGCAGCAGAAGAAGGAGGAGAGGGAGGAGAAGGAGGAGGAGGAGAGGGAGGAGGAGGAGGGAGGGAGGAGGAGGAGAGGGAGGAGGAGGAGGGAGGAGAAGGAGAAGAAGGAGGAGGAGGAGGAGGAGGAGAGGGAGGAGAAGGAGGAGGAGGAGGAGGAGAGGGAGGAGAGGGAGGAGAAGGAGAAGGAGGAGGAGGAGGAGGAGGAGGAGGAGGAGGAGGAGGAGGAGGAGAGGGAGCAGCAGCAGCAGCAACAGCAGCAGCTGCTGCCAGTGGTGGCACTTTTCCTTCTGGCAGCCTAGCTTGCTCTCTCTGCCTATAGCCTGCCAATAGACAGACAGGGCAAGCTAGGCTGCTGGAAGGGAAATCAGGTGCTGTTTATAAAGAAGATGGCAGAGGTGGATGATGACAAGGACAAAGTAGGGAAACATGGATGGCAGTGGGAAGGGGGCTGGGGAGTAGGAAGTAGGGAGGGGCCAGGGGAGGCTGGGGTCAATGAAGAAGATGGTTTGTAAATCACCCCAACATTCATTGCATCTCAGGCTGGCAGTGTTTACAAAATTTACCTTTTGAGACTGCAACTCCATCAGCATTCTGAGATTTGCCACATAACAAGTCCTTTATCTGAGCAATTAGAGGAGGAGATTATTTTGCCCATGCTTTCCTGGACAGGAGTAACAAATAATAGGAAAGTATTGCATTGAGTACTGCCAGGATCTGCCAGATGGGGAGATGTTCAGATGCCTGCAGCTGGAGGAGAGAGGCTCATACTTCTCCTCCCTGCTTGCTGCAATCTCAGTCTAGAACACCCTTTCACATGAACTCCTGGATAGCACAGTTGATTAGGCATCTGGTTGGCAGTTCAGTTTCCCACTCTGCCTCTTTGACAGGGCTTTGCAGCTCTGCAGTTCTTTCATCTATCTATCTATCTATCTATCTATCTATCTATCTATCTATCTATCTATCTATCTATCTATCTATCTATCTATCTATCTATCTATCTATCTATCTATCTATCTATCTATCTATCTATCTATCTATCTATCTATCTATCTAATTTTATTGTATTTTTATACTACCCAGTTGGCAGTTATGGCCACTCTGCGCAGATTACAACACATGTATCGCATGTTTTAAGAGGAGGAGGAGGAGGAGGAGGAGGAGGAGGAGGAGGAGGAGGATGCTGACAACAACAACAACAATAACAACGGCATTGACAACAACAACAACAACAACAACAACAACAACAACAACAACAACTGACTTTTTCATGCAAATCAAAATCAAAACAGAGCTGCACACTATGTAGGTAATGTAATATATAACTTGACCCTAGGTGTGGCTGCTTGCCATCAAGCTAGTAAAGACCATTTGTACATCAGTTGGCCTCTGCTGGTAGCTTCCTTAGGCATCTGCTCAAGAGTGATTTGTCACCAGCTGAGATTTTATAGGGGGAAAATGCTACTTGAAATTTTGACCAATAATTAAGAACATAAGAACATAAGAAGAGCCATGCTGGATCAGGCCAATGGCCCATCTAGTCCAGCTTCCTGTATCTCACAGTGGCCCCACAAGATGTGTTTGGGAGCACATGAGACTAGATATCTGTCTCCTGATACCACTCCCCTGCATCTGGCCCTTGACGTACCCTGGTTTTAAGACTGGAGATTGCACATCTCCATCATGGTTTGTAACCTGTGATGGACTTTTCCTCCAGCAATCTGTCCAATCCCCTTTTGAAGGCATCCAGGCCAAATGCCATCACCACATCCTGTGGCAGGGAGTTCCACAGACTAACAACGCACTGGGTGAAAAAATATTTTATTTTGTCTGTTCTTACTCTCCTAGCCCTCAATTTGAGTGTATGTCCCCTAGTTCAGGTATTTTGTGAGAGGGAGAAGAACTTCCCTCTATCCACTTTACTCGTGCCCTGCAATATTTTGTACGTCTCAATCATATCCCCCCTGAGGCACCTTTTTTCCAGACTAAAGAGCCCCAAATGTTTTAGCCTTTCCTCATAAGGGAGGTGCCCCAGCCCAGTAATCATTTTAGTCGCTCTCTTTTGCACCTTTTCCAGTTCCACTATGTATTTCTTGAGATGCAGTGACCAGAATTGTACACAATACTCCAGGGGCGGCCTTAAAATTGCTTTGTATAATGGCATTATAATGTTGGCTGTTTTATTTTCAATCCCCTTTTTGATAATCCCTAGCATGGAATTGGCAAGGGACCTCAGAATACTGATAGTTCAGAAACTCACATTTCTACCTCTGCTTAGATTCATTAGTGAGCCCGCCAGAGAGGTTAGAGTTTCTGCCAAGACTGACTATATCAAACTGCAGACTGACAAAGTGGGGAGAAATGTGAAAACAAATCAACATCATCATTGACGGCAATGCATTGATGCAGGTATATCAACTTTGGACTTTCATTCACAAAGGTTAGCTGTACAATGATGATAGCCTTCAAGTACTTCAGAAGTACTACAGTTGTTGTTTTCTGTCTCCAATGAGGGGCTTCTTTCGCTACAGATTTTGTGCTCATCTGAATCAAACACTAGCATGAAAAAAGCTATGTCAAGCACTAGAGAACAAACAGATCCTTATTAAAATAAAGATTTCATGCCTATTGCAGTTATAAGAATAATCAGCTTTCACGCTTCATGGGATAAACTGATTTTTGTTCACATGTAGAGAACAGAAATTGGTTCACATCCAGGGAAGTGCAGAACATGACAAACTAGTGCAGAGGCTGGAATACATATCTAGCTTTTACAAAGACATCTTGTGTAAATTCAATACCTGATGAATAATATAGGGCAACTCTAAGAGACTCATAAAATTGTTGTTGTCATTGTTGCTGCTTCTGCTGCTAAAAAGTCACTGATCTCTAGAAGGTTTACACTTTGTTTCTTGGCCTTCAGTGAATTGATCTTGATCATTCACTGAAAATCAACCCACCTGGCCCAGTCAGTGAAAAATAAATATTTATGTGGATTAGTATAAACCTTGTGCAATGATGCGTGATTATCTGATGTATTCTGATCTTGGTGATTTTTAAATTTCTTTTTCCTATTATTTTACTTTGGTGAAGAACAGAGCTTGGAAAAATGACACATTAGCTTTAGCAGCACATTAATGTCAAAATGTGTTACATTTCTGGTGTAACACCAGGAAGGCGTTGCTCCAGAAAACCTAATATTTAATATTAATGAGATCTTCCTCTTTGAAAATGTGAGCTTCCCGTGTCCTCTACAGAGGGCATGGTATCCTTCTCCCAGGTGATAGGGGTCTACATAGCCTCTTTTAGAATTAAATTTAGTCCAGCCAATATTGCATGTGTCGCATCAAATTAACATTGTAATGAAAGATTCCTTACAGAACTTCCGTTAAAGAGGGTAAACATTTTCAAGTGTAAATAACTAGTAGGTATAAATTAATCTCTCACTTTCCGATGATTAACATTATTAAATTAATATTTAAAGCTAATGTTTCATTGGAGAGGAACGGCCGCCTGCTTTTACAACCCTATCAGCAAAAGTGGAAGGGCTTATGTGATGGGAAGGGGAGAAGACACACATTTTCCAAGGGTATTATGTATTTATTTTAAATATTTTTAAATCTCCTTTGACCTCAAAAGGGTGGCTTACAAGAGCAATTAAAATATATTTAAAATACAGTATTAAAACTCATCACGATGAGTATGACTACATATAAATAATATGAATACAGTAGATACAATTGCCAAAATAATGAGCAATACCAAAACAAACATTTAGTAAGGTGCATCACAATTAAAAAGAAAAACATGCCCTGTTGACCAATTGTGATGCATCGCCACATTCTGTCCATCAGCCACAATTAGCTGCAACAAGTTATGCAAAAATTACACAAGCACCATTAGGATTCTGGCCTTTTTTCTTCTTCAATAAACAGACGTATGAATTTGCAGATTTCTTTGAAAAGGGGCAGTTAAAATGACTTGAGAGTTTAAACATTGGGGAAAATGCCCATGTTTGGTTAGTCCAGTCTCACTGCTACGTGCACTGCCTTCTTTAGCGCAAGGCTCGACAGCAGCAAGTTGAGAGATGAAAGGACACATTGCCAGAAGGCTGAAATGAAAAGTTCAACTGCAGTTCTCCTAGCACTCTCCTCACATATTGCTCACCCTGGGCTGCATGAATTCTCTGAGTCAATTCAGCCTTCTTTTCTAGAAGCCAACAAATTACGTTCTAGGGGTTTTCATTTGGAGCTGAATCAGAGTTCATTTAAAAATACCTCTTATTGTGCTGGCACTAGCTCATCCCAGTAATGATGCCAAAGGAAGGAAGCTTTGCATGGTTGCCATGGCAAATCTAGTTAGAAGGATAAAGGGATGATATCACAACAGTGCCAGTGAGGGTACCAGTTTCAGCTTGGCTCTCCCTTAGCTTTCCAGATCTCAAGAAGAAGGCAGCCGGCTCAGCAGACCTGTTATGGCTCTTCAGAGCTGCGTGTGGGAGGATGGAGGGGAAGAAAGGGAAGAGGCTGCATCCTGACACACTGACATTTAATATGTCTTCACATGCTTCCACCAAACTAATTGCCTTGATCGAATATACCCACCTCAGTTGCCAATTTGACATCCTCACCCAGCACTTTGTTACATCAGGTCCAAGGGCCAGGAGACATGATGGCTAAGAAGAACATCTAAACAAAGGTGGAACTGCAACTGTCTGGATGAAAGATGAAATCGTGACCAAAACCATGATATTTGTGAAAACTGAAGGTGGAAAAAAAGTGGACACCCTGGATTAATACTGTAGTCAGATAACCAAATTCCTAGTTGTTGGCAGGACAACAGATAGGCAGAAGGATCTGTAACACGGAGTGGCCAGAATCCACGAGTGTGGAAGAACTTCCCTTTCCTGCAAAGCATTTACAACTGGATCTCTGCTTTCTAGTCTCCCCCAATGACCCTTTCACTACACTCTGAATTATCCACTTTCCCAACATTCTAGAGGAGAAATAGCACATACAGGGGAGCTCTATGGGATGGGAGGAACATACCTGTCTCCGGATTGGTTTTCTAGTGTTCCAGGGGCCAGAGCTGCACCTCCAAATGTTAGCAGAAATGTGTGCACCACATTGACACAAGGAATCTGCCTTTAAATCAATGGAGGATTCAGTGAGGGACAAGACCACACTGTTCCTATGAAAGAACAGTGCTTCCATCAACACACATGCCCAGTTGGATCCTGGCTCAAGACAGAGTCTCTGTTGTGCAATATAAAGTAATAATAATATTATTAACCATGAACTGGCTACTGGGGATTGAACCCCAGGTTGTGAGCACAGCTTTGGCTGCTATACAGCAATTTAACAAGGCACCGATAATAGATCTGAATTTTGATTATTTCCCACTAATCAAATATTGCATATATCCTGTATGCATTCATATCTTTAAAACAAAAAAATAGAGCGGTGATGCAGAAAGAACCCCGAAATAAGCTCCATGAGCCAGAATCCTATAGTTGTTTCCACAAGATCTGTGCAACACACCATGGCTAATTGGCGATAATTGATGAGATGCACAGGCACATCTCAATGTTATGCCACACCCAGCTGAGATGCACCCTGTGACCTTGTCAATTGGCCACAGTTGGCTAGAACAAGTTAAACAAACAAGATTAGAGTCACTGGTTTTAGAGGAATTTTTTCCTTACTAGGTATTGATAAGAATGGGTGACCATGATGGTGCTAGTCTTACTCCCATGTTAAAAACTTGTTTTATACATCTGTTGAAATATTGTCTAGATGCCCAGTGACTGAACTCTAATTAAGCTTCCATTTTATCCTTTAGCTCAGTGGTTTCCAAATTAAAACTTCCAGAGGCTTTCACAACCTACCTGTGTTGGCTAGGATTCCTGGGAGTTGCTACAACAACTGGGAACACAAGGTTGGGAACCACTTGTCTAGACAGGCTTGTGGAATATATGAGCCAATAACTGAAATAACAGTCTAAATTCATCACTGACTATGATGAATAGCAACCAGTCCTACACACTGTAAATTAGCAGAGAAAAGAGCAGGAACTGTTAAATATATAGGATATAATGATCTTTGTAGGCTAGATTGTTTATCAAGCTTGTTTTAAAGTAGGAATCAGAAATGTGGCTTATATTGCTAAAATCATGAACAGGAGTTTCACTCTACCAATATCGGGAGGATCACATGTTCCCCATCACTGTCATAAAGGTACCCTTGACATCTAGTCTAATTATAGGTGAACATTGCATATCAGCAGTCAATTATTCACTGCCAAAGAAGATAAACCGACAAAGAGCTACATTTTACTTAGAGGCAGTTTTGACAGAAATGGTAACATTTTAATTGTTTTGACATGCATGCTTGTTTTCTATGATAATGCTTGGTGTTCTTAGGTATATTGAAGAACAGCAATTTTCCAAAGCACCCAGCCTGTGAGAATTTTAGTAATTATAGTGGCAGCCATAGCAACACCCTTTAATTTTGCTTCATAAGTAAATTGTTGCAGATTGTCCCTGTGAGGGGGAAAAAAAGAGATTGCTCCCTTTGGGGGCTACATTGTGATAGACTCAAAATGGGTCTGTGATCATTGACTTTGGATTGGTGTGTGCAGGAGTTCAGTATATTTTGCATATAGGGTGGATGGAAAGGAACTTAGCAGTCCTTTGAGAAGATAGGTGGTCCTGGATAAATTGTGAAGCAAAATAAGCATGTGCTTAGGGCATTGACAAAGGAAAGGAGCACAGCAGAGTTGATTTCAGTGGTGGATTTACTATGGACTATGGTGCAAATGGTGCACTCTCCTTAATAAACCACATCCATGTCTGTGAAGATTCTCAGTCATCCCCGGAAAAATCAGGATGACTTCACATCTCCACAGGAAAGCCACTTCTAACAACCCATGTTTAATGGGCGTGGGAAGGGCCACAGAGGTCTGTGTCCAACTAATGAGCTCATTCACACCAGGGTGAATGGAAACCATGTGGAATATAAATTGCAAGTCCCCTACTAACCTTCCTCTGAATGAAGAGGCTACTTGGGATGAGTAACAAAGTGTTCCAATCTCATAAGAGAAGAAGTCCAGTTGCCATGGTTCAGCTTCCAGAAAACCACATCCATCCACCCTCACCCATCGCCACCTCCCCCCCTTCATGCCGCAAGGTCCCCCAAGAAAACCACCTCCCTACCCAAATAAATTGAGTATGAACCAGTAAAACCTAAAAAGAATGAAGACTTACCCATGAGAGAAAACCTACGTTTTGAGGGACATTGTTGTTGTTGTTGTTGTTGTTGTTGTTGTTGTTGTTGTTGTTGTTGTTGTTGTCGTTGTCATTGTCGTCGTCGTCGTCGTCATCGTCATCGTCGTCATCATCTCCTCCTCCTCCTCCTCCTCTTCTTCCTCTTCTTGTTACTTCTATACTTTGGGAGGTTGGATGGGGATAAGGATAAAAAGAGCTGTTGGTCTTCCCCAGCCTCTGCACTACAATGCAGATCAAAGAAATCACTGCTACTGGTAAAAAATGCCCCCAAATGGGTTTTAAGCTTTTGTTTGAGCTTTTGAATTTACAGATTCTGACAAAATCTGTCTACATTAATCAAAGCACAGAAGCTCAAGACGGGTCTGGAAAACGGTAATTTGATAGGACGTATGATTTTGTATATGACATGTGGTTCTTTTTGCCACATACTATACAACTAAATTACTATAGTGTATATTCATGCATATAAAATATGTTTATACAAGTTTTATTTTCAGACCGTAGGATCCACTGTGCGTTATATTCATGCAGGGGAGGCACCATAATACAACAGTAATGATGGTCCTTAAAACGCTATTATGGTAATTGTGTGCTGCTTCCATATTTCTTGGTTTGTTTAAAACTAAAAGTATCCTCTCTTGTCATAAAGTGTACTGTAGGACAGTATCTTTGAATGTAACACACAGTTACCTAATTGCATAAAGAACAATATGTTGAATGCAAGAGGCAGTGGTGTTTCATTATAAATGTATAATGAAAAGCCATGCAACTCAATCTGGTTTCTTCCCAGAATATACACCATTCTGATCAAGAATTCATTACAACTTCTTCTCCATCATGCATGGAGAAAAACTATAAGGCTTTTTTTCCTATGGGATTTGTTTCTAAGAAACAGAAGAAGCCAGTGTGGGGTTAGAAATTCCATATGCCCACAATTTCAAGCAGAGGATGGCATGGTTGGAGGTATTTAAACCATCCGTAAGAAAAGAGAGCATAATCCTGCACAAATGCCACATTAATATACAGCACTGATTGGCAGATTTGAATAATCTAAAGGTACAACAGCTTGGAAGAATTCAGACTGGTAATTATGTATTACGATGAAAATAATCATGAATAGCAAATGTATTTCCACTCTGGTTGTCCAGTAATTTTGAATAACAAAACCGAACTACTTTGTATAGCTTATTGGAAATTAGGAGACCTATCTGTGATCGACGACAGACGACAAATGGCTATGAGCAATTTCCCATTGAAAAAGAAAAACCTTTGAGTCTGGAAAGCAACACACACACACACACACACACACACACACACACACACACACACACACACACACACACACACACACACACACATATATATGCATGTTAGGGTGGATTCGGGTTTCTTCCCGTGTAGAAATCTGGTTGTTCTGGCGACGTTTCGACGAGGTCTCACTCGTCATCTTCAGGCTGGTGTTCTGGCTTCTTTCTTCTTGAAGCAAAGCGTGATCTCAGTTGAAGTCCTTCTATAAATACTGCTGGGGGTGTGTGGTTTGCTTGCTCTGTTGCTGATTGTAGGTTCCTTTGTTCCTTTGTTCTTTTGTGATCTGCTGTGTGGCTGAGGCGATCGTTAAGGGATTAACTGCTGGTGGGTTAGATGGCTGTTTAGAGACATCCTGTGTGGGTGAGGTGCTGGATGTGTGTCTATCAGCCTTTTGTTTCTTAACGACCTTGGTGGTGGGCGTTCTGGCAGCATCCTGGGCTTTGGTGGAGTGGGGTCCTGTGTCTTGTGAATTCATTTTGGTCTGGCTACGTGTCTGTGGTCTCCCAATGTTTTTTTGGCGTGTGTAAGTGTGCTCTATGTGGTGACTGGAGTGGGGTGCCGCAGTAGATGGTGCAGTCGTGGTTTTGTTATTGGATGGTGGTTTCGTTTCATCTGTGGGAAGGGTCTGGGTTTGTGTTTGGTGTGGATGGAAGGTGGTGGCATCTTGTGTCCTTTTGGACCTGGTGTCAGTCTTTGTGACAGAGGCTCGTCTGTTGACCAGGGCTAGTTTCCAGATGTCAGGCAAGCGGGAGGTGTCATCACGTTTATTCATGTTGTTTGGGTGTTTCTCTATTTCAATGGCTTCCATAATTATTCGACTGTTGAAGTGTTTAGTTTTGGAGATGAGTTTGGTTCTTTCAAAATCAATTTCATGACCTGTTGTTTTTATGTGCTGGAAGAGAGAGGAAGATTTTTCTTCTTTTTTGACTGCGTTCTTGTGTTCTGCGATGCGTGCGCTTATTCTCCTGTTTGTCTGTCCGATGTATGTGGCTGGGCAGACTTTGCATGGTATTTCATAGACTCCTTGGTTTTCTAGCTCAATCTTGTCTTTGGGGTTTCTTAAAATGTTGGCTATTTTTTGGTCGGTGCAAAAGGCTGTCTTGATATTGTGTTTGTGGAGAATTTTGCTGATTTTGTCTGTGGTGCCTTTGATGTAAGGGAGGAGGGCGGTGCCGTTGTTCTCTTCTGTTTCTTGGTTCTTGGGGGGTGTTTCCTTTTGGATTAGTTTGGTGATGGTGTTTTTTTGGAATCCGCAATTAAAACATTCGAGAGAGTGTGTAATTCAGTTTTTAGGTGGTCTTTGTCAGCGAGGCGTTTGGTTCTGGAGATGAGGGTTTTTGCTACGGAGTTGATCTGTGCAGGGTGGTGGTGTGATTGTGCATTTAAGTAGCGGTTTGTATGTGTTTTTTTCTGGTAGATGGTATGTCCTAAGGAGCCGTCGGGTTTTTTGTAGATTAGGACGTCCAGGAAGGGAAGTTGGTTGTTGGCTTCTATTTCCATAGTGAATTGTATTTTGGGGTGTAGGCTGTTGAGATGTTTGAGGAAGTTGTTCAGTTTATCTTTCCCGTGTGGCCAGATAACAAAGTGTCGTCAACATATCTGAGCCAGAGTTTGGGTTTATGTTCGGACTTCTGTAACGCGTTGGTTTCAAAGTGTTCCATATATAGGTTTGCTATGACCGGTGAGAGGGGTGATCCCATGGGTGCTCCTTCTATCTGTTTGTATCTTTGTCCATTGTGGATGAAGTATGTGTTGGTTAGACAGTGGTTGGTCAGATCTAGGATGTGCTTGGGGGGGTTGTATTTGTTGTGGATAGCTGTCAAGGCTTCTTGGATGGGCACTTGTGTGAAGAGCGAAACAACATCGAAGCTCACGAGTAGGTCATTGGGTTGTAGGTCTTGTTTCTTTATAATTTCTATGAAGTGGAACGAGTTTTGTACGTATGAAGTGATGGAAGAAAGAAGCCAGAACACCAGCCTGAAGATGACGAGTGAGACCTCGTCGAAACGTCGCCAAAACAACCAGATTTCTACACGGGAAGAAACCCGAATCCACCCTAACATGCATACCTATACCCGTGAAAATCTACGAAAACAAATATATATATACATGCATATATATATATATATATATATATATATATGCATGTTAGGGTGGATTCGGGTTTATATATATATATATTCCAAATAGGTAAAAACAGATTAAGGCAGTGTGCTGCATTTGTCCTCATCATCCAGTCAAAGTCATTTGATGGGAAGGGGAGCCTGAAAGGACCAACCCAGGACATTTTGCTGTTTGAACCAAAGGACAAGATGGTTCCCCTCTACATTCCACATAAAGAAGCTGCCTGGATTGCAAATTGAATCTCGACTTTGGAAGCAAAACAGTCATCCAGGAGCTTGATTGATTGATTGATTGATTGATTGATTGATTGATTGATTGATTGATTGATTGATTGATTGATTGATTGATTGATTGATTGATGCATCAGCTGGAACAGAATGGCTCCAGTAGTCTGAGCAATGAAAGTACAACTGATTAGCTTGAATGGAACCAGAGAAAAATGAGCTTTAATTATTCCAATTTGTTCCCTAATAATCCAAGTCTTAGGGGAATATTATCACCCTACAGGGCCATAAACAGGATTTGAGGGTGTGGTATCCAGTGTATTGTCTTAGGATCTCATGCTCCTTGAAAAAAAAACTTCAACAAAAAGTACTGCTGAGAAAGACAAAGGATAAAAAGCATATTGCTATTTTCAGTTGGTATTTTGAAATGCAGTAATACCTTGGTTTAAGAGTAACTTGGTTTTAGAGTGTTTTGCATAATAAGCAAACATTTATTCTGTTTGTGCCTTGATCAACAAGCAATGTCTTGATATACAAGCACTGGAGCAGGTCACATGGTCATGTGAGCCAATGGTGGCTCTCTCTCCCTTCTTCTACCTTCTAGATTATGGGGGATCATGCGGAATGTTCCTCAGGCAGCCTCCAAAGCAGAGGGAGGAGAGAGGAAGGGAAGCCTCCCTTGCACCAGCCAGGAACATTTTCAAAGGGGAGTGCAGGTTAGGGTTTTATTTTTCTTTATATTTATATTTTTATCCAATTTGTTTTCAAAATTCTTTCTTATTTTTCAAACCATTTCTAGTCATGGGGCAGCTAATCAAGTGTGTATATGGTTTCAATTTGCATTTTGTGCTAGTGACATTAAAAACACTGAGTAAAATCTAGTTCTTAGTCCCAGGTAGAGCAGATTCTACTGCCAGTTGCCTAAACCATGGCGTGGACATGGTTTTTGTGAGTTTTGGTATTTTGTGTGTACAGTATATAGTCTATGGGAGCCCAGAGCAAATCATTTGAGTTTCCATTATTTGTTATGTGAAAATTTGCTTTTGTGTAAGTATGTAAGACTGTTTTGGTTTACAAGCATCTTTGAAGAACAAATTAAGCTTGTAAACTAGGGTATTACTGTAGTATTTTTGATGTGACCACACATAGGTATAGGCCACTTCCTGTTTTATCATATATGCTGGTATTTTATATTGTCATTTGCAATGTGACTATACATTTTTAAAGTATACCCGTTCTATTACATCTTTCTCTAGATTAGAAATCTTTAGTATCTCAAGACATCACAAGGGTTTTGGTTTTTTATTTGTTTGTTTGTTTTGTTTTGTTTTCAGTATAGTGCATTGTATTATCATCACTGTATGGTTATATTTTATTTTGAGGTGGGGCAGTGGATTCTGTTTTTACTTTGTATTTCCAATTTCTTTGAATTATTATACCTCAGAATGTGAATTGTTAAGTTCTGAAACATTCAACAATGGGAACAAGTTACTTTTAAAAGATAGCTTAGTTGTACTTTACTTCATCAATGGTGACAAATAAGCATCCTGAGTTGCACTTTAGAGTAGGTTATTTTATGGACTCTGGAATATAAAAAACATCTCAAGTTCTTTCCCTCCTAAACATGAAAAAAACCAAGCAATGAGTGGATTTTGATTCCCATGCAGTAAATAGGACATTTTTCTTACAATGTGAACTACTTACATTTCCTCACTCATTCTTTTCTTTGTATGTATTTCTTCCCTGCACAGAACATGAAACTCCATCCAATTATTTATTTAACACAATGTTTCAGGTATATTATACAGAGTATATTTTTTTTTTGCATTCTTCTGAGGCAATACCAATGACACACCCTTCTTCTCTTTTAAAATTGACAAAATCACCAACACTTATGTGAAACATTCATAGAAATGCTGTCCGAAATGTTCCCAAGTGAATTTTTTTCCTGGTGTTAGAGACTTAAGCCCAGTAATTAAGTTATGAGTGATAAGGCCTAGAAGGCTATGGAATCCGAACCTCTTTGATGGCTCATAAGCCAGTCTTGCCTCTTGGGCATGTGAAGTTTCTTGATGAAGCAGCTGAAATTGTTATCACCCAGCCGGATGGGAATTTTTCACTTGGCCTAATTCTCTGTGGCTTCATCCTTCACACAGCATCAAATCAAGAAAGTGATTGTCAAATAGCAGCTCCTTTGATGGTGGCCTAGGAGAAAAGTGAGAAGTGGCTGCACCAAATTCTTCCCAAACTTTAAGAAAAACTGCAAAAAAGAAAAGAAAAGAAGGGAATGCCAGTAATTTGAATTCAAGAAGCATGCTTTTGTGTCTGTCTGTCTGTCTGTCTGTGTGTGTGTGCTGTCAAGTCAATTTCGACTGATAGCAATGCTTTCCAGGGTTTTCTAGATAGGGAGTGCTCAAAAGTGGTATACCATTTCCTTCTTCAGGGGTGCATTCTGGGACACTGCAAATTGCCCAAGGCCACTCAAGATCTCTTCTCCCTGGAGGCACAATGGGAAATCAAACTCCCAACCTCTGACCCGGTAGCCAAATGCCAGTCCCACTGAGCTATCCAGAAAACTCCCAAAATTTGTTTGGGAACAATTCTGATGGCATTCATATGACTTTTATGGGTGGCAGGAATCAAGTGAGATATTATGTAGGAAAACAGGGTGCATGAACCAGCATGTACCAGAAAAGGTAAAAAAAAATGGTAACGTCTCCTTCCCTCTCTTTTAGGCCCAATCTCATATAGCATCATCATTTTTAAACTCAGATTGTATTTCTAATTTTCAAAATGGCTTCCATAAGCAGAGCTTGCCAGTTCAAAGGGAAGATGGAATGGATAGATGGAAAAGCTCCATGTGTAAGGAGAGAGCCAATTCTTGGTCAAGCTTCTGCTTGTTCAGGGTATTCCATGTCTGAATTTCAAAATTTAAATGATATTATACCCAGAATATCATTTTTTAAATATGAACTGATATAAAAACAAGATGATGGAAAATTCTCATCCAACATTCAAATGATAATATAACCCACCTCCGGCATGACTATCTAAGAATTCACTAGTTGACCTTATCCCCATTGTCCTTAATCACTTTGTGTGTGCTACCATTTCATTTGTGTGCCTATGTCAATCCTTGAAATTTTATTTAGAGGACAAGGAGGAGGAGGAATGGATACTAAAACAAGCATCTGTGTTTTAGTGAGGACAGAAAAAGGGAGGAAACAGGAGATGCTTGTTTGAAACAAGGCGTGAGGGTTTGACTATCTGAACTGAAACAGATCCATGATGTAGATTGGAAAGCATAACCCTTTCATTGATGTTGTTTTCCATGTTTTTGGAGGTAAGGAGAAATTTAGACATTGTTAAATTACCTAGGAACCAGAAAGGTATTTTTTTCTTCGTACACTGCTGTATTCTTTAAATATATTTTAAAGTACGTGATGGTCATGTGATAGTCAAGTGTTGAATACTAATGCTTAAGCTCTGAAAAGGTGATACAGTAGTCCCCCACCACAATACGGTTCATATATTACCATCTCAGTATATCATTTTTTTTCCCTTGAGAGAAGCAGGCTTCCAAAGAGAGGTTTTTAACCCCCTCCTGGCACTTCAGCAAACAGACCTGGGGCTGCTCCTGCCAGCTAAACTTGCAAAGAGAGGAATTAATCAACCCTTAACACCTTAGCAAACTGACTTTGGGGTGCTCCTGCTGGCTGCTGTTTCCAAAGAGAAGTTTTTAACCCCCTCCTGATACCTCAGCAAACAGACCTTGAGTTTCTGGCACCAAGGTTTGCTGAGGTGTCACGAGAGGGTTAAAAACCTCTCTTTAGAAACGCAGCTGGCAGGAGCAGCCCAAGGTCAGTTTGTTGAGGCATCTGCATTTTGCGGATTTTCCTTTATCGCAGGTGGATCAGGCACCTAACTCCTACAATAAATGGGGGAATACTGTATGGACAGAAGTGCTGCTTATATAATAATGTGAGCTTCATTGGCACTCACCAGGGTCAGCAGGTCATCCTTCCTCAATTCCCTGATCCTTGGTGCTGACACCACCGAGATCCAACAAAAAGCTTTTTATTGGAACTTGGAAAACAGGGTCAAAAATGATCTGTTCAAACACTGGTAACATCCCAGGGTTATGGTTACATCCACTATCCCTAACCCTGTCTTATCTCTCTGCACCCCATGTTAATGGCACTGGGACATCTCAGACTATTGTCTATCGTATATGCAGGCACCATGAAGTTTGGAGGCTGGAGGCTTACCAAAGAGAGGGTTCCTACAATCACAATGGGGGCTAGAAGTAGAGAGTCCCAATGGGGAACACATTTTGTGCTGGAAATTGCCACTGTTGTTCTCACAGTCAATGCTCTTTCTGCCACTTCCTTTTCCAGTGTCACAACGTGGTCAGGGTCAATTCACCAGTACTTGTGCCAGTCTCACATTGTGGACATGAACCCCCTGTCCCAGAGTTTTCTTTTATTACATAGTCCTGGTTGCCTTCCTGATCTGGGTTCTTTTCTCCCTCCTCTCCCACATTATAGTCCTTGCTTATCTCTTCTTGGGCATTACCCAGACTCCTTCTTCTCCCCCCCAGAGATGTTTTTTCTCTCTTTTCTCCTCCCACTATTTCCCCCCTACCTCCACCTACATAGTCTTTATATTTCACTTCCTGGGCTCTCACCTTTCTTCCCCCTATTCCTGTAAGGGGCTACATTGGTGAACAGCTCATTTCTGAGTATCTCAGTATCTCAGAACTTCCAATTCTTAGCCTCAGTGCCTACCATACTTCTCCTTGCAGCCTGGGCCAGGGCTAGATGGCTGCTTAGGATACCCACCCGTATTGGCATTCCACCACAAATCCATCCATCCATCCATCCATCCATCCATCCATCCATCCATCCATCCATCCATCCATCCATCCATCCATCCAACTATCCCTGTGGTGTGATGAGAGTCACAAAACAGTAGCAACTATCACCAGTGGCTCCATATTTCACAACAGGGGGAGCAGTGATTCTGAGGGTATTTGGTAACAGTGGAATAGTTGACCAACAGGAACTAAATGGCAGCTTGGTAATAGACATCTTTCTTGAAGATGGTACATAGGTTTTCTTGATCTGCCACCTCTTCCAATCAAGCACTTCATCTTAGCCAACTGAAGGGTCAGCATTGGGGACATTTTCTTATCTTCCAGTACTGTGTGATTGTCTACAATGTTGCATAAGAAAATGAATTGAATTACCAAATGAACCTAGCAATTGGGCAGATCTTCCAAACTTCCAGTATAGTTTTCCCAGAAGATAAGAGTGTGGCCTAGTTTTCTGGGCAAAATGGAGGCATTTTCAATACCACATCAGTCAAGTCTCTGTTTTCCCAAGCTCCATTTCAGCCTTGCCTCTCCTTCAGTTGTGAAGTTTCTGAACAGCCGCAGAGAGCAAATTAAAAGTGCACTCAAGAGGATATGTATGTAGGGAGTTCATGTCTCAAAATCCATAAATTTACCAAACACATCGACTCAGCTCCAGTTATGCCCTCGTCCCTAATAAGAAAAGACAACAGAACGGAAATGATTCTGTTTCAACTATGCTAATGTTATGAAAGTATATTGAATAGATGTTGAGTTTATGGTGTTAACTAGATGGTGAAATGTAGAAATGTATTAGGAAGTAAATAATAAGTGATGGGCTCAGGAAAAAAATATACCTGATTAGTGCAAGTACACATTTGATGTAATAAATAAATTGCACTTGAAGTAATGAGAATTTAATAATGTAATTCTGAAAAGGATGAAGTAACAAGTAATTTGCAGCTTTAATGCAGAGGGTAGGATGAATCATTTTCCTCCTCACCGTTTTCCCCCCACACTCTTGGCTTGGCGTATCTCTTTCTTGAACTCTTTGTGCACTGATGTTTGATTTAAAAGATATGAATTATTCACACGCCCACATCCCAAATGGGCAGTCATCCTCATTTTTAAAAGTGAGCATTTCATGCCTCCAGATTATAAATCTAGACCTGCTCTTCAGCCGTGAGCACTGTTGTCAGTGTGGCCAAGCAACAGGAACTTGGAGTCAGTGGTTTCCTGAAAGAGATCTGGAATGGAAGCCCGCCCACCCCCCACTGGACCCTTCTCTCTCTGTTGATGCCCTTCCTTGTTGTAAACCAACGTATAAGTACTCGGTGGAAAGCAGTCAAGGAATGTTCACAGTCACAGAAAGGTTGTGCTGTTCTGAATTGAAATGCCAATGTTCTGATTTCCTGGTCATTATCTCAGATTTCTGAATCTTGAAGCATGTATGTAGGCCAGTTGTTCTTTTGTTTATATAAGTGGTCATCTACACCCAATTACATGAATTAGATTGCAGGGAGTAGGCTATGCTGCTTTCTAAAGGCACTATGTTGCACAGAGGCGGTGGGATTTTGCCCCAGATTGTGTGGGGTGGATCTGGATGAATAGATTATGGCCTTCCAAGTTGTAGGATGGATATGGTGGGAATTGCCCGCCCTGCACTGCACTATCTCACAAGCCATCCCATTCTCTGTCTAGTATATCAGTAATAATATGGACAAATTAAAAACACATTCTGATTGTGGCTAAAATCTGGAATAAATTGGGATTTGGTGAGTCAGCTAATCCATAAAATGTCTTGATTCAAAGGATTTATTCTATAGTAGATGCGACTTTTGGATTTTAGCCACTGTTAAGATTATATCCAATAGAATTTCCCCATACTTGTACTGGATTCTAATCTGCAGTCACATTACCTTTACAAGTCCTGCCTATAGAAAGAAAGCCTTGTCTTATATAGGATTACTGTAATTTTAGGGAAGTAGTGTGCTTTTGTTCTCTGCACATTTTAGATAGCACATCCAATCTCACCTGATTTCAGAAGCTAAGCAGGGTCAGCCCTGGTTAGTACTTGCATAGGAGACCACCAGGGAATACCTGTAGGCACCTGGAGTAGGAAATGGCAAGCCACTCCAGTATTCCTGCCAAGAAAACTCCATGGACATGGGGTCACGAAGAGTCAGTCATGAGTGTAATAACACAACACACACACACACACACACACACACACACACACACACACACACACACACACACAAAGTAAAATACACTTTGTGTGTATGTTTTAATTTGGGTAGAAGGCAAGGTACAAGAATCAATGCATGAGTGCAATTTGAGTGAAAAGGCGTGTTTAGTGGCTTGAACTTCTTTATTTGGAGCAGGGTCATACAGCTTTAAAAATATCAACATTCTGTTTTGGAAAGCTATATATATAGGCAGTTTTGCATAAATATCTGCCTTCTGGGGTAATACAGCACAGAGTGAGTAAAGCCATCTGAAGTCCACTAAAACATATACCGTATCATACATGTTAGTATTTAAAGTGCCACTTCATTCTTGCATTTCTGAGAATCCCCCTTTCTTTATCTGCTAGGAGCATGCCATGCATGTCCAATACACTTATGCAATCTGTGCACATTTTATTTGCCCAGTGAAGATGGATGAAGGTGTTATTCAGTCCATTCCTGAACTTACCAAAGCCAAACTTACCAAACGTACCATTTCTTCATAAAAGAAAGAAATAGAGATTTCTTTCAAAACTGGATGCTGAAGAAAGCAAAATGGGATTGATTGATCCATCAGTTCAGTTTGGGGTCATATTAAGCCCATTAAACAGATAATCGTACATGAGCTAATATTAAAGAGAGGGTGCCAAGATGTCCATTGTAAGAGGTGACTTTAAGAATGACAACAACAACAAAAAATCATCAGCACCATAGGTATGTTTTTTGTGTTTCGCCCTAAATGTTTTCTTGCAGCACTTTAATGAGATAAGCAGAGGCTGTCAAGGAGATGAGCAACTCACTGCATCATCAACATAACTCACATGTTCCTAGGGGAGCTTTACAACCGGTATCTGACCTGATCCAGTCCTTCTTAGCATGTGAGATGTGCCTGAATCAGCATTGTGTGACTGCTCTTCCACAAACATTGACCAACCTAAATTATGCATTATTTCTATGTGACCCAAAGGACAGTCCTTTTCCTAATGCAATTGCCACCAGCTGCTTTAACCACATAAATATGAATTTTTCAGTCTTGTTTTCTGATGATCTCTGAGGTTTCCGGGTTATATATATATATATAATGTATCCCAGAATTAATGATAAATGCATTGTATGACAGTATACATCGATCATATATAATGGTCTGATATTTTCTAATATATTGACCAGTATTCGGGTTTCTTCGTGTAGAAATAGCTCCACAGGAGGCTGGTGTTCTGCTTCTTTTCTTGAAGCAGTCTCAGTTGAAGCTATAAATACTGCTGGGGGTGTGTGGTTTGCTTGCTTTGTTGTGAAGGTTCCTTTGTTCCTTTGTTCTTTTTGATCTTTGCTTGTAAGGGATTAACTGTTGCTGTTTAGATGACTTTAGATATCATGGCCTGATAAAATTCATGACAGTATACATCGATCATATATAATGGTCTGATATTTTCTAATATATTGACCAGTATTCTCTTCCATAGCTCCACAGGAACACTCCTGTTGTGACTTCAGAGCTGCAGGACTTTGTCTCATGGCCTGCAAAACACAACCCAACAATTTATACATTATAGCTAGAAAAGAACACAACCCAACAATTTATTTTCATAGAAATAGGAAATGTGCTGTTCTGGCTGGCAATAATTCTTATGATTAACTGTACAGTACATTAGTACTATGTGACTCTAGTTTTTAGCCTCCATGTTGGCTTACAAACACCATTAACGTAGAATAAAACACATTAAAGTGGATTAAGACATTTTAAATAAAAATAAGATTACAGTGCAAATATACTGTGTATATCAATGGTAACTACTGCTTTTGCTACTCAAATGAACTATATGATAACATTCTTTAGAGGGGGCCAGCAGTGATGGGGGATCGGATTGGCTTGGGAAAGGGGGAGGTTTTTAAAGTCTGGGCTTTTAAACCTTCCCCCCTTCCCAAACCCTGGGTTCCAGCTCATTGGCACTGGGGTGGGAAAATAAAGGCTTTTGTCCCCCACCCCAGCGCTGATCAGCTGGAGCAGGGGCAGGTACTGTGATCCCACGATATAGTGGGACCGCAGTACCTGAACCACGAAATGGCAGGGGGGTGACTGTAATGATAATAATATTTAATGTAGATGACAATGGTGGATTACATGAAATGCCCTCCTAAACTGGTTTTAGAAATGTCACAACCTTGGCTTGGAACCAACTATCTGATATAGGTCTGCATATAGTATATCATTGAAGATTTAAGATGCAATAACAAATTAATATTAAAAGTTTCATAGACTCCTGCTGTTTCTGGACATTTACCTATTTTCATTTTTTTACAATACGTCCTTCAGTTTAATGGGTTGGTTAAAGAGGTCTCTATGTACCTCATTAAATGGACATTATTTATTTATATATTTATTCATTCATTTTTATACGGCCCGTCTTCCTGAAGGAACTCCGGGCGGTGAACAAAGAAGGCAAAACAAACCCAAAAGGAACAATACATCAATCAAAACAAAATAAAAATGATATAAGAGAATAAAATATAATATATAATAAAACAACTCAGCAAAAGAGTCAATAAATCATCAGCAAGATGGCAAAAAAAAAAAAAAAAGGAAAAGGAAAAGGAAAAAAAAACCAAAATAATCCAGGTCGCCAAATGCCTCTCTAAAAAGCAAGGTTTGTAATGCTTTTTTGAAGGCAGACAGGGACTGTGCAAGGCGCAGCTCACTTGGAAGATGGTTCCAGAGTGAGGGGCCAGCCACCAAGAAGGCACGGTTATGGGTGGTTGATTTCTGCACCTCCCTGGGCGTGGCCACTCAGAGTGAAAGCGCCTGGGACATTATAGTGGGTCAGGCCTCAGTTGATCTTTGGAAGATACACTCCGACATGTATTCAGGTCCCAAGCCGTGGAGGGTTTTGTAAACCAAAACCAGGACCTTGAACCTTATCCGGAGCACAATGGGCAACCAGTGCAGACGAGTCAGAACTGGGGTGATGTGATCATAACGACGCACACCAACCACCAGTCTGCCTGCCACGTTCTGTACCCACTGGAGTCTCTGGACAAGGGTCAAGGGTAACCTCACTTAGAGAGCGTTGCAGTAATTGATCCTCGAGATCACGAGAGCCTGCATGACTGTTCTGAGGGAGGCCTCGTCCAGGTACATGCAGATCTGGGCAATCTGACGCAGGTGGAAAAAGGTGGTCCTGGAAACGACCATCACCTGATCTTCCATGGATAAGACTGGATCCAGGACCACTCCCAGATTCCTGGCCCTGTCCGCAAGCCGGAGGGTAGCAACCCCCAGCTTGGGGGAGAGGGCTGCTGTACCCCGCAGAGGACACCCCAAACAACTGCAAATATTAATACAATTGTCCATATTTTTATCATGCCTTCACATGGTTTATAGTTTCATACAGAAATCTTGGAATGTCTTATTAATATTTAGAGGGTTTGTGAGCAGCCTGTGTCATTCAGATTTTATTGCAGTTACATCCTTTTTACTCTTTGGAACTTGAGTCATGGCAACTGGACTTCTTTTCTTGAGAAATCAAAATGTTTTGCTACTCAACTAAGCAGCTTTGTTTTGATCTCTCAAGAAGAGAAGTCCAGTTGGCATGACTCAGCTTCCAGATAACCTCACATGGATGATTGAGAATCTTCACAGACATTTTTACTCATTCTCTGTTTAGCAGCTCTGGCTAACATTCTTGTTTTTTCATTATCAAGTTCATAGAGCTGACGGTGAAATTTATTTGCGATGTTTGTATTTGATCTATTTTATCTTTCTATCTGAAAGGCGGGCTATATCATGGATGAGAATCTTATGGTGCTTTTCTCTTTATTTTGTCATCTCCGTACTGGACAAAAAGTTCCCTAAGAAGAGAGCATCCCACAACAGAGCACTTGAGGTCTCCCAGGTGGCATTGCAGTCATAGAATTCCAAATATTTCCTAATTTTATCTACAAATGTTTAACTGGATAGGACATCTGTGTTCAGTCTCCATATTTTTTGTTTACCTTAATAATTATTTAATTCCCATATCAACATGATAGGGGCATGAGCACTTGCTGTGCTTTGGCAAATGGAGACATCTA
Organism: Phrynocephalus forsythii; assembly: GCA_029282475.1. Classification (NCBI taxonomy): domain Eukaryota; kingdom Metazoa; phylum Chordata; class Lepidosauria; order Squamata; family Agamidae; genus Phrynocephalus; species Phrynocephalus forsythii. Next base: position 24,037,267 of record JAPFRF010000005.1, read on the forward strand.
TCAAATAATTAGTAAGGTGTTTGTTTGTTTGTTTGTTTGTTTTTTGGTTTTTTGGGATAGCAAATTGTCAGTTTCTATATCTTATGGTGTACTGAAAGGAATACACCCACCATCTTGCCAAGTATTATTACTTGTTTAATTTTATTTAATTTTGTTGTTGTTTTCTTTTTTATTGATTTGATGTTTTTGATATCTGTTTATTATTGCTATATATTATAGATGTTCACTGCCCAGAATTCCTTCAGGAATTAATTAATTAATTAATTAAGATATAATCCCATTGTTTAGGAAACATAGATCACTGAGCATATAACAATTTAAGCAAGAAATTAATTTCATGATACCAGTTATATCCTTCTAAGAGCTACGTATCTGGAAGGATCTGTCTAGATTAGAGATGGGCACGACTCAAAAAAATGGTGTTTCGTTTGTTGTTTGGTCATTTAGGGGTCCGTTTCGGTTCGTTTTCATTTTCATGACTTTTTTGCAAAAAAAATCATTTTCGTTTCGTTAGGTAACAAAATGAAAAAAAGAAAACAAAAATGAAAAATTGCTGTTTTGTTAGCATTCTTTTTAGTTCAATGCATCTGCTGCAATGAAAATGAAAAACACGGCAAATCTGGTCGTTTCGTTTTCATTTTTGTTTTGTTTTTAAAAAATTTGTTTCGTTTTCGTTGCGTAACGAAACGAAAAAATGAAAACAAAACGAAAAATTGCTCATTTCGTGCCCATCTCTAGTCTAGATTTCTATAAAGCATAGTATTAGTATCTCCTCCAAATATAACATGCTGTTCTGCAAAATGATTTAGTTTTGTATGAATCTGTTTAAAAGTGGCAACTATGCAGTATTTGGGGCATAACAGGTTCCCCATGTAAGAAGTGTGTTAAAAATTTACTCTTTATAATTATGTATATGCCTTTTATGTGTTTTATGACCTCATTCTGCTTTGAAAGTGCATTTCTTAGTAAGGATAATTGTGACTTGTCTTAGCATTAGACCCTGAATACAGGATTCCTAAAACTGCAATATTCTGGACATTTCCTAAGGAAAAAGAAAACAAGGAAGACCACAGAGGAACTGGCAAATGACTTTCTATGAAAATCCCATGTGAACATCACATGGGAAAAAGCAAAAATGGAGGCTGCAGACTGGACCTGATGGAAAACATTTGTTGCCCATTGCACCCAGCAATGTAGAAGGAAATAAGATAAACCTTAGATGTGAGTCCTATACAATACTGCTCTCCTAAACATGAATGTTTTAAAATTCTTGGGGCCTAGCAACAACAGTAGGTCTCCTAGAGTAATATTTTATCTGCGTCATATTACATGTTCACTTTCATTAGGCAAAATCTTTTAATTCTGGATTCTAACCCTTTTATATTTAATACGAGCAATTTTAATCTAGTGCTACTCATTATGAAGAAGTTGTAAGACAGGCCCAAGTAATTACTAGGTTGGATATTTGAAGCATTAAAAGCAGATAGATTGTGCATTACAGGTACTAGTCTCAACTCTCGAGAATCGATGATACTTCTTCAAAAGTGGCAGGATTTCTTTGTAATCAACTGACTTTGTTTATAATCCCTTATTTTTCAATGCTTTTACTTCCTTATTTCTCTTCTCCGACCCATTACTTTAAAATTCTGTGCGATATTCTTCTTATTGTTTTGTGACAATATTGATAATGGGATAAAAACAGCTTATTGGTTATGGGTTTGATCTAGTTGCAGTCCCTCTGTCTTTATTATTGTCCCCATGATTGGTTTATTGATATTTTGCAACTGTTGTCCACTGAGCTTGAAATAACAACTACTTGTTGATTATGTTGTTCTCCTGTACACACTTTTCTAATATTTCTAGTGTTCCACTTCTAGCTGCTTTCCCTGGTCTTGTGTGTGTGTGTGTGTGTGTGTGTGTGTGTGTGTGTGTGTGTGTGTGTGCGTGTGCGTGTGCGTGTGCGTGTGCGTGTGCGTGTGTGTGTGTGTGTGTGTGTGTGTGTGTGTATAGCAAAATTTGCTTCACAGCCAATAAAATCACTAAATATTCAATCTTACTCACTAAGCTATCTCAGACTAGTCCAACAACTTTACTCCACCAACCAATGGAAATATGCTTTGTTTGAAGGCTCTCCTCTATCATCCCCACCCCCTGTTCTTTGTGGCTCACTCTGGTGACAGATGTTTAATTAACTTGATTTACTTGCAATAGCCTGAGCACAGACAACCAATGGCTCAAGAATAAAAGCTCAGATTTTCTGATCACTTTTTAGAATTTCTAGCTTAACCAAACTAATCAGAATTCTGGTGGCAGCATTGCTGACAGAGGTAGAGTGGGGGGGGTGTCTTCTGCAACAAGAGCTTGGCTGGAGGCTCCACTTCCTCCAGTCCTGCTGCTCTCACAGTCCACCAAGATCAGACTGGATAGTCATTGTCTTCCATGTCAGAATCTATCCAATGCTGTTTCTGGAGTGGAAGGAGCAGCCATTTTGTTTCATCCAGTCTGTGTCCAGTTCAAAGATGTTATGTTGCTATGTGCCCATTAAGTTAGAACTGACTTAAACCAACCTAATAGTGTTTTCAGGGTAAGTGAGATATTTAAGGAGTGGTTTTTTACCAGTTCCATCCCCCCCCAGTGAATTTCCATAGCTGAACAGGGATTTGTACCCAAAAATCCTGAATCATAATCACCACCACTCACTGGGTATCATCTGAAAGACAGAAAACGATAAAAACAGGGAATCTATTAGCACTTGGATAGCAGACAGAGCTAGAACTGTGGTAATCTGAATGCATTCTTTCCTGTTGTGAAAAGGTGTGATATATTTGTATTTCATCTGTGGAAATAATTTCTAAATTTGAAACTATTCATACAAAGTGACAAGTACAAACTTTATAAGGATCATATATTTTTGTCCTCCACCCCTTTCAATTTTAATGTGAGCTTGGATAGCCACTTTGCTTTGCTATGAGTTAACAGCACCAGATGTGGCAAGATCATTCCTATTCTTACCTCCTTATTTTTCCAGTGGTAGATGGTGGGAATGATGTAGATGTTATATATCTTGATTTCAGCAAAGCTTTTGCCAAAGTGCCCAATGATATTCTGATTAGCAAGCTAACTAGGTGTGGGTAGGGCAGATGGATACACAGCTGATTACAGTAGCATATTCAGAGAGTGCTTATCAATAGCGCCTTCTCAAACTGGGAGGAGATAACAAATGGGGCAGCTCAACGTGCAGTCCAGGACCTAGTGGTCCTCAGCATTTTTCTTAATGACTAGAATGGGGGCATAAAGGAAATTGGAGAATGGGTGGAATGGTTAATACCCTGGTGATCAAGCCCTATGAGGAACAACTGGAAGGACTAAGTAACTTTAGCCTTGAGAAAAGAAAACTGGAGGTGGGAGGAGATTTATGATAGCTCTTTTCAGATACCGGTACTTGAAAGTTTATCATACAGAGAAGGATCAGCATCTATTCTGAACCATCCTAAAGTACAGGAAACAATAGGGAGTTTAGGTTATAGGAAGCCAGTACAACAATTGAACAAATTGTCAAGATATGTAAAAGTTGATAAAACATATGTTATGTATATTTAGCAGAATGTGTAAAGAGAATTGTAAAATGGAGGCAGTTAGATTCTGCAGTGTCATGATGTTAATTCACAAGTGTTAGAGACTAGTAATCACAGGCATGTTAAGTGATGAAGTGCAGGTGGAACTGATTATAACATCATGATTTGTAATGGTTAGATCAGATTGCATCAGATTGTTAATTAGTGATTGCATCAGATCTTATGAGTGCTGAATAAGTATAAAAAAAGCACTAGCTTGCCATTTGTAACTTGGGGACTGTTATGGTGAGAACAGTTTAACCCACACTCTGTTTGTCTGTTTGCTATATTGTATATAATGCTTGGTTGTTATGCTGTGTATATTTTGATGTATATATGAATATATGAGTTTTTACTCTATTCATTGTCATTGTCTTTCTGTTAGCCTAACTCTGCAACCCTTTATATCAATACTGACATTTTATCTACGTTGCTGCTGCACTGCTCTGTATCAAGCACAAGTAAATATAATTATATTTGTTGCCTAAATTGTTGATACAAATTGGGAGGCAGTAAGTGTCCAATGCTGAAGGCACTCAAGAGAAACTTAGATAACCATCTGTCATATATATATTGTTTGGATGTCTGCATTCAGCAGTAGGTTGAACTCAAAGGCCTTCTATATGCCTGTTCCATCGTCATTCAGCTATGTTTCCATTATACACTCTCTAGAGCCTCTGGATGCCTGTCAGAGCAGTGGCACTGTTCTAGGCAACTCTTTTCTGTCAAGGCTTTGTCAGAAGATTGCCTGTCCTGATTTAAGATGTGAAATGACAGGTCAGAAGTACGTTGTCAAAATATTCCTCCTCCAAGGAAGCTGGTTCTCTGATTTGTTCTCTTTGCCAAGATTGGATGGAGAGAAACAGGCAAAGTAATGATCTAGAAATCATTTAATTGCCTACCCATCTCCAACGATGCAAGGCTTTTAGTTCTTTGCTTATTGGAAAACTTGAAGCAGGGAGCAATCAAGTTTTAATGCTGTGCAGGCAGACTTCCCCAGGCAGCAGCAGATACCACTGGAAGAATCTCTCTCTTCCAAATGTTGTGCTGGTTGAGAATTTGTTGAACCATCACTTTAAAATATGTGACCAGCAAATTATATAACAAAAAGAATCACTGCTTCAAGATCTTGGTTTTCATTAGCCTTCCACATTATATATATTTTCTTGAACAGATTGTTTAAAATATATATAGTCCAAAGGCATAACAGATTTCAAATGTTTTTCTTTTGGCCTGTCTAATTGACGTTTTTGTGCAGCTCAAGCAAAAATGGAATAGCAAAGGTGATTTTTGGTCATCAACTGACATTATGGTCAATAGTCAATCTGAATATAAACAGTAGTCCCCCACCACAACGTGGTTCATATATTACAGTCTCAGTATATTGCTTTTTTTCCTTGAGAAGCAGGCTTCCAAAGAGAAGTTTTTAACCCCATCCTGGTGTTAGAAAATAATAATATGGATATTGTACAGCATTCCCAAAAAAACCCCTGACAGACTATAGCTTAGTCTTATAAAATATTGTGTACAGGAAAAAACTCTGAGACTTAGCAGAACTCAGTGCTCAGGAACATTAGAAAAACTCTTGCAGACAATTTTTAGAAAAATAATTTATATATTTACATTTAACTCAGAAAGCTTTTCTTCAGCATAAAAAAAAATCTTGCAATAAACATTACCTTTGACCAGCAAAAACACAGCAACTAACCTTACACAGGAGCATCGACTGGCTTTGAGTAAAAGCCAGCAAACAGTTATTCTTCCTTGCTACATTTATACCGATTTCAAGCACTAACTACCTGCAACTGCCGTTGCTGCTGCAGCCTCAAAGTTTGTTCCTAAAACCCTTCACACCTGTGTGTGCTCTACCCACACACAAACTCTGTGTATCTACACTCCTCTGTGTAAAAGGTTTGTTTAATATTTCATTTATGTTTTTATATCTTTATAAAAACTTGACACCTGGCACCTCAGCAAACAGACCTAGGGCTGCTCCTGCCAGCTGGGCTTGCAAAGAGAGGTTATTAATCCCCTCATGACACCTCAGCAAACAGACCTTGAGCTCCTGGCAGCAAGGTTTGCTGAGGTGTCAGGAAGGGGTTAAAAACCTCTCTTTGGGCAGCCGACAGGAGCAGCCCAAGGTCAGTTTACTGAGGTGTCTACATTTCACGGATTTACCTTTATCACAGGTGGATCAGGCACCTAACTCCCGCAATAATTGGGGGAGTACTGTAGTAATTCCTTGAGAGTGCTGGAAATTGCTTTATGTCACAGAAAGGATCATTGCCTTGAGTCAGATTAGCTACCAATCAGCTAATGCAGGGGTGGCGAACAAGTTCGACAAAAAGAGCAAAAATTTTAAACTGTGAGAGTCAGAGAGCCACACCACGCAGTGACCTGCCAAAACAGACAAACACTCACACAAAAGCATATAATTTTAACAATAATATATTAAACACATAATATAACATGCTCAGTCAGGTGTTTTTTGTTACCTTGTTGGAGTGATGGGATGATAATCTCAGTGGGATTTCTGGCATCTTTTGTTTTCAGTAATCTTCTGCAAATCAGGTTTGTATTCAGTTGTAGCCACTCGGAGCAGTTCCTTTACATGAGTGTCAGTCAGACTGGACCGGTGCTTTGATTTCACGTGTTTCAAAGTAGAAAACAGCTTCTCACAGACGGATGTTGATGAGAACATAGACAGCAGCTTGAGAGTGGCTCTTTTTACACACGGGTATTTTTCAGTTGGCGCAGCTCTCCAAAACGTAACATGGCCTTCCTTCAAAAGAGATTTCAGTCTATCGTCCTCGCGTAGCTCAATCATTTCTAGTTCACTCGCTGCCTCATCAGTAACAAGTGGGGTTTTCAGGCAGTCGGTGTCAGCATTAAACGGGTCGATGAGAAAAGTGATCTGTGGTCTTTTTTGGTCCAAGTCCTCAAACTGGAAAGTAAACTTCTCTTGCAGTTGTGTAAATTGTTTCACGTATCCAGCTATATCTGTTTTAACACCGGTCTTCTGCAGGGTGCTGCGCAAAGAAGGAAAATGGGATAGATTGCTGTTTTGAATGTGTGCTTTAAAAAGCTTCAACTTGTTTACAAAGGAGAATACACTTTGTGTCAGCTCAGGAAGAGTTTTTAATTTTCCCTGCAGGTCCACGTTTAGTTTATCCAAGTGTGAAAGCATGTCCACTAAAAATGCCAAATCCATAAGCCACTCGGGGTCTGAAAGCAGAGGATACGTTTTGTTCTTCTCTGCCATAAACAATTTTACTGTTTCCAAAAGCTCAAAAAAGCACGAAACTACTTTGCCTCTTGAGAGCCATCTCACTGCGCTGTGCAGTGGCAGGTCACCGGGCAAGTCTGCGTCAAGTTATGCAATGAGGTTCTTGAATTGCCGGTGATTAAGGGTGTGTGTACGGATGTAGTTCACAATCTCCATCACAGGCTTCATAACGTGGTCTAAATTCAGTGTTTTGGACACAAGTTGCTCACGATGGATGATGCAGTGGAAGTTCCAAAATTCAGGAAAGGCGTCATCACCTTTACAAAGACCCACAAGTCCATTTACTGAGCCAATCATCGACGGTGCTCCATCCGTGACTATTGCGGTGAGTTTTTCAAAAGACATATTCGCTTTTTTTAAAACGGCAGTCATTGCCTCTTTTATGTCAGTACCGCGAGTTCTGTCTTTTAATGCGACAATGTCGAGAAGCTCTTCTTTAATCACGCAGTCCTCAGAAACCATTCGTGCAAATATTGCCAACTGTGGCTTGTCTTGTATGTCGCATGACTCGTCTAATGCAACACTAAAATAAGCACATGTGTTCAAGTCTGCATGTAGATCTGACTCAATCACATTATTTATGTCTGCTTTTCTGGTTTCAACTGTGTGCCGTGACAGCTGGAGATCATTGATGGAATCTTTGAGTTTTTTATTGTCTGGAGCCAAGGTTTCAATTACATCCGCAAAACACTGTTTTAGAAACTCCCCCTCATTGTATGGTTTTTTAGCACGGGCAATGTTCCACGCTACTTTATAGGATGCAAGGGTCACAGTTTCTCCATACTTGATTAATTGCTGAAACATTTGAGACTGTCTTTTTACCTGGCTTTTCAAGGTGCTCAATTTTTGCTTGCGTAGTTCAGTACCTTTGGGTAATTTCTTGTCAATATTAGCATGGAGAGTTCTAAAATGACGCTGAAGATTTGAAGCCTTGAAATGTGATATCATAGTATTGCATATTAAACACAGCGCTTTCCCATTCCGTTCAATAAAGAAGAAAGCATCTTCCCATTCTTCCAAAAATGTCCTGTGTTCATCTTCATATTTTCGTTTACCTTTGCATTTTGCCATTTTGAGTGAGGGTAAAAATCCTGCAGTGATGGTCCTCCACACTAAGAACTAACGGCAAGATGTGACACAACATGTGACACACGGGTCCCCCCGCTCTCTGGCCCGTGCAGTTGTTTCCGGGGGATGGGAGACGTGATGACGCAGCCTGGGGGTGGGACTACGCGCTCGGAGATCTCTCCTCAGAGGTCCCTCCTCAGAAGCAGCATAACAAAATCCAAACTTGGCAAAGAGCCACAGTATACAAAATAATGATAAGAGGCAAAGAGCCGCATTCATTTTGGCCGGGAGCCGCATGCGGCTCAAGAGCCTCATGTTCGCCACCCCTGAGCTAATGGGCACAATTCAAAGTGCTAAGCCTAAACTACAAAGCACTGTACAACCTGAGAACAAACTACCTCAAAGATCGAATCTCATAGTATGAACCAGCTCGGGCGTTAAGGTCATCAGGAGAAGCCTTTATATCCATCCCACCACCCTCACAGGTATGTCTCTTGGGAACACATGAAAGGGCTTTCTCAGCAATGGGGCTAGGTGAGGCAAAGCATAATGGTCACTGATTGTGAACAATTAGAGGTGCAACAGAAATTATACAGTATTTTCAGTCTAGAGGAAATGGGCATAATACAATTTCTTGCACTGTCTCTCCCACATAGCTACCTACTACAGTATTATAATATTTCTTCAACTTCTCAAACTTCCTGACCATTCTGTGTTCCAAGGAAAATACTGTATGCTCCTCTTTAATATTTAAGGGAAGGTAATGCATACAAAGGCATTCCCAAATACTAATTTTCCTCTTGAATGCAAAGTTAGAGGTAATTTTAAATATACTTTTATAGATATGAAGTTTATGAACCTAAATATATGCTGACCACATACGTAAACATTCTTTAATATGTGCTGTACTCAGATTTCAGACGTGAGGTCTATTTAACTGCACTCAAACCCCAAGATTTTAGAGCCAATTATCGACTTTTCCCTTTAAGACCAAAATTAAGATGTTCCACAAATATGAATCTAGAGCCCACTTACTCCAGATCAGAGGTTCACAAACTCCCAATGGCTAAACATCAGTGGAAATCCTTTCAATTATTGTTACAATACAAGCTTGACATTGAGAAACCTTTGATAATCTGTATAAATAATCCCATACTCAGTGAACCATGAGGCTGTTCCAGGGAGATTTGCCAGAACTACTGTACTGCTTTTGTTTGCCCACAGTGGTGTCAGCCTCTAGGGATAACCAAGCTCATTAGCACTGTAGCATCAAGGGAAAACCATGATCACTATATGATTCTTGAGTAATTGTATTTATTCTGTTAAAGAAGTGAAAGAATCCAACCTGAAAAGGGGTTAGGTGGGTGGATGTTCCAGAGACATTAAGGGGGACCGTGGTTGTGAATTAACAAACATGGCTAACATTGTTACAGGACAGAGGGAGCGGTGTCACAAAAACCATTGTTGGGTTTCACAAAACACGTTGTTGCTCTGCAAAACAGAGACAAGGCTACAGTCAGCACAGTTGCATATTTTTCTATAGCTCCTTTAAACCAGTCCTGCTAAATGACTTGTAGAAAGGCTCTGGATTTTTTTCTTCTTCTTCCTGGTTTTAAAGAATGACAGCAAAAGCACCTTTATCTGACATTTAGGATGATTAAATTTTGAAAAATCACTTGGCATATTCAGTACGACTCCACAGGGTGCTGTGGCTTTATAAGGCAATGGATCATGTTAGCTTAACTTATATTTAAGATTTGCAGGCCTGATATTATTGTGTTAGGCAGTACTGCTGGAATGGAAACATAAAATTTCTTTGCTATGAGATCAAGTCAGTGCCTGCCCTGTGCTATAAATTAGGCCCATAAAATTTTTAAAAGCAATATTTGTTTGAGTCCAACATGTATTGTGACCCAGCAGACTCTTCCTAAATGTAAGAAATAAAACTGTGACTGGGTCAAACCACATGCTACTTTTATAGGCCCACTGTGTTGAAAGGCCCTCAGTCTTCAAGCACTGGCAAGCATAATGGGTGAATATAATGAAGTTCACAGATAGACCGACTCCAAAAAAAAAAAAAAAAAATCAATAAAGCAAGGGTGAGGAAAGATCTGCATTCACTTGTGTGTCGTTCCTGTCTCGGTTGGGTGATAAAGCAACAGATATCTGAGCAGAGTTCTATTTCCCCTGAGTCTAATGAGTCTGCCTCTACATAACAGTGAAAAGACCAGTTGTAAAAAAGAACTCTGGGGATGTGCCAAGATCTCCTTTGCAAATTGATCTTCCCTCAACAACCCAATCGTTCCAGAGTTGTTTATCTATTATTTGTTTTCTAATCTCTTCATTCAGGGAAGCAAAAGACGTTGGTTTGGAGGAGGTGATCTGATCTCATATATCTCCTCCATCTCTCCACCCCTACTTCCATGTGCCTCATATCTAGGGTCAATAAATAGGTATGCCAAGAGAGACTATGGATCTGCATGTGAGCAATTCTCCAGTTGGCCAGTGCTAGCTCCAGACTGACTCCTGGCCGAGGCCAGACTGGGAATTTGCTTAAATTAACTTGTTCCCTTAGGTTTAAATGAAAACAAAAGTATGTAAAGATACCAACTGAAGTGGAGGGTAGCAGAAATACCATTAGGAATGGCACTGATGATTTAATAAAACACTAAAAACATGAGAGATGTTCTCTTTTTAGTTTTCATGCTCTCACTGATACCTAAAAGAGAGCCTCTAAAACAGGAATAATTTTTGTTTACTGAGTAGGCATACTTTTTCCTTTCTCTCTTTCATGTTACCTTTCTTCCCTCCTTTGCCCATCAAATCACCCAGGAAACTTTTTATCCAAAAGCATCAAGAAGGCTGATAATAGCAGCCAATCATAAAGGCGAGGAAGAAGTGGGAATCTTAAATCAGTAAAATTCTTCATCCTCTAAATTTTGTATTTCTTGTCTAAGTCCCATGGTTTTCTTTCCTTCTTTGAATATTTTGCTGAAAAAGAATATCCTTCTATAGAATGTGTGTGTGTGTGTGTGTGTGTGTGTGTGTGTGTGTGTGTGTGTGTGTGTGTGTGTGTGTGTGTGTGTGTGTGTGTGTGTGTGTGTGTGTGTTGATCTGTTTGCCTTTTAAAATATTTGTTTGCATCATTCTTGGGTGTCACTGGTGGAGTTGGAGATGGATATATGTGGTGTCCTCTGTATCTATAAACACATAATTATATACCGTATATACTTGAGTATACGTCGACCCGTGTATAAGTCGAGGCCCCTAATTTAACCCTCCAAAACTGGGGAAATGTATTGACTTGAGTATAAGTCTAGGGTGGGAAATGCAGCAGGGCCTGGCAGCTCCTCCCTTTTGAGCTGGGCGAATGGTGTGTGATGTTTAAATTTAGCCACTGATGCAAGTGCTTGGGTCAGTGGCTAAAAGTCATTTTAAACATTGTGTGCCGCTCCCCTGTGATACAGAGGGGGGTCATGAGAAGTGGCATGCAATGTTTAAAATGACTTTTAGCCACAGTTGATTTGCCTCAGTGTCTAAAATTATTGACCAGGATATAAGCCGAGGGCCCCTTTTTTCAGCCCAAAATTAGGGCTGAAAAACTAGGCTTATATTCGAGTATATACAGTATATTTTCATATTGCCTGAGTCTTCATAGGTTCTTGGAGAAATCAGATGCTTTCTCAAAAAGGTAACAAGGTGTTTTAGTTACCTTTGAGAGGGGTAGGTTATACAGAAGTTCCCTGACCCATCCTAAACCTGAAAAGCATGGCATAGAGTTGTGGTCTTGCCATTCTTTCACCCTTTCAAAATATTCCAACCCACCAATGTTCCTGTATCTATTACATTATCTGTGCTTTTCTTGACCTTGTTCTTTTTAAATATCCTGGAAATGGGTAGGAACAAGAATGGCAGTGACCTGGGGATGGGGCCATGTTGTGTCAAGTATGTACAGTGATCATCCTTCCACAATCACACATGCACACAGTCCAACAGTGGAACAATATTTCTATGATGTTTAGTAAACTAAGCCAGATATTATTTGGGGGGAGGAAACAAATATTCCAGAATACAAAAAGGGCATATCAGCAGTGATGGGTCTCTTTTTCTTTGTCCCACTGCTCAGTGAAATGGCAGTATTGCAATCAGTGAATGATTGCAATACTGTGCATGGTGATCTCAGCCTGATCCCCCCCTAAAGACTCAAATATTTAGAGTGTCCTGGGGTCATCTCCAACTTTACTGGAAGATTAAGCTGTCAATTGCTCTCTCTTTGCTGCCTACAGTATACTAATTTAGATTTGCCCTTACCTTTATATTAACTCTATGTAAAAGGGAGGCTGTCAACTCAAGGTAGGGGTTGACTTCATTGCCTCAGTCAGGGGCTGCTTTCAAGACTGTGCAGAACCCAGCAGTTCCTGAAGGCAGAAAAGTCAAAGAACATTTGGGAATAGAATGGAAGGGGCAATGTAAAAGAGGAGGTTGTGAGTGCTCATGGGATAAGGAGGAGAAGAAAGAGTGGGCCTGTATTCCCTTCTATGGCTCCCAGTACTCAGTGGACCTCCTCAGTTGGCTCAGAGGACTGCTAGATCAGTCTACTGTTTAGCCCACAGTGGGTAGACTGGTGGAGAGCATTTATTTATTTATTTATTTATTTATTTATTTATTTATTTATTACAGTATATTTGTACTCCATCCAACTGGTCTAAAAGGCCATTCTGGGCTGCTTACAACAATAACATCTATAAGTACAATATATTAATAACATAATGCATAATTAACACTGCAAATAATACAATCAAATCTAGTGGTGGTTCCATGTTCTGGAAGAGAGCAAGAGGGGGAAAAAGGCACTAGAAGACTGCAGACGTTATTTTCTAGCCAGCAGTAGGCCAAATGAAAGGTCATTCTATGGGTGAAGCAGGGCAGAAAGGGCCTCTGAATCTGCTCTTCTGAATCCCAGTATCCCTCTGTTCTCCTTCAGTTATGCCAGCCTTGATGCAGTTAATTTCTCTCCACTGCCTTCAATAAAGGTAAGAGATTGTCATGGCAAAATTATGTCCCACTCTAGTGGATATTAGAGATGGACACGAATTGAAGAATCCGTTTCTGTTCGTTTTCATTTTTCATGAATTTTTGAAAAAAACCATTTCATTTATTCATTTTTGTTTTTTGGTTTTTACCTGCTTTTTGCCCAATTTTTAAAGCATTTCTGTGCACGGGCATCCCCCAACGCCCCAGACCAGAGGGACCAAAAATTGATGCTGGCAGAGACACAGTATAGACTAGGTATGCAGGGAGGCTGCAAAGGCAGCAGCGGGCGTTGCCCAGGGTGCAAGGCAGCTGCAGAGTGACTGCACTGTGGGGCAGGGGAGGGTACTCACCGAGAGGTATACACGCACACACACAGGGAGGCTGCAGGACTGAAGCTAGAGAGAAATCTCTTCTTTCTCTCCCCTAAGAGCCAGGCTGCAGCTGGCAGGAACACAGAGACACACACCTGCCTGGCTGGCCTAAAGTGAAAACAACGAGTTGCAGAGACAGCAATCCCACCCTAACTCCCACTGGAAACTGCAAGGAGGACGGGGGCTGCCAGAGCTTTTTATACCCTCTGTGGCTGCCATACCTGCTCAATCTGCAACCTGGGCATGCTATTGGTTGAAGTTGTCTGAGAATTTACATGATCCCATCACATGGCTTGCCTCCATTTTGTGGCTGGCGACATCCATTTTGTCATCCTTAAGGGGAAAAGAAAAATACATTGCGATGGGAGAAGACAAAAACAAATGTTTTAAGGACTCCACCCCCCCGGTAGGTATTATCAGACAGTATAAATAATTATCGCTGCATTTTTATGGATGCCCAGGGCGTTTTTTAACATTTAAAACAGCTCATTTCATTGTGTGTCACCATTAACAAAAAACGAAACGTAACGAACCTAATTTTCAGTTCATTCCAATTTCATCACAATGTTCGTTATTTGTTTGGTTACATAACGAAATGAATAATGAATAATGGAAATGGGGAAAAGTTCATTTCGTGCCCATTTCTAGTGGATATATAAGCTCCTGGGGTGTTTATTGTGGTGGGAAATCTACCTCTTCATTCCCTCTGCTTAGAATTGTTCTCTTCTTCATCTAAAACAGTCAGTGTCTTCAGATTCTATCCATCTGCTCACTGCATTAGATAGTTTTCTGCTTGTTTTGATCTGTCCAGGCTGTACTTGGCACCATCTCCTGGCGTATACAGTTTCCCGGGGACAGTGAGTCCACTCCAGGTTTTTACCAGCAGTTTACAGGACCTGTTTAAGACCCAAACAGAATCGTGGATAGATCCAGCTAAATCAATGGATAGATCCTGATGAATTGACCCCTCTTTCTCTGTCCTCACCAAGTGCTAAATCATTGTCTGCCCCCACCTCTGCTTTTATTTTTAAAAAAAAATTTCAGAGCTACCCGGCTGTCAGCCTACCATTGTCTGATTTGTAGGTCCATTGGCGGCCATAAAAAAATGCTGTGGGCCACAAGTGGACCAGCACACATCGGTCCTCCAAGGGCATTGGAGTAATCCCTTCCTAAATCCCAGTGACCAAGCAACTTCTGCCTCAAACTACCATTACAAAGCTATCATGCCTCCTCGCGTTCATCAGTATTTTGGAGAAAAAGTTACTGAAAAAAAAAAATAAAAAAAAAGAGCACGTGACTTTGGATGCGAAGTGGGATGTGAAGCGAAAAAAAGATTCGGCCTCCCGGCCTCCGGCAGGGGAATCTCGCCCCGCTTGGAGCACGGTTTAGGGGTGTGGTCGGGTGGCGCCGAACCCAAAGAGGAGGAGCGTACGGACAAAAGCGGTCGATTCGCATGGAAATTACGGCTCGCCGCGCAGCGAGAGGCTCGTGAAGTAACGGCCATTGTCTGCCCCCACCTCTGCTAAATCAGAGCTACTAGCCTCCATTGTCTGGTAGGGACAGGTGGGTTCAGAAGTGGAAACGGCACAAAGACATTATTCCATAGTCACAGGAGCACTATTAGCGATGTTAGCAGAAATATTTGTCACCGCAACAACCTGGAAGTGTTGAAGCCCCGAGCCAAGGGTGGCGTTTTAGACCACTTTGCAAAATCCAGCTGTGCCTATGATGTTCTTTCCATTTATCAATTGACATCTCTCTGGGTTTACCTCTATTCCCTTCTAGTAAAAGCAAAGCAGTTACTCTCATTGTGTGAAACCCATATTATCTTTCTTGTTCAGTTCTGTTGTGCCCACAGTGGGAAGCTTTCCACCTGCAGTACCTGATCCTCTGTTGGAATGCTAGTGGGGAAAAATATGTAAGAAATGTTGTTGCCCACCATGAAACCCTGATATGATCAAAATCTTTTCAGATGTTCAGTTTGTTTACAGGGAGAGGGGAGTGAACAAACCTTTAAGGGAATAAAAAAATTAACTTTCCAAAGAACATGGAAGGGCTGCCAGAGCTGTTTTCAATCTCAGGAAATGTTACACAATAAAAGGGATACATGGAGTTTTCAAAACAAGAGAAGGAGAAGGAGAGTTCTGTTCTGCAATAATAATAATAATAATAATAATAATAATAATAATAATAATAATAATAATAATAATAATAATAATAATAATAATAATAATAATAATAATCAGGGTTTAATGGCAAGAGTTTCATAAATTATCATCCACTTCTTCAGAAGACCTCTGGAAAAATTGGGCTACAGTTGAGGTCACCTTGTGCACATGTCAATCCCAAAAGCCCCCCTAAGACTCTTCAAGTTGCTGCGAGAGATTAATGTGGCTTTCTCCCCAAGGAATCGGTTAAATATAGGCCAATATTTATTTGTTTGTTTGATTACAAGGGAAACATGTTTTTCAATGCAAATATAGGGATCATTAAAAAAAATGAAAAAGCACATGACATCATGTTGGCAGACTGTTCAACTTTTTTTTTAAAAAAAAAAGATCTCTTCCATTGAAACCTAATACAAGTCCCATGCCTTGGTTTCAACAGGGCTCAATTCGGGCTTCTGCTCCATACAGTTCTACTGCTGTTGTGGAAAAGAGATGGGGGTGACGGTGTCCTGTCATGGACCTTTCTTGACACAAATCTCTTTCAAAGAGCTTCTATTCCTGCACCTCATGGCACAGTGGTTAAACCAGCTGTACAGCAGCCAAAACAGTGCTCATGACCTGGGGTTCAATCCCAGGTAGCCGGCTTGTGGTGGACTCAGTCTTCTATCCCTCTGAGTTTGAGAAAATATCTGGCTTGCTAGGGGCAATGTGTATTCTGCATTATGAAATTGTAAACCACCCAGAAAATACTTTAAGCACTATGAGGTGATATAAGCAGAAGGCTTTCCTTTGCTTTACTCCAGAATCCTTGTGTGGAAGGAACCTGTGCTCCCTTTCTTGAGACTGTCTTGAGTTGCTGGAAGCTCCCTCTCAAAGAAACAGGTAGTGTTGTGGGGTGCCATTTCCCCCCAAGAGAACTATTACCGTAAATTTCTTTAGAGAAGAAATAGCAGCTGGCACCATTCCAACTTATTCAGGCATGAGCATGATGCTGAATACACACAGAGAGGGGAACCACTTTAGCCCCACCCTCTATATCATCACTTCCCTCGCCTTCTTCATCTGGAGAGCTCCTCCCAAAGATAGTAAAACTCTTTCTGTTCAGATTCACTGGTCTACACAAGTAGAGGGTTAAGGTGTTCTTCAAAATATGTTTTGGAAGCCCCTGAACAATGCTGACACCTGTGCAAGAGATGGCATTACTTTTAACACACGAGATCCCTTAATTTCCAAATATTGTCCACAGCCTGTATAGTTCTACCATCATTTACCATAGTTTTACCCATAAGCTGAAGGAAGCCCTTTTGGCACAGAGACCGCTGAAAGGGCTCCATGCACACAGCCTGCATGGAGCCATTTAAAGGGCCCCATGCACAGAACTGGGCAGAGGAAGAGCAGCAGCATCTTCTGGTCTCATTGGTAGCCCCGGTTTACTCTGCAGCCATGGTGGCAGAGTAAACTGGGGCTACGAACGAGTCCAGAAGCTGCTGCCTTCATCCAGCTCTGTGCATAGAGCCCTTTTAGCATGGAGACTCCATGCACAGAGCCCTTTCAGAGAAGAGACCGGAACAGATTAATTGGTTTTCAATGCATTCCTATGGGAAACTATGCCTCTTAAGATGAATTTTTCGTAAAATGAATGGACCCATGGAACAAATTAAATTCATCTTAGGAGGCACAACTATTTGTAAATCTATTATGTCCAGCTGACAGAAGATAGGCATGCCATGGATAAAAAAAGAGTGTGCTAAATCCAGACCCTCAATCTCCATTATGTGGAAGGTAACAAGTCTGAGGATGAGATTCTACACTCTCTGTGAGTTAGGATATGGATTTTCTGAAATCCCAATCAATATGCAGAACTGTTCAGGCTTTCCTCTTCAGACTTGTCCCCTGCCGTGTGTAGGACAGTGTTGAAACCAGAAGCATAGAGGGACAGGGCTATCATGGTTCCCTCTATCCATGGCAAGTGTATCTACTTTAATAAGGACTGAGTAGGGTTAGAATCATCCAGCAGAACATGCACACAAATTCAGGACACATGCAGCCTGATGATGTCAGTCTAAACCTGCTACGGATGGGGAAGGGTGTCATAGGGTTATTGGAAATGTTTGGGCTTTCATCTTCCTTGGCTAAACATCTAACTGGGTGGGTATGTTCATTCTAGTCTCGTAGAAGATCAAGAGATCATCTCTTCTACAGGTTTTCCACATTCTGCTGCTCTCATAGGAAACACATCCTCCCTGGTTAAATCACTATACCACATTGTTAGTGCCATGTTTCTATGAAGAAGAAGTAAGATAGCATACTCTGAAATGTAATTAATCAATTTTGGCTTCTGAAAATACTGAACAAACTTCTAAGGGACAGTCAAATCAACCACCAGCATGTCTCAGTGGCCAAAATCCTGTGGCACAACTCTGCATGCACAACAGTGGTGATGTAATCAACAGTAGCAAACCACTGCTTATTAAAGGCTTCCTTGTGAAATTTCAGGTTGCACATGATGTCACTACATTGTGTACAAGGAACCTGTACCCTGAAATTGCCTTTAATCAGAAATGATTAATCTTTCATCAGCAGAAATTTGCTGCTACTTAAGTACATCCAATCTCACCTGATTTCGGAAGCTAAGCAGGGTCGGCCCTGGTTAGTACTTGGATGGGCGACCACCAGGGAATACCAGGTGCTGTATATGCCTGGCAAACCACTCCAATATTCCTGCCAAGAAAACTCCATGGACATGGGGTCATGAAGAGTCGGTCACGACTGTAATGATATAACACACAAGGGGTGGTTCCACCACTGGCCGGGACCGCATTGCCACTCTCCGGGCAGAAAGGTGAGATGCACCAATGGAGCCTCACAAGCAAGCTTCCCTTCCTATATGCATGTTGCCTACCCACGCACCCTCTTGCCTCATGGAGGTGAGGCATTGCCATAGCTGAGCTTGTCCATGGCAGTGGCAAGCAGTGCCGGAAATGGAGGCACTAGTTGCATCCCAAATGCTTGACTGCAAGGCCACACTGACCCCTAGTCTCTGAAGATCCTGAGATCACAGAGCCTGGGGCAAGGAGGCATTTGAAACCCAACTGGGACAGGGACTGCCCAGGAGATGGCACCCTGCCCCTGAGGGTGAATGTATAGCTCGGCTGGCTTGTGGAGAGCCAACCTGGAATGGAATTCCCTGGAGGCCACAGGACTCGCCCCACCTGACAATGCCCTTGGGCAGGGTCCACTGGTCACCCTGGGGCCAATGGTTCCCTGCACGGCAGCAGCCCCCTCCTAACATGCAAGAACAATGTTGATGTTTAATAAAGAGTGGCCTGATTGTTTCAACCCAATACACTGACTCGGCTGTTCATAACAATGGGGGAGGGGGCAATGACATTTCCTCTGTTGTGTATGGAGAGCAGAGGAACAGGATTGCAAAATCTGTTTTGGACTAGAAAATCAGCATTAAAAGGAGAAGAACCTTTACTGGTGCTAATCTTCAGACTGCATTTTAGGAATATGCTTTTGAAAAAAATATCTTTTGATAATCACCATGTGGTTTGTTTCTACATTACTACCAGGATGTTATCTCAGAGTGTTAACATGTTCTGTAATATTGTTGACTCCAAAATATCAGGATTCATATTTCTCTCTCCTTGCTTTTAGCTAAAAGGGTTCTTTTATTTGTGGTGTTATGTCTCACTTCCTTCTGTGCTGTGAAAACATGATTAGAATTTGCTAGCTTGAAATTCATTTCACCACTGACTACACTGACACCCTTTTCTTTTACAGGAGTATTAAATAGCATAAAGGTGTAATTCTAGGAAATATGGAGCTGCTGACTGAAACACTTTTTTTTTTTTTTTTTTTGCTTTGGAATGGAAGGGAATGCTAGAGATGCAGCACTTTTCTCTTGCAACATTTTAGTGTGTTACTATATATACATCACAGTGTGTAGCATTTACCAGCCTGCATGGTTTAACGTGAAGACAGCTCTGCATTGAAGGAATGTGCCAAGAGTTTATCAATAGATACTGTACTTCTCCCAAGGATTGAAAACCATCTTCTCATTTTTGCAGGGGGAGGTATATTATGAACATGTGCATGTCACTTTGATGATGTTCTTCCTACTAACAAAGGTTTTCAGACTCTTCAGCTTCATTTGCATCTCTGGCAACAGGTTGATATTAGGATGTTGGCAATTCATACAACTCCCATCAATGAAGCTAGGATGCTGCTTTTGGCATTCTTATGCCATTGGTGCTGATGAAAACAGTACAGTTTAATGAAGACACTGGAATTAAACTGCAAATAAAGGGAAAGGGTGGTTAGGAGAAGCAGGCAAATGTTGAGATGCAGCAGAAAACAGGACGAAAATGGTACAATAAAATGGAAATGTTCAGTGAGTTGAGTATTTTGGTAACTTTCTTAGCTAAGGAATGTAACAAATGCCGTTTTTCTCATCCTCAAAAAAAAATGATGTCTTAATACAAAGTGATAGGGCTCTGAAAATATTGATTGTGATCACCTAGATATCTTTCACCCACACATGACAGGCAAAAGACCAGCAGACTTACCAGCATCCTGTCATTTAAGCTACTGAGACCACATTGCTTGTACATGAAAGGCTCACTTAAAATTTGGTTCTATGGAGTGAAGTGACTGTTTCCGGTGCAATTCAATGCAATCACATATCACCTTATTTTATTTATTTTATTTATTTTTACAACTTATATGCCGCCCACTACCCAAAGGTCTCTGGGCGGCTTATGAGAGAGAGAGAGAGAGAGAGAGAGAGAGAGAGAGATGTGGATACTTCTTTCACATATTGTAAGAACACAATATTTTTCACAGCTTCCTCACAAAAGCCCACCATTCTTAGTTCTAAGAGCACAGTTCCTTCACCTTCTCTTGAATTTCATAGATCTGGTTTTGTCTCTTTCTCATGTACACACTTATATATACTAAACAGCTCTTCTCCACCTCAGAAATATAACAACCAATCAGCTTATGAGCACTTCTGTTCACAAACATTATTCTGCACTTCTCTTGACACACTCTCAACTAACAAGCGTCAACCACTCTCAAGTCATTTGCCATGCACACAGGAGCTAATCTAGATATAAGATTTGTTTGCAATGTTGACTTACCACTCATTCTTCCACAGATGCTGCAAAAAGCTGCATGTGCCATGGCCCATTGCATATATGCTTACAAATGAACAGAATCCTGTCCACCATTTTAAGCCCATAATAGAATGGCCCAAATTATCTTGCCTTACCACACAGGCATAACACAAATGTTATAACTAGAGATGGGCACGACTCAAAAAAATTGTGTTTCGTTTGTCGTTTGGTTGTTTAGGGGTCCGTTTCGGTTCGTTTTCATTTTCGTGATGTTTTTTGCAAAAAAATTTGTTTTCGTTTCGTTAGGTAACGAAACAAAAAATGAAAACAAAAACGAAAAATTGCTGTTTCGTTAGCATTCTTTTTAGTTCAATACATCTGCTGCAATGAAAACGAAAAACACGGCAAATTTGGTCGTTTCGTTTTCATTTTAGTTTTGTTTTTAAAAAAATTTGCTTCATTTTCATTGCGTAACAAAATGAAAAAACGAAAACAAAAATGAAAAATCACTCGTTTCGTGCCCATATCTAGTTATAACTCTTGGTGGCTAATTGCCTCTAGTAAAAAAGCCACTGTAGACAGTACTGATTGTGTCTTTTCCTCTGTGTGCACCTGAGAATATTTATGGTGGTTTCTGACTTGAAGCAATTTGTCCATATAGATATTATGTTACTTGCATAGCTATGCAAAAGCATTTGGACCAATGTTCTTGCACAGACAAAAATCCCTTCTCGATATATTCTGCAGAAGTATGCCAGCCTGAAAAAGTTCCACAACCACAAATGTTAACCTGAAAACATTTCACAAAATGTTTGGCATCGGGAGAAAACATTGTTTTATTTTCTTCTGCAGAAATTAAGTAAATTTTTACATCCACAGTTCAGCTGTCCCAAATACGTTATTTTTTAAAGCTGATAACTGGCTTAGCTATAGTTTACACCCATGTTGATTTTCTGATATTATAGCAGAGTCCTCTAGTTAAAGTAGTTAAAGTGTTTTGGAAAGATTATTGCTAGAAATCAATTGTACCTTGTGAGCCGTTCCTTGTTTCCAGTGTTGCCTAACCAATTATATGAGCTTTGGTAACAGATCATTTGGTTGGTTGGGTTAATTCTGTGATGTTATTTGTCAGGGTCATGATGTGAACATTATGAAGGTTGTAGACCCAACTCTTGAAATAATATTAATCAGTTGCCAAGCAGCACTTTTAAGAAATAAGCTTTTGAACACAAACTTTCCATTTCAATCATATTTCTTCAGTTTCTGCTTAGCTAGTCTATGAAGAGTTTTAACAAGAGGCCTTTGTCATGAGATGTCCAGCTTTTGATTCCAAAGCAGTCTCTTTGGCAGGGTAAGTGATCTGTCACCGTCCAGAAAATGTAAAATTTTAAGAGTACATTAGAGAGAAATTGGTTCATCATGATATGCAGCCTTTCAAAAATCCTTTGTCATCTCATTTAGTCAACATTGGTTTGGTTGCAGTGAGCTTTAGAGTAATTATAATGGGATAAACCTTTATTGGTAATCTATACCTTTCACAGAGCTGTGTTGATTTTAACTGAACCACAACGCCAAGAAAGATATTAGTTTCACTGAACCAAACATTTGCAATTAAATCAGAGGATTGAGAACAGATTAAGCACTAATGAGATGAACAGTATGGATTGTAAAAAATCTACATTTTGTTCTATTATCTTCAAAATCCTTATAATTAGATAAAACAATGTTGGGAATTGCTAATGCTTATTAATTGTTGTACACAAAGCATAATTTTATTTGAATACTTCAAAGGAGGAGATTTCCACCTGCTGTTGGAATAAAGATTACCTTAGAAACACTGTCAAACATAGTTTGCAGTCTTCTTGTCTACAACATAATACTTCCCCAACCCATTCAACGTTACAGCTGGATCTCTGATGTGGAACTGTGAAGTTGCTTGCAGGCAGCTTGGGGCTTCTGGAGTATGTCCCTGCAGTGTGGCTGCTGATGGAATCTTGGCAAGCTTCATCTCTGCCAATGTTGATAGATGCACAGGTTAGTAAAAGTTACTGATCTCCACTGGCATTGGAGAAAAGAGAGGATAACTTAAGGATATGCATGGCAAAACATTTTGCTTTTCCTTCATTTGTTTTTGGGTTTGTTTTTTCTTTTTTTGGTTTTTTTCTGTTCTATTTTTCATGGAGGGTATCTTTTTTGTTTTTGTGCTTTCTTTGTGCACAATAACATCTGTTATGCACAAAAGGTACTCTCTTGTGGATTGAACCCCAGGTCGTGAGCTCAGTTTTAGCTTCAGTACAGGCATTTAACTATTGTGCCATGAAGCAGAGATGAGGTAAGATTTCACCAGCCTATGCGCGACTGCATCCATCCATCTTTTTGGTCTCAGTGGTAAGCCTTTACACCCTTACTCTAGGATCCCAGCTGGAGCCCTCATGCTTGCAAAGACACATGAGTGAGCCTTCATGAAACCATGCCAGTGTTCTGTGCATTTAGCTTTATCATGCACACAATTTTGCTTGCTCACACATTTGCCTATCAGATCCAGACCTCTGAATTTTTGTTCCCAAAAGATACATGTGATGGTTGCAATGTAGAGTAGACTTTTGCTTAGTTTCACATATGTATTTGTCTTACGGATATCTGATCCTTAATATGTCCTATGTCCAGAATAGTGGAAATTGCATAAAATTGTTGCCATACTATGTTGTATTTGTTCTGTGTATCTTGTACCATTGGGTGTAAAAGGTGTGGGCCAAAATCTTATCTGTAGTTTATATCTGCATAAGTGAAATTGCATAGGCGGCAGCCATAAATTGCTGCTAGCTAGCAAAATGCCAGCAGTGTTCTTCATTGTAGGTCTGTCAAGTGACTGAGAGGATAATTAGGAATGCATTCACTGCCTTATTAACTAGCCACATTTTCCAGTATTGACTTACATAATTTCCCTTCCAGATACGTAAATTGCCAGTAGGATTCTGGCATTGGTTACAAGTTCAGTTCGCTGAAAATATTTGTCACATAATTGTAAGGAGCTTTGAGGCACAGTGGTTAAATGCCTGTACTGCAGCTAAAACTGTGCTCACAACCAGGGGTTGAATCCCAGGTAGCCAACTCATGGTTGACTCAACCTTCTATCTTTCCAAGGTTGGTAAAATAAGTACCCAGCTTGCGGGGGAAGGGGGCAATGTGTGGTCTGCATAATCAAATTGTAAAGCACCCAGAGAGTGCTTTAAAGTGCTGTGGGGCAGTATATAAGCAGAACACTTTACACTTTGCTTTACTTTTCACAATGTGTAGTCTCTAAAATCCCAAGTAAGTGGTTGTGTTTATTGGCTATCACTTTGCTGTCATCTAGTCTTTGTCACCCTAAAAATGAGAGACATTTTATCTTCAGGTGCATGGATTCATCTGCAGGCAGTTTCTTAGCTAGCTAAGACCAGACAAGGCAAAGGAAAATTTATACATACATACATACATACATACATACATACATACATACATACATACATACATACATACATACATACATACAAGATTGTATGTGATGCACTGCAATGAACACTGTCATAACCACATCAATTATCTGGCCACTGGAGAATCACACAACAAATGGAATGACATCACTATATTCCAAAGCCAATCAAATATAGCTACATGATGATATGATATGAAATGAGAGAGAACAAAGAGATTATGATCTAATAAGGAGGCAAACAAAAGATACTTCAGGAAGGAGACATTTAGACATTGAAATTTAATTGGGGGAAAAGGAGAATCATTTGGACTCAGACCTACTGCTTTTGTTCATTGTATCTGTTCCATAATATCAACATAATTAAAAAGCCAAGTTCATCCCACAAATGTTATTGCGAAATGAACAATTTTTCATGGCAATCCAGTGTAATGTAATGGAACATAAAACCTATGGAACTACACTCCCCATCAGCAGCCTGTAATTATTCTGCGTTGCAAATTAGCATGCTGCTGGTTAGCGACAACTAAGGACCCTGAAATTTATGTTGCTTCAGAATTCCCCCCCTTGCTATTAAATTTTCATGCATAAGATTGATTATGTTTATAGAAATTGACATTCTTCGATTGCCAACGTTTGCCTCAAGGAAGCTGGCTTTGCTTCAGCAAGAGAGAGAATATAATCATGAAAATATAATGAGGAGTTAATGAATGTGCAGCACATATTAAGCAGATCAAAGAACAGTGTGGTGAAATGAATTTTTTGGATAATGTGGGTTTTTCCTTGTTTTTCTCCCTCTGCTCATTATTTGTAAAGGTGCTTAACAGACAAAAGAAGCAGCACCGTATAATTAATTTACAAACGTGGCATCATGTACATGCTAAAGAAGTTGCAAAAATTACAATATTAATATATTTGATGCTGATTATGTCAGATTCTTTTTTATACAAAAACCATGTAATTATTTAATACAATATTTAACTGTGATTAACACTGAGGAAAAGAAAACAGACATTATAGTTCAGTAAACCGTCAAATGAATCAAATGTGTCTCTCTACTCCCTCAGAAGCCCTCTATACCACATGGTCAGCTGACTGTAAAACTGAACAACTTTTAAAGGCAGTTTGCAGTTGAATGTGAAGGTACGTTTGACTTATACAATTTGTACAATTCATTTGGATGAGACTGTAGTTGGGGTGCTTATGAATGTGCAGATTATGGCAAGCTGAGAGGTTTAGCTAAACTACCTAAAATAAATTTAGGATTTAAAATGACCTTGATGTATTGGAGCACTGAGATGAAACGAACAATACATAATTCAACCAGAATATGTAGATTGTACACCCCCCCAAAAGGTGCAAACATTACAGGAGCATAGAGACTTGTCTTCAGCTAGTGCATAAGAAAAGGATCTAGCAGCCTTAAGGGATCAGAGAATGAACATGAGCCAGCGGTGTGATTAGACTGCTAAAAAACCAAATGTGATTTTGGACTGCATTGCAGTGTCAAGGGCAAATGTGGTGCTAAAACTGAAGACTACTGGACTGTAGCACTTTAGATTGCAGGTGGGTAAAAATTAGACGAGCACATAGAACATTCTGCCTGTGCAAAATTTTGTTTAAATACTAGTAGGAAAATGATAGGTGTAAATTAGAGATTAGGATGAATTAAAAATGATTTGTGATAAGTGACAAATATTGCTGATTCATTTAATATTCATCTCTTCCCATATTAAAAAACACCCTCTGCAAAGTACCACCTGTTGCTTCCCTACCATTGTGGCAGCAGCCACAGGTGTCCGGGTCACTGTCGCCACCATCACAGCTGCCATTTTGGAAATGATGGTCACTAAAATTTTCCCTTAGGGCCGTGGTGGCAAACCTTTGGCACTCCAGATGTTTTGGACCAGAACTCCCAGAATTCTGAGCCTAGATTGCCAATGACAAAGGACTGTGGGAGTTGTGGTCCAAAACGTCTGGAGTGCAGAAGGCTCACCACCATTGCCTTAGAGTGTAAGAGAAACTGGGCTGCCCCTTTACAAGTTGGTGGTGGCAGCTTCACAGAAGCCACCATTTTCATTTCTGCAAAAGATAGCCCAGTTTGCCTTAAGTACTAAGTTACAGTGGGGCATCAAATGTCTGACCTCTGGCTCTGTATCCACATACCGACACCACTGAAATATCCAGCCATCTGCCCTGTTTCAAAAAGTATTTTTTTTCAGATAACAAATGGAAATTTCCAGGTATAGGCCTGCCTCGGATAGCAAATGTTGCCTATGGACTGCCTCGGATAACAAATGTTTCATAATGCCTTGCAAAACAGTGTACCCTGCATGTATTGCAGGATGCAGAGTTTATGGAAGGGGTGGAAGGAGTTAGAGCATTTTTTTCATGGTGTTTTGGAGCCATTGTGGACATGTGTTGCTGAGGGATTTGGACCTTTCGAACTTGGTAAGATACAGAGCTAGCTTTTATTAATCTTTGCACTGCTTTTCTTTGCATTTTTGGCTGGAACAGGCAGGGGTAGTCTTGCTGGTTTCTCTTGTCCATGTTTGCATTGCACTGCAGGGGGATGTTCTGGAGGGTGTTCCAGCACTGCAAGCCTTTAAAGTGCATTTTATAAAGAGGTCTGGAAACCCC
The DNA here is from genome assembly GCA_029282475.1 of Phrynocephalus forsythii. NCBI lineage: Eukaryota > Metazoa > Chordata > Lepidosauria > Squamata > Agamidae > Phrynocephalus > Phrynocephalus forsythii. Next base: position 24,064,040 of record JAPFRF010000005.1, read on the forward strand.
CTCCCCAGCTTTTTTGCCTTTTTTCAAATCTCTGGAACAGATTAATCGGATTCCCATTCATTTCAATGGGAAACCATGTTTCAGTTAACAATTTTTGGATAACAAATTGCCTCTGAGAATGAATTAAATTTGTTATCAGAGGTGCCATTATATATATATATATATTAGAGGTGGGCACGAAACAAGGGTCTGCCCTGAAAAGTGTTTTTAAAATGCAGGTTCTATAACATGTAGAAATCTGCCAGTTTTTTTTTTTTTTTTTTTGCATATGCTTCATAAATATTGTACTTATTGTATTTAAATGTTTTATTGTTTTAACTGTATTACAATTTTGATGTTTTAATTGTCTGAATTGTTTATTTTGATTGTGAGCAGCCCAGAGACCTTTGGGTAGTGGGTGGCATATATATATATATTAGAGATGGGCACGAATTTAAAAAATGGTGTTTCGGTTTTTCGTTTGTCATTGAGAGGTCTGTTTTGGTTCGTTTCCGTTTGTCGCAAATATTTGGAAAAAATTCATTTTCGTTTTTCATTTTTTTCATTTGTCATTTCTACCCGCTTTTTGTGCAATTTTTAAAGCATTTCCATGTGCGGGCGTCCCCCAACGCCCCAGGCCAGAGGGAAAACACTAAAAAAAATGGATGCTGGCAGAGACACAGTATAGACTAGGTAGCAGGGAGGCTGCAAAGGCAGCGGTGGGCGTTGCCCAGGGTGCAAGGCAGCCACAGAGTGACTGCACTGCGGGGCAAGGGAGGGTACTCACCGAGAGGTATGCACGCACGCACACAGGGAGGCTGCAGGACTGAAGCTAGAGTCACAGAGACATCAATCCCACCCTAACTCCCACCAGAGACTGCAAGGAGTACGGGGGCTGCCAGAGCTTTTTATGCCCTCTGTGGCTGCCAGACCTGCCCAGTCTGCAACCTGGGCATGCTATTGGTTGAACTTGATCCCATCACATGGCTTGCCTCCATTTTGTGGCTGGTGGTGACATCCATTTTAAAGGGAAAAGAAAAATACATCGCGATGGCAGAAGACAAAAACAAACATTTTAAGGACCCCAAACCCCTGGTAGGTAATAATTTCAAATAATTATCGTATTATCACTGCGTTTTTACAGATGTCCAGGGTGTTTTAATACCCAATAAATCAATCAATATTAGGCATCTGGGAGCCATTTTGGGTCGATGTCCCCTAACTCCCCTTAAAGGGAAAAAATACAGCAATCTGAGAAAAGACATAAATGCACCTTTTAAGGACCCCAACCCCCCTGGTAGGTATTATCAGACAATATAAATAATTATTGCTGCATTTTTATGGATGTCCAGGGCGTTTCTTAACATTTAAAACAGCTCATTTCATTGCGCGTCGCCCTTAACGGAAAGAAAACATAACTACCACAGTTTTTGTGGTTCTGTTCGTTTTGTTGCATTTTCATCACAATTTTCGTTTGATGTTTCATTACATAATGGAACAACTAACGAATAATAGAAGTGAAAAAATGGACAAAATTCTCTGGCTTTTAAATTGATTCAAAGTTGTTGGTTATTATTTATAAAGCCCAAAATTTCTTAAGAGGCTAAACCCTCACCCTCACTAAGTTCTGAAATCAGATAAGGTCAGGGTGGTCAGTCTGGTATATATATTTTCCCTTATGAGTTTGTCTGATGACTGAAATCCTTAATAGAGGATCTGTTGAGGACCCCATCACTTCAATAACCCCATTTTTAATATACAACATGATAGGTCATTTTCTGTATCAGTTCCTTGATTGTAGAACACCCCCCCCACACACACACACACAAATCATGTCAGCTGCATATTTATTGAATTTCTATTTTGAATTATTCTGACAAGCCACCAGCTTTTAAACACATTTTGTTCTGGGTTTTTACATTATTATTATTCATTTTTGTGCTCTGCTAATGTTGTATTTTTTTTCCATATACTTCATTGGAGTCCCTAGTGAGCAGAAATCCAATTTCTAAATGTGCTGTGTATTATATGCCATTATGTTGGAACAAACTTGTAGCTACCCTAGAAGGCTTTCCAAGGTAAGTGAGATATTTAAAAATGGTTTTACCTATTCCACCCTCCGTCATGAGTTTCCATGCCCAAGCAGGTGTTCAGACCTGGGTATCCTGAGTCCTAGTTCATCACTCCTATCCAGTGCACCAAACTGGGTATCTGCAATTTTAAAAACTGCACATAAATCATTAAAATAAATATATTAGACAGAACAAGAGCTCTTTGTGCTTCAAGTCTTAGATTAGTTTCAGAATTTTTGTCTAAGAACATGACTGTGTGACCATTTGAGGGAGAGACTAGATAGGCAGCTCCTTATTTCCATTTAAATAGCTAACTCTACATTTGATCAGAGTTATTTTGTGTCAAATTGAATCTACCTACATCCTTGCCCGCCCCCACAGTAGTTGCTAAAGTTATACCAGGGCGGTGGTATAACACAAGGGCACTAATATTTGCATTTATACGTGTCTGATAGGCTAAAAGTCATGGCAAAACCAACTGGTGGAGCTCTGGAAGTCTGAACCTTTAGCAGGAATCTTATCAGCCCATTTGAGAATCATCACTCCCTTGTTCAAGAGTTGCCAGAGACAAACAGTAGCAGAACCTTGAATTCTGAAAGTCTTTAGAGGCAAGCAGAAAAAGAAATTGAAGTCCAATAATCAAACCAGTTCTCCTCCACCTAAAGAGACTCCTTGTGAAGCTAACAAGTTTTTGTTTCCCATTCAAGTACCAAAATATTTAGCTTTACAAACCAGAGAGCTCACTCCAGCACAATTCATCTTCCACACCATCCCAGCTATTCCTAGAATTACAGTAAAATTCATACAGGGAAGATTGAGGAAGTTGCAAAAGATGTCAAGCACCTGTGTAATCAAAGAGTTCCAAACTTCAGTCCTATGAGCCCCTGCCTCCACCACACCACAGACGTCAGCGTAACTAAAACTTGCAATTCAGTGAAAATATTCAAAGCAACGTGCAAGTATGAAGTTAAGAAAAGGAAGGCAGCATAATTTAGCTTTAATTGGTCTTTTTCTAAGCCTCTGGCATTTGAAAGATCTCATGATTTCCACAATTTCAGTGATATACATTATTTCAATTGTGTGATTATTAAATATCCTATTCTGCTGCTCTTTCTGATTGTTGACCTTTACTGTGTATCTAGCAGAACAAACACAGTTCAGAATGGTAAAATACCTCGGCAGAGATAATAAAAATAAACTGCATAGCTTTTTTATCCATTAGCAGGTGTGGAATGAAATGTTCCATCAAGAAACTGAATTAAAAGGACTGTAACGAGAGCATCCTGCAAAATTATTGTAGTTTTTGAAGAAACCTCAATAACTTCAGCTTTTTTGGAGTAATTTAGACATAAATTTTATTGCAACAAACAGAAGGTACTGATTGTGTAGAACTCTAAACATTTTCCTTACCATGATATATTATAGGGTTTTTTCTAGACATTTAGTGACAACTGGAAGAGGGTTGAAATGTTAATTAGGAGGCATGTCTATCAAAATGAGAATGGCAAATGAGAAATGATCAAGAAAAATTATGAGTTTAAGCAATTTATATAGTCCTTTAGGAGGGTATATTTTATTATTTATTTTAGAGTATTTACCCCACCTTTCTCCTTGGGAAAGGACCCAAGGAGGGTTACAGTAATTAGGGCCTCACTAATCCTTTTAATGAGGGATAATATACAGTCTAGTACAATTAAGACATGTTCAGGTATTGAGAACAGGGAATTGAGGGACACCTTACAGCATTAAAAGGCAACTTCACATTAAAGTTACAAGAGAATGTGAGCAGTTAAAAAGAGAGTAAAACTCCATGTGAAAGTTATGAGTGATGGAAACTAACACTGAAGAGGGAAGATTGTCACAAAATATATACAACTCTTGGTCTTGGCTTATCTATGATTCCCAGATTCCCATTGCTGTCCTTTGTTTGTATCAAGATATGTTTTTTCCCTTTCCACATGGAGACCTATATAACTTCTTGTATGAATTTCTTGTAAGAAACTCCTTTTTGTGCACTTTCTTCATTGACATACACAGGGTGTGTGTATGTTTTTTCAGCTGTACCCTTTTAAAACCCATTTTTATGTCAGGACCTTCAACTGTGAGTTTCTGAAGGAAGACACATTTTAGGCTTATCCAAGTGTTACTTACATAGTTCCTGTAACATGCTAATGAAGAATGATATAGGACAGTTTTGGCAAACTTATATCTAAGAAAAGAGATTTCAAAAGAAAAACAGGAAGAGTATCTGAGAGGAAACAGTAAATTAAAAATAACAGATAATCAAAGAGCAGCCTTGGAGGAACCTATAGCTTATAATGAGATTGTGGATGCAATAAGACGGTAGAAGAGCAGTAAGGCACCGGGTCCGGATGGTTTGTCAATTGAATTTTATAAGGAATTAGAAGATACAATAACTCTACCATACAAAAAATTACTAGAAGATATATTGGAAAAGAAGGAAATTCCAGCAACATGGATGCAGGCAACAATAGCCATAATTCATAAAGAGAAAACTGACCCCAAAGAAAAAAAGAATTACAGACCAATATCGTTGCTTAACTCAGATTATAAAATCTTTGCTTCTATATTGGCAGCCAGACTAAAAAAGGTTCTAGTACAAATAATACATCAAGATCAAACAGGTTTTTTACCAAAACGTCAGATACGTAATAATATGAGGACAATCTTGGATGTGTTAGAATACTATGAGGCCCATTCAGAAAAACAAGCAGCTTTGATATTCTTAGATACGGAGAAAGCATTTGATAATGTTAATTAGAATTTTATGTTAAAGCATCTAGAATATATAGGAATTGGCCAATGATTTAGAGATTATATAACAGCTATGTATACACAGCAAAGAGCCAAAATAAAAATTAATACTGAGTTTACAGAAGAGATTAGAATTGAAAAAGGAACTAGACAAGGCTGCCCCCTGTCACCTTTGTTATTTATATTGACATTAGAAGTATTAAATCAAAAAATAAGAGACCAAAAGGAGATACAAGGTTTGAAAATAAAGCAAGAGGAATATAAATTACAGGCTTACGCAGATGATGTAGTTTTTATATTGGAAGACCCAATCAACTCAGTAGAATTATAGGAATAATTGGTACTGGAATTTGGAGAGAGGGCTGGTCTTAAAATAAATGAAGAAAAGACAAAAATACTAACTAAGAATATGGGAATAGAAGAAAGAAGAATATTGTTGGAAAGATCTAATTTTAAAGAAGAGAAGTCCATAACATACTTAGGAATCAAAATAACAAAAAAAGCAAGTACAGTATATCAAGATAATTATTTGGAAACTATGAAGGGTATTCGATCAGACTTAGAAAAATGGAGTAGGATGCATTTATCAATAATGGGGAGAATTGCAGTCATTAAAATGAATGTGTTACCTAAAGTGCTGTTTCTATTCCAAATGATACCAGTAATAATGAAAAGAGCATTTTTTATTGAAATGGATAAATTGGTTCTGAAGTTTATTTGGCAGGGAAAGAAAGCGAGGATTGGGAAGAAGGCTTTACAAGATGGTGTAAGCAGAGGGGGATTGGGAGCTCCTGATTGGGATTTGTATTATAAATCTTGTGTACTGGGATGGGTAAGAGAATGGATTCTCTTAGAAAACCCAAGAGTTTGGAAATTGGAAGGCCATGATTTGAATCTGGGATGGCATGCGTTTGCATGGTATGAGAAGGCAAAAGAATAGAAAAACTTTAGCAATCATATGATTAGGAAGGCTTTATGGAGAATATGGGAGAATATTAAAAAACAAATGTATAGGAAGATCCCAGGTTGGGTGTCCCTGATAGAAGCCTTCACACACCCAAATTTGATGACTGAGACGAGATTTGGTAGATATCAAGATATATTAAATAGTAAGACTGAATTAAAAACAGAGGAAGAATTAAAAAAACAAAACATTATATTAGACTGGTGGGCAAAATCGCAGTTGCAGTCAAGGTTCAGTAAAGATAAAAGAGAAGGTTTTTATATGCAGAAAACTGAATTTGATATATTGTTTTTGGGGAGCGAAGAGAAATTTATTAGGAAAATGTATAAACACCTATTGGAGCGTAAAACTGAGGATGGGATAGTCAAAGATTGTATGATTAAGTGGGCTCAGAATATAGGACATAATATTGAGATAGATAACTGGAAACAACTATGGGAAGTTAATATTAGGTATATCAGAGCAACTAGCTTGAAAGAAAACGTATATAAAATGTTTTATAGGTGGTATATAACACCACAAAAATTAGTGAAAATGTTTGGAAATGGATCTGATAAATGTTGGAAGTGTAAGGAGAAAGAAGGGACTTTGTATCACATGTGGTGGACATGCACAGTGATTAAAAACTATTGGAAAAGAGTACATGAGATGTTACAGAAAATATTGTGTTGTATGATACCATTCAAGCCAGAAATATTTTTGTTAAATATTATGCCGGAAATCAAAGATTATATAAGAAACATTTATTAATGTCTATGTTAACTATAGCTAGGATTCTGTTGGCAAAATACTGGAAAACAAAGAACTTACCGGAACAACATGAGCTTTTGGACAGATACTTGGAAACAGCATAAATGGACATTTTGTCAGAAATACTCAAGGAAAAGGACCTACAGAAGGCAAGAGAATGCTAGAGACCTCTATATGTTTTCTATTAGAAAAAAGTCACTAATAGACTCTGACCCATAGTAGACTGAATTTATATTTAGATTTGAGATCAAGATTGGTAATGAGGTGTATTTTTATGTAAGGTTTCCTTTTTATTTATAATAATAATAAAATTATATATAAAAAAGAATGATATAGGACAGTGTTGGCAAACCTATGTCACAGGTGTAGGCACCCACATTGCCCCTTGACAGCCACCTGTATTCAGGTTAAATTGCTGTATTGACACTTTACGAAAAAATAGTCAGTTTTGAATTGCAGTTTGGGCACTCGATCTCTAAAATGTTCGCCGTCACTGATCTACTACCTCTCCTCTCGTACATAGCTTTCTCCGTCTCGAAAACTCCTGTACAGAGCTATTACCTTTCAGTCAATCTCAAGATATGTGAAACATATAATTTCAGAGAGAAACTTAAATAGACATCAAAATCCTAAATCATTATCATATCCTGTAATTCCCTTCACATTAAAAATCTGTTAAAACAAGCTTGTTCTCACAGACTGCAGTGGATGTGTGGATGTGTGTGTGTGTGTGTGTGTGTGTGTGTGTGTGTGTGTGTGTGTGTGTGTGAATAATTTAATTTTCTAAAGTGTCAGAGGCTCAAAATATAGCCTTCTCTATCTACAATCAAGTTAAAAAGATTTGATGAGTGACCTATAAAAACTCATAAATGATCTGCTCCACTTAATTTATTGAGATGGCAAGAGAGCATCTTCAGCTACTAACCACACATTTGTTGACCCTACTCTTACAAGAAAGACTGACAGTTTGGCATGATTCAGAAAGATGATTCAACACACTTGCGGGCTCGTTTATAGATCCTATTACCTCCAGGTTAAGAGGGCAATCCCCCGTGCTCCAGCTTTGGCTGGAATTCAAGCCTAACATAGCACTAACAATGTTTCAGGGTCATAATGCACATTGTAGGTCTATTCATATCTCAGAGCTTTTGCCACAACAGATTCAGCATTTGACTGTTGCTGAATAATGGGGAAAAGGCATGGGATGTAAGAAAGGCATTATGGGGAGTCAGCAATATCTAGGTTTAACCTTGGAATGGAAGAATTACTGGTGGGAGCAAGCACAAATGGGCAGAGAGAGTGAGTGGTGGAGGAAATGAGTCTATATGGCTTTGATGGTGTAGATGGCATAGCTGGGGGGACCTATGACCCTTGAGCATTTTGGGATGCATCTTCTGGTATATCTTGTCATTCGCTATGGCAGTGGATAAAGCACCAGGGTTTATCAATGCCTTTCAAGTCCAAACGTCAACGTAAAGATGAGGCTAAAACGGAGTCAAAAGGGAGAAAAGCTCAAAGCAATGAGCTTTCCAGAGAGAAGAACTAAGCAAATGAGAAATGTTTCTCTTGGGAATCATTAAACAGGCTGTTTTGTACTGTATAACTGAGAAGGTTGTGACATTGTCATAAGGCACTGTAGAACAGTGTGCTGAACCTGTTCCCATGCTAAATGAGCATTTATTTATTTATTTATTTATTTATTTATTTATTTATTTATTTATTTATTTATTTATTGAAGCAGAGTTAGAAGCAGATTTTTCTCTTCTCCAGATCAGAACCACCAGTGCCACTTTGGTTTCTAATAATTTTTATTACCGTCTGTACTTTCATCGATTGTACAGTTTGTTGCCTTCTGGCTTCACTACTGCTTAATTGTATCTTTTCAAATAAAAATGCATTTATCAAACCAAAATAAATGTTGCAGAGTTTCAGATTTTTCAATGAATTTCTTTACCCATGCAGCAGACATGTAGGGATTTACAGAACTTAATAGTTTCAAGTTCTGCAGAATATGCCACCCCTTTCTCATTAACTGGCACTTATAGTTTCAATAACTCCTGCTGAGACATTAATAGTAGAATGAATAAAAATGCTTTGCTTCCTTACAGATCAACAGCAAACTGACAAAAATAACTGCTTTCAACAGGTTTTAACTAGACCTTCTCTCCTGCTAGACATCCTTCCCCATCCACAACCGCCTGGTTACTCCACAAAAGCAATGATTACACTTGAAAATGCTTTCCATTAGCTGAAATAGAAGTTGTTGTTGTTGTTTGCAACAAGCATAACTATCACCTTGGGAGGAGCCTAGTGGCATGGTAGTTAAACTGCTGTACTGCAGCAAAAACTATGCTCAGTACCCAGAGTTCAATCCCAGGTAGCCATTTCAAGGTTGTCTCAATCTTCAATCCTTCTGAGTAAAATAAGTATTCAGCTCGCTGGGGGATGGGGGCAACGTGTAGCCTGTATAATTACTTGCTTTTGCTTGGCTTTACCTTTACTTCCTCTCTTGTGACACAGCCAGATTTCTTGTGTTAGAGTTAGGTTTAAAAACACATTCCTGAACCTTTTTTTTTTAAAAAAATATTATTATTGGAAGCCCAATTGTTATGAGAGGGATGTGCAGAGATTCGAACCTCCCACACTGTGGATATGTACTTTTTCTGGAGAAGACTATATAGGGGATACCTCAGATGTGAAAAACATGTCTTCCAATCTAAACCATGCCTGTTGCATAACACATAAGGAAGACTTTCTGCAGCTATGCCATTCTGGCCTGACTAATGTCCCATGTTTTATCTGAAGGATGTCTTTGATGAAAGGACCTGCCAAAAGAAACAGGCAAGAATATTAATTATGAAGAGAGAAAATGTGTCCTGTGGTGGAGCTGTATAGGCCCCTATCAGGCACTCTTATATGTCTCATAAAGAGCACATGCACCATGTGAGGTGGCAAATGCAAGCGACTAATGGGTATTTTTATTGAACAGTAGACTAAATAGGCACATAAAGCTTCCTGCAAAGGTTACTGCTGCCTTTCAGCGACAGTAACCCACTGGGGTACACTTTCCAAGAGAAATACGGGGTCCAGAAGTAAACATACAAGGCTTTTATTCCTTGCTAGGCTTACAGCAGGACACTTTTCAAAGCTCCTTGTTTAATTTCCTCCACGGAGAAAAATCAATTTACATGACTTTTGTGCGCGCTCCCTCCCCGACGTACCACCACCAAGGCAACGCCAGACTAGTTCCACTGCAAAGTGCAGGTTTATTAGCTTCCTATAGGACGTGGTGACAATAATGAAGAAAACACCACTGTGTAAGATGGCTTAGATATGTGGAGAACACTGCTGGAACTTTCAGAAAGTGCCAAGAAAGAGTGGAAAGAATGGGAATGAAGGCTTTTTTTTTTTTTTTTTTTTTTTTGCTGAAACCTATTACCGAAGAAAGGTGTGCCTTCCGCTTCTGGTTCATCTGTATCAAACATGAAAAGTGTACATTTATCTGAGGCTGGGTATGAAGCAGGGATGGATAGTCCTGCCTTGAAAGTGTCAGAGCTGCCCTAAAAATACAAAATAAAATAAAATAATCTAAGGTGATTCAGAACAAAAGCTGCTTTATTGGGATGGAACCAACTGGCCCTGAGGACTATCTTAGAGCCTTTGAAGGGTTTTGAAACTAAAGTAAGCTAGTTCTCTGATCATTCTATGAACTTGTGAATGTAACTCAATGATTCCCATAAATGGAAGGGGGGGAGAGAGAGAGAGGGGGAGGGAGGGAGGAGAGAGGCAGATGAGGTGTGTAGTTCTATGGCAGACAACTCCGGTTTCCAATCAGTTAAAAGTAACAACTACAACTGGCCCTTTCTTAGGGTGCTTTTACATGACCCCTAAACTCTGAGGCAAAGGGCTCCCAGATGCGGAGCTTAAAATTGTTTTCCCACCAGCTCTGAACTATAAAAAAAATTAAGTACGACCACGCCCACCTAAGCACTTCCCAGCGCATTTTCCAAGTACCTGGTCTCCGAAGGTGAAAAATTCTGATGAGGATTACAAGGCAGTGATTGCTGGGCTCCCCTGTCTTCTGTTTGGGTTTTTTGCCCCCAGCCACTTTAAGAGACTGGAATACTTCCCCAGAGATGGGTGATGGCAGAGCGGAAGTGAGCCTGCATTCTTTCTCCCTTTTTTTTCTCCCTCCCCTCATGCAGACAGGAGCAAGGGAGTGCGGAGGTGTGGGAACATAGGAAGAGGAGCAAACACCCAAGATCTCTGGTCCAAATTTAAGTTGCCAGCGGATCTTAGGGGTCATGTAAAAGTGCCCTTACTTGTCTCTAAAGTGTTTTATTGTACAGATATATAGTGGATAGGGATAGGATAATTGGAAAGGGGAAAGGGGGAATAAAGAGAAGGTTGGCACAAAAATATGTCCTTGTAATAACCACTTAGCCTTTGTTATATCTTCTATCTTAAATAGTTCTTATTGCTTTCCATATCTATTTAATGTCTTTTACAGCTTTATATATTTCCAGGTGGTTTTCCAAGTTTATATTGCATCCATTTATATATGGGTTCCCAAATTTACCTTGCTGTAGCTTTCCTTTTCTTTCCATGCCAAATGCTCACGTCCACCTATCTTTTTAGTAGTTTGGTACTCTCTATGGCTTTTGCACAAATCTGGCAGAAAAGAAATAGATGTCAGAGCTGCAAATACCATTTTCAATTGTTCATCACCCTTGCATCTCAATGTTTGCAGAAGACATTCCTAGGGACATCTCTATATTATATGTGAATTTCTAATAAAAGTGCCAGAGAGGGAAAGGCATTTTCAAAGTCTGGAATCTGAAACAAAGTCTCAGACTTTAAATGAAGCTCAAGAAAAGTTTGTGTGGATTTAAGATGGCACAACATTCCTCAATTACTACTGGTTCTTAATCTGTAGTGCCTCTATCTCTCTGAAGAGGTTAATAGGCCCACAGAGAGTTTAACTGCTTCTGGGGATGGGAATGAAATGTGATAGGCAATACAAATTTTCCTGTTGCCATCAATTAGAAAGACATCTCAACTTTGGGCAATGAAGCAAGGGGGGGGGCTTCACGGGGATTCAGTACAGTGGTACCCACACTTAAGAGCAGCTCAACTTAAGAACAATTTGACTTAAGAGCGGAAAACTGTTGGCATTTTAACTCCCACCTTACAAATTTTAGATATGATCTGCTCGACTTACAAATATTTTTTCATTTTCCATTTTTCAACGTTTAAAAAACTTTTTTAGATAGGTACCCCGACTAAAGAGTAGTTCGATTTAAGAGCTTGCATTCGGAATGGATTAAATTCGTAAGTTGAGGTGCCACTGTATTCGGTTTTTTTGAGGCACCAGACTGAATCATCCTCACTTCCTGGAGTGAAAAAGGGAGGTTCTAAGTGATTCCATGGGGGTTTACGGTCACACTTTAAAACAAAAAACAATTACCTGTAGAAAGATTACCCAGTTCTGATTTTTGAATGGGAACCAGCAAGCAGGCTAGGCAAGAAAATACCCACCCTGCCATTTACAGCTGCCCATTTACCTTTGGTTCCCCTTGATGGTTGCCATTTTATCCCTTGGGGTGCTGCTCTTTTCTTATGATTCTTGTGGACTTAAGATTCCGAAAGACAAACCCACGTGCACCACAGGACCGTATAGTGAGTTGGATTGGATTCTTCCATGAATGCAGTGAGGTCATTTAACAGCAACTAAGAAGTTGTATAAATTGTGCAGGGGGGAGGCACTGTGAATGAACAAGTAAAAAGTCTTCCCAAAAAGCAGGAGTGGCCAAACAGGCTGGATTCACTCCCCCGGCCCCCAAGCCTTTATTATGTACATTTTGGGAAATTCTGATAAAAGAAACAAACTGAAAGGGAATCCTAGAAACTTCAACAACCCCCCCTCCCCCAGAGCAAGGCTCAGCTACTGTTTGGGTCTGCAGGTAGTGAAAAAACAAAGCACACAATAATAATGGATTTTTGTTCTTATTCTTATTTTAGTCATATTCTTGGGAGATGTTTTTCACTACTTCAGGAAAATACAAAAGAGTGGGATGTTTCAGACAATCTGTAATTTAGAACACATCCACACATCCACACATTTCTTAGGCTGTGTCCAGACATCTAAATGGTTTATTGAGTGTCCCGCATCAGTTTTGGTTTGGTTCTTTTTTTAGGGGGGTGGGGAATTAAGGAGAAGCATGTTGGGTTTTGTATTTCTCTCCTCCAACCCCACTGAGCTAAATCCACAGTAATTTTTGAAAGTTGAGGTCCTTTACTGTTTTTTTTCTGCATTCCATTCCATATTATTCACCCACTCCGGAGTGAGATTTGGTAGAGATCGAGATATGTGTGCTGCTGATCCCACATTAGCCAACAGCAATTGGTTGGCAATTATTACAATGTGAATCCATGAAAATTACTTGGTGATGCATCACTGAATCATTCAGCTGAAAGTTTAACATACTGTATATACTCGAATATAAGCCTAGTTTTTGGGCTGAAAAAAGGGGCCCACGACTTATATGTGGGTCAATACTTTTAGCCACTGAGGCAAGTGCTTGGGTCGGTGGCTAAAAGTCATTTTAAACATTGTGTGCCACTTCTCATGACCCCCCTCTGCATCACAGGGGAATCTAGGGTGGGAAATGCAGCAGGGCCTGGCAAGTGCTTGGGTCAGTGGCTAAAAATCATTTTAAACATCACACACCACTCCCACAGCATACGAAGGAGGAGCTGTCAGGCCCTGCTGCATTTCTCACCCTAGACTTATACTCGAGTCAATACGTTTCCCCAGTTTTGGGGGGTTAAATTAAGGGCCTCGACTTATACTTGGGTCGACTTATACTCGAGTATATACAGGTAGTTCTGGCAGAAAGGTGAGGTAACAATACTCAATTAAAATAAATAAATAAATAAATAAATAAATAAATAAATAAATAAATAAATAAATAAATTTTTTAAAAGGGACTAAACAATCTGTGTCCGAACTCTTGACACAGTATAGCAATCACATCAAAGGATTGTGCAACATATCATGAGGGGGAAATTACAAGAAAAAGAGGAGATATTTCTGCTGTGTGATCACAGTCACACCTGCCAGTTAAATATTCATTCCTTATATTATGCATCCATGAATGGGGATTACAGAATGACATTTTAAATTAAATTCAAATATATCCCAAGTTTCCATTTTGCATCTTTCAAAAACCTATACAGCCCCTGAAATGGTATTCAATATTTTGATTGAAGAAAGATTGAAATATTGTATGTAGAAAAGTTCATGAAAGAAATCAAACCATCAGAGCAATCCAGATCTGGGTTTGTATGGTGTGGGGTGTGTAACTGAAGAAGGAAACAATTACTATAACCAGTGTTTAAAAGCTCCAAAGCTCTGTGAAAACCATTGGGTGCTTGAATCTGGTATTGCTTCTGATTTTCTGTAAGTGAAAAGCAACTGGAACTTGACTCTTAGGGGAGTTTTTGGCTTTTATTATAATCAGCGTGCAGTTCAATTAAACTGCATTTGGGCTTAAAAGGTTAATGCTGTCTCCTTTTATGTATCGATACAGCTTCATCCGTATTAAATGCCTAGGGAGATCTCCCACATAGAGGGGATAAGTGAAAAAAAGAATAGAAGAGGCCAGAGTTTACAGGACTAACAGTTTCCCCAAAGATCCAAAATGAAACCATTTTATCTTTCTGTGGTATTTAGTTCTTATTTGGTTGCTTAAATGCTTATTACACCTGACCCAACAAGTTTTGAGATGATGTCTTCCCCTACCCAACCCCCTAGGGTTGTGAATATTTCAGCTTCTCTCTCTCTCTCATAAGAACATAAGAAGAGCCATGCTGGACCAGGCCAAAGGCCCATCTAGTCCAGCTTCCGGTATCTCACAGTGGCCCTACCAAATGCCTCTGGGAGCGCACAAGATTAGATATCTATCTCCTGCTACCACTCCCCTGCATCTGGCCCTTATAGTACCCCAGTTTTAAGCCTGGAGATTACACATCTCCATCATGGTTTGTAACCTGTGATGGACTTATTCCTCAAGGAATCTGTCCAACCCCCTTTTGAAGGCATCCAGGCCTGATGCCATCACCAAAACACACTGGGTGAAAAAATATTTTCTTTTCTCTGTTCTTACTCTCCCATCCCTAATTTGAGTGAATGTCCCCTAGTTCTGGTAATTTGTGAGATGGAGAAGTGCAACCCTCTATGCCCTTTACTCATGCCCTGCATTATTTAGTACATCTCAATCATATCCCCCCTCAGGTACCTTTTTTCATTTTGTACAATGGCATTATAATGTTGGCTGTTTTCAATCCCCTTTTTGATAATCCCTAGCATGGAATTGGCCTTCTTCACCGCTGCCACACAGTTTGGATTTTTTGCATCAATATGCATTACCTTGAATTTTCTTACATTGAAACTCATTTCACATTTGGCAGCCCATTCCCCCAGTTTGGAGAGATCCTTCTGGAGCTCTTCACAATTTCTCTGGTTTTTACCACATGAAACAGTTTTGTGTCATCTGCAAACTTGGCCACCTCACTGCTTATCCCTGTCCCCAGGTCATTTATGAACAGACTGAAAATCACCGGTCCCAGGACAGATCCCTGGGGCAACCGCTTTTCACCTCTTTCCATTGTGAAAATTGCCCATTGACACCTACTCTTTGTTTCCTGGATCTCAACCAGTTCTCATTCCATAAGAGGACCTGCCCTCTTATCCCATGACTGTGCAATTTTCTCAACAGCCTTTGGTGAGGGACTGTGTCAAAAGCCTTCTGAAAATCAGGATAGACAATATCCACCAGTACACCCAAATCTACATGCCTGTTGACCTTTTCAATAAATTCTAAAAGGTTTGTCATGCAAGACTTACCCCTGCAGAAGCCATGCTGATTTCTCCCCAGCAAAGCTTGTTCTTCTATGTGTTTTAAGATTTTATCTTGGATGAGGCTTTCCACCATCTTGCCTGGGACAGACATAAGGTTAAGTGGCCTATAGTTTCCCACCATCCCTCCTTCCCCCTCCTTCCTTTTCTCTCTCTCTCTCTCTTTCTGGAGTCAGACCATTGAATCAGTGGGGATTTGGAATTGGAAGATGATTAGGCCAGTGATAGTACTGCCACTGCTTACCATATCATTTCAATTAGAAGGTGTTATCCCCTAGAGGCACCCCCTTTGGAGTTTCATAACTCAGCCCCCTTACCCCCAAAATGTTTCCAAATTTCAAGGAGTTCCCTAGAATCGCTTCAGGAAGGTACTCCTGCTACTTTGGAGCCCCAATGTAAGTAAAATTTTATTGCATATTTTAAAAATAATTTTGCACTCAATAATCACTTACCTTGGGGCACCAAAGTATCAGGGGTACCTTCAGAAAGTGATTTTAGAGAACCCCCTGAAATTTGGAAACATTTTGGGGGTAAGGGGGCTGAGCTATGAAACTCCAAAGGGAGGTCTCGGGGGGGAACCTTCTGATTGGAATGATATGGGAAGTGGTGGCAGCACTATTGCTGACCTAATCAGCTTACAATTCCAATTAGAAAGTTTTTTTCCCTAGGGGCATCACCTTTGGAGCTTCATAACGTTGCTCCCTGAACCCCATTTATTTCAAATTTCAGGGGCTTTCAGGGAAGAGCTTGAGGAAGCTCCCCTGACATTTCCTCTGGAATGAATCAGTTCATTCTAGGGGGGGATTGTGTTTTGTTTCATTTGTAACAAAATGTTGCTTCCCATTTTGTTTTGTTTTGTTTCATTTCATTAGCTAATGAAACAACAAAGCTGCATGTCTTTCGCATGTTGCTCATCCCTAGCAGATTCCAAAAACATTTGGTCTGCAGTGAAATGCAGACCATGAGGGCATCTGTGTGATGCATGCACACAGTGCTTACATAGGTTAGATTCAGATTATTTGTCACACTTACTGAGATCAACAAGGAATGTCAATATATCAGTCACCCAAATTCAATGAAAGTTAATCTGGGTCAAGCCCATAAGATGGAACTGCATGTTACAAATCTTTGGTCACCTGCAAAGGCAGCAATCCCTGTATCAAATCTTATACTACCAACCTAAAATATTTAGGAAAGTGTATGTGTATTTTGATATTATCACATTGTGCTTTCTCTTGCTGTTGTTTGATGGAATTGACTTCTGCTGGCAGATGTGGGCAACCATTTCCTCACACTATTTTCTATGATAAGGTTATGTTCTTCCTAGATGTAAAGGTTATCCAAAGAGGTGTTTTTGGTGGGTAACTGCTAAACCATGCAACTCAATCCTATTGAAAAATCAACTGAAATTATAGCCAAAGCATAGTGCTCAGAAAAGCTCTCAGTTTATTAGCTCTTTGGTACATTTGTTGTTGTTTTTCCTCACAGCAATGAGCCACTGTAGAATTCATTTGCAGAATACACCCAGAATTCAACCTACAATATATGGCTTCCATGTCTCTAGTTTTAACCACTGGTACATAGTGTTACCTTGTTTTGCTTTGTTTTGATTTGACTACGCAAAAGAAAATGTACAACAATTGTCCAAACTGATCTATTGCACTTTGTCACAGGGGTATTATTTTGTGCCAGCCTGTGGTGTACTGAGAGAAAACAGCTGTGAACTGTGATACCTAGACATAGAAACAGAAGAGATACTCTGGTTGCTAGTAACTTCACCCTATACAGGGAGGAAGCTATTGGAGTTCAGCCTCTTCCCAATCCAAACTCTAATCATACCATCCAAAATAACTCTAGGCTATGGGGGACACAAAACAGATAAAATGTGTTTCATTTTGTTTTGTTTCATTCCCCTCCATGATTCATTTTCTTTAATTAGACTTTTAAAAAAATCATATGAACCAAAACAGTAATGAACCAATTTGTTACTCTATAAAGCGGGTCCCCTGGGTCCTAGCAGCACCAAATTTGGTGCTTCCAGGACCCAGGGGAGCCATTTTACAGCAAAACAAATTGGTTCAATGTAAACAAAAAAGCCATTTTGTTTTGTTACTAACGAAACACCACTTCCCCATTTCATTTCATTTTGATTCATTAGCTAACAAAATGATGAAATGCTGTTGTTTTCTATGAGAGTAGGTAGGCAGAAGGTTGCACTAGGTTCATATTTGCTTTGTCATGAACTGAACTGAATACCAACTGGAGTATAATCCCAACAGACAATATCATATTTAGGACTAAAATGGGATGTTCAAAAATTCTTTTAAAAAGTGCAAGTAGATTTAAAAGACTTGTAGTCTGCCTTCAACCAACCAAAATCATTTTGTTCTCATTGTTTTCTTTTTCTACCACTTGTTTTGTCAGAATCACAGTGGTAAGTTTCAGTCTTCGTTCATAATGGAAACTGTAACAAATATTGCCACTATTTTATGAATTATTAAATGTAGACAACTCAAGTAGAATGATTAAAAAGTGTTGCATAAGCTCCCATATGTCTTACTATCTCAATGCAAACAAACAGCACATCTAATTGTCGTGCAAGACAATCCACATTCTTGCATATTTTGCACATCAACCTAAAGTTAAAAAGTAGAATTTTGTCTTCCAACTGGTTGCCTGTCCCTCTTTTTCTGTCATGCCTTTAGTCTAACAAATACTTTTCCAAAATGATCTGATTAAAAAAATCCTGCTCGACTACATTGCTACTGTTTTAATATGACTTATTTATTTATTAAAATCATTTGAGTGTTTTCTTGCCTCTTCTTTTTGTTTTTCCCTGAAAGCAATGACTGCTTGAAATATATGAAATCCTGTTGCATTGCTCCTCATGATAAATAGGGGTGACATTGGAAGCAACAGAAAATTGTCACTGATTAAAGGTTTCCTGGGGCACCTTTTGGGGTGAGTGTAGCTTGTTGCTTTGTGTATGAGTCACATGCACCCCGAAATCATTTTGGCTTTATTCGGTGGCAATTTGCCACTGGTTGAGGATATAATCCCTGTTGCACATGCAGAGGTATGTAACAATATTTCAACCACTACAGTATTATTCTAAGTGTCTGCTATCAAAGCAATCCCCTGTTGCAGGCCACAATGGGAACCATGCAGCATGTCCCAATGAAATTTAGGATAACGTGCAGCTTTCATTCTAAATCATTCATGATATTGACTCGAAGTGGTGCCCGGGAAATCAAGATGTGCCCTATGAATTTTGTCCAGATACTGAATCAAACCAAAACTCCTTTCAGGTTGTGCCCTTATAATAGTGCCTGCATAGATAAAAGAAAAGGCAGACAACCAATTAGACCAACAGTGGTCAGACTTCTTACAATGTATTTCTCATCCAGCTTATCAAAGTTCTTCCCTTTGATTTCCCTGTTTAGCAACTCAAAAATATCCATGTAAGCCCCACTCAAGATTTTGTCCACAGTAGCCTGTGATAAATGCTCCCCTAAAAGAAGGGACTCCTCCACCACCTGTACATCTCTGCTGCTTACAGCAGCTGCACTGGCTACACATGACTCCCCAGCTCCTGTACACACTTCAGATTCCCCTGCTTGGGTAGCCGCCTTGACACTAGATGCCTTAACTGCTACTGATTGCACTGATGTGCCACGCTCAGCCATGTCTTGTCTTACCCCAGGAAGCATCCCAGGTGAACCTGCAGGAGTTAAGCCCCTTTGTGAGCCACCTCCCCATGGCCGTGTCATACATGTGCAAGTGTCTAATGGTGTAGTTGCTCATTCACCAGGCTGCAGTCTTGCCACCTCTAGTGACACCAATTGATTATCTCTGCTAGGAGAAGAGGAAAGATCCAGGGCTATTTTGATGCTGCAGCTCCCTTTTCCAGCTGCCTCCTGTTGCCTCTCACTGGTGGTGTGCCTTGTAGCTTGCTGCTCCTGCATCAGTGCTGCCTGATGCGGTGTTGCTACAGGCCTGGGTGTAATTACTCGTTCACTGGAACTCACATGTTCACCTTCCAACAGAGCAATATGAGACAACATTATATCTCCCATCTTCAGTTCAGCTAAGCTCTGCTTCTTTGACTCCCTATGAGATCTCCTAGTTTGAAAAGAACCTGAGAGCCCTCTGGCCAGGGCCCTTTCCTCCTCCAATTGACTAAGCTTCTCCCAAATGGCCCAGTAATCAGGTCACTCCTCCTCATCCAAGGAGCTAACTACTGGAGGAGAAAGCTCTGGAACTCTGCATTTCACTGGCTGCTTTCCCTGGAAGCTCCACCCCCTTTAGGCTATAGCCTAAACATCATAAATAAATGTTAATAGAAGTGTCTTAAGTGTAAGGAATCTGCCAAATCTCACACTGCTTGCTGTGACCAATTCGCCAGTCTGACCTCGCTCCAAAGGAATGCCACGAACGAAAGAGAAAGAGTGCTAGGAGGGCTCCCCTTAAATAAACTGCCCTCCCACGCACTAATGGCCCGATCATGTAAATAGGATTATAGTCATTCACCCAATCAACCGTGCATGCATTTCTCCTTTCTGTAAAAATAAATACTAGTACTAAAGAATATTGAATACTAAAAACCAAAATTGAACCAAAGCTGCTGATTTTTAAAATGCTGTGCCTGGACTCTAAAAGGCTTCTTTAGTTTTTCACTAAGATGCAAATCAGTGGACTTTATCTAAGAGGGAACTCTTCTTATATAGATTATAATGCTTAGTTTCTGTGTTAATTTTGTAATTCGTGTTCTCAGGTTTAAAGTAGGCTTCTGATCTTTCAGTTCCCCTTTTGTCTCTTTCTCCATAATTTCTTTGGAGAAAAACCATCTGTTTGATAACAAAAGTTCAAGAAGTGCATATACTGCAAGAGATTGGCTGAGAAATATCTGATGTATCATAATGGCTGCAATGGAAGTAATTATCCACACTGTGGCTAATTCATTTATTCTAATCCTAATCCATCAGAGTCGGATAAAATGGATTTTTCGTTAATTCCCAGGTAATATCTTTTAATAAGATAATATTGTCTGGATGCTGGTTATTTAATACCCAGACAGCTAGTACTACATAGTGCTTTAGGTGGATTCATACCTCCAGTGGTAAACAGAAGCACAGTCAAGATCCTCTTTTGTCTTAGAAAGCTTCAAAGGAGGATAGCTTGGCTTTTATTACCAACAATTTCATGGCTTACTGCCTTCATTACTTAAGTCTGCAATGCCATTTAATTTCACCAAAGGGGCAGCAGCAAGGAGATTCCAGCTGGAGGAAAATTCACAGCACATTATAAAAGGCCAGGTTACAGTAGTGATGTACCATACAATATTCCTCAGTGTTATTTAATTCAATTTATAATCACATGGCAGTCATGTGATTATAAATCACTTTAAGATGGCCTTTTGTTTCAGCTGCCCAGGTGATAGTTAGGGTCTTTTCACATGACCCCTAAACTCCGCGACAAATGGCTCCCAGCTCCGGAGCTTAAAATTGTTTCCCCACCAGCTCCGGAGTTTACAGAAAATTAAGTGCGACCACGCCCACCTAAGCGCGTCCCAGCGCACTTTTCAGGTACCTGCTCTCCGGGGGTGAAAATCCCTGATGCGGATGTAAAGGTGTGAGTGCCGGGCTCTCCTCGCTTCTGTTTCTTGTTTTTTTGCCCCCTGCCCCTTTAAGAGACAGGAATCAGGACGACGACGGGGCTCGGGGCTGTCGACCGGCAGATGGAGGTGAGCCTGCATTTTTCCCTCTTTTTTTCTTCCTGCCCTCACGCAGACAGGAACAAGGAAGTGCAGAGGGGGTGGGAACACAGGAAGAGCAACGAACTCCCAAGATCTCTGGTCCGAATTTAAGTGGCCATCGGATCTTAGGGGTCGTGTGAAAAGGCTCTTAGTGAAGTCACAGCCATAGTCACCTCACCCTAGTTCTGTTTCTGTTCTTCTGAAACTGAAACCTGACATGGTGACACTTCGTGACAATAATCCTCTGGTTGTTGTAAAAACAAAACTCTGAAAGGCCCTGCTACAGCCCTGCAGTCCATGTACTGACTAAGACTTTATACTGGCATAAACTTCACATATCTAACGGAACTAAACTTTATGGTAAATGCTACATGATTTGAGGCCTCACTGACTACTAGTTCCATTGAAAAATACAGTAGCACTGTAGAGCTGGGGGGGGGAACGTTCCATTCTCTTCTCCCACCTCCTTCCTTTTGATCTATTATGGGCAGGACAAAGGCTTTTGTAGGAACTAAATCTTTCTACTAGAGCTGTGAAAAATATGACAACTACATCAAACAGATTAATCCTTAAACTTTTAATCAGTAAAGTGTTTTTCCCCTTTTCTTTCACTTGCTCCAAACCCAAGTGTAGCATTCATGATGTCAAAAGCTTTCCCACACTTTTATTTTTATGCATTTTTTTCAAACAAAAAGAGTATTCATTCTATAAAATCCTTTAATCTGAAAGCTTGATTTATGTAGACCTAGTTTGTTCCATTTTATTAATTTGCACTATGCAAAACCCAAGCTGTGCTGAATGACTTCTCTTTTACTAAGGGTTGTAGGGGGTATGTGAAGTGGTCTTATCCATAACTATTCTAAGCTTCTTTTCTCTTCTTTCATTTTCTCTCTTTCTCTTTTAGAGAAAAGAATGGAAGTATTCCAGTACTTCAATATGGTGATGTACCGAAAACCCTTTCCAATCTTGATTTGAAAGTTATATGTCATTTCAAAGGTTTGCCTTAAAAAGGGGGGGGGGTGAGTGGGAAAACAAGAATCCTCACTTTCTCTTTACCACATCAGGTTCATATGGTTACTAGTGAAATGTTTGTCATAAGGAATCAGGATCACCTGTTTCTTTAGCCTTTCCAGGAACTGAATACAGAATACAAAATAATTTACAGAAAAACAGCATGAACGGCATTTTTAAAATGGATGAATTAATGTGGTGATGGTGGTGGGATCCAGATTAAATGCTGACTTTTTTTTTTTTTTTTTGAAAAATGCACACACACAAAAGATTTACCCAATTGAATATGCATAGAAAAGGCACAAAAAACCTTGAGTAGGGACAAAAAAGAGAGATAGAGATAGTAGTCCTTTCTGTAGTGGAAAGGAAGGAAGGAAGGAAGGAAGGAAGGAAGGAAGAAAGAAAGAAAGAAAGAAAGAAAGAAAGAAAGAAAGAAAGAAAGAAAGAAAGAAAGAAAGAAAGAAAGAAAGAAAGAAAGAAGGCTCATGCCCCATCTTAGTCCCCCTCTATAGTGAAAGAGGTGCTCAGGGTGCCGAGAAATCTGAAAAAAATCCCCTTGGCTCCATTCTCAGAGAAAACAACAAAATGCCATTGGAATACTTCAAGTGCTAAAATAAATTGTTACCCCCTGGATTTACAAAGCAGCTTGCTCCGTTTTGTGATGGGTTGTCAGGTGGTAAACAGCCCCTTCATCTGAAGTGTGATGGATGAGGGATAAAGCTATGCGGAAATCACCATCCGCTTCCAATACTGTCCTGTTTTACCCTCTGATCTCACTCTATATGTTGCTGCTCGTGTTTGACATGAAGAAAGTATGTGGAGAGATATGCTGTTCCTCTATCCTTCAACTCCACTGAATGGCCATGATGCTAGCAGAATTATAAAAACATAAAACGTACAATAAAATACATCCCACTCAAAAGTAAGGCTTACAGAGAGAGAAATGGGAAAAGAAGCTTTTTTATTTTGCTGTTCTTTATGAAGGCAAGCTAGAGAAGGTGTCTTGAATTCACATTTCCCCCACCTATACATCCTTTGTGGCTAGTTAAATACAGCTGAATACGTTAAGAAAGCTAAGTTTCTTTTAGCGCAAAAAATTGTAATGAATAGAAAGAGATACAGTATTGAATTTTATATGCCATCTACTTCTCTCTCCTTCCTCCCCCTCCTCTCTCTTTCTCTCTTTATCCTTGCTTGTAGGTTTGGAAAAAATACCCCACACTTGTCCAGAGCATATAAAAGTTACCTTCTGAAGAGATTTGGTGCAAAATAAATAAGCCACTAGAGAACATATGCTCAATCGGGACCCTATGGCCATCTGGAGGGCTCCTGGTACATTTGGAGGAGGCCACAGACTGGAAATAATTCTTCACACACCAATGTATAGGGTTAATTATGCCACTCAAACATTCCTGATTTGGCCTGTATTTCTTTCACATTGGGTTTATGGCCATGGGCTTAAAAAAAAGTTGAGCATGGTTGCTGCAGAGCAAACATGCCACTTTACCTAGCCCTACCTTAGTCCCTTGATAGAAAGTACCCATTTTCCTTATCTAGGATGCTATGTCTGGTTCTAATTCAAACCAGGGTTTCATATTTCTTCTTAGCAACGTAAATGTTGATATTTCTTGGACAAAGTCCATGAATTCTTCTCCAAAACATCTTTAAGACCATTCTGTCTACTTTGTCAATAATGTATGTTCATAGAGTTAACAAGAAATCGGCTGGGAAAATAATTTGATAATTGCACTGTGTTGTAGAGATGGGCACGACTCAAAATAATGGTGTTTCGTTTGTCGTTTGTCGTTTAGGGGGTCCGTTTCGGTTCGTTTTCGTTTTTCGTGATTTTTTTGCAAAAACATTCATTTTCGTTTTGTTATGTAATGAAACAAAAAACAAAAACAAAAACGAAAAATTGCTGTTTCGTTAGCATTTATTACAGTTCAATGTATTTGCCTCAATGAAAACAAAATGCACGACAAAATTTCTGTTGTTTCGGTTTGTTTTGTTTCATTTTGGACACAAAATTTGCTTTTTGTTTCATTACGTAATGAAACGAAAAACAAAAACGAAATGAAAAATTGCTCATTTCATGCCCATCTCTACTGTGTTGCATTAGCTTTTAGAGTCTTCATTCTACTTGTATTCAGCAAGCTCTTCTGAAATTTCCTTTCTTCACGTTTTCCTGATGTTGCCGGATTGGTCCTTATTTCCTGTCCTACCTTCACCATCACCAGGATCAAACGAAAGTATATTTTATTAGCATATATTGACTTGATGTCCACATTTTACGCTGGTCACATGATTATCTCCATGTTACATCCTTTTCAAACTTCTTTCGTTATCCAGTTTACATTGTAGGCAAATGAAGAGCACCTGGTGCTAGAAGCAGTTGCTGCACCATGTGGCTTGTGTCGCAGAAGTGGTTGCCCTAAATGTTAAAATCATCTTCTCCAAGACAGATTAAATCACTTTTATTATTCTGCTAAATTTATCCAGTGGATAGAGTTCAGAAGTAGAAAGCCAAAGCATAATACTCCTACCCTGGACTGCTATGAAAAATTATTTGGAACTATTCACTCCAGTTTCTTTGCCTTAGGCACACCATCTGTACAAATGTGCATGTCACACTGTATTAAACTATCTTTATATAGTCATTTGAGACTACTGTGTGAGGTGTACTTTCTAAATGTGTGTGTTTGTGTGTGCGTGTGCATTCAGTTAGTGCAGAATACTGTGGCCAGGTTAATAATGGGTATAAAATGCCACCAACATATCACCTCAACACTGGCTGCACTGCACTGGCTGCCAATTCATTTCTGCATTGATTTCAAGGTTTTGATGTTGACATACAAAGCCCTAAACAGTTTAGGACCTTGTTATCTGTCAGAACGGCTCCTACTTCATAATACTGCCTGGAACCCTCGTTCCTCCCAAGCAGTTCATCAGAGGGCACCAATGCTAAGGGAAGCCCATAAACAATTACCAGGAATCACGCTTTCTTGATGGCAGCACCTCGTCTTTGGAATCAACTCCCCCTAGAGATCTGCCTGGCACCCACGGTGCAGGTCTTTAAAAAACTCTTGAAGACCTGGCTTTTTAAAATGGCTTTTCCTGGCTATTGATCATTGTTGCTCCTGAAGTGGTTTCAACATTTTTATTCTACCTCTGTTAGAGCATCTTAGATTGCAATATTTTTTTTAATTCTGATGTTGCTGTTGATTTTAATAATGGTCTATTATTTTTTGTTTTATATTTGTCATTATTGTAGCGTTACCGTACTTTGCCCCCAGCCCTTTCACAGGCTATTGACAAGCACCGCCTCTAATTTTGTTATTTCACTTGCACCAACTAGCTTCTCTAGTAAATGAATGTTCTCAGGCTGTTTAAAATTGAATAAAGATAAAGGAAGTTTATTTATTCCAAAGTAGAATTAAAAGCATAATGTGCTTGGGTACAAACAAAAGTTATGTTAGAGGCAAAGCTAATCACTTGCCCACCCTGTTCTTCAGTTTACAGACAGTCAACACTTAGGGCATTTATACACGACCCCTAAACTCCGCAGCAAATGGCTGCAAGCTCCGGAGCTTAAAAATGTTTTCCCACCAGCTCCGGAGTTTGCAGAAAATTAAGTGCGACCCCGCCCACCTAAGCGCGACCCAGCACACTTTTCGTGTACCTGCTCTCCCGTGGTGACAATCCCTGATGTGGTTTTAAGGGAGTGAGTGTCGGCTCTCCTCGTGTCTGTTTGTTGTTGTTTTTGCCTGCCACCCCTTTAAGAGAAGGAACCAGGAAGCTGGGCGGAATCAGGAAGAGAAGGAATCAGGAAGCCAGGTGGCTTCGGAGGTGAGATGCATTTTTCCTCTCTTTTTTTCTCCCACCCCTCACGCAGACAGGAGCAAGGAAGTGCTGAGGGGTGGGAACACAGCAAGAGCAACGAACCTCTAAGATCTCTGGTCCGAATTTAAGTGGCCAGCGGATCTTAGGGGTCATGTGAAAAGGCCCTTAGTTTTCCTCACAGAAGTTCTAAAATCCTCTCTCTTCTCTCTCTAGTCCTTAACTGTCTCTCAGTCAGAACCTATTTGAGTCTCTCCCAGACCTTATCTGATCCTTCTCAATCTTTGTAAGTCCCTATTTCTCTCTTTCCCGCCCCAGACTCTCCCATTGATCAACAAACAACCAGTCAACACAGGCACATCTAATAAATTATTCATCACAAAGAGGTAAATGCCACAATTATGTTTCCTTCTTTACCTTAAAATTCTGTGTACTGCACAGAATGGCTTTTATGCCAGATGGTGCAGTATATAAGTCAAATAAATAAATAAATAAATAAATAAATAAATAAATAAATAAATAAATAAATAAATAAATGGTCATGGGGATTTGAACCCTGTTTCTCCACAGCTCTAGTCTATTACTCTATCCATTGCACCACTCTGGGAAACTCCTGGTAAATGTATATTACTTTATTATTATTCCTCAGCTTATCCATTAAACTGAAGTAGAGATTTTATCTCACCCTTACATTTCTGCCCTGTTCGAAAGAACAGTGTGTGGCTGGACTTTCCGGTATCTGTTTAGCAACCAGGAAGATCAGGGTGCAAGGAAGTGAGGTATGTTGTTTACATGTATTTGTGATGTTTCCATTGTAATGACAGAAATGTTGTTTGTTAATGTGTTTTAGTGCCGTTTTGAGTTTTTAATGGTTGTTTAATTCTTCTGAATACTGTAAAAATATTATTTTTAGCTCTTATACTTTTACTGTCCATTTTAATACTGTGAGATGCCTTTTTAAAAAAGTAAGAAAAAAGAAACCAAGGGTAAAATTATGTTAAATAAATAATAAAGAAATGTTTGCATCCATAAGCAGAAGGCAATGACAGAGACTAGGGGCTCTATCACAGGTCCTTAAAAATCCAGATCAAATTTCAAGATAAACTGTGTCCAAAAATCTTGTCCCAACAGCCACTGGGCTTTTTTTACAAAAAGAAAACCCGGTAACGCCCCCTTTAGTGAGTTTTCCAATACCTACTGGAGAAGCTGGGAATTTTTTGCCTCTGTTAAAAAAGCTCATTTTTTTAGAGCCAGATGTGGCAGCGTGTAGATGATCTGGTTTTCTTTACTTTTTCTTTTCTTTTTTGTTTTTCATAGCGCCAACCAGCTGTTCCTGGGGCTGGTCGGGTATTTTTTAATTTTTTTATTTTTATTCCCACCACCCAGTGCCAGCCAGCTGGCTTTCAGTGCTTTTTGACCCCCAGTGCTGCTCAGCTTGTCCTCTGGCTGGTTGGGTACTTTTTAATTTTTTTTTAATTTTTTTTTCCCCCTTTTAATTTTTTTTTTAATTTTTATTCCCCACCCCCCTTGGCTGGCTTTTGGCACTTTTTTTTTAAAAAAAATCCCCCACCCAGCGCTGCTCAGCTGGTCCTCCAGCTGGTCGAGCACTTTTTTATTTTTTATTTTTATTCCCCCCACACATATCAGTGCTGCTCAGCTGACTTTATTTTTTTACTTCCTTGTCCATGGGAACGGATATCTCACATCTTCCATCACATGACTCAGGAAAAGGAACACAGACTTTCAGATTCACTGGATCTTCCCCCAGGTGAGATAGCAGCCTAGGAAAGGGTAGAGACGAGCCAGAAGAGTCATGAAATGTTCTCCTACTGAAAATGGAAAGTTCACAATGTGATGGAAAATTTGCTCACCATATGAATTTTAAATGATGATGAATAATAATTACACTTCTGGTAGAGTACTATGCCAGAATGCCAGGTGGTGCTGATAACCTTTAATCATTAAAGGAGTTGTTTTAATCAATTGCCCCCTTTGTGGGTAGGCATATAAACAGACATATTACAGAACTGAAGTGAAGCTCTATTTTTAAAACAATGGATGAGGGGGGAAGTTTAGTGGCTTCTCTGTTTCATGTTTACTTATTTCATAATGGCAGCAAAACACCAGAGTACTGTATCAGACTCCAACGTTTTCACTAGGAATGGGCACCAAATGAAAAACGAAACACTGATTCATCAGTTTGTTATATAATGAAATGAAACAAAATGAACTGGGGAAGCAGCATTTTGTTAGTAATGAAACGAACCGGTGGTTTTTTAGTTTAAAATGAACTGATTTGTTTTTCTGTAAAACAGCTCCCCTGGGTCCTAGAGGCACCAAATTTATTATGAACCTTCCGTGGACTCTCCCCTTTCAGCCCTCCAGATTTGGAGTGATTTGGAGTCCAGGGGGCCAAGTTAATCAATATCAAAGGGGTGCCCCAAGAAAAAACATTTAAAATTGTAATGTTATGTGCTTGAAAATAGTGACCCCAGGCAGCTAGCAGTGTGGAAATCACAGTGGAGCTTCCTCAAGCTCTCCCCTTGAAGAATCCCCAATTTGGAGAGGTTTGGGGTACAGGGAACAGAGTTACGGAGCTCCAAAGGGGCTGTGGGAGAAACTTAATTGAAGGAGTGTGCATCGGCACACTGAGGGGAAGCTGTCTTTTAACACTATAATGGAAAAGCAGGCCGAAGACACTGACTCCTTCCATTAAACACCCCCACCTCCTTTGGAACTTAATATCTCTGCCCCCCAGGAAACCTATTTTTTTCCAAATTTCAAGGGATCCCTTAAAATCACTTGGGGAAGAGAAGCCTGCTATTCGCATACCTGAGATCAGCACTTTTCCATTCAATATGCTTAAAAATATTCAATGAATATTGAATGAATATTGAATATTTTTTAACAAAATGTGTTTCTAACGAAACGAAACAAATCACAGGGGAACAAAATGAAATAAATCTCAATTTTTCCATTTTGTGCCCACCTTTATGCCATTGTGTGCCCACCCTGTCAACTACCCATTTTTAAGCAGTTATGAGAATTATGAGAAGATCTTAGGAGTTGTCTGCTTTTATTCATGCTTTCTCAACCACAGTTAGTTCCCTCCTGGTATATTTTTTTCATCAGCCAGTGACAAGTCAGAAATTAGCCCTGCCTAAACTCCTGTAAATTCAAACATTCCTCAGCATTCTGGAGCCCTATCTTACTTAGTTAAACCATACCAAGAGTTGAAGAGTCAGTTTCCGTATTCCAAATCTCTCTTTTCTTTTTACCTTGACTGGATGTTCACCAGCTGAGGCTTGTATTTGAGTTGTGTGACTGGTGCATGATAAGGAATGCAAATCTTTAACTAATGGCACTTTGTTGCTGTGCTTTGTGCTGTTTTGACTTAATGCCAGTACACATAAATAGTAAGATTATGGCTAATACATGTTTGATGAGCTAAATGGATGCGGCTTGATTTGACAAGCATTAAAAAACCCTCTAATGTCTTGAAGAGTTGCTACTGCCAGAAGATGAAAACTGAACCAATGTCTTGAGTCGTTAGGAAGCACCTTCACAGGTTCAAACCAAATTGTAACCAATCTCATAGACCTCATCGGCCACTTTTTTTCTTACTTGTTGAAACCAACAGGAAATAAGCAACACAAGAAGACACAGAATTTACTCAGTTTGGAGATAAATTTAGAGATGGGCACAAACTGCCCTTCTGCTGTTCGGCATGGTTCAGCAGTGCAGCCACACAGCTTCTTCCATGGATGCTCTGGCTTCCCAGCCCTGCTTCCTCCAGCAGTCACTCATTCAGATTCCATTCCCTCATATTTCTGAGCCCCAAATTGGCCAAGCACAGAGAAGGCAGCTGAAGGCCTGGGAGGCCTGCATGGCCTGTATTTCCCAGCAACCCCCAGGGCCGAGCAGGTACCAGATGTGCTGATCTAAGCCCAAGAAGGCAGCAAAACAGGATGGCAAGCATGTCCAGTAAACAGGATGGCAAGACCAGAGGAGAAACAGGATATCAGGACATCAGGGCCATCTGCTCTGTGACCCTTGGCCCCTTCCTAGGGTCTTCATCAATAACAAGCCAATATGGTCTTCAAGATAGGTGTACATTTCCCTCCCACCGAAGAATGTCTTCCTGTGACTATTGTTCTTCTCTTATTAATAAAAGACTGGTCTTTCAGGCAGTATTATCACCACACACACACTCACACACACTCACCCCATCACACACACACACACGCTCACACTCTCACACACCCATGCACGCAGCCCAAAGAGAGAGACACAGATGCTGCCTGAAGGCCAGACGTTTGCACCCCGAAACTCTGTGTCCGCATAATCCACAATGAAACAATGAGGCATGGAAGCTGCACTACTGCTTCTGAGTGGGCAACATATGGAGGACGCAGGGTTGCAAGATGGGATGTCCACAAATGAATCTCTGTGGCTGAACCATGTCGAACCACAGAACAGCAGTTCATACCCATCTCCAAACCTAGTGGAAAACTGCTGATGCGTAATACTGCATCCTGTGGCAATAATTTGTGTTTTATCTATTTGTGTTTTTCCTCAATGTCATCTGCCCCACCCACCAGATCTTGTCAGGCTGGGCTTGTCTGTGTAGCCACCCTGAGAGAGGCTCCCAAATTGTCTGCTAAATGTAGGGCCTTCTGAGCAGTGATAATGTTATGGAACCAACTCTCAACCTAGCTACCTTTGTGTACTTATTTGGGAGACCATTTAAAACACTATTTTTTTCAGGAAGGTCTTGCATGTTGACCCCTGTTGAATGCCTTACTTCCAGTCTTACTTCTCCCTGAAATTTCATTTGCACCACTGATTTTAAATTTTTAGATCATGCTATTGGCATTTACATTGTATTTAGCATTTATTGTTCCCTGTTGTTTGTTTTAACTGGTTGTGAACCACCCAGAATAGTGTATCAGCAGTAAAGGCACAGAATATAAATTGAATATGTAAATAAGTAAGCCTGCTTGCCAGAGTTGCACATGGAGATTGCATAATCCCTCATGCCATTATTCCTAATGGTGAGGTCCATGATAATCCTGTACAGCTTGTCATCCTCAAGTGCAGTTCAGCCTTCCAGTCATGTATCATGGATTATCAGGGGTTCGATCTCCCACTGCTCCACAGAGTTTATGCAGTCCCAGGCTGGCAGCAAGAATGAAGTTTTGCCCAAACTCTTGATGGACATCATTTGTATTTTAAAGGTCATTTGTTGTACAAGCATGGTGTTCACCCTTTTTATATATTTCTGGTTCTCCCCCTTCTCTTTCCCCTCAGTTTACTTATCTCCATTCACTCTTTGCCATTCCCTCTTCTATAAATTCCATTTATGTAATCCTGAATGAACTAAGTTATTCTACTTTTAAAAAAATCAATAAACTTAAGTGGCTTTATCTTCACCCTTGCTAAGCTTCTTTTCTTTGTCTCATTTTACAGAGGAGGAAATGTGGGCACACTGCCTTGGAGGGAGAAAAAAACATTTTCTAATAGAATGCTATTCACTAGATAACAAGCAGAACACAGTCAAAATGTATGTGAAAAATGTACTTGAATATATGATATTTGGCCTGACATTTAACAGTATGGGAAGCTTGCTGGGAATTTTTCCAGAAAGCTTTAAAATCAATGGCAAAAGACAATCCTTCTCCCTTCTGCAACTTTTGCTTCTCATGTACAGGTCTGTTTACAAACAAATGGCTCATCAATTGCACTTGAGAAGATAAGTATTTGCAGCTGGAGGGGGAAGTGGCTAAAATCAATCATACCTTTTCCCTCAGGTTCTTCATGTTCAGTTTCAGATTCACTATATTATCTTTGCCCCCCCCCACACACAGTGCGGAGTTATGAGGCAAGACACATAGTTGGTATCTAACATGGCTTGCAGTTTATTAAACACCAAACAGATAGCCCTTTTAAAGGGGGTTCCAGGTAAGGGTGAAAATGTGATCTGACACTTAGGCCAACCTTGCCCCAGCAAGATAACCGAAAGGGGAGCTGACAATTCACAAGGTACCCCACTAGGCGGCTCCTACCCGAGGTTCCTAGCTCTGGGCACATGCTGCCTTTGAGATCCCAGCCTACTCCCACCTCCCAATGCCGAGTCCTACAGAACTTCAGTCACCAGGAGGAGGTTGGGCCTGCACCCTGAGGATGCTTTTAAACTTCCCTTGACCATACTTTCCACCACCACTCACCATTGTGGCTGATAACCAAACACATCCTGAACAAAAGGATTAAGAATGGGATGGGCAAAAACACACCTGCACATCCAAGAGCCAATTAAGGTGCAGTCAAAAATTCCCATATGACCCTGAAGCAACCAGACCAGATTAAATTCACCATTAAACAGGGTGGTTGTACCCTAGGGTATTTGGATGTAAGTGAGTTAACCACATGCAGCACTGCCAAGTCCTCACACCAGAATGTGACAGTGGAATTAGCCCACCTACTGCCCTGCAACCATAAGGCCCCAACTATGGGAAACAACTCTAAAAATACTGTATCAGATCTCTAGCAATACCTGCCTCATGCCATTCAGCTGGTCACACTCCAGCACACACCAATTACCCTGGAAATAAAAGCCATACACAAGTGTCCCAGAAGCATAAGTATGCACCTGGAATTCCTTGCCTAAATGTCAATCCATCCTCCAAAAGAAATTACATTGAAATCCTTAAAAATGCAACCATAACCTCAAATCCTCCCTCATCCCTACAGAGAGACACTGGTGATGATCTGCTTCAGATAAGCTAACCATGGCCACACAAAGCCTGTGCAAGAACACCCTCCCTGGGGACAGTACCTAACAAGGAAAATTGAGGTTCCCTACAATGCCTGTAACCTTCTGTTTGTGCAATATACTTCACAAATTAACCCTCAGATCAACCAGCTTAGCCTCAGGTAACCAACTCAATTGATGCTGGGTATCAAGCTCGATGCCCAGGTAAGTAATTACCATGGTTGGACCCTTGGTCTTCTCATCTGCAAATGGAATGCCCAATTCTAACATTAACTTCTGAAATTCTATCAACAAAGTTCCACAATCCTCTGAATCCCTAGCCCCACAAAACAAATAGTCATCCAAATAAGGCACTACATGGGACAACGTGGTTCTCCATTTCAGAGCCCACTCTAAAACGGTGCTAAAATGCTCAAACACCGCACAGGCTAAAATGCTCAAACACCGGACACCCTAACCACATATCATGGGTAATGCCCTATCTATGTAAAATGCATTTAAATGCAAAACCTAAAAAATTAAAATCCAATGGATGAACTGGCACGACTTTATGTCACATAAAATCCAATGGATGAACTGGCTGACTTTATGTCACATTTCGCTAAGAGGACCCCAAATCCACATGCCTTAACCATTTACACAACTGTGTCAAATGACATATAACAAACACTACACAGCTCCTAGGGTCATTAACTAAATAATCATTAACTGAATCCCCTGCCAAATAAGACAGATGGTGAATCAGCACTATGCCCAAGGGGGACCCCTAAAATAAGAAATTGAGCGTCCCTCAAGTGGCCCATAATCCCAACCTTCCACTACCTCCTTGTCTATTTTCTCCTGAACTACCCTTTCCATGCCAACAACCGACTTCAAATTCCTGGACAGCATAGCCATCCTTTTACCACACATTGGAATGCAAAACCCATCCCTAAAACCAACAAACAGATAATGTGCTGCCTCCCCATCCAGATAGGATCTTAACCACCTTTCTAAAACCAAAACTTTAATTGTGCTAGGCCTCTTTATGAGCACCAGCTGCTCTCACAGGGGGTTTTCTGTTACCCCCAGCATCCTTACCTCTGGTCACCTGCCTTCCCTTGAAGCAATTGACTGCTGCATGCTGCCCCCTGCAAATAGTTCACTGGGGATGAAAATGACATGGTTTCCTATTACAAGCTCCCCTTGAGTTGAACTCCCAGCAAACTAAGGGTGCTTTTACACGACCCCTAAAATCTGAGGCAAAGGGCTCCCAGATGTGGAGCTTAAAATTGTTTTCCCACCAGCTCCGGACTTTAAAGAAAATTAAGTACAACCACGCCCACCTAAGTGTGTTCCAGTGCATTTTCCAAGTACCTGGTCTCCTAAGGTAAAAAATTTCTGATGCAGAGTGCCAGGCTCTCCTCGCCTTGTGTTTGTTTTGTTTTTTGCCCCCCACCCCTTTAAGAGACCTTAAGAGACTGGAATGCTTGCTTCCGGGGCTGCAACCTGGCAGATGGAGGTGAGCCTGCATTTTCTCTCTCTCTTTTTTTCTCCCTCCCCTCACGCAGACAGGAGCAATGGCATGCGGAGGGGTGGGAACACAGGAAGAGCGACAAACCCCCAAGATCTCTGGTCTGAATTTAAGTGGCCAGCAGATCTTAGGGTTCATGTAAAAGCACCCTAAGTGGGGGTTGAACCACCTGGCCTGACAGAGTGTGGGGAGTTGTCTGCTGAGAAGCACACTGTAGAAGGTGGCCACTATTGAAATGGTCATGTAACATGGGATGAACAGGTGTCATGACCCGTAGCCACAATGCCTTATGCTGCACATCCCACAGCATGTTCCAATGAATAGCTGCTCTCATACGGAAACCCTCATCATAAATAAGTCATGTGTGCCCTGGGAAATCCACATAGGCCCTATAAATGTTGTCCAAATACTGAAAAAGTGAGAAAGCCCTGTGGGGCTGGGCCCTCACCATGTTCCCCGTGTATACTGTATGAGGAAACCAGGGAACCAATTAGCCCAGCACTGATTTGATTTCTTCCTGTTTAATTTCTCCCTGTCCCTTTCCTCATCTTTCTCATTGCCCTTTTGCTTAACCTCTCTATTGAGCAATTCAAATACATCTACAAATTCACCCTCCAAATCTTCTCAACTGTACCTGGAATGAGGTGGTCACCCAGCAGAAGTAACTAATCCCCAAAAGGCAAAGCATCTCTTGCCACCAAGTTGTACCCTGTATCTCCTGCATGGGGAACAAAATGAGGCCCTTGGGCCTGTCAGATCCAAAGTAGACCAGGGAGGATAAGAACCATCCAAAGACCTATGTCCAACTGCCTCCACAGCCCTAGCTGGTGTACTTGAAGCAGCGGGTGTTGGAAGACCCACCCCAGGTGGCAGAAGCAAACTTGGAGGGGTCACCGGACACCATGGCTATATCCCCAAACTCTGTGTATCAGTGTGTGTGGTGGGCAACTCACCTGGCCCTCCTACACCATGTGGCACCAAAGCACTTACACCACACCATCTCTGCCTCCACCAGCACCATGGCCTCCAGCTGGTGCCCCCTGTCCCACTGGGTCTCGTATTATTTACCTTGAGTTCTCTTGCAGCACCGGAATTCCATCACTGCCAGGAGCAAAGTGGCAATATAAACTGTACAGGTGCAGCTTTCCTCTTAACTGGCTGCTTGCTTTTCTTATTCCACTGACCTTTATTGGGACCCATCATGCAGTGCTTCCTCCACCTATTAACTGTCAGGCACACTAAATTCCTAGACCTGCAGTGTGACTTGAAAACTCACCTTGAACACCTCCTGGCTATGCCCACCAGTACCAGCCTAAGCAATTTAACCCCAACCTTGAGGTGTGCCTTACCAAAGCACCACCCCAGAAAACACCACTAATCCTAAATATGCAGATATTAAATTCAGCTGCTGCAATTAAATATGAATGCCTGACAACGGACAGCCCCCACAAAATCCCTCATGTGTAAATCTCCCATCCATTGAGAAATAAATTTTAATTTTATTCCTACCTTGTTGTTGTTGTTGTTGGTGGTGGTTATATATTATTAATTATAAGTAACTATCAATTAAATAACACAACTATTTATTCAATTATTTACTGTAAATATAGGAATTCAACTGATTAATTGCTATTAGCCACTAGAGATGGGCACGACTAGGGAAAATGACGTTTTCGAGTTGTCGTGTGTCGGAGGCGGCCTGTGTCGGCTCGTTTCCATTTTTCGCGAAACTTCGCAAAAATTTGTCATTTCGTTTTTTGTTTTTTCGTCTATCGTTAAACAGGTTTGGGGGGGTAGCGGGCTCCTGGAGGCACCTCTTTTTTGGGGGGTGGGTGCCTCCTATCCTCACCTGCTAGGTAAAGCAGGCTCCTGGAGACCCCTCATACATGGGGGTCTCCTCTCCTCACCTGCTGCAAAAGGGCATGCATGCATAGCCATATGGCTATGATTGCATACCCAGTTGCACGGAGAGACACAGCAGACTGGCAGAGGCACCCCTCTTTTTGGGGTGCCTTCCCTGCATCAGTCAGGCCTCAGGGGCATGGTTTGCATGATGTCACACATGCTGCCGGCTGAGCCAAGCCTGCAGGAGTCACCCAGAGCCACAAGTGGCGGACTGGCAGACTCTCTGCACCCACTGTGTCTCACTAAGAAGGGAATTGTACTTGCTATAGTGCAATGCAAGTACAGATCTGGCTTAGGGTTAGGGTTAGGGCAAGGGCTAGGGTTAGGCTAGTTACGGGTGAGGTTAGGGTGAGTATTGGGGTGCACCTCTGGGGGCCTCTCTGGTCCACGTAGAAGGACAGTGTACTGGCGTATGGGTTAGGCTTAGGGTTCGGGTTCGGGTTCGGGCTACGGTTAGTGGGCTTATTATGCCCGGTTGGCACATCCCAGAAGTCTCTGTGGTCAACCTGGCCAAGTGGCCATGCGATTGGTGGAATGGCTCCAAAAATTTGCATGGTCACTCCCATGGCCAGCCCATCATTGTGCAGGTGTAAATAAAATAAAATAAAATAAAATAAAATAAAATAAAATAAAATAAAATAAATGGAGAGAGGAAAGAGGAGACATTTTGTTGCAAGAAAAACCCACTGCTACTGTAAAAATTCTGGCAGTTTTAAAATAGCAATTTTCGCATGTTTCTGTGTGGTGCTTGTGTGTTTTTGGACCACGATTTCAAAAAAAAAATTGCAGTCGCCGCCCCATTTTGGATCCCCCGCCCACACCGCATAGCATTGGTGACTCGAGTCCGGCTGCCCAGGACAGGAGAGGGGGGGAGGCCAGGAACCCCCCCCCAGAAACCACCCCTCTGGTAGGTGCACTCTGCACTGCAGGCATATTTTTGCCTTCAAAAAGCGACTTCGACGAGGATTTCTCCCAGCACCAGAGCAGCCCAGGACAGGAGAGGGGGGGTCAACCACCCCTCTGGTAGGTGCCCTGAGCCCTCACTCAGGCAGGCATATTTCCGCCTGCTTTTTGGCTGGGAATCGGGTTTTTTTTTTTACTTTTAAAAACTTTTTTTCTGTGCCGCTTGGCATCGCGGGATCGCCGCAATGCCAGGAACGACCACGACAAATCAGACCCAATTATTCTTTAGTCAGTTCGAGTTCGAGTTCTGGCGGAGTAATTCCCGTTACCGTTTCCGTTCCGTAACGGAAACAAGGAACGGAAACGGAAACGGGAATTCCGCCAAGTCGTGCCCATCTCTATTAGCCACCCTTCCTTAAAAAAACCCTCCAAATTGAACTAAACTGAATTGTGATAGGAAGGGGTGGAAAAACCACACCCCCTCTTGTGGCTTGAAATTGCAAGCCTCCTATAGCAGCAATGGAACGTTAAGAGGAGGGAGGAAGTGATGGAGGGATAGATTTCACACAGCCATTAATGGAGAGAGGGGAGAGATAGCAAACAAGGCACTCTCTCACTGCCCCCGCAGATCTCCTCTACCACCCCCATGCCAAAACTCTCTCTAAGTACCCTTTGCCCTCTTTTTTTTTTAAAAAAATATTCAAATCAATTCCAAACTGCCTGAAACTGCTGCCAAACCCCACCAAAATGTTTCCCTTAACTGCTGGACACACTCCCAAGACCTGCATGCTCCAAACCTGGGGTGGTCACACCCCAGCAAGCAAACGAGCCCCGAACTCTCTCGTTGCAGGTGCCACAAGATGGCTCCAAATCAAAACTGCCTTGGCTCCCAACTATGATGCACCCTGCTGTCAGACAAATGCCGAAAGAGGCTGGGGCAAAGAAAGCATCCTTTTAAAGGGGAGACTAGCTTGGCTCCACCGAGCTGCCATCCCCAGCCTCCTCCATGCTCGCCTCTTCCCGCGCAGGGGGTGCAAAGAGCACTCATGCCAAACCTGCGCGAAAGGGACATTATCTGCCCTAAATTAATATGATAGCTGTTATTGGCATTCCTTAGAACTCAAATAATCAGATGCCAAAGAAATAGCATTGGAGATCTCTGAACCAAGCCAGAGGTGACATCCAGAGATCTATGTATCTGATCTCCTGGAGATACAGTATATCCACTTGATCCTATTTCCTCTCCCCTTGGGAAAAGCAGGCACATTGAGATCAGTTGAAACCAGCAAAACAGAGGGGAGTGTGGGTGTGGTGTGGATGACCACTCACAATTGCTCTATTACCCCAAATCAAATCCCTAGCTCCTTATGTTGGTTCTCTGTGTATGTGTCCTTGCATGTAGATGTAGAGAGCATTCTGGATGGAATCTTGTTGGTGCATCTCTGCATCGGCCTTGTGCACGTGGTACTATGCTAACAGGATTTTAGCCAATGAAAGCTAAGAAACACATTTAACCAATAGTAAATCTTGGAAGGCATTTTTTGAGAAGTTGCCCTGATTCAGTTCCCCTTCTCTCACACGCATGTATAATCCAACTTCAGTTCCTTTTTCTTTTGAAACCTTTAGGGGGTTGATCATGCATCTTTACCTAATCTTCCTTCCTTCCTTCCTTCCTCCCTCCCTCCCTCCCTCCCTCCTTCCTCCTTCCTTCCTTCCTTCCTTCCTTCCTTCCTTCCTTCCTTCCTTGTCTCTTACTAAAATGAATTTTTCCTGGATGGATATCTTCTGTCATATCTGTCTTCTAGTTTTGGAGATTAATTCTTTTCACAAATTTTTACCAACATAAGTCAGTGTAAAACTGGTTGTGTATAAGCAAAGAAGTCATGTGTAAAAAGATTAAATATATCAGATATTAAACATATGCTAATCCTTCCATGTTAGGCTTTTCATTATGTTCAAAGGTATTAACCATATTGCATTCTGATGGGGATAACTGGCAAGTGAACAGATATAGGGCAGTGCAGTTCAACATCTTTTCCAATCATCACAGCATTGGCCTGCATCTTGTTGCAGTTGCTAGGAAATTCCCATTGTTGTGCCACTTACATTTCTAAGCAGAGGTGGTGGTTTATCTGATGGAAAGGGAAGTAGGAATTTTTGAACTAAACAAACTGAGCAACTGAGAAGAAAGGTTCACACAGGAAGGGGAAAACCAGATCCCTGGGGCATGTGTGTGTCCCTCACATGACATGAGACAAGGCTTTGGTGCAATGAAAAAGATGCCATGCCCCAAATCCAGTTGCTCATCAGAGTAAATTGCACTACAGTAGGACTACTGAATCAATGGGGATTTGCTGAATCTCCAAAAATTCCATAGATTCAGATGGGCCTACTCTAACTATTATTTATTTTGGCATATCTTAAGTTGCAATTAGAGTAGGTGCTTTGGAATCCATGGAATCCATAGAGGAGTTGAATCACCAAATCCCCATGGATTCATTGGGCCTAATCAAGTGAGATTTACAGTGGCAAAAACCAGGATTTTAGCCTGTGAAATTCAAGGAGAAAACATCACTCACTCGGATCTGAACATGCTGGCTGAATTCTAGACTTCAGGATTCTGGATGAGGAAGAAAAAGAAGAAGAGAATGACATTATTGTTTCAGCAGTAATATTTATTTATTTAAACTTATACTCCACCCATTTAGTTGACAAGCCACTGCTCTGGACATCATAGTTTTGCAAAGTATCACAAAGCAGCCTAGAATGTCACATTAAACGTCATGTGAGTACCAACTATGCTTCTGCTTTCTTTGCTTGCCATCTATTGACTACTTCCCTCTTTCACACCCAATTGTCATCTTTCACTCATCTACCCCCAAAATTCTTGTTTGGTTGGTTGACCAACCCTCAAGGCCTTATCTTAAAAGATTCCATGTTTTCCCTGTCTCATGGGGTGCAGGATTTAGCCTAAATCTTTACAGAAAATCCTGCGTATTTGGAGGGAAATTGGCAGACTGCAGCCAGCAACAGCTGCCAGTGTTCATTTCAGGTCCCATGTACAACATGGCCTGCTACATTTTGATGGTGGAAGCAGAGCAAAAAAAGGACCCTTTACCAAGGCAGTCCAATTACATAGAGCACAAAGCCGGAAGGGTGACTCTGGCACAGAAAACAGAACATTTCTCAATCATCTTTCTCCAATCTGAGAGCAAAAACCCAATCATTTTAGAAACTGCAGAGCTGGAAATGACCCTATGGACCATCAAGTCTAGTCCCTGTCAGGGAAGGACAGTGGGAAATTGAACTCCCAACCAAACCACTGAGCTATCCAGCAGTTTAGCAAATGGCTGACAATTTACTCCCTTTTTGTTACAGGCCACATTTGCAATCTGACACTTACCTGCCATTGTGACACTTCCATCTGGACCCACCCCTGAGGGTTCTCTGACCCTGAGCAGGGCCTTTGGGGGTTTCTGGTTGGCCTTGCTGACACTGGTCAAAGCCCAGGTGGAGGTGGCATCAGGAGGTCATTTAGGTGGTTGACCAGATTGCAGAGCCCACTCCTTGCCGTGGTGTTCGGCTTACTTGAGGGCAATGAAGCAAGAACGCAGAAGGCTTGAGTGCACATGGGGGAAGGACCAGTCAGCTTGTAATTGGACTGCAGTTCATGTTCTGACCAGGTGTTACATGAGGCCCATAAGAGCAGCCAAGAAAACCTATGTTGTCCAGAAAGCTGGTGTGGCCATGAACTGCAAGGCGGAACTGTTCCGGGTTGTTTGTGACCTCACCAACCTTGGTCAGCCAGGGTCTCCTCCTAGTGCAGGCATTGTGGTCCAAAACATCTGGAGGGCTGAAGTTTGGATATGCCTGTCCTAGTGCTTTCACCACTGAGTCATTTGCAGCCCATTTTAGAGCTAAAAATGAGGCCACCCAATCAGAACTGAACTCTGGTTGTGTTGGTCTGTGCCTAGGCATCCCCAGTGCTGCACCATTTCAGTATCCTCAGTTTGTTCAATTTGGGCCTGTATTTTCAACTGAGGCCTCCAGGACTCTGGCACACTGTAAACTGGCAGCTTCTCCATTCAACTCTTGCTCTTACTGGTTGATTAAAATCTGGGGGGGGGGGAGCATGCAGGAATGGGCTTCATCAATTATTAATCCTGGGGAAGGGAGATTCATTTCTTTTTTTCCAGGCAGCATTTCTGTGTTTTCCTTTCATTATGGTTGTATTGTTTCAGTTTAGAACCGATGTGCTACCATGTACCGTTTCATTCAAGATGATGAAATCCCAATTTCTTACGCACAACAACATGGGGAGTAATGTGTTTGTGTGTGTCTGGGAAAACCAATTCTTCTCTTCCATTTTGTCTTCAATACTAGCCTTGATAACTATTCTTATTTGCTAATATCATTATTTTTAACCTATATCTAAATTGGCAGAGGAACCTCTCTGCCACACATGTAGAACCTGTTGCTAAGCAACTAAAACCTATTATCTGGGGAATAATATTACAGCTTATGGACACAAATGGTGAATGGTCTCACAGGAATGGTCTCCCCATCACAATGCTGTCACCAAGCTACCACTCACTATAGATGGTAGCAGAGAATTAAACAACTTGCATTTCTGGTCATAAAAGCTTGGCTCTCCATGTGTCTTGAAAATACACATTTCAGTTTTTTCAAGCCTAAATCACTAGAAAACTTGGAAAGATTAAATATTCAGGAGCCAAACCAAAGAGGAGTTTGTTAAATTTTGAATTCCTACTACTGATACGGGTTGCCATTCTCTAGCCATTGCCTGGTATACACTATGGGATGTTAACAAATATCATTGCGAAGCTTTGCTCTTGACTTACAACATATTGATTAGAATGGGGTCCTCAATCTACGGACTGTGGGCTGGATCCGGCCTGCCACTGTTTTGAATCCAGTTTGCCATCCATTGCAGAACCCCCCACGTGCCTCACACTTGAGCTGAAACATCACCACACAACAACAACAGCTGCTGCCACTGCCTCAGTCACCAACCCCTTGCAGTCGAAGTGGGCCCACTGCACAGTGAGGAGAGTGACGTTGGACTGGGGAGCGCAATGTGGGTTGGGCCTTCCCTCTCCCCATCAGAGCTGTGCTGGGGAGCTGTGTGGGTCCGTTGGGACAGGAGGGATGCACTAGACCTCAACGGGGTTAGCAGGATGAGCCATTCCCTACCCATCTTGGAGCCACAAGAGAAGTGGGGTTGCCATGTTTTTATTTTTTGCTTAAGAACTGGTGCTGCCCACCTCAATCCTTGATCTCCCTGCAAGGATGGCTCCTTGACCCCCTTCTGGTGCCTTTCACCTGAGGATACTTGCCTCCAGGCACCTGCCTCCCATCCATCCATCCAGTCACCTCCTCCTCCTCCTTCCTCAGAGCCTGCAAGGGAAGGAAAATAACACACACATGCAAACCCCCAAAGGCCCCGAAGCCTGGGGGAAAGTGAAAGGGGGAGCCAGTGGCCACTTGAAAAGAAGGGTCAGAAACACTGGATTTCAGCGGAGCAACGCCGTGATTCTTTCCCTTTGGCCTCCTGGCAGCAAGGCAGGAGGAGGCTCCAGGCGCTTGGCTCTGAGAGGGTTAAAAGCAACTAAGCTCAGCAAGATTCCTAGAGAGGGAGGAAATGGGGGGGAGGTGAAATTGGTCCTTCTTCTCCCCCTCCTTCCCTTGGCAAGGCCAGACAGTGGTGAGAATTTTGCCTCCTTTAGTCTCTCTGTCTCTCTCTCTCTCTCCTCTCTCTCTCTTTCTGTCTGTCTGGGGATACCAGGTGATGTAGTGGAGGGAGTGTGGGGGGTAGGAAGATGATTGGAAGCCCCTCCAACCTGTGGGTCATGTGCTTCCCCCTGACCCTCATGAGAGCCTTAACTGGTAGGTTGGCTTGAAAGGAATGGGGTGTTACTTTCCCTGGAGGTGGAACAGAAATGGACCGGACTGAGTCCCTTGTTCCAAGCAGAGGCAGCATCTCTTCCAAGGCTTATCCTCTCTCCATGGCAGAGCAAATTCCTCCCTCCTCCCTACTGAAAACTGCTCAGCACCTCTTCCCCTTCCTCTCCTATTTCTCCTGGTCAGGCTTGAAAACTGTTGCAATTGAGCCATTGCTTTTTTTTTCCTGTGAGCACCTCGTTTCTATATTGTTGCCTAATATCAGAACATATTGTGCGCGTGTATGTGTTTTCAAGTTCTCTCAGTTTTAATTAAGATCATGAGCTCTCTTTGCTTCTGGCTGGCTTTGGGATATAAAGAAAATCATCCAAAATATGAAGGGCCTCCTTTGAGGACAAAGAGTTCATTCATTTGGAATATCTTGGGTTCATTTCTCCTCCAGGGCATGAAGGAGGACCTTTCTCCCTTCCTTCTTTCTTTCCTGCAGAGGAATTTCTACTCTGGCCTCCTCAAATTTCTCAATGCAGAACCTGCACGATAACCTTAATGCAGATCCCTGAACCCTTGTTGGTTCTCAGCTGGGGCTGAATGTTTGGGGGAAAACGTCCCCATGGCTGGCCGCCGGAGTTCCATGTTGACAGGTTTTCGGTGGCCCCTCCATGACCACCTGACCCAACCTGACACATGAAAAACAAATGTGATGGTGTGAGGGCAGGTCCAGGCTATAGTCTGGCCCCCAGCAGTGTCTGAGGGACAGTGAACTGGCCCCCTGTTTAAAAAGTTTGAAGACCCCTGGATTAGAGCATGATTAGGGTATTCACGTGTATACCTGGATGTGTTGAACCTCTCTCCATGTGCTCAATAATCCTTTGTGGATAGATCAAGCTATATCCTAGCCATAAATACAAGTTGGTTTGCTCATGTGTATCCACAGCTGCAACAGCAGCACGTATGAGCAATGTTCACAATGACTTAAATACTCTGAACTGTGATTTATTTATTCATTCATTTCCATTTCTGTACCACCCCATTAGCATTATCACTTTCTGGGCAACTCACAATATAAAATGAAACAAAACACAACTATCATGTAATAAATATTAAAAATATAATAAAATGCAATAAAACCTACCACTAATTAAAAGGTAAAGGTTCCCCCTGCGCATGCATGCTAATTGTGTCCGACTCTAGGGGCAACACTCATCTCCATTTCTAAGCCAAGAAGCCCGTATTGTGCACATCTGGCATGGTGGAATGAATTTCTGCACACGGAACACTGTTTACCTTCCTTTTTACAGCAGTACCCATTTATCTACTTGCATTTACATGCTTTCAAACTGCCAGGTTGGCAGAAGCTGGAGTTAACAATGGGAGCTCACTCCACTGCATGGCACCAGGGATTTGAACTGCCAAGCTGCCGACATTGTAGCCGACAGTTTCAGCGCTCTAGCCTGCTGAGCCACAATGCCCCCTACACCACTAGTTAAACCTACCTTTAAATAAAAATGTACCAAGTCCATTTGAACATATCAGTACAATGTACACAGCAGTAGAAGGTAGCATTATGTAATCCAGTCTTGATCAGCTTCCTAATATCAGAGACGGATGATGCCTCCTCAACTTCAGTAGGAAA
Organism: Phrynocephalus forsythii; assembly: GCA_029282475.1. NCBI lineage: Eukaryota > Metazoa > Chordata > Lepidosauria > Squamata > Agamidae > Phrynocephalus > Phrynocephalus forsythii. The sequence continues at coordinate 24,108,751 of JAPFRF010000005.1, forward strand.
TATATACTAGAAAGAAAGAACTACAGATTAAAAATGTAGTGCTATTAGCGTACCTAGTGTTACTTATGTTTTCCACCATGGTTTTTTTAAAACCATTTTTAACATCAAGGACAACAATGATCATGTGAAATGTGTACCCATCATGTCAGAGAGCAGGTACACCAGATATACAGTAGGTTATGACTAGAGATGGGCACGAATTAAAAAAATGGTGTTTTGGTTTTTCGTTTTTTGTTGAGGGGGTCCATTTCGGTTTTTTTTCTTTTTTTGCGAATTTTTGAAAAAAATTGTTTTCAGTTTTTTGTTTTTTTGTTTTCATTTTTACCCACCTTTTTACGCAACTTAAAGCATTTCCACACATGGGCGTCCCCCAATGCCCTAGACCAGAGGGAAAACACTTTTAAAAATGATGCTGGCAGAGACACAGTATAGACTAGGTATGCAGGGAGGCTGCAAAGGCAGCGGCGGGCTTTGCCCAGGGTGCAAGGCAGCCACAGAGTGACTGCACTGCGAGGCAGGGGAGGGTACTCACTGAGAGGTATGCACGCACACACACAGGGAGGCTGCAGGACTGAAGCTAGAGAGAAATCTCTTCTTTCTCTCCCGTAAGAGCCAGGCTGCACCTGGCAGGAACACAGAGACACACAACTGGCTGGCTGGCCTAAAGTGAAAATAATGAGTCGCAGAGACAGCAATCCCACCCTAACTCGCACAGGAGACTGCAAGGAGGACGGGGACTGCCAGAGCTTTTTATGCCCTCTGTGGCTGCCAGACCTGCCCAGTCTGCAACCTGGGCATGCTATTGGTTGAAGTTGTCCAAGAATTTACATGATCCCATCACATGGCTTGCCTCCATTTTGTGGCTGGCGACATCCATTTTGTCATCCTTAAAGGGAAAAGAAAACTAGATTGTGATGAGAGAAGACAAAAACAAATGTTGTAAGGACCCCAACCCCCCGGTAGGTATTATCAAAGAGTATAAATAATTATGTTGCATTTTAATGGATGTCCAGGGCATTTTTTAACATTTAAAACAGCTTATTTCATTGCGCGTTGCCATTAATGAAAAATTTTCGTGGTTATGTTTGGTTTGTTCCAATTTCATCACAATGTTTGTTATTCGTTTTGTTATGTAATGAAACGAATAACGAATAACAGAAATGAAAAAAAGTTCATTTCGTGCCCATCTCTAATTATGACCAGCACCTTAAATTGCGCATGGAAAGTAAGAAGGAGCCAATAAAGACATGCCAATGCTAGATCTGATAATCTCTGCTGGTATTCTGGCCACTGCATTTTGGACCTTTTAAAATTTCTGTACTTACGTCAAGAGCAGTCCTGTATAGCAAGCATTATGGTTGTCTGTTTTAGAGATTATCAACACATGAACTGCCATTGTTGAGCATTTCTTATCTAGGTAAAGACACAGCTGAGCAATTTTGGCCACAGCAGATATTTGTGCCTCCAAAGAAATGGAGCTGGGGAAAAGAATACCTCCTGAAAATCCTTTGTACGGAGTTTAAACCCATTGCAGGCCAGATAAATATGAGCATGTGGGGTAGAGGTTTTATATAAGTATTGCAGTGAAGCTTCTGCTCATGGTCTGCATTCAATCCAAACAGATTCAGGTATCCAGCTCATGGCTGACTCAGTCTTCCATCTCTCTAAGGTCAAAGTATTTAGGTCACTGGGTGGCAAAATATTACTTGCATAATTACTTTGTACATTGTCCAAAGAGTGTTCTAGCACTATGGGGATGTATATATAGTAATTGTGTTTTGTTGCTGCTAAATTGACTCACATGGGTGAAGGAGCTATTACAGATACAGTAATACTTTGTAAGACGAATGCCCCTTATGACAAAAAATTCGTAGGATGAATGCAATTTCCAGGTAAAGGAAAAACTCGTAAGATGGGATTTTCCTTCCAGCTTGCATTGTCTTACGAGGTACTATTGATCCTTGTCCAGCCTAGGTTGTTTGCAAGGGGACAGCCCAGGCTGTGTTTGGATCACTGGGTCCTGCTTTGCAGGGTCCTGGGGCTGGGGTGGGCAACACCAGAAGCTCAGGAGGGGGGGGATAGACTTTGCCTCGCAGGTGGCAGCTTGGTGTTGCAGCGCCACTGCTCCACTGATGCCTGTGGTCCATCAGACTGCCGTGAGGTTTGGGAGGCACACGGGGGTGGGGGACTGTGTTAGAGGCATGCAGAACAGGGCACAGAAATCCAGGCAGAGAACTAGACAAGAGCAGAAGAGAAGTGGTCCCCCTCCCCACCGAAAGCTCTACATGTCCTCTCCTCTCTCCGTCGAGCACCGGGGAAGGGGTGCACCCCTACGGTGGACAGCGGCAGTCCCCCAGCTTTGGAGAGGCCTGCCAGGGCTTGTGTGGCCTACTCTGTCACCCCGTCGCTCCCCACCATGGCTGTAGTGGGCCCTCTCAATGTGCCTCCTCCACCTGGTGTGTGCAGTGGGCCCACAGGAAGTGAAGCATAGCACTGAGAGGACACAGAGGGTCCTGGGTGGTGCCCATTTGGGTCCTCAGTACGGGCATGCCTGGAGTGCCAGTAAGGTGCCCTGAAGATGCTTGTGTATAGCAGCAGCTCTATGTGCGGGTGGTGTAGACACAGCGCTACACGCCCATGCTGGAGGCAATGCCAGAGGTGAGTGGGAGAAAGCAGTGATGGGTGGGCCTCCCGCCATGGTGGCACCCCCTTTAGTTGCCTGGGCTTGGGTGGCGGTGGGGCAGTGGGTCTTGCACGGAGGCTTCAGACCATGGCGGTGGTGGCGGCGGATCGTGTGAGCTGGTAAGCAGGTGAAAGTGGAGTGGGGGTGGTGTCTAGAGTCCTGCAGCCAGGTGTTGGGGGCTGGTGAGCTATGGATAGGGCACTGCAACATCTATGCCCCCAAGTCCCAGTGTAACTCACCACAACCCCAGGACTCAGTCTGCAAGGTTACCTTTAGACAGCATCCCCATAGGAATGCATTGAAACTCCTATTAATCCATTCCCTGTAGAATGGATTACAGTGGAACCTTGACTTACGTCATTAATCAGTTCCAGTGGTCTAAACTTAAGTCAAACATGACTTAAGTCAAACGAATGTTTCCCATAGAAAGGAATGGGGAAGCAGATTAATCCGTTCCAGATTATGAAAAAGACCCCCGAAAACAGTAATTTAACACAAATTTGACTGGGATAGGACATTCCTTCTGGGGATGTAAATGAAGTGTCTCTTCAAAGAGAGGAGGAGGCAGTGGAATTATAGTCCAAAAGTTATATGCCTCCACTTTTTAATGTTCATAGCAACAATGTCTAACATTTAAGTTTTACTGATTTTTAACCTGATGTTCCAAGTTCTGAACAACTCTATGCTTACCATTAGAGTCCCACAACTTTACAGCTCCCCAACTAAAATGCTTCCATTGTGGACCAGACTTCTGCAGCCAGATTTTTTACAAGATGGAGCCGACTGTCTAACCAGCGAGGTCAGCCCCGAGCTCCCGGCCCTTCTTCTCCTCCGGCAGCAGCGTGGCTTCGGTGAGGCCAAGGACCAGCTCCAGGTGCTTTGAGCTGGCCTCACTGAAGCCGCCGCTTCCGGAGGAGGGGAAGAAGGCAGGAGCAGTTTGGAGGCAACAGCCGTGATGCTGGGTTGTGGCTGCTGCCCAATTCCGGTGCCTTGCGCCAGGGCTCCGAGATGTAAGTCAAAGCCTGCGACTCAAGTCAAACAGGCCCCTTCTTGCTGCAAGTCAAATATGATGCAAGCCAAGCAATATGTAAGTCAAGTTTCCACTGTAATTGGTTTTTCAATGTATTCCTATGAAAAATCATGCCTCATAAGACATTTTTCCTAGGACAAATGGACCCCTGGAACCAATTAAAAATATCTTACGAGGTATTACTGTATATGGCAATATAAAGATGTCTGTTCTTAGTATTTTGTATCATCCCCAAGACCCCAAATGAAGAAGCAGTGTGATAAAGAGGTTATGGTGCTGGCTTTGGACATGTAAAATCCAAGTTTAAATTCTTGGCAGGCATGACATTCACAGAGTAACCTTGAACTAGTCTCTTTCAGGCCGATCTCTTTCAAAGGGTTGTTTTACTAATAAAGTAGAGAAACTATAGCTCTTCAAATGTTTTTTAACTGTTGCTCCCTCTATCTTTGACCATAATAAATTAAACTGGAATCAATGTGTAAAATCCAGAGGTTCCTCATCTCAGTTATACTCACATGAAAGCTCACATCTCATTCCAAATGATTGACCTGTGCAGGTTTAATGAAAAAGGCTAGAAAACTAGGGAAATTTCACACGTGGTGTGAGCTGTGTGAACTAAATACAATCTTGAAATCAGAATGGAAATAATTGATGATTTCTGGCACATGATTCCCATTTGGGGTAATTCAGAACCCTAAAACCTAGGTAAACATTTGCATGGGAAGAAGTTAGCAAACATCTCAATTTACAGACTATGACTGACAAATCTGTGCCTTCCAGATGTTCTGAATCACAATTCCCAGAATCCCTGACCACTGACTGTGCTGCACCTGTCATTTCCTGCCCAGTAAGTATATGAAACAATTATCCGATTATGTATATCATTATCTATAGAAATACTGTTTTAACCAAAGACCACTTTTATTAAAGGGGTGATTTGCAGGCTGTTGCGCACTCTGCAGAGTTGTTTATATCAATTCTGATTCCTCCGAGGACCAGAATATCTGCTTTGTGTTGCAATTGTGATTTTGATAGAAGGTGACATTTCCCAACACTGATGGGGGTCACTGAAAGGACAATCTCTTTAAGCAGACAATATTTATCTTTCTCTTTTAACCTGCAAGGATGAACCCCTAAGAAGGGGCAGGGTAAGCATAAAAACCACCTACAGCTACATGAAAATTTCAAATGTAGTGACATTGTACCTTTCAACTTGCTTTTCTAATGGATGGTCACACATGCTGCTTCTGCAGAGCAGCACAGGGAATCCAAAATGTTGCATTGATGGCATTGTACTGTTGTACTATTACTATGCTCCTTGAAGGCTTTCTACTTTGGCCCTTCCTGGATTTTTCCTTCACTAGCCTGAACAATGAAATTATAGACAAAACAAATTATAGCTAACACAACCACAATTTTAATGTGGTTGCCCTGAAGGAACTTGGCAGTTTAAATATGGATCAACAAATCTTCATAACCTGGATGTGAATCTGGAGGCATCATTACATTATTTGTGGTTTTGTCTATGTATTTTCACAAACCAAAACATGGGGACCTATTTGAGGCAAGGGAGGAAGAACCTATTTTTATTTATTTCCAGTCGCATATACAAACAAAGAAAACCCAGTTATCCTTGAGCATCAGAATTTTACAGTGCACTTATGTGAATAAAAAAGGTAGAAAATGGATGTATGAGGAAATGTACGCAGAAAAATGCACATAGTGGAAGTATAAAAATTGTTATCTAAGTGGAAAACAACATTGGGAAAAGGTAGATATAAGAATGCACATGAGAAAATATGCCTATTTATATACATGCCACAATTTTAAATGTGTGTGGGGGGTGGGAGGGAATGCATTTCAAAAGCTACAATCTTGGGTGGAAATGGGACAAAAATATTGAGCATCATTGCTATTTTGTTCTTCCCAGGGTGGAATATAATGTTTAGAACTACTGCATAAATATGTTTGTGTCGCCCCGAGGGTCTGCCAATTACACCCTCAGACTGGAGAGTGAGAATATCCAAGATCAAGTGGGTCATTTTCAAAGGTTTTTATTCTGCAGAATAGAGAAGGACACAGTTCAAAGCTATGTGTCTCTGGCCAATCAAGGGAAAGGCCTCTTTTAAGTACACCTTATGCAGGCATAATGCCTCACTTGCTCTTATGACCAGCTTTGACAAAGACAAACAGTTTCAAGAGTTATCTTCCTATTCATACTTAAGAAGGAGCAAAACTAAGTTAATTTCTAGGTGACACATTGCTGTTTCCTTACTAAATCAATATCTTGTTTACACATTATGAGCAGCATTCCGCATATGAGCCTTCTTGGGGTTTAAGGTCATCAGAAGAGGGCTTCCTCTTGGTCCCATTGCCAACACAGGCACAGCTGACGGGGACATTAGAGAAGGCCTTTTCTGTGGAAGCTCCCAGATTATGGAAAATCAGGTTGGCCTTGTTAGATTGCCTGACTCCCTTCTTTGAGTTTTAGTGTTTACTTGTGTTTAATTATTCAGTTCTATTTTAATTAGCAAGTGGTTTATTTTTTAAAAAAATTATGTTTTTTAATTGTATTCCTTTTAATATTTTGATGGATCTCACAAAAAAAGAAGTCCAGTTGCCATGACTCACCTTCTAGAAAAGAACCAAATTCCTCAGAGGGTCACACTTAGAGCAACACATGCCCATGAGGTTATACAGACATGAAAGAGCCACCCCCATAGTTACATTACTGCTAAGCAAGAAACAAGGTTTATTAAATATATAACAGAGCTTTAAATAAAGCTTTTGATGGTCCATGTTTTCTAATCACGTCCCCCTTTCATATTACTACTACCTCTGACCATTTTATTTCTTGAAGTTGTGTAGTGACAGACCAAAACTCTCTTGAGTGAGTTATGCCTCTGTAAGGGGAACAGCGTCATCTCTGGCAGCAGATTGTAGTAAATGAAAGAGCCCTGTTCTGATTTCTCATAGCTCCTGTACTGCCTCCGTGTTGGGTGGATTTGTGGTTTTGGATTTTTACATTATTTGTCCCTATGTACCCCCCATTTTGATTCTGGATCTGGCTCATGAAGGTTATATGTAATCGACAAGAACTCAAAGCGGGGACTCGTTAATTCTCACAGAGCATCTTCCACAGATTGTTGGTGTAAGAGAGCATTAACAAAGATAGCACAACAGACACGTGGGTTAAAAATGGCTGCAGAACATATTCTACTCTTTTAATAATGTCTCCAGTGGATGTGCAGGTTTGATAAAATAAGGGTGGCTGAATTTACTTCTCTTGTCCATTCAGTTGAAATCTCATCACCTGCATCTCCAGAAGAAACAAAAATCTGCAGCCAAATATTAAGATGGTCATATTTTATAGGGTTGATAGGTTGAGGTGATAAAGCTAACATCAGAAAGTAAATGCACTACAGTATATTCAGAGCATGATACATGCTTTAATTAATATACTTGTGATGGTGGGATTTCTATTCCTCCACATGGCTCCACAGACTCGTATAATAAAAAATAAACTGTTATGACTATGAGCAAAGGCACAAGCACATCTTGTTCCACTATGAAACAAAAACAAAAACAAGTTGTATGCAACCATGAAATCAGCCATTAAAGCACAAGTCCATGCAACTAAAATCAACCCAATATGACTTGTAAATAACTCATGAAACAACTATTGAAATAGAAGATTTAAACACTATCCCCAAGAATCACATTGGGGACTTTCTAAATTACTGGCCAGGAACAGACAGAAATTTATGAATTTTCTTATGCAAAGCAATAGGACTTTGATGAGAGCAGGGAGGTGTTGGATTTTCCGGATAATCAATACTATAATTCTGCCTCTCTTACAGGTCCCTTAGAAATACCTTGATGCGATGCCCTGACAAAAAGACCTAAATTAAAAAACTTTGAAGGTTACCCGCTCTTCTTGTTCCCACCCCAATACTAGGAATGAGAACAAAGTGAAGGTGGAGCTTGACTCAGCTAAGCCTACCCCCAAGAATCACAGCAGGGAGTTTTAGTTACTGGCTAGGAACATCTTCGGAAATCCATACTAAGCAACAGGATTTCATCCAATGACCTCCTAACTCATTGCAGACTGGAACCTGAATCTTCAGGTTCCATGTAAAATCCCACACCACTACCTTAAATTGGCTCCCAACATTTCATTATGCTCTACATTATGGAACTAAAGTTGTTAGATGAAGCCGTCATCAGTCATGGAATGAAGTTTGAAGCAACAGGTGAGGAAGGGATCATACAAGCCCCCACTGCTTCACTCTTGCTTCCATTTCCCATATTCTGTTCTCTGTATTTGGAGGTTCTCTGTGCCTTTTAGAACATACTTAGGAATGGCTCCCTCCCTTCCCCCTTCCTTAGAAATTGTTTGTACATGTATGAAGAGTGCTGGAAATGCATGTTCACATGCTTGTTCCCAGCATGATTGAGTGGCGCTTCTGCATCACAGTTTTATGACTCAGTTTTACAGAGGGATAGAGACACCTGAATTCATGGTGGATGTTTTTAGAGTAACCTCCAATATGTACTTAAGTCCAAGGTGGTGCAATCCGGAGTACTAACACTGCCAGCTTTTAAAAGTTATCACTATAGTTAAAAACATTGGAGTCTCACAAAGTTGTTTATGGTTGACATGCAAATATGTTTATTGTAAACAAAAAATAAAATAGATTTGGTTAACACTTTGTATTCAGTTGTTTTATATATAAAATTATATAAAGGTTTAAGCAAACATTACTCTATCTATCTAACTGATATTACAATTCCTTCTCTCTCTAGATGTCAAGAAAACCCTACCTGTCCCTATCTAATTTGGCTAAGCATGTACACGGATTTATAAATGCACACCAGCTCCACCCACAAACAATCCTATTGGTTTAAAAAATCTGGCATTTTAATGAGCTAACTAAGCTATTCACTACAGTAATTTTTCCCAGGGAAATTAATGAGAGTATAAAGCATTTCACATATGCTAGACCATTCCTTATAATTGCCAATCCGCAAGCCAGCTGTACCATTAGTTTTGGTGACATGAGTCATAATTAGATGATCTGTAAAGAAATGTGACAGTAGTTTAAGAGTTTCATTACACAAATTGTTTTCATTACACAATAACTGAGATTAGAGTAGACAACCCTTTTTTCCTTTAAAATTAAATGTGAGTATAGCTGAGACTATAAAGGTGCAATCAGACAGGCATTTAGCCTGCTGATTGGTCTGCTTCAGAGACATGTTGTTTTGCTTCTTTCTCATGTGTTAATATGACATAATTGCTGGAACAAAGCAGCCCTTCTCTGAGTGTACCTACTAACACCGTTTCTGGGGCCCCATCAGGTGCTTCTACTTTTTTGGTGTGGGTTTTCAATATTAGTTGAAGGTGTCAAGTCTCCTCTGCTGCTTATTTCCTGTATTGGGTTGTGGCTTAAGAAGACAGATGTTTCAAAATACTTTATTGGCAAATTAAAAAAGTTTCTTCTGTTCTGTGAAGGGACAGAGGAAGTGGACTTTTAAAGACTGTATTAGGGCAGTACAGATGCTCTGCAATCTGGAAGTTGAGTCATGGCAACTGAATTTCTTTTTCTTGAGAGATTGAAATGTTTCGGTGCTCATCCAAACAGCTTCGTCAGTCTGAAGAAAGCTAGTTGTGAGTCTTTCATTTTATAGTTCACTTTGACCTCTCGTCTCCCTAGTCTGAAATAGGCTCATAAGATGAACAGTGGACTGAATAGGCTCATTAGGTAGACAACAGTCTCAATAGCCTTAAGGTGAACAATGGCCTAAAATGCTGAAACCCATAACGCATGGGTCATTAGTTATGGAGTGTGATTTCAACAATACCTGAGTAGACAAATAAAAAATACTTCACACCTTCACCACCAAGACCATAGCTAATGACCCATACTTTATGGATTTCAGCACTTTTTGACTCAACCTTAAAGACAAATAAAAGGGGGGGATCCTTCTTGCTGCCTACTCCTATCTCCTTCCATTTCTTGGAGAAAGTTTTCTAAAAAAATTTTTTTTTTACAATAAAATAAAATACAAATAGAATGCATCTTTTTTGCCCTAATGCAGCCCAAAATGAATTCCACATCCTCTGCCATCTGTGTATCATATGAAGTGTTTATTTCATTAATAACTTGAAGTGGCTGTCTTCTGAAGTCACTCCACAATATGGGTAATACTCAGAAAAAGGCCCTGGACTAAAGAGGGTCATTTGACATCATCCAGTATACCATTTGGAATTGAGGATGACCTAAATGTCATATCAGATGTTTACCCAACACTGCCTAAATACCCTAGGTATATCCGATCTCACCTGATTTGGAAGCTAAGCAGGGCCAGAGCTGGTTAGTACCTGGATGGGAGACCACCAGGGAATACCAAGTGCGGTAAGTGCCTGGAGTAGGAACTGGCAAGCCACTCCAGTATTCCTGCCAAGAAAACTCCATGGACATGGGGTCACAGAGAGTCAGCAATGACTGTAACGACACCCCCCACACACACACAAGCAATCCTATTTAGCCCGAGTTAGCCTGCTGCAAAAGAGCTCTACAGACTAGCCCTAAGAAGCAGCTCATACTGGCCAATGGTGCTTCTTGATGACATTGCATGGAAACTGACAATGTTGAAATGTGCTTTGCGGGAAGGATTTTCACATGAAATTAAATTGATACAATCTCAAATATCATGTACAATGTGAAATGTTGTGAAAGGAACCTAGGATAAATTCACACATACATGCATGTGGCTTGATCGTTGTACCTTTGATTTGCTATAATTTTTGTTACTTAGCTATTACATTTTACCAGGCATGTGCTCCAATGATAAGAACAGATGGTAGAAACTGGGTTCACTGGGCCGTGCCCTACTTCACATTAACTCTAAACCAGAGCTTTCCCTTGGCAGATCCAAATCTCCCCCCACTGATGTTAATGGGGAAAGGGACAAAAGCTGAAACTTTTTAACTGGATGGATTCGGCTGAAATATCCATGCACAGCCGCTTCTTAAGAAGGTATGTGACTCTTGTAGCTTCTTGCCTTCACAGAGAAAAAGGGCTGGGGTGGTGGCAGAGAAGGGGAATCACACTTTCTCTTTGTCGGGAGATTGCTCTGTGCAAGGTTTTCTTCCTAGGAGACACTAAGGGAAATCTCACAGGATTTCTCAAATATTTTATGGGGTCTTGGTATGAAGTGGGGAGAAATGAGAAGCTGTGCAGGGCTATTATAATTATTGCATTGAATAGATTCTTTCCTGCATAGAACTCACCAGAAAGGGCATGAAGCTGCAGGGGAGGCAAAAAAAGAAGTCACGTAATAATAGGGCAAAGTAGGCTGGGGCCTTGTTTTCACAGGAAGTCAGGAGTAGAGGAGGGCACAAAACAGAAAACCAATGATTTGGTTCATTCTGTTTCAGGCCCACCCTTGGTTCATTTTGTTTCAGGTTTGTATGCATTTTTTTTTAAAAAAAAAAACATACAAACCCAAACCTAGCTGAACTGGTTCGAGTCTGACTTACTGCCAGCAGTGACGGTGGCAGGGGCTTTTTGAGGTGCTGTCTTGGGGCCAGCGCCTCTAGAGCCACTAGCTTCCCCACACCTCTTTTTCATTTTTTTTATTTTTCCAGTGCCAACCATGCAGCCCCTGGGGCCGGGTCGGTATTTGTTTTATTTTATTTTTTATTTGATCATTCATGTGGACAAGCTAACTGGGAGAGCTCTCCCGTGGCCAGGCACCGCCGGAGCCACCAACAAGCCAGCCGGGAGAGTGCTCCCACAGCCACGGAGAGCCCTCCCAGAGCTGAGGGCCACCGGAGCTGCTGACAAGACATCCGAAAGAGTGCTTCCGCAGCCGGCTTGTTGGCAGCACGGGCGACAGCCAGCCACCAGAGGGCTCCCCACGGGAGTGGGGGGTGCATTCACACCCAGCCTGTCTTTTGTTTCCTTCCGCCCCTCCCCGAGCCAGCACCCAGCAGCTGCTCGGTTGTACCTTAGGGAGGGAAGGGGATTTAAAAAGCCTGATCTCCCCCCCAATGAATGGGGTGGGGGAAAGAGTGGGCTCTTTAAAATCTCCCCCCGTCCTGGAGCCAGTGCCCAGCAGCTGCTCAGTGCTAGCTTTGGGAGGGGGGAGATTTAAAAAGCCCGCTCTCCCCCAATTGACAGGGTGGGGGAAGAGCGGGCTTTTTAAATCTCCCCCCACCCTGTGTCCATCAGGTGTTTAGTGCTGGCTTCAGGCTTCAAACTCACTCCTCCTCCCCCCTTCCTCTTCCCCTCCCCCCTCTTCCCCACCTTACTCCTGGTTCCCTGGCTTGGCCTCTTCCCCTCCCTGCTTCCTCCTTGTTCCTCTGCAAATTCCTCATGGCTGCTCCAGCAAAGAGGGAAGTGGGGGGCAGGGGGCATGTCGCATGGCAAGTGAAAGCTCTCCATGTGCCACCTTTGGCACACATGCCATAGATTTGCCATGACTGGCTTAGGGTGTTGTAATATATGGGAAAAAAACTATTAAGGTTCCCCTCCCCCTCCCCCTGCAGCACCCATCCTGTGGGGTGATAAGCTCCTTCTAAATCCTTCCAAAAAGGCCTGGGGTTGGAAGCAAAAAGGATGTTCCTATCAAAGTTACTCTTTGTTTGGAACCTTGGAGCTTCTGGTTGCAAATATACACATTTCCCATTGCATGGATATTCACTACTTGCTCTAGGGTTTTCGATTTGGTTTCTGTATTCCAGCAAAGGGTGAGAGGATTCCACAGTTGGCCAAAAATTTAAAATTGGTCCTGGGTTTTGAATCAATGGTTAGGGAGAAGATAGCGACCAAGGTTGAGGCCATTGGGTCCTTTTGACCAGCCACCTACTAGAAGATTTTGAGTTTCCCCATTGGGCATGGTACCCAAGAAGGTACTGGGTGAATATTGCCTAATCCACATTTATCATATCCTGAAGGGGAATCTTTTAACAACATGATCCCACAGAAGTTATGTAGTGTGTGTTATACATTCTTTGATGCAGGTGTTATAATGGTGTGGGGTTGTGGAAAGGGGTGGAGATATGTAAGTGCAACATTAAGTCTGCCTTCCAACTCTTGCCTGTGCATCCAAAATATTTTGAGTTGTTAGGATTTTCTTCTGAAAGCAAGTTCTACATGGATAGTGTCATGCCCTTTGGATGTTCTCTCTCGTGTTCTGCTTTCGAGCGTTTTACGTCATTTGTGGAATGGGAAGTGCATTCTCACACAGGTAGCAATCATGTGGTCCACTATTTAGAAGATTACTTATTCACTGGGAAGGCAGGCACACACCAGTGGGCATCCCTTATGCTGCATTCTATTCCTTAGCCAAAGAGCTTGGGCTCCCCCAAGCGAATGATAAGATCGAGGAGCCAGCTTCCATTTTGACTTTCTTGGGGATTGAGTTAGACACCATTAGCCAGACAAGCCGCTTACCAGTGGTAAATTTGTTGATCTAAGACTACATTTATTGGAATTACTTCACAAGAAAAGAGTGATGTTGAAGGAATTGCAGCAGATAGTAGGCCATCTTAATTGTGCTTATAAAGTGGTTACCCTGGGCAGGGCATTTCTATGGTGATTATGTGACAGCATGTCAGGGCTTAGGTGCCCACATCACAAACAGCACATGTCAAGAGAGATGAAAGAAGATCTTAGGGTTTAGCTGCAGTTTTTATCTGAATTCAATGGTATTTGTTTTTGGCAGGCTGAAATATTATTGGGTGCAGACCTACAGGTCCAAACCGATGCATCTGGAGCTCTTGGCTTTGCCTTATTTTTAAAGGTTGGTGGTGCAGTGGCACATGGCCTGATGAGTGGGTTGAGAGAGGGTTGACCAGGGACCTAACATTTCTGGAACTATTTCCAATTGTGGGTTTCTTTTGTTTTGGTCTGATGTGTTGGCTACTGCTGTGGTGAGATTCTGGTGTTATAACCTTGCTGTAGTTCACATAATTAACATGTCCACCAGGGTGATGAAATTGGTTAGGGTGCTCACCCTCAAATATCTCCAGTTTAACATTGTTTTTCATGCACAGCATGTCCCTGGTGTCCAGAATGAGATTGTTGACACTCTGTCCTGTCAACAGATGGCATGGTTCAGGTCGTTGGCACCTCAGGCTTCTCGAAACCCAGAGATACTGCCAGAAGAGGTATGGAGGCTTGGAGCGTAGATGCCAACCATGTAATGGGATTATCTTTGGCACCTAGGATGCAACATTGTTATTCAGCGGCTTGTGCGGAGTTTGTGAAGATTTCTGCCAGGGACGGTTTCCAGCAATTGTGGCCAGCTACATCAGATCAGTTAGTGCAGTTTGTGGTTGACCTTCATTTTAAGGGTTTAGCACCCCGGACTTTCTAAGGGAAGTTGTCTGCTCTTTCCTTTTCTACTAAAGCCAAAGTGTATGAACACCCGGACTGCCAGTTTGGCCTAGGGAGAGGGAGCAGGTAAGGGATTCTAGGACTCTAGTTACCCCACAGATGTTAAGTAAGTTGGCTACGGTATGGGGCCAAATTTGCACAGACCAATTTGAGGCTCTGCTATTCCATGCAGCATCCTTTGTTGCATTTTTGAGGCAATGAGAATTAGCGAGTTAGTAGCCCATTCCAAAACTGACATGTCACAAGTTACATTGCAGTGGTCCAATTTAATGCTTGAACAGGATCATGCAACCTTGGTACTGGTGCTAAGCAGCCCTCATATAAAATTAATTCACAACACCAATTAGATAATAGTATAGGTGACCCTATAACAGCAGGTCAGGTAATGAGGGCTGCACCTACCATAATGAGATTCAGGAGAAGAAGGATGCTTAATAACTTGGACAGCATTTTCCCTATGCAGTTGGAATCTCCCTTAAGCTTGTTAGGGTTGTTGTTAAGAATATCTACTGATGATGCCCACTTGTGCTATGGCACAGGTCCTCTTTTAGTTACAGCTAAAGCTTCACTTTTAAATATTAATAAATTGTGGCCCATATTTTAACCCAAACTTTGGTCTTGTCTCATTATTTCAGTCTGAGTGGGCAACTAATTCCATGGAGCCTGGTGACAAATGGATACAGTCTTCTCTAATGATTTAAATTTCCCTTCTTTCTCCTTTGCTTCCTATCTTCCTTTTATGAAGACCATATAGTGATGTGCCATTGTGGTTATTCTGTTCAACATTTCTCCCAATCCTGCTGAAATAGAATGTGTTTCATCTGCTCTCTCGAGTGACAGCTCTTGGATACTATTTTAGATATAAAGCTCCATCCTACTGAACTCTGTGTTTTATACTTTGGAGAGGCATTTAGAATTCTCTTGTAAAGAATGTTGAAGTGATAGTTCTATTGAGTGCACATGCTGCAAAGCAAAGAATTCTTTGCCCTATACCAAGATATAGTAGATGTATGAAAGCAGTTGCTCAGTGGTGAGTCAACACATATTTAAACACTGTAGAATAGAGGAACCCATTCAAGTTGATACTATCAGTTCAACCCAGGCCTATCTCTCTCACCAAAGTGAAAATCTCAGGATTCCTAGGATGGTTCTAAGAGAGTGTGCATGCCTCCATGGGGAGAGGGCCCCCCAAAGGGGTCCACTGTTTTAGACATAAGTCCAGTTTCCTTTTGCTACTCTACTTTGCTAAAGAAGATAACATAAGTAACTATAAACTGCAATAACTAGAAGAATTGTTTGTTCCCTGTCCAGCAGATCTCCCTTGGGTCAGTCCTTCAGTCCAAAGATGGGGAACTTCACCCACCATTTGTAAGTCTTCAGAGTTCAGAACTGTCCCCATCTCTATCCTCTCTCTCAAGAAGAGGAAGAAATGCATGCTTCTTCCTGCTTCTAAATGCCAGAAGTAAATAAATTGTCTCTGCTTCCCACAAGCCTTATCTCACATTTGACAACATCCAAAGTAGTCCAATTTGGGTTTGAATATACGCTACATCCAAACCAAATACATTTTTTAAAAAAAACCTTTCCAGTCCTTCCAAGAGATCAGGTCAGTACCGATAAGACATACTGATTGTAATATCAGTCTTCTTTTGCAACAGACATTCCATGCTTGCTTGTGGTCCAGGTGGATGCCAGAAAGTCCCTTGTAACAACAGAGACTTGGCAGGAAACATGGAAAAAGAAGATGGGGTTTTGAATTAGTTGTACAGTCTTCCCCAACAAAGGTTCTGGAAGAGTTATTGGAGGAGGATCGCTCTTGGAATGGACAATTTAGGCTGATATCTGCAAATATCTTTCAGTACTGTACAATCCTGTGCTAATTTAGCAACATTGACCACAGTGGAATTGTAAACAGTTTCAGAGTTGCACTCAGAGGCTTGCTCTTCCAAATATACATTGCATTTTATACTTTGTTGCATTTGAATTGTTTGTGTTACGCTGCTAACTTTTTTCACCAACAGGCAACACATTTCATTGGAAAGCTTTATAGTGAGACAATAGGTTTTTCTAAGAAGTTCCTTCCAAAGGATTGCATTTGTATTGCAATCATATTCACTGTTTCCTGAATTGTTTCTTTTCCTTTTCGTTGCATTACTGGTTTTGTTGTTAGGTTTTATATTACATTGTTGTGGACATAGTGGATGAGATAAATTTAGGTCCCTTGCTATTTTTGTGAGGTGCGTGGAACTCAGTTTTGTTGCTGAAAAGGGACTATACAAGTATCACGAGAAACATACCATTTTGTCTTCCCAAACTTTCTGTAATGGGGAAAAAGCTTAGAAGCAATTCCTCTTTTCTAAATATCCAAGTTGTAACAACATGACTTAACTATTAACAGTACTGTACTGCACTACTGATTTTTTCCCCATATGATCATTAACTCCTGGTTACATTTATAATTACTGGAGTATAAGTAATTAGACTTCTTCAGAGTTAATGGTAAATGTTTTCAGCCACACAGGAAGCTATGTAGTTTTTCTTTAAAACACAAACAGAGATGAATTTGATCCAGTAGGGCATCCTTGTTTCTGAGCAAACAATGAGGTACATGGAAGAAAAATATACTTTTCACCATAGGCCAACAGTTATAGCATTTACTTAAATTGTATTTTTAGCAACTAAAAAAGAAATAATTTTGGTTATATTTTAGAAATGGAGAAGATTTGCTTTTTAAAAAATATTGTTTTGATCATTTGAACTGCAGGAGTAGCTCAATATTTTGGGTTCCTAGAATTGCTATAGTAATTAATTACTTTTAAAGTAGTTTTCCAAAATACGGTTACGCCCAGGGTCATCTATGAAGTGAGCAAAGAGTGGAATTCTCAGCCCACATTTAACCCACTGTGCGTCAGTTGAATATGAATTATTTCTGTCGAAGAATATTGGCCATGAGGTGACCAGGAAACATATATTCATAGTTTTGTTCCTTTGATTGCCTCCTCTATGAACTGGCCCTACGAATCTAGGAATGGACAGAAATTAGCACTGTACACCACTATATCAACCCTTAGAAACACAACCGTGGAGCAGAATGTAACTTCTTCTTTTTAAAATGAAAATGGGCATTAATAGCCCCTGTGGACTTGAGGGGACATCTGGTATGACAGATCTTGACATCCTGTGTGTAATTGGTTTTGAATGCTTGACAGATTTTTATAATGGTACTGAGGCACACAGACCGGCAGGTAACTGTTGGGAATAGATTGAGTGGTGGTGAGGCCATATTAATACAAGTCTTTCCCTAGACTCCTTTAGACACACTTGACATCAAAGATGTATTCTCTTTTAAGTTCAAGCACATGTCAACTGGTACACCCTGTTTCATCAATTTGATGATGAGCAGAATACCTAACATTCAACCATATTACATTATTTAATTAAGGATGTTTTTTTTTTAAAAAAAAAAGTAAAGAAAAGGTCAGGAAAAGTTTAAAATACAGTTATGTCACACAAGTGCAGAACACTGCCATATGGTCAAAATTTTCTGTTGCAGTTTGTTGGATAATCTATGCTCCAATCTACACTGCTATATTCCCACTGCGAGGAAACGGCACTGAACTCAGTTAGAATTTCTTCTAAGTAGCCATGTATAGGTTTGCTCTGTCTGGTTGAAAATCCTTTACATATTTGCATTTAGTATAGCTTGTTTCAGAGAGAAAGCAGCCATTCGAAATAAGCAGAATGAACCAGAAAAAGGAGCCTACCACTTAATGTTAACATGGTATCTAAATGTTATGCAGTCATTCGGGTTATTTCTAAATGTTGTGGACTTGCCATAGGATGCAGAGAAAGCTGGTCAAAGAACCTGTGTTCATCATGACCACTGGGCTATCTCATTTTTCGATATATGGGGAAATACAGGGTGCTGTATATACACTAAGCACTGTGCTGATGAATGAGTGGACTGGGATTCAAGTGCAGGTTTGAATTCTTGCTCAGCCACTGATACTCACTGGAGAAGTGCAAGTGGTAAAACCATTCCTTAGATATTATACTTACCTTGAAAGCTCTGTAAATTGGTTCAGCGCAATGGCATTTAACATATATTACACAAGAGACAGTGTGCTGTGTTGGACCAAGTGCCACATTAGGACTCAGTAGTCCTGCATTCCAAGCCTTGCTTCCTTCCCTGGAAGAAGCAACAATATGTATGACTCCCTGAACATCTTGCACACCTCAGAAATCCTATGAGGGTCACCCTAAGTCTGAGGTGACTAGAGAGCACTGAACAACAACATATATCTAAGTGTGTAGAGACTTACATTGGAGAAACCAAACAGCTGCTAAACAGGAGGATGGCCCAGCACAGGAGGGGCAACAGCTCAGGATCAGAATCAGCTGTGTACCTTCACTTGAAGGACAAAGGACACCCATTCAAAGATGAAGATTATACATATATCAGACAGAGAAGATAGGTTGTTTGACAGATAGAATAGGGAAGCCATATGATTCTATGATTCATGTCTGTGTTGAAAATTCCTCTCTTAACAGGGGTGAGGGATTTAGGCATAATCTCTCTCCCACTTATCATGCAACCCTTCATTTGTCCCTAGACAAATCAGAAGCACTTCTCACTTCCACCAGGAAGGCCACTGCTAAGGAACCATACTTAACAGGTGTTGGGAAGTGTTCCCTAGGTGGGACTTTCACAAACCCTAGGCCATTGTACATTTTATGAGCCAATTCAGGCCACAGCTGGACATAAAAGCCAGAGAATGACAGCAGGCTGGTGTGTGTAAGTGCAGATGTAGTGTGAATGTGGGTGGGGGTTGTGGGGGGCAGGACTCCACTATTTCCCTCCATGACCTCTTACTGCTCTGCGATCTGCCCTTTGAAACATTTTAACTTTTTAAAAACATTAAAAATATCAGTTGTAGCTTTTCTGCACACAGAGGTACACAAATGCATAAAAACATTTTGCTGTACTTTTCAGACTCCCTTTGTCACTCCATCTTGCACATTGCTGGTCAGCCATAGTACACATTAGAGATGGGCATGGAACGAACAATTTTTCATGCCCATTATTCGTTAGTCGTTCCGTTACGTAACGAAATGACTAATGAAAATTGTGATGAAAATGCAACGAAATGAACAGAACCATGAAAATTGCGGTTGTTACGTTTCGTTTCTGTTAATGGAGACACACAATGAAATGAGCTGTTTTAAATGTTAAAAAACGCCCTGGACATCCGTAATAACGCAGTGATAATTATTTATATTGTTTGATAATACCTACCAGGGGGGTTGGGGTCCTTAAAAGGTGCATTTATGTCTTTTCTCAGATCGCTGTATTTTTTCCCTTTAAGGGCAGTTAGGGGACATCGACCCAAAATGGCTCCCAGATGCCTAATATTGATTGATTTCTTGGGTATTAAAACACCCGGGACATCTGTAAAAATGCAGCGATAATGCGATAATTATTTGAAATTATTACCTACCAGGGGTTGGGGTCCTTAAAACGTTTGTTTTTGTCTTCTCCCATCGCGATGTATTTTTCTTTTCCCTTTAAAATGGATGTCGCCACCAGCCACAAAATGGAGGCAAGCCACGTGATGGGATCATGTTCAACCAATAGCATGCCCAGGTTGCAGACTGGGCAGGTCTGGCAGCCACAGAGGGCATAAAAAGCTCTGGAAGCCCCCGTCCTCCTTGCAGTCTCCAGTGGGAGTTAGGGTGGGATTGCTGTCTCTGCGACTCTAGCTTCAGTCCTGCAGCCTCCCAGTGTGTGTGCGTGCATACCTCTCGTTGAGTACCCTCCCTTGCCCCACAGTGCAGTCACTCTGCGGCTGCCTTGCACCCTGGGCAACGCCCGCCGCTGTCTTTGCAGCCTCCCTGCATACCTAGTCTATACTGTGTCTCTGCCAGCATCCATTTTTTTAGTGTTTTCCCTCTGGTCTGGGGCTTTGGGTGATGCCTGCGCATGGAAATGCTTTAAAAATTGTGCAAAAAGCAGGTAGAAGCGACAAATGAAAAAACAAAAAACGGAAATGAAAATTTTCCAAAAATTTGTGACAAACGAAAACGAACTGAAACAGACCTCTCAACGAAAAATGAAAAACCGAAATGTCATTTTTTTTGTTTCGTGCCCATCTCTAGTACACATGCATATTGATAAATCTCAAGAGCCCAAGGAACCTTAGAGTGACCACACCATAATGTCCCCTCTCTCTTTTTTGTTTCTGGATAATTAACACGCCATCATGTTCGCCATGATGCAAACACACTAGAAATCTGCGGTAAATTTCATGCAGTGATCAGCACAAAATCCAGAAATCAAAACTGGAGTGGAAGGTTCACAAGGCAATTTAATTCAGAAAACTAGTATTTCTCTGAGGAGAAAATTTGGATGTGTAGATCAGAGTACCATAGAAAGATCAGAAGTGAAGATCCTTGGCCCTCCAGGCATTTTGACCTTTAGGTTCCATATCTCCTTATATCTGGTCATACAGAGCCAGGCAAATGAAGGTTAGATGTATGCACAGGGAATGCCCAGATATGGCTAAATATACAGCTACCCACAGCCGGTGTTTGGATGAATGAATCTGTCACTTTCACTTTCTCTGATTGTAGTTAATTTTTAAAGTGAACAGATTTGTTTCTCCCCGTCCCTAGTCCATGTTACTTTGGGGGAAGGGTCATATTAGGGACAGAGGTCCTTTTCAGTCTTGCCCTCACAGGAGGCACCACAGAAGAGTTCTAATCAGCCTGCAAAAGGTAGAGATATTTTGTGGTGTTCTCAAGAGGTTGAGATATATTGTGGTTTTCTTGGCAAGAGAACAGGATGATCTTGATTTTTAGCAAATACTTAGGCAAATTATGTTCCTCAGACCAAGGTTGGTCCTGGTGCCAGGCCTAGCTAGTATCCATACACCTAGAACTAGCAAAGCAGATGAGGAATAAGGTCATGGGGTAGAGGTGGTGGGCTGTGGGGGAGGAATCACCAGAAGGTGAAGGATCATGATATTCAAGAGCAGGAAGTGTGGGCAAAGATAATAAATGTAATGCTTTCCTCCCCCAGCAAACTTGGTAAGTCGGGGAAGGCCAAGAGAAAAGAAGAGGTTCCAGAAGACAAAATTAGACCACTGGATCTCCTCAGAATAAGAGTGCAAAGACTGCTTAGGGAGCTGGTTCTGGGTTAGGGTTAGATCCAGGTGGATCCCTCTTGGGAAGGTATTCCAAAGTTGAAGGCAACTGCCAAGAAGGCCCTGTTTCAACATGCCACACCCCTCACCTCTTTGAGGCATGGCACCTTCAGCAGGCCCTTCTGGCCTGATCTTACAGTAAAGGCAGGCTCATATGGAAGATGGCAGTCCTTAAGATGACCAGGTCCTAAGCTTTTAGGACTTTATATATAAGCATAAGCTCTTTGAATTTGGCCCAGGCAGTAAGTGGTAGCCAATAAAATTTTTTCTGAACTGGCATGATATGAGTCCATGTGGTGGCCCCACTCACCAGCTGTGTGGCCCAGTTCTGTACCAATTGCAATTGCTGGACCATCTTCAAAGGCAGTGCCATGTAACATGCATTGCAGTAGTCCGATCTGGTTGTTACTTTGGAGGGGCACCTCACAAAAAACGGCATGGTGTTTCATCGTTTTGTAAACTTACAAAACCATTCACAATGAAACAAAACAGCAAATACTGTGTCATCAAGAAATGAAACATAACACCATTTTCGTTTCAGAAATGAAATGATTCATCCTAGCCTCTTGAGCCAGCCATCTTGAGAACAGGAGTTTTATCTTAAACTGATTTGTTTATTTTCCTTTCTTCCCACTCTTCAGTTTTTGAGATATCTCTTATCTCTGATCTTGATCTGCCTGAAACTAGCCAGGAGCTTAGCTGTTCCCTTCACTGGCTGTATCTGCAAATTGATTTAAACTTATTGTTTTCATTTCCTTTTTAAGTAGGACTGTGGAGGCTAATTTTTAAACATTTTCTTTCTTCCCTTGCCGTGCCACAGATCAGCTGTGTTTATCTCCCCAATCTCTCTGTGAAGCAGCTAGCTATTAGGTTTCTAGCTTGTTTACAAAGGGTTCTTTGCTGGAAAACAAATTGATTGGAAGGTTTGGGGATCTTTGATTTAGGGCAGTGGGCTCTCTGTTAGATAAAAAAAAGCTCCCCATTATTTATAGCCTTATGAAGCATTTTGTTTCATGATGAAAATTCTTTTTAAAAATCTGTTATTAGCTAAATGAAATGAAATGAAGACTGAAATAAAATGAAACACTACATTTCCGTTTCATGCCCATCTCTAGTTGTTACCAGTGCATGTGTGACTGTTGCCAGACTCCGCTCATCCAGGTAAGGTGAAGTTGTTATACTCCCCGCAGCTGTAAGAAGGCACCCCTGGCTACCAAATTCACCTGGGCTTTCTGCGTAAGACCCAGGTCCAGAAGCATCCCCAAACTGTGGACCCTGTCCCTTAGGGAGAGTGCAATCCTGTTCAGGCCAGGGGAATGGCCCTCTAACCTGTCAGGTGGAACAACCACCCCAACATCACTTCCTACTTATCTGGATTGCACTTCAGTTTATTGACCCTCATCCAGTCCATTATTGAATCCAGGCATGAACTGAAAGCAGAGACCACTGTACTTGGATTGGTGGAGAACAAGAGGTAGAGCTGACATCGGCATATTGGTGACTGCTCAGCCCAAATCTCCTAACAACTTCTTCCATCAGTTTCATGTAGATATTAAATAGCACGGGGGATAACATAGAACCCTGGGCGACCCCATGATGCAACTGCCATGGGCCAGAGCACTTGTCACTCAGTACCACCTTCTGGACACAGTCAGCAAGTTAGGAGCAGAACCACCATAGAACGGTGCGTCCAACTCTTATCCCAGCCAATCTGTCCAGAAGGTCACCATGGTCAATTGTGTTGAAAGCTGCTGAGAGGTCCAGGAAAATCAACAGGGACACACTCCCCCTGTCTCTGTCTCAGTAAAGGTCGTCATACAGGGCAACCAAGGCAGTCTCTGTCCCATAACCCCAATCTAGGTAACCTTATGCTGTGTAAAGTTTATTACATCATCAGTGGACATTTTTCAGAAATCAAACATTTCCAACTTCTCTCTTCAGATCCCTGAGACTCCCATGGAATTCCTTTCATCACAGGAAAGGCCTGGATGTCATGGAATGAGAGAAGGAAGTGCTGAATTACTTTAAAAAAAGTCACCATCAGGATGACATTATCGTGGCAATTTTCAATAATTGAGGAGATGCCTTACCTGTCCCATGACCTCCATGGCTTCCTGGCAATGAAGGGTATTTCAAAAGAGCTTCCAGATACACATAAGAAATAAGGATGCTACTTATATATATATATTTGAATATCTACTGATGATTTCCATTTTATGGAAACAGCATTTCAACCATTGTACAAACTGTAGATAACATTTGCACCATAGAATGGACTTTTAAGGATCTGAGACACTGAAGGAATTGCTTGTGTCATTTTTTTAAAAAAAAAAATCCCATTCTTCTCTTTCCTCTGTCTGTGTCTCCATGAATGACTGTGTTTGTATCTGGTGTCTCTCTCTTTGTGTGTGTATGTTTTACTTCTCAGGAGGAAAGGACACTAATTTTGTGCAGAGATAGCTGGCATGTATTTATTTATTTACCTCACCACTCTGCTTAAAAAGGACCCAAGGAGGATTATATTATTAGAATACATTAAAAGCTAAAGACAGCATGCATATAAATATATTAAAACAAGCAACAAATTGCACAGAATGCATGGTAAACAAAGTCAACACGAAAACCAGATACAAAGCAGCAAGGCCTAACATTTAATTCACACAAAATAACCTCTTCCAGCCAGCCAATCACTATGGAGAATTATGGAGACCATGTCAGGGGCTTGACATCAAAACCTTGTCTCACTCCTGCTTGTAGAGGAGAACTCTCAAGGGGCTTGGAAATACCTTGCTGTGGTGCTTCATTGAGTTGTGACAGCCTAAATTGGTGGGAATTATCATCCCTCTCCTATACAATGTTAGCTCTCACCGTGGTGAATATATAGATTATAGTTGCTTCAAAATGTCTTAACTGAATCAAGCAATTGGGGGTGGGGAGCCACCTGAATTAAGCTTCTGGCCTACCGATCAATTAATATAATTTACAACTACAAAAATACATTTCACCTACATAGCAATCAAGAGTCATTACTCAACGTTTGATATATTATCCTAAATAGCTGTTGTTTAATATCAACATCTGCAGGGGCTAATTTACTCTTCAAAAGAATGAGCAGTGCTATTGTTATAAATAAACTCTGAGTGCAACGCAGCAATAAAGCAGTTTCTACCATGTGATTTCTCATTCACAGAAAGTGTGGCTACATGCCTTTTCCTACAACAGGGTGGATGTGTTCCATTCCAGGTGATAAATGAAGATACAGTGTCCTCTAATGAGCACTCAGGAACTTCAGAGGCATTGGGGAGGAAGGTTGTAATGATCCAGTTTGATGGGTCTTGCCATCCAGCAAAGCACAGTTCAGTGAGCTGCATCACCTAGTCAATTTTTCTTGAATGCAGGGCAGCAGTCAAGGCTGGGTTCCCGAGGCTTAACCTGAAACCATTCTGCTGGAAGATGTTTGCGACGGGGGTAGGCAGGGAAGATATATGCTCTCTGATCATCAAGTACGGAGGCAGAAGATTAACAGAGTCAGGAATCGTGAAGAGAATTTAGGGGCATTGCCTTTGGAAAGGAGTGAATCTTTTTCAGGAGGTTAAAATATTAAGATAGGGTCAAAGAACTCTTAAGCACCTATAGTCCTATATTATTACTTGTGGGTGGTAAGAGTTCTCCAAGAATTCAAATGACATTATTTCCTAGTGCTTCCTGAATATGCCCTGTATGATCCAGGGGTATCTCATCCAATTACTAACAGGGTCCGAACCTGTTTAACTTCACAAGAGTGTATATGCCTTATTGGTTTTATAAAGCGGCTTAGGGAGAAAGATGATCCATGAATGAAAAGAATGGGCTCAGATGTAAAGCAGTCTTCTACTTTTCCATTGAAAACAAACTCAAGCAGCAGGATTGGGAAAACGGTATGTTCTTTCTCAGCCTTCAAATGGCCTTGGTAATTTGTGGGGTGGGAATTAATCTGGATGCAGCAAGGGTCTAGGTCAGTATAAGCCACCTTGCAGACAAAAGTTATGAAGACTGGAGTATTGTGACTGTTAGAAGAAAGGGTCATACTGTTTTTATGTAACTAATATGGCAGAGCTAACCAACTGTGTGAATATTATCCCCTCCCCCCTCCCCCCTCCTTCTGTTTGTTGTTGTTGTTGTTGTTGTTGTTGTTGTTGTTTGTATCTGCTAAACTACGATTTATTGCTGATTAAAACCACAGCTGCAACTCAATCAACTCTACATAAAAGGATCTATATCTATATCTATATCTATCTATCTATCTAATTTAAGTGATTCTGTGCATCAGTGATGGTCTATAGAAGAAGAAGAAGAAGAAGAAGAAGAAGAAGAAGAAGAAGAAGAAGAAGAAGAAGAAGAAGAAGAAGAAGAAGAAGAAGAAGAAGAATTTCACTTTCCCTGTCTCTTCTCAGAGGAGCAGGGCAAGGATATTTACCAATTAGAGATGGGCATGAAATGCAAAAATGGTGGTTTGTTTCATTTTTCATTTCTCCTTGCCCCAGTTCATTTTGTTTATTATGAAATGAATTTTTAAAAACAAATTTGTTTCATAATTCGTTTCACTTCAGGGGGTTGTTTGTTTGTTTGACTTCCCATGGCCCCATGGGTGCTTTTCTTATATCTATTATTTTTATGTTTATTTTTTATTACTGTAAGCACCTAGCAGGGGGCCCACACTACAGCTGATTCTGGGCTTTAAAAAAAAGCCCCAACCAGCTCTAGCGCGCCCTGTGCTCAGCGCTTTTTAAAATATTTATTTTTATTTTTATTTTTATTTTTTCTGCAATCCCAGCAGGGGACCCACACTACAGCTGATCAGGGCTTTTTAAAAAAGTCCCGACCAGCTCTAGCGCACCCTGTACTCGCCACAACAGCGGTGGTGGCGGCGTCGGGAACCAGCACTCCCCGGAATGGGAGGAGGAGGAAGAGGAGAGAAGCGCGGGGAGCCACCTGAGGCAGCAGTGGTAGGACCCAAGCGGTAACATGCCTTCCCACTCCCCCCCCATCCGGCCCTCCTTGCCTCACTCAGCACCGGAGCTGGCCTTAGAATGAGGCAGCTGGCGGCTTTGATCTCTCCAGTGCACACAGGGTTTCTTTTCCTCCTCCTGACAGTTCCACCTCGCAGCTGCAAGCCCAGCAGGGGACCCACACTACAGCTGATTGGGGCTTTTAAAAAAAATACTGACCGCTCTAGCACACACCCAGTGCGTGGTGCTTTTTTAAAATTTATTTTTCTTTTCTTTATTTCCCCTAGAAGCCCAGCAGGGGGCCCGCACTACAGCTGATCAGGTCTTTTTTAAAAAAGCCTTTTTTTTTACAAGGACCATCAGCACACCCACTCTGCATGGCCCAGTGATTAGTCTTTTTAAAAAAAATTTGGGGCTTTTTAAAAAAACCAGCTCTAGCAGCATCCAGTGCTCTAGCACACCCAGTGCTTGGTGCTTTTTTTAAAAAAATATTTTTCTTTTCTTTTCTTTTTTCTACAAGCCCAGCGGGGGGGGCACACTACAGCTGATTGGGGCTTTTTTAAAAAAGCCCCAACCAGCTCTATCACACCCGGTGCTTGGTGTTTTTTAAAATTTATTTTTCTTTTCTTTTTTCCCTACAAGCCCAGCAGGGGGCCGCACTACAGCTGATCAGGGCTTTTTTATAAAAAGCCCTGACCAGCTCTAGCGTGCCCCATGCTTGCCGCAAGGGCGGCAGTGGCAGCGGCGGGAACGGACGCTCCCTGGAATGGGAGGAGGAGGAAGAAGAGGAGAGAAGCACGGGGAGCCGCCTGAGGCAGCAGCGGGCAGTGGCAAAATCCCTTCCCTGCTCCCCCTGCCACCCAGCTGCTGCCTTGCCTCACTCAGCGCCAGAGCCGGCCTTGGGACGAGGCAGCCGTAGGCAGCTTTGAACACTTGGGCGTGCACAGGGAGGTTTCTTTTCCTCATCCCAAGGTTTACCACCTCACAGTGGCCACTACAGCTGATCGGGGCTTTTTTAAAAAAGCCCCGACCAGCTGTATCACGCCCGGTGATCAGCACTTCTGTTTTTAAATTATTATTATTATTATTATTATTATTATTATTATTATTATTATTATTATTATTATTATTATTATTATTATTATTTGTTGCGTTACGAATCACACGGGACACAGAGTTTCGGGGTGCAATATCTGGTGCTCAGGGCAGCATTCCTGTTTGTCTGTCTGTCAGGGTTCCATGGATGTTTGTGTGTCTCTCTGTGTCTGCCTCGGCTGCGTGCATGTGAGATTGATGATGATTCTCCCTTCTGTGTGGTGATGATTCTGCCTCTGAGCCTTTTCTCTCTGAGCCTCCCCTTCCCTGAGCCTTCTCTTGCCTGAGCCTTCTCTTGCTGCTGCCTGAGCCCCAGTCTTTATTAGAGAGTCAGCACAATAGATACAGACAAACATTCCTCGGTGGGGGGAAAGAATGCAAGCGTTATCTGTTCAGTAAACAGGTACACAAAGGAAATAGGTTCCATGAGTGGGAGGGAGAAGGCTCCCTAGCTAGTGAGTGATTACTGATAAGGACGGAAAGGGGCTCTTGGTCTGTGTATCCTGATATCCTGTTTTCCTGGCCTCCTGACCTATGCTTAGATCAGCATTAGCTTAGCTGCACCTGGGTGCCTGCTCAGCCCTGGGGATTTCTGGGAAATCCAGGTCCTCAGCTTCCTCTAGGTGCGCTTTTGTGCTCTGCCCATTTCTTGGGGTACAGAGCTATCGGGGTATGAATATGAAATCCCCACATCTCTCCCTTTCCTTTTAATTAAGAGAGTGCCGGCAAGAGCTGTGACCCTTTTGCATACCAGACAGGAGGCACAGGTGTAAACCTAAACAGACCAGAAATCAGGCACTCATCTGGTGCTCAAGCCATGCAGATGCAGACCTTGAAAGCCTGGCACCCTGAGGTCTTTTGCCCCAGGGGCCTCATTGCTTGGCCCAAGAGGAAACTCAGCTCCTTATGTAGGAGGGAGTGACATGTCTCTGGCAAGACAAGCTTCATATATCTGGGCTGAGATGTGAGAATTGTGCCCTAAAATGTGAGGTGTCTTATGGCTGTGCTTGAGAGTTGCTGTGCTGACACTCCATGACCATTTCCTCCCACTCCCATGTTCATCGTGAGAGCACTAAGCTAGTGCATGGCATAAATCATTGGCTGTGATGTGTTATCTAATGTGGGGACCCCTCTGGAATGTTGGCTGCATTCTTTCTCCCACCGAGTTACACAGCACCCGATATTCATATAACTTTCAGAGATATAAACTTAAGCTCCTCATAACTTGCAATAATAACTGAAATGGCACAATAAGCATGATTGTCTCCCAAGACTTAAAAGGTACATAGGCATAATCTAGCATACAGATATAGATGCATTAACAATACTCAAGCAATAAGCTATAGCATTAGCAATACAGGAATAGATGATTTTGTGGCTAACAGGTAACTTATAGCAAGAAGTTGCAGGTATAGACAGTGAATATTTTCAAACTACATGAATACATGAGAATACATAAGTAAGCATATCTGTCTGTGCTAGGGGCTTACATTTTTGTGGGGGAAGGTGAAAGACTACCTAACTATATTTCTTCTCTGCTTCCATGGATGGCTGTTTGCTGAAAAGTCCTTTTAAGAGTCCTTTTGCTAAAAGTTCATGGGTCTGGGAAATGTCTTCTTCTTCTGGTGGTGAAATCTGATTTAGCCAAATCTGGTTTGCATGATTGCCAAGTCCAGTCCTTAAGAGGACATCAATCTTGCCCTCTGACCATAGTCGTTGCAATTGAGAAATGAGGAATGTATGTTCTGGGATCATTCTGCTGGTAAGCTTCAAACTGCCATGGAAGGCATACCTGTGAGAATATATTTCTCTTTCTCTCAGGGTACATCTTGTATAGTTAAAATCAAGCCTTGCTTTTGAAGGGGGCATTTCTCCCCTTTTCTTTCTAATTCTTTTTGGCTGTTTTGTTGTAAATTTGAAACTCATACCCTGAGAGGAAGGTTTTTTCCCTGCTTGATTTTTGGAGGCAAAAGGAACATGCATTAGTGATGATTTTTATACATTTTTAAACCCTGTTGATTGCTTGTGCCCAAAAAATGTAAGGCATATGGGACTTGTAGTCTTTGCTTCCAACTCTGAAAGATGCCTCTGCTTGCTGACTTGTAATTACAACCAGCAGGAAGGTGATAAGCTTGCTTTGTGTATACAATGTCTCTAAAGATAACAGTCTACTCTTCCTAGCAAACTGATAACCATTCCATGTTTCCTGCTATCTTGCATGCTTGTGCGAGTGAGATGGATCAAACCCATATAATTCCTTTTTACCCCCGGAAAATAGTGGAAATATGAGATCTTTGGGACATTTTTTCTAAAGGACTTGAAATCTCCAGGAATCTTTCTCACAATTCCTGACTGACAACTGATACCTGCCTGCTTTCCAGCAAACTTCCTGTTCTCCAGCAAACTCTTTCTTATCCAAAAACCTTTTTTCCTCCCCTGCTTGCTTGCTTTCCAGCCCCCTTCCCCCCCCCCGCTCCCCCGAGCTGCTTCCAGTCCATAGACAGAGAGGGGGAGAGAGAGAGAGAGAGAGAGAGAGAGAGAGAAGCATTTTTGATTCCTAAATTTTCCTGTAGCTTGCTAAAGAAGGTATGAGGGAAATTCTGGCTGCCTAAGCTTTCTGAGAGAGAAAATCTAAATTCTCCATGGCTTTGGAGAAAGATGAAAATCTCTTAGGGAAAAATAGGGTACAGATTTTTTGAAAAAATTGGACTTTCTCCTATACTTGTACTGAGGGTGCCTGGCGTTTGCCAAAGCAGACAGAAGGCTGGCCTTTAACTTTGTCCTTTTGGAAAAGAGGTCTATCTTTGGGATTCCCTCTCTGGGCAAATCTGCTTTGGTCCAGCCCAAGGCTGAACTCTGCATTTGCTCTGAAGCTGGCTGCTTCTGATTCCTGAGGTGCCTTCCCTGGGAAATGGAATCCTGAGCTTTAAATGGTTTCAAGGCTTGCGTTACTGAGCCATGGACAAATTTTTGGCCTCTCTGCATTTCTTTGGGAAATCTTGCCTCATGGCTTGGCTCTTTGCTGCAAGAAAGTGACTGCCTTTGGGGCATCTCCTTGCCTTTTGGAGATACATTTTCTGGCAGGACAAAATTTTTCCCCTCTTGCTTCTGGGGTTTGATGAACTCTTCCTGAGTGTCATTTTGCCCTGTGCTGAGACCGTTCTTGATGGAAATTTTTGATCTTAACCTTTCCAGATATTCTGTTGCTGAATTTCCTAAATCTTCTTGGGGTTTCCTTTTTGCACCACCCATTCCTGATTGTGGGACACTGTTCCTAACTGCAGGTCACTAGGTGGAAAAATTATTGGTAGGGACATCTGAAAATCTGTGGGGAGAAGTGAAGCGGGCATTTCCATGCGTCCCCAGTGCTGCTCTGCTCTATCACCTGCATTCTGCTTGCCAATCCTGGAATTTTCTGCCTGAATCTCCGTTCCTGCTACTGGTTTCTGACCCAGGGGTTGCCCAGACTCTGCTCTAGCCTGTAGATTCCTTCCTACTGCTGGTTCCCAACCCAAAGGCTGTTGTGACTCCCAAAACTCTATCTGGGACTCTTGGCTTTCCCAAGGCTTTCCCTGCCCCCCTGATCCCACCTTAGGGACTGTGGGCAAAGGCTGTACTATTACTGGCATGCTTTTGCTCCGAAAATTAGCTGACCCACTGAATTCATTTCGCTCTTCAACCGAGAAGAACGCTCCCATCTCACCTTTGGGATCCCCTGGGGAGGATGTCTGGACGCGTCTCGAAGCCTTTTCACAGGCGTAGGGAGATGAGGATGGGCCACATTCGTGCCGTCTGGCCTGGAGCCTGGTCCTTGTGCCTAGTGGTTCCTCTGCATCTGCCTTGCTGCAGGAGATTGCATCTGCGTTGCCTTCTGGGAATCACGTCTGCTGTTGCCTTGGGGGAATCACGTCTGCCGTTGCGTTGGGGGAATCACGTCTGCCGTTGCGTTGGGGGAATCACCTCTGCCGTTGCGTTGGGGGGAATCACGTCGGGGTCACCATATGTTGCGTTACGAATCACACGGGACACAGAGTTTCGGGGTGCAATATCTGGTGCTCAGGGCAGCATTCCTGTTTGTCTGTCTGTCAGGGTTCCATGGATGTTTGTGTGTCTCTCTGTGTCTGCCTCGGCTGCGTGCATGTGAGATTGATGATGATTCTCCCTTCTGTGTGGTGATGATTCTGCCTCTGAGCCTTTTCTCTCTGAGCCTCCCCTTCCCTGAGCCTTCTCTTGCCTGAGCCTTCTCTTGCTGCTGCCTGAGCCCCAGTCTTTATTAGAGAGTCAGCACAATAGATACAGACAAACATTCCTCGGTGGGGGGAAAGAATGCAAGCGTTATCTGTTCAGTAAACAGGTACACAAAGGAAATAGGTTCCATGAGTGGGAGGGAGAAGGCTCCCTAGCTAGTGAGTGATTACTGATAAGGACGGAAAGGGGCTCTTGGTCTGTGTATCCTGATATCCTGTTTTCCTGGCCTCCTGACCTATGCTTAGATCAGCATTAGCTTAGCTGCACCTGGGTGCCTGCTCAGCCCTGGGGATTTCTGGGAAATCCAGGTCCTCAGCTTCCTCTAGGTGCGCTTTTGTGCTCTGCCCATTTCTTGGGGTACAGAGCTATCGGGGTATGAATATGAAATCCCCACAATTATTATTATTATTATTATTTTCCTGCAAACCCAGCAGGGCCCCCGCACTACAGCTGATTGGGGCTTTTAAAAAAAAAGGCCTGATCAACTGTAGGGTGGTCCCCATCCCACACTACTGCTGATCACTGGGGAATTGGGGGAACAGGTTTTTCCCATAGGAATGATGGTCTAATGCATTGCATTCCTATGGAGAAACGGAACAGAACGAAACAGAAATTTCTGTTTTGTTTCATTTCCTTTCTCTTCCAGAGTGAGGTTCTTATTCATTTTGTTAGGGAATGAAATGAATAACAAATAACGAATAATGAAACAAATTAAAAATTTGTCTCGTGCCCATCTCTATTACCAATATCCTGAAGGAGCTTGTTTTGTAAGTCCCTTCACAATGCCAGAAATTGACAGATGGGGGAGAAAGAACTAAATAAGTAGTCCAGCTTGAGGTCAATATGCCACTGGATGTGAGGATCACAGCAAATGGCATTTTGTTCTTCTACCTAATCTCAGGCAACTCTATTTTGTGCCTATGATTCTGCTCCAGAAAGGTCAGAGTAGTTGTGTAGTGTCTGTTCATAGTTCCTTCTAGGATGTTGCTATCATTGGCAGGGCCTCTCTGGGGCTCCAGGCAGGATGTTTTTCTAGCTCTGCCATGAAATCCCTCATGTTTCCTAGTGTTTTCTTGCCTCAGTGATAACCAGACCCAATTCTACTTACTTTCTGTAATCAGTCACAATTTGGTATGTTTAGGATGCTGTGGAGGGTGTAATTTTTTATTATTTCATGAGTCCCCTATTAACATGTTTAATCACCTCCTTTCAGTTGAGTTCCTTTTTTTTTTTTTTTTTGAAAAGCTGTCTTCCAACAAAATGCTGATCCCGCAGTGTTTAAATGATGTAGTGCAAAGCAATACATTTAGCTTTCAATACCATAATATAATCAGATACTCTTAGAAACGGGGAAGAGGGTGACAATCAGTGCAATGTTTATATAATGTAATCAGATCTGTTGGGAGAAGAGATGAGGGAGAGGAAATATTGCAATACTTATGGAGACTTCTCATGTTGCCACTTAGTTTTATTTTATGAGGAATGTTTATAGGAATGCAAAATTAATATCATATAAAGAAACAGTTGATAAATTAAAAGAAGGTGAAACACTCCAGATGAGTACATGATGCTAATGTAATCAAATGCCTAAATACTTTATGGTTGTGTGTACAGGAAAGACTTCAACTTGCTTTAAATGTACTAAATCAGTTTCATAACCCATTTCTCCTCATTTGTGTGGGTGTTTATATTGTAATCCCCTCTTTCTTTTTATTGCTTTAGAGTTCTTCTCAAGTTTCACACAGAGGTAGAGAGCACTTCGAAATTGTATTAGACTTCCCGTTTTCTGGGAGCATCTGGGACTGTGCAGCTTCTCAAGGCTTGCACAGGCTGGCATTTGTCTCTGGAATGAATTGAACTTCCAACCTCTTGCTCCACAGTCAAATACCTAAATCACTGAACTATCAGATCAGCTACTACAGTGGTACCTCTACTTAAGAGTGCCTCGACTTAAGAACAATTTGACTTTAAGAGCAGAAAACAGTTGACTTTTTAGCTGCTGCATTACAAATTTTAGATGTGGTCTTCTTGACTTACAATTTTTTAATTTTTTAATTTTTTTTTAGATTTTTGATATTTATTTTTAGATAGGGCTCCTCTACTTAAGAGTTGTTCGACTTAAGAGCATGCATTCAGAACGGATTAAATTCATAAGTAGAGGTACCACTGCAATTCTATCTCTATTGCACCTGTAGGTGGCATGCTTCAAATAAACTTTCTTATGAAGGATTTTTCTGCCTCAGTTACTCTATTTCCTTATTTGATCTTGCCCACCAGAGTGTTTGTTCAATAGCTAAATTAATTCATTTCTTCAGAAAAAATTCTGACTTACGAATGGCTTATTGTGCTGCTGTATCCATGATTCAAAAAGCCGGGAAATGGCCCAGTATTGCTGCCCAATATGGTGCCCACCTTGCTTTACATAGCAAAGGGCAGCCAACACCAATGGCTGCAGTCAAGATGGTCTACAGGATACCCTCTTCTGCTCAATGCCATTGACAAAATGGCACCATGCCAAGGAAAGTCCAAAAAGCTCCTTACTGTCCACCAGCCAACTACTTCTAACCCTAAGACAAAGAAATTGGCAGGGCCGTTTTTCAACATGAGTGAATGCTAGGAAGAGTGGGATGGACCAGACGACAAGGAGGAAGATCTAACATGAAATGGGAAATGGATTGAAACAATAAAGGAAGTCACAAAATTTGAGCAGAGCTCTTAGTGATAGCACATTTTGGAAGTCAGTAGCTCATATCGAGTGTGAAAGGCAAGGGGGTGGGGGCTTTCCCTGAATGATGGTCTACCTATTATGTGTCTTTTATATGAATCTACAGGATCACATAGACTTTGTGTTTATAAGTACTCATAACTGTATGGGTTTACATTGACACTATGTTTTCAATGTTAGTTTCCATCACTCATAACTTTATACAGAATTTTTTCTCTCTTTTTAACTGCTCGTGTTCTCTTGTAGCTTTAATGTAATATTATCCCTCATTCTACAAACCTCCTTGGGTCCTTTTTCCAAGGAGAAAGGCAGAGTAAAAATACTCTAAAAGAAAAAAAAAGATAAAATTAAGACTCTTGTGGTGAGGTGATTAAACTGCTGTAGTACAGCCATAACTATGCTCATCACCCAGGGTTCAATCCCTGGTAGCCGGATTTGGGATGACTCATTATTCCATCCTTTCAGGGTCAGTAAAATGAATACCCAGCTTGCTAGAGGTAACTTGTAAACCACCCAGGCAGTGCTTTCAGCTCAATAGGGCAGTACATGAGCAATACACTTCTTCTTTGTTCCTCCCTTCTGTCTCCCTAACCTTCACCCCAATGATTTCCCCTCACACTTCACCTGGCCTTGGCTGCTGTTGCTGCTGTTTCCTTAATTGTGAGTAAACCAAGTGAAACTCTATATTTCAAAATATATTTTACTGTATATACTCAAATATAAGCCTAGTTTTCCAGGCCTAATTTTGGGCCAAAAAAAGAGGCCCTCGACTTATATGCAGGTCAATACTTTTAGCCACTGAGGCAAGTGCTTGGGTCGGTGGCTAAAAGTCATTTTAAACATTGTGTGCCACTTCTCATGACCCCCCTCTGCATCACAGGGGAGTCTAGGGTGGGAAATGCAGCAGGGCCTGGCAAGTGCTTGGGTCAGTGGCTAAAAGTCATTTTAAACATCATACACCACTCCCCCAGCTTACAAAGGAGGAGCTGCCAGGCCCTGCTGCATTTCCCATCCTAGACTTATACTCAAGTCAATATGTTTCCCAGTTTTTGGGGGTTAAATTAGGAGCCTCGACTTATACTCGGGTCGACTTATACTCGAGTATATATGGTAAATGACTACCATGCACATATGATGCGAATACAGAAGAGACCAGAACAAGGCTGCATTGCTTGAGAAAGTGGGGTGAATCAGTAGACAAAGGGGAAAATCTAACATGAGATGGGTTGACATATAATAAGCTGTTTGCAAGATCTGAACAGAGCTTAAATAAAATACAATGATGCTGGTGGGAGGGAGGGTCAGCAATAAAATAAACCTAAAACCTAACTTGAAATTCTAAGTTCCACTCCTCATGCTGCAGCTTCTTTTTCTTAAATATTTTCACCAGAAGGAGCTAAAAAATGTTTGGCCAGGGAGGAATTAACTGTGTAGTTTCACATTTATTAAATGGGCACCAGAGTGGCAGGGTCAAAGGTTCATTCTGCATAGAACATTAACAAGTTCTAAAAGAAAGCTAGTAAACTCATATAGGTTATGTTGCTTTAAAATCTCTACTTTGAAACTATCAATTAGAGCCACAAATGGCCTGGTTTCCTAAAAAATGAGAAAAAAGTGGGAAATAGCGACCTTTTTTCCCAGGCAAGCAAATTTGGTCATATTCATGCATTTGATCTGTTTTAGATCAGTCATAGTTCCAGGTCAGTTGGTTCCGGTATGTGTTAAAACAGTTTTACTTTTAAAAATATCGTAATTCAAAACCCTTTGCCCAAATACTGTATCCCCAAACTTGGCACAGAACAATCACAGGTTTTCTGCTACTTTTGTGCCAAATTTGGTGCTGATCCAAGGTCCAGTTTCATAGTTATTATTTTGGTTTGGGGCACCCTGGGCCCATGCATTTTAGTCCAGGGGGCACAAAAATAGCTTGTAGTCATATGTCATCCATCCCTGTATGAAATAGACCCTGATCTGATCCAATGGCTCACTTTTGATATTGAGGAAATCCAAGTTTCAAAGTGACAATGCAGGAGTCACTGCAGGAGAGGAGAATGTTCCGTTTCCCCTACAGCCCAGCTGTATGAACCCAACCCAACCAGTATCATTGCCTTCTTTCACCCTTTTCTGACTACTGCCTGTGTCATCTGCTTTTCTTTAAAAAAAACCTACATGGGAAATGCAAAATAACATTTAATCTATATCTATGTCTGTGAAGATTCTCAGTCATCCAGGTGAGTTTATCTGGAAGTTGAGTCATGGCTACTGGACTTCTTTTTTGAGAGATAGAAACAGACCGATGAAGCTGTTTGGATGAACAGCGAAACGTTTCTATCTCTCAAAAAAAAAAAAAGAAGTCCAGTAGCCATGACTCAACTTCCAGATTTAATCTATATCTAGTTTGGCCCTCAGCTATGTCTAGTTTGGCCCTCAATTTTTTGATCTTTTGGTACATTCACTTGTTTTAATTTAATTCATATTTTATTTTTATTTTATTTTAGAGTATTTAAAAGGACCCAAGGTGGCTTACAGAATGAGGGATAATATACAGCCCAGTACAATTAAGACATGTTTCAGGTATTGAGAACAGGGAATTGATAGACATCAGATGCCCCCCCCCTTTTTTTTTGACCCACTTCTTAAGTGTTGTCATTTCTCCCCCATACTTTGGAACTTTCTCTGTACAGCATACATTCAAACAGAAAATAGCCTGTTCATATTAAAATGCAATCCGCATTAGAGGAAATGTTAAATGAGACAACCCTGTCTCTTTGGAATCAAATTAGGCTTTATCTCCATTTATAATTCATTTGGATCCCTCCTCCAAGCACCTCTTGCCTGTTTATATTATAGAAAAATAAAAAATGCATAGATCTATGGAGCTGAACAATAAATCACTTTCGTGTCTATCACTTGCCAAGACGGACTACCTTGACCTCGGGAAAAGCTGTAATTCTACTCTTTTTGTAGGGATAAAGATGGAGCTGTGACAACTCTTAAGTTAAACCCTAGATAGGCCAAGGTGATGTAGCCATTGCTTAATCTTCTTAATATGGTGAGACAAATCCCATTCTTCATTTTATACTTTGCATATTTCAATTTTATTACCATTTTTAATTCTTCAGTAGAGACCTAGGTGTTTGGAAAAACACAAGGAGACATTCACAGTTTTGCTCCTCTCCTCATGGAAGGCCTGTGTAGACTGAGGGGAAAATGCAACACAGAATCAATGTAAGGATACACTGTCCCCAAGAAGCAGAGGATTAGAGCACAGCATGAGATTCTGTCAGACAAGACCACAATATACAGACCAAAGACAATTACTACAGGATTGTCGAGGTTTATAATAATGGTTCTCTTGTTTCACCCAAGGGCCAGTTGTGCAGTCAAAGGTTTGTCCTGATTTCTCTTCAAATCATCTAAATGGGAACTTTGTAGACGTAGGGCCACATGGGACCATCAAGACCATTTTTTGTTGTGTCCAAGATATTGCTGATTGCTGCATTTTGTTGGTGAAACACAAGAACGGGTTTTGGCAGCAACCTGGGAAAGTCAGGGAGGGACATCTTATACTGTGATTTGTTCCATTTTTAAATGTGTTGTAGCTTCCTGGAAAACACTACAAGGCAGCAAAGGGGAGCAGAACTGTTCCTTCACATCAAGTTTGTGCCCATTCCAAATAACTTTCAGTAATGTGTGGGGTGTTCTATGGCAAGTCCTCCTCAACACAATTGGTCCGTAGACCTGCTAAAATTGCCTTCCAGAGAGAAATGGCATTAATTTGAGGCTTTAGTTTTGGAAGGCTAAGTTCATCTTGATTGTAAACATACCTATAGGAGACTATTGGGTACAGTAGGATCACTGCATCAACAGGATTGGCACTTACAGTTTCACCTATCCCCTGCCTTAAAATATATTTTAAAAAACCCTTGAAAAGCTTGGTTCCAGGATGTATTACCAAGATCGTCCACTAGAGGTGACCAGAAACCTTGCTATCTATAGGGATCACTATATCCACAATTCCTGGAATCTGCACAGGACAGGGCAGTTAGATCTGATCCAACATGGATACTACAATCCTATAGTATCATCTTGCAATAGAGGGTATAGTTGCACGCATGACCATTGGCATCTAGATTGCTCACTGAGGGCCAAAAATAAATGATGTCAAAATGTAACTTCCCATTTTACATGGACATTTATAACTGCTACTAGCAACTATTGGAAGTGGGACTGTTAATTTCTATATTAAGGGGAAGGGAACTTCTGACCCTCTGGAGTGAGCCTATAAAGTTTCATCTTCCTCCAGGACTGTGGGAATTGTAGTCTTAAATATCTGGTGGGGCAACTTTCCCTCCTCTTCTAGATGAGAAAAGGTGAGGAAAGTCCAATAACTGAACCTCTTTCCCTCCCTCCCTCCCTCCTTCCCTTCTTTCTTTCTTTGCACTGAAATCCACCTTCATATAAAATGTGAATGCACAGGTAGCATCTCATTTAGTTTGCCACCTAGTGTCATTCTTTTCTTCATATAGTTCACTCATTCTTGTACAGTGTCTGACCTCTCATCCTGTCATTATTCAACATTCAGTGTTATGCAGCTGAAGATGCAAATAAGCTGGATTGCAATGTATGAGAGGGAAAGGAAAATGGAAGCTCAATTTATCCTAGCTGCTATGGACATTCTCATAAATTCTGTACATATATTGTTTTCTTCATGTACAAACCAACCAAACATTCCTAGTACAGAAAAACCAATTTCTGTACCTTTATTTAGATAGTCTTGCTCATGCAGACACAAAGTATCATTAAGGGCAAGCTAACATTTCAGTTTAAGATAATAAAATATATAGTACGTAGTATTGTAGAGCAGCACTGATTTTTGTAATTAAAGACTTCTTACTTCTGTATTATTGCTCTGATAGCTTCTGCATAGTGGAAAGGGTTACTTTAGAGCTGGAAAAGCCAACGACAAAAGTAGGAAAATTAGTGAGAATTGTTCCTTGACTGTCACATCATCATCATGCTTTCATAGGTGTAAGTTATGGAACAGGATTCCCAGTGTATAGGTATTCAGAAGAATTTTAAATGTGTCCCACTCTGAATAGAGTGCAAAAGAGAGCGACTAAAATGATTACTGGGCTGGGGCACCTCCCTTATGAGGAAAGGCTAAAATATTTGGGGCTTTTTAGTTGGGAAAAAAGGCGCCTGAGGGGAATATGATTGAGACATACAAAATGATGCAGGGCATGAGTAAAGAGTATAGAGGGAAGCTCTTCTCCCTTTCACAAAATACCAGAACTAGGGGACATACACTCAAATTGAGGGCTGGGAGAATAAGAACAGTCAAAAGAAAATATTTTTTCACCCAGTGTGTTGTTAGTCTGTGGAACTCCGTGCCACAGGATGTGGTGGTGGCATCTGGCCTGGATGCCTTCAAAAGTGGATTGGACAGATTCCTGGAGGAAAAGTCCATCACAGGTTACAAACCATGATGGAGATGTGTAATCTCCAGTCTTAAATCCAGGGTACTTCAAGGGCCAGATGCAGGGGAGTGGTATCAGGAGACAGATATCTAGTCTCATGCGCTCCCAAACGCATCTGGTGGGGCCACTGTGAGATACCGGAAGCTGGACTAGATGGGCCTTTGGCCTGA
Source organism: Phrynocephalus forsythii (assembly GCA_029282475.1). Lineage (NCBI taxonomy): Eukaryota > Metazoa > Chordata > Lepidosauria > Squamata > Agamidae > Phrynocephalus > Phrynocephalus forsythii. The sequence goes on from JAPFRF010000005.1 coordinate 24,148,781, forward strand.
TCCAGCATGGCTCTTCTTATGTTCTTATGTTTTTAATATGCAAAATGCCTACCTGGTCTTACCTCCAAATTAATGGATGGAGCAAACATTTTTAATCAAGCTGGCTGAAACTTGAATTTTGTTTATTTGTCTCTTGAGGCATATGCCAATAGTCTTAGGTTTGTAGAATGAAATATTGCCTGCAGATCATCAGCTGATTACCCTGTACTGACTTACAGATATCCTTCACGTGTATGTCCTCTGAAATCACCACAATATAAGGATGTTACAAATGCTTGCAAATGTTCTCCAAAGGGGGGGTATGTTGACACATAGAGACAACCTTTTGGGCAAACTGCATGATTGTTCACTCTTGCATAACAGCAAGAAGACTAAAGCTTAACAAGTAATAACAATTTCCGGCTGTTTTCCTTCATTTCAATGAATCTATTCAGAAACACATTGTGGTACTTTATGACAAATAAAGTAAAACAATGGTGGCATTTTGATTGTTTACAACACCCTGGGGATACTTAGCACATAGCATCCAGTTCCTTTCATTGACATGGGTAGGAGCTACAAGAAACTTTTTGAGCAAGTAAAGAAAATGTTAATTGGGGGGGATCCCTATGCATTTTGAGCAACAATTGTACTTTGTTAGGATAAATCTTAGAATCCTTGCAGAATAAATAAGTAATTCAGAGAATGGTGATTGTAATGCCAATGATCATCTTTGAAGGAAAAATTTAACATTGAGTGTAAAACGAAATATCACTTGAAAAATAGCTGTTACTCCAAAAATTGTATTATGATTTTTATTTCGAACTGTTGTGATGTTCTAATTAATAGAGATGGGCACGAAATGAGCAATTTTTCATTTTTGTTTTTTCATTTTGTTACGAAACAAAACGAAAAATGAATTTTGTCTCCAAAATGAAATGAAACGAACCGAAACAACAGAAATTTTGTCATGCGTTTCGTTTTCGTTGCAGCAAATACATTGAACTGTAATGAATGCTAACGAAACAGCAATTTTTTTTTTTCATTTTCATTTTTTCATTTCATTACGTAACGAAACGAAAACGATTTGTTTTGCAAAAAATTCACAAAAAACAAAAACGAACCAAAACGGACCCCTAAATGACAAACGACAAATGAAACACCATTTTTTGAGTCGTGCCCATCTCTACTAATTAATATTTAGAAAACTAGCATGATACTGTAAATAGAGTGTCAGATGAGGAGTAAGGAGACCTGGGCTGAAGCCAGTCCTCAACCACTGCTGGGGTGGCAATGGTAAGTCACTCCTGGAGTATCTCACATTATCTTAGTTCCCAAATTATGGCTGCATCATATTGTAAATGAATTGATGGGATAAAAAACCCAGCAAAAATTATTGTTTGGCAGTTTTGTTCTTGGTATTTGGTACATAAGGATGAAGGTGCATATTGGTTGGTTTCCATTTCAATACAAACTCAATTGAAAGAGAAAAGTGAGGTGGGTTTGCAGCGTATGTCAAAATTGCACATCCCTGCATACAAATACAGGAGGAGGAGATTGGCTCTCCCATTGAGAGCATCTGGGTCAATCTAGTTGGTGCGAAAAACAAAAGGAAAATGGCAGTTGGAGTCTACTATTGACTGCCCAAACAAGGAGAAAAAGAAGAAACTTTTGAAAAAGAAATTGCAAGTATTTAAAACACACAAACAATGCAGTAGTGATGGAAGAGTTCAACTATATGGATATATATTGGGAGGCAAATTCTGCCAGGTATGGTCCTTCCAAGAAATGCCTGGCTTGTGTAGGTAATAATTTTTTTCTACAAAAGATGGATAAAGAAAATAGAGGACTAAGTATCCACAACTTGCTTCTAACTAATAGAGATGACTTAGTGGAGGAAGTGGCAGTCAGGGGAACTCTGGTTGAGAATCACCATGTTCTACTAGAATTCTTGATTTCAATGGAAGCCAAAGCTGGGTATAGTCACACATGCATGCTGGATTTTTTTAAAAGCCAATTTTAATAACGATAGAACAAAGATGAGTAAGATCCCATGGCAGAAAATCCTAACAAGAGAATGTATCCAAGAAGGGTGAGTATCTAGAAAAAGGAAATTTAAAAAGTACAACTACAATCAATTCCAACAAGAAAAACACACAAATAGCAAGGAAATGAAGGGGTGGCCTTAGGAGATCAAAAGCAGAGAATAAGTGGAAATAAGCCAGAGATACTAAAAGCAATAAAAGAGCATTCTTCAGATATGTGAAGCAAAAGACAAAGAAAAGAAATAGCTGCAGAGCTCCTCAGTGGAGTTGGAAAAATGGTAACAGATGACAAAAAAAGAGGCAAAGGTGCTCAGTTCCTACTTTAGCTCTGTCTTTTCCCATAAAACACTTTGAACCACCAGATGTAAATAAAATGCAAGTAGAGGGGACAAGATTGCAGCTGCAGAGTAATAAATAATCAAGAATATTTATTTATTTATTTATTTACTTACTTACTTACTTACTTACTTACTTACTTACTTACTTACTTACTTACTTACTTACTTACTTACTTACTTACTTATTAACCATGTGAACGTTCCCTTGCCACCTTGGAGGAGTTCAAAACTCCATGGTTGGATGAATTGCATCCAACAGTATTGAAGGAATTGACTGAAGAATTTGCAGAATCACTGTCCATTATTTTGTTGAAATTATAGGAAATGGGTTAGGTACTGGATGATTGGAGGAGGACTAATGTTGTCCCAGAGGATTGGAGGAGGGCTAATGTTGTCTCAGAGGAAATGCTGTATATCTTGAATATCTTGAATTCAGCAAAGCTTTTTGATAAAGTTCCCCATGATACCCTGATTAGCAAGCTAATTAGGTGTGGGCTGGATAAATCATGAGGTTGATACACAATTGGCTACAGAATCATAATCCAAGGGTGATAAGTAGAGATGGGCACAAAAGAATTTTTTATTTCATTTTTTGTTTTTCATTTTGTTCACTAATGAAACAAAAAAATAAGATGACCCATCAAAACAAAACAAAACAAAACAAAATGGAAATTTTCATTTTGTTCCATTTCATTTTTCATTTTCTGATTGGGCACAGGGAAATCATGGGCTTTTTACACATTTTTCCCTGCCCTAAGCCCTGTGCGACAGTTGATCAGCACTGGGGCAGGTTAAAAAAGGTTTTTTCCCCACCCAAGCCCCAATCAGCTGTTGTGTGGGGCTTGAGGTAGGGGAAAAGTTTTAAAATCACAGGGATTTTTAACCCCCTTAAGTCCCACGTACTAGCTGATTGGCGCTGGCTTTGGTGGCAAAAAAAAAAAGATTTTAAAGCCCACCTTTCCCTGAACCGATTGGGTGAGAGGAAAGGGCAAGCTTTTAAAACTTTTCCCCCATCGAAGCCAGCACCAATCAGCTGGCACACAGGGCCTTGGTGGTGGTGGTGGGGAATTTGCACAATCACTACCCCCAAAAAATTCACACACACACACACACACACACACACATTAAAAATGAAAAACGAATTAAAACAAAAGACAAAATGATTTTTTAAAACATCATTTAAAATGAAACAAAACAAAATGGAACAGAACGGAATGAAAAATGAAATCAAATGCTATTTTAGCATTTCATGCCCATCTCTAGTGCTAAGTAATAATTCCTTCTCCAAGACGGAGGAGGTAACAAGTGGGGTACCCTAAGGCTCAGTCCTGGGTCTGGTACTCTTCAATATTTTAATTAATGACTTGAACAATGGAGTGCGGAGAATGCTTGCCAGATTTGTGGATTACACAAAATTGAGTGGAATAACTAATACCCTGGAAGACAGAAACAAAATTGAAAATGATTTTGATAGATTGGGGCACTTGGATGAAACCTAAAGAATGAAATTGTAAAGAGACAAGTGCAAACTACTTCATCTAGGAAGAAGAAACCAAATACACAGTTACAAGACGGGAGATACCTAGGTCAGCAATAGTACAAGCAAGCAGGATCTTGGATTTCTTGTATATCATATGCTGAATATGAACCAAAATTGTGGTGTGACCCCAAAGAAGACAAATGCTATTTTAGGCTTCATTAACGGAACTGTAATTTCCACATCCCATGAGGTGCTCACCCCCCCCTCTATTCAGCACTGGTTAGGCCTCATCGTGAGTACAATAGTAGCCTTGTATCCACGGGGATGGTTCTGTGACCCCCGCGGGTACCAAAATCTGTGGATAAAAGCTAATGCTCTTATCCGGAGTGGTAGCAGTGGCGAGGGTGCTGCACTGGTGCTGGAGTGCTAGGCGGCCACTGACTCTGGCACCAATGTTATGGGCAGGCAACCGCAACATTGGATCAAAATAACTTCTTGTCAGGAAGGGGGTGAAAGAACAGCAAAGGGTCATCCCCCTCCTGCTCAGCAACCCCTGCCAACCCTTGACCTCACTGCAAGGCCAGCACAGTGATATGAGGGAAATGAAGTTATATACTGTATTGCCTGTCTCCGTAGCAGTTGTTGTGGTGTTCACGGTGGCTGCAGCATCAGTGGTGATGGTGGAAGAGGCACCCGCATGGCCAGCAAGTGCCCATCTGCAGAATCAATGGTGGCAGCGAAGAGGTATCTGCATAACCCTGTGGATGCCTGCAGGCCATGCAAGTGCCTCTTCTGCCACCACCACTGATGCTGCAGCCACTGCTGCCACTGCAACAACTGTTAAGAAGACAGCCAGTACAGTACGTAACTTCATTTCCCTCATGTCGCTGTGCTGGTCTGGTGGGCTCGACGGTAGGAGGAGGCAGTGGAGGAAGAAGTGGTAGACCTCAGGCATCCCTCTCCCTGGCAGGACAGGTCTGCCTCCTTGCCTACCACCAGTACCAGCACCCCCCACCAGTGTCCCGACAACCCCCACCAGTGCCCTGGCAAACCCTGCCTTTGTGTTCCTGGCAGGTGCTTGTGGGCCTCATGGCCTCTGCTTCCGCTGCTGCCACTGATCTTCTGGGCAGGAACTCTTGGGCCATGCAGCCTCCACCTCCACCACTGCAAGCAGGGACTTGCAGACTGTGCCGTCTCCACTGCCAATGATGTGGGCAGGTCCTAGCAGGCCATGCCAACTCCACCGAGGGCAGGTGTTTGTGGGCCACTCAGTCACTGATGTCCCAGGTGGGCTCCGCTAGCTGTGAGGCCTCTGCAGCCACCGCTGCTGCACCGCTGCCCCTCACATCACCACTCGCCGTCCGTGGATAACTGAATCCACGGATGGCAAATCCGTGGATATGGGGGTGCTACTGTATTGTGTCCAGTTCTGAACACTGCATTTCAAGGAAGATGCTGACAAATTAGAACAAGTTCAGAAGAGGGCAACAAGGATAATCAGAGGATGAAAACCAAGCCCTGTGAATAAAGACTGAAACAATTGGGTGAGCTTAGCCTAGAGAAAAGAAGACTGAGGTGCAATATGATTGCACTTTTCAAATATTTGAAAGGCTGTTGGATAGAGGAGGGACAAGATCTGTTCTCAATCATCCCAGAGTGCAAGTTACAAGAACCCAGCCTTCACTTGAATATCAGAAAAAAACCTTATTGTTAGAGTAGTACGTCAATGGAACCAGTTACCTGAAGAGGTAGCGAGTGGTCCAACACTGGAGGCATTCAAGAAAGATCTGGACAACCACCTGATGGATATTCTTTGATTTGTATTCCTGCATGGACCAGGTGACTGAACTTGATGGCTTTGTATGCCACTTCCAACTTCACTATTCTATGATTCACAACCCAAAAGAGATGCCTATGGCATGGCTGTGAATTCCACTATAAACAAATATGCAGCTATTGGATTAGTATATGGGTGGTAAATTACCTGTCCACTGGCTCTGAGATAATTCTGGGTTCAAAAAGTGTCCCCAAATACATTTTAAAACAGCTAGTGTGTCTAGAATTAAATGGGAGTATTCAGACTGAGAAAAATTGCTATTAAACATTTTTAAATCCTAGTTTAAATGCAACTATTTGTGTGTAACTGTTTTTAAAAAGTGTTCACAGATTACTGCAGAAAAGGGACAGAATTAATTCGCCGATGCACAGAGTCAGAAACAGAACAATCTGCCAGTCCCTCTGCTTGAGAGTTCATCACTCATTTTCATTTCTCAGACCACTGCTGACATGACTATCTTGCTTCTGCGTACTTATGAGACTCACTGTTCTTTTAATTATGAGGCTCACTGGATGGGCAAATTCATCTTCTCTGGCTGAATGAAAAGGTGATTGCTACTTATCTGAGAATTCCCTCTTTTTTCTTTGATTATGCAGAAGTAGGCTTTTAACAATAATAACTGAATCCCTGAATGTGTTTTTCACTTGAGTTTTTAAAAGCTTAAATTGTTTTAATCATTCAGGGCCTTTAAATTATTATTATTTTAATTTATTTTGTTCTTAAGTCTACGTTTTTAACACTGTGACCAGCCTTGAGTCCTTTTCATTGGGAGAATGTTTAACATAAAACAAGCAAGCAAACAAACAAATAATGTGGTATCTCTATTAAAAAGGCTTGTGATTGCAAATTGTTGGGACCAGGTTTTCTTTGTGCTGAACAGTAGTGAGTAGAGATGGGCACGAATAAAAAAATTGCATTTCATTTGTTGTTTGTCGTTTGGAGGGTCCGTTTTGGTTCGTTTCCGTTTTTTGTGAATTTTTGAAAAAAAATTGTTTTCATTTTTGTTTGTTTCATTACCATTTCATTACTATTTATTTCACTTTTTGTGATTTTTTAAAGGATTTTCAGCAATTCACTCTAATTGCAGTAACGGAAACGAAACGGACGACAAAATTTCTGGTGTTTCTGTTCATTTCGGTACATTTCAGAGACAAAATTTGTTTGTCATTTTGTTACATAACGAAACAAAAAAACAAAAACGGAAATGAAAAATTTTTCATTTTGTGCCCATCTCTAGTAGTGACTATCTGTCCATATAAGAGCAGAATCCAGGAGTGGTAGTCTGACCTGTCTGTGGAAGCCACCACATGCTTTTAATAAGGCCAGCAGAGAAAGAGGCCCAAACAGCAAGTGTCACTAATGAGTGTCCCATTAGATTTAAGCTTAGGACACTTTGTTACCAAACAAATTAATTTGAATATTTGAAATAAAAAATTACAGTTTAAGAAATTTGCTATAAAATACATAATAATAAGATATCAAAAGAAGAAACATATTTCTTAATATATTTTCTCTTTTAAAAATGCACATGGACGCCTGTGGACCAATCAAGATCTTCAGACAATAAAAGGATCCAGTGCTAGCATATATTTATTCCCACTGCTTTATTCCCACTGCTATGAGACTTTTCAAATCTACAGTTTAAAATATTCATATTGGGTATACAGTAGCTTCTCATTATATATATTTATTTTATATGCAAATTTTAGTGTAATATTTGTATATTGGGTTTCTTATTTTATTTAATCTCTATTTTTTCTCTCTCACACACACCTTACACTTTTTTGTGCACCTAGCCATCTTTACTTGTTTTTTTTTTATATTGAGAGCTGTGTAACAAGTAAATTTCCCCAGATGTGGGATCAATAAAGATTTATCTTATCTTATCTTATCTTATCTTATCTTATCTTATCTTATCTAGCATATATACCACAGGAATTTTATGAAATAAAGAATCAGATACATTTTTGTGCAAGGCAAAAAGACAAATCCAAACAGTTTTGGGATATAGTGAACAATAGAGATGGGCACGAAATGAGCAATTTTTCATTTTGTTTTCATTTTTTCATTTCGTTACGTAATGAAATGAAAAATGAATTTTGTCTCCAAAATGAAATGAAACGAACCGAAACAACAGAAATTTTGTCATGCATTTTGTTTTCATTGCGGCAAATACATTGAACTGTAATGAATGCTAACGAAACAGCAATTTTTCATTTTTGTTTTCATTTTTTCATTTCGTTACGTAACAAAACAAAAATGAATTTTTTTGCAAAAAATTCACAAAAAACAAAAACAAACTGAAACGGACCCCCTAAATGACAAACGACAAACGAAACACCATTTTTTTGAGTCATGCCCATCTCTAGTGAACAATACAATATTACAGATGCATCCTACATTGAATCAAATATGTGGTCCAGACATTTTCTCCTTCTTTTACATTGGAGGAAACCCTGCCAGTGCCAGGGATGAAGCCATGCCTAAGAGTCTCCCAGAATGGCTCCCCAGTAACTCTTGCAGAGATGAAGGAAATAATCTCCCAGTTAAAACTGGATAAATGAAAACTGGATAAATCAGAAGGGCTGATATAATATACCCAGAGATATTGAAGTTTGATATGGACTGGTGGATAGTGCTGTTGGCTGCCCTTTTACCCTGGTAGACAACATGGGCTTGATACCAGAAGCCTAGACCAACACAAGAGTTGCAAAGCAGGTGATTCCTTAAACCCGGGTAACTATAGACTAATCAGCCTGCTATCTATTACTGGAAAACTTTATGCTAAATATTTTTAAATAAACTTACAGCCTGGGAGAAGCAGACAACAATAATTGGACCCAAACAAGCGGGTTTTAGTAAGGGGAAATCCACCCTTGATCATTGCTTTACCTTAGCACACCTGGTAAATAAATATGCAAACCAGGCTGAATCTAAACTATATTCTTAGATCTAAAAGGGGCTTTGGACTTGGTGGATCAAGAAAAATTATGGAACAAACTAGCCAATCATTCAATGGACAGAAGAGTGATTTTTTATTATTAGGAAATTGTCTTTGGTAACCTCCTGCCAAATTAAATGCTCTAATTCAGGGATCCTAACTGAGCAAATATACACCAACAGAGGTGTTAAACAGTGCTGTTTACTAGCCCCTTCCCTGTTTAATTTGCTTCTACATGACTTAGCCCCATTACTGTTGAAAACCCAGGCCCACCCCCTAAAAACATACATGGGTGCTTCAATGCAAAGTTACAATACAGCGAGCCAAGGGCACCACCCAGGCAGTTCACAGAGTCTACAGTCGTGACCGACTCTTGGTGACTCCATGTCCATGGAGTTTTCTTGGCAGGAATACTGGAGTGGTTTGCCAGTTCCTACTCCAGGCACAGAGTCTTTTAGAATACAGCAAATAGATATGTACCCTCTGCACTAAAATGTTCAATGCAAAGATTATTCCTCAGTTGCTGTATAGCATACCTTTATGGATTAAGGCCTGGGACCACTATCTAGGACAAACCACAATCCATGTTCCTGCAGAAAAATCTTAGTAGTACCAACTTGTGTACCTTATGTGAACCTCTGTTTAGAAACAAGCCAAAATATGGTAGCAACTCAGGCATGTTTCAGAGTAGGGATGGGCTATTAGTTTTGGAAACTACCCATTCCAAAATGACATGCACAATCCCAGGTGATGTTCGGAAGCCTCCGAAACACAATCAGCCAATCCCTTACCTTGTTCTGCAACCACACAGTGCAGAGCTCCAACAAGGAAGAAGCTTCCAACATCACAGTTCCTTCTCCATGGTGCTGGCCAATCAGAAGCTCTGCATGGAAATGCATCATCCTGCCTCCCTGTCTGATTGGCCAGTGCCATTGAGAAGGAATGATGGTGTCAGAGGCTTCTCCCTCATTGGAGCTCAGCCCTGAGTGGGTGCAGAGCAGGGTAAAGGATTGGCTGGTTGCATTTCAGAGGCTTCCAAACACCACCTGGGCTCGTGTGTGTTGTTTCAGAACTGGTAGCTTCTGAAGTGAATAGACCATCCCTAGTTGAGAGCAATCAAGCACTGGTTAAGGATGCACTGTAAGTTCAAAGAGAGTAATTTTGTGCACCAATTTCTCCAAGAGCTGGTCAGAGCCAAAGAACTTGCCTACATTGAAAAGAAAATTTCACTAATAGGCCTATCTTTGGAATCTGTTCATTCCCTGTCCCAAAACGAAGCATTTCAGGTGATCAAACACATATTACTGGATACTGAATTTCAGGACCTCTTGAGTGCAGCAAATAATACTTGCTTTCCCCTAAACCACTTGATTCCATTTAGATAAGGCCAGAAGGTTATGTACCTCCATTTACTACAACCACCACAAAAACGCAGAGCTTATACTCTGGCCAGATTTAATATAATGGATTCAGCATTATTAGCTGGCAGTTTTCAGGGTATCCCTTATAATGAGTGGAAATGATCATGTGATCTGGGAGGAATCGAGTCTCTTGCACACATGTGTCTTTATTGCCCTCACTATTCTGAACCCCGTTTGCAATATCTGGGCTCAATATTGTCTAAGGTGAGAGGCTGGCCAGATGTAGCTATAATACATTTTCTGTTAAACAACCTAGTGGAAAATAGGGTGAAGAAAGTAGCTAGTTTTATGGCACACATAGTGTAACAGCTGGGGCATGGGTGGTGACTAAGATATCAGCATGGGGGCCAGGACTAGGGTGTTCCTTGAAGCCAAGAGCCAGTCCGAGGTCAAGAATCACAGAGAGGGTTGTCAGCCAGTCCAAGGTCAAGAGTCACATACAAACACAGTCCAATGGGGTGGGGGAATGCCAAACAGACAGTCTTATAGGGTAGCAGAGTTCCAGGAAGGATCAAGGTAACAGGGCCGAAGCTTCAGGAGTCCAAGGTCTCACATTGCTGAGGCAATAAACAGGGAGTGCCAGCTGCTAGCTTTATGCCAGTAGCAAGCCCACAAGCTGCACTCCCTGATTGTCCCAGCCTTCGTGGGGTCTGATTCTGCAAAGTGGTGGAGTCAAATGGCCCCAATCCTGACACAACTATGCTGAAACACCACAGTCAGATTCAACACTCCTACCCTGAACCACATTTAAGGACCTCCAGATGCAATCATTGTGTTAGTTACTAATTTAGAGAACTTGAATTAGTTTCTGCTGAATGTTCTTTCTGTATATGTGTCTTAACTATGTGATTAAAGATTTTGATTTGATTTGGAAATATATTTCTTAATATATTTCTCTTTTAAAAATGCACATAGACATCTATTACATATTGGGTATATTAAGATATATATTTTCAAATCAAATCCAAACCTTTAATTCCTTAGATAAGACACATATACAGAAAGAACAATCAGCAGAAACTAATTCAAGTTTTATAATAATAATAATAATAATAATAATAATAATAATAATAATAATAATAATAATAATAATAATAATAATAATAATACATTATTGTCAATGTGCAACATGTGTACAATGAGATTAACTATTATAGTAGTAGTAGTAGTAGTAGTAGTAGCAGCAGCAGCAGCAGCAGCAGCAGCAGCAGCAGCAGCAGCAGTAGTAGTAGTAGTTGTACTAGTAGTAGTAGTAGTGTGAATAGTAGTGTGAAGTGTGTTGAAAAATGCAAAGCTGTACAAAATCTGAAAGAAGATAACATTCTACTCTACACATTCATCTAGAAGGTGAGGGTCAAGTTAGTTTCTCATGGAATTCATGGAAAGTGAATTCCTCAAGCCCCTCTAGCCAACAACACTTGCAGGAATGATGCTCAACAGGTAAGTTACTGATGATTTGCACTCTCCGGTGGGTTCATTTTACTCCTCTAAATGTTTTTGTTTTTCTAGCACAAGCTCTGAACTCTTAAGGCAACCATCCTGCGAAATCTGATTTCATTATAATGGAGTACATGCCTTATTAAATAAAATCTGGCATTAATCATTGTAAGAGGGCAAAAGGAACATTTGTAGCATTCACATGCACAAATTCTACTTCAACCAATGGCTGTCATAAGAGCAGGTAGCTGCAGAACACAGCCAAATCCGCATGTAAACAGGAGTCCAGAAAGCTCACTGAAGAGCACCTAGGTCATCTATGTATAGAGTATCACTACATGATATTGGTAACAGATCTGTTCTCAAAGGGCACCTTCCATGTAAAGCAGTAGACAGGGGGTTGTGTCTCTCAAAAATTTTGGGTTCCAGCTTTTATCTCCCCAGAGCTCAGAAACAACTAGTTCCAAATTACCATTTGCATTTTGCATGCAATGGATTCCTTTCTCACACTATGAAGGCATAATTAAGAAACATTATGATTACTTGATGGGGGAGTAAATTTTCCACTTTGTTGTTAGAGTCACAGGTGTGTGGTTAAGTGATATAGCAGCAATATCCTCTGTTACTGAAGTGCTGAGCCAAGTTGCGATTCATGCTGCTCTCTCACACTCAGTTCTGGGTGCTGTGGTGTCCGTGATGTGGGGAACAGAATATGATTTCTATTGCAGAACAGTGAGTTCTAGCAATCAGGTTTTTGTTTTTTTAAAAAGGAAACTAAAACTAAATAATCATTTGAAGGGTCTCTGTGCAATAACTATATATGACAACTACACACTGAGGTATAAAGTTTGTGGCTATACCACTGGCATGCAAATCCTGAGGAGAGGAGCCATCCTTTACCAGAGAGATATGATACTGTGTAAGAGCCAGAGTTTTCGATGGAAAGGGGAAGTAACACTTCAATCATTAAGTGCCACAATAAACAAATCAGAAATTTGTTAAGTGTGTATCTTGTAATAATTTCATAATGAAGGCTTATGGCTGTACATCTCCCAATGGAGGGTCCCGCAGTGGGTTATTGGCATGAGTGTTTGTAGACACACATTGCAATTCCAACATGATTTGAAGGTGTATGTGCTTGGAATGGATAAGTGTTTGTTAGAGATGAGCACAAAAAGCCAAAATGGCATTTCATTTTATTTTTTGTTTTTTGTTTTTTAATTCATTTCATTTGGAATGAAATGATTTTTTAAAAAAGGTTCATTCTTTGTTTTTTATTTTATTTTATTTTATTTTTTATAGCCAACCAGCCCTGCTGGTCAGCGCTTTTTAAAAATATCCCTAGCGCCAACCAGCCTGGTCGGTGCTTCTTTTTTATCAAATCCCTGGCATTCTGTAACAAAACCAAAACCAAAAAAACTAAAATAAAAAAATGTTTCATGCCCTTCTCTAATGTTCATACATCATCTTGGGGAGCATGCCATGTGCTGCCGAATCAGTTCTGATCGTGCTGACCCTACAAATTAGTTGTATCATGAAGGTCCCATCATTAATAGCCTTACATAATCAAGACACAGTCTTTGTGTTGCTGCTGCTGTCAACTAGTCTTTTTCTTTTCTTGCTGCCTTCACTTTTCGCAAGCATTATTGCCTTTTTCCAAGGTGTGTTCCATCCTCATTATGTGCTCTCGCCTATTTCAGAAGCTGAGCAGGTCGGCCCTGGTTAGTACTTGAATGGGCGACCACCAGGGAATACCAGGTGTTGTAGGCACTTAGAGTAGGAACTGGCAAACCACCCTAATATTTCTGCCAAGAAAACTCCATGGACATGGGGTCACAAAGAATCGGTCATGACTGTAATGACACAAGACACACATACAACACATATAAGGTGAACTGTGAACCCTCACCCCAGAAAATACTTTGTGACCCTCAATTTTGGAAATGCTGCTCCAAGGAATACTACAACAGGGCTTGTGAATCTTTTTGGACAGCTGTATAAAATATATACATATTCCTCTACTGGCTAGTGACAATCTGCAGATCTAGACATTCTGAATTCTCCATTTCCCATGCCATGCCGTGCAGTACTGCTGAATCCATACATGCAGAGGTATTCAGAGGCTTCAAACACGGTGTAATTCACACAGCATCAAGCAGGCTAATCCTGCTTCCCCATTCCGAAATCATTTTTTAACAAATGAGTGCCAGCTTGCAACTTTAATGTCTGCCTGCCTTGGGGAAACTTGGGTTTGTTTTATCACTACTAAAGAGGCATATAACAGCAGAGAGCAATAGTGCCGGTGTGGTCTGGATCTTGAGAGTCAAGCTGAGGGATCAGCAGCCTAATGCTTCCAGCCATGGTTGCATTTCTGGCAGGGTTTCTGAGGCAGGGAGGAAATAAACAACGGAATGTTCTGGAGGTCATGCCAGTTGGAGTCCATGGAGTAACAGAGATTTGCTGCTTCATTCTCCAGAAAGGAAAATAAATGTATGGCTCAGGGCAGATAAATGAGATAAACTGCAGCAGCCCAAAGGAAGATGTTCCACTTCACCAGACTGTGTCTGTAGGCTGGGAGGCACACCTGTGGCTGAAAGGAAAATAATGGAGAGCTGATTTTTGAGGCGGGAAAACAAATGTGCGAGAGGCATCAGCGAACAGAGCTTTGAAGTGTGCTCGATTTAGAAAACTCAGAGGTAAAACTAGGTTATTGGTTCAGTTCTATAACGGATTTGTTCATATTTTCACAGACTCATGGTTCTCATACTCCCTTTTAAATGTACTCAGATTCCAAGGCCTTCTTACGCCACAACATTCAAGCACCCATCTTATTCAAGAAATACAGAATATCCTCACACAGAGGACATAAATGTACCCCACCTGTAGACTCTGAAAAGTCTCTGTATAAATGTAGCCTGTTGCTGTAGAAAGTCATAAGGGACATAAGCCTGACATTTATGTTAATAGAAAATCTCTGTGTGTATAACAAGAGGATGCAATTACTATTTCTCCTCCTTTTTTCTTTTCTTTTTTATCCAGAGTGGCTCCTTTGTATGCATCTTTTTGTGATAGAATATGGTTTTCCTCACTTAATGGACCCTGCATTTAGTGTTCTTTGTTTGGTGGCTGGTCACTGGAATGTAAATATGGCCCTAATCTGCAAGTCTAATTGTTGAGGCATGTAACTTTCAGAAATTCTCTTGTGAAATGGAAGGCAGATGAACTGTCCAGAATACTGTCATCCCACTAGTAATGAAAATATAGTCTTTAAAATGAAATAATCTGCAGGCTGGAAGTTAACCATGCTAACAATGAGCTCTGTAGGCAACAAGTAAGATATTCTGAGTCCAGATCATGATGTTGTCCAGCTTGAGGTAAAGCCAAAATGCACAGTGAATTTGTCAGATGGGTGCCAACACAACACCCATGGGCCCTATTTAACAAATCAAAATCAACCATGGTAACTGCCCATCTCTAAATCAGATTAGTATGAAACAATACAATTGATATTAAGGAGCCAAATCAGAATAAGATGGTGAGAGGGTGAGTTGCAATCCTGAAGCCCCACCAAGAACCTGAAGCATGCTAGGGAATTTGATTATTGATTGATTGATTGATTGATTGATTGATTGATTGATTGATTGATTGATTGATTGATTGATTGATTGATTTATATCCCACCAGATTTTCCCATAAGGGAACTCAGGCGGTTAACAGATATAAAAATTCCATAATACAAGCAAAAAAGGAATAGTAATTGGTTCCAAAAGATGAACATAAAAATGATAAGCAAACCAACAGCGGAACCCAAAGTTAAAAGAAAAAATGCTCTGCAATGTTGGCTGGTAGATTTAATGGTATCCCAAATGACAAGAGTCTCTAGCCCTATAAATTGGACAGGATGGAAACTCTGGACCACGTGATTCTGTATTGCCTCTTTCATAAGGAGATACAAAAAAAATTCTTGAGCCAGTTTTATTAATGGTAAATGGAAGATCTGACTCGGATAACATTCAGTTAATGCTCTCTTCTACATCGGTTGAAACGATTGAAAGAGTAGCTGCCTTTTTAAGTGTAATTGTCAAGAAGCAAACCACTGTTTTATCTCATACAAATGGCAAAACATGGGGATCTCAATGCATGTTGTGAATAGAGATGGGCACGACTCAAAAAAATGGTGTTTCATTTGTTGTTTGTCATTTAGGGGGTCCGTTTCAGTTTGTTTTCATTTTTCGTGAATTTTTTGCAAAAAAATCGTTTTTGTTTCATTACATAATGAAACAAAAAAATGAAAACAAAAACAAAAAATTGTTGTTTCATTAGTATTCATTACAGTTCAATCTATTTGCCGCAACAAAAACGAAATGCACAACAAAATTTCTGTTGTTTCAGTTCGTTTCGTTTCATTTTGGAGATAAAATTTGTTTTTTGTTTCGTTACGTAACAAAATGAAAAAACAAAAACAAAAATGAAAAATTGCTCATTCCGTGCTCATCTCTAATTGTGAAACCTCTATGTTTTATTTAAAAATGCCAATAAAGGTTAAAGGTTGCTACTACTATTAAAAGAAAAAAGAAAAACTAAACAATCAAAATGATAATACAATTATGATACTAAAGCAAGATGGTGAAATAAAAGCAGGCAGACATGAAAACTCAAATCCCTACTCAAAAAATAAATCATAAATCAACCCCCTTGATCGCCAAACGCAGCCATATACAGCTGATCTACTTTCCCATCTGTGGGGAAAAAAATAGGCCATTCACCTTTATTCCGGCCTGATGACAGAGTGGAGAGAGCAAAAAATGCCTGCCACATCCAGGAGCAGAAAGATGATGTGGTTCTCCTTTTAGTCGCTCATTTGATCATCAGCCTTCTTCCTACATGCAATCAGAATGCAAAAGGAGGCAAGAACAGAAGAAGCAACTTATGCTACAGTAGTAATGAGCAACTGAAAATCCTTCACACCAACTTGTCCTTAGGTTTATGCAGTCCATGCAAAATTTTCCAGATATTCCTGGAGATATCCAGATTCAAAGTCAATTAACAGGCCTGGGAACAAGCATGAGCTGGTACTGCTTAATGCCCAAGTGCCTATTTAGTATCCTTTAACTTCTACTTCCAGTATATGGCATGCATTAAGTTCTGTTCCTTCAGCCGAGCAACTCTGTCATGCCACTGTGGTTTTCCGATTCAGTTCCCCAGTTTGTCCAGGAAAGAACCAGAAAGAATCAGGCCTGAAACAAACAGCCTAGACCAGGCATGTCCAAAGTCAGGCCCGGGGGCCAAATGCGGACCGTTTTCAAATTCTGAGTGGCTCGTGGCTTCTTCTCCCCACCAGCTCAGCCTGTCACACATCCCCAACAGCTGGCTGCTCCCCATACTGGATGGAGGCGTTAGCTTGCAGTTTTATGGTTTGCCTGCCCTCCCTGCCTCTGCCCATCCCCCCCAGCCACCTGCCCAGCCTACCCACACCCAGTTCCGTTGCTGCAGCATCCTCCCCGCCTCCTTGCATGTTATAGAGATTTGTACAAAGTGCGGCCCGGGGGCCCAATGTGGCTGAATGGTTGGCCCCCACACATTTTCACTTCACCAAATCTGGCCCTCCTTGCAAAAAGTTTGGACACCCCTGGCCTAGATAGTCACTGCTGGTCAAAGCTGTCAGCACAGGGGCCAAAGGGTTAATGGTTTAATCTGGTAAAAGTCAGAGGTGGGGACTTGAATCCTGGGACTCAATGTCATGTTGGACTTGAGTCACAGCAGTGACTCAACTTGGATTTGTTTCAAACTTTTTTGGATCTAAAACCTTACCAATACCCCTGTAAAAGTCCACTTCTGGTGTTTCTCTCTCTGTGCTGTGTGACTTTACAAGCAAATATGACTATATCACTCCCATACTGGCTTACCTGCACTGGCTACCTGTTGCATCCTGGATCAGGTTCAAGATGATGGTTTTAACTTATAAAACCCTTGATGGTTTGGGACCTGAATATATGATGGAGTGTCTGTCCCTTAGATTAATAAATGCCTGTCCGACTAGATCAGGCATGTCCAAATTTTGGCCATCCAGATGTTTTGGACAGCAACTCCCATAGTCCTTTGCCATTGGCAATCTAAGCTTAGAATTCTGGGAGTTGTGGTCCAAAACATCAGGAGGGCCAAAGTTTGGATATGCCTGAACTAGATCTTTAGCATTGGTACTTAGAGTGACCAACCATAGGGAAGCCCATGAAACTGTTACAAGAAACTGGGCTTTCTCAGTAGTTGCCCCTGCTCTTTGGAACAAATTGCCAGTTGACATCCATTTAGCTCCATCTGTGGCAATGTTTAAGAGTTCTTTAAAAGGCTGGCTCTACTGTGAAGCTTTTGGCAGTGGTACGTGTTACTGCCACCTACCTGACTCTTTATTATGACTTGTTTGTTCTATGTGTTTATTATGCTTATTTAATATACAGTATGTAAAATAGTATTTTTATTTTGTTTAAACTTTACTTGAATACTGCCTGGGGTTGTTTTTTGAGCCAAACTTTGTGGTATATGAATCCAAAAATAAAATAAAATAAAATAAAAATATTTATTCATAATAAGGATGTTAGCAATATATGCTAAACACTTGTTTCCCATTGATATAGGATACCTTGACTTGATAAAGAAGTCTCAGTGAAACAGTTTTAAGTACTATAAAATTCCTTACTGCAAGGCAAAAGCTAGATAAGGAATGATTTTACTCCTATTATGGATACCATAAGGTCTTTAAAATATATAAATGCAGCTGTCATCCTTTCATGTTAAGAAGCAAAGTAACTCACTAAGGATCACACAAAAAAAGGTAAAGGTAAAGGTAAAGGTTCCCACCCCCCACCAGCGTGCCAGTTGTGTCCGACTCTAGGGGCAGTGCTCATCTTCATATTCAAGCTGTAGAGCCAGTGTTGTGCAAGACCGTGCCCATGTGACTGGCATGGCTGCAAGGAAACACTGTTTTACCTTCCTGCTTTTTACGGTGGCATCTATTTATCTACTTGTATTTACATGGTTTCAAACAGCTAGGTTGGTAGGAGCTGTGGCACCCGGGATTTGAACCGCTGAGCTGCCAACTTTGTAGCCAGCAGTTTTCAGTGCTCTAAACACACACACACACACACACATACAGCTAGTTCACCTAGCCCTTTAAGACGCATGTAGTTAAGCAATCATTCTCAGAAGGGACCATATGACGCTCTGGGGTGCTCCTGACACATTTGAAAGGAGCCATGGACCACAAACAATTCTTCACACACCACCTTATCAGGTTCATTATGCAATGTATACAATCCAGATTCAGTCTACATTTCTTTCATATTATGATTTTAAAAAAGGTCGAGGAGACTACCAATTAAGCACCAGCTATCTCCATTTTGTGGACGTTTATTATTATTTTCATTAAAGTTGTGTGGTAAAATCTAATTATGTGTGATTTTGCTGATTTTGCACACATACACAAGTATTCTTCTCATTCTTTTGTTGAAAATAGCTCAACCGCTGGTGAATGATTTTGCACTCTTGCCTGTGTGACCAAGATGAGTGGAGATTTAAAGTTCTGATTCAGAAGCTTTTGCTGATGCCCCACAGTCTTCAGAAGAGTATTTTTTTCATGACTCATTGCAATCACCTGAAATGTGATTCCGACTTCCCCTACTGCATTGCTCCCTTTCTTGGAGCTTCAGCCCTTCCCTCCAAATGTTAGAGGCCCTGGCTTACTTTCAAGGAAGAAACCCTAGTCAAAAGATACAAAGAATTGTGGGCAGAGATGGCATGAGCCAGTGTACTGGTAGTTCATCCCTTTTCATCCTTCAGCCAAACAGCTGTTCAGCACTTCCCAGTCCTCCAGAAGGTGCCTACTCAGGTGCCCAAAGAACTGGTCTGATGATTCATGCTGATATCTAGTTGTGGGAACTCCCCTCCTCCCCCAAAAAAAAAACCCTGAAGAGTTTTATGAGCATTAAGTTTGTTATTTAGTTGGATTGTAAGAGCTCTGTGCCACTATTGTGCAGCCAGCATGATGGTCTGACTTGGCTTGAATAGAATCTTCATTTTATTGGATAGATAATTGCACAAGGGAATAGACACAATTGTAGCTGGGTGTTCTACTAAGAGTATGACAACACTGTAAAAAACAAACAATAGTTCTGTGAATACAAATCAAACAAATAAAAAAATAAAAACAACAAACAAACAACAATGTGTGTTGTGTTGTTACAGTCATGACTGACTCTTCGTGACCCCATGTTCATGGAGTTTTCTTGGCAGGAATACTGGAGTGGTTTGCCAGTTCCTACTCCAGGCACCTACAGCACCTGTTATTCCCTGGTGGTCTCTCATCCAAGTACTAACCAGGGCCGACCCTGCTTAGCTTCTGAAATCAGGCAAGATCGGATGAGCTTGGGGCACCTAGGCAGCCAACTAACAATAAATAATCACAATAATCTACAGATTTAGCATTTGTTCAGCTAGGATGAATGGTTTGAGTTTATTTGTTTGAGCTCGCTTTTGTCCACTTTCTGCTGGTGTGCTCGTGGGGGTGTCAGTCTACTTCAGTGGGGCACCTTTGTTTCAAAACTGTCTCTTGAAAAAAGGATTTCAACTAAGGGGGTTAGAACACACTATTATTATAGCATTTAGGACAACAATTTTAAAAAGAGCTGGAAATTGCCAATTAGCATCTTAAAAAAAAACTTAAATCTGCTTCTGCTGTTACAGCTCAATACAAATGGAGCTCTCTACCCCTGCTGATTTCTGCAAATTATCTCTGGACAGATGCAACAACTGCACACATGGAAGCTCTGCTTTTTTGAATCCCCAGTTCCATGTTTTTAAAATGCCCTTTCTTAGTGCATCTTTATACTGCACCAATTTCCTAGAAGCGATTCTGGGTGGTTTACATAAATGCAAATAAGAAACAAATAACAATGCAAATTAAATAAACAGTAGAATAAACAAGTAAAATAAGCAAATAAGCAAATAAATACATGTAAGAATCCAAAAAAAAAAAAAAAGAAAAAACCCTAAAAATACTAAACAGGGGTGGGGTGGGGGGAGAAACTATAAACAGGGAAAACACAGCACGCCATATGCCTCCTTAAAAAGCCAGGTCTTTAATGCTTTTTTAAAGACTAGGAGGGACTCAGTTTGGTGAAATTCACATGGAAGTTTATTCCACACAGCGGGGCCAGACAGCAAATAGGCCCGATTATGGGTAAAAACCCTATGAGCCTCCCACAGGGTGGCCACAGGGAGTGAAGAGGCAAGGATGCTCTAGTAACTTTATATACGAATAAATTTATTTATATACAAATAAAGTTATTATTACTCCAAATTCTGATCTCCATTAGAGTTAGTCTGCCTTGTGGACACATCTTGTAACCAGTTTTAACTGTGGGTGCATTCCCAGCCATCACCAAAACCTGAGCATCCAGGCTCAGGTATGAATCCAGGAATACACCAAAATATGCACCTGTGTTCTTAGGGATGGTGTAATCCCATCCAGCAAAGCTGAATCCCCATGCTGCTACCTGCTCTTCCACTGGCCATGAGTGCCCCAGTCTTGTCTGGATTAAGTTTCCATTTGTTTGCCCTCATTCTGTCAATTTTTGACAACTGGGCACTGTTTTGGAATTGGGGAGTGTGTGATGACATTCGCATTTGTTCTACCATTTGGTTTGCTTGTGGGTATGGGCTGCTTCAGTGCTTCTGCTGGTGACCAGGCACTATCCTCTTCAGACACTATCCTGCCCCCTCCCCCAACATTCTTACCATCACCTCTCTGGGTCTCTGTCAGAAGGTACTCTTTTTTAGGTGCAGGTAGGTCACTCTGTTTTGTTTCATTTCCAATTTCCTCTGCTCTCCCTTGAATGAGAGAAAGTGGAGGGTGGGGGTAAGTGAACTCTTTTTTTTTTTTAACAAAAACCTATTAGTGAAGTACTGATGCACGGTATCCTTCTAGGGAAAACAATGAACAAAAATGAAAGCTTCCTCCCAGAAGGAGGAAGGAGCAACTAAGGGGATACCCTCCCTTCTTTTCTTTCTTTAATAAGGGAGGCAAGGAAGATAGCATTGCTTGAGATAAATATGCCATGTGGATCCAAGGATATGTTTAAATCCCCAGCAGACTTCTTAGCACTTTGCTTTGTTCCTTCCAAGATTCTCTCCCGGTGCTACCAGTTGTGCCTTCCTCTTTGCAAGTACTCTGTGCCACAGAGGGAGCAAAGGGCTCTTTGCCATGAGTGAAACATTATGCCAGGGAGGGGCAAAGTTCAGGGCAATGTCTATACCAACGTGCTGTCTATACCAACGGTGGGCAATATCAGTGGGGAAGTAGCCCATTTTACAGACTTTCTTCTTCTTCTTCTTCTTCTTCTTCTTCTTCTTCTTCTTCTTCTTCTTCTTCTTCTTCTTCTTCTTCTTCTTCTTCTTCTTCTTCTTCTTCTTCTTCTTCTTCTTCTTCTTCTTCATGCAGAACTGGAAGGGACCCTATGGATCACCTAGTCCTGCCCCTGTCCAGGAGGCACAGTGTGGAATTGAACTCCCAGTCCCTGGCTAAGCCACAATTTATCCTCCAGGGGCCGGATTTTAAATAAAGCTTTTTTTTTTTTAAAAATGGAGATATTGTGGAGGGTCTCTTTGGTGCTGGGGTAGCCATTAAAGCATGGCAAAGTTTTCCCCATGCTTGGGAGGCATAATTTCGGCAGAGATGTACAAGTAATCGATCTTCCTGCCCTGTTTGCCATGCATGGAGGGAGCAAGACTGAGATGCAAGTCGTTTAACATCTACTTAAAGTCTGTTGCAGGAGAAATGCCAGTTTTACAACTGATGATGTTCACTTCAGAATGAAACGCAAGAGTTGCTTCATTTTATGTTTGCTTTCTTCTTGGCATGATTTCATGCGAGACGGTTGGATGACAGCTACCTCAGGTAGGATACAGTATGTAGGGGAGAAATAATTTAAAGAGTATCTTTTCTGTGTTAGAATAACAAAGGGAAGGAGGTGTTTTCTGCTTCTTTAAGCAATTCACTTCTGGGGTAGCTGCCGATACTGCTGCACCCAGGCATAATCTGTGCAAGGACTACAGTATATTCTTTAGAGATGGGCACAACCAGGAAACATTATGTTTTGAGTTGTCGTGTGTCGGAGCCGGCCCGTTTCGGCTCGTTTCCGTTTTTCGTGAAATTTTCCAAAAATTTGTCATTTCATTTGTCTTATTTTCGTCTGTGGCTAGTACTGGTTTTTTTTTGGGGGGGGGAGCAGGCTCCTGGAGGCACCTCTCTGGGGTGGGTGCCTCCTCTGGCCCGCCATGAAGAGAAAGCAGGCTCCTGGAGGCCCCTCTCTGGGGTGGGTGCCTCCTCTGGCCCGCTACAAAATGGCATGCATAGCCAATTGGATATGCATACCATTAAGTTGCAGTTGCAGCAGGCAGAGGCACCTCTATTTCGGGTGCCTCTGTGACTCACTGCCTGCAGTGAACTTGGGCTGGGGAACGAAGTGACAGAGGACCCCTACGGGCACCCGCTGTGACTCACTAAGAAGGGAAGTGTACTTGCTGTAGTGCAATGCGAGTACACAGATCTGGCTTGGGGTTAGGGGTTAGCGCAAGGGCTAGGCTTAGGGTTACTGGTAAGGTTAGGGTGAGTTACTGGGATGCACCTCTGGGTGCCTCTCTGACCCACTAAGAAGGACAGTGTACTGGCGTATGGGTTAGGGTTAGGGTTTGGGTTCGGGCTAGGGTTAGTGGCTTTTTATGCCCGACTGGCACATCCCAGAAGTCTCGGTCAAAACCTGGCCAAGTGGCCATGCAATTGGTGGAATGGCTCCAAAAATTTGCATGGTCCACTCCCATGGCCAGCCCATCATTGCGCAGGTGTAAAAAAATAAAAATAAAAATAAAATAAAATAAAATCAATGGAGACGTTTTGTTGCAAGAAAAACCCACTGCTGCTACTGTAAAAATTCAGGCAGTTTTAAAATAGCTATTTTCGCATGTTTCTGTGGTGCTTTGGTGTGTTTTTGGACCACACGATTTCAAAATAAATATTGCGGTCGCCCCATTTTGATCCCCCCGCCTGCACCGCATGGCATGGCGAGTTGGCGAGACGACGAGGATTAGTGCAGCCCAGGAGAGGAGAGGGGGGGAGGCCGGGGACCCCCCCAGAAACCACCCTTCTGGTAGGTGCCCTCACTGAGGCAGGCATATTTTTGCCTGCTTTTTTGGCCGGGAATCGGGGTTTTTTTATTTTTAAAACTTTTTTTCTGTGCCGAGCCACTTGGCGAGTTGCGACTCAATGAGGATGTGCACTTTGCGCAGCCCAGGAGAGGAGAGGGGGGGAGGCCGCCCCCCCAGAAACCACCCCTCTGGTAGGTGCCCTCAGGCAGGCATATTTTCGCCTCATTTTTGGCCGGGAATCGGGTTTTTTTATTTTTAAAACTTTTTTCTTGTGCCGCTTGGCATCGCGCGATCGCTGCGATGCCAGGAACGACAACGACAAATCAGACCCAATTTTTCTTTAGTCGGTTCGAGTTCGAGTTCTGGTGGAGTAATTGTCGTTACCGTTTCCGTTACGTAACGGAAACGAGAAACGGAAAGGGAAACGAGAATTTCGCCAAGTCGTGCCCATGTCTAATATTCTTGTGAGGGGGGGAGTTCATTTTCTAAATGCCAAAACCAAAAATGCAGTCCCTTGAACTTTACTCATTTGTTTTTCTCATTTTTTAAAACAGTCAGAGCAGATTTCCAGCCATTGATCTCTTCTGCATCAGAAGATGGAAACTAAATGACTGTTGATGGTAACTGCTAGTCTTCTGTGAAGGGTCAACAGTTAGCGCAGAGCATCTCACTAAACAGTCAAGTGAAAAATCTAATAAAAAAGGTTCAAATAAGAAGAAATTTGTTGAATTAAAAACAGCTCAGTGGATAAATTTATGTCTGAAGGTTTTGTAAACTTAACAGCACACTCTGTTGTGTTCTCCTTTGGAAGTAAACACCACCGTCATTAAAGGGACTTAAAACCAGTTATGTATATACCATTCCAGTTTAAAATAACTTCTTAATTACTTGTTGTGTTTAAATTTCAGAAATGACTCCTCATTTTTCATAGTTCAGCAATTGACTAGGCACTTAATTGGTGGACTTTTTAAAATACCACACATAATTACTTGCTTATTTCTAACAGTGTTCTCATATTTAACTCCCCCTGTTTTCCTGAATCGATGGCAAAATACTAAGAAATGTGACTGGAGGTATCAAGATTTTACTTACTGATGTCCAGTAATGAAAGAGTAGGCCCATTTATTTGGTGGAATGTATGGAGTTGTCTGTGAAGATTCTCAGTCATCCATGTGAGTTTATCTGAAAGTTGAGTCATGGCAACTGGACTTCCTTTCTTGAGAGATTGAAACATTTCGCTGCTCATCAAAACAAATTCGTCAGTCTGAGGAATGCTAGTTGCAAGTCCTCCATTTTATAGTTCACGTTGACCTCATGTCACCCTGGTTTGAAATAGGCTCATAAGATGAACAATGGCCTGAATAGATTTGTTAGGTGACTCAGTAGGCCATTAGGTGAACAATGGCCAAAGGTGCTGAAACCCAGAAAGTATGGGTGGTTAGCTATATATGGCTTTGATGGTGGAGGTGTGAAGCATTTTTGATTTGTCTGGGGATTGTTGAAATCACTGCCCTATAAGTAGCAGATTACATTAGACAGAGAAGATATGTGGTTTGAGAGAGGGGTCAGAGAAACCATTCATGTGAGTATTGAAAACCCCTCTCTCAACAGAGGTGGAGGCCTCAGGCACAGTCTATCTGCTACTTATTAGGCAGTGATTTCAACAATCCCCAGACAGTTGCCTACTGAGCCACCTAACAAGCCTATTCAGGTCACCTTGCGGGAAATCTTGTGGGTGTGGGGTGAGCAGGTGTGTGCCCGCGTGCAGGCGCCTTACATCCATAGAAAGTCAAGGAAGAGGAGGAGGAGGAAGGTGCCTCAGCCTGCCTGATTGCTTCTGCTCATCTGCATGGATGGAGGTGGCAGCTGAGGCAGAGTCAGTTCCATCGCCAAACCTTAGCAAGGGGAGAGGAGAACTGCTGGTGGGAGGACGCACGGCTTCCCCCTCCTGCTCCCCCTCCAGGCACTCTCAGATTGCTGCGCCCGGAGCAAAAGCACATCCCCCGATACACCCTTGTGTAACTTTTAGATGGATTACCATTCATGATTGCATTGACTGATCTCATAAGAACACCAGTGCTAGTTTCCATCCCTCATAATGTTTTTCTTTTCTTTTTGCATGCTCTTTGTTGCTTTAAGGTTACCTTTTAATATTCTTATCTGCCTCTTCTAATTCCTCTTTTTAACTTGAATGTCTTAAATGTCCTGGGCTGTATATTGTCCCTCATTATTATAAGCCACCTTGGGTCCTTTTTGAAGGAGAAAGGTAGCATAGAAATGTTCAAAATAAAATAAAAAAATAAATATGCAGGCACACCTTTATGGTGCTGTCTCTTGTATCTCCAGGTCATATCTATATTCATGTATTTCATCTATGGTATTTCACTGCTGGCCTTCATTCCAATGATGTGAACTAGGGCTGCCTGCAAATTCTTGAAAGGCAATCCAAAGGGTGGGATTACTCTGCTTCTGAATTTGAGTACTTTGGAAGCATCCACACTGGACATTTACTCTGTAGTTACAATCTGATTTTTCACATGGGGAGTTGGATAAAAATCTAACAACTAACACACATATAGTTCAATGCAAGGAAGTCTGGTTGGAACCATCTTTTGTTGTTGTTCGGCTAGCAGGGGTGGCTTACACTTGCTCCAATTCACTGCCTTTGCTTTTCTCTACTTTCTTCCCTGTGTGATAGCTTGTAGTTCTCATGGAGTGTCAATTCTCCACAACTAAGTACCTGTTGATTCCAAGCAGTTTCTTCTCCTTCTCCTTCTTCGGCTGATACTTCACGTCCCTCTCGCTGCAGTTCGCGGCCCCGCTGGAGATCGGTTCGAAGGAACGCAACCTCACGTCCTTGTGGGCTCAATCCGAGTTCAAAGGAACGTAACCTCACATCCTTGTGGGGTCAATCCAAGTTCAAAGGAATGGAACGGAACCTCCTTGTGGGGTCAATCCGAGTTCAAAGGAACGGAACGGAACCTCCTTGTGGGGTCAATCCGAGTTCACCCCAACCACACCCCCTGAACTGCACTCCAAGCGGGGTGAGAGATTCCTGTCCTGGAGCTCGGGAATCTTTTCAATCCACTTCTCGATCCATGTTGAAAACCGATTTCAACAGAGAGGCAAGTTCACCTCGGCTCGAGGAAGGACGTGAAGTAACCACCAGTTCTTCTGTTTTAAAGAATGCTTTGAAGTTAGCAGAGACTGAGGTAAGTGATGTGCTGAGTTGGGAAGGGAGGCAATATGAAGGTGTGTTCCTGGTGGAAATTGTCAATTTATGCCACCTTAGATGAGAGGCAGCTTCCACTATTGGAGCCCCACGCAAACATTTTGACTGTGTTCTCTGACTCTGCCCCTGCTTACTCCTGCAGCCACTTGCCTGTCATTTGGAGAGGGACAACTTCAACCACAAAAACAGCCAAGGCCCACTTTGAAAAACTGAGGATCAAAGTGGACCAAAATGTATTTCCTCTGCTTTGTAGTCACACAGATGCTTCAGAATGAAGACTGCCACTTGTGTAATTTATGGCATATAATGGTGGGAGAAGGATACAGGGCACAATTGTCACAGAAAAACTTCATCAGATCTGAACTATTAAATCTTACATTCCAGCAAAAGCCATTTGCTATAAGTGTGTAGTCCTACCATTGATTTTTTAAAAATTAATAAATCTGTGTTGTCTGCTTTCTAAATTTAGTGTTTTGGTTGTTGAGTATAGCTGTATCTTGGTTTGTGCTGTGGATTCTGTGGGAATAGTGAGGGTTCAGTGCCTGTTTGTTTATTGCCTGAATAGGTCTTCCAAATTCCAACTTCTCCAGTGGGCACCCACTCGAAGGAAGCACACAGAGTAGGTGAGTCGGGGAAGCTGAGATGCTGCTCCTGAGTGGGTGCCCGCTGGAGGAGGGTGAGCTTGGAGGAATCATACACATAACTAACCACTGGCAATAAATGAAATCCAGGCAATGAATGAATCCAGAAATGGCCTGGCCACTAGATGAGTGTGGTAGAACCTGAATACAATGAAATGAAGAAATAAATCACTGATGGTGGTTCCATTGCTAGAATAGGCTGATTGCTGGTTGCAATCTGGCTCCAATATTCCTTCTCCACATTGCTAGGCTCTCAAAGACTATGACAGAAAGAGATATTTAGGGAGCCTTGAAACCTGAATAAGAGGATTAGAAGTTTTAAATTAAATTAAACTAAATTGAAGTTTTCCATTGCCGGAAAATGACATCATAACTGTTTACATGATGTACATGCACTGCCTAGATTTCACCCAATATATATTTTCTTGCATATAGATTTTAAAGAGTTAGAATTTTATTTGCATTAGTCATATGTCTTAGCAAGATGAATATACAATTTACAAAGATATAAAATATTTTACTTCCTAGTGTTTCTTCCCCCCATTGGGTGCTTTTTTGTCCTCCTTGCTGTCTTAAAGGGGAACTCACAATTGAGCCTTTTTCCTGTCTACCTCCTGTCCACCTGCTCTGCATCCAAGAATGCTGTTTTCAGAATAAAGTAATATTATTGTCTTTTCTTTTTCCTTCTCAAAACTTCAGTTGTAGAGCATGGAGAGTTTACAGAAGACTTTGCTGTTTCTTGACTTTAAACATTTTCTTTGCAATTTGCTTTGTAACCTACATTCAACAAGATGAACAGCCAAGGATTTTCAAATGACAACATGCAAACAATGTAGGAATGAAACACAAGCATCCATCCCACCCACACCCGACAGACATCTTATTGTTCTCTTCGTTCCTGCAGCCACAAAACATGTTTTGCTCTGGCATTATGCCACATCTTCCTACAATCTAAACAGCTATTTATACTAAACAGTGTATTTGACAGCGTTTAACTCTGATTTCACACAGAAAACTACAGCCATGGCAAAAAGGAGGGGAAGCCTTTTGAATAGGTGGAGAGATATTCACTCTATAAATGAAATCACTGATTGAAAACTTGCCCGTTTTGAAAGCATGCCAGTTGAATTACAGTAAAGCAAAGCAAAGTGTTCTGCTTATATACCACCCCATAGCACTTCAAGTACTCCCTGGGTGATTTAGAGTTTAATTATGCAGGGCTCCCCAAATTACCCCCTCCCCCAGCAAGCTGGATGCTCATTTCACTGACCTTGGAAGGATGGAAGGCTGAGTGGGATTGAACCCCAGGTCATGAACACAGTTTTAGCTGCAATACAGGCATTTAACCACTGCACCACAAGGCTCTTCTGAGTACCACTGAGAGCCCTTTGTGATGGGACAGTAGGTTTTTAATAGCTGTTCTACTTACATTATTCTGCACTAGAGCAAATCAACATTCTATAAGGCAATTCTAGAAATGGGGGGCATCCCAAACAAACAAAAATTTAACTTTAAAACGACTTCAGTTCAGCACCAAATTTGGCGCATAAGTAGCAGATAGTCTGCTCTTGATCTGCTCTAAATTTAGGGAGGAAGTCTTCAAAGGGAAAATGAGCACAAGAGGATATCTTGTAGACCATCTTGCTGTTCTTGATGTTTTCAACATTCAACTCCCCTTTGGATGTTAATCACAGAATCATAGAGTTGGAAAAGACTTCAAGGGCCATCCAGTCCAACCCCATGCTATGTAGGAACCCCCCTCAAAGTAACCCCAGCATCCTTTTCCAGCTATCAGTGTGGCCATGATATTGTGCAGCAACGTTGGGGCATTTTCTGGTGTTTTTAAACATGGATCGAGATGCACAATCAACCAAATTCATATACCATATAGGTTTTTTTTTTTAAAAAAAAAATGAATTTGTGTTCCAATATTGTAAATAGAAACAGGAAGGGGTAGTTCTACAGATGGTATCAACAAACTAACCTGAACCTCAACAGCATAGAGGAGATTGGCCTGAGGGTGTTCTGTGATTTTTTTGAAGAAGAAATACTAGAAATTAAAGTTCAGTGAATGACTTTCAGTGATTTGACTGTTGTTGCCTAGGTTTTTTCATGGATCAGCAGGGCTAGAGTTATTGGGTGATATTTCTGTTAATGTGGTGTCTTTTGCTGAGAACGGTTGGCTAGTTTAGATGAGATGAACATCTAGGAAAGGAAGTGCTCTACTAATACTACAAGATATTTGGAAATTTTATTAACAGTTTCATTTTGTGGCTTATATTATTGCATGGACTTCATAAACTCTTTATTGAAGGGAGGGATTCCAATGAGAATGGCTGAGGCTGGTTAGGGAGATGGTAAAGAGCAAAGAGATAGAAGATCAATGGATTTTACCTCAGAGGTGGACCAAAGAAGTTCAGAATATTTTGATTCCTGTCACTGTTATTGAAACAAACTAGCAATGTCCCTGAATTTTGGGGAAAACCCAGCAATATGTTGGTTTTTAAGCAGAATCCATAATAGTAGGATTTGAATGTACACACACATAGACACACAAATACTGTAGTAAGAGATACATCCTGAACCAGCATCTGACAAACCTTGAGGAAAGTTGGTAAAAGGAAATTGTTATGGCAAATAACTTGGCCAATTCCAAAGAGAGATTAGATATCAGTATACTGTAATACTGTATCTCTAATTGCCAGTTTATGAAGCCAACATTTGCCTCCATCTGTTACAAATCTGTGATTGGCACTGCTTTAGCATTATGACTGCTAGGCCTCAGTCATTTCCAGCTTTTTTCAAGAGGCCCTGCAGGCAGAAAGTTTTACAATATCTGGTTTAAATTGTGGTGCTAAATAACACCAACAATATGACTTAAAAATGCTTCCACCCCCCCACCCTTACGATGTTTGTGGCTGGTTGAAACTAAATCCAAATTAGCAGGATTAAACCTTCAATTGTAAATCATTTATCACCATAGAGAATGTGAATATTTTGAGTACTTAGCTAAATGTCATTAGGAAATAAGACAGTCTCACTTCTCCTAGTGACATCTCTCTTTTTTGTCAGTCATGTATCAAGGCTATTGCAGATGATTTCAAGATACCATTCCAAGTTTTATCCAGGAGTTAGTCATGGCAACTGGACTTTTTTCTTGTGGCTCAACATGTTTTGCTACTCATCTAAGTAGCTTCTTCAGTCTGAGAAAAGTTGGTGTGAGGCTTCCAATTTAGTGTTCACCAGACCAGGGTTGGGTGAAACCAAGGTGAACTATAAATTGGAAGCCTCCCTCAAACTTTTCTCAGAATAAGGAAGCTACTTGGATGAATAGCAAACATTTTGATCCCACAAGAAGTCCAGTTGCCTTGAATCTGCTCAGGGTCTTCTGTCATGAAGACAGATGGAAAGAACTCATTTAATTTCTCTGCAATTTCCAAGTCCTCCTTTACCTCCCCGTTTCTTCCCTCACCATCCAGAGGGCCAACTGGCTCTCTGGCAGGTTTTCTACTTCTAACATATTTAAAGAAGCTTTATTATTTCCCTTTATATTTCTAGCCATATGTTCCTCAAAGTCTTTCTTTGGATCTCTTATCATCTTTTTGCATTTTTTTGCCAGAGTTTGTGTTCCTTTTTATTTTCCTCATTTGGGGAGGATTTCCATTTAAGGAAAGACCTCTCCTTTCACTTTAGAGCCTCTCTAATGCTACTCATTAACCATGCCGGTTCCCTCTTAGACTTAGATTAACTCTTCTTTCTTTGTGGTATGCGCTTGTGCTCTGCTTCTGCTATGGTTGTTTTAAACAGGCTCCATGCACTCTGGAGAGATTGGATTCTTTTTTCCCCTTCCCTTTCAATTTCTTTCTAACTAGTTTCCTCATCTGAGGGAAGTCCACCCTTCGGAAATCAAGGGTTTTTGTGTCTGATTTGCTTGACACTCTCCCCCCGACATGCATGGCAAAGGAGATTGCAGTATGGTCACTATTCACCAGAGGCTCAGTGACATTCACATCCCTGACCAGGTCTTGAGTATCATGCAGTATTAGATCCATAGTTGCCTCTTCTCGGGTGGGCTCCATGACAGTAAAGTGAAATAACCCTTTAAAATGAATTACAATATTTGATGGAAAGCCAAGTAAAAGATGAGTACAAGCCCCTCTCTTGATGATAAGATTCATTTTTGAAAATGCATTTTCTTCATCTGAGCTCTGTAATCCCACAAAACCAGTGTTCCTAAATCACTCAATCACTTTTTCAGTCAACCTCAGAGTAGCAGCAGATATCTTAGATGACTTCAGCCAATATATGGTCAGAAACTCATACTGTACACAGTAACACCCACCTCATGTAAAAATAGAGGGAGTGATGTAATTCCACCTATGTTTCCCTTCCTCTCATTCTTCTGTCAATGTTTCTCACCACCTACATCTTCACCTTTGCAGCGTATAGCGCAGGGTGGAACTCAGGAGAAACTGTTGACGACATGACTGCTTTCATAATTTCTTGCCATGAAGGCATTCCACTTGACAGGTGTTAAGTTAGATCTTGCAAAACCAATGTTCATGTTTGAGCAGTTCTTCCCTCTCACATTTATTTGAATTATTTGTGTGACTGCTGCTATACCTGCTGGACTGAAACAGAAGACAACAGCAGGAATACAGTAGTATGAAGAGATAGCTTTTCCCATGTTCT
Source organism: Phrynocephalus forsythii (assembly GCA_029282475.1). Taxonomy (NCBI): domain Eukaryota; kingdom Metazoa; phylum Chordata; class Lepidosauria; order Squamata; family Agamidae; genus Phrynocephalus; species Phrynocephalus forsythii. The sequence continues at coordinate 24,181,019 of JAPFRF010000005.1, forward strand.
AGTAGTTTCAGTTGACAACGATTTGGCCACATGCTTTGCTCTCACCACCCTGTGTGTGTGTGTGTGTGTGTGTGTGTGTGTGTGTGTGTGTGTGTGTGTGTGTGTGTGTGTGTGTGTGTGTGCGTGCTTTACAGTATATTTATCCTATCAAATATGTATATTTTGGTGAGGGGTTGGGAATGTTGTGTGTTGTTTTTTTAACTCTAGTGTGTTTCAGACATTGCTTGGTTAATTGGCTACTTCCTTGCCTTTTTGTATTGTCCAGGACAGACAATCTGTTAGGTGGGGTGTGTGGCACTGCTGCTGAACTCATGCTGTTTTCTCCATTCCAATTTGGAGTGTTTTGATATATTTTAAATGGATTGACATGTGTGTGAGAATTTATATATAGCTATGCTATGTGCATAGGACTTGGGAGGGTGCACCTGAGCTGGGAGAACATATTTGTATGGCCTCTCACCATGATAAGCACTGGGGCATGGGCATTTCTGTAGGATTTCTTTCTCTACAAACTAGTGCATGCATAGATCTGATTATGATGTTTCTTGCTCATGTAATGTTGCCTGCTTTTGGAGTAGATTGACTCTCTGTTGCCTACCTCTCCACTTTTTGGATTAATTTTAAGAGTTATTCCGTGCTTTTAGACTGTGGGAAAATACAGATGGGAAACCTGAAACTAAAGTATCTGAAAGCAGCTTTATTTTTGTCTTTACACACAGGGACAAGAACATGAAAAAGTAAAACAAAACAATTGAAAATGAACCGAAAATCAATGAAAGAAGAAATGCAAGTCCCTATTAAAAAGTTTAAATCAACAAGGACTGGATGAGAATATCAAGTTTCTTCCTCTTCTATAATGAGCTGTTGAAATCCAGCAAATAATTTTATTTTTTAAGGCACTCATTCGATGTACTTCCTCTGTTTGTCACAGGGTTTTTCTTTAGAGACATTCTCTATAGTTCTTGATTTTGATGGAAGAAATAACATACAGTATAAGAGTATAATTTTACACTGCTTGAATCTTCAACACTGGATTGTAATTTATGGCTGAAACCTTGTGGCTCAGCATAGTAAATTGCACTAGAGCAGGTCCATGGGCATCCAGTAAGATGGTTACTTCATGTCCATTCTCATCCTGGGAGGAAGTTCATTGTGTGTTGATGTTGGTCGCGGTCATGTGGTCTTCTTGCAGTTCTGTCCCTGTTCCCGTGTATGCACGGGTGTGATGGATGATACCGGCATGACTGTTACTGCACGTCCTCGTTCCATGATGAAATGTGAAATTCCTTGCCTTTGTTCTCTGTTTTTTTTTCTGGCCCAATCTTCCATTTTTTGATGTTTCGATTCTCTGAAGACTGCCTTCAATGCGTTATGAAGCTAAGTTTGAGGCATTTGTCTTTTAATCTCTCTGCACTGCGTGGCTGACTCCATAGGGAATGTACTGGTGAATGGCATTTCACATTCCTGCTACTAGATGGAGAATGGCACGTTGCGGGAAGAGACTGACCTCATGGGCACTCATCTTGGAATGAGAAGCATGATGAGCAGATTCCCGAGGCCAGGGACGGGAATCTCTCATACCACTTAAATAGCAGTTCAGGGGGCGTGGTCAGGACGAACTCTCCTCATCCCACAATGGACGTGCGGTTAGATTACTTCATACCGGTCCCAAGCAGGACCGCAAACAGCAATGAGATGGATGTGAAGTATCAGCCTAAGTCACAACTAAAGTAAGCCTTTTGAAATCAATGGAATCTGTAGAGGAGCTGACTCAATCCTCCTTGATTCAATGGCCTTGCTCTCATGTGACTCACTATGTTGAGCAACAGGATTTCAGTTAGAATATCTTTTGGTGACTACCTATCTTTTCACATTTTATAAAAAAGGCATGTTATCCAATTGTATTTTAATGATGTTTGATCTTTTTAGTTACATCGTTGCATATCAGATTTTAAAAATAATCCTTATAATTTTAATAATAGCACTGAAACATGTTGGGCTTTACAGAACAATTAAAAGAAAGTAAAAAGATGCTTCATTTTGAAGTTTTTCCTCCTTGGTTTATAAAATATAGTGCTTGAATAGCACCATGAAAGGGAGCATTAGCTGAGTGCCTATAAAGTGATGGGATTAATTCAGGAGAAAGAGTCCATATTGATGGGTTCATATGGAAATTCCAAACTATTTGGGTAGCAATCTACATGGGTAGAAAAGGTCTATGAATTGCAGGTAGAATGAGGAAGTAGCGAGATACATTTAACACCTGGAATTAGTGGAAATGAAGAATAAATGAATGAATTTATTAAAGATAAATATTATACTCACACTGTGGGTAGGTTAGGGCAGCATTCTCTCTGTGTTGCATTCTGTATCCAAGTCTGTTCTGTTCTCATTAAAATTCTGCACTAATTTGATTTTTATAAAGCAAAAAAAAAAAAAACCCCACCAAACTTTCACTGAGGCACACATTTCCCCCTTTTTGTTTCTATCAAAATCCACATTTAAGAACTGTGTTTTGATCTGCTCTTTGTCCTACGAATAGTATCACAAAGCCTGAGGACTATAAAATCCATAGGATAACCAAAGCTAGAACCCATTTGTCCAAAAGGTGCACTTTATGGCAATTCACACTAGATTTTTGTAAAATCAAGTTCTCCAAATATTTTATTGTGCCATAATGCATACAAAAGAAACTCAGTTGTTCCATTACATATAGAAGAAAACTCATTTAAAAGCTCTTGAAGTCTGTTAAATTAGTACAATTGTAAACCTAAATTAAACCTTTACTAGGCTACAACAAATAGCATTTTTTTTTGCATTGCTGTATAGTATTCAACATGTTTGCACCCTATAGTTCTATTTTTGTCTGTTTTTTCTTAATCCTCATGGTAGTTTGTGGATCAAACAGAGGTACCTCAATGCCATTTAATGAGGAGGAATAATTTCCTGCCTATTGAGGCTTCAAAATTATAATCTGATTCAATGTGTCTACGGTGCTTGGAACTACCAAACAATTATAGACATAATAACCAAGACATGACAGAGACATGTCCAACATGGATAGCTTTTTATGAATAGAACTATGAGTAGAAATTCATTTCTTCTTGCACTTGCCTGAGCCATGGGTTTGTATGAGGCATGGCTGATAACAACTATTTCAAGTTTCAACCAAATTATTTCTTAAGGTGGCAGACACCCTACTGAAGCATATAGCAGGAGATCGGATGAATCTCACCCTTTCTGTGCCTTCTGTCACTAGGAAACTTACGATAATATTGTTGATATACAGAATATGCCAGGTCCCTTGGGGACAGTCTTCTCAGGTGGGGAGCCATGGCATCAGCTCTAAAGATGGCCTGTGCCTTTAGGTGAATGAATAAAGCTTTGTGCCCCTTATTTTATATTATATTGGATTGATTGCCCTACCATGGAACACCTACATTAGTTCTGTTTCCAGGACGCACTGTATACTTTCACATGAGTTAACTCACACTGTAATACAGTCTACATTTTTCAAAACACGTACACCTTCTTTTGTGCTTGAGGGAAGCTTCTCTGCTCATGTAGGGAGATGCGGGTTTCTTGAGGGCCATTGCAACATCTCGTGGTCTTGACAAATGGGATCTCATTCAGTACATGGGATGAGTAAGCTGAAGCCTGAGGCAATACAAGCAGAGCACTTTCCCAAACTCCAGGACAGATACTTTGGGGAATACACTTGAAGCGCTGTAATTTTACAAGATGATTCAATTGCCCTGTGGCTTATTTACGACATGTTAAAATGTTAAACACAATTAGTACAAACCTCCATTCTCTAAGGGGAATTTGCCTTTTATTATTGCTTAGAGTCCATGTTATGCAAGGTGCATAAGGTCTTTTCTACTCTGTTTGTTTCAAAGACCACATGCTGCATGAGGAGATAAGAATAAGTCTCAGAGGCAGTATGAATTTGCTGCCAATTTCCTCTTACTTTTCCTAGTTTCCTTTATTTAGCATATCTGTAATCCACCCAGATATTCAAAGAAATGTGCATAGCAATTTCCAATTTTAGAAATATTTGAGGAAACACAAGTGTGTTAAGCAGACCCTAGACCTGTTGCTCAATTTTATGTTCAGGAAATTTTAGAAGGACATTGGGGTGGGGTAAGGGTGATATTGGAAAAAGAATTCCAGGGATTTTGAAAAAGTGAAAAAGTTCCAGATATTTCAGGCCTGTGTATAATACAATAGGGCTTTATGTGGGGTGCAGGGAGCTTTTCAAATTTTTCTGGATAAAAGGGAAAGGTTCCTCTCATTTTCAGTAACATATTATCCAAGTCCATGTAAAACAATGTTATACTTAATCACTCAGCATAGGTCTAAGTAAACAAAAGAAGGCTTACTGTCATATACAAGTAAGTGTTTATTGGGCTGCAGTATTAGTTATGTGAATCAATAATGGAATTATTTTTTCTTTTGGCGTGCCCTTTGTAGCTTTAATGTTACCTTTTAGTGTTCTATGATGCCCTTCTAATTCCCTGTTCTTAATTTGAATATGTCTTAAATGTTCTGGACTGTATATTGTCCCTCATTATTGTAAGCCACCTTGGGGTATAAATATTCAAAATAAATAAATAAATAAAAATAATGCTTAGAGCAGTGATACTTATACACCCACTTTTTCTGGGGTCTTTCTTTGTTTCTTTCAACTTACATACCACCTGTCCGGCCAGCAGTCACTTTGAGAGTTTCATAATACAAAAACTGTACATCCTTACTATCTACCTTTATTTGACTTGAGCATTTCAGCTTGCTGATTTAAACTATAAGATGAAATCTTCTCTAAGGGCAGAAACTAAATGGCCTCACTATCCTCACCTGGATCAGTCTAGGGGATGGATTAAAAATGTGATTCATCATAATTTGTGATTTGCCGGAGCTGACAAATTGATGAATAATTGACAAATCAATGTATTTCCAGTGGCAAATCAATGAATTGATTTGTTTCTACTTTAAAGTGTTATAAAATGCCCCCCTCCAAGATACCTAGACACAACAAACATGCAGAGAGGCTTTCCCCAACTCACCTGTACAATCCTTCCAAGTTTGTGAAGACTGGGTTTCAGGCATCTGCGTTATATATCCATAAAGTGGGCACACTAGAAAATTTCTCTTTACGAACTGGGTTGAGAAGACAGAGTCTTCAAAAACTTGGAGGGAAAATGTAGAAGACAGTCCGAAGAAGCTTCTGTGCAATTTTGTAGTCTCTAGCTGTCTGGGGAAAACTTTCATGGGGTGGCCTATTTGGGGGAGTACAACTCAAGACATCAAAATCCAATCTCCAACAATCTTAGAGGGATTGTAGAGGAGAGTTTGGGGATTCTCCCCTCCAATTTTGCTTTCTGTAGGTGCCTTAGGGGGCATTTTATGTTCCATTGAATTAACAGATAAAAATTGCTAAAGTTCATCAAATCGTAGTCATCAGGGGACTTCATTTATGATCAATACAAATCTGCAATTTTTGACAAATTAGGTAAATTCATCAGAAAATGTGATTCATTTTTTAATTTGTCACCATCTCTAGTTTCTGTTTTACTAAACTGGATTGCTTTGAGGTACGTTTTTCCATTTGGAGCAATCCTTCAGCTCATATCCAGAAACAAAGGAACACCACTAGTTATTCGGCCCATTCTGGATGCTCTCCCAAGTGTTTTGTTCAAAGCTTACCAACAACCTGCCAATCTCAACCAACTATGGACATGCAATGAACTTCACAACATTGGTCCAGAGAGAGGGACTGAATCCTGCTACAAACTCAGAAGTCAGAAGTCAGATCTGTCACCACATCTCTCAGGTCACACAATCACAGGCCCCAACAAAGTCACACACAACACCACTGGCCTGTTGACGTGTTCCTTTGGTAATGTGGTCTATGCCATCCTTTGCCAACAATGCCCTTCTGTACTCTACACAAGACAAACAGGAAACCTTGGACAGGAAATGGACACAAATCAGTCATCAGGAATTATCACACTCAAAAAGCCGTTTCTGTATATTTCAATCTACTTGACACTCTCTGGATGACCTGAAAGCCAATTTTTTTTTGGGGGGGGGGCTACAAAATGAGACTTGAAAGAGAAATAGCTGAGGTGAAGTATATATGGATGCTGGAGACTTTTTTAAAATGACTAAATATTAATCAAGTGTTAAGTCATTAGGAAGTGTGAAATCCCACATTGATTTACACAGTTTGCTGTTTATGTATTGTTATCCCCAGCCTGGTAATCTGTTCCTTTACTAATGAACCATTTTTCATTTTGATCATTATCTGTGTCACCACATGGTCATGTGCAAATATTACAGCTTTTTACATATTATATATATATCCTTTTTAGAAAAATCTATGCAGTTTTTTTTTTTTCCATAAAAAGTTGGAAAGCAGTATAGAAAAATGCATCAAGCATTCTATTTCCACATGACAGGTAGGTGCTTTTGGGAAATAGGCTGTTATGAGTCTTAAGAATAATAGCCATACATTGATACTGCTAATTATCCCAAAATCGTATTTAGCAATAACTTTTCATATATTACATAACTCCCCTCATTACACTTTCACAATTGCCCTTCCCAGGGGCCTTTGCCAGAATTAACACTTTCTTAGAATTCTAAAATGTGTCAAGCACTAGTGCTGCTCACTTTGGCAGGGAAATTATGGTCTGTTCAGATTCCCCAAGGCAGGAAAATGGAATGAATCTCAAGTGGAATCATTACTACACCCAAGCAAAAGGTCAACTCATTTATAGCTTAACAGTTCCTATTAAGTACTCTGTGTTACCTGTTGTGTCCAAATGGTTCAGTAATTTGAAAGTTTGTGAAGTGGAGTTGTGTGCCAGTACATAAATGAATTGTGGGGTCCCCCCCCCAGTGTTTGCCTCCTGGGAGGAAAAAAAATAGTGATTGAACAAAAATAAATGTGTTCTCAGTGAATAATTCTTATATATTTGGATTGCAAACAGTTTCCCTAAGTATCAGCTGCACAGAATATCAGCTACAGGTCTTTGAATTATTTGACTGACGACAGGGTGAGGTCATTACATTTGTAGAGGTTACTCATGCAGCTCAAAAGAAGCACAGCAGGGAAATGTGGTGTTTTTAAAGCACGCTATTATGGTATATTAATTGAATGTGCAGATATTGGGAGATGGAAAATGCCAGTATTTAAAAAACAAAGGATTAAAAAAAGAAGTGAGCCCTATGTAATCTTGCCAGGTCTTTCAGTTTAATAGCATACTCTGGCTAAAATTAACAGCACAACCTTGAAATCCTGCTACCCCTGGTTTACATCCCATTTCTTGTAGAAAAAAATCAGTATTGGTTTTCCAAAACTTTGTTTCTTCCCGTGTGTTTAATAACTTGTTTGTTTATTTACCTCCTGTGGAAGTAGGAAGAAACAATAATGGACAGATTCTGTGCAGAATTTTTTTCACAGTGTCCTTGCCTATCCCCTTCAAACGTTGCTAATAAAAACTAATCTATATGATGGATACAGATTAGAGATGGGCATGACTTGAAAAATTTTTTTTTCAAGTTGTCGTTAGTCGGGCCGGTTCCGTTTCGGGTCGTTTCCGTTTTTTGTGAAAATTCGCAAAAATTAGTCGGTTCATTTTTTTCGTTTTTTCATTGTCATTAGTACTGGTTTTTTGGGGGCGGAGCGGGCTCCTGGAGGCACCTCTGTGGGGTGGGTGCCTCCTCTGGCCTGCTATAAAGGGAAAGTGGGCTCCTGGAGGCACCCGTGGGTGCCTCCTATCCTCACCCACTAGGAAGGGGAAGCAGGCTCCAAGAGACCCCTCAACATGGGGGTCTCCCCTCCTCACCTGCAGCTGCAAAATGCATGCATAGTCATATGGATATGCATACCAGTTGCAGACAGTGAGACTAGTGATGGCAGTGAACCCAGAGCCATAGGGTGATGCCTAAGGCTCTCGCACCACCATGTCTCACAAAGAGGGGAATTGTACTTGTGTGTAGTGCAATGCAAGTACATCTGGCTTAGGGTTAAGGTGGGTTAGTGCAAGGGCTAGGGTTAGGCTAGCGACAGGTAAGGTTACGGTGGGCTAGTGGGTTGCACCTCTGGGTGCCTCTCTGACCCACTAAGAAGACAGTCTGTGACGTATGGGTAAGTAAGGAGTCAAGGATTAGGGTTAGGGTTAGGGGGCTAGGGCAGGTTTTAGGGGGCTTTTTGGCACATCCCAGAAGTCTCCATGGCCAAGTGGCCATGCGATTGGTGGGATGGCTCCAAAATTTGCATGGTCGTCCACTCCCACATGGCTGGCCACTTGGCCAGCCCATCATTGCGCAGGTGTAAATAAAATAAAATAAAATAAAATCAATGGAGGACAGAGGAGGAGAGGAGAAACATTTTGTTGCAAGAAAAAACCCACTGCTACTGTGAAAAATCTGGCAGTTTATAAATTTTTGCATGTTTCTGTTGTGCTTGTGTGTTTTTGGACCACAATTTCAAAAACAATATTGCGTTCGCCGCCCCATTTTGGATCCCCCGCCCGCACCGCATGGCATGGCGACTCGAGTCCGGCTGCCCAGGACGGGGGGGAGGCGGGACCCCCCCTCCAGAAACCACCCCTCCGGTAGGTGCCCTGCGCCCTTAGTCAAGCAGGCATTTTTCCGCCTGCTTTTTTGGCCCGGGAATGGGTGGGGGGAAAGTTTTAAATTTTTTTCCTGTGCCGTCTGTGCCGCTTGCTTGCGCTTTAATTGCGGCAGCTGGCGGCCAGCGAGACTGGGCTTTTTGCTGGCTGCCTGCGAGCCTGCAGCGAGTCCCACCAAAGCAGCCCAGGACGGGGGATGGGGGGGAGGCCGGGGACCTCCAGAAACAACCCCTCTGGTAGCTGCCCTGAGGCACGGCAGGCATTTTTCTGCCTGCTTTTTGGCCGGGAACCGGGTTTTTTTAACTTTTAAAAACTTTTTTTCTGTGCCGCCTGGCATCGCGCGATCGTGCGATGCAAGGAACGAGCATGACAAATCAGACCAAAATTGTTCGTTCGTCGGTTCAAGCTCGAAGTCTGGCGGAGTAATTCCCATTACCGTTTCCGTAGAGTAACGGAAACGGAAACAGGAATACCGCTAAGTCGTGCCCATCTCTAATACAGATTAAGTTAATTCTTCTGGTTCCCGTGATGTAACTCAAACAGGACAACTAGAGTTTTCCCTCAGGAGGCCATATACAACTGGAACACTGTTTCCCCAGATGGCAACAGGTATACTCCATAGGAAAAGGCAGCACTAAAGCAACCCTTCAGGACACTGCCAAATTCCCACCAGCAATGGGACCATGAAACCAAGCTGTGAGGGGAGTGAGGCAGAGGTGATTGGTCTTGTCAAGGCAGCAAAGGGAGATCTAACAGGAACTCTGTAAGACCAGGTCTCTGTGCCAGAGTAGAAGGTGGTGTCCAGATAGGCTGATTTGCCTAGATTGTGGACCACTGCAGAGGTCTTCCTGGGGTTTGGTACACTAGACCTAGGAAGCAGATCGTACATAAGGTCCATTTCTTTATATATATATATGCTATGCTGTGTAAATATACACAGTGGATCCAACCACCAAGTGGGACAAACACTAAGAAAAAGGAGAAGTAAGAAGCTAAGCAAATATAAAAAGGTAAAGGTAAAGGTTTTCCCCGCACAAGCGTGCTAGTTGTGTCCAATTCTAGGGGCAGTGTTCATCTCCGTATTCAAGCTGAAGAGCTAGTGTTGTGCAAGTCCATGGCCATGTGGCTGGCATGGCTGCAAGGAAACACTGTTAAGCAAATATACACATATGTTAATATATGCAAAATAAACATGCTTTTAAAGGGGGTATATTTGATAGTGCTGCTGATTCCCTGAGGGGGAAAGGGGATTGAGGCAAGATGTTCAAGGCAATAATTATTTTTTCTATTATTTTCAAGTAATGAATAACCAAGTTAAATGTAGGACTTTGTGCTGCTTGCCCTGGGTGCCAAAATAGTTAATCACAGCTGTGAATACCCCTTTCTCCAGGAATTTTAAACAAGCATGAGAAAATAACATGGTGCTCTTGGGCACTTAATTCTCAACACCAGAGAAAGACAGCACAGATTCCAGGTGTGCAGGAACAATGGCTCAACTTATTGTTCAACCACAAGTGTAAGTGGACGTGCAACCATCTGAGTTATCACAATTGATAGCCTGTCTAGAGACTAGTGTTATAAGTCTCCATTTGTCTCATTCTCACAGGCAAGGATGAATTATCCCTTTCTTCTTCCCTACAAAGGCTCTCTCAAGTTTGGTTGCACTCTTGACTTCTTGCATTTGTGGGGCTCATTACTTTGTATGGAATAAAATCTTACCCATATAGGAACAAAGCAGGGCAAATCTGGGTGACTGGCCTGTTTCTTGGCCATTTGCCAATGTTAACCTTGGATGTGTTGTCTTTCTTAACCATCAGCCAGCCCTTCTGTGCTTCCTTTCATGGTTGTGGAGAACTTAACAAATTCATAGTTTCACTGGGAGGAAAATGAGATAATTTATACAGGGATGTTGAATTCCTCACCAGGCTGTCTGCACAGCCAAGAATAACAATGGCAAGTATTTCAGTGACTATATGATGCAGTGAATAAACGTCTTCCCACAGGAAGCCAGGCTGGCCCCATCTTGGCTATCCTTCCTCAAGAAGATGCAGATTCTTCTCTTCAGAAAGGTCTACCCTTAGTGAGTAGGTGTCTGAAAGGCATGCATTTTTTAAAAAACAGAATACTTTGCCTTGTTGCTTTGAATCTCTTTTCCGTGTTGATTTTGTTTACTATGTTTCGTGTGGTTATTGTTTTATATTTTTAAAAATGTATATCTACTGTATTTAGCTTATAAATACTATCTTTTAAAGATGTAAAGTGGTTCTTCTTAAGAAGAAAGGTGGTGTAATTTGTTTCTGTTTTGTTTTGTATAATATTTTTCAAAAGTTCATTTTGAAACAAAATGAAATGAATCAAGGGGGCGATGTAACAAAATGAAACAAAACAATTTTTTTTCCCAATTCGTGCCCATCCCTTCTCTCAGCCTTTACCGAGTTCTTTTACCAGCCAAGGTTAGAGCAGTGAAATACCTGAAGGAGAGGCAGACAGGATGGTGGACACATGGAGAAGTTATCCAGCAAATAACCAACCATAAGACAGATGGGTCATAAAAGGGGCTGCCCGAGGGCTCCTGTTTCTTTGGGACCTCAGTCACAAGAGGGTATTATTCATGATTTTTGTCATCCATGGGAGAGGGGGCTTGGAATGATTCCCCTGTGGATGCCACAGTTCTACTGTACATATAAATAACCAAAACGAAATAGTTCACTGCCATTGACACAATAGGGAAAAGAAGAAGAGTAAGCATGCAATGTTATAAAAAGGTAAACGTCCCCAGCCACCATACACATGAGTGCTAGTCATGTCCAACTCTAAGGAAGGTGCTCATCTCTGTTTTCAAGCCAAGGAGCCAGTGTTGTGCAAGTCCATGGTCATGTGGCTGGTATGGCTGCACAAAACAATGTTTACCTTCCCACTTTTTATGGCGGTACCTGTTTATCTACTTGCATTTACACGCTTTCAAACTGCTAGGTTGGCAGGAGCTTGGGTTAACTGCAGGAGCTCACTCCGCTGGCTGACACATGTTATAGGACAGCATTAATTTGTGGCTTCGGTCCTTTCAAACTTGGAATGATCACCTGAGCACACTTTGCCTTTTTAAACCAATCATGCTGATGATTCTTTCAAAGAAAATAAGAAAGAAGATAAGAAACACACTTAGAATGGTCAGGGGTAGGCAGGGTGAGCAAGGGGACAGGGAAGCTTGTAGATGTCATTTAATGGGGTGCTACATAGCTTAAGCCAATCCTTCAGTTTTTTACATTTCTCCCATATTTCTTTGGATACTTTTTCTTCCCTAATCCATCTAAAATAACTATACCACTTTTCTTTTTCGTAGTTTCCCAATCTTCCCATTTTTAATCTTGCCAATATGTCTGATTTATTGTTTCAAGAAGATATAGATTCCAATTATCCTCATTCCATTTAGTGGAATCTTTCCATCCCCATGCAATCACTGCATGTGCCGCTATTAGCATTGCTTTCAATAAATATTGGTCTACGGCCCTTAATTTTTCACAACCCAATATACCCATAAATAATAAACTTCCATTAATTTATAATTTAATTTTGAACCAATTTTCTATTTTCCTAAGGATTATATTCCAAAATGATTTAATTTTAATGCATTCCCACCAAAGGTGGGAATACCAACCTGGTTCATTGTTACAATGCCAACAATTTGGTTTAAATCCTTTTATCATCTATGCAAGTTGTGTCGGTGTTCTATACCATTTGAATATAACTTTCCTTTCTAATTCTCTAAATTTCACCAATTTTATTTCTCTAATACCTTTCGTCATTTTCCTTATATCATCCTCTGTTAATATCATTTCATTGCTCCATTTATTTTGCAATGCTTTAAACAAAAAATCTTTATCTGTAACCATAAGTTTATATATTTGACCTGTCAATCCTTTTCCCTTTAAATCTAAAATTTTATGAATTTTCCCAAACCTCTTTTCCTCTTGTATGGGGCCTTCAGTTTGTAAATATAACTTAACCCTATTATATAACCCTAACAGATTCAACCAATATTTTCCCCCCACAGCATTAACTAATTCCTGAAAAGGAATTAGTTTGCCATTCTTATGCAAATTCTTAATACAGTAATACCCTTTACACACTAACTTTTTCCATAAACCTTCCTCGAATGAGTCTCCCTCCTTTCTTAGACTTTCCAAAGGTTTACCCTGTAAAAATCCTCCTTTCCATTTAGCTTGCCATTTCCCCATATCTTAAAGGCCACCTTTCTAGGGCCACTTGTTGTCTTAAGAATACTTTGAACCCTATTTGTATAGATACCAAACTTGCCAATTCCATTATTTATTTCATCCTCAATTCTTACCCACTTATTTTTGTTTCTTCCATCGAGTACTAGTAGATATTTCAATTGAAATGATTCATAGTAAAATTCCAACCGCGGCAGACCCCATCCCAGATCCTCTTGTGGCATATAAATCAATCTTTGGACTTCCCTTGCCTTCTTTCCCCCAAATACCCAAGTTCTTAATTCCTTATCCCATCCTCTTAAGACATTTTTTGGAATCCATATAGGGAGCACTTGAAAAAGATACAATATTTTAGGGACTATAAATGTCTTAATAGTTCTAATTCTGTTCATAAGTCCTAATACTCTATTCTTCCATTCCCCCAGTTTATTTATTTATTTATTTATTTATTGCATTTATACCCCGCTTATCTACAATATATACTCTAAGCGGCTTACAAAACATCGGGCCTCAATAGCCATAAGTTACAAAAAAAAAACAACCAAAAATAAAACCAATAAAAATAACACTAAGCAAAGTTAAAACCTAATGGCACCTCAGTTGGCTTTTGTATCTTTTTCCATACCATCTTAAAATTTGTTACTCTTAGTTTATTTAGGTTTTTAGTTATGATAACTCCCAAATATTTAAGTTTTTTGTCCCTATTGTCATTCCCATTAATTTCCTTATTTCCTCTTGTTCCCTATATTTAACATTGTAAAACATTATTTCTGATTTTTTAATATTCACGCCTAATCCTGTACATTTTCTAAAGTCTTCTAATATAATCATGATTTCCTTCAATCCCTCCAATGGGTTCCATAAAACTATTAAGATACCATCAGCAAAAAGGTTCACTTATACTTCTTCCTTCTCCAATTTATATCCTTGTATCCTAACCGCATTTCTAATTTTGTCCACCAAAGGCTCCATTGCTAGGATAAATAACTACGGAGATAAGGGACACCCCTGCTTAACCCCTCTTTGTATTAAGATTTCATTTGTCCAGCCTTCATTAACCCTGACAACAGCTTTGCTGCTACTATAAATTTCTTTTATTGCCTGCACTATTTCGCCCTTGAATCCAAATTCCTCTAGAACTTGAATTAAATATTCATGACTTACTGTATCAAATGCCTTACAAACGTCAGGTTTTAGTAATGCCAATTTTTCCTGATGTTTCGACTCTCTTCTATGTGTTAAGATGTTAATTATATTTCTTAAGAGGAAGCCAAAGACATTGGTGGAATGTACTAAAGAGCTTGTAGGAAAGAATGGAAAATAATTTGTTCTTCGGTTCCAGGGGTTGGGGAGGTGTTGGGGAGGGGGATGCAAAAACAAGTGACATAGTTACATATTATTCTGTATGTATTATTTATTAGTTTCTCAAAATTAATAAAAAATTAATGTTAAAAACAAAAAATTAATGGGGTGCTAAATATCTAAGCATATTGCACACATATGGAAAATAAACAGGCATGTTGTAGCTGCACATTAAGTGCTTGCAAATTTATGCCCACATACAACAGAGCAACACTATTGCCTTCCTGATGTTTAATAGCACCCCATGCCTAAACCTCTGAAATAGAGAATGATACTTAGGTTCATGCAATAACAAGAAACGTAATCCTTCTAACTTGTAATAAAGATTTAAATAAGCGAAGCACTAAGGAAATATATGGGAAGATGGTAACAACAAAAGGATGCCTTCTTAAATTTAGGAGGACCAAAAATATTGATTATGTTCTCATTGAGGTTCCAGCATCGACTTAATGGATTGCCACCAAATCCCACCAGCAAATGATGATGCTTCAAAACCTGTTTTTACAGAATAGGGAGGCACCAGGGATGCAATAAATAAATAAATAAATAAATAAATAAATAAATAAATAAATAAATAAATAAATAAAAGGACTTCAATCCTAATGCAGGACATAGACCATATCTGACCCATCCCAATATGCAGCATAAGGATGAATAAATCTCAGTGGACCTAATCTAGTTTATTTCCATTGTGGTGTAGCGGATAGATTGATGGACTTTGGATGACTCTGGAGAACAGAATTCAAATCTCCTCTTGTCCATGGAAACTTACTAGAAAAATGGAGCTGGTAAACTACTCCTTAAATAACTCACCTACCATGAAAGCCCTATTAGGGTCACACTAAGTAAATTCTGACTTGACAGCACAAGACTCATGCCCTTCAGTTGAGGGTAAGCTTACTAAGCAACAAGATTTTTACCAGTATAGCTATTTAAATTAGTTGCTCTTACAATGATACCATGATATGTTTCAAGATCAAAGATGAGCAGGTGTTTAAAACATTGTGGAATTAGTAAGTGTGTTCTTATACATTTGTTTTAAACACAAAGACACAAACACACACACATATATACTGTGTGAGTTTATGTAAATATATTTTGCAAGTGTATAGATAGATAGATAGATAGATAGATAGATAGATAGATAGATAGATAGATAGATAGATAGATAGATAGATATTCCTCACTCTGTTGTTGTTTTTTGCACATACCTAAATAAGTGCTTTACATACTTCCAAACGGGTGGATTTTCTGTGTCATGCATGCTGTCATTCTCCTCTTTTTTTATTCTTCAAGGGTATTCACAAATGATGGGATTTATTTTTATTTTTAGCTTTCTTTTTTAGGCAATAATTCATTTGTGCCTGCAGTTTAAGGCTCACCTGGAGTAATAATCCTCAGTTTTGATGCACCCTAATCTTCTCCACAGAAACCAATTGTGATGTCACAGACAAAGGATTAGGGTTTCAAAAGAGAGAGAGAGAATAAATATCTATGCAGGAGAAAATGTGCATGAACTGAGAAGACATTTACTTCATGGCTCACAGTGTGTTTCCTATATTGCAAGTAGGTCTTCTATTATTTTCATCAAAGGGGAAGCAGACTTACAGTTGATGGCACTGGGTTTGAGGCTTCTAATATTAGTTCTTCTATGAAAAGTCTTGTCTATGACGTGCTATATGGGGAGGAGAGGAAGTAGGGAACATGATGATATAGTCTTGAAATATTGGCAGATGAGGGGAGCTTTGCTGCATGAGCTTCAAGAGTTCCTTGCCTGCTTCTACAGGATCTGTCTTCCTTCAAAACTATACAGCTCATTGATACAAAGGCAAATGACCTGTAGATTCATAGAATCGTAGAAAAATGAAATTGGAAAAGGCCTATAAGGCCACTCCCTGCTCATCATGCAGGGATACAAATCAAAGGATACCTGCCAAGTGGTTACACAAGAATTAGAGATGGGCACGAAATGAATTTTTTGTTTGTTTCATTATTCGTTATTTGTTTTGTTACATAACTAAACAAATAACGAACCTAGGAGTAAAATCTAAAAGAAACGAAACAAACCAGGAAAAATTGGTTAGTTACCTTTCATTTCATTAAGGGCGGTGCACAAAGAAATGAGCTGTTTTTAAACCCTTTAAATTGATGAGAAACACTTCAAAATATTGTAAAAAAAATTATGCCTGATTATAGCTATTAGGTGGATGCCAGTGATGTAAAACATCTAAAATGTGTTTTTATAGAGATCATTTTTAAAAGGTACAAATGGCTGAAGCATACTTTTGTTAATGGTGGTGAATCTGTGCAGAATGGCACTTTTGAGGTATTAAAATGTCCTGAATATAAAAAACCCAGCAAAAATTATTTTTTCTGCCTGATAATACCTAGTGGGGGGTGAGGAGTGTTTAAAATGTGAATTTATGTGTTTTCTCAGAATACTTTTTTATTTGTATTTTTATTTTTTTTAAATGTTTTCCATCTGGTCTGGGGTGTTTGGACACCCGCATGCGGTCAAATGCATTAAATTGCACAAACCAGGTAAAAGCCAATAATGAACTAATGAACCAACAAAATGAATTTTTTTAAAAAAAAAATAATTAAAAAAAAACTAAACAAAATGAAGTCTTAAACAAAATGAAATGAAACGAATCACCATTTTTTCGGTTTGTGCCCATCTCTAATAAGAACATAAGAACAGCCTTGCTAGAACAGGCCACAACCTATCCAGTCCAACATTCTGTCTCACACAGTGGCTCACCATTTGCTTCAGGGTATTCCCAAGCAGATTTCTTCACCTGCTTAAGATTCCCTGCAAATGGCATTGAGAAATAACCTGCCTATCTCTCCAACCCGGAGATGTCCTTAGGCATGCATAATGGTAGCCATTGATAGTCTTGTTCTCCTAAAACTTGTCCAATCCTTTCTTAAAGCTGTCAAGTCTGACAGCTGTCACCATTTCTTCTGGCAGGGAGATCCATAGACCAGTGATCCTCTGGGTGAAAAAGTACTTTCTCTTATTTGTTTGAGATCTAGCACCCTAAAATTTCATGGAGTGCCCCCCAGTTCTAGTGTTGTGCAATAGGGAAAACAGATTTTTCTTATCTACTTTGTCCACACTATGAATGATTTTATAAACTTCCATCAGGTCACCTCTTAGGCACCATTGTTCAAGAGTGAAAAGGCCCAGCCGTTGCAGCCTCAGATGGTAAGGAAGGTGTTCCAGTCCCCTAATCATTCTAGTTGCCCTCCTCTGCACTTTTTCCATTTCCATAATATCCTTCTGGAGGTATGGTGACCAGAACTGCACACAATACTCTAGATGGGGCCTCACCATAGATTTATAAATACGCAAAACTTATTTTGTATACCCTTCCTAATTATTCCTAGCATTGAGTTTGATTTATTCCTAGCATTGAGTTTGACTTATTTTGTATACCCTTCCTAATTATTCCTAGCATTGAGTTTGATTTTTTTTCACTCCTGCAGCACACTGGGTTGACACCTTCATTGAACTGTCCACCAGGACACCAAGGTCCTTTTCCTGGTTTGTTGCAGAGATTTCAGACCTCATCAGTTTATAAATGTAATTTTGTTTTGCCCCAAAATGCATTACTCTGCACTTGCTAATGTTGAAGCTCATTTGCCACCTGTTTGCCCACTCTCCCAGTGTCAAGAGATCCCTCTGGAGCTCCTCACATTCTCTCCCAGCTTTTACTACCCTGTATAATTTAGTGTCATTGGCAAATTTGGCTACCTTGCTATTTACTCCTAGATCATTTATTGAAGCGGTTGAAAAGCAGGGGTCCCAGTACAGAACCTTGGGGAGCCCACTCTTTACCTTCTGCCACTTGGAGAAGTATCAATTTAGTGCTACCCTCTGTTTCCTGTCCCTTAGCCAGTTGCTGATCCAGGATAAGACCTGTCCCTTGATTCTATGACTGGCAAAAGTATTCAAGGCCTATGGTGTGGGACCTTGTCAAAAGCCTTCTGAAAGTCCAGATAAACAATGTCAACTAGATCTCCCTTATCCACATACTTGTTGACAGTCTCAAAGAATTCCAGCAGATTAGTAAGGCATGATTTGCCCTTGCAGAAGCCATGTTGGCTCTCCAGCAGTGCCTTCTCTTCTATGTGCCTATTAATTTTATCTTTTAAGATGGTTTCTATGACTTTACCTGGGACACATGTAAAACTTTTTAGCAGTGTGTGTGTGTGTGTGTGTGTGTGTGTGTGTGTGTGTGTGTGTGTGTGTGTGTGTGTGTGTGTTTCCTCAATACATGCACTCTTATACACCATTTTGATTGGAGAAAATCCATTTCTCCATCCCGCCACCCTCACAGGTATGTCTTGTGGGAACCCATGAAAGGGACTTCTCAACTGCTGCACCCTGACTCCCACTAAAGGCTAGGACTGCCTCATCTCTGTTGTCCTTCTGGAAACAATCAAAGATCTTTCTCTTCAGGCAACCTTTCCCTGAATGATGGACTACCATGTGTATTTTATATGAATCTATGGGTTCACATAGACTTTGTGTTTATAACTACTTATAACCTTATAGCTTTAATATAATGTTGTCTATTGCTGTAAGATGTCTATCAATTCCTTGTTCTCAAATACTTGAACATGTCTTAATTATACTGGACTGTATATTATCTCTCATTACTGTAAGCCACCTTGGGCCCTATTCCAAGGAGACAGGTGGGGTAAAAATACTCTAATAAATAAATAAATAAATAAATAAATAAATAAATAAATAAATAAATAAATAAATAAAATAGTATTTCCATTTCCGTTCTCTTCGTGATGCAACAGGTTCAGATTAGATATATTTGCTACTAAAATTCAGATGAACAAACTAATTTTCCATCCCTATTCCAGTATTTTCATGAGATTTCCTAGGAAGTTTCACTTAGCTCAGCATCAGTTCTTGCAGTGATAAGGCATTAGAGTGTTGATAATATCTTCCAAGTAAGTTCCTCAAATTAATTAGATGCTGTTGATATTTTTTATAAAAGTAGTTAATTTCCCAGCTATTCAGTTCTTTCCCCCATTATTTTTCCAATGCTTGTAAAAACAACCATCTTAATATTGATACAAAAATGGCATAAAAGATGCCATGTAGAGATGGGCATGAAATGCTAAATTAGCAATTCATTTCATTATTCATTTCTTTGTTCTGTTTCATTTTGTTTCATTTGAATTTATTTTAAAAAAGTTTCATTTTTTGTATTGTTTCATTCTTCATTTGTGTACTCTCTCTCTCTCTCTCTCTCTCTCTCTCTCTCTCTCTCTCTCTCTCTCCTCTCTCTCTCTCTCCTCTCCCTCTCTCTCTCTCTCTCTCTCTCTCTCTCTCTCTGTGTGTGTGTGTGTGTGTGTGTGTGTGTGTGTGTGTGTGTGTGCATGTGTGGTGCCTATGGAACTTCCTGCACTGATGTGGGGAGAAGGCAAGATTTTAAACTTTTTTTGCCACCCCAAGCTCCGATCAGCTGTAGCACAGGTGGCAAAAAAATGTTTAAAAAGCCCACTTTCCCCCACCCAATGGGGTGTGGAGAAACCAGGGGATTTTTAATGTATTTATTTTTTTTTTTTTATTTTTTTATTTTTGATGAGCCCCAAGCGCTAATCAGCTGTAGCACAGTCTTCGGGCAGTCTTCCCCCCACTTTGGGTGCAGGAAAAGGAGCAATTTTTAAACTTTATTTGCCAGCCCCAAGCCTGTGCTACAGCTGATTGGTGCTTGGGGCTCAGCAAAAAAAAAAAAAAAAAGTTAAAAAATCTCTCCTTTCCCCCACTCAATCAGGTATTGTTAATTTTTTTTTTTTTTTTGCTGAGCCCCAAGTGCTGTAGCGAGGGCTTGGGGCTGGCTTAGACAAACAGTTTAAAAATTGATGGTGGGGGGAGAAGTGATTTTTAAACTTTTTAAAAAAGTTTAAATGAATAACGAACCACCTCCTCAAAACAAAACAAAAAATTTCATTTCATTCATTTCATTTTTCATTCCCGTGCCACCAGCTCCTGTGGAGGGGGCTTCCAAAGCAGCAGTGCCGATCAGCAGTAGCAGTGCTGGTGCTTGTTTAAAAAAAAACAAAGCCCGGCTGCAATACAGCTGATAGGCAGTTGGGGCTTAAGGGGGGGAAAGGGTACCTTATGGGGTGGGGGAAAGGAGTGATTTTTAAACTTTCATTTTTCCATCTCCAAGCCCAGTTACAGCACTTGGGGCTCAGCAAAAAAAGTGGAGATTAAAAATGCCCCCCCCCACCAATGGAGAGGGGGGAATGTAGGGATTGTTCAACTTTTTTTTTTTTTTGCTGAGCTCCAAGCAGCGACCATCAAAAAAATTAAAAATCCTACCTTCCCCACCACCACCCCAGTGGTGGGGGGAAAGAACAAGTTTTAAACCTTTTGGGGGGGGGGCGCCGAGCCCCAATCACCTATCAGCTGTAGCACAGTTGGGCTTTTGTTTTTAATAAGTGCCAGCAGTGCTACAGCTCATCTGTACTGCTGCTTTAAGCTGAATAAACAAAATGAATTTGTTTTGTTTTGTTTCATTTTGTTTTCTATTGAGGGAGTGGTTCATTATTCCTTTTGTTACATAATGAATCGAATAACAAATAATGAACAGAATAAAAAAAATTGTTTTGTGCCCATCTCTAATGCCATGTTCCACCTAAAATGGCTCTAAATGTAATGTTGTTTCCACTCAATGCATGCTTTTTAAATATGACTGCATTACACCTCTGTTACAAAACAAGAAACTGTAAGATGCTCTTTCCAAGTCATTCCCAGGCTTTAACGTAGGTTGATTGCAATAGCCGGGGGTAAAGTGGTCTAAAACAACAGTTAGCAATTTTAAATCCTCAGTGAGCATCGTTCTTTAGACTGAATTAGTGGGAAATGGTCTAATTCCTTTGAAATGCCCCAGTAACTTTAGGACCCATACTCTGCTTTGAATGTTTTGTCTTTTTTAGTCCAAAAGCAGGAGAGCTAAATGCAGGCATATGTACAGAGAGCATAGCCCTGTGGAGGAGATAGGTGCATCAGCTTTGCTTGACCAGGATGCAAATATTCGATTTACGTAATTCTTTAAGAAATATGCAACAACATTGAATGTGCAATTCAAGCTGCTTTTTTTTTTTGGTGCAGATGCTTTGGATGACAAACTTCAGTTTTCCAAACTGTTTACCAGGAATTCTGCCTCATATGTCACCCATATGGCTGCCTTCTGTATGAAGTTGGTTTCTGTAGAGTTTTCACATACAGGTATGCACTTTGAGCCAGGTTCCAAGATCACATTTAATACACTGTTTGCGAAAAGAAAAATCCCCGTTTTATTGAATATGAGTACAAGCTCCCCTATTGGCCATAAAGCCATTTTCATTATTTTTAAACTATCTTTCATTAACCTTAAAGAGCATGTGTGTAAGGACTATACTTTATGGCTTTCAATTGTTTCAATTAAATTGTTCTGAGATCAAATCAAATAACATGGGGATTTGCTGAACTGAAAAAACTGCCTTCACATATGGATTGCTAGGAGATTATCCCACTGGGGGTTTGCTATCTGGGAAATTAAAATAAAGAAATATATCCAAGTAATTCCACTACCACCACCCCACTAAGAGAAGAAACATCCAGAATAATGAAAGAGAGTCTATTTTAAAATACAAGCCCCCTCTGGAAGTATGTGCCAAGTGCATCACAAGGGGGTGGGGGGAAAGAGATACTGAGGTCAAAAAACATTGTGCATTGTGATTATGAAACTCAGCCTGATATAATCCATTGGTACATTTAATATTTAAAGACTTCCTAAACCGTTTCTCAGACACAAGTAAAACCTGTGGGTTTTAAAACATTGATAGAATAAATGATAATTTGATCTCTCCATTGTCATTATTAAAGGCAAAATCTTATCTTTATTTGTGTGCAATCTTGTGTCTTGAGAAAATACAAATCAAATCAGAATTTAAACACACACACACTCTTAGAGGGTACGCGAGTGGAAAATAAAATAAAGCCTGCCTGCCCCAAATCCCTCCCCAACCCTCTCTGTGTGTGTGTGTGTGTGTGTGTGTGTGTGTGTGTGTGTGTGTGTGTGTGTGTGTGTGTGTGAGAGAGAGAGAGAGAGAGAGAGAGAGAGAGAGAGAGATTGTGAGTGAGAGAGTGGATTCTAGCTACTAGCTTTTATATTGTAAAAGCCAGTAGCTAGTTAGTTACCAGGTAAACTCTTTGTGATGTGGTGAACAAAAGAGCTTTCTCTTTGTCTGTGTGTGTCTCTCATCAGAAAGAGTTTACCTAGTAACCAACTAGCTACTATCTATCTATCTATCTATCTATCTATCAAGAGCTAAGATAGTCATTCATCATCTTTCTAAGAGCCAAAAATTCTTCCAAAGAATAATATTGTTCCTTCTTCATAGGGAGTGGTGGCCATGGATACAATTTGAGATGGTTGAATGGAAGCATTGAGCAGGAAAGGTCTAGAGATCTGGATGTGAAGAATACTTCTAATCATTTCATTTCTTGGCAACATTGGCTGTCTCAACAAACCAAGAGCCCATGAAGGGTTTCTAGGCACTTTGAGAGTTTTTGCCTCCAACATAAGAGAAATATGATTATTTTAAAAATAATCATATTTCATGTTGTACAAAATGTTTCTAGCATCTAATTTTCCTTTCTGAAAATTATCACACACACACACACACACACACACACAGAGACAGAGACAGAGAGAGAGAGAGAGAGAGAGAGAGAGAGAGAGAGAGAGAGAGCAAAGAGCAGGCAAACCTTGTACAATGCTACTTTGAAAATGTCCATGCAAGAGAATGTGGTTTTTTCTTTTTCAGTTAAAGAAAAAAAATCTGTCTTGCACATGCATAAATCTCTACTTTTTGTTAAAAAAAAAAGATGCTATCTTGTTTTAAGGAGAAAAACAGTGCAGATGGACAAACTAGCATAAAACTTGCTTCCCTTTACACACAAATTTCTGGAACAAACAGATGAGACAGAGGTAATGGAGTTAAAACAAGGATCACAACTTTGTTAATTCTTAACTATTCACCTCACCCCTCATCCTGTAGAGGGGCTGAAGATAGTGCAGATCCCAGGGCTTACCTTTGCCCTGTTCCTCAATGGGTGATGCCCCAGGTCTATGCTGTCATATAGAGAGCCTGAACCCATCTGCCTAAGCCTCATGACTAGAGATGGGCACAAATAAAAAAAATGGTGTTTCGTTTGTCATTTGTCGTTTAGGGGTTCCGTTTCGGTTCATTTCTGTTTTTCAAATTTTTTGCAAAAAAATCATTTTTGTTTTCGTTCGTTTCATTACCGTTTCATTACCATTTATTTCAAAATTTTTGTGATTTTTTTTAGCATTTAAAGCAATTCACTGTATTGCCGTAATGAAAACGAAAAGCACGACAAAATTTCTGGTGTTTCTGTACATTTCGTTTCATTTTAGAGACAAAATTCATTTGTCATTTCGTTGCATAATGAAACAAAAAAAATGAAAACAAAAACTAAAAATTGTTCATTTCATGCCCATCTCTACTCATGACCTTAGATGGGATAGCAGATCCCCATCCCAGCAAGCAAATTCAGTATCCTAGTTGTCATGATATGGGGCACAATGGCACCACATATACCCTTCACCAATACTTCTGTATCAATCTGTACTACCTGCCTAGGTGGCTTATTTAATATAGCGCTATCCTTGATCAGCCTCACATGCCCTGTACTATTCAGTGTGAAATAGGCAAAAATGACACTATGCCAATCTGGTGAGACAAGAAAAACATTCCTATTTTGTAGCAATGATAAGAATACACATCTGGTGCAGGTGAACAGAATGCCATCAGCTTGTGCTGCCTCTCTCGCTAGCCTGACTGAAACTGTTTATTAGGAGTGATAAACAAGACATCACACACATGGGAGGGGTGGATAATCATTGACCATAGGACAGAGGAAGACAGAGGAAGGATGGTCTTTGGTCATGTATCAATTCCATTGGTGGAGGGAGTGCAATAGGGTGGAGGGAGGAAACTCTGGAGGTCACATAGCTGGGGCATGGAAGTCTTATCTAAGGATCAGAGGCAGCTGTTTGTCCTGCAACCCATTTTCACAGGATTCCTGGCTGATCTGTGGGATGGGTGGGGGGAAGATACAGACCAAGCTGGCTTCCTAAGTATATGGGCTTTTGCTATGGAATTCATTACCTTCCATCTGGGGCCTCCCCACTCAGATACAGAGCTTTAATGATTCCCAAAGACCTTACCCATGCAGGCAGCTGGGGTACTGTCCTCGGCCCCAAGCGGACATCTCTACAATATTTGGTCTTGAAGCAAGCAGCTACACTCACTATGGAGTGACAGACCAGGTAGGTGCTTGCAACAAAGGGCGTTTATACACGACCCCTATACTCCGGGGCAAAGCTCCGGAGTTAACAGGAAATTAAGTGCGACCACGCCCACTTTAGGGTGTCCCAGCACACCATTCAAGTACTTGCTCTTTGGAGGTGAAAATTATTTGATCTGGTGTAACGATAGTGAGTGCGGGGCTCTCCTTGCTTCTGTTTGTTGTTTTTTGGCTCCCCCCCTTTAAGAGCTACTTTTACAGAGATGAGAGGCAGGACGGAGGTGAGCGGCATGCTTTTCTTTCTCTTTTTCTCCCTCCCCTCACGCAGCCAGCAGCCAGGAAGTGCAGAGGGGATGGGAACACAGGAAGAGCGACAAACCTCTAAGATCTCTGGTCCGAATTTAAGTGGCCAGCGGATCTTAGGGGTCGTGTAAAAAGGCTGTCAGTAGGCCATTAGGTGAGCAATGGCCAAAGGTGCTGAAACCCAGAAAGTATGGGTGGTTATCTATATATGGCCTTGGTGGTGGAGGTGTGAAGCATTTTTATTTGTCTGGGGATTGTTGAAATCACTGCCCTATAAGTAGCAGAACGAAAGCAAGAAGAAGAAGAAGAAGAAGAAGAAGAAGAAGAAGAAGAAGAAGAAGAAGAAGAAGAAGAAGAAGAAGAAGAAGAAGAAGAAGAAGAAGAAGAAGAAGAAGAAGAAGAAGAGTGTTACTTATACCCTGCCCCATAGAGCTTAAAGTACTCTGGGCAGTTTACAATTTATTTATGCTACCCATTGCTGTACAACAGAGGGCTGGATGGGGGCAGACAAACCTGCTCTTGCCTCCAGCTAGGTCTTCTAGGCAACACTGATATGCATTGCCAGCTGTTCATCTCCCCCCCCCCAGTGTGGTGGGCAAAGAGTCCCGCCAGCCCACGAAGTTACAGCAGCAGAGTTGTTCCATATGCCAGAAAGATGAATTAATAACATGTTGAATAACCAGTTTTCTCTAATCACTTCTAGCTTCTAGCTATTTCTTTGCAATATAATTTTATACCAAATAGATAGTGCCTATACACCAACAACTCTAGGAAAGAACACACTGTTCACTTAATTTATGTGCCTTCTCTTTATACCACATACCAATGCTACTTCAGGACTGTAAAATTTGAATTTCGGCCTAGAACCATAAAATCTTAAGGTGTCTCTTTAAGATAAATCACTTCTCTTCTTAGGGTAGTTAAAGAGTGTTTTGTACTTTCCTTCCATGGAAAGATAAAGCCCTCTTTCTGTCTTGTTTCATTCTTATTTAAATAACAGGGTGCTGGTATTGAGTTTAACTTTCTTCCAAACATCTCTTCTTTGCAGAGTAGAAAAATATGAAAAGGAGCTTGAAAGAATCACAGCAAAGCTAGTTTGAGCCACCTATATGCTCATGCTCAGCTGGGTCTTGAAAATCTCAGATTAATTGAATACAGTGCTCACCAGAAGATTAACTCTTCCCGAACTGCTAACATTTCCCCACTTGATATTTGAACAGCTCTGTGAATTTGACTTTAGTTATGGATGTACAGTGAAGAGAAGGGGTTGATCGTTAGAACAGAAGGCATTTTCAGAGATGCAGCTTGGGCCTAGGACATGTTTCATTTGCCAGCTATTCTGTTGTTATGTTTGGATATATGGGTAGATGTTCCCAATGGAGCATATACATGCTTTCAGAAGAAGAAGATGCTGCAGCACTAGACATGGGCACAACTCGGCGAAATTGTTGTTTCCATTTTCGGTTATCCTTTCTGTTACGTAACAGAAACGGTAACAATAATTAAGCAATCAGAACTCGAACTCGAAACGAAAAAAGAAAATTTGGTCGGGTTTTTCATTTCCATTTGTGGCATCGCGGCAATCGTGCAATGCGAAGCACAGAAAAAGTTTTTTAAAGTTTTTTTAAAAAAACCCAACTCCCGGCCAAAAAAGCAGGCGAAAATATGCCTGCCTGAGGCTTTGCCACCTACCAGAGGGGTGGTTTCTGGGGGGTCCCCGGCCTTTCCCCCCTCTTCTCCTGTTCTGGGCTGCTTGCATCCTCGTCTTCTCGCCATGCCATGCAGTGGGGGGGGGGTCCAAAATGGCAACCACCATTTTTCTTTTGAAATCGTGGTCAAAAAAACACACCAAATCACCACAGAAAGATGTGAAATTTATTTATTTTAAATGCCTGAATTTTTATAGTAGCAGCAGTGGTTTTTTTTTATAGCAATAAAACGTCGTATTGATTTTATTTTATTTTATTTTATTTTATTTTTTATTTTTTTAAACCTGCCCATTTGGCCTGGGCATGGGATGGGACCATGCAAATTGTCTGAACCATTCCACCTATGGCATCACCAGGTTTTTGACTGACATTTCTGGATGTCTCAGAGGGCATAAAAAGCCGAGGCACCTTCCAGAAATCGCAGTCGGGTGTATGGATGTGGTTGAGGGAGGAGGGCTGGCTGCTGATGCTGGTGTGATCCAATCGAGATTGAGGAGGGAGGCTGGAGGCTTTAGGATTTAAGTTAGGCAGGCAGGCAGGGAGTTGAATTTAGAAAATAATTTCTTTGATTCCCTGCAGCTTTGTCTGCTGAAGGGAATAGCAGTTTATTCTTTATGTCTTCTCTGGCAGTTTGTGAGGATTTTTTTCTGATATTGGATAAAGGGGGAGGTTCGACTGGGAGTGGGAGGTGTGGATTTATTTTAAAAATATATTTTATACTACCATTTATTTTCTATTTTCCCAACTTCAATTTGCTTGCACACACATACATTTGGGGTGCAATCCAAGAACAGAACCTCTATCCTAAGTGATATCCTAACTGCCCACTCACCCTTCCGCCCGTGCCGCCACCCACCTGCGGCCCACGCCACCGCCCGCCTACAGCCGCTGGCCGCCCATGGCCCCCTGCCGCCGCCCTGCACCTCCCCCCGTTCCGACAAACGAAAACTCAAAACGTCTTTTATTCTGGTCATGACCATGTCTATGCAGCACCATAAATACTAACAGCTATATTTTAATGTGAGCTTTCAATATCCACCTCTTTAGATAGCAGTCAGTCTTTAAGGTAGCTGCCTAGATGCCCTGAGCATATCTGATCTTGCCAGATCTAAACTAAGCAGGGTCAGCCCTGGCTAGTACTTGGATGGGAGCCCACCAGGGAATACCAGGTGCTGTAGGCACCTGGGGTAGGAACTGACAAGCCACTCCAGTATTTCTGCCAAGAAAACTCCATGGGCTTGGGGTCATGAAGAGTCGGTCACAACTGTACTGCACAACAACAACAATGTTTTTGCCTTTATATTTTTTATTTTTATTGATCTGCTAGCACAGATTAACATGGCTGCCTCTTTTAAAACTATGCATAAGCCTGGAGACTTCCTACTTTGTGGTAGGCCTCAAAACAAAGACATCATCATGCCCCAAATTTAAAGTAACTGTATTTGGAGGTTTTTGAGAAAGAAGAAGGTAGATTCAAAAAAGAGAAACATTGTGGCTAGTGTTGCTGCTGTCTGCAGATTTCCTGCAGTGTTTTTAGCACTCCCCCAGACTCGCCTATGGGGTGAATCCATACAACAGAAAAACAGTCACAATTAGGGAGTACAGTGGTCCCCTGCCCTTTTGTGGTTCATATACTGCGGTTCCGCTGTATTGTGGGACTGTGGTACAGTGGTATCCCAAAAGGGCTTTGGGAGAAAGGTTGCTTAAAGACATTTTAAACATTGCACACCGTTTCCCCCCCCCCCAGGCCCGACCTGACCTGCCTCTGCATATTGTGGATTTTCAATTATCGTGGGTCAGGTTGGGTCCCTAAACCCTGCAATAGACGGGGAGGTACTGTAATCCATTTTCAATGCATTCCTATAGGAAATTTGTACAAAGGAAAATTTGCTTAACAGAATTTCATTTGGAACGACTCAATTCCTTTATACAAGTTGCCACTGTATATCAACAGCCATGTGGTCTGAAACCAGAGTTCCACTTAGAGAATTAGGGTTCAGTTTTAACTTACCAAAATGGCTAAGGGTGGGCTGAGCTAACATTAAGACTGCTGCAGCAGTGGTGAATCCAACCTTCCCTTCTCCTTACTCTGGTCTACTATAATGCTGCCATGGTGTCCATGAGACTGTGCTAGCAGGGATTTGGATCTGGCATGACTCAAT
Source organism: Phrynocephalus forsythii (assembly GCA_029282475.1). Classification (NCBI taxonomy): domain Eukaryota; kingdom Metazoa; phylum Chordata; class Lepidosauria; order Squamata; family Agamidae; genus Phrynocephalus; species Phrynocephalus forsythii. Next base: position 24,209,780 of record JAPFRF010000005.1, read on the forward strand.
TGCTCCCATTTTTCTCCCCTTCTTCTTCTTTGGCTGCTTGCCCATCTCAATCAACTTAGGAGGTGAGCTGACATGTCCAGTTACCCTGGCAGATCTAAGACCAGCCAGTACAAGATAATTATGCTGGCAAAAAGGCAGTTATGCTGGCACAATATCTTTCTGCCCATTACAAATCCAGTACATCCAGTGTATCCTTGAGCAAGGATTGCACTGCCTAACTGGTTTGCTCCTATATAAATAATGACATTTAATTTGACAGGACTTTCATCTGTTCCACCATTGCTCCTTTCTAAAATACTCTTGGATGTTTCCTTCCAATCTTGATCTCACCAGCATTATGCACTAACAGCTGCCACAACCACGATCTATGATCATAATTAAAGATAGGGTCGAATCAGGAAAGTGCTGATTCGTTTTGATTTGTGATTTGTCAAGGTCAATGAATCACACCAAAAAGAATTTTCATGAATCAATGAACCAATTTGTAAATTCATTTTTTTTTTACTTTAAAACTCTATAACTTGTCCTGCAAGGCACCTACTACATGAAGAAGTGGCTGTGTCCATTAAAGCTTACATTGAAATATGATAGTCCTTAAGTTGCCACATGTTTTTGTCTTTTATTTTATTTTGTCTTGTTTTAATTTTCACCTGCATTCCAAGGCATCTAGAAACACCTTTTCTTTAGGGAATTATCCCATAATTTTCCTCTATAGGTCTTGCATATTCTGTGACCTTTCACTTCCAGAAATCAGAGTTATGCACCCACAATAGCACCCCCCCAAGGAAAGTGCCCCACAGGGACATAAATACATCAAATTTGCAGGGCACCCTCCCATTACTCTCCCCTATTCCCCTTCCAAGTTTGTTAAAGACTGACATTCAGACAACTGAGTTATACAGTATATGCACAAATGCTCCCTACAGGAAAGTGCCCTTTAGCAATTGGCCTGGGGAAACCCGATCTTCACTAAACTTGGAGAGATTGTTGAGGAGAGTCCAGGGAAACTTTTCTGTCAGTTTGGTGTCTCTAGATACCTGGGGGAACCTTCCTGGTGGGCCCTACTTGTGGGATACATAACACAGACACCAGAAATCCAATCTTCCCCATATTTGGGGGGGAATGTAGAAAATAGTCAGGGGAAGTTTTTCCAAAATGTTGGCATCTCTGGGTGCCATGGGGTCATTTCATAGCCCAACAAATCAACAAATAAAATATTGCTAAAATCATCATTTCATAATTGTTGGCAGTATCAGTTCTTATGAATACAAATTAAAAATCAGAAATTTTTGGATTTTTTTTCAATTCATTTTTTTAAATTTTGTGTCGATCTCTAATCATGATCATTATCTTTGCACTAGAATGGGGAGCAATCTTTAGAAAGGCATAGGGACTGCTTTTAAAAAGTTTAATTTTAAGGCTGAAGCATCACAGCTAGAAAAAACTCAACATTTTAAATTTGCTCACTATGCTGATTTCCTGAAACAGAAGCTGAAGGCAAAAGCATCCCAGTTCCCTAATTATGTGATCAATGCAAGGAGGTTGCAGAAGTATCTATTCCAAACAAATCATGAATAGACCTATCACAGGTTGTCCGTCGCAGAGAAGTTGCCAGAAGTCACCTAAGAAGCATGTTTGTGAAGTGCTAGGTAAACTTGTGTCCTTTTCACAGAACATTATGGGAATGCCCTGGGTCTCCAAAATGAATGTGAAGTGCACAGAAGAACTTAATATAAGGAAGCTGGTGTTACAGAAGTTGGTGTTCCATCAACAAGCACCCTCAAAACTACAGAGATTCCAAAAACTGCAAAGTACCAAACTTTAATGCAAGAAATGTTTAAAAAATGTGGAAGTAAGTTCAGGCCCTTCTCCTCCCCATGCTAATTTAAAGAACCCAAGTCAGTCCAAAATCTTTTGCTACCAGTTCAAGACATTTGCCAATAGAGATGGGCACGACTCAAAAAAATGGTGTTTCGTTTGTCGTTTGGTCGTTTAGGGGTCCGTTTTGGTTTGTTTTCATTTTCGTGACATTTTTTGCAAAAAAAATCATTTTTGTTTCATTAGGTAATGAAACAAAAAAATGAAAATGAAAACAAAAAATTGCTGTTTCGTTAGCATTCTTTTTAGTTCAATGCATCTGCTGCAACGAAAACAAAAAACACGGCAAATTTGGTTGTTTCATTTTCGTTTTTGTTTTGTTTTTTAAAAAAATGTTTCATTTTTGTTGCGTAATGAAATGAAAAAATGAAAACGAAAATGAAAAATCGCTCGTTTCGTGCCCATCTCTATTTGCCAACAATAGCCAATTTACTTCCTGAAAGTCAAACAATATTCATTTGGCAGACATATAACCTCTCCCTTAAATGTTTAAGGCTTAACACCTAATTTTAAAGCATTACATTTCAGTTCCAGTACAATCTTAAAAGCATTACATTTCCTCTAGAGAGAGAGAGAGGATAGGCAAAAAGCACAAGACCAGTGTCATCTTGCTTCCCTTTTCCTTCTTTTAAGTTGCTGGGATTGGAGTCCTAAAACAACCATTCAGGCTGGCTGGAAAGCTATGTGAGTTAGGCATTTGGCTCTGTGCATCCCAGAAGCCTGTGTGGCCTTGGGCCACCTTCACATGTCCAGTTACACTTCACAGCCCCAGCGTGCCCCCCCCCAAAAGGGGAGTGGTAAACCAGTTCCTGAGTGCCCTTTAACCTGAACACCTGGAAAGTGTTGCCCTAAGTCAGAGTTCACTTTAGAGCACCTAATTACCAACATGAAGACCTGTCACAAAATTGTAATATCCTCTCATTGTCATCATTAGCATCTTCCAGATATGAAGAACTTGCGTAACGTGTCCTGCGTTGGAGACACACTTTCTGTGTTGTTGTGACTGTTTGAATCTAAACTACTAGCTATTAACAAAATGCATTCAGATTGAGATTTGTGGCATGTCAGAAGACTTGTACGCCAATCTGGACACCTCTAGCACCTGTCCAAACTTAAACCATTTGGTTGTGGATTTTGGCTTCATTGAATCCACTTTCATTAACTTGGAGCTTTTATGCCATACATTCATAGTGGCCACCCCCCCCCCCATTTTGAGATTTTTTCAAAATAAATGGCACCAGACTAATATTTAAATAAATACATGAGCCCATTGAATGCTCACCCAAATGGATTGGTGTGCTCTCACAGCTTAACAATCCTATCATGCAAAGCCTTAATTGTAATTAGACATTTAGTCTCACAATGTGTTATGCTGCCATTCGGCACTTACCATCAGAACAGCTCCAGCTGCATGCAGCTGGGCACAGCTCCGAGTAATTTGGGGACAGCAGAAATATGTTTAAATCCATATTTAAATTTCATTGAGATTCTCTATGAACAATTGGAGAAGAGAAGAAAATTGTTTTTATTTTCGCAGTAGGGTATTGTCAATGGTGACCATTTGAACAGTGCAATGTTGCCAAATGAGTGCACAGAAAAAGCTATTATATTGTCAGCAGGTGCTTCCCCACAAATATTATTTAACACACCAAGGGAGAGAGAGTTTTACTGGAATGCATTATATTACATTCCAGTAGGCTATAGTGATAAGTAACTCTTAGGTGTCCCAGAAAATGATGGACAATCCAGTACAATCTTAAATGCCAGATTTAGTTATTAAATACATAAGACTAGAGCCACAAAAATAATGTATATTGGTTCTTTGATGTGTTTTTAGTATCGTGTGGGTGAATGTTATAGCAGAATTCTCAGGTTCCTAGCCCCCCTGGTCTTTGTGGCTATTCCAACTTTGAATGTAGCTGCTCTGAACAATTATGTTGTATGTTCTTTTTTTAATCTTAGTGTGAGTTTTCTCAGCTTGGCATGTTGCAAATTAGCTTGACTTTGTATGGTGATTGGTCATCAGGAAATAAGCACTAGCTCCATTAGCCAGCTGATTCTCTAAACATTGCAGTTACTTTATTACTGTAATTTCAAACATACTATATAATAATGCACATGTTTAGATAATATGTAATAAAGTACACACAAAATGATGTCCATATTTTGAAATGTGAACAACTAAAATGAATGTAATGGAAAGAACATACACAAATGATTATTTGTGGCAAATAATAATAATAAAAGCAAAGTGTTCTGCTTATATACCGCCCCATACCACTTCAAGTAGTCTCTGGGAGGTTTACAGTTTTTAATTACAGTTATGCAGGCTACACATTCCCCGCCTTTAGCAAGCTGAGTACTCATTTTACCAACCTTGGAAGGATGGAAGGCTGAGTCAACCATGAGCCGGCTACCTGGGATTGAACCTCAGGTGGTGAACACAGTTTTACCTGCAGTACAGACATTGAACCACTGCACCACGGGGCTATTTATTATTATTATTATTATTATTATTATTATTATTATTATTATTATTATTATTATTATTATTATTATTATTATTATTATTATTATTATTATTATTATTAAATAAATAAATAAATAAATAAATAAATAAATAAATAAATAAATAAATAAACCACACAGCTAACTATGCTGGATATTGTAATACAAATCACTAGTTGAAAGCTTCCCAAGCGTTTAGGACTCAGTGATGTATCGGCGAATTATGCGAGCAGATCCCAGTGAGGCGGCTTTCTGCAGCTGACTGATGGTTTCTTTGTCAACTCCAATTTCTTCTAAAAACTTGCTTAGCTCTTTAGGCACCACACCCAGTGTGCCAATCACCACTGGGACCAGCTGTACCAGTTTATGCCAGAGTCAATATTATTATTATTATTATTATTATTATTATTATTATTATTATTATTATTATTATTATTATTATTATTATTATTATTATTATTATTCATCAAATTTGAAACATTCCTCAGTTTACAAGCATTCTTTTCCCCTTTGGCTCATCAAGTGAAACAAGAGTGAGAAAAAGCAAAGCAAACAGCTTCTCTGCTTTGTCAGTACCTGCTAATTTTCAGGACATGGATGGGTTGTCTCTATCTTTTAACATCTGGCCTGTCATTCTGTGCTTCCCATGGATTTCAATACTTAAACCCCCTATGATCGCAGCTGGAGATGAAAAACTCTTGAAGAGCTGCCAGATTCCTTGTTGAGGTGTCCTATGATATCAACCAAAATCCAAAAGGAGGAGGAATTGACAAGTTTTTCTTACCAATTATATGCATTATTATAATTGAGCATGCAGCTGGACACAATATATGAAATCAGATGAAATAGCGTGTATATGGAAACTGGTGTATGTGTGTGAGGAAGCCATTGGCAAGTAACACAATATATGTATGGGTAGGAAGTGCCTGGTTTCTATTCTTAAATCAAACTGCCCAAAACATGTTTAAAATGTTTCTTTAATTTCTGGCTCCATTTCCTCTTCTTCAGTCCTGAAAGCAAGCTGGCCCCATCGATACCAAGGTAGCAGACATAAAGGTAACCACTCACCCTGAAGATTGTACTTGACACATGGATTCCTTTTTTCTTCATTTGAGAAATTTGTTGGATTGGGTTTTTTTTTTAGCTGCTTGCAAGGGCAAGACAAATGTAAATCTACATCCTCACAATTTAGACAATGGGGGATTAAATGAGTTAGGTAAACCCATACATTAATAAAATGAACAACACACAGGAATTGAAGAACAAGCAAAGTATACAAATGCTTGTGCCATCATACAAGGTATGGTCAAGAAGAAGGTGCAGGTTGGATGCAATATCAGTAAAATCAGAAATGAAAGATTTTTGCATCCTTAACAAAAAGATTGGTTGGATTCCTGTGTGCTGTTTCTGATGGCCTTTGCTCTGTTCTGATGCTTTAAGCCAAGTATCTGCTGCCTTCACCAGGGAGAGGGGCAATTTTGCTTGCTGAATATTCCTGGTTAAACATTTCTCTCTGCTTCTCTCTCTTTCCCTCCTGTGGTTTCTGAATAGCTGCCTCCTTCCTTCAGAATAGCAACTAGGTTTCACCTGAACGTCTCTCTTCAGCTTGTGACAAACCTTTCTTATCTTATTTCCTTTCTTCTTCCCAGCCGTTGTGGGTTGTTTTTCAATTCTGCTGAGAGAATCCATAGAATAACCTTCAGACGTTTTTGAACTTCTTTTTTTTTACTCTTAGGGTGCGATCAGACAGCTGCAAAGGTGTGCACCTAATCGCACCAGAAAGAATCACTTGACTAGGGATGATCTTCTTTTTATCTGTTGGGGAATCGCTTCATCCAGGTCCCAAAATGAAGACACTCTACAAACAAGAATGGGGGGAAAGTCACAGATCTTTGGCACAGATCGGGGTCATGTTGGAGTGGATTTCCCCACACATAATTTGACTGCCAGGAACTAGATCACAGTAGAACACCCCACAAGCAGTCCACATAGATCACAGCTGATATACTGTATCTCTCTTTATGATCACACATTTAGAAAAATAGCACAAAAAAGAGTTACTTTTTGCAGGAATAAGATGGAACTCACTTTTTCTTGCCTTGCCAGTAACAGCCACTACTGTAATGTAATTGTTTTTCAATGCAACTAGAATTCCTGTTACCCATTACTGGCTTGGGAAGAATACCAGTGCTGGATGGGGAAGGAAATACTGCATCTTAAACTCTTCTATGAATTTCTTCTCCTGGTGTCCTGATGTTTCAATGCAAGTCTCCTGGATCTCTCCCTCTCCCCCTCCCCCTAATCCAGTGGTTCTCAATGGTCCTAATGCCACAAACCTTTAATAGAGTTCCTCATGTTTTGGTGGCCTTCCCAAACATAAAATTTTTTTGTTTCTAACCTTAACCTTAACCCTAACCCTAACCTAACCCTAGCCCTAGCCCTAGCCCTAACCCTAACCCTAACCCTAACCCTAACCCTAACCCTAACCCTAACCCTAACCCTAACCACCCTCCAATACAGACTCACTCTATGCAGACATACTCTCAAACAGCTACAAACTTCTGCATCTAGAGAATGCATTATACATGCTGATGCATGGCTGTCATGTTTTTCCTGGTGGTGCACGGGATGGGAGGAGGGAGGTGTGATGTGCATGTGCACAAATGCAAACAAAAAATTCCATATGCACACATGCACTGGCATGCACATGCACCGCCCCCACCACAAGGGCCGAAGGGGACATGGCCCCCACAGAAGCCATGGCAGGGGATGAAGAGGGCAATGACAATGAGGAGGGCATGTTGACCTTTTTCAGCATGCTGTGGGGATGGAGGGCAGCCGGTGGTGTCAGGCTGGACTTCATTGGCTTCTTGGACTGAAGAGAAAGCAGCAAGGACCAAGCGGTGGCAGGCTTGGCTCATCCATCTCTGCCTTTGGCGTGGTGACTGGTGGGAGCTCTCACCACCTGCCAAAGGAGCAGGAGCCACCAGCCAAACTTTGAGCCTGCCCTTCTGCCACCAGCCGAGTGCCTTGCACTGGCAGACTCAAAAGTGTTGCTGGGGATGGATGTGGGAGGACAGCGGGTGAGTGGGTGAGCGCTTCCCCTGTGCCTATGCTCTGACTCCTCACTTGCTCCTATTCCCCTTCTTCCTGCTGCTGCTGCTCTGTTGCTGCCACCTGGGACATTTCCAGGAAAAGAAATGTTCCGGGAAGATGGCAGGACAAGGGCTAGAAAATGGGAATGTCCCACCCAAATCAGGACACTTGACAAGTCTGCTGATGTCAGAAAACACAGGGCAGGAATGGGAAACACTGAATCAACACAGGAACATCCTCCTGTCTGAAGTGGGGGTAGCATAAACATCCCAGTAACAGGATAGGGAGGATGATTCTACATCATTAGAAGACATCATAACAATATTTATTCAGAGGAGGAGGAAAGGATGACACTTAACTCAACATTACCACATTTGGATACTCAGTGTAAGTACAGTAGTGCCAATATCAATCAATGTAAAGAGTATAGGCTGGAGAGGGGAGAATGGATGTACAGCATTTTCATAGTGCATTCCAGGAGAGGAGGAGGGGGAACAGCTGACCCTCTTCCTCCTTTTACAAGCAATAGAGGCAAGTGATGCCTCACACACAATCCCGCTTTCCACCCTTCAACTCCCTGCAACCCTTGCCCTGGGTGCCACTCATAACCATCCCCCCAAGATACTCATAGATATACACACACAATAAACACCACCCCACATGCAGGCTCCCATCACTTCCGAGGAATTGCCACCCTTCTTCCCATGGCCTCTCCAGCTTGATGGTCATGCCCTTTCCCAGCTCCTGCTCCACACACCACCACTGTGTGCACATGTGTGCCCCCCACTAACCTTGCCCAACCATCTCCTCAGAGGCACAGGCATAGGCACAGGCACACCCTTCTCCTTCTTCTTCCTCACCCTCTGTTTCTGGCTTGCCATCTGTCTCGGGTGGTGAGGCAGCAGGGGGAGGAGGAAGAGGAGGGGTGCAGAAAGGTCCCTGCCCTCCACCCCACGTTCCTCAAATCCCCAAGCTTGCTTCCCTTTCTGGCGCTACCACATGGCAGCTGCAGTAGTAGGAAGGGAGGAGTGAGTGGAGGGGGGAGAGGAAAATGCAGCATCAGTGGTGGCAACAGTTTGGGGTGCAACATGAAGACGTGAGGAAAAGGGGAGCCACAACAAGAGTTCCAACAGGGAAAGGGAGGAGGAGGAGGAGGAGGAGGAGGAGGAGGGGGTGCTGGCTGGATACAATAGTTGCCGGGAGCTGCTGTGGCTGCACACACAATGGAGGCATCAAGGAAGGACCGGCTGAAAAAGTGGGAGGAGCCAGAGGTGAAGCACACAGCAGTGTTATGCCTCAGAGTTTGGAGTAAGGCATGTGTGGAAGATGCCCACCCACCTAGCCTGCCTGCTGGCCTGCCTGGTCACTCCACCAGTGCAGTTTTCTGGGGTCCACTTAGGGCATTGGCACTCTTTTCCCTCCCTTTGACTTGGCTTGATCGCTGGCTTCCACTGTGCTTTCTTCCTTGTGGGCAGGTGGGCTGGCTCACTAGGCTCACTGGGGGGAAGCACCAGTCATTTGTGCCTTTTATTTCCGCTGGCTTGCAGCAACACCTGGGAAATGGTCGTTTGACCCACAAAAGGGTCGCGACCCCCAGGTTGAGAACAGCTGCTTTTAGCAAGTGGCACAGTCTGCCGAACATGAGCAGGATAGGCTAACTAAATTTAGGTGCCTTCTGAAAAGTGGGGTTTGTAGTGTGGAGCTTTTAACCCCTTCTTCATGGCTCACTGGATATTTTTCTGCATGCATCCCTCTGAATTTACCAGATAATGTCGCGCTATTCACTCAATGTCCAGAATTCCAGCTATCCTTGAGCTTTATCAGTATGGTGGGTGACCCATCCCATCCCATCTTTCTCAGGTGTCTTTCACAGTATTTGCAGTGTCCAACGAAGAGAATTAGCAAACTGAATGAACGAATAGATATTTTTTGTGGATTTTCCAAGGACTGTACTAGGAGCTTGAACATTGGTAACAAGGAAGAACACTGGTAACAAGGAAGATAATAGCACAGTTCACCCTCGCATAACAAATGGTTTGTATAGCATAAAATATGTACAACATAAAAAATTCCAGAGATAGGGGAAATTTGCTCAACAGAATCGCCTATGGGGCAAATCCATACAACACAAAAATGGTCCTGATTAGAGATTACTCTGTTTTCAATGCATTCCTATGGGAAATTTGTATAAAGGAAAATTTGCTTAACAACATTTCATTTGGAACGAATTAATTCCTTTATACAAGGTACCACTGTATCTTGTGGATACTGTAAGAGTAACTGGGAAAATCTAGTGCCAAACTAAAGAAATAGTTCATGAAGCAATCTCTTGTCTAAAACAACATTCCAAAATGTGTGCTAAAAATTCTAGTAGTCAATGTGCATTTCTCTTAAAGCCAGGGATGTATGATGATTTTATTAGTTAAGATGGAAAGGATGGTTAATGTAGAGTTTAATACTGAATACAGTTTCTTCCATTTGCCGTCTCTTATATTTTGATTAGTTAATGCAGTTGGCTATTATCATTTTATCTTTGCTTTAAACAGTGTAATTGCATTAGTGATTAAGATTTTATTACTTCATTGCCATCATTTATACTGTTATACATTCTGTATTTTCACTATTTTGATTAAGGCCTATGGTTTTACCATTTTGCCTGAGCTTTTAATAAATTTTGAATTTATTTTATTGTGGTGTGTTTCTGGCTTGTGGGGGTCACTCATAGACTTACTGAAAGAAAGTAAAATAATGGAAATAAAGATTTTTTTTCAGACAAATGTGCATTGTTTGATGTTTCCTAGTTGGACTTTCACATCCAGAAAGGAAATTTGTCAGACTGCTCCTGAACTATTGCTGTCCTTCAGCCTTTAAATGAACAGTGATGTTAGCAATTGTATTTCAGCCTGAAGAAGATGCAGTGCATTCAGCTCTATAGCCAGCCTTCCCTTGTAGTCTTGTCCATCAAGAGATCTGCCCACCCTGGAAAATGAATTTATGTTTCTTTTGTATATGAGCCCATGACAGTGATACAGACACTTTCATTGTCTGTCCAGATGTTTGTAGATGGAATATATGTCATTTCTGAGTAAACCATCTGAAAATGACCCAGATCACCCAATGATTGAGGTTTATTATCTGAATGCTATTCAATCACTTTAAATGAATTGCCATCTGAGCCCAATTTATGGAGGACAGATGTTCCTGCTGCAGACAAAAGCAAATACCAGCCACATATTAATATCTTGCTGACAATCTCGGTGGAGAAGACAAGGAGGGAAGCAAGCAGAGTGAATGGAGCATTCTCACATAGCCTGATAGGAACCTTGGCCTCTGTGCCACAGTTGATGATAAATCATTAACAAACTCTAATGCATAACTGGAAAACTGTGAGGAAGATAGCCTTGCTCTATAAACAGATGGCTTTTTCATTTCAATCAGTGGCCAAGAAGACCCTTTTCCAATGACATTAACGTCTGTTTTGGGGGAAACTGGTTCATGCTGTTCTACCTGAATCTTCCTCTGATGTGATTGCTTTCTCCCCACTTACCTTTTGAGGATCTCATTATATTACTCCCTTCCCTCTGTTGAATGTGACATTCATCACGTTCCATCTCTCTTCAAAAAGTTTCATACCCGTGGACAGTTTGATTTCTTGACGTACTTTGCTTTGAACTCTTAAATCAAACACTTAATGAGCATCCAACTTACTCTGCTTAAACAGTGGTCGGCAATCGCATCAGCTGTCATTATGCTGGCAGGATTGCATTGCCCCATTACTATGCAAAAGCTATGAAAGCACCCTGGCAATGTCTTCAGTACCAAGCTATGAAAATTCAATAGGAGCCCTTCTAAAGAGCTGCCCTGATTCAAACTCTATGTTATATGGCTGGATGTCAATGTTTCGCTGTTCCCTAGTTTTAGAACAATTATCATGAGTCACTTCCTTTTATTCTGTAATTTGCAAGAAATTAGGGATGATGCACCACCAAACGTAAGACACTTTCATAATTTGCGGCCAAGGTCTGGAACCTTCAGCTCTCCAGATGTTTTTGGTCTGTGAATCCCAGAATTCTGAACCTGTATTGCCAATGAGAAACAAGTGTGGTAGTTTTGGTCCAAAACATCTGGTGGGCCAAAGGTTCCCCACCCCTGATTTACAGCATAGGACAGGCATGTCCAAACTTTGGCCCTCCTGATGTTTTGGACCACAACTCCCAGAACTCTAAGCTTAGGTTGCCAATGGAAAAGGACTGTGGGAGTTGTGGTCCAAAACATCTGGAGGGCCAAAGTTTGGACATGCCTGGCATAGGAGCTGCAGCTTCACAATGTCCCGAAGGCCATGCATTTTAAATCTCCTGATTCACAGCCACTTCTATATGTGTGAATAATGAACTTTAACTCATTAAAGACCCTCACGGTGTAGTGGTTAATCTTCTGTACTACAGCCAAAACTGTGCTCACGTGACCTAGGGTTCAATCCTAGGTAGCCTGCTCAAGGTTCACTCAGCTTCCCATCCTTAGAAGGTCCATAAAATGAGTTTGCCAGGGGGCAGGGATGTTTGGCCTGCATAATTAATTTGTAAACCCACCTACCCCAGAGAATGATTTAAATGCAAATGGGTAGTTTATAAGCAGCACACTTTGCTTTCTATTTTAAACTTTAACTTTAGATATGAATATATTACTATCCCTTTGGAGATCTGGTTGGCCCTTTCCCTCCTGTCCTTTCCATGACAGGTGAACCACATACCTCTATAGAGAAGCGTTTAGGGATCCAGGAGGCAACTGAGATAGGGAGATCTTTTAAAATGTGTATTATGAATATATGTTATGCATATGTAGATATTATATTATTTAGCTGGCTGGATAGCTCAATGGCTTAGGTTTCTGGCTACAGAACCAGAGGCTAGGAGTTCTATCCCCCAGTATACATTTCAGAAGACAGCCTAGGTGGCCTTGGGCAAATTGCATCATACAAGAATACCTCCAGAAGAAGGGAATTTTTAACTGCTTCTGGGAGCCCCCTTCCTTCATCATTCTAGACTTCCGGTCCCATAAAAATGGGCTTAAGCTAATGGAAGCCAGATTTTTGTGGAATATCAGGAGGAACAGTTTAACTATTAGACAGTGAAATCAATTTCCTTGGGAGGTGGCGAACGCTCCGACATGAGAGGCATTCAAGATAAAATTAGACAACCATTTGATTTGGATTCCTACACTGAGAAGGAGGTTGGACTCCGTGACATTGACCTCTTCCAACTCCATTATTCTAGGATTCTAGGATTCTAGGATAAGATGTATTAGTTGTCTTTGTGACAGATGGGTGATCCATTACTACTGTATTTCAATATATTTTGAATCATACAAGTGGCAGCATTCTTTCTATAGGCGTTTCTCAATGTTTATTTTGCAGGCCTAATTTAGATGGGGGAGAGAGAGGCAAATTTCCATGAGCCAGTAGTGGAATGAGGATGATTGTGGACTTTCAAGAAATGAAACTGATCAACTATCATACGCCCAATCTAAGATCCCTCATGAAACTTGCATTATTATATTTCAACTACGACCTCTCCACAAAGCATTGGGTGGGGAAGGGGCCTGCTAGTGACTGACAACATGCATAGCAATGGATTTTTGCATGCTATATTCTGTTCTTAAGCTCATCTCTTTAAATCCTCTGACATTCTCTTTTATCGTTCCAGTTCTGCATAATGTTGAAGAGGCAGAGTTTGAGGACGATTCCTTGTGGGAAATCTTAGCTTGACTGTAATTCTTGCCACCGCAATAATGAAATCAGCAACCCAATTGATGGAAGCTATCCATCTTCTCAAATGTCATGTGTGGTAAAGTTAGCCAGATCAATATTTGTAGCAAGGACAGTATCTCAAACTGCCGTGTTTGTTTAATTTTTCAATTCATTGGTTTCAACTTTAAAGAAAACATCTTTCTGGATGAATTCTGTGGTATGGAATGATTTATGGGCATCTGCCTTTCATAAATGGAGGCTCCCCTGTTGTTTTAATATTTATCTAGCACTTCTCCGAGATATCATTTATAGTCACTATTAGTCTTTTTCCCCACCACCACCACTATGCAAGTGACACACAGCTATACCTGACGTTTCTGATTCAGGGACTGTGCTCTCCTTCAATCTTGCCACCTTTTAGGACATTTATCATTCAAGGAAGGGGAACTGGCTGTAGTTCAAGATGGGGTAAAAACAACAAATCGTAACATGATGACTTCTAGCATAACTCTGGCAAATTTACACATTCCAGCCGCCGCAATAGATTACCAGGTGGTAGAATCTTCAGAGACTACATAACACTGTCCTTATTCATCTGCTGAAATATATTTGGAAGCAAGGAAGTTCCCCCTTTCCAGTCCATGACACCTAGCTCATGGAGTTTCTTTCTCCCCTCACCCTGACATTTTGGAATGTAGCTAACCTATCTCAATAACCATGGGGGATTTAACGTCTGTTACAAGGCAGACATGTAGCCTTAACTAAAAATAAACACACACACACATATGCACATGCACACATAAACATACGCAAATTCAGCAACTGCAGTCAACTCTTCAGCAGCTGAAAGCTGAGAGGATCATGCAGTACTTGCATTTATTATTTTAGAGACCAGTGTGTGAAAATCTTCAAACTGAAAGTTGCATCCTTTGTTAAAGGTTGGATTTTGCAGGAGATTACATTTGAAAGCAGGTAAAGACCTAGCTTACCTCAATGTACCATCTATAATGCATCCAGTTGGGAATGCTTATCATAGTAGGTACTGCGTGATGAATGGATTACTGATTTCACATTGGTTGATGAAATTGACTGGCTCTGTGGCACTTGAGTTATGCTATCTTATTTTGCACCATTTAGCTAGATGTACCTTAAGGTAGCACTATGTGGATATACATCCAATCTCGCCCAATTTCAGAAGCTAGGCAGGGTCGGCCCTGGTTAGTACTTGGATGGGAGACCACCAGGGAATACCAGGTGCTATAGGCGCCTGGCGTAGGAACTGGCAAACCACTCAAATATTCCTGCCAAGAAAACTCCATGGCCATGGGGCCACGAAAAGTTGGTCACGACTGTAACAACACAACACACACATGTGGATATGCAGTATGTCCGACAATGCTAAAATAGTTTTGAAATCCTAGGAAGTATGAGATAGTTTGTGGCAGCCACCAACCTTCTACCCAATTAATGGATGGAGGCATTATTTCTGATTCTTTATGCCAACATAATGTTGTTATGCTAAGTCTAAATCCTGACTGTATCTACTAGAGAATCAACTCAGCTGAATTCATTGTAGAATTAATGAGAAACTTTTAGGTTTCTTCTCTCTGTCCTGTTCTTCTCTCATGTTGGACTTGAGGGCTTAAGGTACTTACATGGTGTGCATATTTATGAACATAGTTTTGCATGGGTCTTAAAATGAACATTTTTGTCTACATTGACTAAAGTATGTTTGTGAGGAAGGTTTAGCCAAACACATTGCTGGACATTTTCATTTCTGAGCAGCAGGCACAATTTGAAATGTATTCCATTTCTTCAAAATGTACTGCGGGTTCGCAAAAGGTAGGTTTCCAAAAGCAAGGTGGACTTCCTCAGAGCAAATCTTGGGAGGTGAGAAATGGATACTTGGGTGAAGAACTTTGAATTAGAAAAAATATATTTACCATTATGGGAAATAATAATAATTATAATTATAAATAATTATGGGAGGCATGAATGGCACCATTTATGGGCCCCAAGGAAACACACAACATCATGCATGTAATTCTAATTTCACCTGTACAGTACAGTTCACTGTGCCACGTGCTGAGACAGCATTTCATTTCAAGGCTAAGCTGGTGGTTGACTCAGTTATATCATGATGAGGGAGCACATGCCAGACAACATGTCATCTAGAAGGTTTGGAGGGAAGCATCATTTGCTTGGCTAGTCAAAGGTCTGTCCAACAGAGTATAAGCCACAATCTTCAGGAGGACCTGTTATCTGGAGTCTCCACAGGTTATGCTGTTGGTAAATTTGTACTTGGCACTGACTGAAATGTTGCTGATCAGGTCTTCAGTCTTTAGCATAGACAAAAGTAGTTTTCATATATTTGTGTGTGGATGATTTTATTGTCTTTCTACGTGAGCTGGTTTTTTGATTTAGAAAATTCCCCCTTTCCCCATTTTCTTTCTTTCTTTCTTTCTTTCTTTCTTTCTTTCTTTCTTTCTTTCTTTCTTTCTTTCTTTCTTTTTCAATTTGGATTTCATTCTTGAAATAAAGTTTAAAATATCCCACTGGAATGGGTTTTACTTAGAGGTTGGGAAGCTCAGTTCTAGATTCAGTTTTCCTTGGATCTGGCCAGACTAATACATAATCAGAGTAATTACTATTTTGGCAATGTGGCTTTGTACTACCTTGCAGAGTTACGTACCTAACTTGTTTCTCCCACCGACACAGACTCACTTGACCTGTAGTTCCCAAAGCGAGGGGACAAAATTCCATGTACATTCTGGGCTTCTGGGACTCAATGATTCAGTAGAATTTGGCTGGGTTCTGTGAAGATGTCATTCCTGGTGCTTTTAGTGGGCTGTCCTCCCTCACTTTGTACCCCCTGGAGGGCCTGTCTTCAAGACCAAAGCTTTAGGAGGGCTCATAAATGGAAGCTCCAGTGGGCAGAGAAGAGTAGGAGTGATAACAGGCCACACATGGAAGAGGGGTCAGGAACTGGATCCTTGCAGATGGGAGGCACAGATAAAGGAAAGCAAGGAGGGGGGATCAGGAGGCAGCTGAACAAATGACATGACAGGATCTGAGGAAGTGGAATGGTGAGGGGCAGAAGAAGATCTGGATCCAATTTTCTGGGCAGCTGGGGATTTGAACTATATAAATGTGCAAAGATATGGCACCAAGGAGAAAGAACATGGTAGAGTTCCCTTCTTATACCTCCAGCCTCCCCATTGCTGGCCACTATCTAGCGGAGATTTCATTGACCAGTGGAACACCCAGAGCAATGGAGGTTCCAAAGGCACAGCCATCAAAAAGAATGCTAGAGTCTGCATCAGGAGGAGCTGGGGAGAATGGGATAACATTGATTGTTTAGCATTACAAACCAGAGGTAGGGTGTTTGGGGGCTACCCTGAAGTCCCAGCAGCCCCAACAGTCTGAATGCTGGCTTCGCGGACGGCGTGTCCTCCGCGGGGCCGATTTGCCCCCCCCCCCGAGGAGGGCAGAAGGCGAGGCAGGACCCTGATGTCCTGCGAGGGGCGGGGGGAGGAGCGCCCTATAAAGGGTGGCTCCTCCCCCCGGCCAGCAGACAGTTTTCGGCGGGCGTTCAGAGGAGCAGCTCCGTCTGAACGCCGGCCGGCGCCGCCATTTTGGGCTCTAAGGAGCCACGTGGCAGGCGCCATTTTGCCTAGGCCGGGTTTGCGGCCGGATTGCAGGGCGGCTGCGGGGCCGCGAAGACCGGACAGGAGCCGCCGGGAGCCTACCTGCCTTGGGTCGGGCGCTCGGCGGCGGCGCCGGGCGAGTGTGGGCAAAGCGGCGCTCCGCGACGGAGGAGAGCCGCATGCGCATCGCTCCGGCGGCGGCCGCATTCGGCGGCCGCATCGATCGGCGCAGCGCAGCAGCGTGGCCGCAGCGGCCGCGGCTTGACCCAGCCGGGGCAGGGCGGCGGATTGGGGGGAGCGGCATCGGCCCTCCCCCTGAGTGTGAGAGGGCCGGCGCAGGCCGGGCGGGGCGGCGGGAGGCCGGCCACCGAGCCGCCGACGGCGCGGCCTGGCCACTAACCCTAAAGGGGGCGAGCCACGGGGAGAGGGCGGACGCAGGGAGTGTGGGGGTGGAGGCGGCGTGAGCGGGTGGCATCCCTCCCCACTCCCTTCGGACTAGCGGACCGGCTCGGGTCCCGGGAGGGCCCCGGGGGGGGGGGAGAAGGGCGACGACCCAGGCTTCTAGGCCGTGGAGGCCCCGTAGGACAGGCCCTCCCAGTACGGCGCGAGGAGGGCGAGCGGGCGGCTGGAGGCGTGGGGCTGCTGACAAGGGAGAGGGTAGTGTACCCTGAGGCACTGGGGCGCCAGAGCCAGCACACTATAGTTTCCGGGCCTGAATTTCCCCCCGGCCTTTCCCTCATCCCCCTCCCCCCCTCCTCCAGAACAGCCCAGCGCCCCGACAACCACAGCCCATAGCTGGGCCTGGGTATTGTGGGGCGAGCCCGGCCACGCTCAGAAGGTGAACGGGGCCATGGCACCGGGAAAGGGCAGGAGGGCCGGCAAAGGCAAACACCCAGCAGCGCGCCAGCCACCGCAGCAGGCACCCAGCCTGGCCGAGGACTCCGACGAGGAGCAGTGGCCCATATGGCACCAGCTAGAGGCGAGGCTCAAGGCTTTAGAAGCTTCAAAGGGAATAGAGAAGCCTGACACCCAGTCCCAGCGGGCCCCTAGAACCAGTGCCAGGCCAGCCAAGTCGCGCAGGCGCGCACAGTTGAAAGAAAAAATTGCTGATATGTCCGCTCGCTTTACAGCCCTGGAGCAGCTGGAGGCGGTACCCAGTACATCGGCAGGAACCAGCGCAGCGCCAACCACAGCGAAGCGGCCGCGTCCAGAGCCACCAGAGCCGGAGGATGATGGGGGCATCGAGGCGGCCATGGTGGAAGGGGTCCGATACCCCCTACCTTCGGCGGAGATCGCGACCCCCAGTGAGTTGGCATGCGCGCCTGAACCTGCGCCCACTATAACATGGCCTTGGCCCGGGGGCTCCGCCCCGGCCGGGGCGGCAGCTACTCCACACGGAGCGACCCACGCGTGGCCACCTCAGTTACCGACAACAGTGTTCCCAGCGTGGGGGCCGATCCCACCCTGGATGCCTGGAGCGGCGCCACCGGGGGTGGGGCCGAGGCCGGGCCAGCCTACCTCGGCTGTGGCAGGGACGGGCCCCTTGCAGTCAGGTCAACCGGGTTTCCCTCCACAATGGCCACCCGGACACCCGGTGGGATGGTCGGGTGCTGGGCATATGGCAGGGGGCGGGCTGCCCTGGGTGGGCGCGGCGGCCGCCCCAGGTTACCCGGGGGTAGCGGCGGCCGCTATGCCATACGGGGATTATGCATCACCATTCGGGCACCATTTGACACAGGCAACTAGGGAAAAAATATGGAGGGGCGACTATGTGGACATCTTTAGCTTGCTCAATAGGGAATTGGATGCGAAGGAGTTGGACAAGGAAGACCCTCTGGATAAGGAGCGCAGGCTAAAGAAGAAGCCGGAGCGATCCTGGGCCGCCTGGTTGCCAGCATATCTAATATTTATGTCCCTCACACTACAAGCCCACCCTTGGAGGGCTCAGGCCCTACTGAAGTACTTAGACATAATATACAGGGCTTTCGTAGATTACCCGGGACATTGCTGGCTGCTGTACGACGAGGAGTTCCGTCGCAGGGCGGCCCTGGACCCGTTTGTCCGGTGGGATGAGCCTCTCCCCCCTCTCTGGCTGCAGTTTATGACACCGAATAAGCCCCTGCTCGGGGACAGGTATGACAGTGGTCATACGATTAGGAGGATCAGCCAACACACCTGCCGCGCTTTCAAGTCCGGTTGGTCTGCTGGGACTACAACGGGCAGGGCGTCTGCAATAGGAAGCCCTGCCGTTTTAAGCATGAGTGCTCGGTCTGTGGGGCCCAGCACCCAGCCACCAGCTGTAGTAGGGCCCGTCCGCAGCAAGGCAGACCGCGGGACGGGGGAGGACCCAAGAAGCCGGGGGGACCCGAGGGTCCCCCTGCGAAAGGGGCCCAGCCCAATTAGACTCGAGGTGTTGAAGCATTGGGCGGCGGAGTACCCAGATAGAGCTGCCGCAGTTTTCTTGGTTAATGGTTTTGAGTTGGTTTCGTATTCCGTTCTATGGGGCCCGTACACCCCAGCTGGCAGAGAACTTGAGGTCTCTGGAGTTGGCAGAAGGGGTGGCCGCAGAGAGAAGATAAATAAGGAGGTTAGGGAGGGCCGTGTGATCGGCCCTTTCAAAGATCCGCCCGTGCCCAACCTGAGGGTGTCCCCGATCGGTTTGGTGCCCAAGAAAGCTCCTGGTGAGTTTCGCTTGATACATCACCTATCCCATCCCTCTGGGGCGTCCATCAACGATGGCATACCGCCCGAGCTGTGTTCAGTTAGGTACACGTGTGCGCATGGTGCGCGCCTGCCCGGCGCGAGGAGATGGCAAAATGCGATATTAAATCGGCATTTCGCCTTCTACCCGCATACATCCCCTGGATTTCGAGCTCCTGGGTTTCAAGTTTCAGGACCAGTTCTATATGGATAGGGCCCTCCCATTTGGGTGTTCCGTGTCCTGCGCCATTTTTGAGGTGTTCAGCTCGTTCGTAGAGTGGCGGCTGCGCCATGTTACGGGGTGGGACAGCACGGCCCATTATTTGGACGACTACCTGTTCTGTGGTCCGGCGGGCACGAGCAGGTGTCGGCGCTTGTTGGACCAGTTCCGGGCATTGGCAGGCGAACTGGGCCTACCACTGGCAGAAGAAAAGACAGAAGGACCCAGCCAGGTGATCACCTTCCTGGGGATTGAGATTGATACCAGGGAACAGGCTTGCAGGCTGCCCGGGATAAGCTCCTGGCCCTACGGGCAAGGGTGAGCCTCCGCAAGATTTCCCTGAGGGAGCTGCAAGAGCTCGTGGGTCACCTTAACTTTGCTTGCAAAGTGGTGGCCCAGGGGCGCGCATTCTTACGCCGCCTGTGCACAGCCATGGGCGGGTTGCAAGCCCACGCATAGGACGAGAGTGACGGCGGAAATGCGGGAGGACCTGGCTGTATGGGGTCTGTTCCTGCAGGAATTTAATGGGGTCTCCTTCTGGCGGGAAGAGCTCAGGTTGGGTGCCCAGTTCCAGGTCCACACTGATGCAGCGGGGGCCTGGGGTTTGGCATCTACTACTGGGGGAATGGTGCAGGGGGCCTTGGCCACCAGAGTGGCAGGCGGAGGCGTTACCCGGGACCTCACTTTCCTGGAGTTGTTCCCTATCTGGGTGGCCCTTTACATCTGGTCAGAGGCCTGGGCCAACTCGGTAGTGCACTTTTGGTGCGACAATCAGGCAGTAGTTTACGTCATCAATAGCCTGGCGTCCCGTTCTTCCCGGGTGATGAGGCTGGTCCGGGCTTTGTCTTGAGAGCGTTGCAATTTAACATCGTGGTGCACGCTCGTCATGTGCCGGGGATCGAGAACGAGATCGCTGACGCTTTGTCCCGCCAACAGGCAGAGCGTTTCCGGGCCCTTGCCCCAGAAGCGGCCGTGCTGCCCGTGGAGATCCCGTCGGAGGTATGGCAGGCTGGCGCGCCGAGGCTGACGGAGCTCTTGGCTCCGTCGCCCCATTCTGGGACGCAGCGGGGTTACGCGGCAGTAATGGGGGAATTTACAACTTTTCGGGACGTGCAAGGCCTGGCCCAAACCTGGCCCCTACCCATCGAGCATCTGCAGAGGTTCCTAGTGTATCTGCACCGCAAGGGTCTGGCGCCCGGTTCCCTGCAGGGGAAGCTGGCCGCCCTGGCGTTCTTTTCCAGGCTCAAGGGACACCCAGACACAACGAGGGACTTTCGGGTGCGGGGTATGGTGGCAGGCTGGTCCCGGATGAGGGGGAGGGTCCCGGACGCCCGCTTCCCGCTCTCGCCGCAGCTGCTGGGGCGCATGAGCGACAGCTGGCCTGGGGTGTGTGCGAACGGGTATGAGACGGCCTTATTCAGGCGGCCTCGCTGCTGGCCTTCTTCGGCGCCCTGCGCGTCAGCGAGCTGGTGGCAGCGGCGGGCAGGACAAATCGTTCACGGCGCTATGCATGGCAGACATCCATATGGCTGAGGGGACCCTGGTAGTACGAATTAGGAGGTCCAAGACCGATCAGAGAGGAAAGGGGGCTGAGATAGTGCTAGGCCCATGCTCGGTGGAGGGAATATGCCCGGTGGCGGCCATGAGGAATATTTGACACAGAGGGGCACGGGTAGGGGTACGCCTTTATACATCAGGATGGACGCCCTCTGACCAAATTTCAATTTGCGACCTTGACCAGTAGGGTTTTGGGGACACTAGGGCTGGGGCGCTCAGGTTTGGGACACACTCATTTCGGGTGGGGCGGCGGCGGCCGCAGCGGTGGGATGCAGGGATCCATCGCCGGCTGGGGAGGTGGGCCTCACATTGTTATAAGAGGTACGTGCGGCCGTTGCCGTCGCTTTAACTTGTTGTTTTGTTTCCTCAGGATCGGAGGGCCGCACCCGCCGGGCGAGAGTGATATTTGTGGGGCACAGTTATGTATACTGGGCCGAGAAATACGCCCACAGATCAGGATGGGGACCAAATTTGGGGCTGGGTAGCAGGGCCAAGATTGAATGGTGGGGAAAAAGGGAATGAGGTGGCGGGAGTTCCTCGGGACAGCGGTGGCGGCGGCCCGGGGCATGCCACCGGATTTCCTCATGGTCCACTTAGGGGGAAATGACCTGACAAGCCAGACGGGAAAATCGCTAATTTTGGAAATTCTGAGGGACCTGGCGGCTTGGAAGGCTCGGTTCCCAGCCTCCAGAGTCTTGTGGTCAACTTTGATTCCACGGCAAGTGTGGAGGGCAGACTGTGACCCACAAAAGCTCAACCGATCCAGGAAGGGAGTGAACCAGGAGGTTTGTAGGGCGGTCTGCAGGGAATTCGGGGCGGTTCTGGGCCATCCAGAGTTTAATGTCCGCAGGAAGGAGCTCTACAGGCCGGACGGGGTGCACCTGACGGACGTGGGCACCGAGTTGTTCCTGCGTGATTTGCGGAGGGGCCTGGCTATGGAATTGGCGGCTGGTGGGTGGCCGGGGCCATAGCAAGGCTAGGCCTGCGGCTGTGGCGGCTAAAAGCATGGAGGGCAGCAGGGAGCCCACAATTGGCAGCTAAACCAAAAGCCCCTTCACCACAGCGCTGCGGGCCAGGAGGTCTCGGCGCTGGGGTGGGGGAGGGCAAACCCCTCCCTGCGCTGGGAATTGCCCAGAAAGGAGAATAACAGGCAGGGAGGAGGAAACCAAATTAACCGGCCCGGGGGGTGCTGTCGGAAGACTGCACCACCTGGGGGTTGATGGCTCGCCTGAGGCTGCCCGGTTGGAGGGGTCCCGGGAGACCCCGGGGTTCCAACCAAAGGAAATGATGCCTGGCCCCTCCTGTTGTTGTTATATTGTTGTCTGTTAATAAAGTGTGGCCCAGTTAACCCCAACACACTGTCTCGCCTCGTCATTCCGAGTGGGGGGGCAATGCTGGCTTCGCGGACGGCGTGTCCTCCGCGGGGCCGATTTGCCCCCCCCCGAGGAGGGCAGAAGGCGAGGCAGGACCCTGATGTCCTGCGAGGGGCGGGGGGAGGAGCGCCCTATAAAGGGTGGCTCCTCCCCCCGGCCAGCAGACAGTTTTCGGCGGGCGTTCCCCACCCACCCACCGCGTTAGGGCTAGTGTGAGTTTACCTGGTCGCCTATTTTGGGGCCGGATAGGAATTTTTGACCCGCACTCTAGATTGGCCGTTGAGAGCGGGGATTTTTCGCCTATCCCACACTGGTTCCTCGAGGTTTGAATGTGTATGGAATTGTTTGTTGGTCACACTATGGCGGCTAAAAGCATGGAGGGCAGCAGGGAGCCCACAATTGGCAGCTAAACCAAAAGCCCCTTCACCACAGCGCTGCGGGCCAGGAGGTCTCGGCGCTGGGGTGGGGGAGGGCAAACCCCTCCCTGCGCTGGGAATTGCCCAGAAAGGAGAATAACAGGCAGGGAGGAGGAAACCAAATTAACCGGCCCGGGGGGTGCTGTCGGAAGACTGCACCACCTGGGGGTTGATGGCTCGCCTGAGGCTGCCCGGTTGGAGGGGTCCCGGGAGACCCCGGGGTTCCAACCAAAGGAAATGATGCCTGGCCCCTCCTGTTGTTGTTATATTGTTGTCTGTTAATAAAGTGTGGCCCAGTTAACCCCAACACACTGTCTCGCCTCGTCATTCCGAGTGGGGGGGCAAAGCAACCTGTCCTCAGTTCCAGAGACTGGAGGATGGGTACAAGGCTGAATAAAGACTGGAATTGATGGAGGACTGATGGAAATAAGTGAGCAACACCCTACACACACCCAAATGATTGGTGGGATAGAGTGAGGTTGGTACCCTTCCTTTCCTTGTACTCCATTCCCCAACATGAATAAAGGCAAATTCAAGCAGCTCTATGAGATTTAGTTTATTGAAAGCATGGCAGAGGAGGTAATCTCTGTAACCCTGGCTTGGATAGAGACAAAGGCACTCACAAGTTCTCACAGGGCATTTTGGAATTGCTTACAGAATGTGGTTTTTGCCCATTTGAGGATATTTGAGCAGCTCTACCATTCACCAGTGGAAGTGCCTCCCAGTGATTCATCTTGAAATATTGGCCAGAAATCAGTATTCTACACTCCTTTAAAACAGTAACATTTTGGGATGTCTCCTTAAAGTAAATGGGCTCAGAAGCATCCTAGGCCTTTAGACACCATTCCTTCTGGGAGATACCCTCACGTGCTATGTGTACAATACCGTTTTTTCCCTTTCAGTATTCCTGCAAGTAGAGTGGAAACTTCTACCCCCCTCTACTTTTAGGAAGATGGTTAGCTAAATATTCCCAGCCAACCAGGGTCAGTCCCACAGCACACAGTAGCCAGCCTATGTGAGCTCTTGCTTAATCAATACAGGAAAATCTGACAGCACATTTGGCAGTTCTGTCCCACAGCAGAATCACCTTCACCTTCCCTTCACCGGTGCAGTTAAAGAGGTGGCATGAAAGGGGGAAGTTACAACATGTGATTTTCCATCTTCCTCCGAAAACGTAGTTCGTCACAGCTCTGTACCAGTTGCTGGACTACCACAAAGAGGCATTGTGCTTGTCGGCAGACTCTACAGTCTAAAGAGATCTCTTTCATTCATTAACATTTTTCTTGGTGTCTAAGACTGGCAAACTTCCTAATTTTTCACAAGAGGGAGAGTAAATGCATGCAAATGTTGCATATTTAATACTGTCCCCCCCTCCCAAAAGCGAACACATTTTAAAAAAATGGATTCTTGTTTGTCTCATGCCCAATATAATGTACCAATACAATATGATCTCCATTATAATAACCTACTTTATGAAGATTAAATGGTTTTGCAATTCAAACAAGGTAAAATTGGTTTAAAGGAAAACCAAACACTAGTTTGCTAGTTCAGGATTTGAATAGTGGAATGAGAAATCTTTTCTTATATTGCTATTGTGCACTGGTCAGCCAAGAAGTAATTGCTTTTTATAAGGCAAATTTGCTTTTACTTTTCTAAGGTAATGAAATGAACCTGAAACATTTCCTTTGAAATCAAAGTCACTATCACTCAAATGTCACCGGCAGAATTCCATCATATAGTTTCAGCAAATACATAAAGAGGATGCTGTGCACAGAATTGATTGACAGAATTCTATTAGGAAGCCTTACCTTTTGTTCACCTATATCATTAGCTGGGATGTAAATCAACAATGATTTGCTATGCCCCCACTCCCTATATTTATGCATTACTAACACAGTGGGACATGAGAACAAACTGAAAAGAATTCAGCCTACACTTTCAAAATAAGGAGAGAAAGCTTCAGATTAACAGGACAGTTGTCTAGAAGATTTGAGTCTATCATTCTGATGCAATGCATACTGGGAGTGACTCTCTTTTTTTGAAGAATTTTATTTGTTTTAAGAGGGAAGGGAAAGGGGAGAAGGGGAAAAGTGGAAAAAGGATAGAAAATAAAACACATAGAATTACATTGAGTCTATCAAGTCAAAGAAAAAGATTGTACATATCAGGATCTAATAACATATCAGTTAACTATTAAATTTACTACTTCTTGCCGTCTTCTTTCAGTGGTCTCTTCATATTCTCCTTTCAGATATCCAAAAAGTCTGTCGATTTCACTACATTCTCTTATCTTTTCACAGAAATTTCTCTCAGTAGGCGCTTCAGGTTGTTTCCAAAATTGCGCATACAAAATCCTTGCTGCAACAATTACATGGTGTAATACATACTTTTGGTCATGAGAAATATTCATATCAACTATATTCAGTGAAAAGAGTTCTGGTCTAAACTCTAATTTAATCTTCAATGATCTCTCTATAAATAGCTTTAACATTCTCCAATATATATTTGCCTCTTTACAAGTCCACCACATATGATAAAAGGTACCACTGTCATGTTTAGATTTCCAGCATCTTGAGGAACAGTTATACATTTTAGATAAACAATGGGGGTGGAGAGATGCCATCTATAGAACATTTTGTAGCAGTTTTCTTTAAAAGCTATAGACTTAAAAAGCTTTACAGTGTTCCGCAAGGGATCCCATTTATCCGAATGCAATGAGTGACTCTCAATGAACTGAAATGTCTAATTTTTGCATAAGCCTATGTAGGTTTGCATTGCTAATCAATTGTTTGGCTTTATCAGCAAAAAAGATGCCACCAATTAAACAGTAAAACTATTTTTAAAAAAACTGGTGTTTATCTCAAAGAAATAACCTACAAAATTTGTAGATTATGTGTATTATTTTAGTATAGGCCCCCATTCTTTCTTATGTGATACTCCTTTTGTGTCAGTGCCAGGCACATGTATACATATAATTTCCAAAACAGAATGGAAGATCGCTTCCAAAACTGGAGATTAAGCATTAAATTGTATGTTTAATCTATTAAGGTTTCAATAACTGGGTATCAGTTCTACACTATCTACAAGCAAAATTACAATATCTAGCAAACAATGGATAATAGTTGATTTGGAAGAATGACAGTGGCATCTGCATTTGTGGCTCATAGGGATGAATAAATCAAAATGGGCTTGATCCAGTTGAATAGTGAATTGGCTCTCTTCTGGAGACTTTGTAGAGGCTCATAACACTGAGTTGTGCCCATGGAAGAGAGTGATTTAAATGTTTTCTCAGCCAGGCAAGCAAAGATAGTCCATATGCAGTTACTGAAATCCAGAAATCCAGTTATTGAAAGATACCAGAAATTATTCAACTTCTAAAAATACACAGGTAATTAAAAGTCTTTCCTGGTATATTGGGAAGTTGCCAACATAGTGCATTGTTTTTTAAAAAAATAATGTTTACAGGAAAGAGCCAGGAAATTAGAGATTGTAATGAATGCCCAAGGTAACTCACTGGAAAGCATTGTTAAAGCTATATAGATTCTCCTTTGCCTTCTGCACAGAAACATCCTGTCTTGTCAGCATTTCTCTGAGTATCAACAGACATGCCGGTGGCATCATCCACTACATATCTTATATTTGGATTTCCTGCAATTTTTTTTATAAAATCCCTCATCAAAGGCTCCTGAGTAAACCTTGTGGCCACTGCATAAGACGGCAGGTACTTGTAGGGATTAGTAACTAGAGATAGGCACGGAACAAACATTTTTTTGTTTCCGTTACCATTTGTCGTTTCCGTTACATAACAAAACGACAAACGAAAATTGTGATGAAAATGCAATGAAACGAACAGAACCACGAAAATTGTGGTTGTTATGTTTTGTTTCCATTAATGGTGATGCACAATGAAATGAGCTGTTTTAAATGTTAAAAAACACCCTGGACATCCGTAAAAACACAGCGATAATTATTTATATTGTCTGATAATACCTACCAGGGGGGGTTGGGGTCCATAAAATGTTTGTTTTAGTCTTCTCCCATCGCGATCTATTTTTCTTTTCCCTTTAAAATTGATGTCACCACCAGCCACAAAATGGAGGCAAGCCATGTGATGTGGGATCATGTTCAACCAATAGCATGCCCAGGTTGCAGACTGGGCAGGCAGGTCTGGCAGCCACAGAGGGCATAAAAAGCTCTGGCAGCCCCCGTCCTCCTTGCAGTCTCTGGTGGGAGTTAGGGTGGGATTCCTGTCTCTGCGACTCTAGCTTCAGTCCTGCAGCCTCCCTGTGTGCGTGCGTGCTGCGTACCTCTCGGTGAGTACCCTCCCCTGCCCCGCAGTGCAGTCACTCTGCGGCTGCCTTGCACCCTGGGCAATGCCCGCCACTGCCTTTGCAGCCTCCCTGCATACCTAGTCTATATTGTGTCTCTGCCAGCATCCATTTTTTTTAGTGTTTTCCCTCTGGTCTGGGGCGTTGGACGTTGCCTGTGCATGGAAATGCTTTAAAAAGCGCACAAAAGTGGGTAGAAATGACAAACAAAAAACGAAAAATGGTAACGAATTTTTTCAAAAAATTCCCGACAAACGGAAACGAACTGAAACAGACCTCTCAACGACAAATGAAAAACCAAAACACCATTTTTCTGTTTCGTGCCCATCTCTATTAGTAACTGATAAAGAACACTAAGTAGAGGGTAGGAATAAATTGACAGATTGTGCAGTTGACAGAAGTAAGCAGTAGGACTAGGGCTAGGGTTAGGGTTAGGGTTAGGGAGTAATTTTTTAATGTTTCCAAAGAGATAGCAGTATTAAAACAATAAAATGTCCTACAAGACCTTATGCTCTAAACACTACATGAAAGCTGACACTACAATATATATTATCAAATTATCTATATAGGTGGGACGCTGGCCATACTGACATTATGACAGACAATTCCAAAAAGACTAAAGAGCACTCTTTTCTTGGAGGTCTGTCAATATATGAAGAAGAGCTTGATTTGTATGTGTAACTCAAACAAAATTTAAATTCAGTAGCAGAAGAAGGCACATTCTATATCATGGTTTGCCATAAAGGAGGTTCAAAACAACGGTCAAGAGTGTGATGCAGTGTGAGTGAGAAAATGAGAGAAAAGGAGAGAGAACATGACTGCATTTGGAATTCTATATGAAATTACACACTTTTTTGACTAGCATAATTAAAATTAAAACCCCATCTCTAAATTTGCATCTCCTACTTCATTAATATGCATATGTTATATGTGTGTTGTGTTTATTAAGTCCAGTGGGGCTTACTGTTTTCTATGTGCATCCAGAATAGCAGTGGTTTCATCACTTTGGAGGATGCCCTAGGCCAGTGATGGCAAACCTTTTAGGGACCAAGTGCCCAAACTGCAATTCAAAACCCACTTAGTTTTCACAAAGCGCTAATACGTCAATTTAACCTGAATACAGCAGTACCCCAGGTTACAAATGCTTTGGATGCTACCCTTCAGGAAAGTGAGGATTGAAGAGCAGGCTTTTGAATTTTCTGTGGCCACAGCACCCTTGCTGTGCCTGTGGGACATTCAAAAGCCTACTCTTTGATCCATGCTTTACCAAAGAGAAGTAACCCGTCCGCCTCTCTGCCCTGAGCAGAGAGGCAGATGGGGTGCTACACCATCAGGAAAGCCAGGGGGAGTGGCAGCAGCTTGTGGGCTCATTTGTAGCCCCAGTTTATTCTCCAGCTACGCTGCTCTGGGCATCCCAAAGTGGCATGGCTGGAGAGTAAATGGAGGCTACAAAGGAGCCCACAAACCACTGCATCCCATTCACCTGGCTCTCTGCACAGAGCCATTTCAAGACTGCCAAAATGGCTCCATGAAGAGAGCTGGGTGAAGGGGAGGCTGGTATGTGAGCTCCTTCTTAGCCTCAGTTTACTCTCCAGCCATTCCACTTTTGGGATGCCCAGAGTGGCGTGGCTGGCAAAGAAACTGGGCCTATGAAGGAGCCCACAAACTGTTGCCACCCTTTTTCCTGGCTCTCTTCATAGAGCACAGTGATGTGCTCTGAGCAGAGGGGGAAGTGTTGTAGCTGTGAGGGGGTGATGTCCTCTGCCCACAGAAAGGGCTCCAAGTGCCACCTTTGATACCTGTGTCATAGATTCACCATCACTGCCTCAGACAAAGACAATAGATGTCTCTATTGGTTCTGTGGGACAATTTATTCCTTATCACTATCAACTCTCTGAGATGTGACACACAATGTCAGAGAGGCAAGGCTTTACAGTGGCTCCAGTATCTTATGGAGGAACATCTATAGAAGGTGGCGCTGGGAGATTCTAGTCTGACGCAGGCTATTAACTTTCTTTCTATTATGTCATTTATGCTATTTTAGATGAAACTCCTTGGAGAGGTCACCCAGTGTTTTGGAGTTCAATGAGACCTGTATACCGATGGCAAAAAACCACAAACAAACAAACAAAAAACAAACAAAAAAACACCTCTACCGCTCCTGTATCAGCATGATTTCATTTCTGAATTGGCATGGTGGGACTATATCTTAGTTGCATTCTATACTATAAATGTTTAGAATCTTCAGCAGGTAAAAAATGCTGCAGTTAAGCCAGGGGTTCTCAAAGTGTGTACTGTGGTGCCTCAGGGAGACAGCAGAATCCTTGCTCTGACTCTTTGTTGAGTTGCTGCTTCTGCTGCTCTAGGTACTTTGCCTCCATGTCTGCCCCATCTCTTGCCCCACCACTGCTGCCATTGCACAAAAGAGATATGAAAATATTTGGGAAGCACTAAAATAAGCCAGGGCTGCAATTGGGCTGGTGGAACTGGGGTATCTTCCCTGGGCACTGTACTGGGGGGGGGCAACAAAATGGCAAAATATGGTTTATGCTTTGTACTATTTTGCACACAGCCCTGCTGGCAGGGGCACAGAATCCATGTGTGCTCCAAGTTACATAGACCCTAATTGTCAGCCTAAGCAAGGCTATTGACCCAAGCCATTTATAGTGAGAATATTATAAGACCGTTGTTTTTAATCTCCTTTTTACCAAAGCCATGATATGGAATGCACCTTTTTCTGCCACTGGATTTAAATTTTATTTGAGCTACCATAGCTTCCTTGGCTGCCTGTACATTTCTGGGCACAATTCAAAATAGTGGTGGTGGTGACCTATAAAGCCTATATTGGCTTATGAGAGATATGAGCCTTTTTATGTCTTATCATTTTTCGGGAGAGGCCTCTCTATCCCACATCTGGCACAGGCACATTTGGTGAGAATGGTAGCCAATCCCAGGTTACATAACAATCTTCTAAAGGAGGATTGACCTCTCCCTGGTGCCCCTCCATTAGCAAAGACATTTTCATCTGAATGGGCCTTTGGCCACTGATTAGAACCTCTTTAAGAATGAGTGGATTTATTGCTTTTAAATTGCATTAAGCCATTTTTTTAAAAAAAGCAATCTGGTTATCTATTTAATACAATTTTAGCATCGTGATTTATTGCTGTAGCTACATGGCTCTGTCTAAGATATTTGAGATGAAAACCAACTTGGGCTGGGCAAGAGAGAAAGATGAGATAGACATGTCAATAAATAGAAAGAACACCCACTAAATTCATCATTCTCATTTGTTTTGTCTAGCTTGACAAGACAAGATACCAAAATCCACGAAAGATTCCATACTTCCAGGTAGGAGTAATATAAAGCATTCTTTCCCTCCTTTCAATGTTTCTCTGGTTTACAGGAAGCATCAATAGTCCCCTTTCCATTGGAGACAGAAAGCACTTATTGGCACAGCATGACTAGCTAATTGTTAAGAAAGATGTGAAGAACCCTTTTGGTGCTGGAAATTCTTCACTCAAGTAACTATCATCCTAATTTGAGAAATCCATGCAAGTTGTGCAATTTAAGAAGTCCAAACAATTTGGGAGGAGGGGCAGGGAAGAACCTTTCCCACAAAATGTCATTCTCATAAATATATGGGCCTTTTCACACGACCCCTAAGATCCTCTGGCCACTTAAATTCGGACCAGAGATCTTAGGGGTTTGTCGCTGTTCCTGCGTTCCCACCCCCTCTGCACTCCTGGCTGCTGGCTGCGTGAGAGGAGGGAGAAAAAAAGGAAGAAAAGAATGCCGCTCACCTCCGTTCTGCCATCTCACTTTGCTCCCGGCACTGCATTCAGATCTCTTAAAGGGGCTGGGGGGGAGAACAAACAGAAGCAAGGAGAGCCTGGCAGTCACTACTGTTATATCCACATCAGGGATTTTCACCCTCCGAGAGCAGGTACATGAAAAGTGCACTGGGATGCGCTTAGGTGGGCGTGGTCACACTTAATTATCTGTAAACTCCGGAGCTGGTGGGGAAATAATTTTAATCTCCGGAGCTAGGAGCCATTTGCCGCGGAGTTTAGGGGTTGTGTGAAAAGGCCCCAAGAATTCTTTGACTGAATGCCCTGGGAATCTCACTGGTGAGGACA
The DNA here is from genome assembly GCA_029282475.1 of Phrynocephalus forsythii. Classification (NCBI taxonomy): domain Eukaryota; kingdom Metazoa; phylum Chordata; class Lepidosauria; order Squamata; family Agamidae; genus Phrynocephalus; species Phrynocephalus forsythii. Next base: position 24,241,385 of record JAPFRF010000005.1, read on the forward strand.
AGGATGCTGAAATCCCTCCTCTTGACTTGCAGAACAAAGCCACTAAAGATTTAACATTCCTAATCTAGAACTGTAGCCTTCATTTTGTTCAAGTGGATGGTTCAGGGTATATGTTTGCCACTTCATTTTGGAGGATTGAATCTGGAGTAGCATTTCCTAGGCAAAATGTGGTACAATTTAAGATATGCAAGCCTTTGTGCAATTGATGAGGAAAGTGCCCTGCTCTTCAGGTTACAGTTATGTTGAAATGAGCATCAACTTGGTTTTGATAAAGAATAGCATTTACTCCAGAGCGGTTACGAATTCTATTTTTCCACTCCATCACATTTTGTGTGTGTGTGTTGCAATACATACCGGACTGATTGGTGTCAAGACCTTTCCATTCTCTTTAACCAATTTAGTCTGCACCATTTTATTTGAATTTACAAATGAAAGAAAGAACCTGCAGAGAGAAACACATCATAAATGCATTAGCAAGAGCTTTAGAAGAACATACTAAAGCTGTTTCCATTAGCATTTAATTGCCCCTTTAGCCTAGTTCATGTGTGTATGTAAATTTTTATGCTCTGTAATTCTCAATAAAATTATGCTGTGCCAAAGGGGCGATCTGAAGCAATTTTGTAGTTAATTTAAAATTGTTAAGAATGCAAGCCCTGTAGTGAACAATGTCTAATATTTCATATAAGCTTTTCTTCTCAGGAAATGATCAAAAATTGTGCACACCAAGCCATTACAAAACCAAAGGGACAGCTTTTGGAGTTATGTGTCCAAGAGTACAACTCTTAAACCCACTACACATTATAACAGCTAAGGCATGCATGCACTGAATGGACTTATAAAATAAAGGGAAAATAACTTAGTATATGATACCTACAGTGATAGGGAATGTGTTAACTCACTTTTCATTTGCCCATACTTGCATTAGAAGGACCACTTCTTAAAGATGTGGGGAATTTTTTGCTGAATTCTTTGTTCTTGTTGACTGAGGCTGTCTCAATCTGGATAAAACATCTTGATGGAGAATTTTCAGTTATTTGGGTTTCATTGTGTCTAGGTGGCAGTGAAAGGAGGAGTCCTATCTTCAATTAGCCACATCTGTGCAATTTCAGGAAAACTGGCCCTGTGCAGCAGGTGTGTTCTTGAAAAAAACAAAGCACACAGAAATAAAACAAGTGCAGAATGGATTGTGGACTGCTTTTTTAAAAAAAAAAAAGATGCATACAACCCACCCAGTGCTTCTAACCCTTCAAAGTACATATACAAAGCAGCAGCTAATGTTGTTCTGCACAATTGGAAACACTGATATTATTATATTATGGGCACACTTTTGTTTCATTTGCACCAAGTGGCCAGAATGTTGTTGGAGGTTTATGGTAGTGGAAGTAGAGCTCTGATGTGGTAAGAAGAGTGATGGCCTAGGACTCTGGAGGGTTAAAAGATTTCCATTCTAGACCACCTGACAGCTTTGCTCCCATTCTGACTTGATGACACAACACAACTGAAGCGACAGTACATAAACTTCAGCAGCAGCCTGCCACAAATGTGTGAGTCATTGCCTATATTTCTGGCCACATACCAGTTGCTCTTCTTGGTGTGTGACTAAGGGTACCACTGGCCACTTGCTATATAGTGGCATTTTGCTGCTGTGGTTTGCACAATTGCAATTACACGGTTGCATTTCCTCAGTAAGATTCTGGTCAATAAAGAATTCTCATTATTTCCCCTTATCAAGTGCAATGCATACTATCTTAACTTTTCATAAGTCAAGAAAAGTAATGTTGTTGTTCCCTCTTCTCAGGTGAAAGGATGAAACAAGCAAGGAATTACATCCCTATCACTTTTCCATCTTGGTGAGAGTGATTTGAGATATGAAAATGAGTGAAGAAAAAAAATGGAATTGTGGACTCCCACATATATAGTTCACAGTAGCCTTTTTAAAGTGTAAGTTCAAAGGGGTTGCCAGATCACATGTACTGACAAAGCTCCCTCTTCCTCTGACTTTCCTTTGCTGGGAATAAAATTCTGAAAAGAGACATTTTAGTCATAGGCCCAAAGGTATTTAAGAATTCATTCCAGGAACTTGGTTAAGGACTCAGCCCAAGAACCACGAAAAGGGAAAAGAAAAGAAAAGAAAAAGGGAAACTGAGAACAGCTATGCCATGGTGTATTCTATGACATGCTAAGATTATCCACTATTAACTTATTCACAAAGGCCCTTCATCATACTGAAGATTCTTTCCCTATGCTTTGTAACAGAGTGCCACATATGAAAGTGCTATCATTTGGGGGGGGGTCTATCTGTCACTGAGCCCTTTAGATTTCCTAATTAATTCTCCAGTTTCCAACAAATCTTCTTTGATTAGATATATAACGTTTCATGATATAGAAACAAAAATTCCCATTTGGGACAAGAAACTGTCTGGAAGAATTTTATTATTTACTTCAAGACAAGTGTGACTGCTAGCTATTAAAATTGCAGTGAATTTGGATCAGATGTAAAGTTTGAATCCAATCCTTTCTGTCCTAGGCTGATACTTCACATCCATCTCATCGCTGTTTGCAGTCCCGCTGGGGACTGGTACGAAGAAATCTAACTGCACGTCCATTTTGGGATGAGGGGAGTTCGTCCTGACCATGCCCCCTGAACTACAATCTAAGTAGGATGAGAGATTCCCCTCCCTGGCCTCGGGAATCTCCTCATCTTGCTTCTTGTTCCCGTGAGGTCAGTCTCCTCCCGCAATGTGCCATTCTCCATCTAGTGGCAGGAGTGCGAAGTGCCATTCGCCAGTACATTTCCCTATGGAGTCAGCAATGCAGTGCAGAGAGATTAAAAGACAAATGCCTCAAACTTAGCTCCGTAACGCATTGAAGACAAGGCTTCGGAGAATTGAAACATCGAAAAATGGAAGGTTGGGCCAAAAAAAAAAAATGGAGAAAAAAGGCATGGAATTTCACATCTCATCACAGAACGAGGACATGCGGAAACAGTCATGCTGGTATCATCAATCACGCCCGTGCGTACATGGGAACAGGGACAGAACTGCAAGAAGACCACATGACCGCGACCAACATCAACACACAATGAACTTCCTCCCAGGACCAGAGTGGACGTGAAGTAACCATCCTAGTTAGCTTGAGACCAATGTTCCAGTCAGCTCAAGTGATCTCAAGTGCCTGAATTCCCTTAGTTATATGGTCCATATAATGTTTGTTTCCTTTTTCAAAGTTATTTGATCAAATACCATGCATAAACCACTTTAGAAGAGAATGAGTACAGATAGGCCTCAACCAACAATATGAAGACAGAGATTTCTGCCAACCTTTGATTCCTTCGATTGCTCCAGCTAATCTTTAAAAGCAAAGTGTGCTACTTAAATACTCTGAATTTCCCACAGCCACAGCAAGGGGTACTCATTTTTTGACCTCAGAAGGTTCAGAAGGCTGAGTGGACCTTGTTTACCTGGGATTACATTGCCCACTCACACACCAACAAACTGGATAGTCATTTTATTGACCTCGGAAGGATGGAAGGCTGAGTGGACCTTGCTTGCCTGGGATTTAATCTGGGTCCTGAGCAGAGTTTTGGATGGAGTACTAATAAGATTCTGGGTATAGTCTTCTTCCCCCATTTAGAGGTAAATGCAAAGCAAATTTAGATGACCAAACAGTGATATTATTAGGGAATTAAGGGTGACAATTAGGGATGGGCACAACATGAAAAATGAAATGCTGATTTGTCATTTTGTTATGTTATGAAACGAAATGAAATAAATCAAAGCAGCAGCATTTCATTACAGGCGGAAAAATGCGTTTTTTTAGTTCAAATGAACCATTTTGTTTGTCTGTAAAATGGCTCCCTTACCTGCTTGGTTGTGTCCCTCCTACTCCTACTCCTCTGCCACCGCTGCTGCAGCAGCTGCAGCCACCACCAGAGCCCCACCATCCAGCTGGTGAGCGGGCCCAGCAGGCCAGCCTAGCCCCCCTGCTGCCTCTGCTGCCGGAGCCACTGCCACCAGAGCCCACCAGCCAGCTGGCGAGTGAGCCTGGCAAGCCAGCCTACACCTGCCATGGAACCTGCCAGCCAGGGGGCAAGCAGGCCCAGCAGACCAGCCTAGGCCCGCCACTGGAGCTGCCACCGCCAGAGCCCAGAAATCATTTTGTTGCTGTTTCATTTCATACATTTTTTCCAAAAATTCATATGAAATTTAATGAAATGAAATGTGGGGGGAATGAAACAAAACAAAATGAAACACCTTTCCCCCCCCATTTTGTGCCCATCCCTAGTGACTAGAGATGGGCACGAATAGAAAAAATGGAGTGTCATTTGTCGTTTGTAGTTTTAGAGTCCATTTTGGTTCATTTCCAATTTTTGTGAATTTTTTGCAAAAAAATCATTTTCATTTTTGTTCGTTTTGTTACTGTTTCATTGCCATTTATTTCATTTTTTAAATTTTTTTTAGCATTTAGAGCAGTTTACTGTATTGCAGTAACAGAAACAAAACACACGACAAAATTTCCAGTGTTTCTGTTCATTTCATTTCATTTTGGGAACAAAATTCATTTGTCCTTTCATTATGTAACGAAATGAAAAAATGAAAATGGAAACAAAAAATTGTTCATTTTGTGCCCATCTCTACTAGCGACAGTTAAACCTCCTCAATATGTGAATTATAAGATGCCCCCTCAGAACAAAACCCTGAAGTATCCATTTTGAGGGGAAAATTAGATCATGAGTCTCTGGTCTAGAGATGGACACAAAACGAGCGATTTTTGTTTTCGTTTTCATTTTTTCATTTAGTTACGCAACAAAAACAAAATGAAAAATTTTTCAAAACAAAATGAAAACGAAAACGACCATTTTTGCCGTGGTTTTCGTTTTCGTTGCAGCAAATGCATTCAACTGAAAAGAATGCTAATGAGACAGCAATTTTTCATTTTCATTTTTGTTTTTTTGTTTTGTTATGCAACGAAAACAAAATGAAAAAATTTCCAAAACCCCACTGAAAAATTAAAATGAAACGAAACGACAAACGAAACACCATTTTTTTAGTCGTGCCCATCTCTACTCTGGTCTGTCAACATCCAACAGATACAGACCTAGTTGTTTTCAAATGTGTGGAATGAGAAAGTTATGTCCATACTATTCCATGAAATCTTCTCACAAAACACTTATGAAATATTGTATAGGGTAGTGCCACTCTGCATTGCAGTTTGAGGAAAAAACCCATGAAAAATTGTACTATAGGCTGAAGTGTATAATGCCATGACATTTGGTGAATGAGAAAAAAGCTCTTGGAAAAAGAAAACTAAGATGAGGCCTGGTGCCAGAGTTTTTTGAAACTGGCAGCAAGCCCTATGGTACAGTCTTTAAACGGCAGTACTGCAGTCAAGCTTCTGCTCATGGTTTGAGATCAATCCTGACAGGTTCAGGTATCCAGCTCCAGAATTAGTCAGCCATTCATCCTTCTGAGGCAGGGCTGCAACTGGAGGGTGGGCTATGAGGTTTGTGCCCTTGGTACTGTGCTGGGGGTAGGACACCAACATGTCAAAATCATATTTGTTCTTTGTAGTATTCCATATACACCCCTGCTGGAGGAGGGACACAGATTCCATATTTGTTCCGGTAACAAAGACCCTAGTTGTGGTTGGTAAAATGAGTACCCAGCTTGCTGGAGGGGATTAGGTGTTGTTTGTATAATTATTTTGCAAGCCACCCAAAGATTGCTCTAGCACAATGAAGTAGTATAAATCAAGACAACAACAATAACTTTGGCTATAACTATTTCCTGTACACAACATCAAGTTGGAAACATATCCCTGTGTCACAAACAGTATTTTGGTGAGTGGAAGAGAATTTTCTCTTAACAGAAGGGTATATTTGGATTTAAGTGGTGGCTTGTATCTGTTAGTATACAGATAATACTCTCAGTTTGCTAAAAATATAGGCATCAACAAGATACTAGTTATTAGGTTTCACATAGTTCTACATGGCTTCAATTATAGCTTCGTTCTCATCTTCTTATGGTCTACTTTCATGTTAGCACAGAATTATGAAACACTTGCTATGAAATGTCAATCATTAACATGTAGACAGCATTAACATTCCTCTATAAACATACTATTTTAGAAGGCCAAAAAGGAAAGAAGTAGGAGGCAGAATTCTTGGAATGTGGTTTGATAAATGTGTGCTGTCGCTTGGAAACACTCAAAGGTCTGGTGATGGTGGGGTGTCATATGATGTAATGCTATAATTTTAGTAAACACAAAGTACATCACAGCACACTTCACTTCCTTTGATTTTTGAGCATTAAAGAATCTGCCACAGTTCCCAAAAGTTTCCCAGGATGAAAGGGATACTTGGGAGGGAAGGAAGTACATTTTAATCCCCCCTAAAAAACTGCCACAGTTGATGACCTCTTCTAAATTGTGTGGTAGAAAGTTGTGCTACAGGATTCTGGCCATAGAATACTACTACTACTACTGCTGCTGCTGCTGCTGCTGCTGCTGCTGCTGCTGCAACAGCAGCAACAACAACAAAATCCTACACTATGTTAGTGTACCTATCATTTAAAAAGCCCCCCCCCAAGTTCCCATTCCACTCTTAGATCGCGTGTGAACATGTGTCTTTGTGACCTGGGGCATAATTTAAACTGGACCATAACAAAGAAAAAGTGGGGGGGGGCAAGGGCAAAAGATAGTTTAACCCTTTCTTCACCTGCCATTATGCCTTTGTTTGAACAGTTTAATCAAAAACCCGTGTACATCCCATGGCTTTTCTCCTCCTGGGGTGTGACACACACATGCAAGTTTATGGCATATGTACATTATTTAATGAGTGAAACAACAACTAACGCAGTGTTTTTCAACCACTCAGACCTGTGAGATGTGCCACACTGCGTTGGAAAAGCTGAAGAATATCAGCTTTGTGTTGCCAAACAGGCCCAGGCTGCGCACTGAATGTATTTTATATAATTTTTCATATTTCTGTTTACTTACTATTTCATAATAAAGTAAAATAAAATACTTTCTTTGTGTTTATTTGATTCACATTCAAGAAAGCATCTTTATATATAGAAATCTTGAGTTAATTTTTTTAACATTTTCTAATGGTGGTGTGCCTCATGATTTTTTTCATGAACAAGTGTGCCTTTGCCCAAAAAAGGTTGAAAAACACTGAACTAACGAACCATCAGACCTGAGTGCACACTGCGGCAAGGCTCCTCAGTTGGGGATGAGTGATTGTCTATCTATTTTTGAAACCACGGCTGTGCAGGAGGTAAAATAAGTATCTGCGCATCAGCCAAAGCATCTGGGAAATCTTGACTAGCAAAATTGTTTCATGTAGGGTAGAGTCTTTTTGAAAATCGCATCTGAGTACTGCCCTTTCTTTCTGACTATCATTCAGATTTCTTTCTTTCTTTCTTTCTTTCTTTCTTTCTTTCTTTCTTTCTTTCTTTCTTTCTTTCTTTCTTTCTTTCTTTCTTTCTTTCTTTCTTTCTTTCTTTCTTTCTTTCTTTCTTTCTTTCTTATAGTAGTAGTGATTGCACAGGGCCATAATAAATACTGAAAGTTTGGCTTGAATTTAATTGCATTGGAGTGTTTATTTTCTTAACTATTTAATTAGGCCCAGCTACCCTTAGGCTAGGTAAAAATGGAATTGTGAGGTGTTTTGCTAGTGAATCAGTAGTCATGAGTATTAATGATTGTCCTTCCTTTAAGAATTAAAGTGAGTGATGTTCAGATGATGAAATATTTAATTTCAGTATTGATAACCTTGGGTCTATTGGCATATGAACTTGCAAGACCACTAGTTTAGATTCATCATGGATTTGATGACTTCCCTTCCACTTTGTGTAGCATCTAGGTGCAGTCATGTCAGCAATTTTAGGGAAGCTATTCTGTGCACTTACCTTTAGAGATGGGCACGACTTAGCGGTATTCCCGTTTCTGTTTCCGTTACTCGTTTCCGTTACTCTACGGAAACGGTAACGGGAATTACTCCACCAGACTTCGAGCTCGAACCGACGAACGAACAATTTTGGTCTGATTTGTCGTGCTCGTTCCTTGCATCGCGCGATGCCACGCGGCACAGAAAAAAGTTTTTAAAAGTGAAAAAAACCCGGTTCCCGGCCAAAAAGCAGGCGGAAAAATGCCTGCCGTGCCTCAGGGCACCTACCAGAGGGGTTGTTTCTGGAGGTCCCCGGCCTCCCCCCATCCCCCGTCCTGGGCTGCTCTGGTGGGACTCGCTGCAGGCTCGCAGGCAGCCAGCAAAAAGCCCAGTCTCACCGGCCGCCGGCCGCCGCAATTAAAGCGCAAGCAAGTGGCACGGACGGCACAGGAAAAATCTTTTAAACTCTCCCCCCTCCCATTCCTGGGCCAAAAAAGCAGGCGGAAAAATGCCTGCTTGACTAAGGACACAGGGCACCTACCGGAGGGGTGGTTTCTGGAGGGCGGGTCCCGCCTCCCCCCCATCCTGGGCAGCTGGACTCGAGTCGCCATGCCATGCGGTGCGGGCGGGGGATCCAAAATGGGGCGGAGAACACAATATTGTTTTTGAAATCGTGGTCCAAAAACACACAAGCACAACAGAAACACGTGAAAATTTATAAACTGCCAGATTTTTCACAGTAGCAGTGGGTTTTTTCTTGCAACAAAATGTCTCTCCTCTCCTCCTCTGTCCTCCATTGATTTTATTTTATTTTATTTTATTTACACCTGCGCAATGATGGGCTGGCCGAGTGGCCAGCCATGTGGGAGTGGACGACCATGCAAATTTTTGGAGCCATCCCACCAATCGCATGGCCACTTGGCCATGGAGACTTCTGGGATGTGCCAAAAAGCCCCCTAAAACCTGCCCTAGCCCCCTAACACTAACCCTAACCCTAACCCTTGACTCCGTACCCATACGTCACAGACTGTCTTCTTAGTGGGTCAGAGAGGCACCCAGAGGTGCAACCCACTAGCCCACCGTAACCTTACCCGTCACTAGCCTAACCCTAGCCCTAACCCTAACCCACCTTAACCCTAAGCCAGATGTACTTGCATTGCACTACACGCAAGTACAATTCCCTTCTGTGTGATGGTGTTGCGAGAGCCTTAGTTAGGCATCTCACCTATCGCTCTGGGTTCAGTGCCATCCACTAGTCTTCACAGTCACTGTCTGCACATTTGCACAACTGGTATGCAATATCCATATGGCTATTGCATACCATTTTGCAGCAGCAGCAGGTGAGGAGGGGAGACCCCCATGTAGAGGGGTCTCTTGGAGCCTGCTTCCCCTTCCTAGTGGGTGAGGATAGGAGGCACCCACGGGTGCCTCCAGGAGCCCACTTTCCCTTTATAGCGGGCCAGAGGAGGCACCCACCCCACAGAGGTGCCTCCAGGAGCCCTCTCCCCCCCAAAAAAAAACCAGGACTAACGACAACGAAAAAACAAAAAAAGAACCAACTAATTTTTGTGAATTTTTGCGAAAAACGGAAACGACCCGAAACAGAACCGGCCCGACTAACGACAACTCGAAAAAAATTTTTTTCAAGTCGTGCCCATCTCTACTTACCTTATACTGGGGTGGGTGAGGGTGGGGTGGGGACAGTTGCAATAAAACAGTCCAAGCAGTACTTTTCTGAGCTGATATCAATGGTTCCAATGGTGGTTATTATGTGGACAGAAAAGAGGCAGAGGCCAGGAGTAGTTCTATTGACCCTCTGGGACTTGGGCTTATATTGAAAGCTACTCATTAGAGATGGGCACGACCAGGAAAAATGACGTTTCGAGTTGTCATTTGTCGGGACGGGTCCGTTTCGGGTCGTTTTTGTTTGTCGAGGAAATTTTCAAAAATTTGTCATTTCCGTTTGTCGTTTGTCGTTTGTGTTGGGGTTGGGGTTGGGGTAAGTGGCCTCTTGGAGGCACCTCTCTGGGTGCCTCTGACGTCTGACCCACTAAGAAGGGAAGGGAAGGGAAGCGTTTTGCATTGCCGCCGTGTACCATACATTTTTACATTATGTTAGGGTTGGGGGGTAAGTGGCAGAGGCACCTCTCTGGGTGCCTCTGACTCACTAAGAAGGAAAGCATACTGGCGTACTGGCGTACAGGTTAGGGGTAGGGGTAGTGGGCTCTGGCTGGGAGGCACCTCTCTGGGTGCCTCTGTGACCCACTAAGAAGGGAAGTGTACTTGCATACGGATCTGGGTTAGGGTTGGGGTTAGGGTAAGGGCTAGGCTTAGGGTTACGGTTAAGGTTAGGGTGGGTTAGTGGGCTGCACCTCTGGGTGCCTCTGACCCACTAAGAAGGACAGTGTACTGGTGTATGGGTTGGGGTTAGGGTTAGGGTTAGGGTTAGGTTTAGGGTTAGGGTTAGGGGGTGAGTGGCCTTTTTATGCCCTCTGGCACATCCAGAAGTCTCAGTCAAAACCTGGCCATGTGATTGGTGGAATGGGTCCAAAAATTTGCATGGTCCCATCCCATGGTCAGCCCATCATTGCGCAGGTGTTAAAAAATAAAAATAAAAATAAAATAAAATAAAATCAATGGAGACGTTTTATTGCAAGAAAAACCCACTGCTGCTACTATAAAAATCAGGCATTTTAAAATAGCTAATTTTCAAATGTTTCTGTGGTGCTTTGGTGGGTTTTTGGACCACGATTTAAAAATAAGTATTGTGGTTGCCATTTTGACCCCCCACCGCATGGCAAATGGAGATGATGAGGATGCCCCCCCAGCCTGGTACCAGCAGCCCAGGACAGGAGAGGGGGGGAAGGCTGGGGACCCCCCCAGAAACCCCACCTCTCTGGTAGGTGCCCTCACTGAGGCAGGCATATTTTCGCCTGCTTTTTTGGCCGGGAATCGGGTTTTTTTTTTTTAAAAAAATCTTTTTTTCTGTGCTGCTTGGCATCGCGCGATTGCCGCGATGCCATGAACGGCCACGAAAAATCAGACCCAATTTTTCTTCTTCGGTTCGGGTTCGAGCTGGAGCGGAGTAATTCTCGTTACCGTTACCCGTTACGTAACGATGACGAGAACCGAAAACAGAAACGAGAATTTCACCGCTCCGTGCCCATGTCTACTACTCATATTTAAATAATATGTTGGTTTAGTTGGGGTGTACAGTGACCCCCCGCCATTTTGCGGTTCCAGCATTGCAGTCCCACTACATCGCAGGACCGCAGGACCGGAACTGTGGGGGGGGCAGCTGGGTTCTTTTCGTGGCCCTCCCACGCACCCCAGAGAAGCCTCAGGCTGATCGCTCTCGCCCCCACAGGCCCCTGTGGGAGGCCTGGAAGCCACGTGGGGTGGTGGTGGGGAGTGATCCGATTGCTCTCCGTACCCCCGCCCCTTCTGGGAGGCTGCGGAGGTGGGCGGGGGTGCCACAAGAAGTGATCTGATCGCTCCCTGCGGCCCTCCCGCCTGGCTGCGCGGCTCACCCACCCCTTAGGGCAGGCCCTCACAGCCACCTGGGACCGCTGCGGGGACAGATGGCGTCCCTCCCTGCAGCCACCCCGGGGAACTACAGAGGGCCTCACAGCCGTGCGGGACCGCTGCGGGGACAGATGGAGTCCCTCCCTGCAGCCACCCCGGGCGACTACGGAGGGCCTTGCAGCCACACGGGGGGGCGCGGCAGGGGGCGATAGGATTCCCCCCTCGCCCCCAGCCCCCCCACCCACTTCTGCAAATCGCAGATTTTCATGGGTCGCGGGTGGGGTGGGCCCCTAACCCCCGCAATTGGCTGTATTGTGCTGGTTATTATTTCTCCCCAGCAGGGCAGGTACATTGCTTTCTGAAGGCCTTGGGTCAGGGCTCTACAGCCTGCTGGAGGCATCTCAGCAGACCTCTTCCTCACAATGGGACAGTAAATTTCTGTTTCTTTCTTTCTTTTAAATGGTGTGCTAAAGGCCAAATGATGACAGGGAAATCCATAAATCAAGCGAAGGTCCTTGGCAGCCTGTCATTCTGAGAGCATATTTTACAAACAATAATAAATACCACTCACTGCACACCCTATCAGGGACAATTATACCATGGTATCAGCACCATTCTTTTGATATACTGAAGTCTTTGAAGCAAAAGAAATAGCTACCTATCATCTGTAACAGCAAGATGTTAATACACTTGATTCCCCTCCCCTCCCCCAGTCTGGTTTATTATGTTCTGTTCTTGTTTCTTTTATTTCTAAACAAGGTTTGGGTTTCAAACTAGAGAAAGACCTGACATATTGGCTTGAATAATAAAAGACGACAGATAAATCCAGTTGTGCTCTCCACAAAGAGCAAAATCAAGGCTGAATGTGGATGTATCTACTCAGGTGACATGTCTGAGGAATTTGGAGAGGAAATCTGAAGTGCTTTGAAAATATTAGCAAAATGACTTCATTCTGTGCATCCCTTGTTTACAGCTTCTGATTAAATGAAGGATGTGTAAGCTGAGAATTTCTCAGTTCAAATTGCCTCTCAGCTGAAAAGTCACTGGAGATTAACCCTGTCACAAAAAATATTGGTTGAGATTAGGGAATTCAGTGTGTGTGTGTGTGGGGGATCCCACATGGAATGCTCTGAAGGCCCAAGACGTAGTTGTCTGCCTAAGAAAAAATATAAATAAATAAAAAGTTAATAAAACTGACTGGATGAGCAATTAATTCATATTTCCTCAGTGACAATGTAGAAGTGTCATTGAATGCATCCAGGACAGCTTAGGACAGTGGTTCCCAACCTGGGGGTCTGACCATCAGCCAGTGAAGAAAAAGGCAGAAATGGCTTGGGTCTGGAGAAGGAGGGGGAGGAAAGGGAGTAAAGAGTGGGTTACAGCTTGCTAGGTTGGAGGGGATGTCAGTCAATGGCACCGGAGGCTGCGATTGGCTGAGGGTTCCTGTAGACTAGAGGGAAGTTCTCTATGGCACCTGCGTCAGTGGCCTGCCAAAGGGGGCTTGTGGCCTCTTCCAAGCAGGGCAAGGAGTCCCCACAACATGAGGGACTGTATTAAAGGGTCACGGCATTAGGAAGTTTGGGAACCACTGGCTTAGGAGATGCCCAGAAGACCACATGGCACTAGTAGCTTTCTAGTCCAACACCTTGCTGCCATCTTCTAGAATCTACTGATTGAGGTGTGCACATTACCCTGTTTCTTGGCTAGGTTAACATGGAAGAAGACATAATCAAGAGAGCCACCTACCTAGCTCTGAACCTATCAAGAGGAAAAGATAATCTGGAGAGGCCTTCTTAAGAAGACCAGCAGTTGCAAGGTCTTTCTTGGCAGGCATATGGATGAAGGCTGTCTCTTACACATATCTGTGAAGTATTCTCTCCTACCAGAGACCAAATCTGTTTTCTCTCTTGTTTTCAGGAAGGGCTTGAGGACACATCTGCTTAAATGAGCTTCTAATGCTGCTTAATTTTTTTGAGGTTTTTAACTAGTTATAGGCGTCATGATTGAGGTGATTTTTATGGCCACACTTTGCTTTTTTCACCTCCACTGATTCTGTTATTCTGTTAAAGCAATCAGCTGTCGGGTGCAATTCAAGGTATTGATCTTAACCTACAAAGCACTAAATGACCTGGGTCCAAGCTACCTCAAAGATTGAATATCGCAGTATGTACCAGCTTGGGTGCTAAGGTCATCAGGAGAGGCCTTTCTCTCCATCCCACAACTTTCACAGGTGCATCTCGTAAGAGCACAGGAAAGGGCCTTCTCTGTGGCTGCTCCCAGAAAATGATAAGCAACTAGTAGCATTGCAACTTGAATGTCTGACCCAATGTACTTTAAAGGAAGTCTCGCAAGGCAGAGATGCATGGCTTGAGGAGCCACTGCATGGGCTGCACCCCAGTTACGTCCTGGAGGATGATGCCAATAAGCAAATTTAAGCCTCAAGTAGTGGCTAATGTAAGCCATTAGCTGTGGCTTAAATTAGTCATCTCCAGACTGAAAAAGGAAATGTTTATATGTTAAATCAAAGACCATGGGTCTTTTCACACGACCCCTAAGATCCACTGGTCCCTTAAATTCGGACCAGAGATCTTGGGCATTCGTTTTTGTTCCTGCGTCCCCACCCCTCAGCACTTCCTGCTCCTGTCGGCGTGAGGGGGGGGAGGCAAAAAAAGGACAAAAGAAGCCTTCACTAACCTGCCCGTGCTGGTCAAACTTGCCACGAGCCCCATTACTTCCTGCTTCCATCTCAAGGAGCTCTTAAAGGGGCGGGAGGCAAAAAAACAACAGAGAGCCGGGCACTCTTATCCGCATCTAATTTTTTATCACCTCCAAAGAGAAGGTACAAGGAAAGTGTGCTGGGTCACGCTAAAGTGGGCGGGGTCACACTTAATTGTCTCCAAACTCCGGAGCTGGTGGGAAAACATTTCTAAGCTCCGGAGCTGGGAGCCATTTGCAGCGCAGCTTAGGGGTCGTGTATAAATGCCCCATGTGACATTCACTAGATAGTACCATAAAATCATCACATGTAGTAAAATGTATGTGATGAGAAAGTTAGGGCCAAAACAATTGGTTTCATAAAGCTGGCTTATTATATGTTTGGTATAGTAACAACAGCAGCAGTAATAAGAACAATACAGTTTAGATGGGGTTACAGAAACAGGACCAATGAGTGCTACAAAAATGACTTGTGCAGTGGGGACTGTCTCCAGACGATCAGGAAGGACTCTTTTTCAGCATTGCATGCAGATGGAAGAGTTGAACCTGGAGTGTTTGGCAGGCAGAACATGTATTTCCCCATTGACATGGGATTTCAAGCTCCCCCATTAAAGGAAATTCCAACCCTCCACCCATATTTTACTAATTATCATCTCTCCTGATAATGACTAGATGGTTATAGAAAGAGGTCACATTACAGAAGAAAAGGAAGGGGGAAGGCAAGTTTGGGGGCTCCATTTTATCTACCCCAACTTTCCAAGAGTGACCTCCTATAGCCTTCAAAGACAGACTCTAAAGTGTCTGCCCCCTTATAATTCAAGCTCAGCTTAAAGAATGTGGAAGAGAACTAAGCCAAGTACGTGAGAGAAGGTGCCTTTAATCCTTAAGCTCTTATCTGTCCCGCTGCTTTGGTGTTCAAAGCTACTGTGTTTCTGGGAAAACTTAATATTGGATAGCTTGTTAAAGTTTTAGTTGAAAGGCTTTAGGAAAGTGTGGCAATACATTACTTTAAATTGCATAAGAAAAATGGCATTATGAAGAACTTTAGTTAGAAGACGCCTTTACTGGAAAACAAACTACATACGCTGAGAAGCAGAATTTTGTTAGAAAATATGACCTTTGGGGATTTATCTAAGCATCTTTATTATTTATACTTGCTTTTTTGGGGGGAAAGGAGGTAAAAGGAACGGATGGTTTTCTGTCTTGCAGGATGTCTGTTGCAGTAAATGGGCCTAATTCAATAAATTAATGGAAATAGATTAGCACTCCATGGTGGCCATCTGGAGGAAAGCAAAAAAAAGCTACCTGAGGAGCTTCAGCAAGTCACTTTTAAGACGCTATTTGAGTGGTGTTTTATAGTGTTCATTTGCTGTTCAGCTATTCATACTTTTCACATTAGCTCTTTCTCCAGTTATCATTTATGGCAAGGCATGTGTTTACTCATAATAATAGCTCCCTCAGGTGAGGCAAACTGGAGTCGTCTAATCCAGAATAAAGAAAGAGGTGCAAACATATTCCCATCTTTTGATTTTTAGTAGTAGTACAGCAAGACCCCTGCATCCACGGGGGAACTGCAAATTCCTGAAACCATAGATTATTTATTTATTTATTTATTTATTGCTATATTTATATCCCGCTTATCTTCTGTAAAGAACTCTAAGCGGCTAACAGCAGGCGATCAAGCGCCGACAACCAATAGTAATATATAATACAAATCTGACAACGGCAATATAAAAGACACAAATAACAAGCAAAAGCTAAAAATTGTGAAAAATTCTAAAAATTCTAAGGCATCCCTAATCGCCGGCAAGGCAGAAATTCTAAACAATAACACCAATGGTCAATAATTAAAAATCAGTAACGATGGTGGGGTAAAAAAAAAAATTAAAGCTTGCCAAAGGCCTCTCAGAATAAAAAAGTTTTTAAAGCTTTTTGAAAGGCCTGCAGGGACTCTGCAGAGTGCACTTCACTGGGGATGGAGTTCCATAAGGAAGGGGCTGCCACAGAGAAAGCCCGGTTCCAGGTGACCGTCTTCTGGGCCTCTCGTGGAGTGGCGGGCCGAGATGGATCGCTGGATGATACGCTCTGTCAGGTAGTCCGGTCCCAAGCCATGGAGGGTCTTATAAACTAAAACCAAGACCTTGAATCTAATCCGGGTTGCAACGGGCAGCCAGGACTGGGGTGATGTGGTCGTAGCGATGCCCACCAACCACCTGCCTGGCCGCCACATTCTGAACCCGCTGCAGACGCCGGAGAAGATTCAAGGGCAACCCCATGTAGAGGGTGTTGCAGTAGTCCAGCCTCGAGATCACCAGTGCTTGGACCACTGTTCTCAGAGAGTCAGCATCCAGGTACAGGCAGATCTGGGCGATCTGACGAAGATGGCAATAAGCGGCCCTGGTCACCGACACCACCTGGAGCTCCATGGACAGCGCCAGATCCAGGACCACGCCCAGATTCCACGCCCTCTCCACCGGCTGGAGGGAAACCCCCCCCCCAGACAGGGCAGAGGGCCACCATACCCAGATGGTGAACTCCCAAAGAACATGACCTCCGTCTTCTCGGGGTTGAGCTTAAGCCCGTTTGCCCCGGTCCAAGCCAGTATGGCATCCAGGCACTCATCAAGGATCCTCACAGCTTCCACTGCAGAGGTGGAAAAGGAGAGATAGAGCTGTGTGTCATCAGCGTACTGATGACAGCAGACTCCAAATCTCCTAATCACCCCAGCCAGCAGCCTTATGTAGATGTTAACCAGCATGGGGAACAGCGACGACCCCTGTGGAACCCCAAAGGGAGTATCCAAGGGGCCGACAACTCCCCCCCCCATGCTGGACGTACTGTGGACAGCCCTCCACTGCAAGCAGTGCCTCCGATTCCCACCACAGAGAGCCGATCCAACAGGATACCGTGGTCGACGGTATCAAAGGCCGCTGACAGATCCAGGAGAACCAACAGGGCAGAGATAGTAGCAAACCCTAGGTACAATGTACAAGGAGGTGGGATGCAGGCCACAAGGCTTGCCCTCTTGTATGTTGTATATAGGGATGTGGTAAACCACGGACTGGTGAAACTGTAGATCAGAGGTTCTCAACCTGTGGGTCTCCAGATGTTCCTGGACTGCAACTCCCAGAAGGCTCTACCACTCACTGTGCTGGAAGGGATTTCTGGGAGTTGCAGTTCAGGAACATCTGGGGACCCACAGGTTGAGAACCACTGCTGTAGAGCCTGATCAGTGGATCTTATATCATACTCACCTACTTCCCTGAATTAATGCAGGGAATCTTCTGTAATCTCTGTCCCTAAATGCTGAACTCTCCTGTCCGTTCACTCCTCTGGCCATGCCGAAAGAGGGAAAAGTTTGCACACCAAACAGCCACCAGCTCTGCTAAGCAGCTTCCTTGGATCTACGCCACTTACCTTGTGAGTCCTTCTCAAGCCTTTTTACAATATCAATACACAAGAAAATCGATAATATTTGAGCAAAAGTTTTCTGCCCCAAGAGGCTCGCCATTTCCGCTGTTGTCATTCGCACAGGAAATGATCAATTATCCCCCAGAGAGCTGCATCACAGGTGTTCATACTGCACCTAAAATCACAGCAATTAGCAGCCAGAGCAAAGCTTCCTATCCATCAACATCGCTGCCTCCTCGCCCCTCCTCTTCATCTCTGGACTTCTTCCTCTTTAAGTTTTCTTTTGCAAATTGACAGGGCACTGAATGAGCATCACAATAGCTCACCTCAGAGCAGTCTTCCCATACATGAAAGAAGGAGAAAAAGGTAGGTGGGAGTGAAGAGCTTCTTGGTGAAAGGAAGCAGTGTAGAGGGCACCCATGCTGAGGAAGAAGCAATGGAGCCAAGCTACTATTGGGGGTGAACATGGGCTGGAAGTAGCCAAACCCAAAGCAGGAGCAGCAGCAGTTCTAAGCCTCCTCTGTATGGATACCCCTTCCAACCATCTCCAATGGTAGCCTGACAAAGGTCACCTCTTTGCATTATGACCACAGATGCCAGAAAATGTAGAAAAGCAAGACCTTCTGACTCAGAGCAAAATAAATGACCCTTTGCCAGCTGAACAAAGATAAACAATTTCCCATAGAAAGAGTCTGTGCTTCCCCGCACTTAGCTTTTTGTCATGTGGTTGGATTTGGATTTCAACCCACCCAACTCTGGTGAAAACTTCCGGGCACTCTGCCAGTCAAACCACCTTGAGTCTTTTATTTTCTGATCTGTTGCATTACGCAAAAACATTTATTAGGTAATCCAGTACCAACTTGATCTCAAGTCTCTTTGTTGGTGGTAAGATGGCTCTAGCAACAGAGTGGAATTAAAAGAGCCCCACGCCTGTGTTGATGAGTGGTTTAATCTTATCCAGAGTATTTCTTGTTAACTAAATTGATGTTTACATTACTATGCTAAGCTATTTTATGAGTGATGGGCAATATTAGTTGCATATTTGAATGAAAAAAATCAGAAATGGAAGGTGTAGGAGACACATTTATGTTTTTGTGCATTGTTCCCGACATATGTATTTAATTTTTTTTAAGTTGAGGTGGGAATGGGGACACAAACCTGGTCATGGTGAGGAGCATCCCTCTCTCTGGCTATAAAGGACAACTCAAGGGCATGCCTAGATGCCCTAAGCACATTCACCCCTGGTTACTACTTGTATGAGAGACCACCAGGGAATATCAGGTGCTGTAGGCACCTGGAGTAGGAACTGGCAAACCACTCCAGTATTCCTGCCAAGAAAACTCCATGGACATGGAGTCACGAAGGGTCGGACACGACTGTAATAACACAACAACAAGGGCATGAAGAATGACATGGTGAATTGGGCAGGTTTCAGGACTCACTGTTTATGCTGTTCCATGTTCCTTTTGAACAAAGATGAAGGTATTTTGGCAAAAAGGACTATCAATGCATTTAATGTGTGCCAATATGAGCCCTGATAATTTTATCGCTGACAACAATATCTGCAGCAGTAAGCCTGACTAGTCAGTTGGCTCAATGATTGGATCAAAGATTAATGTCACACCAAATCTATTCAAGCTGTAGCAAATCAAGATTTGTGGCCAACATAATCCACCATCTGTGGTTACTGCCCCCAACTCCTGACTCAGTCTCCAATGAGCCCTCTGATAGCAATATGTTTATTGTATGAAAATTGAACCATGGCATTTTCAACATAAGTTTGGTGCAAGTCAAACACAGGTTTGGAACATTTCGTATTTTTTGCATCACTTGAATTTTGCTTGACATCCAGATACAGAACATAGAGGCCACATCACTGGTCATCTCAAAATGATGAATTTCAAATGGTAGAAAGGTGTACAATTTCCAGAATGAGATGGACTAGATTTCCTTTTTCCCTACAGCTTGGAGATCTGGTTACCTAGTAGGAAAATAAATGAAATGACCTGTTTGTGAAAATCAGAAATGGCAAGTTACCTATCTCAAGGTAAGAACTTTCACAGCTAAATCTTTATCTTCTTTCTTTTTTTCTTTTATGTTAACAAGAAACACTCCTTTCTTTTAGAAGCTATCACATCTCTATCAAGACTGTCCATCTTCCTTCCTTTCCTTTATGGTAATGTTTAGTTGACTGACAAGCCCTTCACTGATAGGAAGACAGCCTCACCGCTGTATCATTTCAGAGACAAGTGAAGTACAAACTAGAAAATGGAGCTTTACATTTTAATCTCCCTTTGAAATGTTGTATCAAAATCACTTCATCCTCCCTACCTCACATAGCACTGCACATTCAAAGTGAAGTACGATTAAATTCCTTTTGCATATGCACAAAAGCAGCCTACAAGGGGATGGTGGAAGCTACTGAACCTAATACATTGTCGTTTATTTTATATACAATCCACAGACATGTCAGAGAGCTCTGACAAAATGGGGGTTTGTGAATAATTGTATACATGTACTGTATAAATTATATTATGTGCTTATTATATTTAATTGCTCCATGGAGTTCAAGATGGCACATATGGCTTCTCGTGCCTATCACTGGCCTGAGAGCAAGCCAATTAAATTAATTAGCCTAGAAAAGGGATCAGAGATGGAATACGTTATGTTTCCAGAATACAACACTGCCAAGCTCAGTGTGTCTTCCCATCTCTGGAAATGTCTCTGCATTCCATGGTCGAGGAGGGGTTTGAACCCAAATTTCCATAGTCCTAATCCAACACTCACAATATCCACTGTGGTTTATAGGACAGAGTAGTGGTGGTGAACCTTTGACGCTCCAGATGTTTTGGACTACAGCTTCTAGATTTCTGAGCCTAGATTGCCAATGACAAAGCACTGTGGGAATTGTGGTCCAAAACATCTGGAGTGCTGAAGGGTTGCCACCACTGGGATAGAGTGATGGACCAGGATTCTGCAGGCTTGTGTTCATTCTGTAACTCGGGCATGGCAGCTTACTAGGGGAGGTTGTAACACAGTTCTGTTCTTTTCTCCGCTTTTTTAAAAAAAGAAACCATGGGGCCAACATTTCTCGGGGCCAACATTTTGCTTTCTCTATCATGCCCTCTAGGGTGAGGAAAATACCCAGAATGGGTATTTAAAATAAATAATGCTACCCATGGCTTCTATTTCTACAACAGGAAATTTTGATTCATTGCATGCTGCTAATCTTCAGGGGTCCGCATTTACTCAGGGCCTCCAAGATATCTTTTTAAGGAATGTTGGAAATAATTTTTTGTTTCTACTGCAGATGTTCATAATAAATCTCTTTTCTGTAAGCTCTATAAAGTAGGTATAAGGGATATCTTATTACTCCCAAGACAGAAAAAAACCTGAGGTTAGTGTTGGTCCATAATTTGTCCTTCAAATTCCTGAGTCTTTATTTTCAGGCAAAATTGATTTCCATTTTTTCTGCCTAATTCTCAAGGCCTTACAGAAAATATTAGAGACATATTTATTTGCTTATTGTAATATTGCAAGGTGGCCAGCAGCACTGCATTTTCTCCTCCTGCCCCATTAAATACCCTCCATGAATTTAAACATTTATGTGGCACAAGTTAAATTATTATGTTTCTCCCCACCTGAGTTTTTACTGAAGTGACAAAAGCTGGGACAGGTGGTGGTGGTTCTGGTTGCCAGAGAGATTGTACAAAGAAAGAAAAGCCATGCACACTCTCTCTCTCCTCAGTTAACTGTGAATAAGGTTTATGGGGGCAAGAAGTGAAATTCCTCTTTGACATTTCTTGTCTGTTGAAATTATTTTCAATGAGAAATTCTATTTTAGGAGCCTCATGGCACAGTGGTTAAACTGCTGGACTGCAGCCAAACCTGTGTTCACCACCCCAGGTAGCCCACTCAAGGTTCACACAGCCTTTCATGCTTCCAAGGTTGGTAAAATGAGTAGCCAGTTTTTTTAAAAAAAATGTGCGGCACCAACTCAGCCAATAGAGTTTGATTTCATTCAGGAGGGTGGGTCCCGGTTCCGAATGGCAGCTGTGCTGCCGTGTTTTGTTTTGGAACCAGACACTGAAAACAATGTCCTCCATGGTTTGTGTAGGTGTTTGTATGTTTCTCTTTGTATGCAAACAAGAAAATTGAAGGCTATGAGCTGAAATTGAGAATGCTACACAGCCCCATCATTTGGGAGTATGGTGGACCTTCTGTGTACAGACAAAGCCCTTACCAGCTTCTTTCATTTTGTAGACCTACTCCAGCGAGCCATGCACTTTACTCCTTGCTCAGCTCCCACATTTCCACAAACTGAAAGCCTGCACTAAACAGTTAGTCATCTGTCCATATTGATAGGCACACACTGAGTGTAATGAAGATTCAGTGTAGCTATCTAAAAAGAAGAACATTCTAGAATGGGCCACATGACGTAGCATCCTCCCATTGCCATGCCATGCCATGATGTCAAATGCTTGCTCGGTCAGATGGACAGGGATATTTGGAGTCCAAATATCATGGTCTAAGTGTTTGGAGCCTACATGACAAATTCTGTATTTTGCTGGGGCTCTGGCTGTCATTCACCTTCTACATTGGCATACCTTTTTTTTTTTGCTACAGCATTCATAGCCTCCATTGGGGCAAATTTTAGTGGATTTTACAAGAATGCAAAACAACATAAGGACAACTAAGGGCTTCCGGAAAAGCCCTGTAGCGCCCAGACTCTGGAACTCCCTCCCACTAGAGGCCAAGACTACCTCGTCTCTGTTGTCCTTCAGGAAACAATCAAAGACCTTTCTCTTCAGGCAAGTTTTCCCTGAATGATTTACTACCATGTGTATTTTATATGACTCTATGGGTTCACACACACTTTGTGTTTATGACCACTTATAACCTTGTTGCTTTAATGTAATGTTTGTCTATTAATGCTGTAAGATGTCCCACAATTCCTTGTTCTCACATACTTGAACATGTCTTAATTGTACTGGACTGTGTATTATCTCTCATTACTGTAAGCCACCTTGGGTCCTTTTCCAAGGAGAAAGGTGGGGTAAAATACTCTAAAATAAATAAATAAATAAATAAATAAGATATGCACAAATATCACTATACTGCCCCATAAGGACATTTTTTTCTCCAAACCTGATGCATATCTCTAATTATAATGAGGTAATAGTGGATTGGTGGTGATTAAGAGTTAAGCAAAAAAATACTGACA
Organism: Phrynocephalus forsythii; assembly: GCA_029282475.1. Lineage (NCBI taxonomy): Eukaryota > Metazoa > Chordata > Lepidosauria > Squamata > Agamidae > Phrynocephalus > Phrynocephalus forsythii. The sequence goes on from JAPFRF010000005.1 coordinate 24,264,148, forward strand.
AGCAATCCTTTTTCTATTAATGATATCTTGCTCTGCCCTCAAGTCCTCCTTGTCTTATTAAATCTTATAACAATCACCAGAACATTAGTCTTTTCTTCAGAATAAGTAAATACAATTGAATTCTCAGTATAATATTATGAAGAAGAGTTCAGAATGTAATTAGGTCATTGTGTTGTTTGTTTGGCCATCCATCTCCATTTTTCCATGTTATTTCCAATGTTCTAGGGGTCAACTTCCAAATGATAGCATTGCTAAAGGGAGTATATATTTAGGTGGAAATTTGAAAGAGACAATGGCAAACAATTTAGAGGTTTGTTGTGGGGTTATTAGATGACAGCTGAAGATCAAGATCCTAACATCAGGTCCTGGAATTGCTAGTTAAAGGATTTCAAAGAAAATGTGGGGAAATATGGGAAGTGTCCCCTGACTCTGGCCCTGGATTGATGATGACTTCATGAATCTCAACTGACATTGGGAGACTTGGATCTTCTGAAATTCACATGAAATCAGGCTTTCTATAAAGCTGAAGATGTACAAAGCTGTTTTTCTACCCTCTCAGCTATATGGCATGAAGACATATAGCCATGGAGTGAAGACATAGAGCAAAGAAAGCTCAGCCATTGGTTGTTACTTCATGTCCCTCTCGTCCCTCTTTGCTGTCCCACTTGGGACCGGTACAAAAAAAGGTTACTTCACGTCCATAGTGTGACAGCAGAATCTCGTCCCGACCACACCCCTGAACTGGTAACAGAGTGTGACGAGCCATACCTGCCCCTGGGCTGGGGAATTATGTTGTCACACTTTGTTCCCAGTTCCTATTCCGAGACAAGGGACGTGAAGTAACGGCAATGGCTGTTTCCCCCTTTCGCTCTAGGAATACTCCGACAACGGAGAAAGCCGACTGGAACTCCTGCACCAGGCCAGGCTCTGCTGCCCGCCTGTCCCTGCAGGAGAAGGCGGTTTTTGAAGGTACAGTCAGAGAGCCACTGTCTGGCATAGGTCCATCCTCCTCGGGTTCCGGAGGTGGGGCTGAGCTCTCCTTGCCTGCTTGCCTGCCAGCCTGCAGACTGCTGAGTTCAGGGTGAGGGTATCTCACCCACCACTGCTGCTGCCACTGCCACCACTTGCCCACGGCAAGTGGTGAGGGCTCTCCCAGCTCCTCCTGCCAGGCTTCCCGAGACAGCCCATGCGCCCATAGTGGGGATTCAAAATATCAAAAAATGGAAGCCTGACAATTAAAATTTTTAAAAAGGCTGAACAAAGCCAGGGAAATCCAGTAGTTGTCACGAAACAAGGATGTGAAGTAACAGTTGTCACAAGGCAAGTAATCACACCCATGGGTAAAAGAAAACAGGGATTGAACAAGGACAAAACCATGTGACTGCGAACAATGCTGTTTTGGAATGAACGTAATCATGGAATGAAGTAGGACGTGAAGTAACTGCCATTGTCATCTTACATCCGTCTTTGGAGAATTTTCTACATCAAATAGCAGGATAAAGTCCCTGACACTGAAGCCTTGGAGGAAGCACAATGGCAACTTCATGTAGTCAGGATGTCAGGCGATAAACTCTCATGATGTATTTTCAATGGAGAGCTTGTTGTGGGTGCTGGATTGTACAGTCAACAAAAGAAATGATTCAAGGATACTCAAAAGACGACACTGAATGGATTTAAGGTTGAGCATAATGCTAAGAACTGGAATGTCTAGGGAAATGTCTTTAGCTGTCAAACAAAGAGCTAAAGATTTTGGAATAAAAATAATGGAGGAACAAAGAAGAAAGCAAGCAATGATGTAACATCTCAGCAGTCCAGTAAGTGCAGAATTAGCTAACCTGCCACCCCTTCCTATTTATGTAGTTAGTCCCCTGTGTCGATATCAACATGCTACTACTCAACCTTAACTGCTTACTTCCATCCCAAATGGTGAAATGGATACAGATTGTCTTTGAAATGAAACATGCACTATCATGTGGTTAGGTAACTATAATACAGCTAATAAACAGAAATATGAGATCAAATGTGTCCTCATTAGGGATGAGACCAAAGTGAAAAATGACACACTGTTTCATCCATTTGTTAGCTAACGAAACTAGGATGCACCATTTCGTTACTAATGAAATGAATCAGCATTTTTAACGTTAAATGAACCAATTTATTTCTCTATAACACTCCCCACCAGGGTCCTAGAGGCACCAAATTTGGTGGGTAGCTTCCTTTGTCTCTGCCCTTTAAGCCCTCCAAATTTCGTAAGATTTGGGGTTCAGGGGAGTGTTATTAAACTTCAAAGTAGGTCCCACCCTTGAAAAAAACATTTCTATGCACCATTTTCTGTGCTTGGAAATACTGTTCCCAGGTAGCTAGCAGCATGAAAATTGTTGTGCACCTTCCGCAAGGTCTCCCCTTTAAGCATCCTGAATTTGGAGAGGTTTGGGGTTATGGAGGGCCAAGTTATTCAACTACAAACAGGATGCCCATAGGAATCCATTTTAAAGTGTGCTTCCCCCCCCCTTGAATCTGTGGATGTGGGAGTGGCTATAATCACCTCATGGAGCAGGGTTATAAATAGGGCTGCACAACTTTTAGTTTTGCTGTCTGTGCTAGAAGTTTGGTGTAGACATATGTCTCTTTGGCACTAGTTGTGTGTGTTACCTAAACACAGTTGGTTGCCTGTGGCTGCAGCTCTTTGCTGTTCTGCAAAAGTAAAGCTGCTGCAAAGCTGCTTGCTTTGTGTATTGTGTGTGTGTGTTCAGAGAATGGATTGTGTGTGTGGTGAAAAGACAGCTTTTCTCTTGGTCTGTGTGTCTCTCATCAAAGAGAGCTTACCTAGTAGCTAGCTAGCTACTAGCTTTTATGTTGTTTTTATATTATTTTATGTTATTTTGGGGAGGGTTGGGGAGGGATTTGGGGCAGGCAGGCTTTCTTTCTTTTCACCTCCTACCCCCTAAGTTCATTCCTTGTCAATCAACATTATTCCCAGTCTACCACCCACCTGTACCAGTTTCCCAAATCTTGACACATACACCCAATTGTGTAAGGGTTTTATTGGGTCAGGGCAGGGTTTCATTCTAAAAAATACAATTTGGTTTGGGCAGGCTTTCTATATATTATATTAAAATTATTATATATATCTTTTCCCACTCCTAACCCCCTGAGAGCTGCTTAGATGCCCTAAGCATATCCGATCTCGCCTGATTTCAGAAGCTAACCAGGGTCAGCCTGGGTTAGTACTTGGATGGGACACCACCAGGGAATACCAGGTGCTGTAGGCGCCTCTGGAATAGGAACTGGCAAACCACTCCAGTATTCCTGCCAAGAAAACTCCATAGACATGGAGTCATGAAGAGTCGGTCACGACTGTAACAACACAACACACATACACAACCCCCTGAGAGTACATCCCATCCAAACACACATTATTTACAGGACATTCCACCAGCCACCTGTACCGGTTCTCCCAAATCTTGAACCCCCTGCTTGTTTTTTTAGTTTACTTTCAACTTACATTAAAATTACAAAAAGGGGAGACCGTGAGGAAGGTCCACAGCAATTTTCATGCTGCTAGGTGCCTGGGATCAATATTTTTAATTTACTTTAAAATTACAAAAGATTTTTTTACTGGGGTACCCTGTTTGGAGTTGAATAAGTTGTTCCCCAGTACCCCAAATCTCTACAAATTTGGGGTTCTTCAAGGGAAGAGCTTCAGGAAACTCCACAGCAATTTCATGCTGCTAGAGGCCTGGGATCAATATTTTCTTGCAACTAAAATAACATTTAGAAGTTTTTTCCATGGGGCACTCCTTTGAACTTTAATAACTCAGCTCCTGAACCCCAAAAATGCTCCAAATTTGGGGGGGTAAAGGGAACAGTCCAAAGAAGGTACCCACCAAATTTGGTGCCTCTAGGACCCTGGGAACCTGTTTTTATAGAGAAATGAATCAGTTCATTTCTGATTCATTTAATACATTTTTATAAAAACACATGTTAGTAACTAAATGAAATGAACCATAGGGGCAATGAAACAAAACACATTTTTCCATTTTGTGCCCATCCTGTCATCCATTTCTGAGTGTACACTGTTTTTCAAACATGACAGCATTTCCTGCAAAGATCCATGCTAAAAAAAAAAGCCTACCGCATGTAACTTGCCCCTGCGATAAGGTTTTTTGAGCTGAAGACAAAAGGGCCATTCTTTCATTCTTTCCTCAAGGGTTCACTAGGATTCATAGCTGCACCATGCACTCCAGCATTATCTCAGTGCTGGAACATAAGAGAATAGTACATTGGACATTGTGGTGCAGATTTCTGAAAGGAAGGTTGCTATTATTTCAACTGGACTTTTGCCAAGATATTGGGGGGTTAGCGACCCTGTTATTCCTGCAAAATGGCTTGGGGAATCTTAATGACTCCAAGTGTTCAGGACCTTGCTTTAGGTCTCATTTAAAGATTGCACAGCCTTCGGCTCACTGACCTTTCAGGCCACATACGACCAATCAGTCAGTACCCCATTTAGAGGGAGCTGAGGCCAATGGGACAGATATATAACATATTCTGCATTACTCCTCTGTCACATTTTCATATCAAATTTTCTGCATCTTCCCAAGCTTCAGTTAAGAGGACAGGAAAAATATATATCCTTCCTTTTTCTCTCACAAGGTTCCCTTCATCCCCAGTGAACTGTGATGGAGTATTTTCTAGTCAATATATAATTAAATACCACTACATGCTCAGTACAGCATTAATAACCAATTGATTCCCAAGTTTTTTTTTTTCTTATAAGCTTACATAATGAATTGAATCCTACAAGGGGGGGGATGAGGAGGCAAGAGGTTTGGGTGGCTCACTTCCTTGTTAGGCAACAAGCAAAGTCCACAGGCTCTGGCACGGAGCACAGCTGGGAAGAAGAACCAGTCCACACTCTTGAATGCAAGAAGATATCCCATATTTCTCCCCCATTACTTTATTCCATATTTGTTAATGATTACAACTGCAGGGCAGTACTGTACATGGGCTTTTACTGTATCCTGAATTGCTAGCCAAAAAAATCTAATGTGGATTGATTTAAGAACATAAGAGCATAAGGAGAACCATACTGGATCAGGCTAACAGCCCATCTAGTCTTCCTGTATCTCACAGTGGCCCCACCAAATGCCTCTGGGAGTGCACGAGACTAGATATCTGTCTCCTGATACCACTCCCCTGCATTTGTATGAAGCCCAGGCTGAACTGGAATAGTCTGTTTGCTTCTGGACAGGAATCTATTAATTTACAAATTAATTTAGATCCAGAGCCCAAATTGTACTAGAAGAAACACAAATTGCTTCAGCCTTTCTCTCTCTCTCTCTCTCTCTCTCTCTCTCTCTCTCTCTCTCTCTCTCTCTCTCTCTCTCTCTCTCTCTCTCTCTCTCTCTCTCTCTCTCTCTGTGTGTGTGTGTGTGTGTGTGTGTGTGTGTTTGTAAGAGAGAGGTGAGGTGGAGAGACTTCTAAGGTGTTTTGTACAATAGCCTTGAAGCTAGCCACTTGAAATGTATCAGGCTTGTCAGGTCAGACACTCTGGTGTTTGATCACCCTCCCAGGAGTTGTATAGAAATTTATAGACCTCTACTGGGTGAAACAGAAGTCTGTGTTTGTATTTATTCCACTGAAAGATTAATCTCTGAATGAAATCAAATAATCATTTCCAATTATATTATGTCTGGGTATCAAGGTATATGTCTTTTCATTGTAGCAATAATACCAAGCAATATCATTTTGCCTATTTCTATAAGCTTTAATAATCTGCTTTGCATTCCCTAAATGCAATAATACGGCAAAGTTGCAAAAAATTCAGAAGTTACATTGTTATGAAAAAATTGTAGGTATGAACACTTAAAATGTGTATGAAAACTAAACTTGAGTTGCTGCCAAATATTTGAATCAGAATTCAATCCATCAGAGCATAAAAAGTACAGTAAAATATAAAAAATAATATTTTAATTACATTCCGAAAATGCAAGAAACTTGTAGTCTAAAAAGGCATGTTGAAAAACAAAGAAAAAATGTTAAAATACCAAAGTCCTTAAAAGTAGGACTATATATTTTAATGACTTTCTTGGTCTTTAAGCATATGACACATGACTCACAGAAAATTATTCTCACCTACCCAAGCTAGTTTGAATTAAACACTTTAAAAACTCTCTGGTTTATGAATGTGGGATATTGTGCTTCTGCATCCATGATTCAAAAATCCAGGAAATGATCCAACATTGAGGCACGATATCATGCCACATTGCCATCATGAAAAAGGATGCCATGCTTGATATAGCAAAGGGCAGCATGAATGTTGAGGAACATGAAAGGAGTGTCTTCTTAAGAATGTTTTCTTTGTAGCAATTGGGTGTTCCCTGGGTAACAGTGTTCACCCCTGGCTAATCCTTTCAATCCAGAAGCACATTTTCAGTCAGAAATGATGGTGACTGCTAGGATGAACAACCTTAAATAATGGTCATTTTCATGGTCCAAACTGAGGGTGACCTCCATCAACATAGAAGGACTATCCTCAGCCAAATAAAGCCTGCTTCAAGAACTCTGTAGTAAACATAAATGTAACCTCCTATGCTTGCAAGAAACTCATAGGGTCAAAATAGGGACGGGTATTTCGTTTCAGAACCAGAAGGTTACGAAATGAACCACACGAGCCCAGGGGGTCCTTGGAACCGGCTAATACATGCAGATCAATTGCTTTACCTTTCTCTGTCTCGCACAGGGTTAAAATCCAATGAGGAAGCATGCTGTGACATCATCTGTACTAGATCTGTGATGCTGGCCAATCAGGATATTTGAAGGGACAGGCATCATCCCACCTCCCTCTCTGATTAGCCAGCAGCATGAAGCAGCATCTTATGCTGAATTTACTGATGCTGTTCATCCCTGGAGGATTTTGGATTGTCTATGTTCAAAGGTTAGCACATGAAAGTATTGATCTACTGAATTAATACTTCTCCCATTTTGAAGCAAAGTCCCTTAGTAAAGAAACCATTAAAGCCAGACAATAGGTGGTGTGGGCTATTTCAGAGCACAAAGTGGATCAAGCTCATGAAGGAAACAGACATGAGCTGCAGCAGCCAAAAAGCATGGAGACTACTTAACTAGCTTAATAACAATTCAGCCAAAGAACCATTTCATGATAACATCTCAGCTAGCCAAATTGCCCACCAGCTATTTCATAATGAGAAATCAGATTCCTGGAAGAACAGAGTACATGAAGGAATGAGGAGCAGAAGACAAGGGATCTGACAGCCCCTTTTACTATAGGAGAGCTCGAAGAGGCAATGGGCAGGTGTAAAAAGAGCAAAGCAGCCAGCATTGATGAGATTTGGGAGGAGCAAATCAAACATTTTGGACCAATAACAAAATGGTTATTTCGCCTCTACACAAATGATTGAGTGTTTCTCAGATACCAGAGATATGGAAGAAGACTTGTGTGACAAAACGTCTTAAATCAGGCAAGCCACCAGAAGGCCCTAAAACCTACATGTCCATATCCCTTCTCAGACACCTATATTTGAATGCCTAATTCTGAGCTGACTGACTACATTAGTAGAACCCCTGCTTGCACTGCAGCAAGCTGGTTTCCGACCTGGCAAAGACTGAACAGCCCAAATGTTGAATTTAAAACAGCACAGCAGAGGATGGTTTTGAGTTGAAGGAAATCACAGATGTAGTCTTTATAGAGCTCAGTGCAGCTTATGACACAGTTAACCATGCAGCCCTGCTAAAGAAAGTCCAGTGTGTTACAAAAGATTTTAAATTTACGGAAATTATACACTGCCAATTTGGAGAAACCAAAGAAATTGACTCCTGCAGGGCAGCATGCTAGCCTTTACACTCTTTAACATGTATACCGATGACCAACCATTGCTGGAAGCCACTAGGAGTTTTCTATATGCTGACAACCTGAGAATTGCCACACAGAGTGCAACCTTTGAGGTTGTCAAGAAAAAAACTGACTGGGGTTCTGAATCTAATGACTATATATTACAGAGGTAACCAGCTGAAGTCAAACTGCCTAAAAACTCAACTCTGTGCATTCCACTTGGAAAACTAGGAGGGATCAAGAACCCCGCAGGTGACATTGAAAGGTATTGGGCTAGGGCACTGTGCTATCCCCCAAAATATTTGTGAGTTACCCTGGATCAAACTCTCATGTTCAAGAATCCTTGTTTGAATTCCAAGCAGAAAGTTTTTGCTAGAAACATTATGAGAGAAATAATAGGTACAAGATGAGGCCCAACTGCACAAAAGAACATCTGAACTGGGCCTGTGTTACTCTGTAGGACAATATGCTAGCTCTTTTTGGTATAGATAAAAACAGGCAAAATAGGTGGCTTTAAATGAAATAGTGCGATAGGTCACGGTGTGTTTAAAATCAACCCCAATACAAAAAGTGCATTTACCTAGCTGGCATTCTTCCACCAAAATTCTGACAGAAAAGTGCTGAGCAAAGAGACATCCTCAGAGATACACTTGTTCTTTGGTCAGCAACCAACCAAAAGTGAAAAGTGCTTTTCATGTTACAGTAATGAGAAAACAGTGTGGCTGAAAGTCCTTTCTTTCTCCCTCTCTCTCTCTCTCTCTTTCATGTGGGAGGGGAAAGGGCTGGGAGCATTTGGAATCTGACTTGATCACTAATTGCGGCATTATAATGCAATTGTTAAGCTAATTGAATTGTCCGCTTGGAACGGGATTGGGTAGAATTTGTTCTCATTAAAGCTGTCATAGCAGCCAGCCAACGGTGACACTGGAGGGAGCCATATCTCGTCTTGTTCACTGGAAATTAAGCTGCCGTGGGCCATTAGAAGAAGCATGTATGATGTAAACATAAATTATTTATTAGTATAAATTTGGCAAAACTGTTTGCTTCTGTATCAACAGATTGGCCTGATAGAGCAGAGACTGTTCAGCTCCGCGTCTCCCAAACATATTTGTTAAGCTATTCCAACAGGTGACCTACCTTGCTGAATTCAACACACACTTTTCACAGAGTAAGTCATGGCAGACGGTGTGGAGAAGTTATCTAGAACACTTGGGAGGAAATAGATGTTCGTAGGCACAGAGACATTATGGTGTGATATTTCAGTCTCAGTTTCACGGCATCCTTTCAAATCTCCCTTCATTCTCATCCCTTCATATCAAGTTGTGAGACTACTTTTCTTCCCACATGGGAACACACATTTTGTTTGCATTCCAGTAACTACCTGTACTCTATGTAAGGGTCTATGCAGATATGTTCTTATCACCCACTATTCACTGTGGATCAGATTTAGTTAAATACAGAATTACTGATTCAGATTATCTGTATGACATGTAAATTGAACCAAGAAAGTCCAGATTGATTGATTGACTGACTGATTTGTTCAGTTTCTAGACTGCTCATCTGGCTCCCAAGCCCTCTCTGGGAATTTTGCAACACAATAACATAACAGTGAGACATTAAAAAGCACTAAACATAATAACTGTAAAACAAAATTTATAGATTTTTGGATCTGGAACACAAATTGGATTGGAGAGGGCATCAATTACTTCAGACTTTTTTTTTTTTAAAAGTCTTATTTTGAAATATGTCTATGAAGATTCTCTGTCATCCTGGTGAGTTTATCTGGAAGTTGAGTCATGGCAGCTGGACTTCTTTTCTTGAGAGATTGAAATGTTTCGCTGCTCATCCAAACAGCTTCATCAGTCTGAGGAAAGCTAGTTGCTAGTCCTCCATTTTATAGTTCACTTTGACCTCATGTCATCTTGGTCTGAAATAAGCTCATAAGATGAACAATGGTCAGAAAAGGCCTGTTAGGTGGAAAATAGGCCCATTAGGAGGACAATGGCCTAAGGTGCACAAAAGTCCCACCTTTAACCTTCCCAACTCCCATAAAGTATGGGTCGTTAGCTATGGACTTGGTGGTGGACGTATGAAGTATTTTTGATTTGTGTGGGGATTCTTGAAATACTGCCTAAATAAGTAGGAGATATACTGTGCCTGAGCCTGGGTAAAAAGATATTTTCTTTTATCTGTTCTCACTCTCTTAGCCTCAATTTGAGTGTATGTCCCCTAGTTCTGGTATCTTGTAAGAGGGAGAAGAGCATCCCTCTATCCACTTTACTCATGCCCTGCATTATTTTGTATGTCTCAATCATATCCCCCCTCAGGTGCCTTTTTTCCTGACTAAAGAGCCCCAAATGTTTTAGCTCTTACTCATAAGGGAGGGCCCCCAGCCCAGTAATCATTTTAGTTGGTCTCTTCTACACCTTTTCCAGTTCCACTACGTATTATTTTGAGATGCGGTGACCAGAATTGTATACAATACTTCAGGTGCAGCCTTACTAACGTTTTGTACAATGGCATTATAGTGCAGGTTGTTTTATTTTCAACCCCCTTTTTTATAATCCCTAGCATGGAATTGGCCTTTCCTGAAAAGGAAAAAAATATGAAAAAATGAAACCTACATAAAGTTTCCATTGTGTTAAAATTATAATTTTCCTTTAGCTTGTTCCATTTCTTATGTGTCTTTCTTGAAACTCTGTGTTTCTTAGGAAAATAGAGGCCTTAAAGCGTTGTTTTCATCATTTTGCTTTCTATTTAAATATGTTTATTAGATTGACTGGGTTATGCAATATATATTATCTTTCCAAATACTATCTTCAGTTCCAAAGTGGGGGTGGGGGATTATCTGCATCAGTAGCACATTTCAGCCCTTATGCCAGTTAAAAATATTTACACAAAATCATTAATGCTTTGAATCTCCCTAGCCCCAGGCTCAAAATCTAAATGACCCCAGGTAAGAATGACGTAAAAAAGAATGGGGATAAAAGAGGAAAACAAGCAACCCAGGTATCAATATCAATAGTCATTCTAATTATCAGTTCAAATACAAAGATTTTTAAGAAAGGGAATAAACAGAACTGGTATCTTGGTAGTAGAGATAGGCACGAATTGAAAAAAAATTTTTTCGAGTTGTCGTTAGTCGGGCCGGTTCCGTTGCGGGTCGTTTCCGTTTTTCGTGAAAATTTGCAAAAATTAGTCGGTTTGTTTTTTCATTTTCGTTAGTACTGGTTTTTTTGGGGGGGTAGCGGGCTCCTGGAGGCACCTCTGTGGGGTGGGTGCCTCCTCTGGCCCGCTATAAAGGGAAAGCGGGCTCCTGGAGGCACCCGTGGGTGCCTCCTATCCTCACCCACTAGGAAGGGGAAGCAGGCTCCAAGAGACCCCTCAACATGGGGGTCTCCCCTCCTCACCTGCTGCTGCAAAATGCATGCATAGCCATATGGATATGCATACCAGTTGGTGACAGTGAGACTAGTGATGGCAGTGAACCCAGAGCCATAGGGTGATGCCTAAGGCTCTCGCACCACCATGTCTCACAAAGAAGGGAATTGTACTTGCGTGTAGTGCAATGCAAGTAGATCTGGCTTAGGGTTAAGGTGGGTTAGTGCAAGGGCTAGGGTTAGGCTAGTGACGGGTAAGGTTACAGTGGGCTAGTGGGTTGCACCTCTGGGTGCCTCTCTGACCCACTAAGAAGACAGTCTGTGACGTATGGGTAAGGAGTCAAGGATTAGGGTTAGGGTTAGGGGGCTAGGGCAGGTTTAGGGGGCTTTTGGCACATCCCAGAAGTCTCCATGGCCAAGTGGCCATGCGATTGGTGGGATGGCTCCAAAAATTTGCATGGTCGTCCACTCCCACATGGCTGGCCACTCGGCCAGCCCATCATTGCGCAGGTGTAAAAAAATCAAATCAAATCAAATCAATGGAGGACAGAGGAGGAGAGGAGAGACATTTTGTTGCAAGAAAAAACCCCCTGCTACTGTGAAAAATCTGGCAGTTTATAAATTTTCGCGTGTTTCTGTTGTGCTTGTGTGTTTTTGGACCACGATTTCAAAAACAATATTGCGTTCGCTGCCCCATTTTGGATCCCCCACCCGCACCGCATGGCATGGCGAGTCTGGCTGCCCAGGACGGGGGGGAGGCGGGACCCCCCCTCCAGAAACCACCCCTCCGGTAGGTGCCCTGTGCCCTTAGTCAAGCAGGCATTTTTCTGCCTGCTTTTTTGGCCCGGGAATGGGTGGGGGGAGAGTTTAAAATTTTTTTCCTGTGCCGTCCGTGCCACTTGCTTGCGCTTTAATTGTGGCGGCGGCGATGAGACTGGGCTTTTTGCTGGCTGCGAGCCTGCGGCGAGTCCCACCAGAGCAGCCCAGGACGGGGAATGGGGGGGAGGCCGGGGACCTCCAGAAACAACCCCTCTGGTAGGTGCCCTGAGGCACGGCAGGCATTTTTCTGCCTGCTTTTTGGCCGGGAACCGGGGTTTTTTTAACTTTTAAAACCTTTTTTTCTGTGCCGCGTGGCATCGCGCGATGCAAGGAACGAGCACGACAAATCAGACCAAAATTGTTCGTTCGTTGGTTCGAGCTCGAAGTCTGGTGGAGTAATTCCCGTTACCGTTTCCGTAGAATAATGGAACCGAGTAATGGAAACGGAAACGGGAATACCGCTAAGTCGTGCCCATCTCTACTTGGTAGCTTCAGCAAGGGCGCTATCCACAATTCCTTAAGCTGATTCTAAAGATCAGTGCCTAGAAATGCCTTCCTGTATAGGTAGGTTCACCAGGCTGTTGATGCTGGTTTCGCTGGCGTATCTGGGAGCTCATGGTGGAAATGGAGACTGTGAGCAGGAAACAAGGAACAATGAGCCAGCAGCAGAACGGATCTTACAATACTGTTGAGATTGTCCATGCCTAGAAGATGTACTTAGCTGCAGCAGTTCATCCCTGCTGATCTACTGTATTGGACTTTATGTGTCATGGTCTCCTAATAAGGAAAACCTCTCGGAAGAATGGCATGTACTGATTAAGGTAAGGTTCTGGTAACTAATGTTTAAAAACTTAGAAGCATAACATGAGGATCATATTTGATGGTAAGAGAAGTATGAATTGACACATTTTTCTCCCAGTAATGGTATTACATGAGAGTTATGTTCCTTACCAACCAGATTTGAAAAGTATGCTTTTGTTTATCTCTCAGTGACCAATGCAGTAATAAAGTATATCTAAGTATAAGATACAGGGGCAAAGAAAAACAAGCATTGCCATAAACAAATATATTCCATCACTCAAGGGAACACTACTTCTACATTCATGTAAATGGTATATTCTAGTTTGGCCTTAATGCCTCAGGAGGCAATAGGGCAATGTTTAGGTGGACCTTGCTGCTTTAACTATGTCCATAACACAGTCTGCAAGTTCCTGACCTTTGACTATTTTTGATTTGGTTCTTGGAATTCCCTTACTTGGTTTTAGTTTTGTATATGGCAAGTTTCAGATTCCTGACTGTTGTTTAACTCTTGCTTTGAATCTCCCTACCTACTTTTAGGCTCACTAGTAGAACTTTGTTTGACTCTTTTTTTTTCTCTGATCCTTCTTGAGGATTTTCAATGTCTGGACTATCTGTGTATGACATCACTGGCATCAACCCTAGAACATTAGACCTCCTTATGGTTCCCTGGATGCAAGAATGGATTGGAGGAGAGTCTTTTGCATTTCACTGTATGGAAGTTGATGTTTGGATTTAGAGATGGGCATGAAACAAATAAAAATTCATTTCATTATTCGTTATTCATTTTGTTAGGTAACAAAATAAATAACAAACAGCCCCCTCTAAGAAAAATGAAACAAAACAAAACAAATTTCTGTTTTGTTCCATTCGCTTTTCGCATCCCCACCCCAATGCCATCTCTTACATGACTTCTGGGTTGGGGAGCTCTGAAGGTGGCAGTGAGCAGCTGCTGGGCCTCTGGAGATGGTGGCGGCATGGTCCACCGCTGCCAGGTGCAGCCACTGCCGTGGCTACGGAGGTGCGAAGCCTCCCACCGCCTGGTGCGGCCACTGCTGTGCCTCCGGTGGCAGTGGTGAGGCCTACCACTGCCCAGTGAGGCCTCCTATCATCTGGCGCATCCACTGCCAGGGCCTTCTGGACCACCGCCATGGCTGTCGCTGCTGCAGCCACCGGAATCACCACTGCCACCACCGGGATCACCATCGCTGCTGCCGCCATCCAGCTAAGCTGAACCAGTTCATTTGGGTTCAATCATACAAATTTTTGTTTAAAAGTTCATACAAAATGAAACAAAATGAACTGAGGACAGCCCAGAAACAGAACAAACTGAACCATCAGTTTTCTGTTTCGTGCCCACCTCTATTTGGAATTATAAGAAATTATCCTGTTTCATCCACCATCTGGCTTTTATCTCTGAGCATGGAGGTAATTCTGTAACCGTATGTGAAGGTCAGCATATATCTAGTTCAATCTAGTGTCTGCACCATCACAAATCTGTTGATGTCTTGTCCATCTGCTCTGGACAGCACAACATTTCCATCTCACTTCATGAAGTGGAGGTCTTGCTCCCTTGAACTTCTTTTCAAGCACTGACATCTTTCTTCTACTTATAGCACTGACTTATTACAGGAATCTGCTGCTAGCCTTCCCAAATCTCCATTGATTCAGTTGAACCTCTCTATTGTGACTGATTTACTACTTTAGCAAGACAATTTCAGCCACTTTTACCTTAACTTCAGAATTACTCATAAATGTTCATCTTACTTAAATTACCCCTCAAGGTTCTCCAACTAAACTTATGATAGACCAAAGATTTTGTACCAAGATCCCATGCTCTGTTTTTGAGAGGGCAGCACCACATGCATATGTGTTTGTGTGTTGTATACTGTACTTAATATATGCATACATGTGTAGTGTGGGGGGTAAGTTGAATTGAACAGCTATACGTATGGACCGGACACTGTGTATGTTCATCAGACCTAATGAAGAATCTACAAATGAAATGGAAATGTGTATCTTTTTATTGATTTAAAGCATCTATAGCTCTCCCTATATCACAGGCTCTCAGGGCAATCTGCAGAGGAGTATAAAATGATTTTAAAACACCAGATGCATAAAATAACTTAAATGGGCCAGTTTAAAAAACAAAATTAAATTATTAAATCTATTGTAAAACTTGCACAGGCACAATCTTCAAGGCCCACAGGCTCTGATAAATATGTTTTAAATTGATGTCAAAATGATACCCATGTTAGTACCAATTAAATCTACAAGGGGACACATTTCATAGTCAAGGTGATGCAGTAAAAAGAAAGCCTTCCCTCATCTCTTCACATAGTGAATTGCTCAGTGATGGGACACAGAGGAAGGCCTTCACACCAGACCTTATCGATCAGGCAAGTTTATACAAGGAGAGATACTCCATCAAAAATTTGGATCTCAAGCTGCTTTGGACTCATCATAAACATCTTGAAATCAAACCAAAGCATACTGGCAGCCACCACAGTACCTTCAGAATTGGTATCATGGGTTCTGGAGGATATAATTCTTAGCAGACTAGTTGCTGCATACTGCACTTGCTGTGGCATCCATATTATATTCAAGGGTAACCACAGGTTGGTTGCATTGCATAAGCATAACCAGGAAGTTACTAGGATGTGAACTAATGTGGCCAGGTTTATCCTTCTGTAGGAATGGTAGCAATTGGCAGACCAGTCAATGTTGGCCTCAGTGTCAAGTGAGCCTTCATTGACAAAGATGAATCCAAGAGTATCCCCACATTATGCACCTGTTCCGTCAAAAGGAGTGTGACTCAGTTGAAAAAAGGTCTCCTATCCAACTTCCAGACTGTGGGACACTGACCCACAAGTCCTCCATCTTGTTGGAATAAGCTGCTGGTTTTGGCCCCCACATAGAAGTTCCCCAGTCAATATCCATGAACGTGTGCATTCATGAATCTTTGGGAACATGTATACAATGACTGTATTATTTACCTTTTAAGTCAATAGAGTAATACCTTGGTTTATGGCCATAAATTCATTCCAGAAACATGCTTGTAAACCAAAACACTTATATCACAGCAAATTTCCCCATAAGAAATAATGGAATCTCAGACGATTTGTTCTGTTTTCAGAACAAATTATGCTCATAAACCAAGGTACTACTGCCTATACATATTCTGCTCAATATGCAATACATACTCACTAAGAAACATGTCCTTGGTCAAGACATATTTCAGTGTATGTTGCTGACTACGCAAAAAGCACATGCAAAGTGTAGAGAGGTGCACACTCCATAAGACCTTGAATAATATGCAAATTATGTGTAGAATGCACACAGTTCCTTATTAAATAGAATTGATGTGTACATTCTCCATGAAGTATGAGAAATGAGTTCAATAACCAGTGAATGCACACACTTAGCTTGTCTAACCCATATGACATCAAGCACTTATGTACAGCTTTATAATTCTGAAGGAACATATTTATTACATATGCATTCCTAAATAAAACAATCCAAAGAGGGGAGATTCATCCTTAGTTGAGAACTGAGGTCAAAGAAAATGCATAATGATTGTAACATAATTTAAAACTTCCCTGCAAATATGTCATTTATTCATTTTAATAGTTATGCTATAGGAAATGTGGAAGGAGCAGGGAGGGGGGAGACTTTTTATAAAAGACAATCCAGGGTTTGGTTCTTAAGCTAACTTTTTAATGACTTCCTCCCCCCCCCCAACCGCCCCCTATCAAGCACACACAAAGAGCATATAAAAATCTTCTCCTTTGAGGTCAAATGGTTCTAGGCAGGGGGGAAACCTACATTTCTGTTTAGGTTTACTCACCGCTAACTGTTAGGAAGACAAAAATTCATTTTGAGAACTGTCTTTTAACCAGAATTTAATTTTGACACTTGTTATTGCTGAGACAGTAAAGATTCAATATTGTGACCTTAAAATACCAGTAATGAGACACTAATACATGGGAACTCGGAAGAAATATCATGTTAAAACTCATTAAATAAAATGAAAATATTTCAGAATTGTGAGTGTATAAAAAATGGACATAGAAATAGAAATGGGAATATAGAACATTTAATGCTTTTTGACTAAGCTTTTATTGACCTAGTATAGCCTTCCAAATAGGTCTACAAAATTATTAGTTCACACAAACCAAAACAATAACTTAGTCTGCTTAGGTATGACTAAACTTGAGACTTATAAAAATAAAATACTTTGCCTGTCTGATCATCTAGTTCTGATCGTTGCTCCCCTGAGATGACTGGGAAGATTTCTAAACTTGGAAGCTAAAGCTGTTCAGTTTTTACCACAGATGGAAAACAAAGTATCACTTTTTATTCTAAGTCTATTGTGGTAGGTACCCCCAACCGCCATTTCCAATCCACAGACATTGATGGAGATTTGGATAGGGATGCAGAAGAAAGGTCAAACATGCCTTCATTTTGGATGCTGTTCCATTCCTGATGAGGGACCTCTGCATTTATCCTTTAGGAAAAAAATATAAAAGCAATTCCCTTTAAAACAGGAAATGGTTAGACCTATGGCCCCCAACCTTGGGTGACCCGAGTGTTCTTAGACTGCAATTCCCAGGAGCCTTCACTACAAGCATTGCATGCTGGGATTTCTGGGATCTTCAGTCCAAGAACAACTGGCTGGCCCAAGATTGAGAACCACCGGGTTAGAATGATAGTGGGGGGAGGGAGAGTTACACTATAGACAGAAGACATGATAGTAAACATTGAATCTGGTAAAAAGTTCTGGATCAGCTGTACAGGGTGGACTTTATGGGTGGACAAGTTGGGCAGGTCACCAAAGATTCTGAGCTGAGGGAACACCAACCTGTTCTGATGGGGATGCAGAATTGGGAACTACACATGCTGTACTTTTAAGCTCCTTTCATAGATTTTTCTAGGGAAAATCTTGGGAGTAACAGGACCATGTTTTTTTCCAACCGGTGGAGCTTCCCGCAGGGCAACCTATGGAAGGCCAAATGTGAGCCACAAAGCAAAGGGTCCCCCGCCTAAGTTTCTGTACATCCCATAAGACTCCTCTGTCACATAGTTCACTTACATTCTTAAAGTTTTCACAAAAAGTAGAAAAGGAGTGTTACAATTTTGACCAGCATCCGATTACTGTGGTCTGCCAGTCGAAGCCTTTCAGTGTGGATCTCAGTGGCAAATGAGTGAAGAAGCCCATGTAGGGACTGAGCGTTTTTGGCACTAGTTGTGTGACTTGGCATGTGTCACTGAGTGCTTAGGCTAACTTCCAAATTGGTGGTAATATGTGATTGACATTTTACACCAAGCATGGTGGGTGCATTCTATTTACACCCGTCATCTGTCCTTGCAAATTTTATTTGTTTGTTTGTTTGTTTGTTTGTTTGTTTGTTTTTTATACTGCACCCTCTGGCTAACGGTCACCAGTCTAGTGGGACTAGTGTAGTGGGACTAAGCACTCAAGCAGGGGTGCATAGAATTGCATTCAGAAACTGATATTTGCCCTAATGCTGAAGGGATTGTAGTGTTTTTGCATATAATAGCCCTTTCCCAAAATATGCTGAGGATGAATTCTTGAACTTGTTGCTCTGTATTTTTGATTATTTGCCAAATATTGTAGGAATTTAAAGGTCATCGAGGACCATTTAAATCTCTTTCTCTTTGTCCTTCACCCAGAGAGGTAGAATAATATGGTTATGGGACTTCACCTTTTGAGTCCCTATGAAGGCATGACAGAATACATACAAAGGAATGAAATTTACATGGTCTGCACTGAGGCATGAAGTCAATATGAAATAAAATAGTAGTTTCCGAGTCTTCTTCAGTTTCTTCTATTCAGAACTGTTTTATCCTCTCTTATTGTACCACTGTAGTGGTACAATAGTGGTACAATAGTGGTACAATAGTGGTACAATTTTGTAGCCTGTTTTATTTTGATCAGTGAGGCTACAAAATAAAACAGGCTGAACTGTGCTTTCATCATTGTAAGGCTAATTACACTGCTGATAATGAGGCCTGTAATAAGACTTCCTGGGGTAGGAACTGGCAAGCCACCCCGGTATCCCTGCCAAGAACATCCCATGGTCAGAAACAAAAGGCTAAAAGATATGACGCTGGAAGATGAGCCCCTCAGGTCGGAAGGTGTCCAACATGCTACTGAGGAAGAGCGGAGGACAAGTACAAGTAGCTCCAGAGCTAATGAAGTGGCTGGGCCAAAGCCGAAAGGACGCTCAGCTGCAGACGTGCCTGGAAGAGAAAGGAAAGTCCAATGCTGCAAAGAAATATACTGCATAGGAACCTGGAATGTGAGATCTATGAACCAGGGTAAGCTGGATGTGGTCAAACGTGAGATGGAAAGAATAAACATTGACATCCTGGGTATCAGTGAACTTAAATGGACAGGAATGGGTGAATTCAGTTCAGATGACTATCACATCTACTACTGTGGGCAAGAATCCCAAAGAAGAAATGGAGTAGCCTTCATAGTCAACAATAGAGTGAGAAAAGCAGTGCTGGGATACAACCTAAAAAATGATAGAATGATCTCGGTACGATTCCAAGGCAGCCCTTTGAACATCACAGTAATCCAAGTTTATGCACCAACTACCGGTGCTGAAGAGTCTGAGATTGACCAATTTTACGAAGACTTACAAGAACTTCTAGAACTGACACCAAAGAAAGATGTTCTTCTCATCATAGGGGATTGGAATGCTAAAGTAGGGAGTCAAGTGATAAAAGGAATAACTGGCAAGTTTGGCCTTGGTTTCCAAATGAAGCAGGGCAAAGGCTAATTGAGTTTTGTCAAGAGAACAAGCTGGTCATTGCAAACACTCTTTTCCAACAACACAAAAGGCGACTCTACACATGGACATCACCAGATGGACAATACCGGAATCAGATTGACTATGTTCTCTGCAGCCAAAGATGGAGGAGCTCTATACAGTCAGCAAAAACAAGACCTGGTGCTGACTGTGGCTCAGATCATCAGCTTCTTATTTCAAAATTCAAACTTAAACTGAAGAAAGTAGGGAAGATCACTGGGCCAGTTAGGTATAACCTAAGTCAAATCCCATATGAATACACAGTGGAAGTGAAGAATAGATTCAAGGAACTAGATTTGGTGGACAGAACACCTGAAGAATTATGGATGGAGGCTTGTAACATTGTACAGGAGGCTGCAATGAAAAATATTCCAAAGAAAAGAAAATGCAAGAAAGCAAAGTGGTTGTCCAACGAGGCCCTACAAATAGCGGAGGAGAGAAGGGATGCAAAATGCAAGGGAGAAAGGGAAAGATACAGAAAATTGAATGCAGACTTCCAAAGAATAGCAAGGAGAGACAGGGCGGCCTTCTTGAATGAACAGTGCAAAGAAATAGAGGAAAACAACAGAAAAGGAAAAACCAGAGATCTGTTCAAGAAAATTGGAGATATTAAAGGGGTATTTCGTGCAAAGATGGATATGATAAAGGACAAAAATGGTAGGGACCTAACTGAAGCAGAAGAGATCAAGAAGAGATGGCAAGAATATACAGAAGAATTATATCGGAAAGATCTGGATGTCCCTGATAACCAAGATAGCGTAATTGCTGACTTGGAGCCAGACATCCTGGAAAGTGAAGTCAAGTGGGCCTTAGAAAGCATTGCAAACAACAAGGCCAGTGGAGGTGACGGCATTCCAATTGAACTCTTTAAAATCTTAAAAGAGGATGCTGTAAAGGTGCTGCATAAGATATGCCAGCAAATTTGGAAAACCCAGCAGTGGCCAGAGGACTGGAAAAGATCGGTCTACATCCCAATCCCAAAGAAAGGAAATGCCAAAGAATGCTCCAACTATCGCACAATTGCACTCATTTCACATGCTAGCAAGGTTATGCTCAAAATTCTACAAGGCAGGCTTCAGCAGTATGTGGAAAGAGAACTTCCAGAACTACAAGCTGGATTTCGAAGGGGCAGAGGAACTAGAGATCAAATCGCCAACATGCGCTGGATTATGGAGAAAGCCAGAGAGTTCCAGAAAAACATCTACTTCTGCTTCATTGACTATGCCAAAGCCTTCGACTGTGTAGACCACAACAAACTATGGCAAGTCCTTAAAGGAATGGGAGTGCCTGACCACCTTATCTGTCTCCTAAGAAATCTATATGTGGGACAAGCAGCAACCGTCAGAACTGGATATGGAACAACTGACTGGTTTAGAATTGGGAAAGGAGTACGACAAGGCTGTATACTGTCACCTTGCCTATTTAACTTATATGCAGAGTACATCATGAGAAAGGCCGGTCTGGATGAATCACAAGCCGGAATTAAGATTGCCGGACGAAATATCAACAACCTCAGATACGCAGATGATACTACTCTAATAGCAGAGAGTGAGGAAGAATTAAAGAACCTCTTAATGAGGGTGAAAGAGGAGAGTGGAAAAAATGGGCTGAAGCTCAACATCAAAAAAACTAAGATCATGGCCACTGGTCCCATCACCTCCTGGCAAATAGAAGGGGAAGAAATGGAGGCAATGACAGAGTTTATTTTCTTGGGCTCCTTGATCACTTCAGATGGCGACTGCAGCAATGAAATAAAAAGACGCCTGCTTCTTGGGAGGAAAGCAATGGCAAACCTAGATAGCATACTAAAGAGCAGAGACATCAGTTTGCCAACTAAGGTCAGGATGGTTAAAGCTATGGTTTTTCCAGTAGTGATGTATGGAAGTGAGAGCTGGACTATAAAGAAGGCTGATCGCCGCAGAATTGATGCTTTTGAGCTGTGGTGCTGGAGGAGAGTCTTGAGAGTCCCCTGGACTGCAAAGAGATCAAACCTATCCATTCTGAAAGAAATCAACCCCGAATGTTCACTGGAAGGACAGATTTTGAAGCTGAGGCTCCAGTACTTTGGCCACCTCATGAGAAGAGAGGACTCCCTGGAAAAGTCCCTGATGCTGGGAAAAATCGAAGGCAAAAGGAAAAGAGGACGACAGAGAATGAGATGGTTGGACAGTGTCATCGATGCAACCAAAATGAATTTGACAAAACTCCGGGAGGCAGTGGAGGATAGGAAGGCCTGGCGAGCTCTGGTCCATGGGGTCACGAAGAGTCGGACACGACTGAACGACTGAACAACAACAATTGTACCACTGATTGCTGTTTGTTCTTTAAAACTGCTACAGCTATATTAGTCTGCTGTAGTTGCATCAGTAATAGTACTGCTGTAATTATTATTTGTAGTACAAGAACCCCTAGGTCAGTCTGCAAACTAGAAACCCCTTCCACCATATTAGTGCATTTCCACCAAAATACCCATCTTTGTGTGCAGTTAGTGTTGTCAGGTCTTCAGTATTGGGGCCTATGTTCTGGGACTCATACTATGAACTTGAGATCTCAGAGAATAAGATGTTGTCAACCTGACAATCCCACTTTGTTGTTTGTTTGTTTGTTTGTTTGTTACTTGGGGTTGCATAACTGCAGGGCACAACCTTTTAAGACATGCTCAGAAGTTTTTGACAAAACTCCGGGAGGCAGTGGAAGATAGGAAGGCCTGGCGAGCTCTGGTCCATGGGGTCACGAAGAGTCGGACACAACTGAACGACTGAACAACAACAACAGAACCACTATCATTATGTCATACCAATCACTATGTCAGACTACACAGGGAAGCCATTGAAATTCACAAACATAAGCACAGTTTCAAAAAAAGAGAAGAAAGTCTAAAAATCAACAAAGCCTGGCTTCTACTACTAAAACCTGCAGAGTATTAAAGGTCAAAGGTCAATGATTCCCATCCAGCCACAAGCAAGGTGATCAGTTCACACAATAGAACAACTAATGACACCCATCAACTACATATTAGGATCCTTGCTACTGCTGATTACAGTGAAACTTCTTAATCTCTCCATCACAATACAATGGCGAACACCTATTGTCCTGCAAGATCTTTTGGGTCGGATCCCAAAAGATCTTCTATATGGAGAACTAATGCAGGGAAAGCGCCCCAGAGGGAGACCACAGCTGCGGTATAAGGATATCTGTAAGAGGGACCTGAAGGCCTTGGGAATGCAACTCAACAGTTGGGAAACCCTAACCTCCTATCGCACTGTCTGGAGACAAGAGATACAGTATGGTCTACATAAATTTGAAGAGGCACTTGTCCAACAGGCAGACGAAAAGAGGCAGGCATGGAAAGAACGAAACTCGAGGACTGGGCAAGAAACAGAATACATCTGCCCCCAGTGCAGTAGAGACTGATATTCCCGAATTGGTCTATTTAGTCACACTAGGTTTTGTTTTTAGGATCTCTACTCCAGGCATGATACCATAGTCTTTCGAGACTGAAGGATGCCAATGAATGAATTGTCCTGCATAGGACAAGCTTCCTCTTTCCCACAACTTTAATTACCCCAGTCTCACTCGCTCTATACCCCAGAGCACAGAGAGAAACTCCTGTTTTCTGAGCTCCTTGCCCTCTGCAGATGTCAGCTACAGAGTCTGGCAAAACGTCAGGAAGAAAAATGTCCAGATCACAGCCAAACAGCCCAAAAAACTCACAAGAACTATTATTTTCCTGCTTGCTCTAGAACTGCTGCTGTTGTTGTTGTTGCTGTGGCTAGAATTTATACACATGTCTTGTATAAGTTCCTAAATACTGGAAGGATTTGTGACATCACAAGTGCCCTTTGATCTCAGATTAAAACCCCCTAGGAAATAGGATGCTGCTGGTCTTGCAAGCCAACATCATATTTACATTTTTGTAAGTAACTTATTTTTTGGAAATGACCACATTTTTCTTTGCAATTTTAGTAGAGATGGGCACAAAATGGAAATATACCCTTTCATTTCATGAGTAGTTTCATTTTGCATCATTTGTAACAAATTTTAAAGTAGTTTCATTATGAAACAAAATGAAACAAAACAAAACGCTATGTTCCCCTGGGTCTAGAGGCAGCAAAAATGCTTCCACAGGTTTGGGGCTTAGGGGACTAAATTATTAAGCTCCAAAGGGGGTGCCCCTAGGAAAAATATTTCTAATTGAATCAGGAAGTTGCAATAGCCCCATGTGGGTGAGCGATTAGCTTCGCTTCTGAATCCCGATCAAATTTGAAAGATTTTTTACCTAAGGTCACCCCCTGGACCCCAAACCTCTCCAAATTTTGGAGGCTTACAGGGAAGAGCGTGAAGAAACTCCTAAGTGGTTTTGGTGCCAATTAGAGATGGGCACGACTAGGAAATTTTTTTTCGAGTTGTCGTTTTTCGGGGCAGGTCCGTTTCGGCTCATTTCCGTTTTTTGCGAAAATTTGCAAAATTAGTCATTTCGGTTTTCATTTTTTCATTTGTTGTTTCGCGCAATTTGACGTCTGACCAAGACTTGTGGGGGTGGGGAGCTGCGGGCGCAGTGCGGGCGGCGGTGGCGGGGGTCCATGGGTGGGCGGCAGCAGCAGCAGGGGGGAGGGGCGGGCGCGCGGACGGGCGGGCGCGGGTCCCACAAATGAGCAGGCGAAAACTGGCCTGGTTGATGGACTTGCTGCTGCACAACAAGGCTAGTAGTGGTGCATCCTAACCTAAGCAAACAAAGTGGCGGCAGAAAGAATGCATGCAAATGATGCAATGCATTGCATGCATTTCTTTATTTTTCTCTTGGTCTGCTGTGCTCTGCTGCTGAGGAATCTGCTGTGCTGATGCTGAACCGGCCAGCCACCCTACTTGGTCTGGCTGACGTGCCTGTTTGTTATACTTTTTGTTGTTTGGTTTTGAATCCATCCCATCTCCCCTCCACCTCTCTCAGAGGCAGCAGGAGAAACAGACATTCCGTTACTCCCCAAATCTGGATGAGGGGGGTCTACTCTACTCCTCTCAAATTGGCCCCCCATCTCCAAGGTCCTTCTGGCTTCAGTTCACAGTCACACACACTTAAGGACAAGCAATTAAGCCAAAGCCAATGCAACCCTACGGTCATTAGCAGTTAGAGCCTGAGGGTTATATATAATAGCTAGCTAGCTACCTAGCTAGTAGCTACAGGAATAGTTTTGGTAGGGATGGGAATGGGATAGGGCTCTGGGTTGCTCTGACTTAAGTTTTACAGCCCACAGCCCAGCCCACTAGGCTATACAAGGAGGACTATCTATGGGCGACGCGTCCATAAGGCCAGAGTAAGGGCGACCACTCCGGCCAGGCCACAAGGCAGAGTATGAGACAGACCACCACAGCACAGAGCCAGAGTGCAGGAGGCTCATTGCCAGCTCCAGTATAAAAAGGAAGGAGCTGAATGGCCTGACTGGAAGTAAAATGCCATTGTCCTTGGGTCACAGTGTCTTGCAGCCCAGAGGACAGAGTGGCGGAGGAGGCCAATCACCTTGAGTCTGGTCTGGCACCACACTGCCTGCGATGCGAACATGAGCCCACAGTAGCCAGCCCTTCTTCTCAGTGAGCCACAGTGAATTGCGGCCCAGAGGGCAGAGTGGCAGACAGAGACCCAAAGGGCTGAGTCTGAGTGGCACAAAGACTAGTGGCCGAAGCCTAAAGTCTACTCCTTTTGCAAGGGAACCCCTTTGTTTCTAGGGTCACACAGTACCCAAAAATCTACTCCTTCCGCAAGGGAAACCCTTTGTTTCAACGGCAGCAGTGCCTAAAGTGCCTCCAAACTCAGTCCTTTTCCAAGGCAAACATTTCATTGGGTGGGTGGTCACACAAAGACAGTCAGCCAGCCCTTCTCAGTGAGCCACAGCACAGTGTCTTGCAGCCCAGAGGACAGAGCTGCAGAGGTCACATAGCCTGAGTCTGAGGCTGCCAAAAGGGCAGGAAGGGAGGACTGGGAGAGTTCTGTCTGACTCTTCCTTCCCATGTGCTTACTGGCAAACTGCCAATAGGCTATGGCAATGCCCTTCTTAATGAGTCACACAGGCAGGAACCAACCTGCTGGAACTTTCTGGTGAACTGTTCTACTGGAGTGCTGGCACACACACAAGTTTCTTTCCTTCTTAGTGAGCCACAGTCATGTATTGCAGCCCAGAGGAAATAGTGGCAGACCCACAGGCCTGAGTCTGAGCCTAGGCCACAGGGCCTGAGTAGGGGAGGATCATTGCCAGCCACTCAGGAAGCTCCAGTTGCCCAGCGTGGCTGAATGGCCTGAGGACGCCATGAAAATGCCCTTCTTTGTGAGCCACAGTGGTTTGCAGCCAATGGAACTCGGTCAGTAGCCCTTCCTCGACAGACTCACAGTCAGTGACTCTGAGTAGTATCCACCAACAAGGACCAAGGCTGGACCCTTCCGACAATCTTCCGTACGCATACGGATACGATTACGCAGGTATGCTTTCCCTCTTCGTGAGCCAAGTTGGCAGCCCAGTGGAAAAGCTCAGCCCACATGGTGTATGACTCTGAGGCCTGAGTGCAGTCTGAAAAAGGACTGCAAGCCAGAGGGTCTTCCTCCACAGCTGTGTGCTGCTTTCCCGGTAAACTCCTAGCAGGCCAGCACAGCCATGTTCCCTTCTCAGTGAGTGACATAGCTTTGCAGCCCACGGAAGACAGTAGGCCTGAGAACCACAGAGAGCCACTAGCATGCCCTTCGTACTAGGGAAACACAGTTCCTACGACTCTAAGAGCCAAGCCTGGAACTCTCAGGCAAACTCTACTATTTGAAATTGTAAATGGTGACAGTCTGTGCCACCAGCATGGCAGTAACTTGTACTACTTAGTGAGCCACAGTGAATGGCAGCCCACTGAAGACTAAGTAGCGGTCCAGAGGCTGACAACACTCCCATACAGCGGCACTACTTCCTGCAGAGGCCTGTCACTGTCCCAGGCAGAGTAGAGTCCAAGGGTGCTTTCGCATGTGGTGTCTGCGCAAGCCACTTGAGGAGAGCAAGGCAGAGTTCTGCCTAATCACGGGCCCACGGCTGTTTTCTAGCACACAAGCACAATGCCCTTTTCAGTGGGTCACAGTGTTTGGCAGCCCAGAGGACAGAATGGCGGAGGCCAATCACCTTGAGTCTGGTCTGGCACCACACGGCTTGCAAAAGTGAGCCCACAGTCAGCCAGCCCTTCTTAGTGAGCCACAGTGTCTTGCAGCCCAGAGGACAGAGTAGGGGAGCCCAAAAGGGCTGAGTCTGAGTGCCACAAAGACTAATGGCCTAACCCTAAAGTCTACTCCTTTTGCAAGGGAACCCCTTTGTTTCTAGGGTCACACATTACCAAAAATCTACTCCTTCCGCAAGGGAAACCCTTTGTTTCAACGGCCAGGAAAATGCCCTTCTTCGTGAGCCACAGTTGGCAGCCAAGTGGAAAGAGTGGCGGAGGAAAAAGAGCTAGGCCTGTGTGAATTACAAACTCACACAGTCAGTGTGCGTCAGAGTATCCAAACATGGAGGCTTCCTTGTCCCTCCCTTCACAGTGCATTGCAGCTCAGAGTGAAGAGTAGCGGAGGCCAGAAGGCCTGACTAGATGAGGCGGAGGGGGAATCTCCTAGTTAGGAATCCCCCCTCCCTCTGCCAAGTGCCAACAGGGATTCCCCAACCTAGATTGTGGAAAGAAGATTAGGACCACCCCATGTGGGATGACAGAGTCCCCCAATTCTACGCTCAAAATTTGTTGTTGATGATGATGATGACTGCACCTGATACAGTTCCGCCTAGAGGTGCAGGCAGCCGGGGTTGCTGCATGGGCAAGTTGGGGGAGTGGCCGACAGGGCGCATGTCGGCTCGGAGGCACTGACTGAACCATGCTGTTAGGCTGAAGGTGAAGTGCCTGGAAGGCCTCCTCTAAGCCGGGAGTGCCTGGAGCCTGACAGGCAGACAGGGAGAAGACAGAGGTTGATTGAGTCTGAGTCTTAGACCACACCGGCTGCTGAAAGGACAGCAAGCCAGATTCTGAGTCTGACTCTTCCTTCCCAGCTGTGTGCTGGTAGACTGCTAACTGCTGGCCCGGCAATCTACTACCCTTCCCTTCTTAGTGAATCACAGTTCCCACACAACTCCAAGAGCCAAGCCTGGAACATAAACTGTTGTAATGGAGTGCTGGCCTGGCACACAACTACTCTTCCCTTCTTCGTGAGCCACAGTGTTGTCATCATTCATCAACCACAACCTAGAATTGCAGCCAGTAAGTTTTCTTGTCCGGCAGCCTTTGTTCCAGGGTTTGGGCAGAAATGATTATAAAATTTTTAAGCAGTGAGTACCTAGCTTGAACATCAGGTACAGTACTGTGTTCAGGTTAGTTGTCAAGCCAGATTAAGTCAGCTTTTCTGCATGTTATTTGAAGGAAAAGCCATCATTTGGGCAGAAATGATTATAAATGTTTAAGCAGTCATCCCTTCTCAGTGAGCCACAGTGTCTTGCAGCCCAGAGGAAAGATTGCCTGGAGGAGGCCACATAGCCTGAGTCTGAGGCCACAGGGACTGAGTAGGGGAGCATCATTGCCAGGAAACTCCAGCTCCCCAATGTGGCTGAATGGCCTGAGGAGGATGCCAGGAAAATGCCCTTCTTTGTGAGCCACAGTGGTTTGCCGCAAATGGAACACAGTCGCCCTTCCTGCACAGACTCAGTCTGGCAGCCCAGCTCCAGTACACAAAGTGGCTGAATGGCCTGAGTATGCATGCCAGTAAATTGGCCTTCTAAGTGAGCCACAGTGCATTACAGCCCAGAGGAAAGAGTGGCAAAGAGACCTAAAGGCCTCTTAGTCCACAGGGCCCGATCAGGGGAGGATCATTGCGAACTGTGCAAGTGAGTGAACTGTAACTTCTTCAAAGATGTGATTGGATTGTGTATGTAATTGTAGACTAGACTGCCAAGTAAATGAGTGAGATTGACTCACAACAACAGCCCAACACCCAAGCTAATAGAAGCAAGGTAGGGGTGTGCCGAATCTGTCAGCACCCAACTTTCACAATGCACAGGGCAAGTGTAACTAAGAGAACTGTAACTTCTTCAAAGATGTAATTGGATTGTGTATGTAGACTGCCAAGTAAATGAGTGAGATTGACTCACAACAACAGGCCAACACCCAAGCTAATAGAAGCAAGGTAGGGGTGTGTCGAATCTGTCAGCACCCAACTTTCACAATGCACAGGGCAAGTGTAACTAAGAGAACTGTAACTTCTTCAAAGATGTAATTGGATTGTGTAGACTGCCAAGTAAATGAGTGAGACTGACTCACAACAACAGGCCAACAACCAAGCTAATAGAAGCAAGCAAGGGGTGTGTCGAATCTGGCAGCACCCAGACCCAACTTTCACAATGCACTGCACAGGGCAAGTGTAACTAAGAGAACTGTAACTTCAAAGATGTAATTGGATTGTGTATGTAGACTGCCAAGTAAATGAGTGAGATTGACTCACAACAACAGCCCAACAACCAAGCTAATAGAAGCAAGCAAGGGGTGTGTCAAATCTGGCAGCACCCAGACCCAACTTTCACAATGCACTGCACAGGGCAAGTGTATCTAAGAGAACTGTAACTTCTTCAAAGATGTAATTGGATTGTGTATGTAATTGTAGACTGCCAAGTAAATGAGTGAGATTGACTCACAACAACAGCCCAACAACCAAGCTAATAGAAGCAAGCTAGGGGTGTGCCAAATCTGGTGGCAGCACCCAACTTTCACAATGCACAGGGCAAGTGTAACTAAGATAACTGTAACTTCTTCAAAGATGTAATTGTAAAAAATATTTTATAGAGGTGGGTGGGTGCCCTTCAACAAATATGTTTGTTTGAGTGCCTGACTGCAAATAAATGAATGAGGTGTTGGACAAGTGAAAGAGTAAGTATAAGTAAGCAAAATGTAATTGTAAAATTTTCTATAGAGGAGGGTGCCCTTGCCTTGTTGCCAAATGCCAACAAATGTATTTGAGAACTTTGAGTGCACTGGTTGGCGAGGGGAACTCTGCCTACTCAGTGTGTACTCTATAATTTAATCCACAGCCTCCAACCTCCCCTTCTAAGCACTAGTACTGGACCTTGGATGTTGCTTGCAAGTTGCCACTACTTTAGAAAATAGAAAATAAATGGTAGTATAAAAGTATAAACTGCTACTAGGGTAGGGTAGGGTTGCCTGATTCCCTTCCCAAACCCCAATCGCCACAGCAGCAAAGCTGTAGGCGCAGGGTAAAAGGACCTTGGCCAAGTAAATGTGAACTTGGTGGGAAATTGGGATAGAAAAGAAATGGTATGGTAGTATAAAATAATATATTTTCAAAACAAATCCGCAGCACCTCCCCTTCCCTCCCGCTCCCACTCAAAGCTTCCCTCCCCCTTGAAGCAAATATAAGCAAATGAAAAAAGGAAATCTTCCTCCAAAATGCAGAACACAAAAAAGAATAAACTCTGCGTTGCTATTCCCCACAGGGAATGAAAGAAATTATAATTTTTTCCAAAAAATTCAATTCAATTCCCTCCCTGCCTAACGAGACCGCGACCGCGAAATCGAAACTAGACTGAGCGCAGCAATCCAGCCCTGACCACCCTCCTCCATCAAGATCCAAGCCCAGACTGCGACAGACTGGGACTGCCTCGCCTTTTTATGTCCCCTTGCACATCCAGAAGTGTCAGTCAAAACCTGGCCATGCGATTGGTGGAATGGCTCCGAAAATTTGCATGGTCCCATCCCATGGCCAGCCCATCATTGCGCAGGTGTAAAAAAATAAATTAAGAAAAAATAAAATAAAATCAACGGAGACGTCTTTTGGCAAGACAAACCCACTGCTACTACTGTAAAAATTCAAGCGTTTAAAATAGGTAATTTTCGCATGTTTCTGTGCTGCTTTGGTGGGATTTTGGGTCATGATTTCAAAAAAAATATTGCGGTCACCATTTTGGATCCCCCCGCCCGCACACCGCATGGCAAAAGCCGACGAGACGATGCCCCCCCCCCGCCTGGTACCAGCAGCGCAGCAGTAGCACTAGTAGCCAAGGAGAGGGGGGGAACCCCCCCCAAATAAAACACCCTTCTGGCCTGGTAGGTGCCCTCAGACAGTTTTCGCCTGCTTTTTTGGCCGGGAATTGGTTTTTTTTTTCACTTTTAAAAACTTTTTTTCTGTGCCGCTCGGCATCACGCGATCGCGCGATGCCAGGAACGACAACGACAAATCAGACCCAATTATTCTTTAGTCGGTTCGAGTTCGAATTCTGGCGGAGTAATTCCCGTTACCGTTTCAGTTCCGTAACGGAAACGAGTAAAAGAAACGGAAACGGGAATTCCGCTAAGTCGTGCCCATCTCTAGTGCCAATACATGGCTGTGATCTGTATTTTTGAGTACATAGACATAACAAAACATTATGTACTCAAAAATACAGATCACAGCCATGTTTCAGCATGGAAATGACAAGGTAGCTTCCTCAAGATCTTCCCTGTAAGCCCTCCAAATTTGAAGAGGTTTGGGGGGGGGTCAAGAGGCTCAGTTATTAAGCTCCAAAGTGGGTGCTTCTAGGCAAAAAATATTTCCAATTGAATCAGGATTCAGAAGTGAAGCCATTAATTGCTTGCCCGCAGGGAGGGCTATTGCAGCTTCTGGATTCAATTAGAAAGATTTTTCCCAAGGGTACCCCCTTTGGAGCTTAATAACTTTTGTGGGCTAACAGGGAAGAGCTTGAGGAAGCTCCCCTGCCATTTGCTCTAGGATGAATAATTTCATAGCTAGAGGGGAAAATTGCATTTTGTTTCATTTTGTGACAAAACGTGTCCTACCATTTCATTATGTAATAAAATAATTCATTACGTAACAAAATGACGAATCAGCATTTATTTTTCATTTTGTGTCCATCTCTAATTTTTAGTAATTGCAAGATGCACAATTACTATCCAAAGGATAACTATAATCTAAGCAGCATATTAGTACCAGGGAAATTAGGCCAGCTCCCTTAAAAATACAGAATGAAGGAAATTCATCTCATCCCAAACTATAGCTTTAGATTTAGAATACTTGTTGTATTTCATCTAGGGAATGATCCTTTTTTAATATTTATCCAAGCTCCAGACCTGTGGTTCTTGCAACCCTACTGGTTTTGCTTTTGTTTGCCACTGAACGTACATCTGTGATGGATCATGCTCATAGAATCTATGATTCTATGATATTTTTCATTTAAAGGATTTTGCTTTGCTTTACCCTTTAAACTACCATTTTAATCTATCTTTTGTCCCATGCTCAAACTTTAATATGTTCTGCTCATTTATTATTAAAATTGCAATAAATGGTTTGATGGCCACTTTAAGTTCTGGCAAACAAGGATGCCCTTAACTTACCAACCAAGGTTTATAGCTTTACTACTGCTTCTTCATTTAGTATCTAGCTTACAAGAGTTGGATGGAAAGCTCTTACCTAGGGCATCCTCTTCAGAGATGTATGCTGGAGGCCTCCTGCTCTATAATGCAGATGGCCATGCAATGAAATTAGTTTTTAACTATGGTGACTGGACATATGATCTGACATGCTAGTAAATTGGGGCATGGGAATAGAAGCATGGGGCTGTTCATCTACACCAAGGCAGATTTTCAAACTCTCCCTGTTAGGTGATGCTGAACCTACCACAAAGAAGCTGAGGTTTCACATGCATTGGTACTGCCAATGTATCAACACTGGAAAACACTACTCCTGGCAAAAGTAGGCTTGTTTTGTGGTGCAAAAAATATTTGGTGATTTTTTTTCATTGGAGAGCTCTGGAGTGAACTTGTAGACTGAAGAAGTGAACTTAGAGGGTCACATATGAGGACTATACTGCCTCATTGGAATACCTGCTCACCCATTCTCCTCCATTCCATCCAAGATGGCATGAAGATGCCCTGGCTTGAATGTTATCAGTCTCTCCCATCTGTTTTGAACAATGTCTCAACCAATGAAGACATTCAGCAATCTCACAAGCTTGCAGACATCTTGAGACATTCTGTTTGGCCTAATGAAGATGCCTTATTAACCTGACACAGGTTTGGGATTTGTTTTGGTTTTCTTCTGGAGAACTCCAACTACATCGGCTTTCCCTACATACCAGTTGGCATGTGTGATGGTTGTAGTGAAAATTATGGGTTCAGATGGGAGCGTGAGTGAAAGAAGAGCTCTAGTTGGAAGAGATGAACACAAGGAGGGATAGCTTTTTAGGTATCTGATTGCAGAGCCAGACGTCAGGAGCTCAGTTCCACCACTGTGCTTCCTTGATAGTCTGGGGTCAATGATCCATAGGGTCCCTTTCAGCACCTCTAAGATGATGATGATGATGGTGGTGGTGGTGGTGGTGGTGGTGGTGGTGGTGGTGGTGGTGATGCACAATTATGGATGGAGGTTAGCAAGACTAGTCACAATGAAACTTCCCATGAAGAAAGTGTGTCAGCTTATGGGGATGAAGAAATTACTACCCAGAATGATATGAGGAAATAGAGAGGTGTCGACCTGACAGGGCATGGTTTGCAGTACACCGCTTAAGCAACTTATAAGTAAAAGCAGCCATCAGAATGATCTTAAATCATCTTGGCAGATTATGCTTAGTCCTTATATGCCTTGGAAAAAAATATGATTAATATATTTGAAAATGCAATATGATAAAATGTGACCCTTTCGAAAAGGGTCAGAGGGGGGACTGTGAGAAGTGAAAATATATAATCGTGCCTACTAATAAGCTTATGGACACAATATGTAATCAATAGCAAGCATAAATGCAATTCTTAACTATGATTAGTAAGGTAGACAGCAAAATAAAGTGTGTCTTACAGAGGAAGATAGTGTGGGTTTTCCTGTTGATGTTCAGGCAGGGGATAAACGGAAACGTATGTGGTGAAGCAAGACACTGGGTGTGTGGAGAACGTGAAGGGTGAAATGATGGAAAAGAGGAAGTAACTTTAGAATATGATTCTCTGTGTGTCCAGTAGGTGATGGGTGGTCCTGAGGGTGTGGTTGCCCGATAGTGACTGAGGAAGGGTCTGGAAGGGTCTGAAAATGTATAAAAACCCTTGGAAAGTGGTGTTCGGGGTCCTCACTCCATTTTAGAGGGGGACCCCATTCGAATGGTTTTTGTGTTTTTGCTTTGCTTTTGCTCAATAAATCAGCGCTGAGAACTTCCCTTTTGTCTCACCTTGTCTCATTTTGAGAGACTAAACCACAAGATCTGAACCACAAGATCACACGATGATGACAACGGTGACAATGACAATGACGACGACAACAACAACAACTCTAGGTACCTTTAAACAAAGAAGCAGACTGAAAGTAAAGTTGAAAGGTAAGCATATTACCAAATGCCTGATTCCTCTGGGAACTAGTCTACTACATAAGTCTAGAGGATGAAGAATCCTTTAGAAAACAGGCGAATAAATATAGGTGTCATAGAATCATAGGGCTGGAAGAGACCTTAAGGGCCATCCAGTCCAACCCCTGCCATACAGGAACCCCCCCATCAACATACTCCAAGTAGAGGGGAGGGAGTTGGTTAAAAAAAAGAACCCCAAAAAAATATGTGGTTTTTTTAAAATGGTGGAAATAGATTCAAGATTTGTAACCCAAAGTCAGAGTTGCATGTTTGCCTAAAGAGGAAACATGAGTACTACTGCAGGCATGTGTCACAAATTCAGGGTCAGATATTCAGAGTGGTCTTTTGGACCCATTGCCCCCAATGCCACATATGGTGTGGACACCACCCACCTCTGGCTTTGCAAGATACAGAGTCAGATCTAGAGTCCTTGCAGACATCTTTGACATCTATATATATAAATAAAGTCGAAATCCTAGTCCTATGCATGTCTTATTTTATTCAGCTCAACAAACACCTCTGAATAAATTGCTGTAGCACCTGAGAGCTTTATCAGTCTGTAGAGAAAAGCTCTTGAGATCCAAAGGGACTTATGCTCCCAGCTCTTGCCTGAACTTGACAGATATGTCTCCTTATCTTTTGCTACAAAAAGGACTGAAAAAACCCACCCTTTAGAAATTAATGCAGAAAAATCTACAGTGCTGAAATATAATTCACTTTAATAATATTGGGCACAATCTCTAGCTGGCCAAGGTTAAGCCCTTTGAAATTTCATTGACTCTAGCAGGGGAAATGAGGACAAGGTTCACTTTCACCCCAAAAGTAAGTGAAAATGGAAATATTTCAGTACGGATCTGATGGTTTCCAGTTACACTTTTGAAACAGTTGATGCATTTCATAGGTGGGCAGGCACCTGGTTGCTTCATCGCAGGCGAACATTTGGCTATGTATGTACTATCCTATCCAAAACAAAACAAAACCTTTACCAAAATAGGCATAAATAACATGAAAGATAATGGTGCAGTCCATTTTCTCAATGATAGCATATTGAATGTCAAGATAACAGCAGCGGAGCCAAGGGGGACTATGAGGTGCTATGCAAAGGGGATCTCAGGACTCACCCTTTGTTAACACTGAGCCTCATGGTGCAGTGGTTAAATGCCTGTACTGCAGGTAAAACTGTGCTCCCGACCTGGGGTTCGATCCCAAGTAGCAGGCTCATGGTTGACTCAGCCTTCCATCCTTCTGAGGTCGGTAAAATGAGTACCCAGCTTGCTGTGGGGGGCAATGTGTAGCCTGCATACTGTTATTTAAAACTGTAAACCACCCAGAGACTACTTGAAGTGCTATGGGGTGGTATATAAGCAGAATACTTTGCTTTTGCTTTGCTTTAATTTTGACAGCTATTGTCAAAAGTGTGGGAAATGATCACAGCTCTGTGGCAGATTACCTGTCCTCCATACAGAAGGCCCTGGGTTCAGGTCCTGCTGTCATCCTCAGTCATCCGCAGTGGCAAATTTTCTAGGCACTTCAAGGAGAATGTTGTTCTTATTCTCTGAGAATTGGATGTTGTTGTGGAAGTGTAGGGGGAGGTTTCCATTAAGGCTCCTAGGGATCTGTTTTGGCCATTGGTCTCTGATGACCTGCTCCAAACACTTGAAGATGCCAATCCTGCTGCAAGTCAGCCTGAGATTTGCCCATTGTGGCTGATGAGAACTACTAGAGATGCATTGCCTGTATGTGTTTAGGGCCTGGTTACCTTGAGTCATATCTTCGGCTTGGAATGAGAGAGTGGGGCACTGTCTCCCCACAGCAAACACCTTTTGGAGGGGGCAAGGTCTCTGATGGTGTGATGGCTAGACACTTTATATGTTCTTGAAGGACATCTGTCCTCTCTAAATCCAATCTAAACTGGTTTCAATCCAGTTTGGGGAACTGAAACAGGCTTGATCACTCTGATAGATAGCTTGATTTTGTAGAGAGATGTAGGGAGTCCTATTGATTCTCCTGGATCCCTTTGGGACGTTGGATAATATCAACCCATGTATCTTATTGGAGTTCTAGTCTGTTTCTGTTGTTCTGTAACATCTCTATTAGAGATGGGGACAGATTGAAAAAAGAAAGGATGTTTTTTAATTTGATGAATTTGTCTGATTTATCACAATTCACTGATTTGTCTTGTCAAAAATGCAGTCCACCAATGAATACAAATTGGCGATGTTTTAGCAATTTTTAATTCTTTAATTTGTTGTGCTATAAAATGCCCCCGAAGGTATGTAGAGACTCCATCATTGGAGAGATGCATCCCTTACTCCTTTCTATAATCCCTCCAAGTTTGGTGAAGAATGGGTTTGGCCAACCCAGTTGCTAAAGGGCCATTTCATGGGAGGGCATTCTGGGTATACAGTAGCACCCCCATATCCACTGATTTGCCATCCGCTGATTCAGTTATCCACGGATGGTGAGCAGCAGTGCAAGGGGATGGGCCAGCAGTGGTCCAGGTCCCAGGCAGCACTCATCTGCAGGAGAGGTGCGGGTGGTGCTGGTGGAAGTAGCCATGCGGCCCCCGAAGACCCCGCTCACCCGCCCGTCAGCCCACCGGAGAGGCGCTGGTGGTGGCAGAGGAAGAGGCCGCATGGCCCCAAAGACCCTGCTCACCCGCCTGCCCACCTGCCCACAGGACAGGTGCGGGTGGCAGTGGAGGAAACGGCCGTGTGGCCCAAAGACACCGCTCACCCATCTGCCTGTCTGCAGAAGAGGCGCGGGTGGCAGCGGAGGAAGCAGCTGTGCGGCTCTGAAGACCCTGCTCGCTTGCCCACCCACCCAGGATTTCCTCCTGTTTTTACCCCTGGAACCCTCAGATAAGAGTGTTTGCTCTTATCTGTGGATTTCATTATCCGTGGGGGCCAGGAACCAATCCCCCGTGAATACGGAGGTCCTACTGTATAACTGAGATGTCTGTAAGCCATTCTTCACCAAACTTAGTGAGACTGTAGAGGAGAGTTGTAGTAACCATAGCTGCAAATTTGATGTCTCTAGAGTCCTGGGAGGCATTTTCCTGGGAGGGTTTCTTTTTAGGTATAGAGCTTGGATGTGTCAAAGTCCAGACTTGCTGAGTTTGTACAGGAGAGGAAGCATCCCTGAAAATTTGGGGCCTCTATATGCAGAGGGGAGAGTATAGCATTTTAAAAGGGAGATTTATCAAATCATTGTTGCATTACTGGAAATTAGGTATGGGCAATTTGTTTCGCAACTGGTAGGTTCTGAAATGACCCGCTCAAGCCCAGGTGGTATTCCAATGCCTCCAACACACACACAGCCAATGTATAACCTTTCTCTGGGCTCACACAGTGTTAAAATCCAACCAGAAAGCAGGCTGCAACATCATCTTTGCT
Source organism: Phrynocephalus forsythii (assembly GCA_029282475.1). Classification (NCBI taxonomy): domain Eukaryota; kingdom Metazoa; phylum Chordata; class Lepidosauria; order Squamata; family Agamidae; genus Phrynocephalus; species Phrynocephalus forsythii. The sequence continues at coordinate 24,301,618 of JAPFRF010000005.1, forward strand.
CCTCCATGGTGCTGGCCAATCAGGAGCTGAGCAGGGACAGGCATCATCCCGCATCCCTGCCTGATTGGCCAGCACCACGGAGGAGCAAAGATGACATCACAGCCTGCTTCCTTGTTGGAGCTCAGCTCCGTGATGATGAAGAGAAAGTCAAGACATTGGCTGCATGTGTGTCAGAGGTTTTGGAACACCACCTAGGCTCACATGGGTCTTTTTGGAACCTACTGGTTCTGAAATAAATTGCCCATCCCTACTGGAAATTCATCAATTCATTGATTTGTCAGCCCTGATGAATCAGAAATCACGATGAATCACTCTTTTTCTTTTAATTCATCCCCATCACTAATCTATATGAAATCTCAGGGGACTTGGAGTTGGGTCTCATTAGTACATTATTTCTCCTGATCAGTGGCGTCGGGTGAGGCTGTGCAGGTACTGGAGCAGTGTCCGGATGATTGTAGAATTCTCACAAGGCAGAGGATCTGTGATTCAGTGATTCCCAAGACCAGAACTTGGACACACAACCTGTTTTGGAAGGGGCAGCACTCCCTGGAAGGAGAAGATAGTAGTTAGCGTACTCTTGATTTCACCTCTGTCAATAGAGGCTCAGGTAGGTAGCTCAGAATGCCTGGGACCAGGCTTGGCTGGCCAATGAGCTATGATTTTTCCTGAGCAGGGATGAGTAGGCCACAGTAGTTCATGCACTGTACCTTTCTGTTGAAATTACCCAAAAGCACTCTCTGTGGGGTTGTGTGGTAACTCATCTGCCGAGAGAAACACCTTTCAGAACTCATATGAAAGCAATTCTGAAAGGATTGGATGGGCTCCCTATGTGCTTCTCCTTTGAGTTCAATATGGGAATTTCCATTCCTCCTCTTCTGTATCTAATCAAATATTTGAGATGTGCCCAGACATATTTATATTCATCTAGTTTTGAAATAGGAATCCTGATAAAGATCAGTTGCATTATTTTCTCCCCTCTCTGTGCATTTGCTTGTGGTTTGACATGCCAAAAAAGTGTGACAGTTCTAGATACAGAAATTCGAATTCTCAGCCATAGGGAAAGACACAATATTTTCTTCTGTCATGTTCACATGCTGTCATTTTGGGCCATTAAATTTGTGTTTAATAAAGAAATCTGATTTGCCCCACAGTTGCAATATTAGATTTATATACCATGGTTCCTCCACTAGCCTCAAGGCAGTATATATAGTTTCAATCCTTTCCCTTGATCCTGAGCCTGTGAAGTAGGTTAGGCTGACAGAAAGTGAGTGGCCACTCCAGTGAATTTTGTGGCTCAGGGGGATTATGCCCTAGGACCTAAACAACACACTAACTCCTATACTAAACACTCTCTCCCTTCCCTTCTAGGTAGGTACGTGAAACAAATTACACTTATCTCTTGAACTGAATCTTCAATCTGATCAGCATAAATGAACAAACAAAAAAACCAAAAAAACATAAATAAATAAATATTATGCTACTAGGATGGGCTCATAAAGATGTGTCCTGGGCTTATCTAAAGTGCCTTTATTGGGAGTGTGGTGTCTCCCAGTTTAATATGCCCCCTCCTATCATGGTGGCTACACATAGTGGCCAGAACCCTGATGGCAGTTGGGGAAGATGTATGTGAATCAACTGTTCGTGCTTTGTAGTTACATTTTGGGGGGTTATAAGTGTTATACATAGATGTTGAACTACATGGAGGTATGGTTCCCCTAAACCCAGCATTTCTGAAGTGTAGGTCTAAAAATTGCTTGTATCCATCAAAACGGTGGTTTCCAACCTTGGGTAAGGTGGTCTTGGACTGCAACACCCAGAAACCCTGGGCAACAACACAGCTGGTGATGAAGGCTTCTGGGAATTGCAGTCCAAGAACACCTGGTTTATATATAAGGTTGGGAACCACTGAAGAAGAAGAAGAAGAAGAAGAAGAAGAAGAAGAAGAAGAAGAAGATGATGATGATGATGATGATGATGATGATGATGATGATGATGATGATGATGATGATGATGATGATGATGATGATGATGATGATGATGATACTGTTTTTGTGGTTAAAAGACAGAACATTTGCCCCTTTGTGGGTTGTTCTCCCTTATCCTCATGAATACATCTCCACTTTGTTACCTTTTTAATGGTACTCACAGATAAACTGTGTTTTTCAAAAGGGTACATATATATTACTTTGGCAGTGTTACCCTGGAATCCCTATATAATCATTGTACTCCTCTGTTTTTTTTTTAACAAGTCTTTTATAATGCCTTGAGGAAGTTTTTGGCATAGTAATGATAGTTATGAGACAATAGTTTCAGCCCAGGCATTTCATGGGCTCAGAATTATTTTGCAATGAATGTGGTGCTTCCTCCGTGCACTGGCTAGTTTAGTTTAGTTTATGGATTAGCCATTTTTGACCATATCAAAATACATACAAAACCACATAAATACACAATAAAGCAGATAAAATCATGGCCGGCGCTAGGTTTTTTGCACCCTAGGTGAGGGGCGGGCGGTGGGGCGGGTGGTGGGGTGGGTGGTGGTTGGGCGGGGGTGGGAGGTGGGCGTTGGCAGCAGCGGGGGGTGGGCGGGTGGCGGCGGCATGGGTTGGGGCAGCGGATGGCAGGGGATGGCGATGGGCGCAGGGGGTGGCAGGGGACGGCGACGGGCAGCGGGGGGATGGACGGCGGTGGGGGCGGAGGGGGACAGCAGGCTGGCCAGCACCCGCTCTCCATTTTGGCACCCTAGGCAACTGCCTGGTTCGCCTTAATGGACGTGCCGGCACTGGATAAAATACAATACAAATGCTAAAATTTAGAGTCATCATCAATGTGTTTTATCCTCCAGGATCCAATGTGGCATGGCCAGTGACAGAACTGAAGTTGGCAACCCCCCCTCCCTCTGCTGCCATGCCAAAATGTGCGGTGGAGCAGATTGAAGTTCTCTGGACCATGTTCTGAAGCATCCCGGATAGCTGTGAGGGAGAGGAGTGGAGGAGTAGAGAATCAAACTCTATTTTTCACAACAGTGCTATTGGGTTTAGGCCACTGTATACAGGTTGACACTTAATTGAAATACCACCGTTGTACTTGTCAACATATGTAAAAGTTGATAAAACATATGTTATGTATATTTAACAGAATGTGTAAAGTGAATTGTAAAATGGAGGCAGTTAGATTCTGCAGTGTCATGATGTTAATCCACAAGTGTTAGAGACTAGTAATCACAGGCATGTTAAGTGATGAAGTGCAGGTGGAACTGATTGTAACATCATGATTTGTAATGGATAGATCAGATTGCATCAGATTGTTAATTAGTGATTGCATCAGATCTTATGAGTGCTGAATAGTATAAAAGGCACTAGCTTGTCATTTGTAATTTGGGGGACTGTTGTGGTGAGAACAGTTCACCCCATACTCTGTTTGTCTGTTTGCTATATTGTATATAATGCTTGGTTGTTATGCTGTGTATATTTTGATGTATATATGAATATATGAGTTTTTACTCTATTCATTGTCATTGTCTTTCTGATAGACTAACTCTGCAAACCCTTTATATCAATGCTGACATTTTATCTACGTTACTGCTGCACTGCTTTGTGTCAGGCACAAGTATATATTATTATTATTATATTTGCCTGCTGCCCCTTAAATCTGCTGACAGGGTTATGGGCCCAGCTGGGTCAGCAGCCTGATGGGTTTTGTTGTACCTGTATAGATAAAGTGTGTGTTGTGTAAAGTTGTGTTTTTGCAGAGGAAACAGGTTGAAGTTGGAACGGAGATAAAGCAGAGCTGCAAAGGATTTTTCTCAGAGGCTTGGAATGAGAGCAGAGGAGAAAAGCAGCTGATAAGAACAAACCAAGCAAAACAGAGTGTGATTTAAACTGGAAGCTGTGGAGGCTGTGGAAATATTTGCCGGGAAAAGCTGAAAAAAAAAGTGTTGCAGATAACGGCAGATAAGGAGCCGGCACATATCAGCAAGAATGGCAAGTATAAATTTAAATTTAATGCCTCTTGTAAAGCTCTCTGACAGTAATTACCTGAATTGGTGTCTGCAAATGAAGCATTTCTTGATCTTCCATGAGCTCTATCAGTATGTAGATAAGCAGCTTGATGAGGAAGCTGATGAAGAAGATTTGAAGAAGGATGAGAAAGCCTTGGCAATTATAATGTTGTCCTTGGAGGAATCCCAGTTTGTTTATGTGAAGGAAGCAAAAACAGCTCATGAGGCTTGGTCGTTTCTCAGAGCAGCTCACATCAGAGACACAGCTGGGAGTAAAGTATCTCTAATGAAAAAACTATTCCAGTTAAAGCAGAGCCCAGGTGAAACTATTTATGATTATATAAGGAAAGTAAATAGTATATTTCAGCAATTGTCTGAAGTGGGCATAAATCATGAAGAGGAGTATAAATGTCTAGTTATATTGTCAAGCTTGGATGAGTCATATGATAATTTAGTAATGGGATTTGAAGCTATGAAAAGTGATGAGTTGTCTATATCATATATACAGTCAAGACTCCAGCAGGAAGAATCAAGAAGGAATGATTCTAAAGTAAATAATAAGCCTGCTCAAGTGTCTGGAGAAACAATACAAGTAATTAGAAGATGCTATAATTGTGGGAGTAACCAACATGTTTTTCGTTACTGTGATAAGGTAAACAAGCGGCAAAAGCAAAATAGAGTTGCCGGCACAGGCTGGAAGAGTGAAGGTCAACAGCTGTCTGTAATTAATGATAATGAACAAAAGTGCTCAAGACAGGAATTATTTATTGTAGATTCAGGAGCCAGTGTTCATTGTGTAAACAAAAAATGTTTGTTTGAGAAACTAACTTTGTTTAATTGTAGAAATGTAACCTTGGCAGACGGGACTCAGACAAAAGTCTGTGGTGAAGGTAATATATTTTTTAAACCTCTCAAATGTGTATTTGATAAGGTCCTGTATATACCGTCTTTAAAGAATAATTTATTAAGTGTGCCTATGCTTGTAAAACAAGGTTTTCATGTACAGTTTAGTGAGAGTAGTTGCAAGATTGTAAAGAATGGGAAAACAATAGCAATTGGGAAGCTCTACATGCTAATAATGAAGTATTTTTGCCAAGCATTTGTCCCCACACTGAGGTTGAAAAGGTTGCCAGTGATGGAGGGGAGTCTACAGCATTACATGATGGAAAAGTGAAAGATGAGATTGCCAGTGATGGAGGGGAGTCTACATCATTTCATGATGAAAAAGTGGAAGATGAGGAACCAGTGTTGATCAGAAAATCTACAAGATCTAATAAAGGAGTGCCACCTGAAAGGTTTGTTGTGAATAATGTATTCCATGAGCCACAGAATTTTTGAACATGTGCTGCTGATGCCTGGAGAAGAAAGGAAGCAGTGGATGATGGGTCATGGACAAAGAGCATATGTCTCTGAAGGAACGGCAAGAGGATGCACCAGTGGATGGCGCCAAAGAGCAAAGGACATTTTGCAAGTGAAATAGGTTGATTGTACACAAAAAGGTTTTTTGATATTGATAGTATTTGTTGATGAAGCATTTGGAAAGGTATAAAGCATGTTTTGAAATATCTTAAAGGAACAATGCATGAAAAGTTGAAAATATCCATATGTGATAATCTTGATTTAATTAGCTATGCAGATGCTGACTGGGGTTCAAGTCCAGAAAGGAGGCCAATGTCTGGATATGCCATATTTTTAGGTAACTCACTAATTATCTGGAAAGCCCGAAGACAAAGGTACATTTCGTGTTCTTCTACAGAAGCTGAGTATGGGGCTGTGAGTGATTTGTGTTGTGAGTTAATCTGGGTAGTACAGTTGTTAAAGGATGTGAATGTGAATGTAAAACTACCAGTCAAAGTATATAATGATTCTTTTTCGTGTATCCAATTAACACAGAATCAGAAGGTCGGATCCAGAAGCAAGCACATTGGGATCCGTTACCAGAATGTGAAAGACTGCATAGAACAACATTTGATTGTATTGGAATATTGTACAAGTATTGATAATTATGCTGACATATTTACAAAGCCTTTGTGTAAAGATAAACATGTATATTTTAAGAAAAGGCTAGGAGTTGAAATCTGTTAAATATAGGAGGGGTGTCAACATATGTAAAAGTTGATAAAACATATGTTATGTATATTTAACAGAATGTGTAAAGTGAATTGTAAAATGGAGGCAGTTAGATTCTGCAGTGTCATGATGTTAATCCACAAGTGTTAGAGACTAGTAATCACAGGCATGTTAAGTGATGAAGTGCAGGTGGAACTGATTGTAACATCATGATTTGTAATGGATAGATCAGATTGCATCAGATTGTTAATTAGTGATTGCATCAGATCTTATGAGTGCTGAATAGTATAAAAGGCACTAGCTTGTCATTTGTAATTTGGGGGACTGTTGTGGTGAGAACAGTTCACCCCATACTCTGTTTGTCTGTTTGCTATATTGTATATAATGCTTGGTTGTTATGCTGTGTATATTTTGATGTATATATGAATATATGAGTTTTTACTCTATTCATTGTCATTGTCTTTCTGATAGACTAACTCTGCAAACCCTTTATATCAATGCTGACATTTTATCTACGTTACTGCTGCACTGCTTTGTGTCAGGCACAAGTATATATTATTATTATTATATTTGCTGCCCCCTTAAATCTGGTGCTTCCTCCGTGCACTGGCTAGTTTAGTTTAGTTTATGGATTAGCCATTTTTGACCATATCAAAATACATACAAAACCACATAAATACACAATAAAGCAGATAAAATCATGGCCGGTGCTAGTTTTTTTTGCACCCTAGGTGAGGGGCGGGCGGTGGGGTGGGTGGGTGGGTGGGTGGTGGGGGGGCGGGGGTGGGAGGTGGGCGTTGGCAGCGGGGGGTGGGCGGGTGGCGGCGGCATGGGTTGGGGCAGCGGATGGAAGGGGATGGCGATGGGCGCAGGGGGTGGCAGGGGACGGCGACGGGCAGCGGGGGGATGGACGGTGGTGGCCAGCGGTGGGGGCGGAGGGGGACAGCAGGCTGGCCAGCACCCGCTCTCCATTTTGGCACCCTAGGCAACTGCCTGGTTTGCCTTAATGGACGTGCCGGCACTGGATAAAATACAATACAAATGCTAAAATTTAGAGTCATCATCAATGTGTTTTATCCTCCAGGATCCAATGTGGCATGGCCAGTGACAGAACTGAAGTTGGCAACCCCCCTCCCTCTGCTGCCATGCCAAAATGTGCGGTGGAGCAGATTGAAGTTCTCTGGACCATGTTCTGAAGCATCCCGGATAGCTGTGAGGGAGAGGAGTGGAGGAGTAGAGAATCAAACTCTATTTTTCACAACAGTGCTATTGGGTTTAGGCCACTGTATACAGGTTGACACTTAATTGAAATACCACCGTTGTACTAGTGACCCATTGCTAGTGCAACAGAATATTTTATCTGTTCCCTTCTTCCAGTAATGCATGTGAATGTGAATCCTTTTCTTTCAGCTAAGTTCTTCATTTATCAAAAAAGAAAAAGAAGAGAAGAGAAATAGGGAGTAGTGGAATAACTACTACAGAAGTCATACAGACTCTAAACAAATAAAAAGAAGTCAGAAAACCTCACCATCACTTATTCACCTTTTGTCCCACAGAAGATAGGGACCCTGAAAAGCAGGAAAAAACTGAACAGCATAGAAGACACCTTAGTTCACTTCTCTTTCTTGTTCTTTCTTAAAGCATTTCCTTCTTTCTTATCAACAGTTCATCACCCAGTCTTTTGTCTTCTTCTGGAATGGAGATCCACGTAGGTGTCTGCTTCCTGAAGCTGTCTCATCAAGGGGTCTTTGCCACCTTCTGTCTATCTCCAGCTTTTTAAGCATATTTTTTTTTGGGGGGGGGACAAACAAGCAATGACATCCTTCATTCATCAGCATGTCAGCTTGACTTTCACACAGTCCTCATTCCATCTGAGCCAACAAGCTGATCAAACTTTCTTAGCTGGACTTGATAGATGCATAGCAGCCGGCTGATTGCATGATCATGTGCTAGCACCTCAGGCCTCAGTGTAAACTTAGAATGCCTACCATCTGGGAGCTCTTTCAGAGCCTTTCAGAAGCTTTAGTGAAAGAGATCATTCTAGTTTAATCCATTTTCTGAAATGCTTTTTATTTCTAACACCTGTAGAGGATAGATACACCATGATGGTCCTCTCCATGCTATGAACAAGCATCCCCATTGCATATATCCACACACATAGAAATAGTTCACTTTCACCCCATATTGGAATGGAAAGGACTTGAGCTTTTAGAGGTAAGCATGTGAGAAAACAGGCAAATCTTCTTATCTCTATTCAATGGAGTTAACTAATCATTTTAGGACTTTTCCCTTAGGGCGTTTATACACGACCCCTAACCTCCGCCGCAAATGGCTGCAAGGTCCAGACCTTAAAAATGTTTATCCACCAGCTCCGGACTTTGCAGACAATTAAGTGCGACCCCGCCCACTTTAGCGCGGCCAAACAGCAGTTTTCTTGTACCTGCTTTTTGGATGTGACAAATATTTTATCCGGTGTAAGGATAGTGAGTGCGGGGCTCTCCTGGCTTCTGTTTGTTCTTTTTTTGCACCCCACCCCTTTAAGAGATCTGTATTATGCTGCCGGGAACAAAACGGAGGTAAACCGGCATTCTTTTCTTTCTTTTTTCTCCCTCCCTCAGGCAGCCAGCAACCAGGAAGTGTGGAGGGGGGTGGGGACAGAGGAAGAGCGAGGAACCCCTAAGATCTCTGGTCTGAATTTAAGTGGCCAGCGGATCTTAGGGGTCGTGTAAAAAGGCCCTTAGTCAATGAGTTCAGTCAAATACCTTCTAATGTACTCTGTAAACAAAAATGTTCCATAATGTTCTGGCATGTGATAGTACCATATATACTCGAGTATAAGTCGACCCGAGTATAAGTTGAGGCCCCTAATTTAATGCAAAAAACCTGGGGAAACTTATTGACTCGAGTATAAGTCTAGGGTGGGAAATGCAGCAGGGCCTGGCCTCTCCTCCTTTGTGAGCTGGGGGAACAGTGTGTGATGTTTAAAATGACTTTTAGCCACCGAGGCAAGCACTTGCCTCAGTGGCTAAAATTATTGACACAAATATAAGTTGACAGCCCCCTTTTTCAGACCAAAATTAGGGCTGAAAAACTAGACTTATATTTGGGTATATACAGCAATCTTAACCATTATTATTCCTTAAAAACAGACCCAGTTTAACCATAAAACCTAGGGGTGCATCGTTAGCTGGCAGCTTTAGACATCAAGACACTTGGTTGTTCAAATTTCAAGGGGGGGGGGAGGCAAATGAAAAGTCTCAGGATGCTTAAAAAAAAAAACCACCTGCTGGAGAGGCAATAGAGTTCCGAAATGACACCTGCTGTAACAGCAGTAAAATTCACTTCAGCACCAAGGACCGGTGTTATAATTAGCGTGAGGCAATGGAGGCTGGATGCCAAAGATCCAGGATGCCAAAATTAACAGAGAGCCAAAAAAATGATGGAAGGATACACATCATCTGCACCAAGTGTGAAGCACACCACTTCCTGCCTGGGTAGAAAAAAAAACCACAAGCCACATGGGGTCCTGCGTATTCTAACCAAGGCATTCCTTCCTGTTTCTCAGTGTTTTCCCCAATATCATATGCTTAATCAATAGGGCAGAGATGCCCCAGGTACAAAAACTGTTACTTAAGGATCAGCCAATGGTATGCCCTAATGTTGTCAGTAGAATGAACCCATACAAAGACTGTGATGAAACTTGGGGCTCTTGTACCTTTTCAATAGCTGATGGAGAACAACAACTCTGCAAATGTGTACATATTGTTCTCAGTAATGCAGGAGTTGGTAATACCTTTCATTACACCCAAACGTGTCTAAGAACATTTACTAGTATTAGTAGCAATAATAATATTAAAGCAGAAGTGATTTGGCAGGTTAAGCAACTAAGTATAAATTCTTGATTGTTGCCTTCCTTTATATTTCTTTTCAGTTTTCACTTCTACCACATGTCAAGCTGATATACATGCACATACCCACAAATCCTTATAAAGTACAAGGAGAAAGGTGTTAAAAATTACTGAGTGATACCTGGCATCTTTGATAGCTGCCAAATATGTCACAATGCTTGAAAATAATTACTGAATTTTATAGTGGGTTGAATCCAAAATTAATCATACTTCTGATTTTGTGGATTTAATTTATTTATGATTAGGATAGGAATGCATGATGAGGAATTCGAATACGGGCCAAACTAATCTGCTTTTCTTAAACATGTTCATTTACTTTCAATTTCGCTTCTCAGAGCTTTCTTGTCCATTTGTCCAGTTCAAAACTGCACACAAAAATAATATGGCTGAATATTTGAATTCACGCTGAGCCGATAGCTTTATAATGGGCATAGACTGGAAACAATTCTTACACACCACATTCGTTATGTGGCTTATATAAACAAAAGAAAGAAAAAAAAAAAAAAGATTGAGATAGACTGGTCTATAAGATACTCTTTTGTGTTCATTGCTATTCACCAAGCAGGGGAAAACCCCAGGACCTCCAACCCATCAGTTAGCAATTTTTAACCCCAATATACAGCTGTGGGTAGGGTGGTTTTTCAATAATTTCTCTTTAAATTTATAGATGTTTAGGGCATCCCATTTCTTGGTGGGAGTAAAGGGTTTTACATTTTTTAAAAAAGTAATGACTTGGAATTTATTTTTTGTCTAAACCACCCTAAATTCGTCACTGAGCAAGGATAGTTTACTACAAATAGACCAATAGGGTGATCTGAAGCCCAGTATCAAACTTCTAAATGTTTGCCTAATAGAATGTTGCCACAAGATAATTGTTTCACTCTAGTTCAGCAAGTGTAACAAAACTGCAAATACTCAAGATGGCACAGTGATGATCCCACCATGCACTTCCAGTATTCCCTTGCTCTTCTCTAGTGCCAAATTAATAATATGCATATATGTATATGTGTATTCAAATAATTCTAATCTCTGTATCAATAGATCTTAGGGCAGGATCCAATCCACAACAGCAATTAAAAGAACAAATACAACTCAGACACTTGAAACTTTATTAAAACCTTGGCAGTAACAATGCTGCTCCACTGCACAGGATATTGGACAGTGTTTTCGAAAATAATTCACCACCCTAGGCTACTAAATTATAACTAACCCCTTTGGGCAAACACAATCATCTTCATACGTTCTCCTTTCATACGTTCTTCCAACTCATAAGATTACCCAAGTGTAGAGATAGTGTATTTGTACTTGTTCAGTAACACAGAATTGTTACTTCTACCAGTTGAGTCAAAAATGCCACAAATAAATGTGATGCTTTTAAATTGATTTTTAAAAAGTATTTAATGCACAGTGGAGAAGGATAAGGAATCCGGGGGGGGGGGGGAAGGATGAAATAAAGGAAGGAAATAAGTGGAAACTCTGTTTCACAAATGGAGGCCGAATATACGAACATATTTCCAAAACTGATGGTGCAACATAGTTCCCCCATCCCATAACATGTGGCTTTGTTTCCCATTTTTAAACACATGCACCCATGCACAGGTGCGCGTGCGCACACGCGCGCACACACACACACACACACACACACACACACACACACACACACACACACACACACACACACACACACACACACACACACACACACAATTGGAACTATACAAGTACTTACACATTTATGGAAAAAACCAAGAACAAATCAAATTGGGCCACTCACAAATTAGCTTGGGGCAAGTTGGTCTGCACTGCAAATATTTGTATCCAAATAGGATCAGATGGCATTTACACCCCCTCTGTGTAGCTTGCATTAGAACACAGCTTACATCTTAGAAGCTTTATATACGATGACTTGACCATGTTGGCAAACATGTCACTCATTTCTCTGAAAATATGAAGCACAAAAGTAACACATTTGCCATTTCCCTCCTCCCGCCTCTCTTTCCCCTCCTGAACGTCACAGCAGATCTAGCTATAATTTAATAGGCGTTCCCAGAGGGTGCCAGCAAGAAATGAATTTTTCATATGATGTCCTGAAGCTTGATGCAGTAGGATGAGATGGCAGATCCAATGGGCCCTACAAGAAGACTTTATTAACCACATTGATTTAGTTTTAGTTTTTCATTTTATTTATGATTTGTATATTGCCCGCTTGCAAAAGCAACTCAAGGCAGTGAAAAACATAAACAAAGGATAAAAACAGAAACCATAAACAAAGAAATCAATATATGTATAAATAAATAAGTAATAAATAATAATAATTTCAAATAAATAAATAATAATTTTATTGTCATTGTGTGTATATATACAGTATACACATACAACGAAATTCAGACACCCAGAGACCAGATTCAACACACACACACACACACACACACACACACACACACACACACACACACACACACACACACACACACACACACATTCCTTCTTATCCTTGTACAAGAATACAACAATATAAAAAGACAGACATAAACAAAATATAAACAAAAATAGAGGCTCCCACCAGATCTAAACACAAAAACTACACACTAATCAGCCGAAGGCCTCCTTGTAGAGCCAGGTATTCATGTCTCTCCTGAAGGCAGGAAGGGATTGCACCAGGTGGACCTCACTGGGAATGGAGCTCCAGGTCATCGGGCCAGCCATGGAGAAGGCCCGGTTCTGCATGCAAGCTTTGTGGGCCTCTCTAGGGGTGGCTACCTGAAGAGCGGGTGCCTGGGAAGCCCTGGTTGGTCCAGCATAAGTTGATCTGAGGGATGCAGGTACACTCCAGCAGATACTCAGGATCCAAGCCATGGAGGGTTTAGTAAACAAAAACCAAAAACCTTGAACCTGATTCAGGAGGCAACAAAAAATTAATGCAGTTGAGACAGGATAGGGGAGATGCGAGCAGATCTGCCAGCACCAGCCACCGACCTCGCTGCTGCATTCTGCACATGCTGCAGTCTCCATAATCAGGCTCAAGAGAAGCCCCACATAGAGTGAGTTGCAATAGCCGATCCTGGAGATCACCAGTGCTTGCACAACTGGTGATCTCCAAAGAGCTGGGGTATTTCTAAGTATCCCAGCTCTCTTAAAACAAATGTTCTACCTCAGAGGCAGCTAATCAACATCTAAATTAAAACTATAATTCTCTGAATCAGTCTGCTTCAGATTAATAAATTATTCCACAAATGTATCTTCTTCATTTTCTTGGCATCTGTCCCACTTGGTGGTGCGGTCCACTATTCTCTTTTTTTGGCTTCCACTTGGCACAGTCACGTGCTAGGTCCAGGTGAACCCAGGACAACTTCATGTCATTTGTCAAGGATATTGAACAGTCAAATGTTTGTAAACAAAAAAAGTTGATGCATATATAAATGAATGAACTTTATTACACTCACTGGCATACATAAAAATAAAATGCACATATACAAAGAATATACAGTAGCACCCCTGTATCCACTGATTCACCATCTGCGGATAGAGTTATCCACAGTTGTCAATCCGTGAGCTGGGGGCAGGGTGCCGGCAGTCATTTAAGCTTCCTGGGTGGCAGACCAGGCAGCTACAGCGGTGGGCAGCAAAACTCACCTGCTCTCCCTCGATTCCCCTGCCTTCTTCCTTGCCTGCCTACCTGCTTATCTTGTTAGCTAGCAGCCCTAGCTCTCGCCTGTCTTTCTCCTTCCTTCCTCTCCCAGTGATGCCTCTCATAATAGCAAGGCACCGGGGCTCTCAGTTATCATGAGAGGCACCACTGGGAGGGGAAGGGAGAGGAAAGAGAGGTGAGAGGTAGGGCTGCTAGCAAGGCAGGCAGGCAAGCAAGCAAGAAGGCAGGGGGATTGAGGAAGAGCAGGTGGGTTTTGCTGCCTGTCACCGCAGCTGCTGTTTCTGTTGCCACTGCCGTTGCCAAGGGAGATCTCTGTGCCTCTCCACGAAGGCACGCTGCTGCACCACTGGTCCACTGCCCAGGAAGCTTGAATGGCCAGGGACACCCCTGACTGTCCAAGCTTACTGGGTGGTGCAGCAGTGCACTTTCATGCCACCCGGTCTGCTACCTGCTCACTCTCCTGCCCAGGCTCTCATCTTTTGGTTGTTGCAGGCGCGAGAGAGCAGGTAGCTGATAGTGAGCGAGCAAGCAAGCGAAATCACTGCTGGGAGGAAAAGGGAGGTGAAAGAGAGGTGAAAGGTGAGAGGTAGGACTGCTCACTAGCAAGGCAGGCAGGCAGGCAGGCAGGCAGGCAGGCAGGCAGGCAGGCAAGAAGGCAAAGGGATCAAGGAAGAGTGGGTGAGTTTTGCTGCCTGCCACCACAGATGCTGTTTCTGCTGCTACTGCCACAGCCAAGGGGGATCTCTGCACCTCCACCAAGGTGCACTGATGCATCACCTGGTCTTCCGCCCAGGAAGATTGAATGGCTAAGGACACCTCTGGCTGTTTTTTAAAGCAGCAGTAGGGCTTCTGCTGCCAGGTGGCCAGTGTTGCCAAGCTTCCCAACTACTGACAGCACTGGGGACAAAGTAGTGGAGTGGCTGCTGGGTCAACATGTGATGAAAACAACGCTGCTAGAGGTGCCCACTTGGGCAAGGACAGCATCACTTGCAGCCAGTGCTGGGAGGCTTCCTGATTACATCCGGACCGGCTGGCAAGCACAGTTGTTCTTCCTGAGATGCAGCAATTCCAGCAGCTCTGTTTTCATGAATATCGAACAAGAGAGGACTCTGCTTCCCTGCTTTAAGGAGAAGAAGTGCATGAAAAGAGGACATGTTCCTCCTTCAGTTTTGTGCCGTGTTGCAGATAACTATACTAAAACTATCACGGCAGATTATATACAAGTGTGCAGGCACCAAAGTTCAACAGGAACTATTCTCATTTATTCTCAAGTAAATGGGTACAGCATTACTGTTTGGGGACCAGCTTTAAATACATCCGCTTCAATACTTCTTCATCTGCCTTTGTGGTTCATGACAAATCACATGGTAGCTCTAAGGCTGAACCCATGTGTTTGACAGATTTAAATTCTAGACTAACTAGAATTTAAATTCTAGACTAACTGTAAAAGAACACACATGGGGAAAAACAGGTTAAATTATATTGTATCCACCAACGATTGCAGAGGTAAGCATGCTTGAGCCAACAGTACACAGATATTTTATTCCAGTGGACACAACTGGAATGTTGAGTGCATCATCAGTGTCTCCACAACTACCAGCAAAGGGAGAAAGGGGTGATTATTCATAAAATTGGGTGTATTCAATAACATAATAGAATTATGCAAGAAGGCAAATGGGTGAGATTATGGGGAGGCTGAGTTCCAAAACATAACCCACTCCCTTAAACCCCCACAGTGCACATAAAGAGCAGTGTGATAGACTAACAGACCAATAACTTGTTTGTGAAAATAAACAAACAGGAGATTCAGGAGGTCTAAATCACCATTAGAAAATTGGTCTTCACATCACTGAAGTCAAACTGGTGATGGTGAAAGAAATCCACACACAAGAAAAACATTCATCAGCACCACACAACTATACAAAAGCTAAAGTAAGAAGCAGGTAAAACATCCCCTCACACTAACCCTGTTTATGTGGGAGGGGAGTCTGCTGCCTATGTACGATCCCATATTGATTACAGCATTCTCTGAACAGTTTGTCCTGGCTATACTTTGTGTCTCCCCCACATCCCCAGCAAGCCAAGTACTCATTTTACTGACCTTGGAAGGATGAGATACTGAGGCAACCTTGAGCCAGCTACCTGGATTTGAGACCTAAGTCAGTTTTGGCTGCAGTACAGCAATTTAACCTTTGTGTAGAAGACATACTACACTGAACCAATGACAAACATGCACACCAAGGAAAACACATATTAAACCAGGAACAATCAAAGGAAGACACAGGGCCCTAATGAACATCAAAACCAAAACCACAAGGGCACATGAATGTACCACATGGGAGAGAGAGAGAGAGACCACAAGCCTGAGTGGCTTTAAATGAGCTTGTCTTTGTATAGTGCCTTGTTGAAATATCCCCCTGTTTAAAATGTAACTTGGGAATTGGCTTTAAGAGATTACTGGAATCATCTTTAAAATTTAACATGTGTGTGTGGGATGGGGTGGGGGATAAAACCAAAACAATCCTCAATAGATCATTAGGTGAATAATCTTGTACTGATTATCATACTGAAGTGTTACAGTATTTGCAAAATGAGTGCCAAGAGAATACTGCTTGTTTCTGAATAACACTTCTGAGCATTAGCCAGCTGATCAAGTAGGAATACTGTAATGCTACATTAAATTAAAACACATGTACATGAATGCTCTTCATCGTGTCCTCCCTCCCTCTCCAAACAAACCTGGACTCATGGGGCTACCAAATTCACAGTGCCATGTTTCTATTTATTTATTTATTTATTTATTTATTTATTTATTTATTTATTTATTTATTACTGCACTGTCTTCTCAAGGGAACTTGTACGGTGCTGGGGTCAAAAGCAACTTTAATAGTATTCCTTGTGATCATTTCATATTGCAAATATGACTTTCTACAAATCAGGCAAGACAAAATTATTCTTCAAATGATCCAAGGAGTCTTAGTGTCTTTGGCTGATACTTCACGTCCCTCTTGCTGCAGTTCGTGGCCCTGCTGGAGACCGGTTCGAAGGAATGGAACCTCACATCCTTCTGGGGTCAATCCGAGTTCGAAGGAACGGAACCTAACATCATTGTGGGGTCAATCCGAGTTCAAAGGAATGGAACCTCAAGTCCTTGTGGGGTCAATCCGAGTTCGAAGGAATGTAACCTCACGTCCTTGTGGGGTCAATCCAAGTTCACCCCGACCACGCCCCCTGAACTGCGCTCCAAGCGGGGTGAGAGATTCCCATCCTGGAGCTCGGGAATCTTTTCAATCCGCTTCTTGATCCACCCCCCAGGGGACGTGCGGTTCCTCTTAACCCGCATTGAGAAAATACTTAGTGTGATTACTTTTGTTGTTGTTGTTGTTGTTGAAAAGGGGGAGGCACATCAGTATTTCGATGTATCGAACAACAGGAATTATAACTCCTTATGAATCCATTTCCCCCGCTTATTGACCAAGATTCTTTCTTGAACAGTTCACCCTGGCTTGTATTTGTTCCTTACCGCCAGGTAAGGATTGAGGACGTATGGTTAAAGTACTACCGGTTTCAAACAGCGTGCCCATGAGTATAGAGAAACAGGGGCAGAACCGGCATTAGGTCACGTGACTAAAACAGATTTCAACACGGAGGCAAGTTCACCTCAGCTCGAGGAAGGACGTGAAGTAACCGTTTTTGTGAGATGGCCGTAATAATATTCTCTGTGACATTCAACAGGAATGTGCATGCTTAAACAGTAGGTTGGGTTAACTGTACAGTAGAATATTGTGTGTGTGTGTGTGTGTGTGTGTGTGTGTGTGTGTGTGTGTGTGTGTGTGTGTGTGTGTGTGTGTGTGTGTGTGTGTGTAAGAAACCCCACTCTTCCCAGGTTTAGCCACAGAGAATTTGTTGAGAGAGAGAGAAGGAATCTCCCTGTGTGGAAAAAACACCACTCCTTCTCTCTCCACCAGACCCTCGAGCCTAAGCCTGGAAGGACGAGACAGATGGTGAGCTCTGCTGCTTCTCTCCACCCAACTTTCCCAGGTTCCCAAGACTTGGTGGGTGAAAGCACACACACATATCTTCCCTTCCTCCTTCCAGATCCGCCATGGGAGATCCCCCCTCCTTTTGCCTGGGAATAGTGGTGTTTCTTTGAGGCACACACACACACACACTCCAAGCTCCCAGGTGTCCATGCGAGGCAGAGGTGGTGGTGGCAATCCTCCCTTGATTTCTAGAGAGGACCTCACCAGCCT
This sequence comes from Phrynocephalus forsythii, assembly GCA_029282475.1. Taxonomy (NCBI): domain Eukaryota; kingdom Metazoa; phylum Chordata; class Lepidosauria; order Squamata; family Agamidae; genus Phrynocephalus; species Phrynocephalus forsythii. Next base: position 24,319,495 of record JAPFRF010000005.1, read on the forward strand.
TGCTAGGTGGAAGGATGAGGCAGAAGCCAAGCGCCTAGGAATGGCTCTGCTGTTACCATCAACCGTAGACTTGGACGATTACTTCATGTCCACTCTTGTCCCTGGAGGAAGTTTGTTGCGTGTTGATGTCAGTCATGGTCACATGGTCTTCTTGCGATTCTGTCCCTGTTCCCATGTATGCACAGCAATGATTGATGATACTGGCATGACTATTTCCGCAGGTCCTCATTGCGTGATGAGATGTGAAATTCCATGCCTTTGTTCTCCATTTTTTTCCGGCCAGACCTTCCATTTTTCGATGTTTCGATTCTCCGAAGCCTTGCCTTCAATGCGTTACAGAGCTAAGTTTGAGGCATTTGTCTTTTAATCTCTCTCCACTGCATTGCTGACTCCATTGGGAATGTACTGGTGAATGGCACTCCGCACTCCTGCCACTAGATGGAGAATTGCATGTTGCGTGATGAGCCTTACCTCATGGGCACTTGTATCGGAACAAGAAGCGAGATGAGGAGATTCCCAAGGTCAGGGAGGGGAATCTCTCATCCTGCTTAGATTGCAGTTCAGGGGGCATGGTTGGGATGAACTCCCCTCATCCCGCAATGGACATGCAGTTAGATTTCTTTGTACCGGTCCCCAGCGGGACCGCAAACAGCAATGAGATGGACATGAAGTATCAGACTTGCCGTCAATGTGTTACAGAGCTAAGTTTGAGACATTTGTCAAGTTTTTAATCACTCATCCCCCCACTCTCTGCAGCTCTTCCAGCCTCTGGGTCAGGGCAGTTGCAACCACTCTGGGAATTGGGAATGTACTGGTGAATGGTGGCAGGTTTCTGAAGTGCTGGGAGGGAGAAACTCCTGTGCAGCTCCCTCCCTGCACCCACACTTATCCCCTCCTGCAGGGTGAATTGCTGAGGCGTATGTATATCACAGATTTTCCTTTATCACAGTTTAGCCTGGTGCTGCAAGAATATATGTCATTAAATGCAGACTTTACCAGGCAGCATAGACCAGCCTTAAAATGGCCTTTTGTGTTAGATTTAAAAGCAAGTAAATTAAAAGAGATAAAACCTGGTAGAACAATTTCTTTGTTAGACCAAGTCTCTGGGAGACAGATAATATCAAAGGTTTTTAAGGTTCATGTTGTTTCCTCCTCCAGCCAGCAATGTTCCAAGAGATAAGTTTGCAGATTGCGGGGCAGGGAGGAGAGCATTCATGGGCTAGATAACAGTCAGTTAGCAGGATCAGGCACAATGGGATTGGTCAGAAGCTCTGCACAGATGGATCCATTGAGAGAGGGTCTTGACAGCAATGATGTTAAAGACTCTGGAGTTAGCAACAGTGAACTGGGAGATCGGACACCATGGTCTTCTTCAGGACAGCTGGCTGCAGTTTTGAGTGGATTTGCTTTTGGTTTAATAAAATTGGGGTCTGCAGAGGGGACAGCTGGTTTGTCTAGTTCCCAGAAGATAACAGGAAGTGGAGAGCTTACAATGAGTTGACTCAACTATTGTCAGTAGTTCTTGCCTAAATAGCTCCAGCCTTCTGAACAGTAGTCTTTGTTTCTCTCCAGATAGCACTCTAATCACTTAATTAATAAGCATTAAATCGGGGGTTGTCAAACCAGAACCTTGCCAGTGGTTTGCCATTCTCTTCTGGGTATGTTCTGAGACAGTCAAGCCTTCCCAAGGCCACACTGACTTGCTTTTCTCCTGGAAGGCACAGTGAGGGAATCAAACTTCTGACTTCAGCCAAATTCTTCAGCCAAATGCTGCATTTCAATTAGCAGTCAACCCAGTTTGCCACTCTCAGGATAGACTTACTTATTAGAGTTTTGTCTTACACAAACACAGATTGATGGATACCCCAGTCCAACAAGTTGCCCATCCTCAGTCCGCTACTTCCAATGAGAATGTCATGATCCATACTGAGACAGCTGTGTGTGTGTGTGTGTGTGTGTGTGTGTGTGTGTGTGTGTGTGTGTGTGTGTGTGTGTGTGTGTGTGTGTGTGTGTGTGTGCGTGTGCGTGCATGCATGCACACACATACACCCATGCATGCGTATATACAGCCCGTATAGCATGTTTATGTCCTCAATCAGCAATAAAAATGGAAATGAAGCACTCTGCTATTTATGCACGGAGAGCCCAATCTTGCTCTCATTACTCAAGGAATATCTAATTGATTAGTAACAAATTTCTAATCAGCAGGAGACAAAAAATCCATAGAAGTAATTCTTGAGTTAGGAATGTCAGGCTTGGGCTTAGCAGTAAGTGATTTCTGGTGGGAAACCAAGCCATCAATTAGTGTTGCCTGGAGGATTCGCACATCTCAGTTCTTTCCCAATAAATTAAAACACACCCTTTACAGCTGTCTCTGTGTTCTTAATGGGTCCATTAATTCAAGCTGTTGGTGTGGGCAAGATCATGGCCTCTTTTAATTATTTCAGCTATTATGTTTGTTCACTTTTTGGGTTCACCAAGTAAAAGTCATGCAGGGCCATTTCCCCCCTGCTAAATTCATTTTTTATTCTCTGATAACTTTTAGATTGTAGGGTTTATGCAACACAGATTCATTCCATTTAAAATAGACTACATTATTATTATTTTTTTAAAAAAGAAAGATATTAGTAATAGTAGAAGTAAATGCCCCATCAATGCAATCTGGTAAATCCATTAAAATGCAGGACAGGGGAAATGAATAAATTTGCTGATAGGCAGGTATTTCTCTTGATTGATTATGGACAAATTTCTTCAGAAACAAGCTGAAAAGAACTATGGGAGGACCTGTGGGAAAGGTAAACAGATAGATTCATCTAAACAAGCAGATGAATTTGGCTTGCTTAACTCCTAAAAGTGTGAGTTTTAAAAATTCTGTATATTCAGTGGTGGTGATGGAACTGAAATGCTACTTTTTTCCCTGTCAACCTCATCCATTCTTTAACAGCTGCTTGGAAGGCAGATATTATATGGTCCTCTCCATATTGGGGATAGCTCTTCTTTGGAAGTGGAGCAGGTCATAGAGATTAGTCCTGCCTCTTCGCTTATCTCTTGAATAATGGAAGTATGACTATTGAAGAGGGAGAGACATCTGTGGCAGTCTTGGCAGTCTATATGCAGATTTTGGGGTGCTTTGAAAAGAGTTCCTAGGATCTCAGCTTCCTCCCCCCCCCTTCAGACAATTGTTGTTTGAAGAGATGACAGATGAGATGGAGCTAGGATGCTTCCCTCAGCATAAGAAGGCTCTCGCATGTGTACATTCATAAACAGATTATTCCAGTACTGATTAACAACTAGATCCACCATTTTGTGGTATGAATGCCCAGTATCATTTACCACTTGACCTGAAGCCTTTCATCAAACTTACCTTTACATTTGCTGATGTTGTAGTGAAGTGGCAATTATGCTACCTGTTCGCCCTGGACCACCTGTTCTCACATATCTCATTTTGAGGAAGGACCCTTGATATAGGTCCACTCCCTTTTATGAAAGTTGTTTTTTTTTTTACTAGCCCCACATGGTAGAAAGATTTGAGCTAAGCCATCTACTATCCTTTTCCAATTCTCTTTTTTCACCTGACAGCCATCACCTGTTTTCCTTTTGACCTTTCATTTCTTGTCTATAAAGGAATAACCTATAAAGCCCAAGCTATTTTAAGGAACATGTCTGGATGCTGTAGGTAGGCCTCCCAGAAACAAGAATTATGAGATCTGTGATCCAAACCAATCCAAAATGGCCTTTCCATCACAGTATTAATATTTGTGTTATGGCCATGCCCTTTGAGAATGTCCATCCTTCTAGGTAGTTTTGGACCACAGCTCACATAACATGTAACCAGCATTACCAGTCCTGAGAGATGATGGGAATTGTAATCTAATATCTAGACAACCAGTCATGTCCCATTTCTGCTGAATATACTGAATATATAGTGAATACTACCATAACCAAACAGTTATGAAGTCTACATTCTTTTGAAGCACTCTTGCTGGATACTGTACTGACAAAATATTTGGGGACTGCATACCCTAAGCTTTGGTTTGTTCCCTTTCTACAAAGAGGAAACTTGGATTTAGTAGTATTTTTATCTTTTACTTAATATAATTTCACATTATAGAGATGTAAAAGAGTACATATTGTTTAATTACTTTTCATTATGCAGGATGGACTGTTTTACTGAGTATGGATACATCTTTATGAACATGCTTCCTTGTTTTGCTGGAGAATGTTGAATTATGTTTTTAGAGCAACTGAACTATTCAGATTTACCTTGATCAAGGCAACTTGGCTTGTGGCAACTTTTCCTTGACTGAAATGCAAACAGGTTTTGAAATGAACATTACACTTGAGACCAACTCCCCCATTAGACAAGCTTAATTGCCTTACGGCCCTATCGGATATCTTCTTAAAAGACAGAGATGGGAAGCTAGAAGGAGCTGCAAGTCCCAGGGGGATTCGGACTGCAAAACAACTTCAAATTTGTGAAGGAATTCAGTGATGTTTTAAGTCCCTGGAGGATGTCAGCTAGGAAGCTGTAGCGGGTAGATTTGCACAGATATCAAATATTGGGAGCTCTTTGATACTCAAGATATGAGCTAATAGCTGCAGGATTGCTGAGGCAACTAAGGCAAAATACTATGAATGTATTACAATTGCGCACATTTCTTGATCTCTTTTAAATTGGTAAAGTAAATAAATGACTCCATGTCTCAATCTGGATGATTACTATATTGTAGCAGCAGTACATTGCATAGGCCACAGCATATCTGACAGAGGGTGAGACCGCATTGACAAATAATGCAAGATAATGGTCTGGGATAGTCAGATTGTACAACTTGCTGTTGTCTACATAACACACAAATCAATATGAATCAGTTCAGAATTCCCCCAATACAATCCGTAAGTTTTTCCCCTCCATCACTGGGGCTTTTTTTATACCACAAATGCATTTGCATTGGTTCAGATGGTGTGATTGCTCATGTCCACATGAAAGCATTTGCCATCAACAAATACCTAAGGTCTTAATGATTGTCCTTGTTCTTTTTTCAAAATGAGATTTTATTTTAGCTCTGTCCATAATAAAATATCATTTCCCTTCTGTCCTATGGTACAAGTGGTTAAATAGCACTACTGTTGTCCAACCTCTGCACTAGGTTAATTCAGTCTTCCATCCTTCCAAGGTTGGGAAATTGAGTACTCAGTAGACATGGGCACGACTTGGCGAAATTTTCGTTTCCGTTTCCGTTACTCGTTTCCGTTACGCAACGGAAACGGTAACGACAATTACTCCCCCAGAACTCGAACTCGAACTAACAAAAGAAAAATTGGGTCTGATTTGTCATTGTCATTCCTGGCATCGCAGCGATCGCGCGATGCCAAGCGGCACAGAAAAAAAGTTTTAGAAATAAAAAAAACCCGATTCCCGGCCAAAAAAGAAGGCGAAAATATGCCTGCCAGAGGGCACCTACCAGAGGGGTGGTTTCTGGGGGGGGTCCCCACTCCAGCCTTCCCCCCTCCTGTCCTGGGCTGCTGGTACCAGGCTGGGAGGGGGCATCCTCGGTGTCTCCATTTGCCATGCGGTGCGGGGGGATCCAAAATGGTGACCCCAATATTTTTTTTGAAATCATGGTCCAAAAACCCACCAAAGCACCCCAGAAACATGCAAAAATTAGCTATTTTAAATGCTTGAATGTTTACAGTAGCAGCAGTGGGTTTTTCTTGCAACAAAACGTCTCCATTGATTTTATTTTATTTTATTTTATTTTTTTACACCTGCACACACGCAATGATGGGCTGGCCATGGGATGGGACCATGCAAATTTTTGGAGCCATTCCACCAATCGCATGGCCAGGTTTTGCTGAGACTTGCTGGTACCAGGCTGGGAGGGGGCATTCTCGGTGTCTCCATTTGCCATGCGGTGCGGGGGGATCCAAAATGGCGACCGCAATATTTTATTTATTTATTTATTTATTTATTTATTTATTTATTTATTTATTTATTTATTTATTTACGGCCAATGGCCAAACTGGACAAAATACATAGCATCAATGTGTATTCCATGATAGTATTTCAATGAGTACATAAAATTGGTACATAAAATTGGTAGATAAAATTGGTAGATAAAAAGTACAGGTTAAAATTTTAATTAATGCATAAAATTGTTAGATAAAATTGTTAGATAAAATTGGTAGATAAAAAGTACCAGTTAAAATTTAGCAACCATTAAGACAAGAGTATTAATATTCTTTATCTCCATTTATAATCTGATTTCGAACCCTTAGTGCTACTGCACAGAATTTGGCAACCTGCTTGGTTATTTGATAACATTTATCAGAAAGGAACAGATGCAAGTAAAAATCTATTGACCTCCCAGGGAATTTGCCTATAATAGGGGAAATAAGTTCTCTATGTAGTTCTTGATAATAAGTACAGAATAAGAGAACATGTTCCACAGTTTCCAGGTGATCATTGGTACATGGACAATTACGGTCTGTTAGTGGTAACCCTTGATATCTCCCCTCCAAAAACTTGGAGGGAAGGACATTAAACCGCACCAAGGTAAAAGCTCTCCTGGAGGAGGAGGATACAATCCTGTCCAGGTAAGGAGACACAGTGAATGCAGATTTCTTTAGGAAATCAGGTTTCTGAACCAGGGCAATATGATTCTGTAAAGCTATGTCTCTAATTCGTATCTTCACCTCATTAATGGCTTTACTATAACCCATTGCTTGGAGGGCACAGGGGGAATATCCTATATTATTTATCACTTTTAATATTAGTATTTTCCATTGTGATTGGAATTTATCTAGTAAGATCAGAGGGGTTAGGCCATCCGAAAGGAAGGTAAGTTTGAGCCAGTGTTTGACCATCAGAAAGTTAGTTAATGCTACAATAGGAATGAGTCCAGCCTCTAGGCGGAGCAAAAAATTGGGCACACATAAGGGAACCCCCAAGATAGCTCTTACAAAACTGGTTTGAATGATCTCCAGGGGTTTCAGGTTAGCATAACCGAACACCTGTGAACTGTAGAGCATCTGGGTGATGATTTTTGCCCTAAAAACTTGTAAAGTTGAAGGAACATGTTTTCCTCCAGTCGTGTTGTGAAACTTACTTATGACTTTAGCATTTCCTTGTGCTCTTGTTGCTGCATACTTGATGTGTGCAGACCAAGCACCGGACGACTGGAATGTTATGCCTAGGTACTTGTACTGCTGAACTTGTTCAATCTGATGACCATTAAGAGACCATTTGTGCTTAATTCTTCTTCTACTGAAAACCATTACTTTGGTTTTGGCATAATTAATTTCTAACCATTCTTGTGTACAGTAGGAGGAGAAAGATCTCAAAAGCCTTCTAAGTCCGACGCACGTAGTTGACAAAAGCACTGCGTCGTCTGCATACAAAAGTATTGCCATGCGGTGCGGGGGGATCCAAAATGGCGACCGCAATATTTTTTTTGAAATTGTGGTCCAAAAACCCACCAAAGCACCACAGAAACATGCAAAAATTAGCTATTTTAAATGCTTGAATTTTTACAGTAGCAGCAGTGGGTTTTTCTTGCAACAAAACGTCTCCATTGATTTTATTTTATTTTATTTTATTTTTATTTTTTTACACCTGCACACACGCAATGATGGGCTGGCCATGGGATGGGACCATGCAAATTTTTGGAGCCATTCCACCAATCGCATGGACAGGTTTTGCTGAGACTTCTGGATGTGCCAGAGAGGGCATAAAAAGCCCACCAACCCTAATCCTAATCCTAACCCTAACCCTAACCCATACGCCAGTACACTGTGTTCTTAGTGGGCCAGAGGCACCCAGAGGTACAGCCCACTAACCCACCCTAACCTTAACCGTTACCCTAAGCCTAGCCCTTACCCCCCAACCCCATGCTCTGGGAAGTCAAGTCATGCTATATCGCGGCAGTAATGACAAACGACACGACGAAACAACAAATTTTTGAAAAATTTCACGAAAAACGGAAACGACCCGAAACGGACCCGTCCCGAAAAACGACAACTCGAAAAAAAAATCTGGTCGTGCCCATCTCTAGTACTCAGATCATTGGGTGGGAGGTGGAGGGTGGAGAAGCTGTGTTTTGCATAATTGAATTGTAAACTGCCCAAAGAATTCTTTAAGTGCTGTTGGTAGTATAGATATCAAAACAGTAACAATTTGCTTATTTTGCTGTTCTATTTCAAGTGGCACCCTTGGGCTAAGGCACTTAGGAGACAAAGAAAAATTGCTAGTAAGTGCTGCTTTGCAGCTTATTTAGGTTACTCTGCCTTAGCTGTGCCTCCTGCAAATATTGACCGCTACAGAAAAGCTACCTTAACAAACAAGAGAGATCACTAATTTGCTCCTGTCTCTACATGGCTGGCTGAAATGAATTCATCCAGGGAAATTTGATTTCCAGGTTGCATCTTCAGAGCAGGTCCATGGACATTTCTCTTACTTTGCAATCATATGCAGAGGTACCATAATAAAGACAATTACATTTGCGTTAAAATCAGCATCAGCTAAAATGGAAGCAGTTTTGAAATTTACTATTCTCAACAAGAATACATAATGCAAACAATTCCTATTAAGAAAGTAACATGGCCAAATGCAACTCCTGAATATGTTATGAACTTATGATAATGCAGTGATCCTCATGTTTTTGTACTGAACTATTTGATGGTTGTGTTAACATTTTCCATGGTTCATGTTTTCCATTCAATGCCAGATATTGAGGAGGTAGCCTCATATGTTGTGAAACTTTATTCCACATTAAAAAAATAGAAGTGCCCAAACCCCAGATTTTATCTGGGTTTAGAAGACAAAAGATTACTTTTGTTTAAGGTGCCTCCCTTCCCACACAAAATGTGTCTGCTTGCTTTTTTGCCAAATTAAGTCCACACAGTAGCCAATTAGCTTAATGATTCACCAGGTCCTTGGTAAATCCCAGCATAGTCCACCCACCATCAAACCAAGGATTTTGTAAAACAATCTTCCCATGTCTTCCAAAGAAATCTATTCCCTATTGTTCTTTCTCATCTTTTGCATAACACATGTCCCCCCTAACATGTTATCTTCTTTAACTTTGTTACCTAACTTGGATTTCAGAAGGGAATGTCTCCCTTCTCCTCTTCCTCCTTCCTCCTCCTCCTCCTCCTCCTCCTCCATTGTTTGTTTGTTTGTTTGTTTGTTTCAGAAGGGAAGCCTGTATGAGAGAAACTACCTGATAATAAATCAAGGGAACAGCAAAATGTATTTTTCTTCATTTAGTCGGTTAATGAATCTATAAATGAGCTTCTCTTGTCGTAGCCCTGCCTTGGATCTGTCAAAAGGTGATGCCAAACCTCTAGACTGGAATTAAAAAGGAAGGGCAAGCAGTCACCTTAGCAACTCAGTAGGTTGCTCAGGGACTCCTCTTTATAGGTTCATTGAGGAGGAGACCTTTTAGAAATGGATGTAGGTTCTTTCAAAACTTCCATAGTAAACTCACCCCCTCTGAGCCTAGAAATGGCTTGGGCTGTGTTTCTCTACAGGAGACCTCCATATGTCAAACCAATCTTTGCTCTCCAGAAAACACTGAGGCAACTTTGCCATGGTGTTTTCCCAGAAAAGCTCTGCCTACATGACTTTTCCTCACATGCCCCTGACCCCACCACTGGAAGTCACCTCTGAAAAAATGCCTGGAAACACAAAAGGTACTGACATCACAACATGAATCAATGTGTGTAAAAGGGAGCTGTTGTTTTTGGCACCAGGTTGTGCCAAGCAAAAGATCTGTAACTTGTGATTTCCAAGGAATCCTTAATCAAGCAAATGACCCAGTGAAACAAATATGTTCAAACCTCAATCAGTTTCAATTGAACTTGTGGACTATTCGTTGTGCATAATAGATTGTGATGTACATATCATTGTCTCTGCTGTCATATATCATAGCTGGCATTCACTCTGTGCCTTATTTTGAAGAACAGACTTTTGTACAGTAGTTTTATTCATATTAGGTTTGGAGGTTTGCTGCTGCGGTTGTACATGCAACCCTCTAGTACGAATATTAAAATGTAGAGGGGAGCAATGGGGATCATGTATCCTGTTTGCTCATACATGTTAATTTATCCTCCTACATTTTACCACGGCAATGCATGCCAATCTCTTTTAAACCTGGTTTAGCATATATATATATATATATATATATATATATATATATATATATATATATATATATATATATATATATATATATATATATATGCATGTTAGGGTGGATTCGGGTTTCTTCCCGTGTAGAAATCTGGTTGTTCTGGCGACGTTTCGACGAGGTCTCACTCGTCATCTTCAGGCTGGTGTTCTGGCTTCTTTCTTCTTGAAGCAAAGCGTGGTCTCAGTTGAAGTCCTTCTATAAATACTGCTGGGGGGGTGTGGTTTGCTTGCTCTGTTGCTGATTGCAGGTTGCTTTGTTCCTTTGTTCTTTTGTGATCTGCTGTGTGGCTGAGGCGATCGTTAAGGGATTAACTGCTGGTGGCTGTTTAGATGGCTGTTTAGATGCTGGTGGGTTAGATGGCTGGTGGGTTCTGGCAGTATCCTGGGCTTTGGTGGAGTGGGGTCCTGTGTCTTGTGAGTTCATTTTGGTCTGGCTACGTGTCTGTGGTCTCCCAATGTTTTTTTGAGGTGTGTGAGTGTGCTCCATGTGGTGACTGGAGTGGGGTGCCGCAGTAGATGGTGCAGTCGTGGTTTTGTTATTGGATGGTGGTTTTGTTTCATCTGTGGGACGGGGCTGGGTTTGTGTTTGGTGTGGATGGAAGGTGGTGGCGTCTTGTGTCCTTTTGGACCTGGTGTCAGTCTTTGTGACAGAGGCTCGTCTGTTGACCAGGGCTAGTTTCCAGATGTCAGGCAAGCGGGAGGTGTCATCGCGTTTATTCATGTTGTTTGGGTGTTTCTCTATTTCAATGGCTTCCATGATTATTCGACTGTTGAAGTGTTCAGTTTTGGAGATGAGTTTGGTTCTTTCAAAATCAATTTCATGACCTGTTGTTTTTATGTGCTGGAAGAGAGAGGAAGATTTTTCTTCTTCTTTGACTGCGTTCTTGTGTTCTGCGATGCGTGCGCTTATTCTCCTGTTTGTCTGTCCGATGTATGTGGCTGGACAGACTTTGCATGGTATTTCGTAGACTCCTTGGTTGACACCAGGTCCAAAAGGACACAAGACGCCACCACCTTCCATCAACACCAAACACAAACCCAGACCCGTCCCACAGATGAAACGAAACCACCATCCAGACCCGTCCCACAGATGAAACGAAACCACCATCGGGAAGAAACCCGAATCCACCCTAACATGCATATATATATATATATATATATATATATATATATATATATATATATATATATATATATATATATATATATATATATATATATATATATATATATATATATATATATATATATATATATATATATATGCATGTTAGGTGGATTCGGGTTTCTTCCGTGTAGAAATCTGGTTGTTCTGGCGACGTTTGACGAGGTCTCACTCGTCATCTTCAGGCTGGTGTTCTGGCTTCTTTCTTCTTGAAGCAAAGTCAGCCTGAACACCAGCCTGAAGATGACGAGTGAGACCTCGCCGAAACGCCGCCAGAACAACCAGATTTCTACACGGAAGAAACCCGAATCCACCCTAACATGCATACCTATACCCGTGAAAATCTACGAATATATATATATATATATATATATATATATATATATATATATATATATATATATATATATATATATATATATATATATATATATATATATATATATATATATATATATATATATATGTTTTCGTAGATTTATAGATAGATAGATAGATAGATAGATAGATTTGCTTCAATAGAGAAACACCCAAACAACATGAATAAACGTGATGACACCTCCCGCTTGCCTGACATCTGGAAAGTAGCCCTGGTCAACAGACGAGCCTCTGTCACAAAGACTGACACCAGGTCCAAAAGGACACAAGATGCCACCACCTTCCATCCACACCAAACACAAACCCAGACCCTTCCCACAGATGAAACGAAACCACCATCCAATAACAAAACCACGACTGCACCATCTACTGCGGCACCCCACTCCAGTCACCACATGGAGCACACTCACACACCCCAAAAAAACATTGGGAGACCACAGACACGTAGCCAGACCAAAATGAACTCACAAGACACAGGACCCCACTCCACCAAAGCCCAGGATACTGCCAGAACCCACCAGCCATCTAACCCACCAGCATCTAAACAGCCATCTAAACAGCCACCAGCAGTTAATCCCTTTAACGATCGCCTCAGCCACACAGCAGATCACAAAAGAACAAAGGAACAAAGGAACCTGCAATCAGCAACAAAGCAAGCAAACCACACACCCCCAGCAGTATTTATAGAAGGACTTCAACTGAGACCACGCTTTGCTTCAAGAAGAAAGAAGCCAGAACACCAGCCTGAAGATGACGAGTGAGACCTCGTCGAAACGTCGCCAAAACAACCAGATTTCTACACGGGAAGAAACCCGAATCCACCCTAACATGCATACCTATACCCGTGAAAATCTACGAAAACAAATATCTGACCTCTACGGGGAGGAAACCTTCCAGCTGACCAGAACCTACGAGAAACTAGAAGTCCGAAGAGCCACCATCTTATGTGACATTGCATTCCTACGCAACTGCCGAGACAAAAATGTGATCCCCACAAGCTTCCAACTGAAATTCCACTCAAAAACCCCATCCAGCGAAAGGATCCTGAAAAGAACAGAACTAGCCCTAATCAGAAGCGAACAACACAGGAAAAGATACCTACTAGATCAAACCAACAGAGACCTACTCACTCTCCACCTCAAACTCAGCAACAAAATCCACCCAACACTCTGGAACAAATCCAAGCAACTTGCCGCCTGGAGAGCTGAAACAGAGACCTCCCACAAGACAGACACACACACCAACAAACTCCACAAACTGGAAAACGCCAGAAGCCCAAACCCCCACAACAGCCCATGAAACAAACAGTTCACAACATATCAGACAGGACACTCACCATCGCAGAGACCAAAGTCCTTTCCAAAGGATTCAACTTTGCAGTCGCCCCAGACACATCCCCACCGAAAACATCATATGCGGAGTGGAAGCCAGCCTAACCAAAATCAACCCAGATGAAGCCAACAAAATCAGAATCGAAGTCACCAATGTCCTCTGCTCCAGCAAACCACCCAGAAGCAATTTACACAAAGAAGAACAAAAGCCCTCTCCAACCTGAGGAAAGACAACAACATAATCATTCTCCCAGCAGACAAAGGCAATGCCACAGTGGTGATGAACACATCCGACTACCAAGCCAAACTATCCAACCTACTACAAGACCCTGCTTACATACCTTTGAACACAGACCCCACCACCTACCTGGAAAAAAAACCACCAAAGCCAAAATAAAAGCCTCTCCCTTAAGTGAAGAAATCAAGCCAAGCATCATCCCCAGAGAGAAATCATCCAGATGCCCCAAGCTCTACGGCCTCCCCAAGATTCACAAAGAAGGAACACCTCTCAGACCCATAGTCAGCTCCATAGGCTCACCTCTACAAAACCTCGCCAAATTTCTTGCCAAACAACTCCAGCCCTATGCAGAATCCATCACTTCATACGTACAAAACTCGTTCCACTTCATAGAAATTATAAAGAAACAAGACCTACAACCCAATGACCTACTCGTGAGCTTCGATGTTGTTTCGCTCTTCACACAAGTGCCCATTCAAGAAGCCTTGACAGCTATCCACAACAAATACAACCCCCCCAAACACATCCTAGATCTGACCAACCACTGCCTAACCAACACATACTTCATCCACAATGGACAAAGATACAAACAGATAGAAGGAGCACCCATGGGATCACCCCTCTCACCGGTCATCGCAAACCTATATATGGAACACTTTGAAACCAACGCGTTACAGAAGTCCGAACATAAACCCAAACACTGGCTCAGATATGTTGACGACACCTTTGTTATCTGGCCACACGGGAAAGATAAACTGAACAACTTCCTCACACATCTCAACAGCCTACACCCCAAAATACAATTCACTATGGAAATAGAAGCCAACAACCAACTTCCCTTCCTGGACGTCCTAATCTACAAAAAACCCGACGGCTCCTTAGGACATACCATCTACCAGAAAAAAACACATACAAACCGCTACTTAAATGCACAATCACACCACCACCCTGCACAGATCAACTCCGTAGCAAAAACCCTCATCTCCAGAACCAAATGCCTCGCTGACAAAGACCACCTAAAAACTGAATTACACACTCTCTCGAATGTTTTAATTGCGAACGGATTCCAAAAAAACACCATCACCAAACTAATCCAAAAGGAAACACCCCCCAAGAACCAAGAAACAGAAGAGAACAACGGCACCGCCCTCCTCCCTTACATCAAAGGCACCACAGACAAAATCAGCAAAATTCTCCACAAACACAATATCAAGACAGCCTTTTGCACCGACCAAAAAATAGCCAACATTTTAAGAAACCCCAAAGACAAGATTGAGCTAGAAAACCAAGGAGTCTATGAAATACCATGCAAAGTCTGTCCAGCCACATACATCGGACAGACAAACAGGAGAATAAGCGCACGCATCGCAGAACACAAGAACGCAGTCAAAAAGAAGAAAAATCTTCCTCTCTCTTCCAGCACATAAAAACAACAGGTCATGAAATTGACTTTGAAAGAACCAAACTCATCTCCAAAACTGAACACTTCAACAGTCGAATAATCATGGAAGCCATTGAAATAGAGAAACACCCAAACAACATGAATAAACGCGATGACACCTCCCGCTTGCCTGACATCTGGAAACTAGCCGTGGTCACCAGACGAGCCTCTGTCACAAAGACTGACACCAGGTCCAAAAGGACACAAGACGCCACCACCTTCCATCCACACCAAACACAAACCCAGACCCTTCCCACAGATGAAACGAAACCACCATCCAATAACAAAACCACGACTGCACCACCTACTGCTGCACCCCACTCCAGTCACCACATGGAGCACACTCACACACGCCAAAAAAACACTGGGAGACCACAGACACGTAGCCAGACCAAAATGAACTCACAAGACACAGGACCCCACTCCACCAAAGCCCAGAATGCTGCCAGAACGCCCATCACCAAGGTCGTTAAGAAACAAAAGGCTGATAGACACACATCCAGCACCTCACCCACACAGGTTGTCTCTAAACAGCCATCTAACCCACCAGCAGTTAATCCCTTAACGATCGCCTCAGCCACACAGCAGATCACAAAAGAACAAAGGAACCTACAGTCAGCAACAGAGCAAGCAAACCACACCCCCCCAGCAGTATTTATAGAAGGACTTCAACTGAGATCACACTTTGCTTCAAGAAGAAAGAAGCCAGAACACCAGCCTGAAGATGACGAGTGAGACCTCGTCGAAACGTCGCCAAAACAACCAGATTTCTACACGGGAAGAAACCCGAATCCACCCTAACATGCATACCTATACCCGTGAAAATCTACAAAAACATATATATATATATATATAGATATAGATATAGATATAGATATAGATATAGATATAGATATAGATATATAGATAGATAGATAGATATAGATATAGATATAGATATAGATATAGATAGATAGATAGATAGATAGATAGATAGATAGATAGATAGATAGATAGATAGATAGATAGATAGATAGATATAATACACCCCATAAGACGTTCTTTATAGCATTGCTACCTATCACATTAAATGACTGTCCCAGTATTCTTGTGATCTGCATATACAGTGTTGTACTGCTGTCTTCCCCTTGTGGATTTCCCTGAAATTTGTGCTTCTGAAAGGTAATTGAGAACTCTCTCGGCTGTTGTACAGATGCTGAGTACGCACTCCTCTGAGGCTTAACAAGTTCTTCATCTGACAATGAAACTGAATCAAAATAAATTAACGCTTAAAGGAGTTCTGCTACAGATTAACTGAAGATTGCTCATTTTAAGGACTTTTTTTAAAGACTATAAATGACATAATTTCCTGCTCTCAAAGTCAATGAAATGTTGGGCTCTCTTGACAGCACTTAACTAAATAGCTCTTTCAGTTAGCGACTCCCTTGCCACTTTGATACTCTGTGTGAAATATTTGTAGGAAGGCTAGAAAGCACCAAGGATTGTAGGGTGGGTTTTATTGCCTGGGCAACTGTTTCATGGTTAAAACTTCTAAAGCAAATTGTGATCCACAGAGTATGGGGAAAATCTAGGTAATGTCCTCCAGCTGAGAATAGGAAAGCCTGTGGAGAAGACAGGTGAGTATGTTCAAAATAATTATTTTTCATCCAGTTGATCAACAGCAGGACAGGGGAAGAAACAGTGTTTTTGCTGTCAGTAAGTTCAGAAGTCTAGCTTAGCAGGAAACATCAATGGGAGGCAGGGATTTTAAAGCTGCTGTTTTCGTTATTGCCTTATATTGGTTTTGCATTGTTTCTCCCAAGACACTCAAGCCTAGGATTGAAGTGAATATATGCACGTATTTGAAATACACTGGATTTCCCATAACTGGATCTTAACGTGACACTTCAAAACAAACTTCAAACATAAAGCATGGAAATAACTTATTTTAAAAATTATGTATTCCAATCAATGAAAAAATAAAAGGGAAAAAAGGAGGAAAATGAAACTTTCTAAGTACAGTATATACATTAATATAAGCTAGCCATAGGTCTGAAGTCGGCGGAGTTGGCATTAGTAGACTAGGGTAATCAGTGTTGTGTAGTGTAGCCATTCTCAACCTGATTTGGGGCTACAGGACAAATAGATATATTTCAGAAACCTGTCATATTTTTCAGACCGTGATGACCTTCAAATGAGTCTGGGCCTCCCAGAGGGCTACATGCCCCCTACTAAGAATGGCTGATGTAGTGCATAGAGTAAATGCTTCTGCATCATCTATGTATCAAATACAGCTTCTAGTACTACCCTTCCCTTAGTATTGCAGGTATGGGCTTGCAATCAGGAGATCTTATGAGGCCTGGAGAAGCCTTTCTGAAAGCAGGGGGATCCTCACTAGCCATTAAAGCACCCAGGACAAATGGTACCATCACCCACTCATTTTGCCCTAAAGCATGGACGAGGCCCACAATAAAGAAGAAAGTGGAGGTAAATGTGGTGCCCTCACAAAAGAAAGGTCTTCACAAAAGAAAGGCCCTCACAAAAGAAAGGTCTGATAAGAATAAAATTTTATCTTGATCTCCGCTGTGTGTTGTCTAAGGCTGGTATGGGTGGTTTTCTTTGTAAGTAGCCAATGCACCTTGATAAATTGTCAATGCACCATTGGTGGTTCATCAAAATTGCCACGCTTAGTTAGTTATAGCAAAAGGTTTATTAAAGACAGACAGAAATATACAGCACAGGACATCTAGGCATTACAGAGAGTGGGTTAGTTTAGGATCCGAGCGCAGCATGGCCTGACGGCCTTGCTGCTCTGGACACCCTACAGTACAGAAAATAGGTTAGTCTAAGGATCCTAGGCACAGCATACAGGCCAGAGGCCTTGCTGTCCTGGACTCCGAATGATGGTGAGTGGTCTCCTTTTTATACCTTTCTGTAGCCGCAGCTTACGTATTTCGTGCGTAATCATACATAATCATACCTGGTAAGTTATCATAATTCTTAGAAATGGCTTTTGTTTATTCTTTAGTTCTCATTGCCTGCTGCCAACAAAATGGCGCTTTTTGGTGCCATAAGATGGTGCCCACATGTCTGCGTTGTCTTCGCTTCCCCGTTGGCTCTTATCTCAGTTAACCACAAGTATTTGTTACACTCTACAAGCTGGCATCTTCTTTTGTGTTTATGCCAACATGACCTAATACCCACAATTGGGTTTAACACTTTATAATAGTTTTCAGCTTTATTCTCATATTTATTAATTCTATTAATTCTTATCAGAACCTAAATGTGAGTTGATTTGATGGGACCAACACCGCCTATAAAACTATGGCTTGCTAGATGCTAAAGGCACAGGAATGCTCTTTATAAGGTGACAGCTTTAGCTTCATTATTTACAATAATGTGTCTCCTCCCTCTTTAAATGAACACAACTCTGGATTTTTTTTTCTCTCTCTTGAATAGAGCAAAAAATATTCCATATGTTTGAATCTCTCTCTCTCTCTCTCTCTCTCTCTCTCTCTCTCTCTCTCACACACACACACACACACACACACACACACACACACACACACACACACACACACACACACACTACAAATTGAAACAAAATGCTATGTTCCCCTGGGTCCTAAAAGACCTAAACGTCAGGGTAGCTTCCTGAAGCGATTTTACGTAAGCCCCCAACATTTGGAAAGGTTTAGGGGTCAGGGGGCTTAATAATTAAGCTCTTAAAAGGGGTGCCTCTAGGAAATGATCATTTCATACTTAAGGAAAGTACTTGATGAAGCTCCCCCTGCAAGAAGCTTCCTCAAGCGCTTAATGATTTTTTCCTGTGAGCACCCCATTTGGAGCTTAATAACTCAGCCCCCCTAACTACCAAACCCTTCCAAATATCAGGGGTGTACCTAGAAATCGCTTGAGGAAGCTAACCCTGTGGTTTTGGTGCTGATGCCAAATTGATATGGACTGTGATCGCTATTGCTGAGTACATAAAATATGTACAGAGCTCTGTGGCACAGTGGTTAAATGCCTGTACTGCAGCTAAAACTGTGCTCATGACCCGGGGATTCAATACCAGGTAACAGGCTGATGGTTGACCCAGTCTTCAATCCTTCCGAGGTCAGTAAAATGAGTACCCAGCTTGCTGGGGGTCAATGTGTAGCCTGCATTGCTGTAATTAAAACTGTAAACCGCCCAGAAACTACTTGAAGTAGTATGGGGCGGTATATAAGCAGAACACTTTCCTTTTGCTTTTACTACAAAATTGTGTTCGCAGACACCCAAACCCACAGGGTTAGCTTCCTCAAGTGATTCTAGGTAAGCCCCCGATATTTGGAAAGGTTTGGAAAGGGGCTGAGTTATTATGCTCCAAATGGGGTGCCACAAGGAAATAATCATTAAGCGCTTCAGGAGTGCATGACATAACAAAACATTATGTACTCGAAAATTCAGATCATAGCCATGTTTCAGCATGGAAATGGCAGGTTTAGCTTCCTCAAGAGATTCTAGGTAAGCCCCAGAAATTTGGAGAGGTTAGGGATTCAGGGGGCTGAGTTATTCAGTTCCAAATGGGGTACCCCTAGGGAAAAAAACTTTCAAATTGGATTCAAAAGCCAAGCCTTGGAAGTGCTAATTGCTCACCTGCATGAATGATCAGCAACTTCTCACTCAATTAGAAAGATTTTTTCCCTAGGGGCACTCCCTCTGGAGCTTAATAACTCAACCCCTTGATTCCCAAACCTTTCCAAATTTGGGGGGCTTACAGGGAAGAGTTTGAGCTCCTCTGCCATTGATTCCTTTAGAATCAATTATTTCATCCTAGAAGAAAGAATGGCATTTTGTTACAAAACAAAATGAAAAGAAACACGTCCTACCTTTTTGTTACCTAACAAAATTAGAAAACAGCATTTCGTTTTTTTGTTTCAAGCCCATCTCTAATATATAGCAGAATTGTTCACTCCCCTTGGATGTCACCAGATGAACTGATGTTGAAACAGAACTTGGATTTTCCTCTCCAATAGAAATAGCTATGGAATTCAGAGGAAAATAAGCTATACTTTTAATAGACCCATAACATTTTTCTGAAGATCCTTTGATTTCCACAGGATTTCACTAAGAGATTTACAATACTTAAAGTTAACTGCCACTTTGTAGAAAACTTTCACTTGCTGCTAACTGACAGTCATAGCATGAGAAAACATTTGTTGGAGGGATTTGGGATTTGCTTATTGCTACTTAAGTGCAGAGAAAAGCAGGGAGCGATCTGCCCAGTCTCACCTTCTTCCTTTGAAAATAAAAAAATAATCAGGCTAAATGCATCGTTGTTAAAGGAAATGACAACAATAAAAGCACATACTTCCTTGCAAATGTATGTTTGTTAACACATCTAGTGTGGAACTACATCTCCACATGTCTGTTTCTGGAGAGCAGAAAATGGAGGCAAGAGGGCAGGCACTTAACAAAGGGTTCAAAAAGGAGGAGTGATCTCAAGGACTCTGAGGTGTGGGTGAGTGGATGGGAGCCTCTCAGCAGATTCAGAGCACACTCCCCACAGATACCTGTGCTAAAAGAAAAAGCATGCAATATATTTAATTTTCCATTGTAACTGGCCATGAGTGATTAATTTCCATTATCTATAAATATTTGGTCTAGTTCATTTACTGTGCCAGAGCAAATAATAATAATAATAATAATAATAATAATAATAATAATAATAATAATAATAATAATAATAATAATAATAATAATAATAATAATGGTTTATCTCTTCTGGTACCCCTATAATACTCTAGGTGTTATTATTTTCTTGGCTTATTACTGAAATATGTCTATACTGCAGATACAGCATCTCCCACCAATCCAAAATATTTTCTTTCTACTAGTTGGTATGCCTCTCATTTCTGGAGGTCTTATCCTTTGTTTGACAGGAAATATGGTTTTGATTTTTTAAAAGAAAAAAATACATTTTAACTTTAATTCTAGTTTCCCCATCTCCATTTATTTCTGTAGCCATCATCCAGGCATATCCCATGCATGTCTTTATTGTTCTTTGATTTTTTTACCTCAAATTCAAGGAGACTTGCAGCTTCTTACAAATATCCAGAAATGCTGTCTTCAACTAATGTGGGTATGAGAATTTCTTAACTGTTTATCCATATGTTTTCCCCTCAAAACACAGGGTCATTTGGGGGAGCCACGTGATTGGGAGAGGGTGAGAGTGTTTGCAAGACATTCCCTGTTACATGCTGAGAATATCTTATACCTGCAAGATGAAAAGCATGTTTTAAAAGGTTTAATTTAAAAAGGACTGTTTATCTTCTGAAGGGGAGGCAGGAGGCAGCTTTTTAGAAATGCTATAGCTTTTCAGATAGCTCTTTAAAAAAACAGGTCCCCTCCCCTTCCTTGCTTCTTCTGCCAGTGGAGCTTTGTCCTACTGGTTTAGTTTATACAGAAAGTAATCAGTTTAAAATAGAAGAATGGGACATGAGAAAGTTTTATATGCAGAAGCTCTCTTTTTCCCCTCAGAGAACATTTAATGTTTTTATGTGTTTGATTTGTTTTCTCTTCCAACCCAGGTGCATTGTGTGGTCCTTGAGTGCTATCATATAAAAGCTTTGGTGTGACCAGTCAAGACTAGGTCAGATGGTTAATGGGAATTAGATTGAGACTAGATTCCTTGTTTATCCTGCCTGCTTTGCATTTATATAAGGTATTTTTGAAGCACATGTTGTCTAATTGCAAGCCTGTTGACATTTGCCGCTTCTGGGTGGTACTGGGATAATAACTGGCTTTTAATTTTGCTCGATACCCAAATATGCATGCTAAGAATATGATTTTTCTAAATGGCTTTCGGTAGAGTAGCCTTACTGACCTCAGTGAATCTGCTCTGCAGGTTGTATTTCCAGAAATTATCCAGACAACTGGATCATCTTAACTAATTGTGCTTCTAATGCTTCTACATTATCTCCAATCATTTTACCAAGATGGGGGAAAATGTTTTCGATAAACTCTGCAATGTTTTGCAACAACACTGTGTGAAGCCTTTCATTAGATCATCTGCAGAAGTAGTACTAACATGATTGAGTGAATATTAGATGAAATTAGGAAGTGCCATATATGCATTCCTGTAATGCTTTCTAATTGATCTCTGCCAAATGAAATGCAAAATGTGGTGCCAATTATAATCTCCCAATTACAGATGCATTCATTGCTGAGACAAATGCTTTCAAAAAAAAAAAGCCATCATGATGACATACTCGTTTGATAAGATGGTACAGTTGAAGTTTCAGACATTAAACATTTTCCAGGCTGAGCTGAGTTCCAAGCAAGGCAAGACTTCAACCGATGGACAACCTATGGCTTTTTAAAATAAGAAGTCTTTGGTACTCATGCCTTGGTCCCAAAGAATTAACATGCTTTCTTTAAGTAGGAGGTTGGTGTATGTTTTCTTACCAGTATTGTACTTCTATTTTATTACTGAAGCATGGACAAGGCACTTGTAATGTGCCTCGGGAAGATGGCAGTCTAGCATATGCAGCAGCTTGGCACTCCAAAGACCGGTAACAAAATGTTTTGTTTGTGTATTTTTATGTGTGCATGTGTTTGTTGGGTTTGGTCTCTGGGTGTCTATGAATTTTGTTGTATGTGTATATTGGGTGTACAGTAACCCCCGCCTATCACAGTGGTTAGGGACCCAACCCGACCTGCAATAATTGAAAATACACAATATGCAGATGTAGGTCGGACCGGGCCTGGGGGGCTTAGCTGGGGGCTCTTGTACTTATCCCTGGCCTGGCGCTGCCCCGAACAGACCCACAAGCGCCTTCTCAGGCCCATCAGAGGCCTCAAAAGGGCTTCCCCATGAACCGCATGTGACGTCTGGTAAACAGGAAGTGACCTCCGGATCGCTTGAAAGCACTTTTGGGTCTAAGTCCTCCAACATGCCTAGAAAGGCCCTTTGGTGGACCCAAAAGTGCTTTCAAGTGATTGGAAGGTAACTTCCTGTTTTCCAGAAGTCACTTCTGGTTCACCAGGAAGCCCTTTTGAAGCCTCCGACAGGCCCAAGAAGCCCCTTGCAGGCCTGTTCATGGCAGTGCCAAGCCTGGGTAAGTACAGGAGGCCTGAAACAGGCCTTCCACCTTATTCATTCATTCATTCATTCATTCATTCATTCATTCATTCATTCATTCATTATATACCTCCCATCTTCCGAAGGAACTCTGGGTGGTTCACAACAACAACAATAATAACAAACAAATTAATAAAAGAAAAAAAACAATAATAATAAAAATGAAAAGAAAAAAATAGTAATAATAATCATCATAATAAAACTACAATAAAAATTTACTGGCAAGATGGCGGGACAAAAACAGAAGGAAAAATTAAAATTAAATTAAAGTTAAAGGTCGCCAAAGACCTCGCGAAAGAGCCAGGTCTTTAAGGTGTTTTTGAAGGCTGGCAGGGACTGTGCAAGGTGCAACTCAATTGGGAGAAGGTTCCAAAGCACAGGACCAGCCACAGAGTCAAGTCAAGTCGAGTTTATTGCAGCTATAAGCCCATAAATTGTTAAAAGAGATGCATAAAATACATAAGGCATAATATAAGGGTGAACAGTGTTCATACATCTGAGCTCATTGTTCATGCATCAGCAATGAGTAGGTTGCCCAGAGTGAGTCATCTTACTCCCTTTTATAGCTGTCCTGCCCGTTTTTTTTTTTTTGTTTAAAAAAACAGTATTGAGAAATCTCGCCACTTGCAAAGTTGTGTGGGAATCAATGTCTTGTAATAATAAGGCCATGTGGTGCTGCACGGGCTGGTCAGCTAACTTTTGTATAATAAAGCTTAAGAATTTTTCCCTAGCTATACTATGTAAAGGACAGTAAAATATTATATGCGGAAGGGATTCTACTGACTTCTTGTCGCACTCACATAAGGGGGACACTGAACCCTTGGAAAATCTATGTCTCCGCACATTTGAGGGAAAAACATTAAACCTCGCACTAGTAAACGCGAGACGATGGGATATAGAAAAGAGGGACGACAAATATGATGGAATACAGCTTGATGGAACTATGCCGAAATATCGGGGGGAACAAACACCCCCACCTAAGGAATGGTTAATTTGGAGTTCAATGTCGTTCATTCTTTGTCCAATAAGTTGTTTAGCTATGGTGAGATCTAGAGCCACAGAGAAGGCTCGGTTGTGTGTCACCGTTTTCCGAGCCTCCCTGGGCATGGCCACCCAGAGTGAGAGCACCCACGGCATTCTTGTAGGTCAGACCTCAATTGATCTCTGAGAGATTCACTCTGCCATGTATTCAGGTCCCAAGCCATGGAGGGGGCTTTTTTTTCCATATACTGCTGTCCCGCGATATCGTGGGACCACAGTGTATGAACCCTGAAAGGGCGGGGGTTACTGTATACACACAATGATAATACATTTTCTATTTATTTTATTTTATGTTATTGTGCTGAGTATCTGTGTGACAAAACCCTGGAAACAGGAGTAATGAATATACAAATCATCAGCCAATCCCAGCAGGAGGGCGGGGAATGGTATGATATAAAAAGGGTGGAGCCTAGTCAGTTGAGGCAGTTCAGTGAGTTGAGTTAAGTTGAGTTCAGTTGAGAGTGAGTGCTGGGAGAGAGCACTGCTCTGTTGGAGTTCTGTCAGGCAGTGAGGGCTATACTGTTTACTAGTTATTAAAGACAGGGAGGCTTGTAGAGTTGGTTAAATCTATTATATGTTAAAGGCAACGCATACCATCCTCAGATATTGTTATATTTATTATTTTCTCAATAAACTTTGTTATTATTTTTATATTATACATCTGAGTCTCTTTTTGGTAGACACTTCTCTGCTTGTGTGAGTAGCAGCATGAAGTGTTGAAGGATCAGAACCTTCCCTTCCAGTATCACTGCTGCTTTTATAGCTCTTACCTTGATGGATGATCTGACCCAACCATGGGAAGAGTCATGAGACATTTGCTCTTGGATAAATACATGTCTTGGTGTTGTAAAAATCTGCATCTCTCTTGGTTGTGCCATCTTATAAACATAAAGCTTGGATCCAGCTACTCTATTTAATCCTGGAGACTGTAGCTGTTAACATTACCAATTGCATGCTGTTTCTTTCTTTCTTTATGCAATTTATTTATTCAGCTTTGTGGTTGTTTTCAAGTGGCACACAGGGGCTGCTGTGATAGACCTCACAAATAATCTTTGACATGCACCTGGTGTGCTCTCTTTACAGCTGCAAAGGGACAGCAGTGAAGAGAAAGGATTTCTTTATAAGCCCATGCTGGCTGAAGAGCTTCTCTTGTATTATGATGCATAATGTCACAATAATTTTTTTTGCCAAACACACAGCAGAAAAAAAAAACCCCAACCAGCTACTGATCCCCACCCCATTCTCGCACCCAATAAGATAAACTTGTATATATTTTGCTTTGAAGTATCTTGGCTGTGCTGCTTTTCTCTGCAGGAAAAAGGAAACACTCAAATTTTATTTAGCCAATTTTTTTATCAAGCCAAGGAACAGAGACCTAGAGGTGTTCAAGACATGCATTTGTCATTCATGTAAACTTGGGCTATCTATAGAAATAAGGAAAATGAGAATATATTTGGGCCACTGTTTCGCATGTAGTAGGTAGAGAGGTCAACTCAAGAGTGGATGATGTGGCAGCTTTAGTGGATGAAATTTACATTCTGTAACAGATGCCTGTTTTGGCTTTCTTCCCCAAATTATCCACCAGATTTCGAGGACACTTGTGTGAAAGAAGAACAGCTCCTCTTGCTGACAGAAGCAATTCAGCCAGGAATTTATTGTGGTTTGCCTGAGACTCTTGGAATTCCTTTGCAAAGAACCCCTTTGTTTTTTTTTCTAGCTCGCCTTCATGGCATTGCCACTCCAGCTCTGAAATAAAGAGAGGAGACAAGAATTCTGGAGTTCAAATTGGGCCACAATTTGTTGACTAGCTGTATTGAGTAAACTGTAAAGGATAAATATCCAAAGGGGGGGTCAGGATAGTGCAAGTGGGCTGAATTACAGGGTCTAATTAAATTTAGGTGGGTGCTGTTCACTAGCACAGCACCCATCCCAAAGAAACAGTCTGGCCAGCCCTCATCTAACTTCTAGGGGCCAATTTTAATGCTCTAACTAATAATCTTAATATCCTATACTAGTGATGATGAACCTTTTAGAGACCGAATGCCCAAAGTGCAATTCAAAACCCACTAATTTTTTTGCAAAGTGCCAATACAGCAATTGAACCTGAATACAGGTGGCTGTGAAGGGTGCCCACAGAAAGGACACCAAGTGCCACCTTTGGCACCCATGCCATAGGTTTGCCAACACTAACCTATACTATTGAGAGCTGCCAGGTTAATTATGAACACTCAACTTTCTAATACTGACTAACTTGGGTTGCCACTTGCACTAACTTCCAATTGTGATCGGTAGAATAGTAAATGACCACACCTCACCTGAGGAGAATGGGATGGGTGAAAACTCACTGCCACTCTTGGCCAATCTGTCAAAAATTCCCATCCGGCTCTGGCGCAAAGAGCTAATCTCATCCTCCTAAAAGGGTGGGCGGGCAGAAGAATGCCATGAGACAAAAGAGGTAAGGAAACCTTCACCAAAGCCTTATATAGGTTCTTAGCCTGATGGACCATGTGGTCCACAATTTGCATGTCACATCCAGTGCTGGGAGGAAAAGGAGCAGCCATTGGAATTGACTCTCTTGTAATAAAAGGAAGCAAGAAAGTGAAAGGAAGTTGAGAAATAAAATATTTAGATTGGAATCACTACCATGATACCAAAGAACGCAGCATGCACAATTGATACATGAATTTCTATGTATTTATTTTTATCTATTTATTTAGATTTTTCTCCACACATTTCCCTTGAGAGGACTCTTTTAATTAGGTAACTGTATGAGGAAACACAAAAGAAACAAAAAAGTCATCAAAGTATTTTGATTTTTTTATATATATACCACAGAATAGACATGGGCACGACTTGGTGAAATTGTCGTTTCCGTTTTCGGTTATCGTTTCTGTTACATAACAGAAACGGTAACGATAATTAAGCCATCAGAACTCAAACTCGAACCGAAAAAAGAAAAATTTGGTTGGGTTTTTCGTTTCCGTTTGTGGCATCATGGCGATCGCGCGATGCGAAGCACAGAAAAAGTTTTAAAAGATTTTTTTAAAAACCCGACTCCCGGCCAAAAAAGCAGGTGAAAATATGCCTGCCTGAGGCTTTGCCACCTACCAGAGGGGTGGTTTCTGGGGGGTTCCCAGCCTTCCCCCCCTCTTCTCCTGTCCTGGGCTGCTTGCACCAGGCTGGGGGGGGGTCATCCTCGTCATCTGTCTCGCTGCATGCCATGCGGTGGGGGGGATCCAAAATGGTGACTGCAATTTTTCTTTTGAAATCGTGGTAAAAAAACACACCAAATCACCACAGAAACATGTGAAATTTATTTATTTTAAATGCCTGAATTTTTATAGTAGCAGCAGTGGGTTTTTATAGCAATAAAACGTCGTATTGATTTTATTTTATTTTTTTATTTATTTATTTTAGACCTGCCCATTTGGGCTGGGCATGGGATGGGACCATGAAAATTTTTTTGAAGCATTCCACCAATGGCATCGCCAGGTTTTTGACTGACACTTCTGGATGCCGGCACCTTCCAGAAATCGCAGTCGGCTGTATGGATGTGGTTGAGGGAGGAGAGCTGGCTGCTGGTGCTGGTGTGATCCAATCAAGATTGAGGAGGGAGTCTGGAGGCTTTAGGATTTAAGTTAGGCAGGCAGGGAGGGAATTGAATTTAGAAAATAATTGAATCCCTGCAGCTTTGTCTGCTGAAGGGAATAGCAGTTTATTCTTTATTTCTTCTCTGGCAGTTTGTGAGGATTTTTTCTGATATTGGATAAAGGGGGAGGTTCGACTGGGAGTGGGAGGTGTGGATTTATTTTAAAAATATATTATATACTACCATTTATTTTCTATTTTCCCAACTTCAATTTGCTTGCACACACACACATTTGGGGTGCAAGCCAAGAACAGAACCTCTATCCTTCCTAAGTGATATCCTAACTGCCCACTCGTGCGTCCACCCGTGCCGCCACCCACCTGCGGCCCACGCCGCCGCCCGCCCACTCGCCCACCCACAGCCGCAGCCCACCCATGCCCCCGCCACCGCCACCCACCCGCACCTCCCCCGCCCCCTGCCCCACCCGCCGCCTAGGGCGCAAAAACACCTAGCGCCGGCCCTGATTGCGGGACGCCCCTATGCTCTGGGAAGTCAAATCGCGCTAAACCATGGTGGAAACGACAAATGACAAATGGAAATGACAATTTTTGAAAAATTTCACGACAAACGCAAATGAGCCGAAATGGACCCGTTCCGACAAATGAAAACTCGAAACGTCATTTTTTCTGGTCGTGCCCATATCTACCACAGAAACTGTCAGACCTGGAGGCAACAGGCAGTGTACAATACCATAAAATACAAAACAAAACAATGGAGAAAAAATAGAAAACACAAAAAGCAGAAATCAAATTAACATTGATATAAACTCTAACATAAAAATAAAATATTAATGCAAACAACATCAACCGTGTTGTAAATCAAATCAGATGATCATAATCTCTAAAACATGCATAAAAACAACTGGAGGTAATGGAACAAAATAAAATATAAATAAAAATATGTGTGTCACACATAATACGATAGGAAGATAACTTTCTCAGGAGGATGCAATAAGTGGAAATTTGACCTATTATAAGACAGAGAGTCTGTGTGGTGTAGTGTGGGTAGAGTGATGGCCCCTCTGGATTATTCTGGAGTAGAGATGGGCATGAATAGAAAAAAATGACATTTCAGATTTTCATTTTTCATTGCGGGTCCATTTCAGTTCATTTTCGTTTTTCGTGAAATTTTTGAAAAAAATTCATTTCATTTTTTTCATTTTTCATTTTTTGTTTTTACCCGCTTTTTGCGCGACTTAAAGCATTTCCGCACGCAGACGTCCCCCAACACCCCAGACCAGAGGGAAAACACTAAAAAAAATTATGCTGGCAGAGGCACAGTATAGACTAGGTACACAGGGAGGCTGCAAAGGTAGCAGCGGGCATTGCACAGGGCGTAAGTGCCAGGACCCTGCCTATCACAGAACCTGACTCTGAGAGGTTAAATGGTGAAGAGCTGCTGGAGGAGCCTTGCAGCTCAAATCAGCAAGCAGCTGGGTCTGATGACTCAGCTGAAAACATATCTTCCCCTCCTAGAAGGGCCATGAGCAGGATTCTGCAAAGATGTGCTACCAGAAGAGCTAAGGAAAGGGTCTTTGATGCTAGATGGGGAATCAGGTCGGGAAGCCCTGAGTACTAGCAGAAGCCTTTCCAGAAGTAAGGGTGTGTTCCCTGTTTTGGGATAAAGCTGTAAGCTCACCTTGAGCTCTCTGTGGGAGCAACGTGTCATTTGAACTTGCAACCACGTTCCTGTCTGTTTCCTGAATTCGGACTGGCTTCCTGGACAACGGCTTGATCTGTTCTCTTGGGTTTGGCATCTGGTTTCTGTGAGATATTCTGGTTTTGACTTGGACTGATAATTGCTGGGAGTTGGATTCTGTTATTTATCTGGCTCTTGATTGTTAACAAAGAACTTGAACTTGCCTGACTTTCCACTAAAGATCTTGACAAAGAACTGAACCCTGTTTGTGTGTGTGCTCTGTGTGCTGGGCTTGACAGTATGGCAGCCGCAGAGTGACTGCACTGCGAGGCAGGGGAGGGTACTCACCGAGAGGTATGCACACACAGAGGGAGGCTGCAAGAGAAATCTCTTCTTTCTCTCCCCTAAGAGCCAGGACTGCAGCCAGCAGGAACACAGAGGCACACACCTGCCTGGCCTAAAGTAATGAGTTGCAGAGACAGCAATCCCACCCTAACTCCCACCACAGACTGCAAGGAGGACGGGGGCCGCCAAAGCTTTTTATGCTCTCTGTGGCTGCCACACCTACCCAGTCTGCAACCTGGGCATGCTATTGGTTGAAATTGTTCAAGAATTTACATGATCCCATCATATGGCTTACATCCATCTTGTGGCTGGAATCCATTTTGTGCCATCCTTAAAGGGAAAAGGGAAAATATGTTGCGATGGGAGAAAGACAAAAAGAAACGTTTTAAGGACCGCAACCCCCTGGTAGGTAATAATTTCAAATAATTATCACTGCATTTTTATGGATGTCCAGGGTGTTTTAATACCCAAGAAATCAATATTAGGCATCTGGGACCCATTTTGGGTCGATGTCCCCTAACTCCCCTTAAAGGAAAAAAAAATACAGTGATCTGAGAAAAGACATAAATGCACGTTTTAAGGACCCCAACCCCCCTGGTAGGTATTATCAGGCAGAATAAATAATTATCGCTGGGTTTTTACGGATATTCAGGACTTTTTTTAACATTTAAAAACAGCTCATTTCATTGTGTGTCGCCATTAACAAAAATGAAACATAACGAACCTAATTTTTGTGGTTCTGTTCGGTTTGTTCCAATTTCATCAGAATTTTTATTATTTGTTTCATTATGTAACAAAATGAATAATGAATAATGGAATGATTTTTTTTTGTTTCGTGCCCATCTCTACTCTGGAGAGCAGAGTCTGAATCCCCACTTGGCTGTGGAAACTGACTGAAGAAGTGGAACTAGTAAAATCACCCATTAAATCTCTGGTTTACCTTGAAAGCCCTATTAGGGAATTCCTTAACAGTACCAAACACAGTGAAATGCGAGATAAGGTGAATAAATATATCATCATCACCGTCATTGTCATCATGTGGTTCATATGCCATATTTTATGGAAAAGCCATATTCAGAGCTGTTCAAAAACACATCAGAAAAATTAAGATCAACAATGTTTTCAGAACATATTGACAATTTAAACAATCACTTTAAAGAGTTGTCTGTGAAGATTCCCAGTTATCCAGGTGAGTTCATTTGGAAGTTGAGTCAAGGCAACTGGACTTCTTTTCTTGAGAGATTGAAACATTTCGCTACTCATCCAAGCAGCTTTGTCACTCTGAAGAAAGTTAGCGGTGAGTCCTCCATTTTATAGTTCACCTTGATTTTACACATACTTTCGTCTGAAGAGGCTCATAATTTGGACAAAGGCCTGAATAGGTTCATAGGTAGACCATGATCTGAATAGGCTCATTAGGTGGACAAAGGCCTAGGGTGTGTGAAAGTCCCACCTACACAACCTTTCCCAATATCCATTAAGTATTGGTCATTAGTTATGGCATTGCTGGTAGAGATGTGAAATGCTTCTTTTTTGTTTAGGGATTGATGAAAGTACTGCTTGATAAGTAGCAGGCCCATTGTGTCTGCTACCAGAATCAGCAGTGTACCTCCATTTGAAGGACAAAGGACACTCACTCAAAGATGAGGATGCACACATATTAGATAGAGAAAAGAGGTGTATTGAAATAGAGGTCCAGGAAGCTATTTATGTGTGTATTGAAAACCTCTGTCTCAACAGAAGTGGGGGACTCAGGTACAATCTGTCTGCTACTTATCAGATGGTACTTTCATCAATCCCCAAACAAACCGGAAGCACTTCACACCTCCAACAGCAATGTCATAGTGAACAACCCATACTTAATGGGTTTGGCATATGGTTGCATAGGTGGGATTTTCACGCACCCTAGACCTTTGTTCAATAGCAAGCCTATTCAGAGGCTTGGTCCACCTATGAACTTATTCAGGTTATTGTCCACCTAATGAACCTATATAGGCCTTTGCTCAACTTATGAGCCTATTCAGAGCAGGGTGTGCATGAAATCCAGGTGTACTATAAAAGGGAGGACTCACCACTAACTTTCCTTAGACTGACAAAGCTGCTTGGGTGAGTAGCGAAGTGTTTCAATATCTCAAGAAAAGATGTCCGGTTGCCATGACTCAACTTCCAGACTTTAAAGTCATACAAATAGGTGAAAAATCTCAAAAATAGGTAACCAAATGTATCCACAAGCAGCTTTGTCAGTCCACTGATAATTAACTGTAAGGCCATGCAAAAGAAAAATATCAAAGTCATAAAAAAGAAAAGAAATGGAGATGGCATTAGAAATAATGTAGCTCAAAATGAATGTCACTGCAGCTTCCAACCCTACCATATCACTTTTAAGAATTAACATTTTTAACAAGTCTCATAGCATCCAAACCAGCTTTGCCAAGGGACAAAGACAAAATTAGGTGTCATTGTGACAAAATAATGTTCAAAATCCTCTTGCTGGACATAGTTAGTCACTGTAGAGTGGACCCATTGAACCCGTAAGGATTTGGTAAGCCAACTCCTTTGCAAATTGCAGTGATCCAAGTAGCCTAGCCTAGTTGTGGCTTACTGCACTTAAGCAAATTGCAACTAGAGTAGTCCCATCTCAAGCAGTGGAACTTATGAATAAATTGGCTCACCAATTTCCAAGTAATTTGATGGGTCTATTCTAGTACAATGTATACCCTCCTAAGCAAAAGGATTTCAGTCCATATGCTCAGTCAGGCTCCCCCACTTTCCTAAAGCAGGTGGATATGGCTAGAAAGACGAATAGCAGCCATCTTATATAACAACTAGATTGTCTCCAAATACACATTTTCAGTTCTCATTTCTGAGTGCCAAACTTGCATGAACCCACCTCACATCTCTCCTCTGGTGTTAGCTGCTTAAAAGTTTTGAAATGGCAGGTCATCAACTACAGTCAGTGTTGACTGCAGGTAAATTTGAAGGAGAAAGAGATTGTGGCTTTAAAAAGGAATAATATGCAATGCTTCGTATGATGATTTTCATGATAGAATGACTGCTAAGTATTAAAATTATACAACCACTCCTTTTTGTTGTTAAAATTCACCAGCAGTTTATAGTTGCCTTCTTCTAGGTTCCAGTCATCTAGCTCACAAGTCTTTTGACCTGAGTAAACAACAAGTTACAAGGCAATTTCATGCTGAGAGATAAAACAAGCAATCCTTTTAAAGGATCTGGAAATTGCTAGCAATCCATCCCTACTTTGTCTCAAGCAATCTCATAAATTCCTTTATTTATTTATTTATTTAAAGTAGAGAGGCTTGGCATGGAAATGTGTAAAAACAAAGTCCCGGGAGTCGTTTGTGCACCTGCATTTATTTATTTGTTAATTTATTGTTTTTTACAGACTTTACTGTTGATCTTTCAAAGTCACTCTGCGATAAAATAAAACATGGCACAACGGAAATGTACACAGCACTCACTTATGTGAATCATCACTTCCAAACAAGAGGGCCTTCTTGTCCCCATCGGTAAACAGAACAAAGACAGCTTCAGGAAGGGCAAATACTAAAATACTTGTCAGAAAAACAAAATACCTAAGGCCCTAAGTGGATTTTGTTTTTCGTAAGAGGTCATGCCGTGTTTGAGCCATCAAATAAAGGTCATCAAATAACAACAGTGAAATGAAAATCTGTTCATTGCCAAAAGCAATGCAGCACCTCCTCCTTCCCTATTGGAAAGTGGGCAAATGATTATCCCATCTCCTGGGGACATGTACGATCTCATGTTCATTTCTATGGATATTTCTGTCATGCCAAATAGTGACCGTACATGTTTGAGATAGTTATCTGCAATGTGCAATTTATTTTTATAAAGCAGAGTTTCACGATTTGCTCCTGGCTTGGGAAGCGTACGGTTTTCAGTGGCAATTGGTTATGATAAGTAGACTTTCAGAGGTTATGGGTCTTGGCAGTGTAGTGCGGTGGTTAGAGGGGAGCAAAGAACCAAGTGACCTGATTCAAATTACTGTTTGGATATGAGAACACTTTTGGTGACCCCAAGACATTCACATACTCTTAGCTCAGCCTAACTCACAGGACAATTGTGAGGATAAAATGGCGAGGGCGGGGAGAGGTTTCCATGGCTGCCTTCATTGCACCAGAGGAAAGCAAAATAGAAGTAACAAAGTCACCCCCGCAGCCCCCACTGACATCATCGCTGCCCCTGCCCCCATCACCCCTGCCCCCCACCGTTTGTGCCTTTTTCTTCACTGGCTCATGGCGACCCCTGTGAAATTCTTGTTCGACCCCCAAAGGGGTCCCAACCCTCTGGTTGGGAACCACTGCTCTAAACCGCGGGCACCATTTGAAATGTTTCTCCACAAATGTAACTCCTTGCGCTACACACTGGGGCAGCTCAAATGGAAGCTGTTGCCCTTGATTTGAAAGCAATGCATCACATTGATATTTGCTCTGGTCATTAGTTCTCTCATGTCTCCTAACCTGCCTTATGTATAGTAGCTTGGAGGTGGAGAATATAAGGGTTCAAACTTACTCTGAGAAGAGTGAGGCCCTCTTTGTTATTCCATCTGTAAGCTTTTTACCTTAATCTAAGAAGTATGGGTGGGACCTTCCCTGCCTGTTGCTCTGTTAAGGGGCTGCCTCCCCAATACTGAAATTGAAGTAACAGAGGGATTTGATTTTTTGACTAAGAAAGGGCCTCTCTCCTATGTACTGTATCTAAGGAAGATAGGCAACAACGAATGTTATTGATGAAGGATGTTGCAGTGAACACTGTGTTACTATTTCTGTTATTGCTGCCCTGAATGTCACAAAAAAAGATCAAGCAGCAATGAGATCATTGCTCTCCTATGCATT
Organism: Phrynocephalus forsythii; assembly: GCA_029282475.1. NCBI lineage: Eukaryota > Metazoa > Chordata > Lepidosauria > Squamata > Agamidae > Phrynocephalus > Phrynocephalus forsythii. Next base: position 24,353,888 of record JAPFRF010000005.1, read on the forward strand.
ACTCTCTAAGCTGTGGGTGCAGAAGAGAACAAATGGGTTTATTCTGGGGCTTCAGCTATTTGGTGTTCAGTGTCTGCACATCTGTGTCAGTGATGATGCTTGGGTAGGGTTGGTGGGTATAGTATTCTAAAACATCTGGCAGGAGAAATGTCCTAAAAGCTAACAATGAACCCATGCCTGTATGTGAAGAAGGGAGAACTGATACAGGTCAAGCAAGTAATGAGCAAAGGGTGGCATGAGGACGTTTACTACAACCTTCAATCAGCACAATTTCTCTTTTTATGCATTAATGTGCAGCTTGCTTTCATTCTTTAATGTGTTCATGCATCCAGCACTGGGATGCACTTGACATCCTTTTCCTCACTACCGAAACCAGCCTTCTTGATTGCAAGACTTGACTTATTATTGTTTGATCCCACAAACCCCTAAGGCTGGCATTAACAGCTGGTGTCAGGAAATCCCAGCTGCCAGTGCCAAGGGGTTAATTGTATTTTGCTGTTTGATCTTCTCTATCCCACTTTTAAATGCTGCTGGACCCTTTAAAGGGGGGGGACACCAGAAGGAGATGCAGAAACCTCCTTGTTGGCCTAATTCCTGCATCTCCTCTTGGCTTTACCTCAAGGCTGACTCCATGGTTTCACTACCTATCTCAATACCCTCTCTAAATGAAAGCAGCTGACCTATTTTTATTTCTCCTTTCTGAAAATACATTCCTCCGTATGCCCAGAACCAACACTAGTAAATAGTTTAGTGTATACGAGAGATGGGCACGAAACGAGCGATTTTTCGTTTTTGTTTTCATTTTTTCATTTCGTTACACAATGAAAATGAAACAATTTTTTTAAAACAAAACGAAAATGAAAACGAAACGACCAAATTTGCCGTGTTTTTCATTTTCGTTGCAGCAGATGCATTGAACTAAAAAGAATGCTAACAAAACAGCAATTTTTTGTTTTTGTTTTTGTTTTTTCGTTTCATTACCTAACAAAACAAAAACGATTTTTTTTGTGAAAAACATCATGAAAATGAAAACGAACCGAAACGGACCCCTAAATGACCAAACGACAAATGAAACACCATTTTTTGAGTCATGCCCATCTCTAGTGTATACTAGAGATGGGCACGAATTTAAAAAAGGCGTTTCATTTGTCATTTGTCATTTGGGGGGGTCAGTTTTGGTTCATTTCCGTTTTCATGAATGTTTTGCAAAAAATCATTTTCATTTTTGTTTGTTTTGTTACCATTTTGTTACCATTTATTTCAATGTTTTGTGATTTTTAAAGCATTTTAAAGTAGTTCAATGTATTGCTGTAATGAAAACGAAACGGATGACAAAATTTCTGGTGTTTCTGTTCCTTTCGTTTCATTTTAGATACAAAATTCGTTTGTCATTTTGTTACATAACAAAACAAAAAAATGAAAACGGAAATGAAAAATTGTTCATTTCGTGCCCATCTCTAGTGTATACCTCTAGTAACTGCTCTGAAATTGCATAATCTGACATATACAAAGTTAGTAGTGTCACCAGATCAGAAATATCCCATTTCCTCACATTTTGGGGTCAAAGCCTGAAGACTAGACACATGCCTCGGCGAGAAGAGAGAGATCCATGAGGAGACATTACAAAATGGTGTTATATATGTGTGACAGACTGTCAATGCTGGCATTCCATGATGAATTTAGAGGCAAATGTGTGAATTGCAGCAGCGGACAAAGCTCTAGAACATGTACAGAAATTAAAATGAGAATGGTGTTTTTCAGCATTGGGAGCATCCTATTCCCTGACATTTCAGGACCAAACCATAGGATCTCAAAATCTGAGAGCCGGACACTATGATTAGTTCACAGCAGGATTCTAAGCATTGCTGAGACATAAGTTATAATTAAATGGCAGTTAATAAGATGTGCACTCAACTACTGAGCATAGAATTAGACCCTAAGGGATAAAGTGTTGCCCCAATTTCTTTGTCCACAGAGAAGATAGAGAAAGAACATGGAGAGGTGTGGAGAAAGGAACTTAGAAACATGCACATAATTAAATTTAATGACATGGGATTTGCTCCATTGATACAGTTCTAAATACAACTGCAATAAAATCATATGTGTTCACTGGAAATGTAAACCAGTGTATTGTTGTCATACATAAAGTGTACGATTAGGACTCAGGAGCCCTGGATTCACATTATCACTCATGCACAAGAACTCACAAAAGTGGAATTACTAAAGCCATTTCTTATATATCTCATATAACTTGGACGTCTCGTTATGGTCACCATAAGTCCAAATTGACTTGATATTAGTATTGTATACATTGTTCATCACTTACTCAAACATAAGGACAATCGATTCCAAATTTTTCATTTCACCAGAGAAAGGATAATATATTTTGTGATGCTGACAACTCCTTGGTTTTTGCTAATTCTGTAATGTCCAAAAATGGTGTAACTTGTACTTAAACTACAATGGGTGCTGTCTTCATTCATGAACTTTCAAAATCCATAAGCATTGGGTAGTTGGTTTGCATCCTTTTGAACAAGCAGCTGTAGTTTTTTGAGCTTCTTTTAAATATATGCTTTGCTTCTGTAAGAAAAAAGGGCATTTGTTTCATGCAAACTGGTGTAGAAACATTTTGAGAGATTTCCTGACCTCACCACACCTCACTCTTCCACAGATGAGATGTGGTAAGGTCAGGAATCTGTCCAAGTTTGACAATTCCTTTCTTGTGTGTCTTACCATGTACATTGAACCTAAGTAGGTGACCACAAGGAATATATCATACGTCTTCTGCACAGAATATGTCTATGTCTGTGTGAACATAAGTCACACGGAGGTCAGTCTGGTTTACTCCATTTTAAGTGGATATACTGTAGGCTTGCTAGAAGACTCAGGACAAACGGCTGTTGAATTTGACAAGACTTATGTTAGAAAAGAGATCAATGGTTTTTTTACTGAATTTACATTTTAAAAGTCGTTCCTTATATTATCTACTGAATCTGCTTCTGTAGCAATACAACACACACACACACACACACACACACACACACACACACACACACACACACACACACAAATATCAAAAGCATCCATTAAAAGTCGAGTACCAGTGTAGTGAGAACTTTGCAGCCTTCTTTAGATCAAAGATTGAGGCCATCCGTGCCGGCTTTGACTCCGGTTGTGGTAGCACTGCCTCGGCCTCCCCGGTTGCCGGACCGCCTTCGTCGCCTCGGTTGGAGGAGCTTGGGCCTGTTTCTGCTGTCGAGGCCTCTAAGGCTATGGCGCACTGCCGGCCGGCGTCCACTCCTTTCGACCCTTGCCCTTCCTGGCTTATTAAAGCTGCCAGCGGGACTATGGCCGAATGGGCTTCTGCCATCGCCACCGCCTCCTTGAGGGGGTTTTCCCTCCCGCCTGAAGGAGACGGTGGTTAAGCCCATTCTTAAGAAGCCGGGCCTTGCGGCGGACGATTTGTCCGATCGCTAATGTCCCGTTTATGGGCAAGGTCATCATCCGGCTGAACCTTGAGGATCGGCAGTGCCTCGACCCGTGCCAGTCGGGGTTCAGGCCCCGTCGGGGGACCGAAACAGCTTTGGTCGCCCTGCAAGATGACCTGCTCCGGGCGGCCGACAGGGGTTGCTCTACCCTGTTGGTCCTCCTGGATCTGTCAGCGGCCTTTGATACCGTCGACCACGGTATCCTACTGGATCGGCTCTCTGAGGTTGGAATCGGGGCACTCTCGCAGTTGGCTCCGATCCTTCCTGGAGGGCCGTCCCCAGTATGTTCAGCACGGAGGAGTTGTCGGCCCCGTGGGTTCTAGGGGTCGCGCTCTCGCCGTTGCTGTTTAACATCTATGTAAGGCCGTTGGCTGGGGTCATTAGGAGTTTTGGAGTGTGCAGTCATCACACAGCTCTATCTCTCCTTTTCCACCTCTGCAGTGGAAGCTGTGAGGATCCTTGATGGGTGCCTGGACGCCGTGCTGGCTTGGACCGGGGCGAACAGGCTTAGGCTCAACCCCGGGAAGACACGGTGGCCCTTTTCCCTCTCTGGGGGAGTTTCCCTCCGGCCTGTGGAGAGGGTGCGGAATCTGGGCGTGGTCCTGGACCCGGCGCTGACCATGGAGGCCCAGGTGGCGTCGGTTGTATTACCAACGCCAAATCGCCCAGATCCGCCCGTACCTGGATGGTGACTCTCTGAGGACAGTGGTCCAGGCGCTGGTGATCTCGAGGCTGGACTACTGCAACGCCCTCTACATGGGGTTTGATCTCCGGCGCTTGCAGCGGGTCCAGAATGCGGCGGCCAGGCTGGTGGCTGGTGTGCGTCGTTATGATCACATCACCCCAGTCCTGGTCCGCTTGCACTGGTTGCCCGTTGCGGCCCGGATTAGATTCAAGGTCTTGGTTTTAGTTTATAAAACCCTCCATGGCTTGGGTCCGGACTAAATCGCTCAGCGATCCATCTCGGCCCGACCAACGGGTTGCCACCCCACGAGAGGCCCGAAGTCGGTTACCCGGAACCGGGCCTTCTCTGTGGCAGCCCCGTCCTTATGGAACTCCATCCCCAGCGAAGTGCGCTCTGCAGAGTCCCTGCTGGCCTTTCGAAAAGCGGTAAAAACTTATTTATTTCGAGAGGCCTTTGGCGAACCCTGATCTCTCTCTCTCTCCCTTTTTTTTTTTTTTTGTGAAGGTCCCGCCATCTTAATATCCAAGCGGCTATACTTTGTGTATAATGTTTGAGCACGCTTGGTTTATAGTTATCATTGTTGGTTTTAGATGCAATGGTTTTTATTGATTATTTACTTGTTGTGTTATATATTATTGTTCCGTGTTCATTGGCGCTTGCTCGTCATGTAAGCCGCTTAGAGTTTCGAAAGAAAGATAAGCGGGGTATAAATATAAAAATAAATAAATAAATAAATAAAATACCATACACTTTAATACTGTAAATCCAATTTTTGGAAAAACAAAAAACAAATATGAGGTTATTTCAGCACTTGTCAATAGATATTAATTTAAATGTTTTGGCATGCAAAACAACAGCACAGAGCAATAATCAGGATGAAAGCCTTTAGGAAGGCCTTCCTAAAAAAGTACAGTGGTACCTTGTATAAAGGAATTAATTTGTTCCATATGAAATTGTGTAAAGCAAATTTTCCTTTATACAATTTTCCTATAGGAATGCATTGAAAACACAGTAATCCCTAATCATGACCATTTTTATGTTGGACGGATTCGCCCCATGGGCGATTCTTTCAAGCAAATTTCCCCTATCTCCAGAATTTTTATGTAGTACAGATTTTATGTTATACAAACTGTTTGTTATACAAGGGTCCACTGTATCTTTAAAAAAAAAAAAAACAGCATTGAGCTCCATTCCTGCAGTTCTAATTATATGCCTGCATTTCTTTGAAGTTCCTGGAATATACATTTACCCAGATATATTTAGGGAATGCCTTTAAGTAGATGCACATGGCTCCTCCTCCCTCTGAATAATGTAGAAAATATTAGTCCAGATTCTCCTTTATACCTCTTTTCTCCAGTGGGACCAGCAAATACAGCCGTAATGTGGATATGATGGTTGCTTCAGCTGTTATATAAACTGGTGCTTCAGCTTATCTATAAAGAGGAGGCACATAACTCACATTTGCTGTCAGGGTTATTCATTCATCAAGCTACCTGGTTACAAGTATGGCATGCAAGAAATTGTAAGATACATTGCTGCTATTTCATTGCTAGGCCAAGGCCTACCTAGGAGACCATGAAACAGGTGGACTAGAATGGGGACTCTGTTACCATGTGGTGCATATTAGATTGTAGAAGAGGAAGTGTTCCCTTTTTTGGCCTGGTCCACTACCAATTTGGCGTTGGGTCTAGCAAATAGAGATGGGCACGGAACGAACATTTTTTCATTTCCATTACCGTTTGTCATTTCCATTACGTAACAAAATGACAAACGAAAATTGTGATGAAAATGCAATGAAACAAACAGAACCACGAAAATTGTGGTCGTTAGGTTTCATTTCTGTTAATGGCGACGCACAATGAAATGAGCTGTTTTAAATGTTAAAAAATGCCCTGGACATCCGTAAAAACACAGCGATAATTATTTATATTGTCTGATAATATCTACCAGGGGGTTGGGGTCCTTAAAACGTTTGTTTTTGTCTTCTCCCATCGTGATGTATTTTTCTTTTCCCTTTAAAATGGATGTCGCACCAGCCACAAAATGGAGGCAAGCCATGTGATGGGATCATGTTCAACCAATAGCATGCCCAGGTTGCAGACTGGGCGGGCAGGTCTGGCAGCCACAAAGGGCATAAAAAGCTCTGGCAGCCCCCGTCCTCCTTGCAGTCTCTGGTGGGAGTAGGGTGGGATTCCTGTCTCTGCAACTCTAGCTTCAGTCCTGCAGCCTCCCTGTTTGCGTGCGTGCTGCGTACCTCTCGGTGAGTACCCTCCCTTGCCCCGCAGTGCAGTCACTCTGCAGCTTCCTTGCACCCTGGGCAATGCCCGCCGCTGCCTTTGCAGCCTCCCTGCATACCTAGTCTATACTGTGTCTCTGCCAGCATCCATTTTTTTAGTGTTTTCCCTCTGGTCTGGGGCGTTGGGGGATGCCTGTGCACGGAAATGCTTTAAAAATCACGCAAAAGCGGGTAGAAATGACAAACGAAAAAATGAAAAACGGTAATGAAATTTTTCCAAAAATTCATGACAAACGGAAATGATCTGAAACAGACCTCTCAACAACAAACGAAAAACCGAAATGCTATTTTTTTTTGTTTCGTGCCCATCACTACTAGCAAATACACGGCAGAGCAATCTTAAATAGCCAGAAAAAGTTGTGAAGTGAACAAACCAGCACTCCCAGGCTTTCTTCCTCTTTCTGGTTGGACAAACTTCTCTGAGTTTTATTTAACTAACATGCAACCTATGAGTGGGTGAGTGACATATAGACAAAAAGATCAGTGGCTGTGGCATTCTTGATGTTTCTTTTGTATCTGAACAATACCTCCTTCAGCAAGGAAGGAGTTTGTTCTCTTTGTTTGTGATGAAGGGCTGGTCTGAGTTGCATCTCCATAATGACTAACAGCAGGCATTCACTCATGAAAACTAAACCCAGGGGAATTTTGCTTATATTTGGTTTGTTAAGTCGCACCCTAGCATGAATCTTTTTTTTTTTAATCTTGGATCAACAAATGCAAGGATATTTTTTCCTTTCTACCCAAATGTGAGCATCTTGAATGACTTCCTCTATTTTTCAGCAACTAAGCACATCCGATCTCATCTGATTTTGGAAGCTAAGCAAGTTCGGCCCTGGCTAGTGCTTGGATGGGCGACCACTAGAGAATACCAGGTGCTGTAGGCGCCTGGAGTAGGAACTGACAAGCCACTCCCATATTCCTGCCAGGAAAACTCAATGGACATGGGGTCATGAAGGGTCGGTCACAACTGTAACAATACAACACACGCACAAGATTACCTTACCATTTTATCCCGTTGCACCCTGTTAGCATTAAACGAAAATTAACCATTTCTTCCTAGTTTTTTAGTTGTTTTTTTTAAAAAATGTTCTACTGACACTAATGAGAAGGATATTTTCTCTCTCACCTCGTGGTAGGCAACAACAGTGATGTGAAAATCTCTTAATTTTATTTGCATTGTGTTTCCTGGCACCATACCAAGACTTTTTCATCTCTTCAGAACTACATCACTTTCTCCAAAACTATTTCTTTTCTTTCCACAGGAAAAAGTGCCTATTTAGATACTCACTTTGCCTAACAGATGCCTTGTACACATGTAGCCATTGACTATACCGTGTGTCAAATTTACATTGTTGCATGCATTTACTTCCATATTATCTGAAGGGGGACTCTAGCCATTTCCTTCTAGCAATGGGAAACCCAAAAGTGCTGGCATCCTTTAGATGATACTATTTGCAAATTTTGGAATACAACTGCCATTCCTCATCTCACTTTTGCCTGGAGTCAAGGTAATCTATTTTTGCTGCTTCTGTCTAGACTCAAGAAGGAAAGCTACCACACGTTAGGCTGTTGAGAATTCTCATACTCTCCAATGATGATGATGATGATGATGATGATGATGATGATGATGATGATGATGATGATGATGATGATGATGGTGGTGGTGGTGATGATGATGTAATTTGATTTTCTAGGGTTGGGGGAATGCATCTTAGTCTACACTGGGGCACTGTGACCTCAATTGTAACGTCGACAGTAAAGAACCTGAAATAGAGATCTTGTATACTTTGATTTAATTCCCAATCCAACAGTAAATTGCAGCAAAGAAATCAGAGGCAGACAAAGACTCAGAACTAGAAGGGCAGCAAGGTTGCCAGCCTTTGATAACCCAGGTGTTTTTGGACTCCAATCCCCAGAATCTCATATAAATGAGAAACCTGAAATGAAACAACCCAAAAGAGGCTTTTACTTTCATGAAAACCAAAAGAAATGGTGCACAAAAGTACAAAACAAAAAGCACTCCCTTTGGGAGGGGAAGGGGGCGAACAAAACAGAAATGAAATAAATTTGATATTGTTTTGCCATGATCATCCCTAAAAGAGCTTCTACCAGTGGAAGCATGATATTGGATAATATCGTCTGTCTGCAGTAATGCTGGCTTTTCCTTCTTCATGTTTCCTATTTAAATTGAACAATGAGACCACACAACTGACTTTTTGAACATTTTATTTGTAGCTTCTTCAATCCCCCTCTCAATTACTTTAAATGGCAAGATGTGTGCCAGTCACCAAATGCCCTTGATATTCAAAGAGACAAAATGAAGAAAGCAAAATTAGAGTGGCTAATTAAAAATCTCTGGGGCTGACATCTGTTTAATATATAAGCTATTGCCCCAGCTTGGTAACAGGCCACCTTAAAAGTGGCAAAGGTCTAAGTTAGCCTGTTTAAACAGAGTAATTATGAAGTACAGTGATATAGATGTAGGTTTGGAACCTTTCCAAATGGAGTCATAAAATGTGCTAATTGGTCCTGAGAATTAGAATGCTGTAAAAGTCAAATTTACAACACAGACTGTTTTAGAAAGGAATTAACTTGGTGACCCTAGAGCATTTTAATGCACCTTCCCAGTAGGAGAAAAGTCACTACATAATGGCAATCTTCGATGAACACCATGACAGAGTGGCAGATCTACTTTCATTGGTGTAGATTAATATAACATGTACAATCTAATTAGCAAGTATTTTGCTAGCAGAGAAGGTCTGCAGATTGTTACATATTTGATTAAATGAGAAACACCTATGGTCTTTATTGGGTCCTTCTTGGAACTATACCTGAATCTGAAATAATAGTTTAATTAAGCCATTTACTTGCTAATAGGTCCAATTATAATTAATTAGTTGTGCCATGTTTACTTAATCTAAACAGACTGAGTTGCTTAATAATATTAAATATCTGCACAACCCTGGAAACATAAGGAAGTCTAATATGACAGCATGTGCCAATTACTGTATTCATGTCAAAACATCTCAGGATTTTGCCATCTTTAAATCTTCGTTGTTTTTATGGGCATTTTTTAAAAAAATTAAATATAACAAATTTCAAAAATAAGTCCATTTTAAATAAAAAATAATATCTTGTAATGAGATGGGGATGAATAAACATACTAATTCATTGCGATTCACAAATTAACAAGTCAACATATTTCCAGCAATGGATCAATGAATCAATTAATTGACAAATTTATTCATCTCCCTTTTACATCCCCTGGCATCTAAAGCCCCCAAATTTCCAGAGATCCTTCCTCTGGGTCTCCTCTACAAGCTGTGAGAGTGTAGGGAAGATTGTGGTTCAGACATCCAAGCTATGCACCCCAAAAAGGTCCCTCCCAGGAAAGTGCCCCCACCCATGCACCTTATAAGGCAGGCATGCCCAAACTTCGGCCCGCCAGATGTTTTGGACCGCAACTCCCACAGTCCTTTGTCATTGGTAATCTAAGTTTAGGATTCTGGGAGTTCTGGTCCAAAACATCTGGAGGGCCGAAGTTTGGTCACCACTGTTATAAGGCATCAAAACTTGCAGAGAGTCTTCTCTCAACCCTCCTCTACAATGCCTCTAAGGCTGCTATCCCATGGCCAGAAAATCCAGATCAAAGTAAAATGCAGATTTCCCCCCTGGAATGGTTACATGGTTGAAAATGCGGTTCCTGTGTCCCCATGGGTGCAGTTTAAAGAACCACATCTTTTGTGTCCCCATGAGTGGGAACCGCAATGCAGCAGAACAGAGGTCTTGATGTGGATTTTCTGAGTCCCTATGGACTCAAGTACTTGTTAAAAATCTGCATTGGAACTGAGACAAGCTTTGTACCACCTCAAGACCAGGTACTTGTAAAACTCACTGGGTCACGCTTAAGTGGGTATGGCCACATTTTCCCCCGTTAAAGTCTGCTGGCCATGGGGATAAAATTGTATTAACTGCATCTTCGGGCAGTTTGAAGCAGTTTTTAGTGGTCATGGGATAGCAGCCTAAGTTTGGTGAATACCAGGTTTCAGAAACCTGAGTTATACACCTATAAAGTGTCCTTTAGCAATTGAGTTGGGGAGGTATGGTAGAGGAGAATCAAAGGAAGACTCTCTGCAATTTTGGAGAATTTAGGTATCTGGGGATAAATTTCCTGGTGGGGGGTGTCTGTGGACGTGCATTACCCAGACATTAAAACTTATAGGGGAATCAGGGAATGCTTCCCTCCAATGTTGGTGTCACTAGGTGCCTTGCAAGGCACCTTATAATTCAATAGATTAAAGAATCAAAAATTGCTTTAAAATCATCAGTTTGAATTCATTGGGTAGACTCCATTTTTGACAATATGAATCAGTGGATTTTGATGAATCAACCAAATTCATCAGAATATGTGATTTATTTTTCAATTCATTTCTATCTCTACTAGTATCTATACTGATGGCAACTACCTGTGAAAGCAGTAGTAGAAGATGACACTAGCGGATAATCTGTTACAGACAGTGGCAGGGATGTTCAAGTTAACTCTGGATAGTGCTGCATAGGAAAGAAAAACATTCTTGGTTATTTCCACGTAGAGAAACCTATGATTGTTTAGTAATTTGTGATTTGTCAATTTTGTTGAATTATAAAATACCCCTCAAGGGTCCTAGAGACACCATTATTGGAGGGAACCATCCCCCAGTTCTACAATCCCTCGAAGTTTGATAGAGATTGAATGTTTGATTTCTGAATGATGCACCAACCTTGATGAAGAATGGTTTTTCCCAAGCCAGTTGCTAAAGGGCACTTTCTTATGGAGGACCCATTTGTTAGATATATAAGTCAGATGTCTGAAACCCAAACTTCATCAAACTTGGAGGGATTGTAGAGGAGTCTTGGGAAAATTGGTGTCTTGGGGACATATTATAGTTTTCAAAGTAAAAAATGAATCAATGCTTGAATTCCTCAATGTGACAGAAAAAAAGTCATTGAATTGTGATTTGTGATTTGTCAACCTTCATGAATCATGAATCAAAATGAATAACTGTTTTTTAATTTGTCCCTATCTCTACTTGACACTCTCAGGTCTGGAGGCAATCAGTCAAGTATTGCAGGAGAGCAGAGTAGATGCACAAATAGTGCTATTGCTAAAGAAGCAACTTGAGTAAAGTCAAAAGACATGTGACTGCTAGTGGGCACATAGAACAAGGAAGGACGCATCATGAAACATATAATTACTGGGTTATAATGGTTAGTATGGTGAGCAGGTTGCCCATCCCTAACATCATGATCCCCCCTCTCTCTGGATAGATAGATAGATAGATAGATAGATAGATAGATAGATAGATAGATAGATAGATAGAGAAATAAGAAATGCTTATCTAGCTCCTCTTCAGTTCTTTTCAACTTTTTCATTTGGGCATCAGATTTCTCTAGAGAAAATGACAGGCTCTGTGGCAGGCCTCATTGTATATAAAAGTGTATTTTTTGCCTTTGTCTGGTTAGTGATCCAGGCCAAAAGTCTGACAGAATCTCTTTTATCCAGAATGACCAGGTTCCAAGGTCATAGAAATCAAATTCCATTGGGGCAGCCATTAAGAATTGGATTGGAGCTCAGGTCACCTTTAGTGCAGTTTGAAGAATTTAAGCGGCTTTGAAGTGAACCAAGTGAACATCAGTATTAATTCTCTCCTTTTTTTTTTTTTTGCTGTTGTGGCAATGGCCAGCTGATAATCACCACAGGAACTAGTCCTCAAGCATCTCCTTTATTATTTTATGTCCCCTTGACTGTTTATCTAGTTTTCTGGTTCCTGAAACAATTCTAGTTGGTCTCAACTCTGCCAATATGTAGATATGGCAGGAAGCCTGGATATGTTGAGCCAAAAATGAAATTAACTCTTAATCTTCCCCTCAGTCACTTGCTTCTTCAATTAGTAGCACTACAACATACACAAACAAGTTCTAGCACTCCCAGTAGGAAAGTGTTGCTATTGGGTCAATTTCCACCAATACAAATGCATTCCACTGGTGTTAATTGATACAGACAGCATTCTTTTCTACACTGGATGCCGGGAGGTCTTGTGCAGTGCTTCTCCCATCAAGAAACAATGTTCTGCAGTCTGGTTTTAGTCCCAAGAAATCAAATGTGTGTGTGTGGGGGGTCTCTTTTCACTACTTCCTATTTTTGAATGGTCACAATATCTCTAATTCCTGGTATTGTGCATTTTTCTTTATTTTTCAGAAAGTGCAACTAAAAAAGCAATGACAATTATTTCAAATTCTTCTGAATCCTGGGATGGTTTTAACATATATGAAAAATAATATAATCCATTATGTAAGAGGTGAATGTTTTAAAATCTACCTTTGTGCTATGAAAAAATAAAATAATACAAATAAAATACAAGTGCATGAACAATTTACAGTTCACAATGGAAAGTGTAGAAGTGGCAGAATGTAAACTATATTGAGAAGAAGGGATGTTACTGTACTATCAGACAACATCTGTGAAGCAATTGCCCTTTTTAAATTTAGTTATAAAATTGCTGGCGAGGAAAATATTACAGCAACTCTATTAGAATGTTTGCTAATTTAATAGCCAAATCACTAGCAGCTGCTCAGCAAAGCACATCCTTCACCGAAAATAATAATAATGATTCATTTTTATCCAAAAGAAAAATGGCAGAAATGACTGAAGTTTCATGTACATTATCAATTTTTTTGCAAAATATGACCATATGTTTATTTTGCAAAATTATTAAGCTGTTAAAACAAACCTTTTGTAGACATGTGAGTTAGGTATCTGGCTGCAGAGCCAGAATTAAGGAACTGAATTCCCCAATGTGCATTCCATAACAGCTAGTCTTTGACGGTTACTTGACATCCATTCTCGTCCTGGGAGGAAGTTTGTTGCATGTTGATGTCGGTCACGGTCACGTGGTCTTCTTCCGGTTCTGTCCCTGTTCCTGTGTACGCACAGTGTGATGGATGATACCAGCATGACTGTTACCGCACATCCTAGTTCTGTGATGAGATGTGAAATTCCATGCCTTATTCTCCATATTTTTTTTTGCCTGATCTTCCATTTTTTGATGTTTTGATTCCAGTTTTTTGATGTTTCGAGCCTTGCCTTCAATGCTTACAGAGTTAAGTTTGAGGCATTTGTCTTTTAATCTCTTTGCACTGCATCGCTGATTCCACAGGGAATGTACTGGCAAATGGCACTTTGCACTCCTGCCACTAGATGGAGAATGGCACATTTCATGATAAGCAGGCAACTCATCTCGGAACAAGAAGTGTGAGGAGCAGATTTCCGGGGCCAGGGAGGGGAATCTCTCATCCTGCTTAAATCGCAGTTCAGGGGGCGTGGTCGGGACAAACTCCGCTCATCCCGCAATGGACGTGTGGTTACATTACTT